>JAWXYG010000005.1:12595000-13892500 GCA_034222035.1 Acacia crassicarpa
AGAAAAAAAGGGCACAGACATGTGTATATATATATATATATATCCTACACGCAGATTGAAGAGCACATATTCCTAATTCAATTATTCAAATTGAAACTTATGACTATGGACTTATGGGAATTAGGATTACCTGGTCTCCGTTCTTGCTAGCGACCTAATTTTAATTTGATGCGATGAAAGTACAGAAAGAGGGTTTGAGAAGAAAACAACGGAGGAGGAAAAGTATCGTGTGTTTTTAGGTTTTGACGGCTAGACCTAGGTTTATAATTAAAAATTAGGGTTTTAGTTATGGGCTGGGCCCTTTAATTATTTGATATATTTGAATCCGATAAAGAATTCAAAAGATTTAAAATTATGATCTGATATAACTTATCCTAGAATCTTAGATCTAATCTTATAATATTACTTACAAAATAATATGGTTATCACCGGAACAATACAACACCATTAATTTAATTTATTTATTATTATTTATTATTTATTATTTTTATTTTTTTGGTATTATTTTAATCTATCATTATCATTTCTATTATTATTATTATTATTATTATCATCATCATTAAAATTATTATTATCATCATTAAAATCCGGGGTAATACATTCTACCCTCCTTAAAATAAGTTTCGTCCTCGAAACTTGAATGCGTACCTTCTTCAAATAAGAAGGGGTGTTTATTGCGCATATCGTCTTCTGCCTCCCATGTTGCTTCCTCTATCTTTTGACTCCTCCACAAAACTTTAACTAGTTTGACTAACTTGTTTCTCAGTATTCTTTCACTTCTATCAAGGATCTTTATGGGACGTTCTTCATAGGTGAGATTCCGATCTATCTTGATAGATTCGGGCTGAAGCTTATGTGAAGGGTCTGGTACATATTTCCGGAGCTGAGATATGTGAAAAACGTTGTGTACATGCTCCAAATCCATTGGCAAAGCTAGTCTGTATGACACTTCACCAATTCGTTCAATAATATCGTATGGGCCAATATACTTTGGACTCAGCTTGCCTTTCTTTCCAAATCTCATCACCCCCTTCATCGGTAATACTCTTAAGAATACTTTTTCTCCTGTCTCAAATTCTATTGGCCGTCGTCGTTGATCTGCATATGACTT
The DNA here is from genome assembly GCA_034222035.1 of Acacia crassicarpa. Lineage (NCBI taxonomy): Eukaryota > Viridiplantae > Streptophyta > Magnoliopsida > Fabales > Fabaceae > Acacia > Acacia crassicarpa. The sequence continues at coordinate 12,596,112 of JAWXYG010000005.1, forward strand.
TTGCCGATCCTGAGCTGTTTTCATTTTCTCTTGAATTACCTTCACTTGCTCCATTGATTCTTGAATCATATCCGGACCGACAATGCCAGCTTCTCGAAAGTCGTTCCAACATAATGGGCTCCTACACCTTCTCCCGTACAGTGCTTCATAAGGTGCCATGTCGATGCTCACATGGTAGCTGTTGTTGTAGGAGAATTCAACCAAAGGCAGACACTTATCCCATGAGTAATTGAATTCTAACGCAAGGCTCTTAACATGTCCTCCAGAGTTTGAATCGTCCTCTCTGTCTGTCCATCTGTAGCAGGATGAAATGCTGTACTATATTTGAGTTGGGTTCCAAAAGCTTGCTGAACCTTGATCCAGAAGTTTGATAAAAACCTCGTGTCTCTATCAGAGACTATGTCCTTTGGGACTCCGTACAACCTCACTATTTCTCGCACGTAGGCATCGGCTAATTGGTTCAAACCCCATGTGTTTTTCATCGCAATAAATCTTGCAGTCTTAGTCAACCTATCAACTATGACCCATATAGCATTCTTATCCCCTCTAGTTAAAGGTAAACCCGTAACAAAATCCATGGAAATTGACTTTCATTTCTCTCTCGGTACTTCCAGTGGTTGTAACACTCCTACAGGTCGTTTGTGTTCGATCTTCACCTTTTGACAAGTCAGACATCTGGCCACGAATTCCGCTATTTCTCTCTTCATCCTAGGCCACCAAAAGCTCTTCTTCAAATCCTTGTACATCTTCACTCCTCCTGGATGAATTGAGTAGGGCGTATTGTGGGCTTCCTCTAAAATTTTTCTCTTTATACTTTCATTATTGGGCACGCATAACCTACCCTTGAACTTCGTTGTGCCACCTTCATCAACTTCAAAGTCTATAGCTTCTCCTTGGCCTTTCTTCTCTTTAATTCCTTGCAACAAGGAATCAGACGCTTGTGCTTCGCGGATCTCATCAAAGATAGTTGGTTGAATGGTGAGCACATTAAGCATGCCTATTCGCTCTGCGGGTAACAGTACTTCAATCTCCAACCTCCTGAACTCTTCGCATAATTCATTGGGTATCACAAAAGCATTGAGGGTATGTCTCGATTTCCTACTAAGTGCATCGGCCACCACATTGGCTTTTCCTTCATGGTATTGGATTTCGAGCTCATAATCCTTAATCAATTCTAACCACCTCCTTTGCCTCATGTTAAGCTCCTTCTGGGTGAAGATATACTTCAAGCTCTTGTGGTCCGTGTACACCTTACAAAACGAACCATATAAATAGTGTCTCCATATTTTCAGAGCGAAAACCACAGCTGCCAACTCCAAGTCATGGCTTGGGTAATTTTCTTCATACGGCTTCAATTGCCTTGAGGCATACGATATCACCTTCTCATGTTGCATCAGAACACAACCAAGTCCATTTTTTGATGCATCGCTGTAGATCTCAACTTCTTTAATCTAATTAAATTATGTAAGTATTTATTATATTCAAGACCGGAGAGAGTATTAATGTTCATGTTTAACATAATATCGTTTGGTCTTGTCCACATAATATTAAGAAGACGCAGAAAAATAGAGAAAAGTAACACACTGATTATATATTAAATTCGTGTACAAAATTATTGAATTTTGAACTTTAAGTCATAAATCAAATTGTTATCTATACTGATTGTTATATGATAATTGACGAGTAAAAGTTTATCACACGGGTTCCATACTGAACCGGTAGGGGAACTCGAAAGTCACATGCCATAGTTATCAAAATGCAACCAGTTTTTCCTTTTCTCCACCATCATGGCAACAGCTTACAGTGGATGCTTTCTACACCGTATTTCTTTAATAATCTGTATAGATAACAATTTGAAACATCTTTGTAATCATGCTCATATATAGTCGTTTTTATTCATTTTCGTGCCAACCTCGCACCTTATTACTCGACAACTGCTCGTGTGCTCTCCTCTTCCATTGGTATCAGCTTCGTCTAAACCGTCACCTTTGATGTCACATAATTCCTATATATTACTTACTTTCTCTGGTCCTTATTATAAGGCATTAACTATCAATTGTATTTGGTACTTTTTATAAGAAACTTGCTTGTTTCCAAAGCGCATTAATTATTTTTTTCATGTATGTCCATAATTAATAAGGGTAGTGGGTGAGAGTAATAATTAATATAATATTATAATTTAGTGCAATTAATAGAGATAATATTGAAAGTTACTTAAATATTAGAATGAATTTATTAATTTTAACTGTTTTTATTAATTTATGAGAATTATTAATTGGTGCCTTATAATAAGGACCAGAGAAAATATAGGGTGAAGAGTCAAAAATACACATGACCTTTTCCCCCAAGATTGCCCAGCACCACAACCTTTTAACTGGATCAAAAATATACACGACATTACGTTTTTGGGTCGCCCAGCACCACGGTCAACTAACGGTAATTAACGGTTGACTAACGGCCGTGGTGCTGAGCGACCCAAAAACGTAACGTCGTGTGTATTTTTGATCCAGTTGAAAGGTCGTGGTACTGGACGATCCTGGGAGAAAATATTATGTGTATTTTTGACCCTTCACCCGAAAATATATAACTAACATTGTGTAGTTATAGGCTCTCAATGACGTTACACTAGTTCATCAGTTTTTTTTCCTTTGCTATAAACATAGAGGTGGGAAAACATGCCCGCCCTTGATGGGCTTGGACCTAAAAAAGTCTACTTTCACAAACTACGCCTAATAATGAAGCCCAACCCTTGAACTTGTAGGCTTGGGCTTGACCGGTTGGCTTTAGATCCTTTTAGTTTTTTGAATTTTTTTTACTTTTTTTTATAAAAAAATAGTTTTTATTTTTTTTTAAAATAAATAAATAAAAAATAAAGATTTCAGAAATTTTTTATTCAAATTGTAAATAATAGCAAATTAAAGTGTCAAACTAAATCCAAATAACTATAACTCAATCAAACTGTTATCCTGAGCTACTCTAACAGAAAAATGATCTATAATCAAATAAATATCTTGATATTTTTGTATCTTGATTGATCATTTAATTTATAATAAAAGACTAAAACAATTTCAAATAAATATGAGAATAATAAAAAAAGTGAAAAATATAATTGTCAACATCACTGAAATATCTCAAATGGAAAATATAATTTTATGGGAGCTTAAACGAGTTAGCCCTTGATGAGTCTGAGTTTAAAAGGGCTAGGCCTGAAAGCCTAATTACCCTAAAATCATGTTTTTTTAACCGTTTGTCCCTTGATTTAAATGGGATTAAAAGGGCCGGCTCCGTAGCTCTACTAAAACATCATAACAACAAACAAACCATCCTTGTGAAAACAAAATTACAACAGATAGGTAGGAAAGCTTAACTTGAAAAGGAGATATAGACTGTTAGATTGAGGAAAGTAAATCACATTCTATTTTATCTGTATAGCATCCAAGCAAGTGTGGTTTCAAAGCATTTATGCTCAGAGAGTTAGTCATAGATTCAATCTTATCCTGAACCTTATGATTTAAAGGACAAGGACGATGCAAATTTGAATTGGAACAACATATTCAATTGGAATTAAGTGTTTGAATAAGAAAAGAAAAATTCCAAGAACAATATATTAGAGTCGTGAAGCTTTCTTTTTAAAATGTGATCTGATGATGTTTCAATTCTCCTTCTTTTTCCCCCTTCTAAAATTTGTGTTTATATATAGGTGTAATAAATTCTTTTTAGCTTCTCATAATTTATGTATTCAATTTACTAATTTGATCTCCACCTTTTTTATAATTGAATCTGGCTCTTCCCTTCCTTTGAAATATGCATTAAAAAAAAAATACAAACAAAATATTGAGTGATGTGCTGAACCATCATATTCTTGCTTCCCAGGGGTATATAATTCATCAAAAAGTCAACTACACGATATTTATATTTGCGACAAAGACAAATTAGACTGATGGAGAATCGAAATAGGAAAGTGAGTCAATAATTTTAATTTGTTGAACCATAATATTCTTGCTTCCAAGGGGTGCATATAGTTAATGAGATTCGATCTATGACCCTCCTTCATCTTTTTCTCACTGACGGCTTACGGCACCATCACAAGCCACCGACGAGTATCATTCTATGTTACAACTACGTCAGAGTAGTAGATCGGTTCCCAGATCTTTGATCTATGGCCTTCTCCCTCTAATTTCTGGTGGTTGTGGACTTCTCATGTCCTTGTGGCGAGTTTTTTTTTTCCCTCTTCTTCTTCAGATCTATTCTGCAGTGGTGAGAGCTATCTGGCTTTTGTTTCTTTTTGGTGGTGCTAGGTTTTGTGGTGGTGTTCTTTCTTTCTCAAGAAATAAACAGATATGTGAGATCTGAGTATAAATCCTTTTGGTTGGATAGTTGTTTGAATGTTATTAGACTCGACTATCACCTGGTGGCTTAGCTTTGTGTTCTTGGGGGAAGATTTCAAAAGGTGTTGTTTGGTGTGTGGTCGAGGTCATCATATTTGCTTAAACAGAGGAGCAAAAATATTCTTCAGGATATCATGTGTTTTCTTCCTTCTGAGGTTAGGTTTTCTTTGATCATTACCCCAGGTCGGGGTATTCGTGCAGCTGCTCTAATTGCAGCTAATGCTTATAAGGAGGTGTGCCCATTAAGGTGGGTTTTACAATCAACACTTTCTTTCACGTCACTTCTAACCTTGGATATCAAGGAGGTCAGTTTTCTCCATGCTTCTACTTCTACTCTTAAGTCTTTAATGTACGGTGATTGGCTTTTCTTGTATTTGACTTATTTTGTTGTATTTTATTTGACTTTATTTATATTCCGTCTTCAGTTTGTTTTCATATATTGCATTGGTTTGCAGTAATAATATAAATAGCTTTTGACCCAAAAGAAAAAAAAGAAAAGAAAAGAAGAGATTTGATCTCGTAGTGAGACATGATCAAGCAGTTATACTGCGACAGTGATCTCTCTTTCTATATAAAGCAAGGCATAGGGAAATGGATGAGAGATAACAATTTGAAACGCCTTTTTATAATTTAAATTCCAAGATTCAATAATTTTGTCCACGAATTTCATATATAATCAGTGTAGTAGATGCTTTCTACAATGTATTTCTTTGATAAAGAGTGAAGATAACAATTTGAAACATCTTCATGATCATGCTCATAGTCGTTTTTATTCATTTGCATGCCAACCTCGCACCTTATTGCTCGACAACTGCTCTTCCATTGGAATCGGCTTCGTCTGAACCGTCGCCTTTGAAGTCACACTAGTCCTATATATTACTTAATAGCTAACATTGTGCAGTTATAGGCTCCCAATGATGTCACACTAGGTCATCATTTTTTCCTTCTCATTCTCTTCTTCATCTCAGCCATTGGATTAAAATTTAAACGGTTCAGATTTAATCTGTTATAAAAATATTAATAAAATATTAAATTATTAAAAAATATTTCCAAATAATATTTTTATAAAAAATTAAATCTAACCTGTTCAGATTATATTTCAAAGGCTGAGATAAAAAAGATGATGGGAAGGAAAAAAGATAGGAGCCAAGTCCGCGGTGAAGACCGTTGAGTTTTTAGGAAATTATTATTATTTCATAAACTTTTATTAAGATACTATTATTTAAAAGGCCTCTTCCACTATTTAGTTGTAAATTTTTAAGTTACTTTATATTACGGGAGCTCTTCAAATTTTACAAATCCACTTGAAACTGGTTCTCCTATTCTTCCAAGTTATTTTATTTAAATTTTACACTCTTACGTACCCTTGCATTTTTTACCTTAGAAATAAATACCAATTTTTTATTGTTCAATGAATTAATTTTCAAGTTTGTTCCAAAAGTTGTTTAGTCAAATTGTAAAATTTAGAACTCATTTAGTGCTGTTGTCCCCATAAAACTACACGCACACTCAAAACACGTACACTGATATGCACTTCCATTAATGTCCACTTCTTTCAGTCCATATCTTTTCTGGCCAACCAATTTATAATCAGTTTTTTCGGTCAATTTTTTCAGTCCAATTCAAATTCAATTTGAAGTTTAATTCTGCTTCCTAATGGCATATATTTCACTAATTACATAGACCAGCCGGCTAAGTATTATGAAGAAGAAAATTAATCAAACTAGAATCTGTTCTACGTACAACTTTCAGTAAAGTGGTTTTTCTCCATAGATTTAGACATTCTTGTACGGGATTGAGAACCTGAATTATTATGTACATGAGATTATGTAAAAATGACATTTTACACTGGTATGGATTAATAATAACACTATCCATATTTTCTGCAACGGAATTAACCTTTTGTCATGAACTTTTTATCATAAAACATGTAAAAGAAAAACAAAAAAGATCACAAATTTATTGTTATGTTGTGGTGTTAATGCATGATTGATACGAAACAGAAATAAGTTCTCCAGTTATTTCAGATCATAAGCTTCTCAAGTATCATAAGAGGCAAACGATATTGTAGAGCCACAATATCGGAAGCCTATGATGACACTTGGAAACATCTCCTATTAATACACGCTATCATTGCATTTTGAGATACAAGAAACTGATCATGAGTGACTATATAAAGAGAGATATAAAGAGAGACGGTTACTCCTTGTTATCACAAACAAATCGAATCTCATCCCTGCGACAAAATGCAAATCTCTATAATTTTACCTTTTTTATTAGGTCCTTGTAGGTTTTTTTTAAGTTGTTGGATCCTTTTAATTTCTTCAATTCTAGGCATTGGTCCTTATTCTTTTACTTTGTTAATTTGTAAGAGAAATCATGTTGGTTGCTGATGATGAGGTGACTGTCAATCAAAATACACTTGGATTAATTTTGTCACATAAATACCGACCAAATTGAAAATTATATTTAGATAGAACAGGAATGTTACAAACATAATGATTTCTTATTTTACATTGATAACAAATAAATTTTATTTCATCATGTTATTTCTATCAAATCTCTTTCATTTTGTATATTTGTGACAATTTATATGTCAGTTAGTTAATACCCATGTCAATTACAATTAACGTAATGAGTATAAGGATTAATGCTTGTAAATAGGAAACTGTGAGGATTCAATAAAAACACCACAAGGACTTTATTAAAAGTAAAGTCAAACTATAAGAAGTAACGAATTAATTTTTTAATAAATGTATATGAAATATTTCACTGAAATACCAAAAGCATAGAAAAACCAACATAGTACGCACATGCTAAATATGAAAGTAATCATCATGTCTATACAGGATAATGATTTTTCTTGATTAATTTCTATAATTTTTAAATCAAATGAGCCTCATCCAAGTGGCTGTTGATGGAAGAGGATACTCTCAAAATCCTTTTTATTCTTTTCTTTTCGGAATCTAATCACCACCTTATATTAAAAAATGAATGGTTCATATTTAATATTTTTTAAAACTATTATTATAATATTTTATAATTTAATTTTTAAAATTTTGTATGTGTTATAAATATGAATTGTGTAGATTATATTTTAACAATTTAAATTTACTAATTTATGTTTAAAATAATAGTTTTATAAAATATTAAATCTGAATCATCTATTTTTTTATCTAAAGATAGAGATGAGACTCTGAGAAGAAAAGGAGACAAATGATTCTAAGGGAATCCAAACCTACCGTTGACATAGTGCATACTTGATGCTTCTACGGTATCAGAATTTAACCATCATAAACAGATGAATGCTATCTTTTGCCAGTTTTATTCTCTGCAGTTGACAATGAATTGATGGCTGAGAATATTTACATGCTTTTCCTTCATTATCAAAGATATTATTAATGTCCATGTCTAACGAAATATGGTTAATTTGGTCTTGTTAACATAATAACATACACAAGTTCAGCGAATTAATAAAATAATAATAAGACGACAAAAAAATAGTGAAAAGTAAGATGTTTCTAATCCCTTAGAATGTCTAAATCTATATGGACGAAAACCAATATAATGTGAAAGTTGTACGTAGAACAGATTCTAGCTTTCTTCTTCATATTCTTTGTCCACATGTACACATATATTATCAAAAAGCAGAATTGTCTAAACCTGAGGCTAAAGGGTCAAGAATCTCACTTCTACTGTTCTTGAACAACATAGAGTAGTGGAGACTTCTTTTCTTTTCACACTATTATGGATTTAAAAATATTGGGGGGAAAAAGTTGAACTCGAATGTTAGGTAAAACAGAATTGACTATATATTCAATTAATGGCACATGGTTTTATAAAACCGTTATGATTTTATTGATTTGAAAAATAAAAATTAAAAATTAAAAATTATTTGGACAGAATATAACAACATTTTCAACGTTCTCGTCTGTATATCCAATCAAGCTATTAATCCTTTGAGGGGAAAAATTCAAAGTTAGATGTATGATTATTAACAGTCTTTTTTCAAAGCGGCACTTATTTCTTTTTAATAATTCCTTATCATAAAAAGGATGAGATATTTTTCTAATACGTCTTACAATTATATAAAATGTTGTTGTAGAATACATATTTCAATATTTTTTTCCTTGAAATAATTCATTTTACAACAGAGAACAAATCAAACTAGTATCATCTTTTTTGTCTTGCTTTTACTGGGAATTCATACCAAGTAAACTCATTGATTAAATATATTCTTTCCACAACAGAAAATATTCTATTGTCATCAACTTTGTTTATATTTATGACAAAGACAGATCACGAACTGACATTAATTACATGATAAGCATAACCGAATCTGAAAAAAGAATAGTTAATCTTTACCAGAATTTTGTTTCTAACATTATTGTCTAATGTAGCAAAACGTTAGATTCGTCTGTCAGATATCATGGTTTATAGTCTCTATATAAATCCATTAGCAGTCATCGCTTCTCATCACAAGTCGGCAATGAGTCACAAGTACATACTCAAAACCTCCATTAGATTTTAATATAATGCAATTGGTAGAAGCTTCAATGTTTCATCAATGGCTTCCAATATTGTGGGCCCATGGCCCCACAAGTTGGGGTCATTCCTGAAACTAGAGAAGCTTTTGTTAGCATGAAGACCTTGCTTCTTGGGTCAGATCATCAGCAAGTATTGATATTCATTTATGTCTCTTTTGATTATCCTTTTCAAATCTGTGCGCGAAAGAATTTCACCTCAATCTATTGAATTTTGTTATAGGGTTTTTCTTTCGAGATCTCGAGTTCTGTTGATCTTAAAATGGTTTCCCTCTTTGTTTAGTTTTGTCACAATTGGGTTGAACCCTTGAGATTTAATTAGGTATTAATAGAGCTTGATATTTATATATCCTTTAATGATTACCCCTAGGCTTTTGTACGGCAAACTTGATTGATTTGGGCATTGCTAAGTGTTAATGAGAGAGTTTTAGGAGGCGGAATTTTTATCAATAACCGGAACTCCCAAGTATTTCTTATCGTTAGAGCATATGATCTTACCTTTATGCATTTGTATTTGACATTAGTCTAAAGAAGATATGCATTTGTATGTGGCATTAGTCTAAAGAAGATGATGAGGGCCTTTTGTATGTTAGCTTCGGAGTCCACAATCAAAAATTAATCAAGGATTGGATATAGTAGAGATGAGCAAAAAACCCAGTGGTCCGGGTAGTTTGGTCTGACCAGACCCAATCTGGTAAGAAAAAATTTGGTTTAAAACAATATTGGGATTGACCAGATTAAACTGACCAAGGCTTCAAATCCTTTGGTCTGGTCCACTTTGGCCCAAAAATTTCTTTTTCTTAATCCACACTACACATACACAGTACAAATGCCACAGCCACACGCACACACACTATTAGCCTAAGCGAACTGATCATTATCACCCTTCACTGACACGCCCAGCTTCTTAGAATGCACCCCTATACTCATGTCTTGTCTACATTGTAATACCCTAAAATTTATAATTCTCATAAATACCGTTTTTGGGCAAATAATACCTATTTAAAATAGGAGAATATGTTGTCTCCAATTTTGTAGTTTATTTTATTTCTTAGACAAATTTTCTTTAGAATTTAAATAGGGCAAAACCCAATTTTCTAAATTACATTATGGATCATAAAACACCATAAAACTATCATAAATACAACATAGCTCATATTTAATCTTAAAGAGCCATAAAATGTTATGAAATACCCTAAAGTCTCTAAAACTAAGTAGAATCCTAATTGAATCATAAGAGACAATTAAATGACTTGAAAATACTTATACCAAGTTAGGGGAAATTATCAACAACTAAGGAACAATTAAATCTACAACAATTGGAATAATTGTATTAATTTTCATAATTAATCAATAATAGACTAAATTTTCTAATAACCTATAATTAATACCAAGTTCATATTTAATTAATAGAAGGCCATAAAGAATTATCGCAACCCTTGGAACAATTAAGGGGCAATTACTAACAATTAATAAGCAATTAAATTTACACTAATAGAATACTTGGATAATTATTTACAATTAATATTAAGTAGTCATCAATTAGAGGTGTATTAACCTAATTAAAAACCAATGGCCAATAGAGGTTAAGTTTAACATTGAAAAGTCTCTAAAAGCCATAATTAAGTTGGGAACCAATCATAATTTGACAACTTCACTAAAACACTTTATTAGGAATGCAAATTAAGGATTAAATATGGAGGGCTAGGATTAAACCTTATAAAGCTAAATCCTAAGGCCTTAATTAAATACCATAAAGCTAAATCCTTGTGAAATTGAATTGGCCAATGATAAATCAAGAAAATATTCTTAATCCATGAGAAAAGGTTTTGACCAATGAGAGAGGGAGTTGTGAATGTGTGTGTGTGCAAATGTTGTGAGTGTTGTGAGTCTAGTGGAAGGAGTGAGAAAGAGAAGTCAAAGCATTAGCCAATAAGAAAATTAGACATTAAAGCAATTAGATTAATCCACGAAATTAACTCTAGACATAAGCAAATGAAAATCTATACAAACTAAATTGTATCTTGAAATCCATTAACCAATGATCAAATGTAAGAAGAGATTAGGAACAAGCATAATTCAAGCTTGAAAATGAGTATAACCAAAGTCATTTCCCCAAACTTTGCAAATTGATACCAAATGAGAAAGTAAGTGATATTGGTCTCTAAATGAAGCTAAGAACTTCAAGAATTCAAAACCAATGAGAAATTGAGCATACAAGTTCATTAGGATCCCCAAATGAATTTCTATCTAGTGGAACACAAAATGGAAGAAGTAGGAAATTCTCATTTTTTAAAAAAAGCAATTATACATATGCAAAATGAGTCATCACTCTAGAAATGAGTCATTAGCCTACACATGAATGAGTCATTAATCTAAATATGTATGAGTCACTAACCTATTCATGAAATGAGTCACCACCCTACATGCATGAATCACAACTCTATTGGAAGACTTTTGGAAAATTGGAAGAGGATAAGGTGAGTCATAAAGTAATGGAAGAACCTAGAAGAGGGAGGTGTAGGGCTAAGATGAGTGCTCCCAAATAACCTAGATCCAATGGCTATAATGCAAGATGAGCTAAGTTGATTTAATTGCCAAACTTGCCACACCATTTTACTATAAATAGGGGCTTTGGTTCTTCACTTTTCCTCACACCAAAACAAGCTTAGCAAAGCAATATAGAGAGTGAAAGTGAGAGTGAGGAGTCTTGAAGAAAGAAGGAGCAAAGTTCTTGGTAAGTTCTCTAGCTCTAGCTTTGAGTTCTTTAATTTTTAGCTTTTAAATTCTTAGATAGAAGCAGCTTAGATTTTAAATAGTCTAGAATAATTTTAAATTCATGTTTTTATGGTTAAAATCAGCTTTATTTCGAAAAATTGATGAAGAAGGGGTTTTAGCAAAATTTCCGGAAGAGAAACATCGAAGTAACGAAGTTCTGGCAAAATTTCATCGGTTAGAGAATTTCTGAATCAGTGATAAAAATACTTATATTTTATGTTGAAAACGTGGTTAGAAAATTCTGGGAAAATTCATGGTTAAAGTATACATATAGGGAATTTTAAATATATCAAGAACATGTTAAAATGATTTATGTACAGTGAGATAAAAATTCTTGAAGTTTGACTGCGAATTTCTGGAGAAATTCTGGGCAGAGGCTTAAAACGTTAAACCTAGGAATGACTCAGATGATCTGGGCAAAAATGTGTATTTTTCCTTAAAACTATACATCCTAAGGATTCTAAGGGATTTTACAGATCCTCGTTTCGATTTGTCTAGAATTAGTTCTGATTTTCCAAAGTTAGGCGAAAATCTGTCCAAAATTCTGGACCAGCGTTTTTTTTCAGAAAATGAGGGTGATAAGTTGAGAAATAATCCTACCAATAGTAAAAAAGGTCATTAGTGACTAGGATACCTTCTAGAATATTATTTATGAATTAATAAATGTGAAATTACCATTATAGGATATACGTGATCATACCGACCGACATACGTACCGTGATCCCCGACGAAGGTACGTTCGCATACTGCAACACTAACTCTGATGCTTATAATATGCTTATATGTGGTAGATAACTTTACATCTGCTATGTGCTTATGAGATACATCTGTTGTGTGCTGGGATACATCTGCTGTGTGCTGTTGGAATATATTTGTTGTGTGTTTATGTACTGTTGCGATACATCTACTGTGTGCTTATGTATGGATTATTGCTGTAACGCCGTAATTATCTGTCATATACTATCATATATAAGCATGAGGTTAACCGTTACTTGAGGTTAAATGGCCATTGAACCTCAGCTCCTACTATAGCCTCAGGGTCCGGAGGAACCAGGGCCAAGGACAAGGATAAGGAGCCAGCGTGAGGACGCAGACGGAGAGATTTTTATTTTGACTTTATTTTACCAAACTTTATTCAGATTACTGTACCGCTGTGTAAGCAGCCAGATACTACATCAGTAAATGTTTATCAGATACTCACTCTTTTAAAATTATTCAGATGCTCTACTCTGATCAATTATTTCAAAAATGCTTTAGAAAATCGGGATGTTACATACATGAGGCGTCGGCACCAAACCAATTTCATTTGAAGACACCTAGAAGCCAAAAGGGAACCCTGTTAAGGCTAGCATTATATTGTTTCGACCGCAGCAAGGAACAAATGATGGTGTATGTATGTTTGAAACCCATTTGTGAAAAGCCATGCCTATATGGGGCTAGGTGAAGGGGTTGTTTCTCAAATGAAAGGGCTTGTGGACCCAGTGACATGGGTTGTTGCCCAATTGAATGCCCAGCGCTGTGGTTTCGAATCACATGGATCTGGTATTTGTAGCTGTTGCTACATATGATTTGTGACATATCATGTAGTTGCAGTTGTTGCTACATGTGACTTGTGCTCTATACACAATTCACTAGTGGAAAAAAGACTTTTAAGACCGGACAAAAGAGCCTCGTAAGACTGACCCGCGAGCGGTCTTGTATCAGCCGGTATTCAAAGTCGACATTTAAGACCGGACTATGACGGATCTTAAAGAATCTATTTTAGACCGGACATTTAAACATGCGGTCTTAAAATTCGTACTAAACAATCCATGGACTCGCTTTCTGGTCGGTCCTAAAACTCAACTTTTAAGACCGGCTAAGACTTGGCCGCTCTTAAAAGATATGACTTTTAAGACCGGACAAAAATAAATACGGTCTTAAACCTAGCGACTTCTAAGACCGACTAATTATGTGCGGCCTTAAACCTAGCGACTTTTAAGACCGGACATATAAATACGTCCGGTCTTAAAATATCAACTTTTAAGAGCGGCTAAAACTTGGCCGCTCTTAAAAGATATGACTTTTAAGACTGGACATATAAATACATCCGGTCTTAAAATCTCAACTTTTAAGACCGGAAAATTTATTTGCGGTCTAAATTTTCCTGAATTTTTCCCTGTTCTGTTCTTCCTGATTATATTACACACAAATCACCTACCCAATCCAGCACACAAAAGTCGATACTTTTAAGCTACAAGCTATGAACAATTATTTGAATAAATTGAATAAAAATGATACAAATATTTATTCACCATGAGTTATTTGGCCTTAATGATTATACTATGTCTATAACACCTAAATTAATTCATACAATAAGATAACTTACTTACAAATACAATAAGTTACAAATATACATGCGCCCAAAATAATATTCACCATGCCTTCATCTGATTCAGTTCAACAATGCAGCTCCCTCCAGTTCAACATGCCCCTTTGGATTGGATCCTACCACAAAAAAAAAAAAAATAAGGAACAAACTTCGTAGTCAAAGACATGATGAACGTAACATAGAAGGAATAAATGTTATAATTAAAGACTTAAAGTAGTTTTCAAAGAAAGCTACATATATATGAATATTACCTTATGAATTGACTCTTTTATAAAGTGATATCTTCCCATATCCCTTCTTGATGATCACTTCTTATGCCGGGTTCATTATCCGCTTCATCTTCTTCGTTCATGTCCGGTAGACCCCTTGAAATAGGAGTACTCTCAGGAATACCATAATAAAAATTCATTTCCTCATCAATATCAATGACCCTCTTTCCTTGGAGAGCTACAGACCACATTTTATTTTATTGATCAGTGATATAAAACACTTGTTTCGCCTGGTCTGCCATAATAAAAGGTTCATCTCCAAAACTTCTACCATTGACATCAACTAATGTAAATCCTAGCCGATCGATCCGAACACAATTATTGACATTAACCCACTTCCATTTGAAAATGGGAAATCTAATTTTGACATAGTCCACCTCCCATATCTCTTCAATAACCCCATAATATGGCATGACTGCCAATAAAGGGCTCTTGTCTTTCGAACTGGAGAAGTGCATAGATTCAGCCTCTAACATCACCCCACTGTTCTGGACTGTGCTCCTATCATCTAGGGACTTCGTGTAAAATGTATAACCATTGATCACATACGAATTCCAACTTATGACATCAACCTCAGGACCACATGCTAACCATTTGAGGATATTAGAAACACATTCCTCTCCCTCGACCTTTCGTTTGAACCAGTGTGCAAAAGTTCTGTTATGCTCCCTAATCAACCTTTGTTCAGTCATTCGAGGATTTTCTTTCCTCACAGCTTCTTTATGTGCAGCTATGCTGGCTTGAACTTCATCAACATTATTCAAGATGTATAAGTGGACTTGTGACAATTCATCAGGATCCACAGTCTTTACTGAAGCCCCTCGCCTACCCCCCTCAGCATGCTGACGTTTTGGAAGCCCAATATGTCTTACTTTGGCCAAATAATTTTGACAAAATTCCATGGCTTCTTCAGAAACATATTTCTGAACAATCGAGGCTTCTGGACGGTATGCTTTCTTCACGTACCCTTTAAGGAATTTCATAGATCTTTCAATTGGGTACATGCACCGTAAATGGATAGGGCCGCACAACTTTATCTCCCTCACTAGATGAACAATTAGATAAACCATGATGTCAAAAAATGTAGGAACAAAAAGCTTCTCAAGGTGGCACAAGATAAGATATCCTTCATTCTCCAATTCATCCAACTTTTCGATGTCAAAAACTTTACCACAAACCACATTGAAGAAGACACAAAGTCTATTCAAAACGACCCGAAGATCATATTCGGCGATGCCTCGAATAGCTATTGGGAGTAGCTGTTGCATCAAGACATGACAATCATGAGATTTTTGGCCTACTAATTTCAAGTCCTTCATCGATACAAGCCATTTAAAATTTGAAGAATACCCCGATGGAACTTTTGTGCCATGTAAACACTCACAAAAACTTCGTTTCTCATTCTTAGACAAAGTATGAGAAGCCGAGGGACAATAAGTTCTCTTCCCATATGGCCTTGGATGTAACTCTTCACGTATTCCCATTGCTTGCAAATCCAATCTTGCCTTCACACCATCCTTGGAACTGCCTTGTATGTTGAGAATCGTGCCAACAATACTATCACATATGTTTTTCTCCACATGCATGACATCGATACAGTGTCTCACATCAAGATTGCGCCAATAGGGAAGATCGAAGAATACAGATCTCTTTTTCCATATATTTGTATCTTTTCTACTCTTGATTGTCTTGCCGAAGATGACATTGATATTTTTCTCCTTCTCATAAACTTGCTCCCCTGTCAATGGCACCGAAGCATCTTCATATTCTTGGCCACCAAAGAAGGCTTTCTTTAATCGACGATATGGGTGGCCCCATCTAAGAAATCTCCTATGTCAAAGATAAATCGTCTTTCTTCCATGTTGGAGTTGATGGTAGCATGTGCCTTCTTCACAAACCGGACATGCTTTATGGCCCTTTACACTATACCCTGACAAGTTACCATATGCTGGGAAGTCATTTATAGTACAGAATATCATGGCTCGCAATTTGAAGACCTCCTTCTTGAAAGAGTCAGAAACATCAACACCTTCTTCCCATAACTCCATCAAGTCTTCGATCAAGGGTTGAAGGTAAACATCAATGTCATTTCTAGGTTGTTTTGGTCCTGAAATCAATATAGACAACATGATGTACTTTCGTTTCATGCATAACATAGGAGATAAGTTGTAAATAATGAGGAGTACAGGCCATGAACTATGTACGCTGCTAAGGCTTCCATATGGATTCATGTCATCCGTGGTAAGGGCAAGCCTAAGGTTCCTAGGTTCTTCGCCGAAGTTGGGAAATAATTGATCGCTTTTCTTCCATTGAGAAGAATCGGCTGGATGACGAAGCTTTCCATCAGAAATCCTCTCATCTGCATGCCATCGCAAATTTTTTGCATCATTTTCATTTGCAAACAACCGCTTGAACCTTAGTATGATTGGAAGATACCACAACACTTTTGCAGGCCCCTTATTTGACTTTTACCTTGAGGTTTCACATATCCGACAATTCTGCTTCTCTTAAAACTCTTTTCTATACAATACGCAGTCATTCGGGCATGCATGGATCTTTTTGTACTCCATCCCCAGTGGACAAAGTATTTTCTTAGCATCATAGTATCGATGCGGCAACACATTATCATCCGGAAGCATGTCCTTAAAAGCCTCAAGCATTTCAGAAAAACTCTTGTCGCTCCATCCATGACGTGCCTTCAAGCTTACCAATTTCAATACAGCGTTCAACAATTGGTATCTTTGACACCCAGGGTATAGCGGGGTCTCCGCATCACTACACATATTACCATATGCATGTGATTGTTGAAAGGCCTCTTCTCCTACATCACGAATAATGTCCTCTATGCGATCATCCATATCCGTGTCCTTATCATCAAAGGTCACTTCCCCATGTTGAGACCCACTTGGTATTTTTTCATCATGCCATACCCATACTGTATAAGTCTTACAAAATCCATGACAAATTAAATGTGTGCGTATAACTTCAGGACTTAGTCGCCTATCATCCAAACATTTTACACAAGGGCAATAAAACTTCCCACTTGTTAGAAATTATGCCCTAGGGGCAATTCATTGGACTTTGGATATTTAAGTTATTTAAAGTATTCTCTTTTGTTATCATTCTCGTTTTCATGTTCGTATTGATAACTGCATCCCTGGATAATCTTATAGATTATCCTAAATGTCCCTGGTCGGTCATCTACACGGGAGTGAAGATGAAATAAGACCAGTATGACTTTGATGAGGTATGGAGATACGAGTCAAAGTCATGGGCACTTGTAACACTACAAGGTGCTGGACCGACTCACTATGAGAAAGCTGTATGGATTAAGTCATAAGCTTATCTCATGTATAACCGCGTCACGACGCCCTATGACCTGAGATCATCATGGATTCCTACATGATGAGTCACTGGTCTTTGACCTAGTCAAAAGTCACCTTTGACCGGTGATGATAAAGACTAGGATCAGGATCATTGGTTTTCATGCGGAGGAATGTGAGTGGTCAAGATGGGATTTGTCCCTCACATATGTAGAGAGATAATGCTGGGCCCCTCGATGAGTGAGTCTAAAAAATGTATGGCCATACTGTGATGGAAAAGAGTTTCCATTTCACTTATTAGACTACTCAAGAATCGAGAAAGAAATGGTCAAGAAAAGGAAGTTGACATTATCCATGCCTCATCCTTGACCAAATTATCGTGTGACGAAAGGGACGTGACATGGTTGTACGATAGGTAGTATTGTGTCATCGATCCCCATGTGAATTGGGTAGTCGCAATGTCTTGCTAGAGGCCGCTTGCGACTTGTGGGCTGATACAGTGTTGGCCCACTGCCAATCTCATATGGGCCTGCAGGGTCGCACACAAGAATAATCCAACACGGGTAAAAGTGTCCAGATTCATTGAATCCCAGATTAGTCTGAGATTAAATGAATACTAAATTTGATCTAGGATTTATATATATATATATATATATTCGAAATTAATATATATATTATAAATGAAGATTATAATATTATATATGATATTTGTTTAGTATTTAATTTATTTGATAAATTAAATATCTGGAACAAATAGAGATATTGTATCTCATTTAATTTCGAATAAGGATATCGTATATCTGTTTAATATTAAATTGAGATATAGTTTCTCAGATTTAATTAAATAGATAGATATCATATCTCGGATTTAATTTATATTGATAAATTAAATCAAAAGGCTTTAAATTTAGATTTGATCTAAATTCAAGATTCGGATTTCAAATCTGGCTTTTAATATATTTGATTACATTTATGAGATAGATCTGATTAATATATTGACCAGATTCGAAATTCCGAATTTCCAAAATTAATCAGGATTAGTTTTGGTTATATAATACGCCTATCAGGTTTTAAAAAAACTTATGGACTTTTCAGTCGAGCGTATTAGAAAGCCGCAAGAAACGCTAGAGCAACTTGAGAGAGAGACGCACAAGAAGCGCTAGCACGCTGCCGCAACCGTGTTCGGGGATTGTTCGTGTGGATACCAGTAGAGGAAGCCGATCCTAGAGTCGACTTCTGCTGATCGAGAAGGTAGTCCACCTAATCAAAGAGAATGAGACGCGGACGTGTTGATCGAGAAGGTAGCCCACCTGATCAAAGAGAACGTGACGCGGACGTGTTCAATATAAGGTATGATTCGGTTCCCAAACCTAGATTTAAACGTCGTTGAGTGATCCTCAGGAAGGATTCGTAAGAAATTTTAATCCGCTGCATGTACGAATTCCTACACCATTATCATCACTTCCATTTTGTTTAGCAAATTCAATAAAGTCCCTCACCCCATTCTGATATTCAACACTCGTCGGTAAAGCATTTATCCAACAACGATCCATAGTAGAATTCCTATGGACGGAAAGATTTAGCATACCTAAAATAAGGCACAAGTAAATGCATAACGAAGAATCACTTTTGGTTGTCTTACATATCACAATGAATCCAAAATAAAATATCACGAAGCAAAATAAATGCATGACGAGGAAATTAAATGCTTCGCATGAAGGTCTTGAGGACTTACCTGTAGCTCAAATGTGAAATAAGAGTCCCTAATCTCCCACCACGAACGTTGATGTTGGAGACAGCAATAGTACCCTAAAAACATTTGTTGGTCAGTTGGGTAGGTCTCAAGTGCGAATATAATCTTCAAAATAGAATATTCATTAACAACAGAGAAACCCACAATAGCATTTCATCGTTTTCGTTCAACCCATGAAAAGCCCAGAACGATAAGTAGGAAAACCATGAAGTTATATAACCAAAACAGCTCTTATAGCTTGGTCTATATACGTTTAGCTGAGGAACCAGAAAGTGATTGTCGAGAGAGCAACGCGAAGCACCGACGGAGCAACATACAAACACTGGAGACAGAACCTCCTCAGTAATCACTTTCGGCGCGACAAGAGAAATTCAAAGAGGAAAATTTAATTTTCCGCGCGACAGAGACATGTTTTTGTATTTGGAATTTTTTAAGACCGATTAATTATAAAGCATCCGGTCCTAAATATTTTTAATAAATTTTTAAGTCTTACCTTTATGACCGAATTATTATCCAGTCCAGTCCTAAATATTTAAGACCACAGTTTTATAATACTCCGGACCTAAGTTTTTATTATTCATTCGTAGATTTTATTAAGACTGGTTAATTATTAGTAGACAGTCCTAAATATATAACTTTATCTGAAAACTAAGAAAATAAATTCCCAATTATTTTTTTCAAGAAAAAAGTATTGGTTTTGGCGAGCGCATATTCTTAATCAATGCTATTAATAATTACTTGAACAAAAAATTAAAAAGAGACAAGCTTATAGTTCTTAATTAATATTATTATTAATTACTTGAAAAAAAAAATTTAAAAGAGACAAGCTTATGGTTCTTAATTAATGCTATTATTAATTACTTCAATATTGTCGTACACATTGCAATAAAAAAAAATTATCAAACCTTATTATCCTTCAAAGCCCAGGCAATATCGGCTTGAGCAGCATTAATTTCCTGCCGGATATCAGCAAGTTCCCATCTTATTCGTATCAGGTCGTTCGAGGAAAGAGGACGAGGGTTAGCGGTCAGCACGCTGGGGCCAACTGGTTGGAGAGGTGGAGCAGGAACCTCTTCATGGTCGGAAGGCTGGAGGGGGGTGCGGCAATGTCTTCATCATCGGAAATAACAATGGGTCCAACGACCCGAGACTCTTCTGTTTCAATAGAACGCACTCTCGATGGAGGAGGCGCACCGTATAACGAGCTACAGAAGGCACGAGCATCAAGAGTAAGAGCACCCCTACGAGCGGTTATCTTGTATCTAACTATGGTTTGAGCAATAAGTTGGCGCAAAGAGGTATGAGGCGTTTATTAATAAAGGCAGAGCTAGAGGTAGTTTGGAGTTACGAGGTAGTGCGGAGTTAATAAGTAGTGTTAAGGACAGAGAGGTAAAGAGCAGACGAATGATCTACACTTTACGAGCGAGTTTTATAAATATTATTTATTTTTTTAAATGGATTAATATTAAGACCGACCTTTTAACATTTCTTCGGTCCTAATAGTATAAATATTATTTATTTTTTTAACATTTCTCCGGTCCTAAAAGTATATCACTTCTACAATGGCTGCTCCACCGCCCCAAGGTCCTCCACCACCACCAGGTCCTCCTTTTCCTCCTCCCGCTGGGCTTAACAATCCTTACCCTCCTCCTCTGCCTCTTTACCCGACCACCAAACAGCTGCTGCGCCACCTCCTGGCCCGCATCGATCATATAGATCGATGACTGGGCTAGCTTTTTCAGGTCTACCATGCCGTCAACAATAAGATCAACACGATACTCGACGCCCAGGACATTGAGTACAATCCGTTCGATGACAACATCACCGACCTCTCCGACGAGTCCCTCCCCTCCGGCAACGATGGGGAGGAGTAAATATTTCTATGTTTCTTTTCTTTTTTTATCATGTACTGCGCTGCCCCCCACGGGGCAGCATTAAAAAATCTATAATAATTAAATGTTACATGCTTTATTTCGATCGCCCTTGTCCTTCTCAGTACATTCTGTAACGCCCCTACCGGCCTCGCCCTTTCAGGTGGCGGATTAGTGCGATTCTAAAAACCCATCTGGATCTTTTCGATTTGGCATATGCGGAAGCTTTCCCAAAACACGTACTCAAATATTAGACACCCGGCCCTACATTATTCGGTTGGAAGCGTCAACATTCTTCAGGGCCGTTGTCACAACTATCAGAGTGTCTGCTTTGCTCATACTTTCTACAGCAACTTCAAGCAATCTTCCCTTGCAGCATTTCTCTGTCGTGCTCACCTGCCTAAAGGTTGGTTGTGGGGGGTGAGATTCTGGGGAATCTCAGTAGCAAACATTACCGAACAATGCATGTAAGATAAATGCTAGTGTATGATATGCTTGCCTTACATAGGCTCATGTTAACATAATGACATTTCTGCATGCTACAATGCTTCATAAAATATACTCATGGCCATAGCATAAATAGAAACAGAGCTTCAATCATTCAAATATGTTAAACAAGCAAGTAAAGCAATCATGCATATTATCACACAAGCAAAGTATCAATACAAGCAAGTAGGGTAAGCCCACTACCTTAGCCTATGTCCTCCGGTTGTACTTTCTCTTTCAAGTACGGAGTTGCTTGAAGCTAAGTATCATCCTTTTATTTTCTTTCTTCTTGGTCTTGACTTCTCATGGCCCTAAACACGACGTCATATTATTAGAGCCAAGTAAACCAAATACATGATGGCTTATCTTTGCCTCATAGGCATTCTTACACCGTTGGAGTTTATTCTCATTACTTTAGCCATTTCTTTTTAATTTCGCATGGTAGCTAAAAGCTATCAGCATTTAGCCTAACTTCGAAAAATCATCAATAATTCTACAAAACTCCGATTGGGGTGGTTCAAAATTCTATGTGTCACTAATTAAGTCTAGTTTCATATACAACTAATCACTAGACGTATTTCTTTCTGTATCATTCCCAGATTTTCATTCTTTCTTTGCTGTCCAGAAAAAGGTTCCAGTTTAATAGGTCAACTTCAAAAATTCGTTTCTCCTTCGATTCTTATCGGAATTCGACGAATTACCTATCAAATTAAACCTCTATGTGTCTACTATTTAACTGGAAAATTTCACAATTTAATGATTTTATTTGTTCATCCCGAAATGCCACGTCATTTTACTACTCCTGAGGCAAACCAGAAATTCTCCAGATTTTCAGCTCAACTTTGAAAAATCATATCTTGAGCTACAGACCTCCGTTTTAGGTGAATCAAAGCTTATTTTAAAGCTTAAGGAGTTTACTTTATACTGTAAAAATTTCAGAGTCAAAAGAGGTCGTTTGCTCTGGTTTTACCTTAGTCAAAGGTCGCTTGTTCAGTTGCAATTCAGTTTTCCAGATGATGCTACAGTAACTGCGCACTGTTCATCTACGAATTCACTGTAGCTGACGCTGTTGGTTCTGTTTCTGCACTTCAAAAACAGAGTTTCATCGTGCATGCAACGTAGGCTTCCATCTTCAACCTCTTCAGAACCCCATGCATGCATGTTAGACCTCAATGCTCTCTGTTTTCAGTTCCTTAAAATAGAGTACCCATACGCAGAGACTAGTCATAAATTGAGAGCTTCAAATGTAGAACCCATCGTGTAGGACTTGCAAAAACTAAGGAGTATGAAGCTTATTGACTTACCTTGGCTTGTTTCTGCAAGTTCCAGCTCCTCCTCCTTTGGTTTCTACCTTCGGTTCCTTCCACCGAGTGCTCTTGGTGTTCTAGGTTCCATCTCTCTTCCAAGCTCATGTCTATAACACTCCTTCTATTTGCATCTTACAAGCTTGCATGATGAGTACCCAGCTGGAACCGTTGCCCTCTGCTTCACGGTTTGTGTTGCAGAGTGAGAAAGTAACAGCTGAACCCACTTCCTCTCTCAACGACTCTCTCTCTTTTTCTTTCTTCAATGCTCCTTCTCAGTCTCAGTTCACGAAACTCGCTCTTTCTCATACTTCACTTCATCGTGTTTCTCTCTGCTCTCAACTCACATCCTCTTCTCACTTCTTTCTGCAACTTCCTCTTCCTCGATCTCACCTTTGCCTCACACTTTGTCTGGATTCCCAATCGTTCTGTGTTCTCTGACTCAGCTTCATGCTCGGTATCTCACTCATGCTTCATTGCGTTTTCTCAGCTCCTCCGACTCTGGTCTCGGTTCGTTTTTCTCTCTCTCGTCTCTCTCACTCTCTGACTTCTGTGAAGGGCCGTGGTGGAAGAGTGACAATCAAGAGAGTATAATGGTTCAGTCCGAGTGAGTATAATGGGAGAGCACATGCGCACATTTTCCCGAGTTCTGAGACAGTATTGGAGTGTGGATTCTGTCATGAACGAAACACAAGAGAGGTAGTGGAGTTTATGCAGAATCGAAAATGGGAAGTGCAGCATGGGTGTAGCTGAAAACGCAGAAGACAGTGGAGTATGGTCACTGTTGTCACGCTGAAAATAAAGAAGAGCAGAGGATATGCTGTGATGTGTTGTCGGAGGAATAAGCAGGAGAGAAGTGAGGTGGCGGTAAAATAGTTACCGAAAGAGTGAGCTATTAACAACTGGAGTATATTTGCGCATGTGAGGGGAATTGAATTGAAATTTTAAGTGTGTATGTTCTGCTTATTGGATTGCAGCCGAATGAATGTGTACGTGTTGGCCCAATTGAATTAACCAATGGAGTGTATGTGCGTTGGTGATTTTGTGGGGCCGTAGGAAATGAAGAATAGTCCAAATAATGAGAAGTAAAAAGAAGATGAAATGGGTTGTGGGTACCAAAAATAAAAGTATGTCATTGGGCTTTGTATCGGTCCAACTTCACTTCTGAATTTGTAGTGGCAAAATTTGCCCCCAACACTTGGTTATCAAATAAATTCCAAAAATCATTCTAGGCCATTATCTTCAATAATCATTTTCCCCAAAAATTCAAGGAAAAATATAACTTATTTTCCAATAATTATTCTGGCCACATTTCTATAACAAAATTCCCAAATAATACTTCTAATTTCCCAACTCCAAAATTTGGGATGTTACATTTCTCCCCCCTTTATTTAAATTTCGTCCTCGAAATTTGAACTTATACCTTCGGGGAATTATTTTAAACGTCTAGTCTATTCCTTCCTTATGCTTGCTTACAAAACACACAACTCATCATACCACATTCTTATTCATTCTGTACCCAGGTATAGTTCTCAACCATACAGGACCCATTAGTCCATTTTCTAAGCACTTGGTTACTCAGGCTTCTCTGCCCGTTTCAATCAACCTTCTAGTTCGTTCCAATGTTGTAGCACTGGATATTCTGGCTTTAATGCCCATAAAACCACCTTTATGCCATTAGCATATCAACTACCACTTGATACAATTTAAATATTCTGCCAGCCTCATAACTTTCTTGGACATACTAGTCCAAGTTCACAATACTTGTGAGCATTCCACACAGTACTAATCACACAGATGTTACGACCCAGGGACACTGCCCTGTGCCAACTTGCACATCGGGTCTTACAGCCTTGAGTCTCTATTTGTTCATCAATCATCTGAGCCTCTTCAACTTAAGCTCTCAGACCACTTTCCTCTTGCTTAGCACGCTGGCAATTTCCTATCTGACCTACTCGGTTCAGATCTCTAGACCACTGTAACAGTCTCTATTCCGAGATCATTATAATCACTAACTGCACCGCTTTTCATTTCAACTATACTGTCTCATTTTCAAATTTCCCACATTGAAAATTTATGTGATCGCGGTACGTTTCACAACCTGCACTATACAAACAGTAATAGTGCTATTATGTTTTCAACTTAATCGCTGCCACTTCAACCCTTCAGTACAGTGGCATATCCTAATCCTTTCATGCACAGACCACCAAGGTAACAACGCACTTGTTGGTCAATGTGGAAGAGTTTCCATCCCTACCTGGTGTGTAGCATTCATTCATAGGACTCATTTGTTCATTCTCACAGCGCTTGGTTACTCAGGCTTCACTGCCTCATTTTCATTCAACTTTTTAGCTTATTTCATTCTAGCCTTTCGGCTTATTCAATTACCACAGCGCTGGACACTCTTGCCTTATTGCCCAAGGAGTTACCTTCAAGCCATAGGCATCACAACTACAACACGGTACAGTCTGATTATTCTTCCAATCTCATGTATACTCTAGACACGTTGGTCTAATGTTACCAAGCTAGATAACAACACAGTGCTAGGCTTCTTCAATTCAAGTTCTTAAACTACTTCCTCTTGACTAGCTCAGTGGCTATCAAGTACTATCTGGTTTAACCAGTTCATTCTCTAGACCATTCTTTCAGTTTCTGTTCCTGTAACAACATAGTCACCTAATGCACCGCTTTCCAATTCAAAACATCATTGAAGACAATTACGTCAATGATCTTCAATTCAAAATATCAGTAATGATAATCACATCATTACTTTCAATATTGCTTCTATGTTGTCTCATATTCAAAATTCTGATTTTCAATTTCAAATATTCAAAATTCTGTGGTAGCAGTACATTTTCAAAATCGCACTATAAAAAGTAGTGCTTTCACATATTCAAGAAAACATAATCGCTGCCAGCTCAAATTCAAGAAAAATACATTCATTCTGCTGCAGACCATGATGGTCGCTTCATTTCAAACTGTAATATTCTCTTGTTGAAGTACCACACCCGGCCTAGACCGCCGTAGCATTCAGGGTTACCCCAAATTCTAGGGCACTACCTCCCGGATTAACCGGCGACAAGATTACAGCATTCAAATTCCCTCATCGTATTACCACCCCCGGCTTAACCGTGATGGCATACAGGGTTACCCCACATTCTAGGGCATTACTTCTCGGCTTTAACCGGAGTTGAATTTTCTTTCATTCTCAGAATGAAATGTACAATTCTCGTGTGCACAATTCTTTCTTTCAATTCTCAATTCAAGATATTCAATTCCGTTGTGCACAATTCTTTCATTCAATTCTCAATTCAGTGAGCTTTTTCAATGGCAAGCATTCAAAAACATTCTAAACATGTCTGGCAAGATCCAGTAAACTGAGTACTTTTACAACAGTTTCTGACCTTTCCAGTTCTGTACTGCTTTTACAACCACATAATTCAAAATTCAGTTTCAAGTTCAGGGTTCCAACCCATTCTTTGAGACAACATCATTTCAAAAGTGACCATTAACCTGGTCTCAAATTCTACTAGAAACATTTTATTCAAAACTTCAGTTCCTAGAATTCAAAAATTCAATTTCAATTCTGGGTTCCACAAGGAGCCGTTCTGTGAAACAATATGTTCAAAAGTGACCACAAAACAGGTCTCAAATTCTGTTCAAAATATTTCATGTAGAAAAATCATTTCAGAAATTTCACAATTCTGCCGGTGCATTGGCAAGTTCAAAATTTAAAATTCAAAATTTCAAACTCAGGAACTAGACAACTGCTATAGAAGGTCATTACTTCTTCTAATCACATTTCCGACTCTATCATTAGCTATCTAGGCCATTCATAGGACTTTGAGTCCATTCTTTACCTATCATACTCACCACGCTTCCACTGCGCTACTCTAAATGGTCAACCTCTTCGGTGAGCATCCTTCATAGGTAGCCCTCATAAACATCGGCACAGCATTCTAGTGCCTTAATTCATTCAATTCAATCGGTACCCTATCCTAGTACCTCAATTCATTCAAATCATTCTATTCAATATCCAAATACCTCAATTCATTCAAACCAATTCAATTGCCTAAAGAATCAATTCAACTGGTAGCAACCCTCTGGATGCCTACTCAACTTCTAGGTTCATCAACCTTACCGTATTCATTCTAATATTCTCATGGAATCTGTAAGGATCTCCATATTTCATACCTCAAGGCACTCAAACCATAAATCAAGAGGTTTCAAATTTCTATGACACTTCCTAGGGGTTATCCATTATGGAATTTATCTCGCCTAAGCACACTTAATCATGGACTTCCTTTAGGATTCAGTCCAAAGGTTAGCTAGGCATTAAATTCTCTAAAGCTCATATCTTTTTCGATTAAATATACATCACTAATGCTCCGTTTCTTGTGGTTATGCAATCAACTATCAGTAGTCAGAACCTAAGTTCTGATTGCACTTCCAAATTAAGAGCAGATAATTCTTTAACCAAGATTTTCATTCTAATTCTGATTTATCAATCAGAATTATCCAAGTATCGATACAGATACTATTCCCTTCATCAGAGCAGGTAATTTTATTACCAAATTCTCAAATACTATTCACTTCATCAGAGCATTCAAACCGAATGAATGCTCTGATACCATTTTACTGTAACGCCCCTACCGGCCTCGCCCTTTCAGGTGGCGGATTAGTGCGATTCTAAAAACCCATCTGGATCTTTTCGATTTGGCATATGCGGAAGCTTTCCCAAAACACGTACTCAAATATTAGACACCCGGCCCTACATTATTCGGTTGGAAGCGTCAACATTCTTCAGGGCCGTTGTCACAACTATCAGAGTGTCTGCTTTGCTCATACTTTCTACAGCAACTTCAAGCAATCTTCCCTTGCAGCATTTCTCTGTCGTGCTCACCTGCCTAAAGGTTGGTTGTGGGGGGTGAGATTCTGGGGAATCTCAGTAGCAAACATTACCGAACAATGCATGTAAGATAAATGCTAGTGTATGATATGCTTGCCTTACATAGGCTCATGTTAACATAATGACATTTCTGCATGCTACAATGCTTCATAAAATATACTCATGGCCATAGCATAAATAGAAACAGAGCTTCAATCATTCAAATATGTTAAACAAGCAAGTAAAGCAATCATGCATATTATCACACAAGCAAAGTATCAATACAAGCAAGTAGGGTAAGCCCACTACCTTAGCCTATGTCCTCCGGTTGTACTTTCTCTTTCAAGTACGGAGTTGCTTGAAGCTAAGTATCATCCTTTTATTTTCTTTCTTCTTGGTCTTGACTTCTCATGGCCCTAAACACGACGTCATATTATTAGAGCCAAGTAAACCAAATACATGATGGCTTATCTTTGCCTCATAGGCATTCTTACACCGTTGGAGTTTATTCTCATTACTTTAGCCATTTCTTTTTAATTTCGCATGGTAGCTAAAAGCTATCAGCATTTAGCCTAACTTCGAAAAATCATCAATAATTCTACAAAACTCCGATTGGGGTGGTTCAAAATTCTATGTGTCACTAATTAAGTCTAGTTTCATATACAACTAATCACTAGACGTATTTCTTTCTGTATCATTCCCAGATTTTCATTCTTTCTTTGCTGTCCAGAAAAAGGTTCCAGTTTAATAGGTCAACTTCAAAAATTCGTTTCTCCTTCGATTCTTATCGGAATTCGACGAATTACCTATCAAATTAAACCTCTATGTGTCTACTATTTAACTGGAAAATTTCACAATTTAATGATTTTATTTGTTCATCCCGAAATGCCACGTCATTTTACTACTCCTGAGGCAAACCAGAAATTCTCCAGATTTTCAGCTCAACTTTGAAAAATCATATCTTGAGCTACAGACCTCCGTTTTAGGTGAATCAAAGCTTATTTTAAAGCTTAAGGAGTTTACTTTATACTGTAAAAATTTCAGAGTCAAAAGAGGTCGTTTGCTCTGGTTTTACCTTAGTCAAAGGTCGCTTGTTCAGTTGCAATTCAGTTTTCCAGATGATGCTACAGTAACTGCGCACTGTTCATCTACGAATTCACTGTAGCTGACGCTGTTGGTTCTGTTTCTGCACTTCAAAAACAGAGTTTCATCGTGCATGCAACGTAGGCTTCCATCTTCAACCTCTTCAGAACCCCATGCATGCATGTTAGACCTCAATGCTCTCTGTTTTCAGTTCCTTAAAATAGAGTACCCATACGCAGAGACTAGTCATAAATTGAGAGCTTCAAATGTAGAACCCATCGTGTAGGACTTGCAAAAACTAAGGAGTATGAAGCTTATTGACTTACCTTGGCTTGTTTCTGCAAGTTCCAGCTCCTCCTCCTTTGGTTTCTACCTTCGGTTCCTTCCACCGAGTGCTCTTGGTGTTCTAGGTTCCATCTCTCTTCCAAGCTCATGTCTATAACACTCCTTCTATTTGCATCTTACAAGCTTGCATGATGAGTACCCAGCTGGAACCGTTGCCCTCTGCTTCACGGTTTGTGTTGCAGAGTGAGAAAGTAACAGCTGAACCCACTTCCTCTCTCAACGACTCTCTCTCTTTTTCTTTCTTCAATGCTCCTTCTCAGTCTCAGTTCACGAAACTCGCTCTTTCTCATACTTCACTTCATCGTGTTTCTCTCTGCTCTCAACTCACATCCTCTTCTCACTTCTTTCTGCAACTTCCTCTTCCTCGATCTCACCTTTGCCTCACACTTTGTCTGGATTCCCAATCGTTCTGTGTTCTCTGACTCAGCTTCATGCTCGGTATCTCACTCATGCTTCATTGCGTTTTCTCAGCTCCTCCGACTCTGGTCTCGGTTCGTTTTTCTCTCTCTCGTCTCTCTCACTCTCTGACTTCTGTGAAGGGCCGTGGTGGAAGAGTGACAATCAAGAGAGTATAATGGTTCAGTCCGAGTGAGTATAATGGGAGAGCACATGCGCACATTTTCCCGAGTTCTGAGACAGTATTGGAGTGTGGATTCTGTCATGAACGAAACACAAGAGAGGTAGTGGAGTTTATGCAGAATCGAAAATGGGAAGTGCAGCATGGGTGTAGCTGAAAACGCAGAAGACAGTGGAGTATGGTCACTGTTGTCACGCTGAAAATAAAGAAGAGCAGAGGATATGCTGTGATGTGTTGTCGGAGGAATAAGCAGGAGAGAAGTGAGGTGGCGGTAAAATAGTTACCGAAAGAGTGAGCTATTAACAACTGGAGTATATTTGCGCATGTGAGGGGAATTGAATTGAAATTTTAAGTGTGTATGTTCTGCTTATTGGATTGCAGCCGAATGAATGTGTACGTGTTGGCCCAATTGAATTAACCAATGGAGTGTATGTGCGTTGGTGATTTTGTGGGGCCGTAGGAAATGAAGAATAGTCCAAATAATGAGAAGTAAAAAGAAGATGAAATGGGCTGTGGGTACCAAAAATAAAAGTATGTCATTGGGCTTTGTATCGGTCCAACTTCACTTCCGAATTTGTAGTGGCAAAATTTGCCCCCAACACTTGGTTATCAAATAAATTCCAAAAATCATTCTAGGCCATTATCTTCAATAATCATTTTCCCCAAAAATTCAAGGAAAAATATAACTTATTTTCCAATAATTATTCTGGCCACATTTCTATAACAAAATTCCCAAATAATACTTCTAATTTCCCAACTCCAAAATTTGGGATGTTACACATTCTTTCTTTTTCCGACAAGTAGGAAAAAAACAAAACATTGTCCTCGTGTGTATGATCAACATTAAAAACTCGCACATTAAAAAATCCAACACTATACAGTTAAGATCCAACAAAAGATTCTTTCTGTTTCCGGCAAGAAGGAAAAAAACAAAACATTGTCCTCGTGTGTATATGATCAACATTAAAAACTCGCATATTAAAAAATCCAACAATATACAGTTAAGATTAGACCAACAAAACAAAAAGATCGTTTACCTTATTCGAATAAAAACAAACACAGTGACAATTCTTCTCAAGGTTGGATCGTCGTTGTCCTCAGTGTTACCTCGCATGATTAGAAACAAAGTGTCCTTTTCAATATCTCCCATATTTTTCCAACAAAAAGAAAAGGGACAAAGAAAAGGGAAACTGATAATCTAAATCAGGAGAGGTAACATCGACTACAATGAAGGACCTAGCTTGATCAGAACGCCAAAACCTTGGTTGCCTTGAACCCTAATTAATTTGTCCGAAAAGCGAGTCAATACTCTATTTAAAGGAAGACTATTAGGAGCGGACGGTAAAAGGAGATATGGTCCTAAAAGTCTCGAATACTTTTAGGACCGTCATTTTACACTATACGGTCCTAAAAGTCTCAGCAATATTTAGTGGAATACTTTTAGGACCGGAATTTTACAATATACGGAAGTTTAAAATATGCGGTCCCAAAAGTCTCATATTATTTAGACGAATACTTTTAGGACTGGAAGTTTACAATATGCGGTCCTAAAAGTCTCATATTATTTCGACGAATACTTTTAGGACCGAGAGTTTAAAATATGCGGTCCTAAAAGTCTCATATTATTTAGACCGAATAATTTTAGGACCTGAAGTTTAAAATATGTGGTTCTAAAAGTCTCATATTATTTAACCAAAAACTTTTAGGACCGGAAGTTTACCCATATACGGTCCTAAAGTCGCGAACTCTTGCTTATTTACAGCATACTGAACCTCAAATTTCAAGCACTAAATAGCTATATCCACCATCCAATTTCAGATACCCAAAATGGACACAAGAAAATTGTTCAAAAAATTAAACAAATTTATCTATTGAATTTTACATTGCCTGTGTATTATTTACAAATTTTTCGAAAAAATAATCAAATTTTATAGAATATTTACAAACGAATAACATCATTAATTATTGTCCCTGATCACTTAAGATCAGGTCATACAGATATTGACAAAACAAATTGCGTATGTGCTCGAGTTCAGCATCCGAAAAGGGGGCAGGGCATTGAAACATCTGTAACATCAAAGACAGAAACTGAATTAACTTG
The DNA here is from genome assembly GCA_034222035.1 of Acacia crassicarpa. Lineage (NCBI taxonomy): Eukaryota > Viridiplantae > Streptophyta > Magnoliopsida > Fabales > Fabaceae > Acacia > Acacia crassicarpa. Next base: position 12,628,193 of record JAWXYG010000005.1, read on the forward strand.
CGTCCATATTTCAGATGTAACATTAAGCCAGAAACTGAATTAACTTGCGTGCATAATATGTAACATCAAATATTTACCTTTGCATATAATTTAGTATTTCCTTTAGTGACAATATCATACTTGTGTTTCATGACGTATTGGCCACATAGGTTGGACGCCTGTGGTTGCCGACGAGTCTAAAAAGAACAAGAAATATATAAGTAATATATATCTTACTGACCAAGTTCACAAGGCAGTTGACAAGTTTACAAATATTATATTGTACCAACCTCTGGTCTGAGCCATTTAGGCTCTTTGGCCTTTGAAGGACGGATTTTGAGTGCATCGATTTGGAAGGTCCTCATGGTACTATCATCAAAAATGCTTATTTATCAATTCACTGAAAATTCACAGCAGAGATTTCTGACAAGAGAATCAAAATGACATGCTTACTCGTTGATAGTTTGGACCAACGTGGGCACTGGCTCGCCGTGAGTGGAGCATAAGAAGATAACTTTATGTTCTGACATGCACATAAGGACCAACTGCCAATGGCGGCTGAAAATTCACAGCATTAAAGTATACTCAGTGATATATGTAGGCATGTAGCAGAATTAAGTGACTTGTAGACAAGATTTGTGATATGTACCTGTGGAAAAATGCCAACAAGTACACCTTTCTTCTCACATTACACAAACTCCTTGATATGTACTCTTGTCTTTGCTCCATGGATGTTTGACTCATATACTGTAGGCACAAGAATCCAAAATCATCGCTCCTGCCCTTATTCTCCAATTCTTGATGCAAGAACCTACAATAATTAGATCTATTAGGGAATTAGTATATATATGTATGTGTGTCTAAACGATGCATTTAAATTATGTACTCATAGAAGAACATACTTACTTCATCCAAATTTGAATAATTGCATCAGTAAGCTCCTGTCTTGGAAGCAGCAGGGAGTCAATATCAATAGTGTCAACTTGGGCTGGTAGGGGATTTGTGACACCTACTACTTCATTGACAGGCCACGATTTATCTTTAAAACCTCCACTTTTCACCATATCGGTTATTTTTTCGCGGCCAGTCAACTTAGCAGTAGGGGATTCGGCTTGAGGAGGGGATTGATCAGCTTGAGGAAGGGATGGAGCTTGAGAAGGGGGTGGAGCTTGAGGATGGAGACTTTTAGGACCGCATATTGTAAACTTGAAAGAGCAAATGTTAACACAAGGGTATTTTGGTCATTTTACATATCTCAAATATCTAGATACATTAAAACATCATATATTCATATGTACAACATTTACAAACAATTATTATCAATCACCTAGCTATATTTACATATCATGCTCAAGATACAACATTATACTACTTTTGCAAAAAATTTCCCAGGGAGGTCACTCATCCTATTATTTCCCTAGCCCAAGCACGATTAACTTAATTATACCGCAACAAAATATGAGTTTCAGGTACTGACCACTATTGTCCTTAACCCTCAGAAGGTGCACCATACAACACTAATGTCAAAATACAGGTTTCAACCAACTGCTATCATTCATATTTGGTATACATATATTTGTCCATAAATGTTGGATATGCTTGATGAAAATATGAAATTCATCATTGTAACCATCCTCTATGATCTGATTCTTCTTCTGGTTCCAAAATGAAGTATCCGAAAATAAGTTTATAACAGTGCAAATCCATATATGGTTCGGATAGTGCAAGTCCCAATCTTTCCGGTTCGAGTATAAAGCTTTTACGGCCTTCAAATAGTGTCGGTACTGGGCTATGAGAGTCCTCTTTTCTAAACATAGCATACCGACATAGGTTCTTGATAATCTCCCACAACTCTTGGTGTGGAGATATATCATATCTTATCGGTCTAGTTGTAGTTAAAGAGTTGAATGCAGCTTCAGTAACTGAAGGTGGTGGTAGTTGCTCACTATCTCCAGTTGAGGAGGTCTTTGATAGTGTACAAGGACCAAATAGAGGCTTTAGGGTATCACCCTTTTTTCTGGCTGCCTGTCTCATCTTAATGCCTTTGGGTGGATCTATTATTTGTGGCTATCCCGTCACAGATTGATTAACTAAGGCAAAGGATAGATTTATCTAGGGACGACATCTATACAACGTCATCCTTGTGAACTAATCTCTTGTCATCACATAACCAAGACTATATCAGTATACTATTCTAATATTGCCCAAAACCATTGCTTTGACACCAAACTGTCACATCCCTTCGATAATACGACATAGATCAGGCATATAGCGTAATATAGCGGACCAAACCATTTGGGCATAAGATATTGATAATAAATTACATGTCTTGGTTATACAACAATAGTTACCCCACAGAGTTCATGATCTGTAATCCAAATATATATAAGTTCCATACCACCTAAAATCCTCATAAAGTAATGTAAATGATAAACTATAGAAAAGCGATCCCAACTAACAACCAAGTCCACGTCCATTACTTGCTCATGTCTGTTGCCTTGTCCTTTGAGCCCTATCCTCTATCGTGTTCACATCCTGCACTTTTGGGGATGCCTGAGTTTCAAGTGAATCACAAAGTACCAATTAACCTCACATACATAGTATAAATATCACATGATAATTAACCATATATAGAAAATAATCCACAACAACATGCAAAAAATAAGGGATCACTTAAGGATCATATATCACAAGTTATATGCATTAACAATCACTAGTGCAAAAAAGGCTTTTAAGACTGCCTCATTTAGAGCAGACTATCGACGCCCCGGTCTTAAAGGTATGACCGGTGGCAGTTTTGTAAATATAAAGAACTTTAAAGGTATGACCGGTGGCAGTTTTGTAAATATAAAGAACGTCTTGGACCGAATCGTTTACCAATGGGTCTTAAATATATTATTCAGACCGCTTAAAAAACGACCGGTCTTAAAAATGTAATTAAAAAAATGAAATAACGAATTTCTTTATAGAGAAATCTCGAACACGCCGACTTATATTTTTTGCGGTCCAAAATGTAATAACCCGAATTTTGGACCCGGAAAATTGAGAATAAGCCTAAATTAGGTAGACTACTAAGCCCTGTTTGGGAAGAATCCCTAGAATGACAAGAGATAGGAAGTCTCAGATGGGCCCAGGTTTGAAAAGATGCGGGCCTAGGGCAAGATACTGGTGAGGTATAAAGCCGGTGTGATGAAGCGAGACCCGGGAAAATGGAAAAACACAGATTCCTGACCCCTGGAAGTGTGTATGCGCCATACAGGGACAAGAGAGAGAAACAGACACTGAAAAGGCATGTTCCAAAAAGCAAGAGACAGAGTGACCATTGCACATGGACACGTGCCACCCCGAGATTAAAGGAAGATAAGGCAAGGGCAAAATGGTCAATTCCTTGTCCTTTGGGCATTTAATTTCGTCCAACATGAGAGAGGAAAGAAAATCAGATGATTTTATCCATACCCTAGTTCAGACACAAGACACGGGACCCGCAGGCGATAAACCGATAGAAAAGGGGACCGATAGGGACCAGTTAGGGGATTATTTTTGGATGGAATGAGACAAATGTGGGACCGCCTTGGAAAGAGGGAAGGTACCACATGAGTATGCCTAGGCAGAGGAAAATATTTGGAAAAGACAGAGAAAAGTACAAAAAGACGCATTTTCAGACCCGGTGGGACCCGATAGGGGCTAGTAGACCCCGAAATTGACCGATAAAGTGGGAAATTGGAATTAATTATTGGGGATCATTTTGGTGGGACCCCTTGGACGTGTAAGACTCTTTTGGGTCAGCAAAAATCTGATTTGAAGACAAAAAACAAGCTTGACTAGTCCATTGACTAAAGCGTGGGGCCCGTCGGTGAGTCAAAATGGAATCTTGAGTCTAAATTGATAATTCTTATCAAATTGAAAGATGAAATCTGATTATTTGGGCAGAAATCACGCCACATATACTCCCTAGAAGATTCTCAAATAAGCACATGGGATAAAGATTAAGTAAAGACAATTGGATGCCAACCGAATGGAAAAATTACCCGATTACATTGGAACTAGTTGGTTACTTTGAGCTATTATTAAATATACATGCTCTCTCTCTCCTTGACCATAGGGAGCACGAAATTTTCAGAGAAAAGAGAGAGTGTTCAGCCAAACTCCATAGCCAAGCTCAAGCTCCAAGCTCCTAGGATCATCAACTCAACTTCCGATTCAGGTAAACACCGAAAACTCAACTCTTTGAAGCTCAAAGTTGGGATTTTCGTGCTTCTGGTTGGGGCTTGGTTTTGGGGTCTGATTTTGGAGTTTTTGATGGTCTCAAAGTGTTTAAAACGTGATTTTGTGTGGGGTTAAGCTATGGTTTAAGTTTCCGAACTCGAAAACCCCGAAAACTCAAAGAAGAAGCTTGCTGCCAGTGTTCTGGATTCTGGGTAATGAAGCTTCAAAAATGTTTTTAAAATAGTTAAGACTTCGGTTTGAGCTGAAATTTTACAGGTGAAAATTATACAACTGGGGCATCATTTTGATATGTAATTCAACATATTTTTGATGTACCAATAGAGAGATAAACATTGGCAAAGTTGGATCTGTGTACAACAGGGTGAAATCTGACCCTGGTGTGAAAAGTGAGCACCACGATAAAATAAAAATACTTTCATGGTCTGGGAGTATTTTTCATGGAAACTAGACATTTCAATGGTTAAAATGGCGCTGGAAGAATTCAAAAATCATTTTTGTAGAATTTATTAAACATCCCACAAGTTGGGTCAAAATCACTGGATTTCTGGAAATTTGGTTTTGGGCTCGGTTTTAGCAAGAAAAATGCTATGACAATTTTGTAAATACTGAACAAATGTATTTTAATGATTTATAGGTCAAAGGAACCCTTGGGAATTCAACGGGCCCAATAAAATAGTAAGGACAATATTTGCCACACCAGGTACTAACCGTTTTATTCAGATATCTCTATGTGTTTTGTTGTATATTTGTGTTTGCCATGTGTGTTTTTCTTTGTATATGTTGTGCCAAATATGCATACAGTATTGTGTGGTTCCTAGCGCTGAGGATGTTCAGTCCGAGGCCGGCCTTGGTTGGAGGCTGTACGGGTTGAGTTATCAGTCCGGGGCTAGCCTAGAAAGGGCGGCTCTACGGGTTGTGAATTCATTGAGTCCGAGGCTTGCCTTGGTAAGGCAGTTGTACGGGTTCTAGAATTGTGATATGTGCTTTGCTGTGGTATGATCTGGATGCATATATGGTATGTATTTGGCATGCTCTTATGATTTTTGATTAGCATGGTAGCTTACTTACTCCTTACACATTTAGTATTTGAGTACTGACGGTTACTCTAAGGGCTATTATCGGACCCCAGCCTCTTCTATTGTCACAAGGAGATATACCCGATGTGAAGAGCCCTCCTTGGAATGATAAGTGCTTATCAGTACAGACTGAAGATAGGAGATGCCCTATCATGTTTGTACATATATTTGAGATGACAGTATGTTTTGTTTTGGTATTTATTCTGGATGACTGTACCCTTAACCCTTCGGGAACTTTTATTTTTTTTGTTTATTTTACCTTTACTAGTATAGTAGATAGTCTAAACCAGGTTAAATGCTCTGTTGCGCTCACTCTGATATAAGTTAAATGGGCCAAATAACGAAGGAAAGGTAACTAAGTAAGTGAATCCCTCTAACCCGCCACCCGAAAGGGCGAAACCGGTAGGGGTGTAACACAAAATAATAAGGAAAAAATTAAATAAAAACTTTTAAGACCGGATGTCTATAACAGGAGGTCTTAAAGATTATACTTTTAAGACCGGACATAAATCGTGCCCGGTGTTAAATAGTTTATTACTTTTAAGACCGGAGTTTAACAAAGGACGGTCTTAAAACTTAACATTCAAGACCGTCCTTTGTTTTTCATCCACTCTTAAAAATAAAGTGCCAAATATATCTACGCGCGAAACGTTACCTTAAGACTTACGTTGTCCGAACTCTGAAACCCCTCTTCTTGTTGTGAAGCCACTCTTGCTCTTGCATTACCACTCTTCCTCGTCCACGTACCATTAGCCTCTGTTACTCTCTCATTTGCTCAGGCATTCCTCTCTTACTGTCTCGAAAATGAACGGTGAAGACGATTCCATTCGTGTTCCGGGAACGCCAGTTAATGGTGTGAGTCAGAACGAACCCTCTTCATCTGACAATGTGCCTCTTAACCGCCCTGCACGCCATGGTAGAAGAGGCACATGAATGATGGATGTATCTCTAAGTCAAGCTTCTGGGTCAAGGCTCGACATTCAATTTGATGAAAAGTTGCGACCTTTCGGTCCTAATAAAAGCAAATATCATAGTTTTGTCGGCTATCTTGCACACAGCAAGGTTAGCATCTTGATAGATGAGTGAAAAAGTGTTGACCTTGACAAAGTAAAGAAACCTATTTGGGACACTATCTGGCTCACATACACTGTCCCTGACTCTGAGAAGATGAAAGACAAGACATTGTCTTATTGTGCTGATCGGTGGAGGAAGTTTAAGACCTCTCTCACTAACAAGTATATTTTTGCCAAGGTTCTGCCTGCCAAACAGCCTTGGGAACAGTACACATTCATTGATGAATGAATTTGGCGACAATTTTTTCTTCTGCGGACCACTCCTGAAGCTCTGGTGAGTCTATATTTAGTTTTGTTTGCTTATATAACCTGTGAGCTTATATTTGTTCATCTAATCCTGTTTGTTAAATTGTTTGGTGTGTGAATAGAGGTATACATTTCCTGCCTTTGTCTATGCAAGTCTGATATGTAAACCCTGAAAAGGTAAAATACTAAGGAGGTAATTGTGTAATGGTTTGTTTTGCAAATGATGAGGAAATGAATAGTCTTAAAAGGGGGAAACTTTATATATCCAATTGTTACAATCTAATGTGGACTGATGATCCCACTGGATGCCTTAAAAAAGATCAAGTTTGTATTATTCTGTCAGCATAATTCTCTTTTGTTTCTTGTTATTCTATCTACATAGTAGTACAAAACATAGCTCCTTTGTAAGCATAATTCTCTTTTGTTTCTTAACCTATCTACAACTTCCATAAATAAAATATAATGTTGAAACTTGATCAAGTAAATTTGACTAGTGTTTGAGGTTCATATCAAGCATGCAGAAGTTCTCTAATTTCTGTTAGTGAGATGGCTGGAATTCATAATTAAAATTTGTTTTCAATTCGTATTCATAGCAAAGAAGGTAAAAAGCACAGGAGATAGGGAGAAAGAATGATTGCCCGCATAAGGCTTCTCGCGGCGGATATGAAAAGGCTGAACAAGAATTGATGGCGGCCAAGTAGAAGAGATTGGAAGATGAAGTAGAATCCAATCCTTCTGCGGTACATGGTCCGCCATCTCCAATACGTCACGAGGACCTGTGGTTGCACATTCGGCAAAAGCTAAGTGGCGCCTACACGAGTGAACAAGCTCATGTAGTTGCTGAAAAAATTGTAAGTATCGTTATTATTGTTATTTTTTAGTTACTAAACATGTTTCATTACTAAGCTTCTCGTTATCTGTACCTTACAGGAAGATCTTAAGAAGAAAGAGGCAGAGGGATCTTTCGTGTCATTCGGTAGGAGTGATGTTCTCACTGTTGCCACCGGAAAACCGGACCACGGTGGGCGTGTAAGGGGGGTTGGAGGACGGGTAGGCCTGAAGGTATTCTTTGGTTCATCCGCCAAACGCCATAGGAAAGAGGTGGTTACCCGGGAGGAGTTGCAACAGACAGTGGCCAAAATAAATGAGGAATCAGCGGCTAAAGAAGCAAAGTATCAATCTGATATTAGCCAGTTGAGGGAGGAACTGAATCAAGTGAAGCTGCTTTTGAGCTCACGTCTAGAGCCCAGTGTTCCCTTCACACACTCACCTACAACTGTGCAGCAGAGCACTCGAGGGAGCTGCATTGTTGGACAGTCAGAGCAACCTTGTGACCTTTATGTGGATGATCCTGATCATCATGATAGACTACTATTGGTTGCAAAAGGGACTGTCCACAACTTATTGGGATCAACTATACACCACCAACAAATGTTTGATGATAAAGTCAGAGTGTATGGATCCAACCAGAGGTAGAGGTAGACCTAGAGGTAGGGGTGGACTCACAGATGAACATTCTAGACATAAGCTGGCACTTAAACAAAATCTACCTGAACAGAATCCCCTAGATCAAAATTTGCCAGAACAAAACCTTATGCAACAAATATTAGGGCTATAAATGAACTCCAGGTGGAAGTACATGAGTTAAGAGCTAAACAAAATGAGGATAGGGAACAAGAAACAACTGGTGAGGAGGGCCACAGCAAAAGATCCTCCCAATCTAAAACTTAGCAACAAGAGCAATAGAATAACAATAACAAGGTGGAAGAAACGACTCAATACTAGGTAGCCAAGTTCTGCAAACATCAACCACCTGTATTTCATGGCAAGTATGACCCGCAAGCGGTCAAGGACTAAATGATGAGAATAGAGAAAATATTCCAATTTCTTGAGTTCCCGGCTAACAAAATTGCACAAATAGACATCTATAAGCTGAAAGGGGATGCTAATATATGGTAGAAAAACACTGAAATTGTTAGTTCTTGTGTTTTGATGATTACAATTTCCAAGATTGAGAAATTAAATAAGTAAAGGTTTTGATAATCTGTTTTTTATAAGGTTACTCGAACAAAGGATTAAGTTTGCTCAAGCAACATCATGAGCAAAGTATATCAGATGTGATCTGATAAGACTTTGCTCGAGCAAACCACATGGTCTTGGTCGAGCAACATCGAGCTAGGCAAAACCATAGGATCAGCAGAAGCATACTTGAGCAGAAAGTAAAAGCATGCTCGAGCACTCTGCTCGAGCAAGCTTGGAAGGTTCCTCGAGCAACCTGTGTATATTGCTCTGCTGAAGACTCTACTTGAGCAAGGAAAAGTGTTGCTTGAGCAAGCCCAAAATGCTGCTCGAGCAAAGACGAGCAGTAGGCAACTTTCTCTGTTTGAAAAGAGTTACCTGAGCATGATTTTTCTCATGCTCTAGCACCATGCTCGAGCAAACAAAAATACATGCTCGAGCAACAACGTGTTCCAGTCACATTGAACTGAACCTAAGAAGGTTTGCTTGAGCAAGGTCTAAAAGTCTGCTCGAGCAAGATCGTGTTCACACTACTACAAAAAACGGATTTTGCGTCTCAAAAAGACGTCCTATTTTTAAAAAAGGGAGTAAAAAATAAAGGCGGTGGCATTTTTGTAATTATATGTGATAAAAGTACTGCCTTTTGGAGTCTAAATTTTAAACATAGACTCCAAAAATGTCTCTCGCGGGCCCCACACAACCCCCTGCTACACCACGTGATACCCTGTTGTACGATGTGACCTGCTTTTCTGCTGTACGACATGGCTTTTGGAGTCTAATTTTAAAACTTAGACTCCAAAAGTCATGCCTTTTGGAGTCTAAGTTTTAAACTTAGACTCCAAAAATGTCTCTCGCGGGCCCCACACAACCCCCTACTACACCACGTGATACCCTGCTGTACGATGTGACCTGCTTTTCTGTTGTACGACATGGATTTTGGAGTCTAATTTTAAAACTTAGACTCCAAAAGTCATGCCTTTTGGAGTCTAATTTTAAAACTTAGACTCCAAAAGTCATGCCTTTTGGAGTCTAAGTTTCAAACTTAGACTCCAAAAGTCTGCCCCAACAGACCACGTGGTGTAGCAGGGGGTTATGTGGGGCCCGCGAGAGACACTTTTGGAGTCTAAGTTTAGAACTTAGACTCCAAAAGGCATGCCTTTTAGAGTCTAAGTTTAAGACTTAGACTCCAAAAGCGTAACTTTTGGAGTCTAAGTTTAAAACTTAGACTCCAAAAGCATAACTTTTGGAGTCTAATTAATAAACTTAGACTCCAAAAGTTATGCTCTAAGTTAAATATTCCACCTTTTTCACATCCCGCGTCAAAAGTTCCTCAGTTTTCATTCCCGCCCGCTGTGACCCTTTCACTTTCATTATCATTTCACTTTTCATTTTCTTTCAGATCTATAGCGTTCATGACCCACCACGCCACCGGAGACGACGGCGGCGGCGGCCGCGACCTCCCTCTCCATCCCTTACAGCGACAACGTCTCTTGGTTGCAGATCTACAGATTTGGGTTGCAATAGCTTCAACGGTTGACAGATCCGTCGACGACAAGGCACGGCATTGCCAGATCGAGGTTAAGTGCAACTTGGATTTTCCTTTGTTTCAAAATCTTCATGGTTCTAGCCCTCCGTCTGGGTGTCTATTCGGTCGACCTCCGTTCTCTGATTTTGTGTGTGTAGATCTGATTAAAGTTTCTGATTTTGTGTCTGTAGATCTAATATTATTAATAGTTTTTAGTTCGATTTGCCTTTTTTCATTTTGAAATTTCAAGCCGTCAAGCATTGATATTATTGATTTAAGTTTCTGATTTTTTGTAGTCGATTGTTGCTTCTGGTAATCTATATTCTTCTTATCTAGCTAGTTGTTGGTTCTTCTTGGTAGCTGCAGGTTGCCTACATCCCGAACCTAAGCAGGTTCGGGGTTCTTTTTTTTAAAAAAAAAAATACTTATGGAGTCTAAGAAATATTTAGACTCCGTAAGTCTCAACTTTTGGCGTCTAAGAAATATTTAGACTCTGTAAGTCTCCGCTTTTTGCGCCCCCCAGATAGACGTCCTCTCGAAAAAGGACTCCAAAAGTACAAAAAATAGGACTCCGTATCCCTATTTTGTAGTAGTGTCAATGCAGCCTCTCCTCTTTGAAAGAGAGCTTGCCCGAGCATGATTTCATTCATGCTCGAGCAATATGCTCGAGCATCAACGGGCAAAAACACTTTCTTTAGTGTTTCAAAGGAGTTTGCTTGAGCAAGTATGGATCATTACTCGAGCAGCTTTTCTCTGCTTTTCAAATCACCGTGTTCGAAATTCATGAATCATCAAATAGATTAAATCTTCTTCTGATTATTATTATTCTTGATTACCAAATGCTATTAACCAATTTGTTCATGAGTTTCAGATCATTTAGACTTAAATTACCAGTGAATTTGAATTAATCAATCTGGACAGTCAGACGCATTAAATGCTGCTACCTAAACCGTTATATTCTTGGAGACCGATGTACTGAGCAAAGTAAAGCTAACTATGATATTCTCCACCTCGCATTTAATCCCATTTCACAACGGATACAACAGAAAGAATGAAAGAGAATGTTTCATCTGAACATTCCACCCAAGACAGCGAAATCCTCAGCAAATGTATCATCTGTCTAACGGACATATTGAGAAGTCACAACGGCTACTTCAGGAGCTTGAACAACGGTCTTTAATGGAGACATCCATAAATGGCCGAAGCATTCAATTCGTCACCTACCGAAACGCTATGCAATCAATTCGATATTAATTTCACTTGTTGTCTCAATTATATTAATGTTCTTCAGTGTTCATTATCTATCAACTCGTGAGGAGTATTTAAACACTTATTTCCTTATTGATTGTAACTTAAGGTTGTGGAATCTTAAGGGAGGGTGTATAGATTACAACTTGTAAGGGGGAGTGGAGTCCGAGAGTGAAGGGACCGTCCTTCGTTTGCAGAGTCTGTAATCGGTTGGAAAACTAGTGGAATCCCAGGTGTTCTGGGGACTAGACGTAGGTCGAAACTTTAGACCGAACCAGGATAAATTCTCTTGTGCTCATTTATCTTATTGGTCTCTATTTTGTTTACAACCGAAAAGAAGATTTAAAAATTGCTAAGCTCACCTATTTACCCCCCCCCCCTCTAGGTGATATTCCCTCTTCAGAAATGACTTTGCGGGCTAGAAATATTCCAGTCACTTAGGAAATATTTCAAGGAAAGTTAAATAAGAAATATTTTCCCCCTTCCATCATAATTGCCGATACCGGGATGATGAAAGCTGGAGTGCTAATTTGTTAATCCGGAGATTGAGACATGAGATAAAAAAAAGAAACTAGTTTCCCAGCAATTCCAAGAGTTTAACCAGGTTGTTGAGGAATGCCGGATTATTGAAAGCAACTTGAATGATCTACGCGTAACTAAGGATAACATGAGTCGTAATGATTATAGTCAAGCAAATTTCTCTAAGAAATTAAAGGAACAAAGGTTTAAACCCCAAGGGGAAAATAAAGGGTCAAGGTGCAGATTTTCCAACCAACTATTACTCGAAGAGCATCTAGCACAAATAACTATTGAGGGGACCTAAATTGCCAATCAACAATTAAAAAGTGAAAAAAAAACACAAGTCTTAAACTATTACCCCTCATTGTCTTGGTGTCTCCGTCTTTTATTGACTGTCACAGTGTTGGCAACGTCAGCATTTCCAAAGCTTCTATTGTTGCAGGGTGTTCCACTCACTCTCTTGAATTCATCCAGTAATCCACAGCGTTCGATTGGCACACACCTTGCACCCTGGTTCCATCCCTCCGATGCCACAAGCAGCAACCACTGCTGCCACAATGCCTGCTCCCATGGGTCCCATCTCTGTTGGTGTTTTCCTTTTCCAACAAGAAGGCGTAACCACTCTTTTCTCCAGCGTTTCCGCCACCATCCTACGCCAGTGCCTCATATTTTAACTTAATTGTGATAGTTGTTTTTTTAATAGTTATTTGGTGTTTTTTTTTCACTTTTAATAGTTATTTGGTTTTTTTTCACTTTTTAATTTTTGATTGGCAATTTTGGTCCCCTTAATAGTTATTTGTGCCAGACGCTTCTCGGGTAATAGTTGGTTGGTAAATCTGCACCTTCACCCAAAAATAAAAGGCCCTCTCAGTTTGGACCACATGTTTCCAAAAGATTCCCAGCATCCCGATTATGTTCCAAGTGTGGTAAATTTCTCCCCAGTAGAATTTGTGATGGACAAATGACTTGCTTTACCTGCTAGAAGTCGGGTCATTTTAGTTAACATTGCCCATAGCCTATAGCTGAGAAAAGGCCTTCAAACCAGGTAAGCCATTAGGGCCTCTGAAGTTCACCCCTGTGTCTATGCCTCCACTCTACAAGGATCTCTGGTATATCTATTCCAAAAACCTTGTTCAAAAGGGGAAGAGTTTCACTCTCTTCTCTTCTAGGAATTATGGCCTCTTTGCTTCTCTAATAGATAAAGTACCTTTCAATATAGGTCACTGGGTCTATCAAGAGATGAAGAAGTTCAAGTTTCAATCTTCACCTTCTGCCACTATCCATTTCTCGAACTTTGGTTTCACTCATTCTTTTCAGCAAGAAAGTTCGGTTTCTTGACCTTTATGAAAAGCTTGTGAAACCCTTGTTATTTGGTAAAGTTCATCTCAACTTCACGAAAATTCAAGGCTGTCTAGAGCCCCTTCCAAGTCTAGAGCGTTTGTGTCTAGACCTATTAAAGCTCAGTCTTCACTTGCTCCTCACTCTCAGTCTCAGCCAATCCCACAATCTTCAAGTTTAAATGTGTCTATCAAGGCTATTGTGGAAAAGGCAATGCAGGAGACTTTTGGGACTCTTCAAACAACCCTGACAACACAATACTATGAGTTGACCAATTAGCTTGAGTCAGAGGTTGGTAAACTGGTTGATGGAGTCACCTCAAGCCATAACAAGCTCATCGAGGTTTAGGATGCTCAAGGTGAGAAGATTGATACCTTGGATGAGAGAATGGAGAATATTGAAGGTCATTTTGAAGACCTTGGAGCTAGATTTGAGAGTATGCATGATCTCTATTTGCTTTTGGACTCCAAGATGTCTAAGTTGCTGAAAGTTGAGGAACCTATCTTTGCTCCTACTTTTTCTAGGGTGATTCCTTCTCCTAAGCACTCTCTGTTACCTTCTCCTCCTCATATTTCTCCACCACTTCCTTCATCCACACCTATCTTATCTTCACCCTTACCTACTCCCTCTTTCACCACTCCAAAGATAGACACTGCTCCTCCTACCATTCCTATCTCAGATTCTACTCCAACCACTGTCATTGTTCCTCCATCTCTCTCTTCTACCATTGCTCTCTCTTATTCCTCTATCTCCACCAGAAAATTGTTTGATGAGATTTCTTCCAACTATCATTCCTCTCCACCCAAACCTACGTCACCCTTACTTGTGACTTCCCCTTCTGCCCCGCTCTCTCTCTCTCTCACACCATTTATTCTCCCTTACCTATTCTTCAAGCTTTGTGTGTTTCTTTGGCCTCTGATTCTCCCATTTTTCCTGATGACAAAAGGGGAGAGAAAGAGAAAAGTGGAAATGTGAAGAATGAAGGTATTTTGGAGAAATAATGAGTAGCTGATCAAACCATATTTTTACATGATTTTTTATAATTAAATTAGTACTCTTAATGCATTTTGTTATAGTTATTGAGCTTAAAATGCCCTTTTTGTAATAAATTGTGATTAAGAGTAAAAACATTAAATTATGACTAAAAAGGGCAACATTGTCAAAGAAATTGTAATTACTCTTAATAATTAATTTTTATGAGAATATTTTATGTTAGATTAATTATTTTGATTGTAGATGCTTGAAAAGATTAAATCAAATTTGAAAACGAAAGTTTGAACTCAAATTGCAAAAGTTTCAATTTAGTCCCTATTCCAAAACTTTTAAAATGTTCATTTAGGTCCCTGTCTGGTGTCTGCACTAAACATAGCGTTTTGGCCATTGATTAATTAGTCAGCCGAGGGAGGAACCTGAATCAGACCCGAGAGAGCTGAGAGGAACCTGAGTGAGATGAAGGGAACCGACATTGATTAAGCAGAGAACCATCGCCGCGAATCGAACGACCTCCATCCTTGATTCCTTTGATCATCATTCATCCTCGTTCCCTCTTCCTTCACCCCTCAACCCACCTCGCCTGTGGCTTCTCACTCTACCACCACAGTTACCAGCGAGAGCTTTCCCACCACCACAGACCCAGCACCGTGGAGAGTCTTGACCTTGGACCTGATTCGATTCTGCAGGCGTTAAGTCATCTTCCATACACCCTCGGTCCTTCATTCTCCATCACTCACCATAATCATCGACCTCTATCACTTTCACCACCGTCACCTCCGTGCTACACAACCAACCTCCCACCACCCATCGTCTTCTCTACTCTCATCAGATTGAACCAGAGACGCGTTGAGGGAGACTGAACCTTGAGCTTCGACCTCTTCCTTCCTCTCCATCCTCATTGATCACCACCACCGTGATTCTCTCACTCCACCGTAGCTGACTCCCACTTCACTTTCATCAACGTCTTTACTCTCCCTGTTTGTGAGCCGTTGGATTCTCTGATTTTGGACCTCAAATCTTCTTCAAATTAATGCTAATTGGTGCTTAATTGGTATTCTTCAATGTCAAAGTCTGGAGTCTTGAGCTTGTTTGGTGAAGTTTTGATGGTTGGCTATGTGTAGCTAAACCCTTTGCTTCTTGGTGATGGAGATTTGTGGCTTGAGCATTGTAGCTTCAATAGCGGAGTTATTTAATTCAATTTTTTGCTTAGATTATATATTTGATTTCATTGTTTAGGATTATCATTATGTAGTTGTGAGACTTGGATTGCTGTTATGTGTTCATGTGGATTGATTATTGTAGTTTTAATTGGATGATGTATCTTGATGTTCATATTTCCATATTTCTTTAGATGCTTGATGAAATTATGCTTGCTGTCATGTTTGTGAGTGGTGATCATAGTTGATTTTAGCTTTTGAATGGTTCGTTAGAGCCTTCTAATTGAGAAGAACAATTTGTATCATCCCAATTTTAATTACACATTAAGTGGATTTTAACAATATCTCAAAAGGTAGTAGTTTGGTATGTTTGTAGGAGCTACTATTAATTGAGATTATTGGACTCAAGTGTTATCTTGAGGGTGTTCTTTAGACTTAATAAAAGTTTAACTCCCATATATATATATTTTTTAAGCAATGATAGCCACTTTTTTCATTACCAAGAGCATCCATCATTAATCTCTTTTAATCCAAAGCATTCTTCACTATTTTCCAAAAATAAATAAATAAATAATACCAAAAAGAATAGAATTAATTTCTTTATATTTTTATAAATTTTAGTTTAAAGAAAACCAATTTCAAAACCCCTTTTCTAACCATGTTTTTAGCACTTAGTCAAATCTAGGAATTCAAAATAAAAGGCTCCGTGATAAGATAACGATCGCGAGTTGTTTGCACTATATTGCATTTTAATTCGAGGTAAATTGTGATTTGACCCTAAGGCAACTAAGCTTTTCGTCAAATTATTAGCAGCAGTTACTCACAACGGCTATTTGAATAGTCTTCAACGGTCATCATTGCAAGTAATTAACTATAAAAGCCAGAACCATTCATTTCTCTAATTACCGAAACTCTGCGCATTCAATTCGAAGCATTAGCAATTACTGTTTCATTCACTTAAGCAATATATTTATAATCTTTAGTGTTTATCTATTTGCTCTTTTAGAGAGCTTTAAACTTATTCATTCTTGTAAGAATCTCAAAGTTGTGGAACCTTTGAGATTGGGTTTATTTGATTGCAACTTGTAAGAGGGAATAAGTTCTAGTGAGAGAATTACTCGAGAGTTACAGAGTGTGTAATCAAGTTCTGAGATAGTGAAATCCAAAAGTGTCTGGGGACTGGATGTAGGTCAAGGATTTGGACCGAACCAATATAAATTTCCTGTGTCCAATCTTTCTCTCTTCCTCTTTGTTTAGCTCTGTTTTAAGGAGTGTATTTTAGAGTATTTCGATAAAATTTTAAATCACCCAATTCACCCCTCCCCCTGGTGATATTCCATCTTTTAGCATAGAAACCAATCATTCACATCTACCTCTATTCTCTTCAATCACCCGAAATGGCAATGCTAACTCATTTCATCTCCCTTGATTTGTGTTGTTCACTAAAACATAATAATTACTTTGATATATTTTAATGCCAAATGAAATATTATAATCTCAGTATGAGAAGTTTGTCCCAATTTATATGTGAAAAGTAAAAGAGGCAAAATCCTATTTTATATACAGCTTGTTGTGTTTGGTTAATTTTAGAAAATTCATCTCATTAGTCAATGACGATTTTTTTTTTCCCAATTTTCTCAAATAACTATTGTCACTAGGCATTGTTTTCTTTTCTTTACTAAGTACAAGAATGAATGTTAGGCTTTTAATACAATGTAGGATTGTAAAAAGGATTGAATGATTATATATGAATCTGGAGGTATAAGCTTTCAAGGCTATTTAAATGTCTACATATTAAATAGGCCTTGAATTTTTTAGGCCTTTTGAAGGCCAAGGCTCATGCCTAAAAAAAGTCTATATATAGGCTCAGGCTTCCATTACAGGCCTAGGCCTATTTATATAAAGCCTAACCTTACCTAGCTTATTTCCACCCATATGTCTGATAAACTGAATTTAGTTGTTGGTGAAGTCGATGGGAGTAGGAGTACAATGATACAAGTGTTAGTTCTCTATGGGTTTTGATGATCACTAACAATTTTAAATCCAAAAAGAAGTTTTGTCTTGGTAAGTTGAAAAACTTACTATCAAGACAAAACTCAAGTTTTGGTCTTAAAACTAGAGTTTTGGGTTTAACAGAGAGTTGCTCAATTTTTCTAAATATGACAAAACTCAAGTTTCCTTTGGAAACTCAAGTTTTGACCTTTACAGAGAGCACTTAGTTTTTCATCTCAAGACAAAACTCGAGTTTCAATTTGGAAACTCGAGTTTTGACTTATACAGAGACTTCAACAACTAAAGACAAAACTCGAGTCTTGAATTTTGCCCATACAGAAAGTCTCTAAGTTTTATATCCAGTTTTGCGCCAAGAATCCGCAACTTCTACCTGTTCTGAGTTTTTCAATGTTTTCTCAAAGTTAAGAGAAAACTCGAGTTTTGGTTTCAAAACTCGAGTTTTGACTTGACTAAGCATTTTCAACGTTTTACACAGTTTCTGAATACTAGAGAGTGATCTGGCTTAAAATCTTCAAAGTTTTTATTTAAAAGTGAAAACTCGAGTTTCAGCCAGACAGAGAGATTCTAATGTTTTCAACGTTTTCACTCTTAAAGTGAAAACTCGAGTTTTGGTTTCAAAACTCGAGTTTTGGCCAAGCAGAGAGGTCTGAACTTTTCTTAATTTTCATATTCAAATGAAAACCCAAGTTTTGTTTGAGAAACTCGAGTGTTTTAATCAGACCGAGAGCCTTGGAACTTTTCTCAATGTTTTCACAAGCAAGTGAAAACTCGAGTTTCAATTTGAAAACTCAAGTTTTGATCAAATAGAGAGCTTAAGATTTTTGTGTTGGGACCCGTACACCCAGCGGATTAAAATTTCTTACGAATCCCGTCCCGAAGATCACTCAGGTGCGTTTAAATCAGAGTTAAGAAAAACCCGAATCGTACCTTATAGAATTTGAAATCATCTGGAGCCGGAGGTTTTCCTTTGATTTTAGCGAACTAGTAGCTCAAGAATCTATACAAACCTTTGTGCACATTTTCTCATGGTGATCAAGAAAACCCAAACTGTAGTGAATTCGTCCGTGTCTCGTTCTCTTTGAACTGGTGGGCTACCTTCTCGATTAGCAGAAGACAACTCTTAGAATCGGCTTCCTCTACCAGTATCCACACGAACAATCTCCAAACACAGACGCGGCAGCGTGCTAGCGCCTCGAACTATGAGTCTCTCTCTTTATCGCTCTAGGGTTTCTTGCGGCTTTCTAATACACTCGACTAAAAGTCCCGTAGGTTTTTTTCTAAACCCATCCGCGTATTATATTCAAAATTAATCCTATTAATTTTGAATTTCGAATTTCAAATATGAATTAAATAAATATTAATTAAATCTATCTGTTAGATCTAATGTAACGTATTTATTTAATCATTAAAACCATATCTGAAATTCGAAATTCGAATTTGAATTAAAAATATATTAATTAAATCTATCTGATAGATTTAATCTAATGTATTTATTTAATTCAAATTAAAAGTCTTCTAATTTAATTTATCTACATAAATTAAATCCGAGAAATGATATCTATTTATTTAATTAAATCTGAGATATAATATCTCAATTTAAATTAAATAGATAATGATATCTTTATTCAAAAATCGAATGAGATAAAATATCTCTATTTATTTTAGATATTTAATTTATCAAACAAATTAAATATAAAACAAATATTATATATATAATATTATAATCTCCATTAATAATATATATATATATATATATATATATATATTAATTTCGAATTTGATACACACACACACACACACAGATATATATATATATATATATATATATCCTAGATTAAATTCAGTATTCATTTAATCTCAGATTAATCTGAGATTCAATGAATCTGAACATTTTTACCCGTGTTGGATTATTCTTATGTGTGACCCTACAGGCCCATATGAGATTGGTAGTGGGCCAAGACCGTATCAGCCCACAAGTCGCAAGCGGCCTCTAGCAAGACATTGCGACTACCCAATTCACATGGGGATCGATGACACGATACTACCTATCGTACAACCATGTCACGTCCCTTTTGTCACGCGATAATTTGGTCAAGGATGAGGCATGGATAATGTCAACTTCCTTTTCTTGACCAATACTTTCTCAATTCTCGAGCAGTCTAATAAGTGAAATGGAAACTCCTTTCCATCACAGTATGGCCATACATTTCTTAGACTCACTCATCGAGGGGCCCAGTGTTATCTCTCTACAAATGTAAGGGACAAATTCCATCTTGACCATTCACATTCCTCCGCATGAAAATCATTGATCCTGATCCCAGCCTTTATCATCACCCTGTCAAAGGTGACTTTTGACTAGGTCAAAGGTCAGTGACTCATCATGTAGGAATCCATGATGATCTCAGGTCATAAGGCGCTGTGACGTGGTTATACATGAGATAAGCTTATGACTTAATCCATGCAGCTTTCTCATAGTGGGTCGGTCCAGCACCTTGTAGTCTTACAAGTGCCCATGACTTTGATTCGTATCTCCATACCTTATCAAAGTCATACTGGTCTTAACTCATCTTCGCTCCCGTGTAGATGACCGACCAGGGACATTTAGGATAATCTAAAAGATATATCTAGGGATATAGTTATCACCATAAACATACGTATGAAATGATAACTTAATGGAGAACAATGACTTGCCCCTAGGGCATAGTTTCCAACATTTTGAACACTTTCAAGACTCAAGTTTTGATTTAGAAACTCAAGCTTTGATGTTTTGGACTTCCACGTGCTATATTCCTTAAAAGTCCAAAACTCGAGTTTTGGTTTAGAAACTTGAGTTTTAAGTTTTACTTAAACACTGGTCCAAAAGCTCAAAACATGACTTTGCTCTCTGGAAGAACAAAACTCGAGTTTAGAGGTTGAAACTCAAGTTTGGTCTTAAGTGCACAGTTGAAAACTCGAGTTTTGATGAACAAACTCGAGTTTCCATCGCTGATTCTGAAAATTTGAATTTAACAATTTTGTGAAATCATATTGTTTGATCCCAATACTTTCCAGTATTAATCTTCTATATTCCCATCTATGTTTAACCACTTTGTTAGTGAGTTTCAGATGATTTAGAAGATATATATTGAAGGTTAAAGCATAAAGCAAAAAGCATGTCAGAACATTAAATGCTAAGTCCAAAAAGTTGCATATTTCTGGCTAATCCATCTGTACACGCTTACAAGGAATTAAAGAATGATTTCTACTTCCAACAGCAACCTCTCCAACGGATCTATTGGAAAGCAACGGTCATTTAATGATCTCTAAGTATAAATAGAGCTGCATTCAAGTCTTTCCAACAACTACAACTGCTGAAAACGTATTGCATTCAAGTGTTCATTTATTTTCATCAGTTTTCACTTGTATAGTCTCTTTTGATACAAATAGCTTCAGTGTTTATCATTATCTACTCTTAAAGAGAGTTTTTTATTGTAAATCATTTATTGTAAAGAACCACAAGTCAAGGGACTTGGTGGTTGGGTTCATTGATTACAACTTGTAAGGGGGAGTGAATTCTAGTGAGAGAATCACTTCTTAAGTGCAGAGTGTGTAATCATTGAGTTAGTGGAAAATCCTAGAGAGTTTGCGGACTGGATGTAGGTCAAGTTGTTGAGACCGAACCAGTATAAATCTCTGTGTGCAAGCTATTCTCCTCTTACTCTGTTTATCTCTGTTTTTAGTATTGTAAAACAGAGCACTTGCCAAAAATTTTAAGAATACCCAATTCACCCCCCTCTTGGGTATTTAGGCTCCACTTACATTTGGTATCAGAGCAAGGTCTTCTCATAAGAGCTTAATAACTCGAGAAGGATCAATATGGAGGGAATTCTACCCGATGGAGCCTCAATCAACAGACCTCATGGCTTCAATAGAGAACACTATTCGTTTTGGAAAGCTAAATTCAAAGTGTTCGTGATGGCAACAGAGTACAAGCTCTGGAGAGTCTTTGAAAGAGGAGATTATGTGCCCTCGACTGTAGAAGATGGTGTAAGAGTTTCTAAACTAGAAGAAGAGTATGACGACAATGACAGAAGGAATGTTACACTTAATAGCAAGGCAGTTCTTCTACTCCAAAGTGCTTTAAGTCAACAAGAATACTTCCGTATTTGCACTTTGCCGTTTGCAAAGCATATGTGGGATGCTCTTGAGATTGCTCATGAAGGAACTGCTGGAGCCAAGCAAAATAGAGTTAATACTCTTATGACAGAGTATGATCTTCTTCGAATGAAGCCTGGCGAATCTATTGGATAATTCCAGCTGAGATTCACCCATTTGATTAATTAACTTGCTACCCTTAGGAAGGAATACGACCAACCAATCCAAGTGAGGAAAATTCTAAATATCCTCAACAAGGAATGGGAAGCTAAGGTCACAGCTATAGAAGAGGCACGAGGAGAATCAATGACTTCAGTGGCTGCTCTCTTTGGTAGCCTTTCTGAATATGAGGCGAAAATCAAGTTCAAGAAGGGACTTGATGAAGTTCATGGGAAGAACAAGGGCATCGCTCTCAAGACTGCAAAAGAAGATAAAGAATCAGACGAGGAGGATGAAGACGATGATGAAGAGATAGGCATGCTGGTTCGACGATTTAAGAAATTCTACAAGAAGGACCAAGGCTTCAAGAAACTTCAAAAAGGTAGCTCCAGTTATGAAGCAAAGAAGCCCATCATATGCTACGAGTGTCAAAAGCCTGGTCACATCAAATCAGAATGCCCCCAGCTGAAACAACAACAAAGACAAAGAAAAGAAGAAGTTCAGCAAATACAAGAAGAAGGCCTATGTTTCAGGCATTTGGGGTGATAGCTCTTCCGATGAAGATGATGAGGATGAGGAAGAGAAAGCAAATATATGCTTAGTTGCTAAAGAAGAAAAGCAACATGCTGTAAGTGATGAGGTATATGAAAGAGGAGCTTTATACCCAAGAGGGGGGGGTGAATTGGGTATATTAAAAATTTTGCAAAACTGGTTCTGTTTTTACACTCTCAGAACAGAGCAGAACAGAGGAGATAGAGAGAAGAGCTTTGCACACAGCGATTTATACTGGTTCGGTCCTTTCTCTGACCTACATCCAGTCCCCAAGCCTCACTTGGGATTTTCAATCCACTATAATCAAATATTGATTACACACTCTGTACTAAGAGTTGTTCTCTCACTAGAACACACTCCCCCTTACAAGTTGTAATCAATACACCCCAACTACCAAGTCCCCTGACTTGTAGTTATCTCAATCAATAAATGATTTACAAGTATTTGACTCTCTTACAGAGCAGATAAGATAAACACTGAAGAACTAAGTATCAAAATGATACAATACAGATGTAAGCTTGATACAATAAATGACTCAATAAATTTTCGCTCTAAGTAGTTGTATCAGCTTGTGATGAAGTTAATGCTCTCTATTTATAGGTAGAGAACATTAAATGACCGTTGTGAGATGATTCCAACCGTTGGAAGTGATTTGCTTAAGTTCTGGTCATCTTCTCTCTCTAAACTTCTGCTAATCCAAGTCTTAATGAAGTCTGATGTGGATCTCTGAGTTTCTGCCCGTTGGAATTAACTTTACTTGATGTAGTAAGCATTCTTTAACGTTAACAAGGCGTGCTCAGATGGATTAGCCGAAAGTAGATGAGATTGTGCAGGTGCATTAAATGCACTGTTCACCTTTTTGCTTTTTCTCACAAATCTTCAATAATCTTGATCTGTGCTAACTGAAAAACACTCAACAAACTTGTTAAACATATCTGGGATCATGAGTGAATGATTTATGAAAGCAATTAGATCAAACAACAAGTTATAGCAGATTTCACAAATTTGAAAAAGCTTCAACGGTCACTAACCTCGAGGTTAGTTCATCCAACCTCGAGGTTGGCCTGAAAACTTCAGGCAAACCTTCGTTTTAAAACATTCAACCTCGAGGTTGCAAAGTGAACCTCGAGGTTTCTCTTGAGAAGAAACCTTCTGATAAATCTCATTAACCTGCAAACCTTGAGGTTCCAAAGGTAACCTCGAGGTTTGAAGTTTGTTTCAAACCTACAGTTTTCACTGGAGCCCGACAACCTCGAGGTTGTAAATCTGTACTCGAGGTTGGCTCTTTGAAAGTGCAAAGTTCAAAGTTAAACATAAAGCCCAGCCTCGAGGTTACAATGTTAACCTCGAGGTTTTCAATACTTTGAAAACCAGTGTGCTCTCTGTAAGTGATGAAACTCGAGGTTGCAACATCATACTCGAGGTCAAAGGTGTTTTCATCGAGCTTAAGTTTCAAAACAAAGTGTCCAACCTCGAGGTTGAAACATGGACCTCGAGGTTCATGTGCTTGATGAACAACATGACCTTTCTGTATGAGTTGAACCTTGAGGTTTGCTTTGCATACTCGAGGTTACAAGTGATAATGAAGAAACTTGGATTCTCCAACTGAACCAGAACCTCGAGGTTGACTTCTCAACCTCGAGGTTTCACATATAACTTGTGAAACCAAGTTTTGCAACATTCGAACACTTGATTTTTAAAGCTTCTGTAAGGTCAAACCTCGAGGTTACAAACCCAACCTCGAGGTTTGCTCTTAACCAGAGTTTTGACACTTAAGAGCAAAACCTCTTCAATTGTTTGTAGTTGTTGACAATCATCAAAACCATCAGAGAACTAACATTCTCCCCCTTTTTGATGATGACAACATCTACAAGCAATACCTCTTTAAACATTTAAAAGATTATCAGTGAGATTATCAGAGTGTTTGAAAAAAACTGATTTTTGCACAAGTAGAGTTCTTAGATAAAGAGTCATATATTCTCAGAGATAAGCAGAAGCATGAAATTGAGACTGATATTTCAATTGACATTCCATTTCAACAAAGTTATACAGGATACAATGGAATTCAAAAGGAAAAATACAGACAGCAATAAAAGAAAACAAATACATGAAAATACATATGCTGCTGCAGACAAAAAACTAGATCCCTAGACTCTACTCTAGTCCTCACTCATTGCTTGTCTCTCCCCCTTTGTCATCGTCATCAACATACTCTGGGTCGAGAATAACAAGGGGAGGCTGGTAAAGCACCATAGCAGTGGTAGGATCAAATGTGGGATCAAGAAGAGAAGGATGGGCAAAGGGAGAAGGTGTGGGGAAGATTTCAGTAGAGGGGGTAGGTGGAGATAGAAATGGTGGAATGAGAATCTCTGTAGAAGGGGTAGTGGGTGAAGGTTGAGACTGAGCAACAGGAGTGGTATGAGGTGGAGAAGAGTGTGGAGGGCTAGGGAATGAGAAAGAGTGAGAGGGAGGTGAGTGATGGGGTGAGAGAGCAGGAGACTCAGCAGGAGAGGGAGGTGAAGATGGGTCAGGAAGTGATGAACTAGGGCCATCATGAATATCAGGACGGGGATCAGAGGCTGCATCAGCAGAAGGTAAGTCAGAAGCCACATCAGGAACTGGAACAGATGAGGGGCCATGAGTGGATGAGGAGCCAAGGCCAAAATGTCTGAGAAGCATGTCAGCTTTGTCTCTGGCATCAGATGCAGCAGTGAGAGAGACAGCCAAAGAAGAGTTCAAGTCAGTAAACCTTTGATCCATTTCCTCCTTTAGCTTGTACAGATGGGACATTGCCTCAGTCTGTGCAACTATGACATCCATAAGTCCCATCTTGATGTCAGCCCGCAATACATCAACTTCAGTCTTCATGATAGCTCTGTGGGAGATTAGGGCTTGATCCACTATCTGTCTGATCTGCCCCATCAGATCATCTGGTATAGGAGCCTGAGAAGGTGGAGGAGCTGACTGTGCTTCCTCAGGAGCTTGAGATGCCTGAGACTGTGCTGTACCCTCTGTATCAAGCTTGATCTTCATGAGGTTGATCTGATGTTTGCCAAAATAGAGAGGGTATTCAAGCGTATCAGTTGACCCTACATACCAGATTTTGTGATAGAAAAGTATCACAGAGATTAGAGAAGGATAAGGTATGTGTGTCAATTCCTTCTTGGCAAATCTGAAACTCTTCATCCCTTGGAGCAGCCAATCCCCAATGTTGAAAGGAACTCTCTTCACAAATGCAGTGAAGGGTCTGTAGTCTAGAGATGTGAAGTGAGTATAGTTCCCAGCCTTAGGAATGAAATTCCTAGAATATATGTACCAAAGGATTCTATGCACAGGAGGCATGTCACTTGGTTTGAATGAAAGCTTAATGGCTTGGTCACGAGGGAAGGGTTTGCCTGGGATGAGAGTTTCATACACCTCTTGATTGGTATATGAAAACTCAGGAACAGGAGGTGGGTTTTTGATTTTCAAAATTTTATTGATCTTCTCAGCAGTCAATGAGAATTCAACACCTCTGACTACAGTGGATACTGACTCTTCTAGCAGATCACCATCATCATCCAATGTACTACTATCCCTCATCTTGAAGTAAAACATCCTAACCAAACTAGGGGTATAGGGACAGTATATGGAAACAAAAGGTTCATATTGTTTTATCCAAGGTGAAAGATCTAAGTTGCACTCTTTATAGAAACTTTCAAGGTTTATTGCAACTGAAGCACAAAAGACTTTTGGGAGATAAATTTCTCTATACTTATCATTTTCCTCCTTGGTTGAGAAGGATGAGGCAGCAGTGATGAATCCTTCTGGGGGTGATCTGATATCCCGGATGTCCTCAATTGCATTGACAGCAAATTTCTCCAACTTCTTTTGCTGTGAGGCCTGAGAGGATGATTGAACTTGAGGCCTTGAGGGATTCTTGGTCCTTGCCTTCTTGGCCTTTTCTCCTATTTTCTCTTTCCCTTTACCGGTTGTTTCAGGCACTTTCCTCTTTTTAGACTCAGCTTGACTGGGCTCTTTGATGGAAATGCCCTTCGGTTTGCTCTTCGGAGGAGGAGATGGAGGAGGATCAATGGGCATCCCTGGGATGTGCTTATCAACCCCTGAGCGCAAGCGAAGAGACCGAGTCTTCTTCCTCACAGGCTTGGTTGCTTGAGGTTCTGGGGAAGGTTGACGTTTTGGAGGTGGAGAGGGAGACCAAGATTCTGTCTCATTGTTCGAATGGGAGGAAGATTCTGACTGGGAAGGAGATTTCGAGGCCATTTGTGGACAGAGAGTGGAAGAAATGTGCAGAAAGATGAAGATTGGAAGAGGAAGTGACGAGAGAGAAAGAGTGAACTCGAGGTTAGGGTTCAGTAAAAAAGAAATTTCACAGCAGCATATATATAGACACGCTCTCAACCTCGAGGTTGACTTCTCAGCCTCGAGGTTAGATGAACAAAAGTTCACTAAACTCTGCGATCAACCTCGAGGTTGACATCTCAGCCTCGAGGTTAGATGAATAAAAATTCACTAACCTTTGAAATTCTTACCTCCAACCTCGAGGTTGCATCCAGAACCTCGAGGTTCGACTGTCTGATAGATGAGATGTCTCTTCTGTTTGCTACCAACCTCGAGGTTCTAATCCCATACTCGAGGTTCCAGCTTTTAAGCATTCTCAATTTTGACAGTTTGCCCCGATAACCTCGAGGTTAGCTTTTGAGCCTCGAGGTTCCATCCATCAGATATCTTGAACCTTTTGACACTCTTTCAACCTCGAGGTTGACTACTGAACCTCGAGGTTTGCCCCTTTGACAGCAAACCTAAGTCCTGCATAAGATTGTCTATGTACTCCGATGCTAAAGTTAGTGATCTATAATCATCAAAACCATATTTTAATATAAAAGTAGACAAGAATTACTTACAACTCATTGGGATTTACCATTCCCAATTCTCTTCTTATGAATGTGAATGGGTCCTTGGCTAATGGTTTGGTGAAAATGTCTGCCAATTGAAGATGAGTTGGGATGAACATCACTTTCACATCTCTCTTCTGGACATGATCCCGGATGAAATGATGTCTCACATCAATATGCTTGGTTCTTGTATGTTGCACGGGATTCTTGGCCAAGCTTATTGTGCTAGTGTTATCACATAGTATTGGAATCTCCTTTAAGTGCACTCCTAAATCAGCAAGTTGTTGCTTCAGCCACAACACTTGAGCACAGCAACTTGAGGCAGCCACATATTCAGCTTCTGTTGAGGACACTGCCACGGTAGTTTGCTTCTTGCTAAACCAAGAGACAAGTGAGTTGCCAAAGAATTCGCATTGCCCACTTGTACTCTTTCTATCCGTCTTATAGCCAGCATGATCCGAATCTGAATATGCCACAAGATGCTCCGGCTGACCTTTAGGAAACCATAGCCCAAGAGTCTTTGTATCAGATAGATATCTGAATATTCTCTTCACGTGTTCAGCATGAGACTCTTTGGGTGCGGATTGGAACCGAGCACACATTCCAACACTGAATTGGATGTCCGGGCGACTTGCAGTGAGATAGAGCAATGATCCAATCATTCCTCTATACTTGGTGATGTTAAAGTCCTTGCCCTCTTCATCAGCATCCAAAGAAGTAGTTGTGCTCATTGGTGTGTCAGCCCCATTGCACTTGTCCATTCCAAACTTCTTCAGCAAATCATTCAGATACTTTGTTTGAGATATGAATATCCCATCTTTACGTTGCTTGATTTGCAGCCCAAGGAAGTAATTAAGCTCTCCCATCATTGACATCTCAAATTCACCTTGCATAGACTTGGAAAATTCCTCACACAAAGAATCATTAGTAGCACCGAAAATAATATCATCAACATATATCTGTACGATTAAAATCTCATTTAATTTATTTTTCTTGATAAACAATGTTGTATCAGCCTTTCCTCTGATAAATCCTTGATTGAGTAAGAATTGACTCAATCTTTCATACCAAGCTCTAGGAGCTTGCTTAAGACCATACAAGGCTTTCTTAAGTCTAAAAACATGATCCGGAAATTGATCATTTTCAAAACCTGGAGGTTGTTCAACATACACCTCCTCTTGAATGAAACCATTTAGAAAAGCACTTTTGACATCCATTTGATAGAGTTTAAAGCCTTTTGTGCATGCAAATGCTAGAAGAACTCTTATTGCTTCCAATCTAGCTACTGGAGCATAAGTTTCTTCATAGTCTATTCCTTCTTCTTGATTGTAACCTTTGGCCACTAATCTAGCCTTGTTACGCACAATGATGGCTGACTCATCACGTTTGTTCTTGAATACCCATTTTGTCCCAATTACCGGATGGTCTTTGGGTCTAGGCACCAAGTCCCAAACTTGATTTCTATCAAATTGATGTAGCTCCTCTTGCATAGCAATCACCCAATCATTGTCTGAAAGGGCTTCTTCTATTTTAGAGGGCTCTATATGAGAAATAAATGCAGAAAATGTAACTTCATTCAAGGTACTATTTCTGGTCCTAACTCCTTGATTTACATCACCTATAACTTGGTCTAAAGGATGATTCCTTATAAATCTCCAAGCTCTAGGTTGGGACTGATCAGGATTTTCAAGATTATTTTCTGGATCAGCCTCAAAAATATTTTCAGAATTTTCAGAAGGAGTAGGAGCATTTTTCGAAAAGAATTTGTTTTTGAAAATAGTCTCTTCTTCATCATCAAGGGATTTATCAGATTCAGACTCACAAAATACAACATGTACAGATTCTTCAACAATTTTAGTTCTAGTATTAAAGACTCTATATGCTTTGCTCCTATTAGAATAACCAATAAAGATAGCTAAATCAGCTTTAGGATCGAATTTACCAAGATTGTCTTTACCATTATTGTGTACATAGCACTTACAGCCGA
This sequence comes from Acacia crassicarpa, assembly GCA_034222035.1. Classification (NCBI taxonomy): domain Eukaryota; kingdom Viridiplantae; phylum Streptophyta; class Magnoliopsida; order Fabales; family Fabaceae; genus Acacia; species Acacia crassicarpa. The sequence goes on from JAWXYG010000005.1 coordinate 12,657,333, forward strand.
AGATACGAAGGTGGCTTAGGTTTGGCTTTCTTTCCTTGTAGAGTTCGTATGGAGTCTTGTTCAGCTTCTTTCTCAAGTATGCTCTGTTGGAGACGTAGCACGCCGTACTCATGGCATCAGCCCAAAATACTTGAGAAGTGTTGTACTCGTTCAACATTGCTCTAGCCATTTCAGTGAGTACTCTATTCTTTCTCTCCACAACACCATTTTGTTGTGGTGTTCTTGGTGCTGAAAAATTGTGATCAATCCCCATACTATCACAGAACTCAGCAAAGGCTTGATTTTCGAACTCTCCACCATGATCAGTCCGTATTCCTGAAATTGAGAATCCTTTCTCGTTTTGGACCTTCTTGGCAAATGAAACAAACTGATCAAAGGTTTCATCTTTAGAAGATAAAAATATTGTCCACGTAAATCTAGAGAAATCATCAACAATGACCAAAGTGTATAAGTTTCCACCAAGACTTTTCACTCTAGCTGGTCCAACTAGATCCATGTGAAGAAGTTGAAGAGGTCTGTTTGTTGAAATCTCATTTTTAGCTTTAAAAGAAGATTTGGTCTGTTTTCCCTTTTGACAAGCATCACAAATCATATCATTTTTGAAATTCAGTTTGGGAATGCCAATAACCAAATCCTTTTTCAATAATTTGTCAAGTTGATACATATTGACATGAGCTAATCGCTTATGCCATAGCCAACTCTCATTCAAGTTACTTACAAAACAATTTTCAGAAGTAGAAGCATTGCTAGAGAGGTTCAAAGTATAGCAGTTTCCATCTCTAGGTGCTCTAAATAAAGCTTTATTTTTCAAATCATTTATGGAGATCAAATCCTTTTTAACAATAAAACATTCATCAGAGTCAAATATTACCAAATTACCCTTATCGGTGCTTTGGCTCACACTTAGGAGATTGTGACACAATCCTTCTACAAGGTAGACGTCTTTGATGAGTGGGCCTTCATTGTTGCCTATCTCACCAATGCCAGCGATTTTCCCGGATTGATCACCTCCAAATGTGACTCTACCTCCATCTTTTGGCTTTATTGATAAAAACTTTGATTTGTCTCCAGTCATGTGTCTTGAGCATCCACTATCGATATACCACTTGTTTGGCCTTGATGCTCTAAGACAAACCTGCAGATCACAAAGGATCAGGTTTTAGGTACCCATCTTTTCTTGGGTCCTTTGGGGTTAGCATGTACCTTGGGAACATATGTTCCTTTTGGTACCCAGACATAATTCCCTACAGGTTTAGCTTTTCTTTCTTTTCGATGAAAACAAGATGAAGTAGAATGACCCTTCCTATTGCAATATGTACAATGTGCAAAAGGATTTGAGGAATGAACAGATTTAGTGAAATAATTCATATAGGATTTTTGTCCATTCTTTTTCTTTCCTTTCTTCTTATCAAAGTCTGGTCTATAACCAATGCCCGATCTATCGTTTGTAAAACGTTGTTGTTTCAAAATCACATTGAGCATTTCACTTCCCTTAGTGAATTTCTCAAGTGCTTTTGTAAGTTGTGAATTCTTTTTCTCTAGGATAGAGCATTCATCACAAATCAGAGATTGAGGAGAAGAGAGGTTTTCAATTTGCAGTTCAAGAAAAGAATTTTTTCTTTTCAAAGACATATACTTGTCTGCAAGTTTTTCAAACTCCTTTTGAACAACATTGTATTCAGCAAACAATTCATCATAGGAAGGAAGAGATTCATATACCTCATTTATTTCACTAGGTTGTTCTTCTTCCTCAGCAACCAGGCATATGTTGGCTTTTTCACTTTCATCCTCTTCAGCTTCATCCTCATCTGATGAGCTATCTCCCCATATGGCTGACACATATGCCTTTTTCTTGTATTTCTTGAATTTCTTCTTTTCTTTCTCTTGATTTTTCAGCTGAGGACATTCTGCCTTGATGTGTCCGGGCTTTTCGCATTCATAACATATGACAGGCTTCTTTGATTCATAGCTCGAATTTCCCTTCTGAAACTTCCTGAAGCCTTGATCTCTCTTATAGAACTTTTTGAATCTCCGGACCATCATGCCAATTTCTTCATCCTCATCTTCATCTTCCTCATCCTTTTCCGCATTCAGAGCCACTCCCTTGTTGCGATTGTTGCCACCATTGACATCTTCTAATTCCTTCTTGAACTTCAACTTGCTCTCATATTCAGATAAGCTACCAAACAAGGCTGCAACTGACGTCATCGACTCTCCACGAGCCTCTTCGATAGCTGTGACCTTTGCTTCCCAATCTTTGGTCAAAATATTAAGAATCTTTCTTACTTGAGACCCTTGATCAAAGATCTTTCCTAGAGCAGCCAGTTGATTTGTCAAATGGGTATATCTGAGCTGAAACTCTCCAATGCTTTCTCCTTGCTTCATCCGCAACAAGTCATATTCAGTGGTTAGAATATTAATCCGGTTTTCCTTGATTCCAGAAGTTCCTTCATATGCAATCTCTAGTGCTTTCCACATCTCCTTAGCTGTTGACAGATTGCAAATGCGAAAGAACTCTTTTTGGCTAAGAGCACTTTGAAGCATCAGGATGGCCTTGCTATTGAGGGTGATATTCTTCTTATCATCATCGTTGAACTCAGCTTCGGTCTTTGGAACAGTGATGCCTCCTTCAACCTTAACTGGTACATAATCTCCAGTTTCAAATACTCTCCACAATCCATATTCTGTAGCCATTACGAACACACGAAATTTTGCTTTCCAGAAAGAGTAGTGTTCGCCATCGAAACCGGGAGGTCTGTTGATTGAAGCTCCATCAGGAAGAATTCCTTCCATAGTGATCCTTCTCGAGTGGTAAAACTCTTCTGAGAAGACCTGGCTCTGATACCAAATGAAAGAGGAGCTTTATACCCAAGAGGGGGGGTGAATTGGGTATATTAAAAATTTTGCAAAACTGGTTCTGTTTTTACACTCTCAGAACAGAGCAGAACAGAGGAGATAGAGAGAAGAGCTTTGCACACAGCGATTTATACTGGTTCGGTCCTTTCTCTGACCTACATCCAGTCCCCAAGCCTCACTTGGGATTTTCAATCCACTATAATCAAATATTGATTACACACTCTGTACTAAGAGTTGTTCTCTCACTAGAACACACTCCCCCTTACAAGTTGTAATCAATACACCCCAACTACCAAGTCCCCTGACTTGTAGTTATCTCAATCAATAAATGATTTACAAGTATTTGACTCTCTTACAGAGCAGATAAGATAAACACTGAAGAACTAAGTATCAAAATGATACAATACAGATGTAAGCTTGATACAATAAATGACTCAATAAATTTTCGCTCTAAGTAGTTGTATCAGCTTGTGATGAAGTTAATGCTCTCTATTTATAGGTAGAGAACATTAAATGACCGTTGTGAGATGATTCCAACCGTTGGAAGTGATTTGCTTAAGTTCTGGTCATCTTCTCTCTCTAAACTTCTGCTAATCCAAGTCTTAATGAAGTCTGATGTGGATCTCTGAGTTTCTGCCCGTTGGAATTAACTTTACTTGATGTAGTAAGCATTCTTTAACGTTAACAAGGCGTGCTCAGATGGATTAGCCGAAAGTAGATGAGATTGTGCAGGTGCATTAAATGCACTGTTCACCTTTTTGCTTTTTCTCACAAATCTTCAATAATCTTGATCTGTGCTAACTGAAAAACACTCAACAAACTTGTTAAACATATCTGGGATCATGAGTGAATGATTTATGAAAGCAATTAGATCAAACAACAAGTTATAGCAGATTTCACAAATTTGAAAAAGCTTCAACGGTCACTAACCTCGAGGTTAGTTCATCCAACCTCGAGGTTGGCCTGAAAACTTCAGGCAAACCTTCGTTTTAAAACATTCAACCTCGAGGTTGCAAAGTGAACCTCGAGGTTTCTCTTGAGAAGAAACCTTCTGATAAATCTCATTAACCTGCAAACCTTGAGGTTCCAAAGGTAACCTCGAGGTTTGAAGTTTGTTTCAAACCTACAGTTTTCACTGGAGCCCGACAACCTCGAGGTTGTAAATCTGTACTCGAGGTTGGCTCTTTGAAAGTGCAAAGTTCAAAGTTAAACATAAAGCCCAGCCTCGAGGTTACAATGTTAACCTCGAGGTTTTCAATACTTTGAAAACCAGTGTGCTCTCTGTAAGTGATGAAACTCGAGGTTGCAACATCATACTCGAGGTCAAAGGTGTTTTCATCGAGCTTAAGTTTCAAAACAAAGTGTCCAACCTCGAGGTTGAAACATGGACCTCGAGGTTCATGTGCTTGATGAACAACATGACCTTTCTGTATGAGTTGAACCTTGAGGTTTGCTTTGCATACTCGAGGTTACAAGTGATAATGAAGAAACTTGGATTCTCCAACTGAACCAGAACCTCGAGGTTGACTTCTCAACCTCGAGGTTTCACATATAACTTGTGAAACCAAGTTTTGCAACATTCGAACACTTGATTTTTAAAGCTTCTGTAAGGTCAAACCTCGAGGTTACAAACCCAACCTCGAGGTTTGCTCTTAACCAGAGTTTTGACACTTAAGAGCAAAACCTCTTCAATTGTTTGTAGTTGTTGACAATCATCAAAACCATCAGAGAACTAACAGTATATGACTCTAAACCTTCCTAAGATGAGCTTTTCATTGAGTATCTCTGTGTGCAATCTGAATTTGAAAAACTTGCTGATAAATATTTGAATTTGAAAAGGAAAAACACAACTCTTGAGTTACAAGTTCAAAAACTCTCTTCTCCTGAAATTTCTGTTTGTGAAAATTGTCCTGATTTGGAGAAAATGAATTTACACCTTACTAAGGCACTTGAGAAATTCACTAAAGGTAGTGAAATGCTCAATGTCATTCTGAAACAACAAAGGTTTATCAATGGCAGATCAGGAATTGGCTATCAACCTATCTTTGATAAAAAGAAAGGCCAAAAGAAAAACGGAGAGAGATCCTATATGAATTATTTTAGAAAGTCAGTACATTCTTCAAATCCTTTTGCACACTGCAATTATTGTAATAGGAAGGGTCATTCTACTTCATCATGTTTTCATAGAAAAGAAAGAAAAGTGAAACTGTATGGGAATTATCAATGGATACCGAAAGGAACATATGTTCCTAAGGTCCAATCTAACCCCAAAGGACCCAAGAAAAGATGGGTACCTAAGACTTGATCCTCTTTGAATTGTAGGTATGTCTAAGAGTATCAAAAACAAACAAGTGGTACATTGACAGTGGATGCTCTAGACACATGATGGGAGATAAATCAAAGTTTACTTCAATCAAACCCAAAGATGGTGGCAAGGTGACATTCAGTGGAGATCAATCAGGAAAAATCTCTGGAATAGGCAAAATTGGCAATAATGAAGGTCCACTGATCAAGGATGTCTACCTCATTGAAGGACTTTGCCACAACCTCCTCAGTGTTAGCCAAAGCACTGATAAAGGTAACTTAGTTATCTTTGATTCTGAGGAGTGTTTGATTGTTAGTAAATATCTCCTCCCTTTAGAAAATCTTAAATCAAAAGCTTTATTTAGAGCACCTAGAGAAGGTAACTGTTACACTCTTAACCTCTCTAGTAATTCTTCAATTTTTGAAAAATGTTTTGTAAGCAATTTGAGTAAGAGTTGGTTGTGGCACAAGCGATTAGCTCATGTCAACATGTCCCAACTTAACAAGTTGCTCAAAAAGGATTTGGTAATTGGTATTCCCAAACTTAGTTTTAAAAATGATTTAACTTGTGAAGCATGTCAAAAGGGAAAACAAACCAAATCATCTTTTAAAACTAAAAACGAAATCTCTACCAATAGACCACTACAATTACTACATATGGATCTTGTAGGTCCAGCAAGGGTGAGGAGCCTTGGTGGTAATTTATACACATTGGTTATTGTAGACGATTTCTCAAGATTTTGTTGGACCATATTTTTGTCATCAAAGGATGAAACATTTGATCAATTTGTTGTGTTTGCCAAGAAGGTCTAGAACGAGAAAGGTGTATCTATTTCAGGTATAAGGACTGATCATGGAGGAGAATTGGAGAATCATGCATTTGCAGAATTCTATGACAACATGGGAATTGATCACAATTTCTCAGCCCCAAGGACTCCTCAACAAAATGGTGTTGTAGAAAGAAAGAATCAAGTCCTTACTGAGATGGCAAGAGCAATGTTGAATGAGAACCAGACATCTCAAGTTTTCTGGGCTGATGCAATGAGCACTGCATGTTATATCTCGAATCGATCCTACCTCCGGAAGAAAATGAATAAGACACCATATGAGCTATACAAATGAAGGAAGCCAAATCTTGCTCACCTGCACATCTTTGGATGTAAGTGCTATGTGCACAATAATGGTAAGGAAATTTTGGGTAAGTTTGATTCTAAGGCTGATATTGGCATATTTCTTGAATATTCAAATAGAAGTAAAGCCTATAGATTTTTTAATACTAGAACCAAAGTTGTTGAAGAATCCATTCATGTTGTGTTCTGTGAAGATAAATCTGATAAACCTTTAACTGATAAGGAAGAAAATGTTTTCAAGAATCAATTCTTTTCGAAAACTACTCCTGCTTCTATTGAAAATTCTGAAAATGTTTTTGAGGCTGATCCCCAAACTTCTATTGAAAATCCTGATCAGTCTCAGCCTAGAGCTTGGAAATTTATAAGAAATCATCCTTTAGACCAAGTTATAGGTGATGTGAATCAAGGAGTAAGAACTAGAAATAGTACTTTAAATGAAGTAACCTTTTTTGCATTTATATCTCATATAGAACCCTCTAAAATAGATGAAGCCCTTTCAAACAATGATTAGGTGATAGCTATGCAAGAGGAGTTACATCAATTTGACAGAAATCAGGTTTGGGACTTAGTACCTAGACCCAAGGACCATCCGGTTATTGGGACAAAATGGGTATTTAAGAAAAAATGTGATGAATATGCAATCATTGTCCTAAATAAGGCAAGATTGATTGAAAAAGGTTACAATCAAGAAGAAGGAATAGACTATGAAGAAACTTATGCTCCAGTGGCAAGATTGGAAGCTATAAGAGTTCTTCTAGCCTTTGCATGTGTTAAAGGTTTTAAACTTTTTCAAATGGATGTTAAAAGTGCATTTTTGAATGGCTTTATTCAAGAGAAGGTGTATGTTGAACAACCTCCTAGTTTTGAAAATGAACACTACCCTGATCATGTTTATCGACTTAAGAAAGCTTTATACGGACTCAAACAAGCTCCTAGAGCTTGGTATGAGAGATTGAGTCAATTTCTTCTTGATCAAGGGTTTATCAGAGGAAAAGTTGACACAACATTGTTTATAAAAAGAAATAAGCTAAATGAAATTTTGATTGTGCAAATTTATGTTGATGACATAATCTTTGGTGCTACTAATGACGTTTTGTGTAAGGAATTTGCAAAGATTTTGCTGGGAGAGTTTGAGATGTCAATGATGGGAGAGCTCAACTACTTTCTTGGGCTGCAAATCAAGCAAAGAAAAGATGGAATCTTCATCTCCCAGACAAAATATCTCAATGATTTGTTGAAGACGTTCGGGATGGACCAATGCAATGGAGCTGACACTCCTATGAGTACAACCACTTCATTGGATGCTGATGAAAATGGCAAAGATTTCAACATCACTAAGTACAGAGGAATGATTAGATCATTACTCTATTTGACTGCAAGTCGGCCAGACATCCAATTCAGTGTGGGGATGTGTGCAAGATTTCAATCCGCTCCAAAGGAGTCTCATGCTGAGATGTGAAGAGGATCTCCAGATATCTTGCAGACATGAAGTCACTTGGGTTGTGGTTTCCCAAAGGTCAACCTGAACACTTGGTGGCTTACTCAGATTCAGATCATGCCGGCTAAAAGACTGATAGGAAGAGCACAAGTGGTCAATGTGAATTCTTTGGAAATTCACTTGTGTCTTGGTTTAGCAAAAAGCAAACAAGTGTGGCTGTATCATCAACTGAAGCTGAATATGTGGCTGCATCAAGTTGTTGTGCTCAAGTGCTATGGCTTAAGCAACAACTTGCTGACTTGGGAATGAATCTGAAGGAGATCCCAATTTTATGTGACAACACAAGCACAATAAGCTTGGCCAAGAATCCAATCCAACATACTCAAACCAAGCATATTGATGTGAGACATCATTTTATAAGGGATCATGTTCAAAAAAGAGATGTCAAAACTCATGTTCATCCCAACTCACCTTCAACTAGCTGACATCTTCACCAAACCATTGGCAAAGGAGAAATTCAACTTTATAAGAAGAGAATTGGCAATGGTAAATCCCAATGAGTTGTAAGTCCTCTTTTACCCAATGTTAGTTTAAGGTTTTGATGAATAACTGTTACTAATTTAAGCATCGAAGTGTATAGTTATGGTTTATGCAGGATATGTTTGAAAATCAGAGTTTTTGCTGACAAAGGGTGAAAACTCGAGCTTTGATATCAAAACTCGAGTTTTGGCAAAGTGTCGAGGAGAGAGAGGAAAACTTGATTTCTGAAGAAGCTGAAAACTCGAGTTTGTAAGTTGGAAACTCGAGTTTCCATCAGATAGAGAGCAGCCAGTTTTGAAGAATGGTGAAAACTCGAGTTTGTAAGTTTAAAACTTGAGTTTTGCCCTGAAAGTTCAAAAGTTCACAGTACACTTTTGAAGTCTAGGTTAGCTTTTATTCTTCAAAACTCAAGTTTTACATGTAAAACTCGAGTTTTAGTCGGGCTTTATATAGTTAGTTTTCACTTGTTCTTCAAAACTCCCTTCAAAACTCAAGTTTTGCCCTAGCTCTCTCACTTTCTCTCGACGCTCTGTTTCTCTAAACTCGATCAATCTCTCTGATTCTCCAAATTTCCTCTCAAAAACCCTAAGATGTCTTCCTCTACTTCTCTCAAATCCACCCAAAGCGTTCCTAACCCTAGAGAGTCTTCAAATCCGTCGTCTACTCCCTCTGAATGACCAAAAAGGGTGAAAACTCGTTCAACAAGGCTTCGTTTTGGCGTGGATAAATCTATCAAAGGAGTTCCAGATGCGTCTTCTCCACCAAAGTCATCTACTCCTAAAGCTAAGGGAATCGTCATCGATGATAGGGTTGAGGGTCGAACCAAGAAGAGGCATGACCTTGAAATTTCTCCCAAAGAAAAAGGGAAATTGAAGTTGCCAGACATTCCCAAGCCTCCAAAGGCAAAGAGATCCAAGAAAACATCAATTCCAGAGAAGGGTCAAGGTTCGACAGTTCCTGAGGAGGTTCCTGAGTTCATCGAAGATGCTATCACAGAAATCTACAATCATAATTTAGCGCCAGAAGGCTTTTCAACTGCTCCCATTCAGATGGCCAAAGAGGATGCTAACAGATTCAAAGATTTCTTTGTGAATAAAGCCTTCTGTCCCTCTGTATCTGTAGATTTGGCCAAGTTAAGAGAGGAACATAGCCTTGATCTTTCACCTTGGCAAAAGGACTATGAGTCTTTCATCTCACTGTCTGCCTCCTACACCACCAATCTTGTTAAGATTTTCTATTAAAATATGGAGACAGATAATATTTTGGACTCTGAAGGGAATTTGGTTGAGGAGAGAGTGACCACCTGTGTCAAGGGAGTGAAGTTTACCATATCTACCTCTATCATCAACAAGATTCTGAAGATTGTCAGGCCACCTCCTATCCCTGAAATTAGACTGAGCAATCAAGACATCTTCACTACCCTTTGCCCCAACAAACCCTTCCCTGCCAACCAATCTCATATCCTTTCTTTCAAGCCAGCTGACATGAGCAACATCAATCGCATCCTCTGGTATATTTACTCTCGAAACTTCATTTAGAAGGGAGGAAACTTCACACATTTCACACAAAAGGACTACCCACTGTTTGCTGCTTTTGTGAGACAGACTAAGTTTGATCTTGGTCATTGGATCTTTCAAGAGATGATCAAGTTCAAATTTGCTTCCAGGCGACCCTCTCACATACCCTATCCTTCCCTGGTGTCTGTCATTCTTTTCTACCACAAGGTGTGGTATATGGGTCCTCTTGATATCATGAAGAAACCAGTGGTATTTGGGAAGAACCAGCTGAATTACATGAAGATAGCTGTTGAAGGTGAAGGTTCAGGCCAGTCTCAGGCTCCTACAAGATCTCAGACTTGGGCTACACACTCGAGAGCTCAGGAAGCTCAGTCTGCATCTACCTCTGATTTACCTTCTGACTTTGAGGCTAAGGTCAAAAGAATTGTAGATGCTGCTATTGCCTCTCTGTCGATAAGGTTGGAGTTTGAAATTGGGAAGTTGGTTGCTAAGGTGAGGAGTGGCAATCATGAGGTGGTAGATGCCCAGGAAGCCATGAGAATTTAGCTCAATGAGGTCAAGGAACAATCTGAGAAGCAATATGGTGAACACTTTGACCAGCTAATTGATCTTGATGCCAGAGTGTCTACTCAGTCAGTCACTACCATGAACTTGAACACCAAGGTTGACAAGATACTGAAGCATCTTGGTATTGGCTCATCCTCTACTTTTGGCACTACATCCTCAACCAAGCTAGCACCTAGAACTTCTTCACCTCCTTCCTTTTCCTTTCCTAGTCCTCCTATCCCATCTTCATCTCCAGCATCTGTTTCGACTCCCTCTACTATGGTACTCCCTTCACCCACTACTCCATCAACAGTTGTCCTGCCTTTTCCTTCTACCCCAGCCACAGAAATCTTTCCTCATTCCTCTCCTTCTCCAAGTACTCCTACAACTGAACCCTTCATTCCCAATCCCTCTCCTTCCCATTTTGAAGATGACAAAGGGGGAGAGAAAGAAGTGTAGGAGTTTTTGAGAATTTGAGTTTTAGGAGTCTTTAGGCAAAGTTGTGAATATGTGTTTTGTGAAGTTTGACATTTTAGAAGGATTTTGTGTTTGTAATAGTAGTTTGCACTTGTATTGTATCTTTCTTCTTGAATTGTTCATTGATATCTGCGTTTTGGTGCTTCTTGTTTCTGCTGTTTATCTCTGATGTGGTTTGATATTGTGTTTAAGCAAATTGAGTTTACTTCTTGAATCATGATTCTCAAATTCTTGGAATTTTTTGTTTACAAGTGTTGTCATCATCAGAAAGGGGGAGAATGTTAGTTCTCTATGGGTTTTGATGATCACTAACAATTGTAAATCCAAAAAGAAGTTTTGTCTTGGTAAGTTGAAAAACTTACAGTCAAGACAAAACTCGAGTTTTGGTCTTAAAACTAGAGTTTTGGGTTTAACAGAGAGCTGCTCAATTTTTCTAAATATGACAAAACTCGAGGAAACTTGAGTTTTGACCTTTACAGAGAGCACTCAGTTTTTCATCTCAAGACAAAACTCAAGTTTCAATTTGGAAACTCGAGTTTTGACTTATACAGAGACTTCAAAATATTTTCAACTAAAGACAAAACTCAAGTCTTGAATTTTGCCCATACAGAGAGTCTCTAAGTTTAATATCCAGTTTTGCACCAAGAATCTACAACTTCTACCTGTTCTGAGTTTTTCAATGTTTTCTCTGAGTTAAGAGAAAACTCAAGTTTTGGTTTCAAAACTTGATTTTGACTTGACTAAGCATTTTCAACGTTTTACACAGTTTCTGAAAACTGGAGAGTGATCTAGCTTAAAATCTTCAAAGTTTTCATTTAAAAGTGAAAACTCGAGTTTTGCTTTGAAAACTCGAGTTTCAGCCAGACAGAGAGATTCTAATGTTTTCAACGTTTTCACTCTTAAAGTGAAAACTCGAGTTTTGGTTTCAAAACTCGAGTTTTGGCCAGGTAGAGAGGTCTGAACTTTTCTTAATTTTCATATTCAAATGAAAAATTGAGTTTTGTTTGAGAAACTTGAGTTTTGATCAGACCGAGAGCCTTGGAACTTTTCTCAATGTTTTCACAAGCAAGTGAAAACTTGAGTTTCACTTTGGAAACTCGAGTTTTGATCAAACAGAGAGCTTAAGATTTTTGAACACTTTAAAAACTCAAGTTTTGATTTAGAAACTCAAGCTTTGATGTTTTGGACTTCCACGTGCTATATTCATTAAAAGTTCAAAACTCGAGTTTTGGTCTGGAAACTCGAGTTTTGAGTTTTACTTAAACACTGGTCCAAAAGCTCAAAACATGACTTTGCTCTCTCGAAGAACAAAACTCGAGTTTAGAGGTTGAAACTCAAGTTTGGTCTTAAGTGCACAGTTGAAAACTCGAGTTTTGATGAACAAACTCGAGTTTCCATCACTGATTCTAAAAATTTGAATTTAACGATTTTGTGAAATCATATTGTTTGATCCCAATACTTTCCAGTATTAATCTTCTATATTCCCATCTATGTTTAACCACTTTGTTAGTGAGTTTCAGATGATTTGGAAGATGTTTATTGAAGGTTAAAGCATAAAGCAAAAAGCATGTCAGAACATTAAATGCTAAGTCCAGAAAGTTGCATATTTCTGGCTAATCCATCTGCACACGCTTACAAGGAATTAAAGAATGATTTCTACTTCCAGCAGCAACCTCTCCAACGGATTTATTTGCAGAGAGTCAACTCTGAAGTCTTACCTAGCTGGATTAAGTGGAAATTAGAGAGAGAAGGTGCCTAAACCACTTCCTAAACCTTGGCACAACCTCTCCAACGGATCTATTAGAAAGCAACGGTCATTTAATGACCTTTATGTATAAACAGAGCTGCATTCAAGTCTTTACAACAACTACAATTGCTGAAAACGTATAGCATTCAAGTGTTCATTTATTTTCATCAATTTTCACTTGTATAGTATCTTTTAATACAAAGAGCTTCAGTGTTTATCATTATCTGTTGGAAATTATGCCCTAGGGGCAATTCATTGTAATTTGGATATTTAAGTTATTTAAAGTATTCTTTTTTGTTATCATTTTCGTTTGCATGTTCGTATTGATAACTGCATCCCTGGATAATCTTATTATCCTAAAAGTCCCTGGTCGGTCATCTACACGGGAGTGAAGATGAAATAAGATCAGTATGACTTTGATGAGGTATGGAGATACGAATCAAAGTCATGGGCACTTGTAAGAGTACAAGGTGCTGGACCGACCCACTATGAGAAAGCTGCATGGATTAAGTCATAAGCTTATCTCATGTATAACCGCGTCACGACGCCCTATGACCTGAGACCATCATAGATTCCTACATGATGAGTACTGGTCTTTGACCTAGTCAAAAGTCACCTTTGACCGGGTGATGATAAAGGCTAGGACCAGGATCAGTGGTTTTCATGCGGAGGAATGTGAGTGGTCAAGATGGGATTTATCCCTCACATATGTAGAGAGATAATGCTGGGCCCCTCGATGAGTGAATCTAAGAAATGTATGGCCATACTGTGATGGAAAGGAGTTTCCATTTCACTTATTAGACTACTCGAGAATCGAGAAAGCATTGGTCAAGAAAAGGAAGTTGACATTATCCATGCCTTATCCTTGACCGAATTATCGCGTGACAAAAGGGACGTGACATGGTTGTACGATAGGTAGTATCGTGTCATCGATCCCCATGTGAATTGGGTAGTCGCAATGTCTTGCTAGAGGCCGCTTGCGACTTGTGGGCTGATACAGTGTTGGCCCACTGCCAATTTCATATGGGCCTGCAGGGTCGCACACAAGAATAATCCAACACGGGTGAAGGTGTCCAGGTTCATTGAATCTCAGATTAATCTGAGATTAAATGAATACTAAATTTGATCTAGGATTTATATATATATATATATATATATATATATATATAATTCGAAATTAATATATATATTATAAATTGAGATTATAATATTATATATGATATTTGTTTAGTATTTAATTTATTTGATAAATTAAATATCTGAAACAAATAGAGATATTGTATCTCATTTAATTTCGAATAAAGATATCGTATATCTGTTTAATATTAAATTGAGATATGGTATCTCAGATTTAATTAAATAGATAGATATCATATCTCGGATTTAATTTATGATGATAAATTAAATCAAAAGGCTTTAAATTTAGATTTGATTTAAATTTAAAATTCGAATTTCCAAATCTGGCTTTTAATATATTCAATTACATTTATGAGATAGATGTGATTGATATGCTGACCAGATTCAAAATCCGAATTTCCAAAATTAATAAAGGATTAATTTTGGTTATATAATACGCCTATCGGGTTTAGAAAAACCTACGGGATTTTCAGTCGAGCGTATTGAGAAAAGCCGCGAGAAACCCTAGAGCAATTTGAGAGAGAGAGACGCACAAGAAGCGCTAGCACGCTGCCGCAACCGTTTAGGGGATTGTTCGTGTGGATACCAGTAGAGGAAGCCGATCCAAGAGTCGACTTCTGCTGATCGAAAGAACGAGACGCGGACGTGTTGATCGCCCACCTGATCAAAGGAACGAGACGCGGACGTGTTGCTCGAGAAGGTAGCCCACCTGATCAAAGGAACGGAACGCGGACTAGTTCAACAAAGGTATGATTCGGTTTCCTTAACTCTGATTTAAACGTCGTTGAGTGATCCTTCGGAAGGATTCGTAAGAAATTTTTAATCCGCTGCGTGTACGAATCCCAACAGATCTACTCTTAGAGAGAGTTTTTAATTGTAAATCATTTATTGTAAAGAACCACAAGTCAGGGGACTTGGTAGTTGGGTTCATTGATTACAACTTGTAAGGGAGAGTGATTTCTAGTGAGAGAATCACTTCTTAAGTGCAGAGTGTGTAATCATTGAGTTAGTGGAAAATCCCAGAGAGTCTGGGGACTGGATGTAGGTCAAGTTGTTGAGACCGAACCAATATAAATCTCTGTGTGCAAGCTATTCTCATCTTACTCTATTTATCTCTGTTTTTAGTATTGTAAAACAGAGCACTTGCCAAAAATTTTAAGAATACCCAATTCACCCCCCTTCTTGGGTATTTAGGCTCCACTTACAACAAGGAGAGTTCAACTAAAAGAAGTAGGCTAAATTATATAAAAGCCCCTCTTAACTTTGATTCAGTTGCATATATCCCTCTAATATTTTAAAGTTTAAATTTAACCCTCCAACCTTTTAGTTTTTTTTTAAATTATTATTATTATTATTATTATAAGGCCCCTAATGTTTAACTTACCATTGTATTTTTAATGGAAATTTTAATAGGGTTGGGATCCATTTCTAGCGTGGAATTTTTAACCTAGGAGCGCTAGGTATCTGGCAGTTTTTAAGAAGCAATATTACCCCAAAAATATGAAAATTTAGCAATGTTGCCCCAAGTTAACAAGCTAAATGGTCAAATATTAGTTGACTTCATTATGTTGATGTGGCATGCCCACGTGGCATCCACCTCACTTTTGTTTTCCATGTCATATTTATGAGTAGGAAAAAATTTATTAAAAAAATGGTAACCCTCATCTTCTTCACGTTAATTATGATTAGTTTTGATAATATCTTATATAGATACCATTGTTATAAGCAAAAATATTGAATAATATAATTATCTCCTACATTGATGAATTGTTGTATTTAATGTAGATTAATCCAAGATGAATTATAGAGATTAATCAAGAAGGAGATATGAGTAGAAAGAAAGAAGAGAAGAGACCAAATAAAGAAGAACTTGATATATGGAATGAAGATTTTATCATCCAAGTTCTTATATTGATGCTAGAAGCCTCCAAGATCATATGGAAGTTGGAATGATTCAATTCAGAGTTAAAACAAGCAAGAATGAGGTTTTGGATGAGCAAACTTGAGTCTCCAAGTATTAAACATGAGTTTTCTACCTTGCTGCTGTAATTTACTCATCTGAGAGGAGAAAACTCGAGTTTTGTGGCAAAACTCGAGTTATCAGGTGTCTACAACGTCTCTGGGGTCTCTGAACTATCAAAACTCGAGTTTTGGGGTGAAAACTCGAGTTTTGGAACACTGGAATCAAGTCTCAGGGCAAAACACGAGTTTTGGAAATTTCAAGAAGCAAAACTCGAGTTTTGAAGTTGAAAACTCGAGTTTTGAACTGTTATCAGCACATCAGCTCCACACTGTCTCACGTTCAGCACGGGCGACCTCTGATGTTTTGATGATATCTCACAAACTAGAAATCGGATTGAGACGAAACCAAAAGCATATGAAACTAGACTTCCAATGCGTCATTTTGATATATAATTCAAGCCAAAAGGATTTCAGATCAAGGAGATATGATTTTTACAAGTTGACCCAATAATCAACATCACAGTCCAGACCCACCTTCAGTATTTTGGGTATAACTCACAAACTGCAAATCCAACTGAGCTCAAATCGGTGCCATTGGAAACTAGACACACAGAGCTTTCCATCAAGAGTTGAACGGACCAAAACGGAGTTCAGACCAGGGAGAGATGGTCTTTTAAAGTTGGTGGCAATGTCAAGAAAACTCAACAAATCCAGGAGAAGGCAAAACTCGAGTTTTGCAAGTGAAAACTCAAGTTTTCATCACACAGAGAGCATTCAAGAATCACACAAATGAAAACTGCCGGTTATGGATCAACACCTCCAGTTTTGATGTTTTGAACTTGACACCAAAAGTTCAAAACTCGAGTTTTGGGAAGCAAAACTCGAGTTTTGGTAAACCCGAGACCATCAGCATTTCCAGACTTTGAAAACCGCCAGTTTTGGTTTGAAAACTGCCAGTTATGAAGAGTGAACACTTCAAAACTCCAGTTTTGATTATCAAAACTCGAGTTTTGGTGTTTCTGCCAGAAAAACGCATTTTGTTCCGGAATTGTCCAATCTGATCTACACTCCAAGATTAAGTTACCCATTGATCTTATATGTTATATACATCATTTATCATTATAACCAAGCTATTCTAACGAGTTTATTCATGAGATTACAGAAGTTTTTGAATTTTGATTGAGATTCAAATAAAGAGCCTTTTTAGGAAACTTGCTGAAATCATGGAGAGACGTTATGCAGAATCATCTAGCCGTTATACAAGATCATTTGGCCGTTATACAACATCTACAACGGATGAATTCCTTAAAAGAAAACAAGGATCAAGCAAATCTTTAGAATAACTTGCCAACAGCTATACTTCAGACAGGGAGTAATTTCAGCAGATCAATTCATGATATAACTCCAACAACAGCTATATTTTCGAAAAGGAAAACGGCCCAACGGATCTATAACGTTCACAAGCTTCAAATCACTATAAAAGGGTGAAGATTTGAAGATGGACAGCAGAGAAGACAGACATTGAAGTCCTGCACGAAAATACCAAGTTATTTCTCTGTATAGTCATTTAATTGTATCCTTGATACATTGAGCCTCAGTGTGTATTATTATCTACTCTTAGAGAGAGAGTCTTTTTCACTGTAAATCATTCATTGTAATAATCTCAAGTCAGGTGACTTAGAGATTGGGAAAATCAGAGTACAACTTGTAAGGGGGAGTGTGTCCTAGGTCGAGAGCATCCTTTGTTTACAGAGTGTATATCTGTTGTATACAATTACAACTTGTAAGGGGGAGTGAGTCCTAGGTTGGGAGCGTCCTTCATTTACAGAGGGTGTAATTGTTCTTGAGTGATAGTGGAAAATCCCAGAGGTACTGTGGACTGGACGTAGGTCAAGGAATTAGACCGAACCATTATAAATCATCTGTGTCAAGCTCTTCTACTCTATCTCCACTTTGCCTTGATATTATCTGTTGTGTGGGTGAACTGAAAAGAATTTTAAAATCCCCAATTCACCCCCCCTCTTGGTGATTTCCTTCTCTTTCATTTGGTATCAGAGCGTTGGTTATCTATTTGAAGGATTAACATCCGAGATCAAAGATCTAATGGAAGGAATTCTACCGGAAGGAGCTGAAATCAACAGACCACCAAATTTCAGTGGAGAACATTATTCTTCCTGGAAGGCTAAGTTCAGAGTCTTTATCATGGGAAGTGAATTTGGTTTATGGAATGTATTTGAGAAAGGTGGTTATAAACCATCTGTCACTAGAAATGGAGCTAAAAGAGACAAGCGTGAAGAAGAGTATGATGAGAATGACAGAAGGCAAGTCACTCTCAACATAAAAGCAATCCACATGTTGCGAAGTGCTCTAAGCCAAGAAGATTATTCTCGAATCTGCACTTTGCCATCTGCTAAGGCTATGTGGGATGCTATTAAAATAGCTCATGAAGATGAAGCTGAAAAAGAAGATAGAGATGGCATCTATTCTGTGGCGAAAGAGGAAGAATCAGAAAGTGAAGAGGTAAATGATCTTGAATCATCTTATGATGAACTCTTATCTGAATATAAGTCTCTCTTCACTGAATTTCGAAAGATTGCAAAAGAACTTTTGTCTTCTAGAAAGAAAATTAAATTGTTGAAAGAAAAAGTTCAGAATGTTTCTATTTCTGAAACCATTTCTGCTTGCGAAAATATTCCTGAAAATGATTGCGAAAAGATTTTAGAAAAGGTTTGTGACAATTGCTGTGATTTAGAGAAAAGAAATTTACATCTTACGAAAACTCTTGAGAAATTCACTAGAGGTAGTGAAATGCTCAAAGTTATTTTGAAACAGCAAAGGTTCACAAATGACAAATTAGGAATTGGTTACAAACCTGATTTTGACAAAAAGAAAGGCAAGAAGAAGCTTGGACAAAGATCATATATGAACTATTTTCAAAAATCAGTCCACTCTTCAAATCCTTTTGCTTATTGTAGCTATTGCAATCGAAAAGGCCATGCTACTTCTTCATGTTTTCATAAAAAGGAAAGAAGGAGCAAGCCTGTAGGTAATTATCAATGGGTACCAAAGGGAACTTATGTTTTCCCTAAGGTCCAAACTAACCCAGAAGGACCCAAACATAAATGGGTACCAAAATGTCCATCTGTTGCTTTGTTTATGCAGGTTAATTCCAAAAGAAATGGACATAAAGAAGTTAAGAACCAGAGAATCTCTTATGAGCCCAAAAGAAGAATTACATCAAACAAGAGAACTCCTAGAACACACATTGCAAAAATTACAAGGTCAAATTATAAGAAGCAATGGACACAAGTTAGAGGAGTATGTTCTACCTCAAGAATGGATTACCACAGAGTACCATTCAACTATCTTGAGAAGAATAAGAAAAGAAGGATCCCTTGTGAACAAGGGAAAGGATTCTTGCAGTCTACATCATATGAGAAAGCATTGCTTCATCCCAAGACTAAATTCACTAAGACAAAGTATCAACGAATGATGAATTGGGTGAGTGAATGCAATCCTTCAAGTTCCTAAGGCTAAGGTATGCAATGGTAAAACCTCCTATGCTATAATCTGAAATAATCATTGAGGTTTTATATTTTGTAACCTTAGGAATGAGCATTGCAAGCTATCTGTTTTAAATTGGTTTTTCATATACTGATATATATTTCTAAACAGATTGCAATGTTTAATAGGTTCAACTCTTTATACATACATAATGATTTTTAAAAAAAAATTATCTCTTTTATGCAAAAGAGTCATGTTTTATTCACTATGTTTTGTTATTCTGAATTAATTATATTCATAAGAGCATGTGAATTTTGGTTCCTACAAGCTAACAATGATTGGATCCAAGTTTGGATACCAAGAAAAAGATTTATAAAGTTTTGTAGGATGAAAGAAAGCTTCTCAAGAATGCAACATAGAGAAATGATCCAAGTCTTGAGAAAGCTCAACAAGCTAAGCTTGATGTTGATGGTGAAGTTTGGAAAAGAGTTATCTACATCAATCCATCTCAACCAAGCAAGCTTCTATGAGGAAAAGAGGATTACGGTGATATCTAATTCTTACCTCATACTATGATAATATGAAATTGATTTTTGGTTTGTTTTTGGTTTAGCTAAAAGATTTGGAAATTGATTCAATCAGCAAAGCTATTAGTTTTCTATATGTTTTGATGTTGGTTGAAAACAATTGTAAACCAAAATGTGAAGTTTTCTCTTGAAAAATCTAAATTCTTTACTGTCAAAGGAAAACCGCCAGTTTTGAAGTAAAACTCCAGTTTTGAGCTTTCTGAGAAAATCATGAACAGTGCAAAACCACCAGTTTTGAAGCAAAACCGCCAGTTTTCACACTTCAAGTTTTCATGAACATATGAAAACTCGAGTTTTGGGATCCAAAACTCGAGTTTTGGCTTGGCAGAGAGGTTTCTAAGTTTTCATATTTTATGAAAACTCGAGTCTTGGCAAGCAAAACTCGAGTTTTGGCTTGGCCGAGAGCCTTCAAACTTTTCAAGTTTCAAAACTGCCAGTTTTTCTCCAAAACCTCCAGTTTTGCTTCAGCATAGTCCAAAAGTCCAGTTTTCATATGAAAACTCCAGTTTTGCATCAGCATAGTCCAAAACTCCAGTTTTCAGATGAAAACTCCAGTTTTGCTTTTGAGGAATAGTTGAAAACTCCAGTTTTCAACACTCAGTTTGAAAAATCAGATTTTCTGAATTTGCGAAATCTTCTTGTTTAATCCTAATACTTCCCATCATCATTCACTCATATTTCTAACTATAATTATTCAATTTGTTAGTAAATTTTTGATGATCAAACAAGTGAATTTGTGCATAACTTTGTTGATTTCATATTTTTGACATGCACAAATATAAAATCTATTTGGATTTCAAATCACATTGTTTTACATACAAATGTTTTGAAACATATCCATACTTTGTTTGCATTCAAATGATGTTTTAAATTGGAAGTTAATATTGTTACTGAATGTTGAATATACTTCAAATTTCTCTAGTTGAGTTTTCATTATCTTTCACATATCGATCCTTAGAATTCCATGTTTTGCTTGAACTCTTTAGTTTCATTCTCTAATTGTTTGGACCTCATGTCAAATAAGTTAATCATATATGAGCTTCAAGCTTATTTCAAGAAAAGAATTCAATTTGTGAAAACTTATGCTTATTGCATAAAACCTTATTGATCAAGCTATTCCAAGCATTATGAATGTTCATTAATGCATTATGTGCATTAACCATTATATGGAATAACTTACTAAGATAATATTTTGAAACTTCAGTCATTTGGACTAAAGAGTTTGTGCTTCATCGTCCATGAATCCTAGTACTCATAGTGTTACTCAAATACATCAAATTTAATTCCATCCTTATTTTGAGTAACCATCTATGTATATTCATAATCTTGCCTTGATTGTTGACATACTTTCAAGACTTTCATCTAAGAAGCAAGATTATCTCTTGGCCATAGCAAAGTCATTATGCATATATATGTTGTGTTAAGAATATCTTGATAATGCTTTTATGACTTTTGCTTTGCAGAAAATTCTTCCACATGTTAACTTCAATGTTAAACATGTTCTCTAAAACTGAAGCATTTGGATATATTCAGCTAACCTATTGACTTCCACAATGTTTACAATGAGCATTGTTTTCAAACATGTTTCAAAAATCTTTCGTGTATGAAAAATATTGATTTCATAATGTGGCATCACATTTTTGAAAGACCATTCAAGGTTTGAAATACTTTGTATATTTCATTATCTTTCTTGAAAAATCTGAACTTCAAATTGATAAATGCTTATCGTTATAGATAAGGTTTTCTATACTCATTTTTATCAATGACACCTTTTCTGAATAAAATGTATTCACAAATTGTCATTGAGAAATAACATTTTTGATATCACTTAGTTGTTACCTTATTCAATTTATTGGCTTGAACTTATTTGTTTGGGTAAGACTATGTTTTGATCTTTGATTGTTATACTCTTTGCTCAAAAATCATATGATTTAATATTATAAGAGCATTAGAGTTGTCATGTCTAATCTTGTGTGGACTCAAGAATCATTGAGTACCAAAGGACACATATTTTTGCAGGAGCTAACCAAAATGTTCTGTTAAGGAATACAAAGAATATAGGCAAATGGAATAGATCATTTCATGGCTATATCTGCTAGTCCTGTAGCATCACTTGAGTGATATTTCATCACTAGCAAGAGGCTTAAGCCAAGATGATAAGGAGTATGCTAGCTTGATGAGAAGCTATGAGCAGAAACTAATCCTATACAAAGCTCATTCAGGATTTCAACTTCTAAGATGCATTCAAAACAATTGATAATAGTTATCCAGTAATGCATCTATGGACTACAGAGGATTATAACTTGAGTAATTACGATATTATTCAAGTGAGGTATTGTATTATAAAACAATATGCGTATTGTATATCATAATCATGTGTATATCATAATCATGCTAGGCTAACTTGATTTCATTCATTTTATTTCATGAAGTTTAGCCTAAACAAACTTATTTTTAAAAATGATCCTTATGCTATAAACATTTTTATCATCATAAAAAGCATAAGTAATTTCTTTATACCAATTTAAATGAAATTGAAAGCTCTTAATTCTGAGATATCATGTTGTGAGCAAAGATTTTTCAAAACCTCATAATATTTGGTGTCACACTATTATTTGGTATTATAAAAGGGAACTTCTTTTTTTTTTTTTCGGTCATGCATTCATTAAGGGGGAGCTTCACATTTACATATGTTTCATATCTTAATAGCTCACCTTCTTTATTTGACGTAAAACCCTTTTAAGCATACTCATCTGTATTTTTATCTCCTATTAGTTTTGATGATGAGTTAATATCAAATTTTCCTTTCATTATCCTTATTTGAAAAATATCATATAGAAAGGGATACTTTGATATTTGGCTTGCACTAACAAATCTTTTGCAAAGAAAGTTTTCAATTCATAGCAGGAGATTTGGTTATGTGTTGCAACTTTAGAAATTAATCATTGAAGCTCAGATGTGCTCTACATGGATGTTCTATGAAGAAAAAGCAAAGGATGGAAGCTGAGTTCTAATCATAATCAGATGCGAGAGTCTTCAAGAAGCAAGTACTTTCATCCTATTTACATTATACAGGATATTCATGATCCTGCTATTGATCTCCTTCAAAGAATCTCACACAACAAGGAAGAGAGTCTTCCACTGCTTCATCTCAGCCCATGGAGACACAATCAAACTTCATTCAGCAAGCAAATAGACTTCTTTGATCATTCATCAGCTTGTAGAACCAACATGAGCATTTCTAAACTCTATCTTTTTATATTTAGTAGAAATTTTGCACATGTTTGGTATCTATATGTTTTTAAATATGAAAGATGTCTTGAAAACCTCTCTAAATTCTCTCAAAATTTGTTTTCATAAACACATTCCAAATAGCTTCATATTTAGAATGAAAACACTTTCAATTGGGGAGAGAAAATCAGTTCTTTAACTCTTTCTAATATGGTTTCATATTTGTCTCTCTAAGCATTTCTTCTTTACTTCAACTTTTTGCTAATCACAAATAAGGGGGAGAGAATGGCAAGAAAAATAATATTCATACATATTTTTCTTAATGTATTTGTCATCATCAAAAAGGGGGAGAATGTTAGTTATGATTAGTTTTGATAATGTCTTATATAGATGCCATTATTATAAGCAAAAAGATTGAATAATATAATTATCTCCTACATTGATGAATTGTTGTATTTAATGTAGATTAATCCAAGATGAATTATAGAGATTAATCAAGAAGGAGATAGGAGTAGAAAGAAAGAAGAGAAGAGACCAAATAAAGAAGAACTTGATATATGGAATGAAGATTTTATCATCCAAGTTCTTATATTGATGCTAGAAGCCTCCAAGATCATATGGAAGTTGGAATGATTCAATTCAGAGTTAAAACAAGGAGAAATGAGGTTTTGGATGAGCAAACTTGAGTCTCCAAGTATTAAACATGAGTTTTCTACCTTGCTGCTGTAATTTACTCATCTGAGAGGAGAAAACTCGAGTTTTGTGGCAAAACTCGAGTTATCAGGTGTCTACAACGACTCTGGGGTCTCTGAACTATCAAAACTCGAGTTTTGGGGTGAAAACTCGAGTTTGGGAACACTGGAATCAAGTCTCAGGGCAAAACACGAGTTTTGGAAATTTCAAGAAGCAAAACTCGAGTTTTGAAGTTGAAAACTCGAGTTTTGAACTGTTATCAGCACATCAGCTCCACACTGTCTCACGTTCAGCACGAGCGACCTCTGATGTTTCGATGATATCTCAAACTAGAAATCGGATTGAGACGAAACCAAAAGCATATGAAACTAGACTTCCAATGCGTCATTTTGATATATAATTCAAGCCAAAAGGAGTTCAGATCAAGGAGATATGATTTTTACAAGTTGACCCAATAATCTACATCACAGTCCAGACCCACCTTCAGTATTTTGGGCATAACTCACAAAATACAAATCCAACTGAGCTCAAATCGGTGCCATGGGAAACTAGACACACAGAGCTTTCCATCAAGAGTTGAACAGACCAAAACAGAGTTCAGACCAGGGAGATATGGTCTTTTAAAGTTGGTGGTTATGTCAAGAAAACTCAACAAATCCAGGAGAAGGCAAAACTCGAGTTTTGCAAGTGAAAACTCAAGTTTTCATCACACAGAGAGCATTCAAGAATCACACAAATGAAAACTGCCGGTTATGGATCAACACCTCCAGTTTTGATGTTTTGAACTTGACACCAAAACTTCAAAACTCGAGTTTTGGGAAGCAAAACTCGAGTTTTGGTAAACCCAAGAGCATCAGCATTTCCAGACTTTGAAAACCGCCAGTTTTGGTTTGAAAACCGCCAGTTTTGGTTTGAAAACTGCCAGTTATGAAGAGTGAACACTTCAAAACTCCAGTTTTGATTATCAAAACTCGAGTTTTAGTGTTTCTGCCAGAAAAACGCATTTTGTTCCGGAATTGTCCAATCTGATCTACACTCCAGGATTAAGTTACCCATTGATCTTATATGTTATATACATCATTTATCATTATAACCAAGCTATTCTAACGAGTTTATTCATGAGATTACAGAAGTTTTTGAATTTTGATTGAGATTCAAATAAAGAGCCTTTTTAGGAAACTTGCTGAAATCATGGAGAGACGTTATGCAGAATCATCTAGCCGTTATACAAGATCATTTGGCCGTTATACAACATCTACAACGGATGAATTCCTTAAAAGAAAACAAGGATCAAGCAAATCTTTAGAATAACTTGCCAACAGCTATACTTCAGACAGGGAGTAATTTCAGCAGATCAATTCATGATATAACTCCAACAACAGCTATATTTTCGAAAAGGAAAAAGGCCCAACGGATCTATAACGTTCACAAGCTTCAAATCACTATAAAAGGGTGAAGATTTGAAGATGGACAGCAGAGAAGATAGACACTGAAGTCCTGCACGAAAATACCAAGTTATTTCTCTGTATAGTCATTTAATTGTATCCTTGATACATTGAGCCTCAGTGTGTACCATTATCTACTCTTAGAGAGAGAGTCTTTTTCACTGTAAATCATTCATTGTAATAATCTCAAGTCAGGTGACTTAGAGATTGGGAAAATCAGAGTACAACTTGTAAGGGGGAGTGTGTCCTAGGTCGGGAGCATCCTTCGTTTACAGAGTGTGTATCTGTTGTATACAATTACAACTTGTAAGGGGGAGTGAGTCCTAGGTTGGGAGCGTCCTTCGTTTACAGAGGGTGTAATTGTTCTTGAGTGATAGTGGAAAATCCCAGAGGTACTGGGGACTGGACGTAGGTCAAGGAATTAGACCGAACCAGTATAAATCATTTGTGTCAAGCTCTTCTACTCTATCTCCACTTTGCCTTGATATTATCTGTTGTGTGGGTGAACTGAAAAGAATTTTAAAATCCCCAATTCACCCCCCCCCCTCCTGGTGATTTCCATCTCTTTCACTTCATCCCTCCCCATCATAGGGCATGGAAGTTTTCTAGCATCAAAATCCAAAATTTAAAACTACAGTTGTAATGTAATACCCTAAAAATTATATTTAGCATAACCACTATATTTTGATAAATGATACCTATTAAAATAGGTGAATATGTGGTCACAAAAATATTATAGCTTATCTAATTTAAATCAAGGAATTTTCTCCTAGAATTAAATAAACCAAAAAGACTCAAATATTCTAATTTCATTTAGGGAGCATAAAATACCCTATAATTGTCATATTAAATCATAGTTCCTATTAAATTCTAAAGGGCCATAAAATGTTATTGAAATACCAAAACAAATTAAAGGAAATTATCAATAATTGATTGGACAAATAATTGTACAATAATTAAAGTAATTGTATTAATTTTTGTAATTAATTAAAAGACATAATAAAAGTCAATAGTTAGGAATGTTTTAACTTAAATAAAAATCAAGGACCCACAAGAAGCCAGTATTGGTATAAAGTGAAGTATTAATAATCATAAAATGTCATAAAAATACCTAAAACAATTAGAGAAAATTACCGACAATTAATAAACAATTAAACTTACATGAATTAAAATATTCACATTTAGTTTTCATATCATCAAAAATAAATCATAAAGGAGTGTGAAAAGGCTTAAGGTAATTAGGGAATGCTAAAAATAATTATTGGGCAACTAAATTAATATTGACTTCATGAAAATTCATAATTAATCTAATAGCAAATAAAATGATCTATTTAAGAGTATTTTACCTTAATTAAAAATCAAAGGGCCAATGATATGGCTCCAAAACATTATCTAATAAATTAAAATAAAACACAAAATGGATTAAAAGAAAAGATGAAGGGAGTGGGGTGGTTTTTGGAGCTTGGGGAGCAAGAAAAATAATTCCCACACATGCTAAAACACATGCAACAACTTGTGGGTGAAGTTGGAACCTTCCAACTTGGTGATCAAGTTTCAAGACTTCATGGCAAGTCTTCAAACTTCTTGAGCAAGGAAGAATTCTCTAGAAGGGTCAACAACTTGGTGAACAAGTTGTGAAACTTGGTGAACAAGTTGGAAGACTTATGAAGCAAGGAGGAAAAAGATGAGAGAGACAAAAAGGGGGGATGGTTTTGATGAAGTGTGTGTGAGTGTCTGTGCGTGTGTGTACAAGAAGCAAGGTTATTAAAACCGGACCGGTCAATGAACCGGTCAAGATACTGGGTTAAGGGTTAGTGGGTTTGACCGGAGTCAAACCGGAGTTAAACCGGACCTAAACCGGTAAGAAAATGAAAATTTTAAAGTTATTAATATGAAATTTTTTTAAAAAAAAAAGAGGAAATGTAATTAAAAAAAAAAGAAGGTTCAAATTTTAAATGGAAAGGGAGGTTGAAATTTCAAACTAAAATGCAAGCAGCAGACGCAACAGATGCTTGACATGACGCATCAGTATTTTCTCCACCAAGCGCAATCACCCATGTTTTGAATCTTGTGAACACATTAACCCATGTCTTTAAAATATGTTAACCGGGTAGCCTTTTAACCGATGGATATCCCTGAGTAAAAGAAAAAACCAATGGATATATCTTACCTTTTAACCAAGAAACGTTATTTATCTTCTCTTGCGTCTGTCTGCACTTTTCTGAGTTTCTCTCCGTCCCTCTCGCGTTCAGCACTTCTCACCATCTTACATCCTAAAAGTCGTCGGATCAGAGCTGAATCCTTCACGGGAACGTTCTAACTCTGATGATCAAGCTTCTTCACAACATTCCTCTTCAGGTTCTCAGAAGCTCAACATTTTTCGTGTTCCATTTGTTGCGCATGTCACCATCGTTCTTCTCATTTGATGTTATCTCTTCACACTGGATCTATTCACACCTGCTCTGTTATCACTGGATCTGTTTCTCTCCGTCTCTCTCTGTTTTTTTTTCTTTGTGAATGCCTTCAATCGCCGTTTTTGAAAAAAAAAAACTCTAACCCCGGTTTCTATGGCAGACCGGACCGGTTATACGGCCGGTTCACCGGTTTCCGGTCTAAACCGGCCGGTCCGGTCCGGTTTTGATAACCATGACAAGAAGGTTAGCTTGGTGGGGAAGTTAGGATTTTCCTATAAATAGGAGCTTCTCCATTCACAATTCTTCACACCAACTCAACCAAATAGGTGAGTTCTTAGAGAGCAAGAGTAGAGAGAAAAAGAGTAGGAAGCATGAAGGAGGAGGAAGTTCTTCAAGGGTAAGCTTCCTTGTTCTTGAGTTTTAAGCTTGGAGTTCTTATAATTCTTAGATTAAATGTTAGTTTGATCTTTAATCTTCCATTATAATTTGGATTTCATGTTTTTATGGTTAAATATGTCTTTATTTCGAAAATATGATGAAAAATATTATGGAGCAAAATTCTTGGAAGATATAGATCAAAGCAGCGAAATTCTGGCGAAATTTTTCGGTTAGGCGATTTCTGGGTCAGTATTAAAAATGCCATAATTTTATGTTGAAGATGAAGTTCTAAAATTATGAAAATTTTCATGGTTAAAGTAGACATATAGAGCTTTCCAAATATACCTAGAGTGTGTCAATTGGAGTTTTGTTCAAGGAGATAAAAATTGTAGAAAATAGGCTACGAAATTCTGGAATTTTTCTGGGCAGGATATGAACACGTGAAAACTGGGAATTGTTCTTGAATTCTGGGTAAAATCTGATATTTGTTTTCAAAAATAGACATCCTAAGGAGTCCGGGGAATTTTACGGATCCTCGTTTCAATTTTTCTAGAATTAGTTATGATTTTTCAAAGTTAGGCGAAAAATCTACCCTAAATGCTGTAATTAGCGTTTTTTTGCGAAATTTAAGGGGAATAAATTGAAAAACAATTCCACCAGGGGTAAAATGGTCATTAGTGACTAATATATCTATTAGAATATTATTTGTGAATTAATAAATGCGATATTACCATTATAGGATAAACATAATCACAGTCCGACCGACAAAATGTATCGGTATCACCAACGAAGGTACGGACGTGTACTGTAACACTAACTCTAATGCTTATTGTATGCTTATATGTGATGGATGATTTCATAAAGTCATGGACAAGACTTGGTCTTAGGTCATGCACCATGGCTAAGTTATGGGGCTTAGTGGACATGCTTATACATTCAGCTTGATACACAGGTTATAGTCTTGATAATGCCGTTGAGTTTTCCTAGTGCTGAGGACACGATAGGCCATCGTGGCACTGGTGAATAGTGCAGACTAGGGATAACGGACATATTGCAGTGGCTGTGTACCGTTATCCAGACAAATCTGTTATGAGTTTTTATATTGATTATTGCTGTAATGTCATGAATATCTGTCATACATATCTTGTTTACATAAGCATGAGGTTAACTGTTACCTGAGGTTCAATGGGTATTGAACCTCAGCTCTTACCATAGCTTCAGGGTCCGGGGAACCGTGGACTGAAGACAGGAATAAGCAGAGTAAACAGCACGCGTAAAGACCCGACTGTAGATCCTATTTCTAGACTTGTACCATCATGACATTCTCAGATAAATGTATTGTACATTATGAACGGACGGATACGCCACAGTTAATGATATATCAGTTACTCACTCTTTTACTTGCTCCGGTGCTCCACTCTGATGAAAAAAAAAAATTATTCCGCTTTTGAAAATTGGGGTGTTACATGTAATACCCTCATTTTCATAACTCATATAAATATTGTATTTTGGCAAATAATTAGAAAAATACAAAGGTGAATATGTGTCTCAAATAATTATAATCCATTGATTATATTTTCATCCAAATTCCACTTTGTAATTAATTAACCAATGGTTAATTATGAGACTACATATTAGGGGCTATAAAATGTGATATTAAATCACATAAACTAATAGCTATTTTCAATGATCATAAGGCAAGAAAATATGATGAAAAACACTTAAGTAGGTTAATGGAAATTAGCAACAATAAATGAGGAAATTAAGCTTGCAATATTTGAGATTAGTTGCATAATTCTTCAAGATGATTAGAGGCAAATTAGGATCATCAAATAAGGGCCAATAAAAGTGAAGAATTAAGCTTGTCTAATTGAGCACTAATTTTCATGATTAGTTAATAAATCAATTAACCTATGACATTTGCAATAAAAGGACAATTAAGCACATAATTAAGGGAATGATTAGGCTTAATTAAATCAGCCCCCTAAAGTCATGAGAGAGATTAACAAATAGAAGGCCAAGATTAAAGTTTAATAAAGTGAAATCTAATGGTTCTAATTAAATATACAATTAAACCTAAATCCATGTGAAATTTAAGGAACCAATAGGAGGCTTGGATTATTGATTGTGAGACACATAAGAAACACATATTCATGAGCCAAGTGAGAGAGGGCCACAGTTTTGTTTAAGGAAGAAGAAGGAAGAATAATATTATATTACATTAATCAACACATGGGATCATTAAATGCAAAATGGATGAAGGAGAGAGGGGAGAGAGAGAACACGGTTGAAGAAGGAAGAGAAGAGACTAATAAAGCATAAAGATAGAGTTGAAAAGTCAAATAAAGCAACTAGCCAATTAGAAGCTTAAGACATGAGATATTTGCTAATAAAGAAAATACAATAAATGGCTAGTAATAAGGGGTGAGGATTAAAATTTCTTGATTAAGTTTAGATACAATGGTTGAGATTAAAGAAGAGAACTTGTTGAGGAAGTAGAGACAACTTGCAAGGTAAGTAAGGGCTTGAAATTTCCCTATAAAGGGATTGCTCTCTTCATTCTTCACACCAAATCAACTCCAAGAGGTGATTTCTAAAGAGTAGAGAGTGAGTGAGAAGTAGCTTGAAGGAGTAGAAGCAAGATCAAGTAAGTTCTTGAGTTTAGTTTTTAAATTCATAGTTAATTTATTCTTTGATCTTAAATCTTCAAGAGTAGCTTTATCTTCATGTTTTTATGGTTAAAAATGAGTTTATTTCGAAAATTTGATGGAAAATATGGTGGAGCAAAATTCTTGGAAGTTGAAAATCAAAGTAGCAAATTGTTGGTAAAATTTCGGTTTGCTGTTTTCTGGAGTCAGCGCAATTAATGCTATTAATTTATATAGCAAATGAAGTCTTTAAATCACAAAATTTTGCACGAATAAAGTAGACATGTGGGCCTTTTTAAATATATAAAATATGTAGTATTTTGAGTTTTACACAAGGAGCAACATATTTTTGAAGTTAAGCTATTTTTCTGGACGAAAATCTGGGCAGCGTTGAGAAAATATTAAACTGGAAATGATTCTTGATGTTCTAGCTTCTGGGAATATTTTTCCTTGAAAATATACATGTCAAGGGTCATGGGGAATTTTTCAGCACCTCATTTAGATTTTTTTAGAATTAATTATGATTTTTCAAAATTGCTGCAAAATCTGCCTATAAAATCCAGCAATGTGTTTTTAATAAAAAGTAAGGGTAAATATGGAATAATAAATCCACCAAGGGTTGAAAGGTAAATTAAAACTTTAGGATATTATTCTAAGCAATATGATATTTATCAAATATCATATAATAATCAGACAATAACGTAT
This sequence comes from Acacia crassicarpa, assembly GCA_034222035.1. NCBI lineage: Eukaryota > Viridiplantae > Streptophyta > Magnoliopsida > Fabales > Fabaceae > Acacia > Acacia crassicarpa. The sequence continues at coordinate 12,688,592 of JAWXYG010000005.1, forward strand.
AGGATATCCGGGAAGATATCCGGGAAGTCTGGAGTCGGGTGTAAAGGTCAAGCATGTTGGCCATTACACGGTGAAAGGTACGGACGCGTACTGTAACTCTAACTCTTATGCTTCTTGTATGCTTATATGTGATAGATGATTTCATAAAGTCATGGACAAGACTTGGTTTTGGGTCATGCACCTTGGCTAAGTTATGGGGCTTAGTTCACATGTTTATACATTCAGCTTTATACGAGTTACAGTCTTGGTAATGCCATTGAGTTTTCCTAGCGCCAAGGACACGAGGGGCCATCGTGGCACTGGTTAGTACAAACGTGGGTGATTGTGCATGTGCTGTGTGCTATGTACTGTTGATGTGTTAATCGTACATCTGTTATGTGCTTATGTATTGATTATTGTTGTAATGTTATGAATATCTGTCATACATATACTGTATTACTTGAGCATGAGATTAACTGTTACCTAAGATCCAATGGGTATTGGACCTCAGATCTGTCTAAGGTTCGGGAAAGGAACCAAGATCAGAGAAGGCACCGGTAGTTGGAGTCGTCAGAAGGCACTGATATATGGAGCTGGGAAGAAGTACCAGGCAAAGCAAATGCCGGAAGAGCTACATCAGAGCATTCTTTATGGCAAGAATCTCGCGAGGTTATTTCGAACCATTTGGTGCCGAAGGCAGGGCTAGTCTATGTGGTTCAGTCAATAAGTCGCCGTGAAAGACAGGGAGACTTTCACAAAATAGACACCTGCCTGGCCAATGGGTTGATTGCATTACTAGAAAAAATGGTTTTTGCAATGGAAAAAATCCGTCGCAAAATCATGTTTTTCCGTCACAAAACAATTTTGCGATAGATTTTATCCGTCGCAAAAAACGGGTGGCAATTGCGACGGATTTTAAAAATTCGTCACAAATTACGACGGATTTAGAAATCCGTCGCAATTTGCGACGGATTATAAATCCGTCACAACTGCGACAGATTAAATTCCGTCGCAACTGCGACCGATATAAATCCGTTGCAAATTGTAACATCCCAATTTTCTAAACCGTTTTTGAAATAATTGATCAAAGTGGAGCATCGGAATAATTTCAAAAGTGTGAGTATCTGATAAACATTGATGTAGTATCTGGCTGCTTGCACAGCAGTACAGTAGTCTGAAAATAGTTCAACAAAATAACGTTGAAATAAAAATTTCTCCATCTTCGTCCTCGCACTGGCTCCTTATCCTCGTCTTTAGCCCTGGTTCCTCCGGACCCTGACGCTATGTTAAGAGCTGAGGTTCAATTACCATTGAACCTCAGGTAACGGTTAACCTCATGCTTATGTATCAAATATGTATGATAGATATTCATGACGTTACAAGGATAATCAATACAAAAGCCCACAACAGATGTATGATTAGAAATACATAACCACGTATGTATGTAACATAACCACGTATGCTACAACAATAATAACCTTGTATGTAACATAACCACGTATGCTACAACAATATTTAGAACATAACCACGTATGTAACATAACCACGTATGTAAGTCTTAGTTTATGAGCACAACCATCACATACAATCATACAATAAGCATCAGAGCTAGTGTTACAGTACGCGAACGTACCTAAATTGATAATTTCGGTATGACGTTGATCAGAAAACGACTGCAGACTTCCTATAAGAGTAATATCGCGTCTATTAACTCACAAATAATATACTAAAAGATTTCTTATCCACAATTGGCTATTCTACCCCTAGTGTATTTATTTTTCCATTATTTCCTTTGAATTTTCGGATAAAAACGCTGATTATCAGCATTTAGGGCTGATTTTCGCCTAACTTCGAAAAATCATAACTAATTCTAGAAAAATCGAAACGAAGATCCGTAAAATGTTCCGGCCTCCTTAGGATGTCTATTTTTCAGAAAAAATATCAGAATTTTCCCAGAATTCAAAAATAACTCCCAGATTTCACGTGTTCATTCTCTGCCCAGAAATTTCACCCAGAAAAATAGCCTAATCTTCAAAAATTTATATCTCCTTGTCCAGAGATCAAAATGTTACATATTTTATATATTTGGAAAGCCCTACATGTCTAATTTATTTCTGGAAAATTTCGTGATTTTTAAAGCTCATTTGATACAGAAAATAATGCCCCCTATCCAGTTGACTCCCAAAATCCAGCAATTCTAGACTTCTTTCATCTTACTCTAACTTGTTCCCTTAATCCTAAAAGTCACTCCCCAACATGTTTCCACCTTGTCAGGCATCTTTTGATGCAATAAGGCTTGAAAACAAATATGGGGAATTACTTTACCTATTTACTAGATTAAACTAACATATATATTAAAAACTACTAAGAACAACTAAAAACTATAAAACTAAGAACAAGCTTACCTCTTGAAGACTCTTGCTTCTTCCTTCTATCTCCAAGAGAACTCTCACTCTCACTCTCTTAATCAAAGGATTAGAGGTGTATGTGGTGATGGTGTGAAGAAATGAGGAGGGGAAGCCTCCTATTTATAGGAAGAATTCCAACACCTTCAACAAGCTACCCCTCTTAATTTTGAGCCATTGGATCAAGAGGAAAGCTTGAACCACTCGTCCTCACCATTGGATCTAACCTTCTTCAACAAGTTGTTTTCCTTCTTCAAGAAGTTGTTGCAACTTCCTCAAGAAGTTGGAGAACCTTACTCATGAAGCTTGGAAGCTTCTACTTCTTCCATAAGTTGTTGACTCCAATTTTAACATGTGATTGATCAATTCTTTGCTCTTCCCTTAGTTTAACAGTGGCTCCTTCTTATAATTGCCAAACCATTGTTTTATTCATTGCACATTCCTCATCTGATTCAATCCAACTCATGCGCCACTTATCTTGATTTTTTTCCAACTCTACAATGTTTTATTAATCTCTTTCATCAAGTTTTTAATTGCCATTTATTTACCCTTGTTATTGTTCGATTGGTTTATTAGCTGTTACGGACCGGCCCAACAGGCCCGGGTCCGGACCTCGGCCCAATCCCGCTAGGGATAGAATCCGCGCCAGGAAAGGAATCTTATCGGAGATCCCACAAATATAGGATCTCATTAATAGCGACTCCCCTATAATCATGGCACCAGCCAATCAGCCCTTGACGGCTCAATCTAAGATATTGCTCATTAAGGCAGAGATACGCGCACCAGACTCCTCTATAAATAGAAGGAAACCCTAGACAGGTGCACACGTTCCGTCTTATGCTCTTATTACTTTCTGCCACACAAAGCACACACCCCACTCCCCTGGCTACATGCCTTTCAGTTTGCTACGAACTACGTGGACTTTGATCCCTCCGAGGGTACGTAGGCTCTAGGCTTGACAACCTAGTCAAGTCCAATCTCTATGTTCTTCATACAGGACATTGGCGCCGACCGTGGGGACCTGTAAACTTCAATCCCCGTGACTACTGATGGTGAGTACTAGAAGCCACAGCAGAAACCCCCAGCCGGTGGGAGGAGACGACCGCGGCGGGAACGCACCCCCGAAGGGCATGTCACGGACACGGCAACCACCCCTTCAGCGGAGGACCAACAACCACTAGGGGCGCTCACACCGGCTCCAACACGCGACGTCCAGGCAGTCGATGCCGACGTCTGCATGATGCGAAGGACGCAGGAATCTTTCCTGCGAAGACTGGAGAACAAGGAAAAACGAGACGACCTGCAGAGACGGGCTGACTTTGATGCTTTCGGAAAAATGATCCAAGAAGCACTCGAGAAGGACCGCCGCGAGAGGGGCCGCCGCAGGAATCATAGGCGGGGAAGGAGAGCCCCAGTGGATGACAACAGTTCCTCGAGCAACTCTGAGCCGAGGGACACGCGCCGAGACAACGGCTAGCCAGGGCGACGGGCGAGTGCAGAACGAGGCAGACCCCGGTCCCCAGAAAACAGAGAGAACCGTGGTGTTGGTTTTAACCGCACCGATCGACCTGCAAGAGAGGACCGAGGCCGAGAAGAAGCCCGCGTGGAGGATAGAACTCCCCGGACCCACAGATCGCCTCGCCATGGATCTCCTCGGGAATACCGAGTGACATACCTATCGGAAACCGGAAGATCCCCGTTCTCAAGGGAGGCGGCAACAGCCCGTTACCCTAAGCACTTTGACCTGGCCGACCTGCCAAAGTACGATGGGACCCAAGATCCGCGCAACCACTTGGTCACGTTCGAAAAGCTCATGTGGTCCGACAGATCACCGGTCTGGTCATCCAGTGACTCTTCGCTGCTACTCTGGACGGTCCGGCACACCGATGGCTGATTTCTCTCCCGGACAACTCTATCCGGAGCTACGAAGACCTCGGACGAAAATTCAAGCTGCACTTCGCCACCAGCAAAAAGCAGCGAAAGACAACGTTCACCTTGAGCAAAGTGCGTCAGAAGAAAGGTGAGGCCTTGCAGAAGTATCTGGATCGGTTCCGCGACGTGGCCATGCAAGTACGGTCATTGCCCGAGGATGTCCACGTACACTGCCTAGTTAATGGACTGGACCCATCATCCCGGCTGGCTCGTCACCTGTGCAAGAACCCAGCGTACACCTTGACCGAATTCTATACCGAGGCGAAGAAGTACCTGGAAATAGAGCAGATGGAGGCGGCCAATGCCGACGAACCCGAACGGACCAGTAAGAGCCCGCCTAGCGATGAGGAACGCCCAAGAAGGACGAAGACCGACCCGAGACGACGGAGCCGAGACAGCCGAGCCAAGTCCGACCGGGCCGACCAGAAGACCAAATACGACAGCTACACCCCGTTGAACGTCCCTCGGTCCCAGGTATGGAAGGAGGTAGCCCAGACCGAGATGAAGCGGGTGGACAGGCCGAGGCCGATCAGAGGACGCTCCAACACGGACCGTTCCAAGTTCTGCAAGTTCCACGACTGCAACGGCCACACGACTGACGAGTGCTATGACCTCCGTGACGCAATTGAGAAGTTCGTGAGGGATGGGAAACTGCGTCAGTACGTGATCAAGACTCAAGGAAGGACGAACGAGAAACGCAACGACCGCGCCTGCTCTAGAAGTCCGCCCAAGGAAGCCCAAAATCCGGGAAAAAAGCAGAAGGCGGCCTCGGACGACGAATTTCCCGACGTCGATTTCCAGTGCAACGTTGTCAGCGGAGGATTCGGTGGAGGAGGAGACACCGTAAGCCAGCGGAAGAAATATCTCCGTGAAGTACTGACCGTCCGAGACCCCCCCTAAGTTTAAGGAAGACTCAAAAAAGCCTCGGGCGCCTACCCTGACCTTCACCGATGAAGAGCTGGAAGACGTCATACCCGGACACCTGGACGGACTGGTAATTACCGGACTCTGATAAATTGTCGAGTTAAAAGGATTTTTGTGGATGCAGGGAGTTCGGCCGACATTATAAGCTGGGACTCCTACAAGAGGATGCACCTCGACAAAGAGGACCTCAAGCCATGCAAGACCACCCTGGTCGGCTTCAATGGCGAGCAGTCCTTCCCAAAAGGCTACATCGACCTCCGGTTAACTCTTGGCACCAAGGAAGCCTTCAAATCGGAACGGGTACGATTCGTAGTCGCCGACTTCCAGTCCCCGTACAACATCATTCTAGGCCGACCCACGATCCACAACTGAGATATACTAGTATCCACGAAGCATCAGAAGCTGAAGATGGTCAATAGTAAGAACCAGATAGTCGTGGTATCCAGAGACCAGAAAGAGTCGAGGCAGTGCTACTTCGAAGCTCTCCGTGTCGAGGAAGGAGGACCCTCGTCTCCACCCCGGCTCGGATCCAATGAGCAAGTAGCCGAAGCCGGCTCTGGCGAGCGCCCGCGACAGCAAGTCAACATGGTGGAGCTCGACCTCCGAGAACTTGACAATCCGAGGCCCGAACCGGAAGGAGAATTGGAGGAAATTATGCTAGGCAAAGACCCGTCCAAGACCGCCAAAATAGGCCGGGATATGGAGGACGGCCTAAAGGCTCTCATGATCCGTTTCCTAAGGCGGAACCAAGACGTCTTCGCATGGACCTCGGCCGAAATACCCGGCATCGACCCCCACTTCTGCTCTCACAAGCTCGGCATATGGCCGGGGTCAAGACCCGTGGCACAGAAGAAGAGGAACATTGCGGACAACAGGCAGAAGGCCCTGGAAGAGCACATAGAAGAGCTCCTTGCGGCCGGTTTCATCCGAGAGGTGCAGTACACCACCTGGCTCTCCAACGTAGTCATGGTCCTCAAACCCTGCGGCAAATGGAGAGTATGTGTCGACTACACCAACCTCAACAAGGCCTGCCCAAAGGACTCTTACCCGATGCCAAATATCGATAAGCTGGTGGACAACTCGGCGGGTACCACCTCCTCTCCTTCATGGATGCCTACTCCGGTTACAACCAGATCGCCATGCATCCGGACGACCAAGAGAAGACCGCCTTTATGACTGATAAGGCAAATTACTGCTACAACGTCATGCCTTTCGGACTCAAGAATGCCGGGGCAACCTACCAGAGGATGATGAACCGGGTTTTTGAGGATCAGATCGGGCGCAACATAGAGGTCTACATAGACGACATGATCGTCAAGTCGAAACTTCCAGAAGACCACATCCGGGACCTAGAACAGACGTTTGAAAAGTTAAGAAGACATCGAATCAGGTTGAACCCGGCCAAATGTGCCTTCGGAGTTCCGGCAGGGAAATTCCTAGGCTTCATGCTGACAAACCGAGGGATCGAAGCCAACCCGGACAAGTGTAAGGCCGTGCTCGACATGCAGCGCCCGAGAACCAAGGAGGTACAGCAGCTAACAGGCCGACTAGCCGCCCTGACGCGGTTTCTACCAAAGTCAGCCGAGAAAGCCCTACCTCTCTTCAAATTGCTGAAGAAGGAGACCTGAGGCGGCTAGAACCCGGACTGCGACGCCGCCTTCTCAGAAATCAAGAGATGCTTGGCAACCCCGCCGGTACTCACAAAGCCGGACCCCGAAGAGACCTTATTCCTCTACCTCTCAATCGGCAACGAAGCCGTAAGTGCCGCCCTAGTAAAGGAGTCCGAGACCGGGCAAAAGCCGATATACTTCATCAGCAAGGCACTATAGAGCTCTGAACTACGGTATCAGAAACTGGAAAAAGTGGCTTTCTCCCTGCTTACCGCGGCACGCAGACTCCGGCCTTACTTCCAGGGACACCGGATCGTGGTCCGAACCAGCCAGCCGATCAGACAGGTTCTCCACAAACCCGACCTAGCCGGGAGAATGACCAACTGGGCCATAGAACTCTTCGAGTTCGACATCACGTTCGAAGCCCACCAGGCGATTAAGTCCCAAGCGCTTGTGGACTTCATCCGAGAACTCACACCGGCCAATACAGATGATGGGATTTAGAAGGTCTATGTTGATGGCTCATCCAACGCAAAGGGCAGCGGCGCAGGAGTCATCGTAGAAAGCCAATAGGGGGTAGCCACCGAACATTCTCTGCAGTTGAAGTTCCAGACCTCCAATAACCAGGCCGAGTACGAGGCCCTTTTGGCCGGACTACTTCAGGCCAAGGATAATGGCGCCCAGCGGGTAAAGGTTTTAACCGACTCGCAGCTCGTCGCGGCTCAGGTAGACGGCACCTATCAAGCGAAAGGCCCATTAATGGCAAAGTACCTGAGCAAAGCCAAAGAACTCATGGCCGAGTTCGAGGAGGTCACAATTTCCCATATACCCCGAGAAGAGAACGCTCGGGCTGACATCCTCTCTAAGCTCGCCAGCACGAAGGCACCGGATAACCATAGGACTGTGATCCAGCAGAATCTGACTGAGCCGAGTTGCATCATGGCCATCTCTGCCGGGGCCGATTGGAGAAAGCCAATTGAAGACTACCTCGAGAGGGGAATTATCCCAACCGATCCGACCGAGGCAAAGAAGCTGATCCGTGAAGCCGCCCTCTACGCTATGGTGGATGACCAACTATACAGGAAGGGACTCCATTGCCCCATGATGCGTTGCCTCGGAGACTCTGAAGTGAAGTATGTGCTGGCCGAGCTACACGAAGGCGCCAACGGTCACCACATGGGGGGCAAGGCACTCGCCCGGAAAGCATTACGCCCGGCTATTATTGGCCGACTATGAGTCATGACGCCATGGAAAAAGCCAAAACATGTGATAGTTGTCAGAAGCATGCAAGGATAATATGGCCGCCACCCTCAGAGTTGAAAGGAATGCCAGCCCCCTGGCCCTTCTACAAGTGGGGCATGGACATCCTCGGACCATTCAGGCCGGCACAAGGGCAATGTAGATGGCTCATCGTCACAGTTGACTACTTCACTAAGTGGATCGAAGCAGAGCCACTCGCCACAATAACCTCGGCCAGAGTGATGAAGTTCTTCAGGCACAACATCGTCTCTCGTTTTGGCATACCAGCCGAGGTCGTCACGGACAATGGCACCCAATTCATGGACCATCGGTTCCAAGCACTAATGTCCAACTTGGACATCAAGCAGCACTTCTCGTCCGTGGAACACCCCCAGACCAACGGCCAGGCCGAAGCCGCCAACAAAATCGTCCTGGACGGACTGAAAAGGCGAATGTTGCAAGCCGAGACCAACTGGACCGAGCAGCTCCACAGCATCCTTTGGGGATATCGCACGAGCGTACAGTCTTCGACCCAGGAAACCCCTTACAGGCTAACCTATGGATGCAAGGCAATGATACCGGTTGAAATCGGACAGCCATCCTGGAGAAAGGTCAGAAGCAGACAGGAAGGGCAGGAATCGAATGACGACGCCTTAAGGACAGACTTAGACCTCATCGACGAAATCTGGGTCACGACGCACTGCCGGGAGCTAGCCGCCAAACAACTACTCGCGGCTAAGTACAACAGAAAGGTCCAACCCCAGTCTTTCAACCGAGGCAACCTCGTACTCCGACGGGCCGATATAGGCAATAAGAATGCCAAGGACGGGAAGCTAGCGGCAAACTGGGAAGGGCCGTACCGGATTAAGGAGAAACTCGACGGAGGAGCATATACCCTCGAGACTTTGGCAAGAAAGCCAATCAAAAGGACTTGGAATGCCGACAAGCTGAAGATCTACTACAGCTAGATCCTTCCTCGGCAATGTTTGTTACTTAGCAATTGTCCCTTTTCCTGCATGTGTTTTCTTTTCGTTTAAAGTCCAAGTTATGTCATTTCTAATTACGATGCTTTGTAAAGCCCCTTAGGGCTATTTCTCTTATCACTAAAGGATCCTGTTGAACAACTTACGAATGTGCACAATACATGCTTAAGCATGAACCCGAAGCCATGAAGCTCGGCCAATAACAAGAATGAAAACTTACAACAATTGTTAAAGTTTGTACAAGAATGGCACCAAGGCCAGAATCATTCAAAGTTACAAGGGCACCAACGCCCCAAAACTTACAACAAAAACAAAAATGAAGCTAGGACTGGGAGTTAGGTCCGATGTCGGCATTCTCCGCCTCAAGGCCCTCAGTGTCAGCGGCATCTTCCACCTCGCCCTCGGCAAGATCCTCGGCAGCTGGCGGCTCAAAAGGAAGGAAGGACCCGTCTTCCTGCACGAAGGCACGATGATCGTACCCCTCTACGTTGAGCTCGGCCCCAGGATTGAAGTGCCGGATTTGGAGAAGAGCTTGTTTAAAGCACGCCTCGGCGATCTGCACCAGGGCGTCAGTAAGCTCCTGGGAAGTCTCCCTCTCTGCAGCAACGGCCCTCTCGAGCGCCTCCTTCTCGGCAGCCAGAGTAGCAAGCTGCTCCTCCAAAGCCTTGGCAGCAGCCAAGCTCTCCGACATCCCTTGTCGGGCCCGAGCATACTCCTCGGCCACCGAGTCGGCATGCTCCCGAGACAGCTGAAGCTCCCAGTCAGCCTTCACCGCCGAAGTCTTGGCGACATCCCGTTCCGCCCTGGCCGAATCCCGCCCAGACCGGGCCTCAGCCAGCTCAGTCCTAACCGCCTCCAGTCCGGCTTTGGCCTCATCACGCTCCGCCCAGGCCGCGATAAGCTCGTCCTCGGAGGAACTGGCCCTTACTCTGACTTCGGCCAGCTCCTTCTTCAGTTCTGCAACAGCCACTGCCTGGGGCCTCAACTCGGCCTCCACCTTCCTTAGCCTCGTACACTCGGCGTCAGTCCGAGCATAGAGGTTCCTCACCATCCTCAAAGCCTGAAGATAGCCCACTAACTTGATGAGCTCCTTCTGGGCCACCTGCAGACGATCCTCTGCATCCGGGGATAAAGGGCGGGTGCCCTCCAGGAAGTGCCGGGGCGGGAGGAAGGCCACGTCAACCTCTGGGACCACCCCGTTGTCCCACAAAAAGCTGCGGGGGAAGACCGAGGAAGGCCCTGTCGGCAGAGGTGGTGGAGGAGGAAGGTGCACCGGAGAAGACGGTGGTGACGATGAGCCAGCAGGAGAAAACAGCCGATCGATCTCCTCATCATCTGCGACAAGGTCCTTCCCCCTGGGACCGGGAGAGACGATGACAACCTCGACCCTCTCAGAAGCTGGGGGCTCACCCGCCGGGAGGGGACCAGCAGCAGTAGCAGCAACCTCCTGACTCCCAAGAGCCGGAATCTCCTTCACAGGGGTCAATTTGGGAGTCATGATTGAGGAAGGACCCTCGGCAACAGGACCCTTCGTCCTCTTCAAAGCCGGCGCAATAGAAGTGCCGGCATCAGCAGTAGCCGCCCGCTTCTTTTGGCGACTGGCCGGCACAGCAGCCCTCGCTAAACGAGCATACAACGGCAAACCGTCCATGGTCCTAGCTGAAAACAATACACGAACAAATGAGTCAGCAATCCAGAAAAGGGAATTCAAAGATAAAAACATAGGCAAATGCATAAGCAGAAACCCTACTGGTGGACGGCGACGGCTCGGCACCATCGCCGGTTATAAAGAAGCCAGCCGGCCTCACGCCGTACTCGGCCACAAGAGCCTCCATCCGTGGCAGGGCGGAGACCGACTCGGGTGAAAGACCCTGCCGCGGTACTTGGAAGGAGATCGCCTTGGACTTATAATGGCCCTCCTCCCAGTACAAGGGAAAACGACCGCCGCCCTCCAGGAACCAGGGTCCCCCCCCCCCCCGGAACGGCCTCGACCTTGAAGAACGCCCCCTTAAAACGTTTGAAGGAGTCGAAGAAGGGCGTCATCAGCTTGCGCTCCGAATTAATCCGAAGGGACACCAACCCCCTCAGCTTGTCACTCCCTTTCGGCGAGCTAGGGGTAAAAGGCCTGAAGAAGTAAAAGAAAAGGTTGGCCGAACACGCTATGGGAGGTGAAAAATGGCCGCAAAGCCTCTCGAAGGCTACCAAATACGCCCAGCCATTCGGATGTAGCTACGACGGAGCGAGGCGAAGATGCCGCAACGCCTCCATCTGGAAGGGGGAGAAAGGAAGAGAAACTTGCACCCGCGTCAAGTAATCCCGGTAGAAGAAAAAGAAGTCCGGCTGACCCTCGGACCGAGCCGCACAGACAGGCTCCTCGGGTTTCGGACGCCTAAGCACACATCCAGGCATGGCCGGGACCTCCAGCTGTGCTATGTCCGCCTCTGACATCAGCGACGTCGTAGAGAGCACGTCGTGCGATACCCAGCCGTATCTGCTAATCAAGGCTTCGGGCGGACTGGAAGAGTCCGAACCACCGGCCTCCGAACGCTTTTTGGAAGATCCGGACTTGGGAGCCATAAATAAGCCTATATGAAAATAAACAAAGCCGGTATTAGCAAAGAAGCGGAAATACCTGGCACAGGTATAACAGAAGGCAAAAAAGGCCGCAGAATCGGACGAAGGGGGGCACGTGAAGGAAGAGCCGGGGTAGACCAATGCCGGCAGGAGCCCAGAATGGATGAGGCCTCAGCATCTCTACCACCTGCCATTAATGCAGAAGCCTCCGCCAGGCAGTCCCAGTAGGGACCAGCACAACCCTCTGGGGCGGACGTCTGGCAAATGGCAGAAGGACCCTCGTAGAAATTTAGGGGCCGAGCCATCACCGCCGGGGCCCCGGAACTGGAAGAGGAGCCAACCCAGGTCCCACCAGGCGACTCGAGAGGAAGAGCCCGTGCAAGCGGCCGGAAAGGATGACATGGAATGGGAACAGAAACCCTTCCCGAAGACGAACGAGCCCCAGCTTGCCCTGGACGTGCGGCGCCACCTCGGCGTAAAGGATCCAGAATCCCCGAAGCTGGAGGCTCACCCCCAAGAACCCAGTAGGTCATACGAGGAAGGCGCGCTCGGAGGAGCATTTCCTCCTCCGACGTCAGCAACGCCCGCGATCGCGGAACGCTCCTGCCTCCCGCCATAATTAAAAGACTACGGTACTGGAAACCGGTGTTTACGGCAAGTTTGGGGAAGAATTTCAGGTACAGTGACACTAACAGAAACCCAGAAAAACCCAGAACTCTTGGAGAACACAAACACAGACAGCGAGTCCCAGTGTAAACGGTAAAATACGGAAAACTACCGAACAAATGCACAAAGGAATAAGCGGAATACCTGTGTAAGTAAAATGAAAGAGACTGGAACGCGGGAAGACAGCGAAAGTCTCAAACCAAGAATCCCCACTCAAGCTCTAGAGAAAGGAGAGAAATTTCTGGGCAAAAGAGTGAAGTAGCGGGAAAAAGTGGAAATGAACAGAAAGAAGGCTATTTAAAAATCCAACGCAGGGGCACGACGGTCTATTCCAGCACAGACGCGACGAGATTAGCGCAGCACGACGCCAGCGCAATAAATGCGCATTCACCTCGAAAGACGAAAAGACACGGCGGTTGCAGAACCCCCCCAATAAAAGCCTGACACCTGTACGCCCGCAATAATGGCGCGTAAGAGCGAGCCCCAAAGCATCTGGAGAATCCCAAAAGGCGAAGGATGCGAAACCGAGGCCATTGGGAACCCGGGAAGGGCAATTAGCCACCCGGGCAAGACGGACTCGGCGTCCTAGGCAGAACGAGGGCATTATCAGCCGACCACTTCCCCATGCCGGGCAGATGGTCACGGCAGCCAAGAGCCGACCTGGTCTAGGCGAAGGACCTCGGCCATACAAGGGACCGGGGGCAATAAGCACCTCGACCGTCCAGAAGCCTGAACAACCAAGCTAGGGGGCAACTGTTACGGACCGGCCCAACAGGCCTGGGTCCGGACCTCGGCCCAATCCCGCTAGGGATAGAATCCGTGCCAGGAAAGGAATCTTATCGGAGATCCCACAAATATAGGATCTCATTAATAGCGACTCCCCTATAATCATGGCACCAGCCAATCAGCCCTTGACGGCTCAATCTAAGATATTGCTCATTAAGGTAGAGATACGCGCACCAGACTCCTCTATAAATAGAAGGAAACCCTAGACAGGTGCACACGTTCCATCTTATGCTCTTATTACTTTCTGCCACACAGAGCACACACCCCACTCCCCTGGCTACGTGCCTTCCAGTTTGCTACGAACTACGTGGACTTTGATCCCTTCGAGGGTACGTAGGCTCTAGGCTTGACAACCTAGTCAAGTCCAATCTCTGTGTTCTTCATACAGAACATTAGCTAATCATGGCAATTAGTGCTTATTAAGACAAGTATTATTTCATTAAATTAATATATCCCTAATTGATACTTAATATGCCTTTTAATTAATTTTGCAAATTAATACAATTAAGCTAATTATTGTAATTTTAATTGTCCTTTAACTGATTTAAGCATTTTTATAACACTTTATGGCTTTTTATGATTTAATATGAATTTAAGCATTAGTGTGTTAATTTTAGTAAATTTAGCCTCTTAATCAGTTAAATGGTGCCAAATTAATCCCTTGATAATTTATAAAGATTTGCACAATTATTTAATTTAATAAATACCGAGCTAATCTTTGATTTTATTATTTTCCCCTATTTTATTTAAGTATTTTCCGTAGTACCTCATTGCTCTTTTTAATTCTATGTGAACCATAATTTAATTTGGTAATTATTTGCATTTTATGATATTTTATGGTTCCTAAGAAAATTCAATAATTAATTGCTAAAATTAATACAACTACTTTAATTAATGTACAATTATTTGCCCAATCAATTATTGACAATTTCCTCTAATTTGTTTGGTATTTCAATAACATCTTATGCCCCTTTAAAATTTAAATATGAACTATGCTTCAATATGAAAATTATAGGGTATTTGATGAACTTAGAATATTTGAGTTGTTTTGGTTTATTTAACTCTAGAAGAAAATTCTCTAATTTTAAACTAGATAAAGTATAATATCTTTGAGACCACATATTCACCTACTTTAATAGGTATCATTTATCAAATATAGTGGTCATGATTTTTAGGGTGTTACACAAATTTCAAAATTTGCGACGGATTTATATCCGTCGCAGTTGCAACAGATTTATAATCCGTCGCAAATTTAATCATTTAAAAAAATATATTTTTTATTTTTAAAAAATAATTTTTAAAAAAATTTACATAAAAAATAGGAAAAAAATTTTATACCATAAAAATATATAATAACAATCCCAAAGAATTTACATAGAGAAAACAAAATATAAATAATAATGTTGTGAACAATATGTAATAAAAAAAAGTCTAAACAACAGCAATATGGTCACCCTTGTCCTTCATTAGGACTGAAGTAGAATCTACATATGATTCATCATCTCCTGTGTTTGATACACCAGTATGGTCATTCGATCATTCCGTCACAAAACTCGATTCATAAAAAAAATAAAAAAATTATATAAAAAATTACGAAATTAAATAGAAATGTACAAAATCCTTTGAGTTTTTTATTTTTATTATTCATTTGCCTTCAAGATTTTAATATCTAGGAATTATAAAAGGAAGATCCTAATATCTAGGAATTATAAAACAAAAAAGCAATTACAAAATTCAAATTCCATAATCCGACTAGATCCTAAAATATCTCTAACTACCAAGATTATACATTATACAGAAATTTAATATCCGCTGCATATAAGCAAATATGATATAATAAAAAATAGTTATTATAATTTCCTCTCTTCTAATAATAAATTAAGATTCCTTCACTATTTGCTTCCTCTGCTATATAAAAAGTTAAAAACACGTGCTATCTTGGCCCCTTGGATTGAAAACCAAAACAAGAGCCAACGTTGGATAGTAAAAACAAAAATTAAAGAGCAACATAGTTTGAAATTATCAATAAGCCAATATGGGAGGTAATAAGAACAAGTCTTCTTTCAGCTTTTTGTCAATTTTCAACATATTCAAATCGAAGAATTCATGTCCTCACCATGTTCCCAACCAAAACTCGAGATCCAGATCTAGAGGGACGAACAAGCGACAAGGGTTTGTGGCTGAGATCGAGAAAGATGGCGAGGTGGCAGCCAGTCGGCCATTGATCTTAGGGCGACGAGGATGAAGACCTAAAACTCAAAGCAGATAAAACCCAGCATAAAACTGGATTATGCCAAGAGTGTACCATCATTGTTATTGCTGGCTTCATATATCCAGCTAGCTTTCGTAGCTGTTCCACCAGCATTTTCAGTGCAATAATCTGGATTGCATTGTGGTTGCTTCCTATAGTTGTAAATGATCTCCCTAAAAGTTAAGTTAAGTTGAGAAATATGCAAAAAGAATAGAATGAGAACAAAGTAATAAATGAAGAAAAGTTTGAATAACCAACATTTTCAGTGCAACAATCTGGATTAAATAGATGTTAAGAACATTACTCAATACTGTTTGAAAAAATTCAATCTGCACTTAAGGTGATGTCAACTATGTCCCTCCCAATTGCTGATTGAAAGTGATGAAAGCTTAATGATTGGTTAAGGAGAAACCTTTAAAAAAAGTTGTTAAGGGATAAGGTCAAACTAAAATTCATACAGCAAAACACATGTGTCATTGAGACACAACCCTCAAATGGTTATTTTAGCATTGAGATAAGGATACTTCCTTGGACAACAGGTAGTATGTACGGGTCAAGCTGAAAAACCAGGGCCACACATGCTTATTAGTTGGCGGGAAACATGAGCAACTAACAAATTGGTAAACAAAAATAATACTAAGTGAATCTAAATAAATGCAACTAACAAATTGGTAATACAATAATCAGTAACCTAATTCCTGTTCCTATAGAATGTAAGGCACAAAAAGCATCATACACAAGACTCAACAGAAAGTATGCAGTAAAGGAGATTGAAATTTCCAGAGTAAAAAAATAAACTGAATAAAAACCTGAGAATGGCCAAGGTTAAGCCAAGGTGGTTTGTTTGATCCTTCTTTGGTGTGTTTGTGACCTGAATTTTGCAAGCAGAATAGAATAAAAGATATTAAATCTCTCCTCACAGACACACACAACAATAATAAGAAAAAAGGCCTTGGTAGCACGGAGATGGATCAGATTGCGCTAAATAAAACGACCATGAAAGACTTCAAAAATACTTTATTGATTAAAATGAATCAGCCTTGTGGGTAACCAATATTAAAACAAACATTAACAAGAACAAAAGCATAAAATCTTAAGTACTCTGTATAGATTTAAAGTCGACTTTGAGCTTCATGTTTGATGTTGGATCATTAGGCCTAAAAAATAGCTTCTCCTCAGTCTGCATAAAAATGCAGAACATTTCAGCAATTGCTATGCAACAAGAGCCAGTAACAATTATGTCTATAACAAATCTATGACTTCGAGCCATCGGGAGTAAAAGATAAATTTCAAAAACAATCCAGTCTTTATCAAACAAAAACTAAACTTCATTAATATATTTTACAAGACACCATATCAAGATTTGAAACATATTTTGTTTCAAGTCATTTTCCAAGGTAAAATAATGAATAATGGGAACAGCAAAGAAAAAAAATGAGAGAATGTTAATGGTGCTAAAAATGATCATACCAATTTCAGCACCCCATCATTGCCAAGATCTTTCAGGGAAGTTTTGTATTTGGCGCGCTTAATTACTTGTCCGGTAGACATATTAACCCAAAGCTACTGAAGTTACATATAAAATCCATGGAAATTAATTCCCCACATCAAAGCCGTCCGATTCGGATGGAGATTTTTGGTCGTCTAGTCCAAGGAATTGCAGAGCTCTAATTCCACCGTGCACAGCAGTGACTGCGATTTCCCAGAACACAAAAAATCTTCAGCCCCAAACGCACATAAATAGAAAAACAAACAACGAAAGTCCCATTTTCCTTTCCACACACACCTTTACAAGCTGAAATCCTGAGCAAGCGCTCGATGATTTTCCGATCGACGAGGCTGTCATCGACGGCCAAGACATGAACCTCGTCAGAATCTGCAGGCAAGAGATCACAGACCTCCATCAGAAACATCGTTCTTCGGCGGGAGTATGCGACGGACGACGGTGAGGAGTGAGGACGAATCACGGCCTGAGACGTGCAAGTACGCGACTGAGAAGATGGTGAGACCGATCGAAGAGACAAAGATGCAATCGTGAAAGTAGATCTAGGGCTACTGAGTCGAGTGTGCAAGGAGCAAATCACAAGATTAAGTTTTTGGTGGGAAATATTTTTATGAGAAGAAAAGCCTCCCGCGGGAATCAGCCCAAATTTTTTAAAAAGAGTAAGTTTTGACTTTATAATTGGAGAGGGAACATGAAATTTTTTTTGGAGGGAGCAAGATTTTCCACAGACATAAATAAAACAATTAACATTATTGCATATTAATTTTCTAAGATTTTATAAGTGGGGAAAATACTTTTGGATTTTTGCGACGGATTTGATTTCCGTCGCAAAATTTTGCAACGGATTTGATTTTCCGTCGCAACTGCGACAGAATTTAATTTCTATCGCAAAATTTTGTGATGGATTTCATTTCCGTCGAAAATTTTTGCGACGGATTCTATTTCCGTCGCAAAATTAACATTATTGCGGGATTTTATTTTGAATTTTTGCAACGGATTTGATTTCCGTCGCAAAAATTTGCGACGGAATTTAATTTCCGTCGCAAATGATTTCATTTTCCGTCGCAATTTGCAACGGAATAGTTTTTCCGTCACAAAATTTTGCGACGGATTAAAATCCGTCGCAAATTCCGTCACAATTGCGACGGATTTTTTTCCGTCGCAAATTCCATCGCTATTTTAATTTTTCTAGTAGTGTTGACTGAGTTAGGTTCTATGCCCCAAGTCTACCTAAGGCCTGGTTGAAGATTGTATAGTTACTATGTTAAGAATTGTAATTATACAAAGCTCTGTAGTAAAGTACCACATGAATATTCCTTCGGGAAATTTTTAATATATCAGCTTATGTGAGGACATCAACATATGTCTGGGCATTTTATATCAATCACTCACTGTCCAAACATTAGTGCATGCTCTCCGTTTTCACATTACTTTAAGCTGTAGCACCTCAAACGTTATCGTTTTTCTTAAAACTAAGTGTCAACAAACACGATTTCAAGTATGGAATTTGGAGTGTTACAACAGCAACGTCAAAAAACTCATTGTTGGAGCTGGAAGATGTTCAACAGTGACGTAAATGAGAATAGGGAAGGATTGGAGGAGAAGAAAGAAGAAGAGGGATTAGGAAGAGCAACATCAAAAAATCAAATATTTAGAGGCAAAAACAAATTGTAACCCTTTCCCCATCGATGACTTGGTGATGTTTCCGTTCTTTTGTACTTTTTTCCTCCTTTCTCTTCTTGATGGGAGGTTCCTCCATGAAGAAATCATTTTCCTACATAGCTGTATCTTGATCACTGTCAGTAATATCATAATCAGATAATGGATGCTTTGATTTACTCATACTAGCCCTCTATTTCTCGCGTCTTTTCCTCAGATAAGCTGCCTAAATTGTTTTTGATTTTTTTTATCTTTCTTTTCCATATATTTTCCAGCATATCTGCAGCCCAAAAAAGCTACCAATTCAGTCAACGGCAAGCAATCAGGGTGGAGATAGCACATCCCCCTCGCCGCATCAATCATGACTTCTGTTGTCGGCATCTGACTGAAGGGGCTGATCTGATGGATCGGACTGTAAAGAGGGCTGAGTTCGCGTAAGAGAAAGAGGGAGGAAAGGGGGTTTTTGTTGAGGACCAGAAAGGGCCGAGTTCTCAAAAGAAGGCATACATTTGACTAAGCTATTATCTTCACGGATCTAATGGAATCAATGGAGAAAGGAGAGAGGGCTTCATTGAAGACCAGAGACAGCGGAGTTCACGGAAGAGGAAGAGAGACAGTTTTTTTCTTTTTTTATTTTTTTTCTTTGGATAGCAGGCGTATGACTTGGGGGTATGGGATGACACGTGGAATGCCACATGCATCAAATAGTCAAACAACACACATTTAACAATTAAAGTTAACATTTTCAAACTGTGAAGCAACATTGCTACAAATTTAAAACTTCCAGAAAATATTGAGCCAAAAAAAACTTTCGGTATCCAATGCTTCTAGGTGAAAACTTTCAAGACAAAAAGGGATGACCTTATCCCTTTTTCACATTAGATTAATAAAAGACATGTGGCATCTTATGCTAATTACTTGAAAATCTAAAGAACTTGATGAAATTTTAGGGAAGACAACTCCATATCTCAATGTTATTAAGATTAGATAAGGAAAAATATATAAGTTCTTGAGAGAGTTTTGTTTAATTATTTTTGAAGTATTTCAGATTTACCAACTTATGTTGTCATTGTTGGAAAATTCATTTTGTTGTTGCATGTCTTAGGATAAGTTATTGTCCCATTTGAGTTTCATGGCATGAGTTTCACTACCACACTCTATGAACTCTTTGCACGCTAGAATGGGGATGTTTCACACACCCGCAGTTATAATATATGTTATGCTTTTGGTGGTATTTAAGTAGTGGTTTTTTTATTATCTTCATGTAAATTTGTTTGTAACTTTTGCTATTCAAAGGCTTCATTTGATGAAGAAAAATATCATCTCATCCTCCTACATTTCTCTCTACTTTATTTTATCAAGCATAAGTAGTAGGAGTTATCGTTGCTTAAGATTACATGAAACTGAAGCCAAATATATCTCTCATAACAATACCATAACGATTGACAAATGCATTCTTTTTTGTACCTTTTATAAGTGAATATCGTTATTTACTTCTTGTTTCTTTTTGAAATATTATATAAATTTATAGATTTTTCCTTTAAAAAAATAGCATACTTTCTTGTAATGATGCTCTTTTATTTTATTTTTTTTTCAAAAGAATGATTTAGTGAAAAATAAATAAACAAAACAATCACTGTCTAACTGTCCTACTAATTTACTATGGTTTTTGGATAATGATCCGGAAACAACATTGGTGAATAACAAGACTAAAAGAGGTTTGTATGATTAAAAAAATATACAACATGTAAAATGATATCAATTCACCAATATATATCTGAATTGCATGTGTTGATTAGAAATATAACAATACTGTACTATACGTATCAAATATAATGGTTTGATGCTTTATTAGGATTTGAAAGTGGAATGAAAATTATACTTTGATTAATAGATAATAATTCTGTTCTTAAAAAAATAGATAACATGGAAAAGAAAAAGCTTAAGAACATAAACTAAAAATCGGGTGCTAAAACTTAAGTAAATTAACACTAGAACACAGTTAAATAACTAAAGGATTATATATTATATGGGTGTATTTGAACTCTCATAATGCTAATTAAAAAATCAAATTTAAAGCCAAGTTTCTATTATATATAAAAAAAAATTTAAAGAATTCGCCAATGAAAATATACATACTTACTAATAAAAGCTATGATCTCCGATTACTTCAAAAGCTTCTCAAAATTCAAAAGAGGCTTCAACAAAGAAGCCCAAGGCCACAATATTGTAAGCCTCTTATGAATCTGAGAAACATATCTCACAGCTTAAGGCTTTGACAGATAATCTGTGATATGCCTCGTTGCCCTAGCTATGAGAAAACTCATAATATCAGTGGCCTTATATAGCCTCGGGGAGGCTCATTTCTAAGATTCCATTCTCTTAAAGTGAAGTTTAGCTTCTGATTATATGTCTCTCACAAAAATCAAAGAAGCTTAATCATCACGCCAGAGTAAGGGTTGTATGGGTTAGGCAGTTGACTTACTGTGAAAGATCCCTTAATATCAAAGATAAAAGGGAATATATAGGTTAGGGCAGCTTATTCCATTGGTCTAGAGTCATCAAAACTAACTTTATTTTATCAATAATTTTCAATGACTATATGACACTTCGAAGGAGCACTTGGTATGTGAAGCCAACAATGCTTAAATATGCGTTATTTGTTGATTTATTTAACGAGGTCCACATCATTCTTTTCTATAATTCTCCTATAGATCGATAATATAACTTTTGTTTGAGAAAGAACTTTTTGAGTTTTACAAAATTTGAAGAAATGTATTGGAGTCTTGATTTTTATGCATTTCGTTCAATGGGTTCATATTAAATACCTTCATTTATTATCGGGTTACTATTCGTATGTATATTTTAATTAATGCATCAATATAAACCACCATTCAATATTCATTGAGCAAAAAAAAAAAAACCACCATTCAATATATCAATCAGGCTATCACTCATGGATTCATACGCAATAAAGGATATATAAAAGAAAACACCATATAAGAAAGATTGGTCGATTACCAAACAAATTATTTTTCATTTTATCTTACTCCCCGTCATTTCATTTATAAGTCACCTCGAATATTTTCAATTGAAATTAAGGAAAATCTCAAATTTTGTTAACACTATATATAAATTAAAAAATTTTCTAGTTTTCCCATATTGAATATATCCTTAAAAAATTTCCCACGTACTTTCCTATATCAAAATAAAATATAATAGGTATGATGGGAAATTGTTAATAAATAATCAATGTGGTGCGCGCCTTATAAGAAAAAGACCAGAAAACCCCTCGTTCAAGTGGCTTATCAACAGTCTGGTAAACAAAAGTGCCTTATCAATAGGACTGGAGGGAGTAATTTGCTAATGAATCGCCCTGTCCATTCCCTTTAGCTTTTGCCACTAGGGTACTTGAAAACGTTTCATACGCAAACCAACTCATTTCATAAATTATTAATTCATGCTATAATAAGCTTAAATACCTATTTATGGACTAACTACCGTACTTATTGCCATTTAATTATTTATTTATTTTCTATGCACATATACTCCAATTATCATCCAAATGAAATGGAAATTAAGACCAAATGAAATGGTCATTCAATTCAACGAAAATGGAAGACAAATGAAGGAATAATTAAATCTGAATGTTAGTATCAATTCCTTACACATCATAATTTTGACACCTAAGAAATATATTAAAATGGAGGCCTCATTAAATTCTGTTTTCCACAATCACATTGAAATGCACATAGTATTGTTGTCAAACTCACGAGTTTACTCTTCAAATTTACTGTTTCTACATATCTACCTAATAAAATCATATGGAGTCTCATGATAATTGTAAACTCAATCAAACTCGTAATTCACACTCTGAGTTTACCAATTTTCTATTTCTAGCTTACAAAATCATATTAACTAGCTCTTAAACCCGTACTAACTTTTTAGATTTGATTATGCTTAGTGACTTTATTTATGAATTTAATAAATAATTATTTTTTGAGTATGATAAATTATGAATATTAATAGATTCAATTTTAATTATTTTGATTTAAAATATACTTAAATCAAATTTTTGTCATTAATTATACACTCTGAATACCTAGTTATTGATAAACGTAAACGCTTATGAGCTTACCATTTGAGTCTAAGATACAATTTTACATTACTATCACGAGTCTGTTCAAACTCATGAGTTTGACAACTTTGCATATAAGCTAATGATAACCCAAATATCAGGAGAACATTGAGTAAAATTAAATTATAAAAAAAATGTAGAATTTTGAATGTTTGAAAAAATAATATATACATATATATATATATCAACATCTGTCTACTATTCTAGAAAATCCTTTAAAATAACAAAATTTTAAATAAATTAAGTAAATAACAGCAATAACCACAAATATGATCAGGCAGAATCTGAAATTTTGAAAATCTCATAAACATTAAGATATAAAGAATAAGAATAAATTTTGAAGCCTTCTAGATGTCGTATCAT
The DNA here is from genome assembly GCA_034222035.1 of Acacia crassicarpa. NCBI lineage: Eukaryota > Viridiplantae > Streptophyta > Magnoliopsida > Fabales > Fabaceae > Acacia > Acacia crassicarpa. The sequence continues at coordinate 12,711,605 of JAWXYG010000005.1, forward strand.
ATCAGCAAGATTTTTTAATGTTAAAAATAAAAACAAAATCTGATATTTATTGAACATGCATGCATACTACTGTATATGAGATAAATTGTATTTTCGGAAAACCAGGTGTCTAGAGAAACTATGGATGGTATTCTACTGTGCATGGGATAAATTGTATTCAGCAAGCTTTTCATGTTATTAAAATAGCTTTTCCTGTTATCAAAAATTTTTTGAGTTTTTCTCTAGCGTATAGAATTTTAATAATAGGAGAAGCTATTTTAACAACAGGACTTTTTTGATATTTTATCTCCATAGTTAATATCAAAAAAGTCCCTAGGGAATTTTTTGGTAAAGGATTTGAGGTTGGACTTTTTTGATATTTTTACTCTTCCTTGGATCCTGAGTGATATTTTCCCTTTAATTAAACTAAGAGTTGGAAATAATTGATTGGTCTTCAGGCAATAAAAGGTATTTTGCAAATATTAGTCTAAGAACTAAATTTTATGAACGACCCACTTTGCTAGCTAAATTATAACTTAAAACTAAACTTTAATGTGCATGCATTTTGTAAATTGGTCATGTGTTACTGGGGCTTAGTCTCACACCCGTGATTACAACCCTGATTACTACTCTATTTTATAAGAAATTAGATATCAAGCTGAGATAAGGGAGAAACTCCTAAGGCTTAGGCCTAATGTATTATTGCTGCTATGCCACTCTAGGGTAGTTATGTGCTAATTGGACTAAAACTTATTAGGGTCTTTGTTTATACCATTATTTATGTTGACTCATTATTGGCATTTTGGAATAATTGATAATAGATTTAAGTAAAGCTTACTACCTCTGGTCCTAATTATAAGAGCTAGTTGACTTTCTTTGGACAGATTAAGGAAGCTAAATAAGTTACTCAATCATTTCATATGTTAAATATTTTTAGATTATATATTAGTTTATAAGTCAAACTAATAAGTTTGAATAAAAAAATAAAAATAAAAATACTTTAAAGTAATTTAATTAACTTCCTTAATCTCTCCAAAAAAGTCATCTAGCTCTTATAATTAAGACCGGAAGGAGTATATGTTTATAACTTTTGGAAACTATATATGTATTTGGACCTAATGCCTTGAGATTTGAAAGTACTTACTCCCTCTGATTCTTAATATAAGACTCAGCTGATTTTTCTTAAGAGAAGTTAAGGAAGCTATATAAATTAGTTAATTAGTCAAAACATATGTTGTTTACCATTTCATTAAATGTCAATTTATCAATCAGAAAAATTAGTTTGGTTTAAAACAATATAAATATAAATACTCTAAAATAATTTATTTAGCTAAATTAACCTCTCCAAAAAAGTCAACCAAATTTTACACCAAGTACATGTAGTATATCTTAGTATTATGACATGTGAAATGTCACCAAGTATGGCTATTAACAAAAATGGAATCATTTAAAATGGTTATGACATTGGATAATGTTGTTTTTTTCTTGGTAGAATATTGGATAATGTAGTTGGATCTAAAGCATTTCGGTGTGCGTTAGTGCAAGCCTTTCACCCAAGAGGGGGTAAATTGGGTGATATTTAAAAATTAAGAACTTAATTCAAAATTTAAAGAAGAGAGTAAAGTAAGAGAGATATCACTGAAAGTTGACATAGAAGATTTGTACTGGTTCAGTCCAACCACTTGACTTATGTCCAATTCTCGAAGCCTTTCTGAGATTTGCACTAACTTCCAAGATTCACAGGGCTCTTGGTGCCTTAGTACAAGCAAGTTATTCTTCAAAGAACAATCACTCCCCCTTACACTTTGCAATAATGCCTACTCAAAATCCCACTATCTTGAGTAACATACAGTAATAAATGACTCAATAAATGATTGTCACAAGAGTATAAGAATAATCACTAAAGTACAGAATTACATTTAAGAGTTCAAGACTTAGCAATGAATGCAATAGTGCAATTTTTCATAGAGTCATTTCTTCATCTTCATTGCTCTCCTATTTATAGTGTGAGATAATTAATGAATGTTGCTCTAAAAGTATCCGTTTGAGGGTTTGGTCTTTGATTCTTGCCATTGGAATATCATAACATTCTTTGTGTCTTAGGAATTAACCATTGGAGCAAAGAAAATGTTCAGCATTTCAAACCTCAGAGCATTTAAAGCTTCTGTCACATAAAGTGCTTTTTGCATTTTGTGTATTAATACATGATTGATCACCTATAAATTGCTTATGCACTAAAGTAATAAAGCGTTAGAGTAGTTGGAAGCAAAAAGGAACAAATTCTGAATGATTTTCAAGAGATTTGATATGATGGTATGTTTTCTAGAAACACATTGTAACATCCCAATTTTTCTAAAACGTTTTCGAACTATTTGATCAGAGTAGAGCATCGGAATAATTTCAAAAGAGTGAGTATCTGATAAAACCTTCACTGTTGTAGTATCTGGCTGCTTACACAGCGGTACAGTAGTCTGAAAATAGTTCAATAAAATAACGTTGAAATAAAAATTTATCCCTCTTCGTCCTCGCGCTGGCTCCTTATCCTTGTCCTTGGCCCTGGTTCCTCCGGACCCTGACGCTATGATAAGAGCTGAGGTTCAATTACCATTGAACTTCAGGTAACGGTTAACCTCATGCTTATGTATCAAATATGTATGACAGATATTCATGGCAAAACAATAATAATCACATACAATATTCTCATATTCACGTAATAACATAACACAGCCACTGCAATATGCATGTTATTATAGTCTGCACTATCTTCCAGTGCCACGATGGCCTATCGTGTCCTCAGCGCTAGGAAAACATAACAGCGTTATCACGACTATAACCCGTATCAAGCTGTATGTGTATGATCAATTTTCAAAACAGAGTTTCAGACTATCTATCACATATAAGCATACAATAAGCATCAAAGTTAGTGTTACAATACGCATCCGTACCTGAGTCGGTGGTTTCGGTATGACGTCGATCAGAAAACGAATGATTGCAGACTTCCTATAAGAGTAATATCACGTCTATTAACTCACAAATAATATACTAAAAGATATCTTATCCACAATTGGCTATTCTACCCCTGGTGTATTTATTTTTCCATTATTTGCTTTGAATTTTTGGATAAAAACGCTGATCATCAGCATTTAGGGCTGATTTTCGCCTAACTTCGAAAAATCATAACTAATTCTAGAAATATCGAAACGAAGATCCGTAAAATGTTCCGGACTCCTTAGTATGTCTAATTTTCAGAAAAAATATCATACTTTGTCCAGAATTCAAAAAAAATTCCCAGATTTCATGTGTTCATACGTTGCCCAGAAATTTCACCCAGAAAAATAGCCTAAACTTCAAAAATTCATATTTCCTTGTCCGGAGATCAAAACATTACATATTTTATATATTTGGAAAGCCCTACATGTATACTTTATTTCTGGAAAATTTCGTGATTTTTAAAGATCATTTGTTACAGAAAATAATGCCCCCTATCCAGTTGACTCCCAAAATCCAGCAATTCTAGACTTCTTTCATCTTACTCTAACTTGTTCCCTTAATCCTAAAAGTCACTCCCCAACATGTTTCCACCTTGTCAGGCATCTTTTTGATGCAATAAGGCTTGAAAACAAATATGGGGAATTACTTTACCTATTTACTAGATTAAACTAACATCTACATTAAAACTACTAAGAACAACTAAAAACTATAAAACTAAGAACAAGCTTACCTCTTGAAGCTTCTTGCTCTTTTTCCTTCTTGCTTCACTCCACTCTTGTTTAGAATGGTTTTTGGTGTGAAGAGAATGAAGAGGGAAGTCCTCTATTTATAGGGAAAGTTCAAACCCTTCCCTTGCTCATGAAGTTTGGAAACTTGCCCATGAAGTTTGTTAACTTGCTCACCAAGTTTTAGAAGGTTCTAACTTAGTCACCAAGTCTTGACATGTGTTTTGAAATATTTCCTTGCTCAACAAGCTCAACAAACCGTGACCCCCTTTTCTTGAGTTTATTTATGCACTTTTAAATAGCCAAAAGCATTGTTTAATCAATGGAAATCCCATCTGATCAATTCCATGCGCCACTTTTTTGACTTTTGGGGGTAGTTTATTTAATTTCTAATTAACATTAAAATCAAATGTTTACATTTCCTTTAATTACAATCTTTAATTTTAGGATTGGTTCATGAATTATTACTTGGATTTAGACTTTAATTATGTAATTAATTTTAGGCCTTTGGATTAAGCTTTATGAATTTAATTCAATTAATGTAGATTTAATTATCTACTAATTATTGGCAATTTTCTTTAATTGGATTAATTATTTTCTCACAACTTTTAGGTTTACTTTAGTCATTTATGCACCATGCATTAATTTAATTATCATAGGCAACTTATGGTCCCTAAAATAAAATTGGATTTTTGCCTCTTTAATTTCCAAGGAAAGTAAACAAATAAATTACTAAAATTAGAGACAACATACTTTCCTATTTTAAATAGTTATTATTTTGCCAAACTATAATATTCAAGAGACATATGAATTTTGGGGTAATATACCATTATTTTAATTAGTGCAAGTTTGATTGCCTCCTAATTGTGGTTAATTCCCTTTAAATAAATCAAGTGGTTTCATCACACTTCCTTGATTATTTTGGTTACATAAGAACCATGTTTTAACATGATAATTTTAACATATTTATATTCCTTAATCGTACTCTTAAAATTGGCCTTTCAACTTTAATTAATCTCTCTTAATTAATTTTAGTATCTCCATAGCATTTTATTGCTCTTATGATTACATAAGACTAGGCTTTGATATGGTAATTTTGTAGTATTTTATGATCTCAAAATAAAATTAGAGAATTTGGTTTTTGGTTACCTTAATTCTCAGAGAAAATTTCCTAAATTAACATAAATATGTTACTCAATTTTGAGACCACATATTTACCTATTTTTAATAGGCATTTTTTTTGCCAAAATAACATATTTATAATGATTATGAATTTTAGGGTATTACACACATCATTCAAGTAGTCAATCGAGTGATCTTTTAAATAAGGCATAGCATTGGATAGGTCACTGTAGTGACACAATAGTGATACACAAGATATGATCACTCGAGTAATCTTGTTTCTTTTGAAAACATATCACTAGCTAGGAACATCACTATGGCAATCTGGTGGTGATTGATGAGAATGGCAGGATCACCCGAGTGGTCACTTGAGTGATCTTGTTTCCTTTGATTTTAAAAGAAACAAATCACCAGATATCATCACTGTAGTGTTTTGGTAGTGATGAGCTTTTTACATATCACTCGAGTGATCTTACATAGAGGAAATTTCCAAGTAATATGAGCACTACCAGGATCACCGTGGTGTTGTGCTAGTGATGCTTTCTTTCACACATCACTCGAGTGGTTACTCAAGTGATCATAACTTCAAAATATTTTTCATTAAGCTAATCAGTAGAACATATCACTATGGTGATGTGATGATGATGAAAATTGAACAAATCACTTGTGTGGTTACTTGAGTGAGCTTCTTTCTGTAAACTTTTCACAAAACTAATCGCTAAAATGGAGCATCATGGTGATGTGATGGTGTTGACAAATTAATGTAACATCCATTCTTATTTTCTCAATTATCATACCTACCGTGAAGGAAATGGGGAGCAAGGAGACAATCTATTACCTACTTCATCACTATCATCTTCTTTTATTTATTATCACTTCATTCCAATCAATTATTCCTCCACTCATGTTTGTTAATTATAAATTTGGATTCCTTCTCTATGCTTTCACGTGAATCTTGTCTCTTATCCATTTCATATTTCCACTCTCAAATATATATATGTCCGGATCCCTTAATTGTTATGAAGACATCATATGCCCCACACTTATTCAATTCTTTTCCACACTAACATACAAATACCTTATCCCTCCGTGAATAAAAGAAAAGAAGGGAAGACTCACACACCACTTTATTTCATTTCATTATTTGCCTTGTTATCACAAACGACATGTCCATTAGGTAGGAAATTTCAATCATCCGGAACAAGTATGGATAAGGTGACTCACAACGCACAAATAAATGAGTATCATGAGTGATTTCTTTGTTGTTCACGGGAGAATCATTACGCGCACTAAATATATATTTAGTTATACATTTCATTACCGGCCAGTTCTCATCTCACATTCTCGTGTGCTTCTTAGTCATTTATAATGGCTAAGTATAGAAAGAACACAAGGAGATAGAGGGTGAGTGTTGCGGGTGAAATATTTTCATAAAATATTTTGGAAGTGAGTTCAGGCGTCTTAAGAGGCAATAAGGAAGGAGAGGTTGCTCAAGTCCTAAGGAGTAAGACAAGTAAGTAAAGGTTTTAACTTGTCTTAAGTCATTTCAAGAAGTTGGTTTCAAAATCTTGTTTATCACTTCTTATATATTATTTTGGATTAATTAAGAAGTGGTTAAACCATAAGGATTTTGATGATTTTAAGGTTACCATAGTGTTTAACACGGAAAATGGAGTAAGAATAAGGTTGGAAATGATTTTTAGAATCAAAAAGAATTAATTAAGCAAGCTACCAAAACTGCCAGTTTTAACGGTTTGGAAGGCAGTCGAATTGTAAATGGTTTTCGGTCAAGTGAATGGTGTCTAAAAATCATGAAATTTTCCAGATTTGAAGTAGACATCCAGAGCTTTCTTTTGATATATAATATGTAATTTTTAGAGCTCTGTACAAGGAGTTATGGATTTTACAATCTGGCCTAAAATACTGGAAGTTCAAACTGGTCAGCGAAGTTGTTTATTTAAACTGGGAACGATTTATAATTTTATGGCTGTTGAGAATATTTTTCGGTGAAAATAGACTCACCAAAGGACATTTAGGTTTTGGAAGCACATCATTTGGAGCTTTGTACAAATAGTTATGAATTTTCAAAGTTAATGAAAATTCTGGACAGAAAAGGATTTAATCCGAAAATTGTTGCAATAAGAATTTTAAATGGGTGATTTATCGTTTAAAGGGTCACAAGGATTCTAAATGATAAAAAGAACCCTGTTGGATATTTTGGAAGAAATGGATTATAGTGAAGATTAATATTTATAATGATACTATTTTAGGAGTTGACTGTCAAGTGGTTCGAGCACCGGTGAATTTCTTTTAGCTATTCGGAGTTGAGGTAGTAACTTTTCTCTCACATACTCTGTGTGCCTTTATATGCATGTACGTACCATTGTGATATTTGAATTGTGAATTTCTAACCTTATCGCCGGTATAAGCTGGGAGGTAGTGCCCTTGAATGTGGGGTAACCCTGGATGCCATCACGGTTGAGGCCGGGGGTGGTACTCCGATAAGTGAATTTTTATGCAGAAGGGTGAAAGCCCATTTGAATATTTGAATTATCCAGAACTGTGCGTATGAACCGGTAGGTTCTTGAATAATTGTTAAACTGCATTTTTGAATTTTGTACTTGAAAATTATTGTGAAATATATTTATTGCAACTGGTTGTCTACCATGTACTGTGCATGCATCTTATGTGAGTGATTAACGTTACTACTGGGATTCATTTGAATCCCAGACAATCCCCAAAGTTCAGGACGGAAACCTAACAGCGGTCGTGGCTCACGTGATAAGGCGGTGGATATGGATAACTGACGGTGCTTGATGGAGCAGAGATCTGATTTATTTTCCCTCATTGTGTTTGAAATATTATGTACTTGTTAAATTCTGTACGAATCTTTTTATGAATTTCGATTATGTACCAGACTTCAATATCAGTATTACTATGCTGGAACTAGTTTATCCTTTAAGCTGTGCATATTTACTCTTGCGAATGTCGGTATACCGAAGGGGTGTGACATTCGTGGTATCAGAGCCTTAGTTCCGGCAATGTCAGGATAGTATACTGATAAAGTCTTGGATAGATAGAAGTGTGTAGTGGTATATATAGAATGGCATGTGTATGTCATTATTTGAGGATTTTGAATTAAATTGATATTAACAAGAATATGCACTTGAATAGTGAAAAGACATTATGGTGAATGTTCGAGGAGGTAGCAGTAGCAGAGGCAGAGGCAGAGGTCGTGGTAGAGGCAGACCACGTAAGCAAGTGCAGGCTCAAGAGCGGCCAAATGAACAAGATCAGGAGCGAGAACAATCACATGAACAAGAGCGGGCACAAGAGGAGAATATACCAGAACAAGATCCTCTTCACTATGTGCAACAAATGATGGAGATGATAAATAAACTACAGGAGGAAATGCGTGAAGTAAAGGCTAGGCAGAACGAGGGTGGACAGCGAGCTGCAACTGCGGAAGGGGAAAGATCCACTCAACCCGAGATTCAGCAGAATGAACCTGTAGCTGACAGGATGCAACTGGAGGAGGATGAACAGTATTGGATCACCAAATTCTGTAAGCATCAACCACCAGCTTTTCGCGGGAGTTTTGATCCCCAGGTAGCTGAGAATTGGGTGCTGAGATTGGAGAAGATTTTTCGAGTAATGCGGTGCCCTACAGAAAGGAAAGTTGAATTGGCAATCTACAAATTGGAAGGTGATGCTGATCGATGGTGGAAGAACACGGAATTAATTCTGCGGGCTCAGAATGTCCCCATCACCTGGGAAATTTTCAAAGATAAGTTCGATGAAGAGTATTTTCCTGAATCCACTAGGGACGAGAAGGAGTTAGAATTCCTGGCTATACAACAGGGTAAAGAAGAGTCCTTTAATGAATATCTGAGTCGTTTCAACCGACTAGCTCGTTACTCTTCAACTTTGAAAATCAGTAATGACGAGAAATGGAAGTCAGGAAGGTTGATTAGGGGATTAAAATATGAACTGAGAAAAGAGCTGGTCTCCCGTAAATTCCAAAAATTTAGTCTTGCAATTGAGGAATGCAGGATGGTGGAGAGGAATCTAAGGGATTTGCAGCTGCCTGAGGTTACTACGAATCAAGGTGAGTCCAGCCGAAGGAATTCTTCCCAGAAAAGAAAAGGGGCAGGGACCAAATTCCAAGGAAGTAATAAGAAACCTGTTCAGTCTAGCGAACGTATCAATCAAAAGCCAGCAGAGCCTAGACCATGTCCTCAATGCGGTAAATTCCATCAAGGCAGGAATTGTAGCGGGCAGATCATTTGTTATAATTGTCGCAAGACGGGTCACTATAGCTCGGATTGCCCACAGCGTGCCACAGAGAGGAGGCCACAGAATTTTGGAAGAATATTTGCTATGACGCATGAGGAGGCTAGAAAGTCTCCGGAGATGATTCAAGGTACCATTCTTCTTCATGGAAATACATTACAAACATTGTTTGATACGGGTGCTAGTCATTCTTTTATATCATACGATTGTGTTAGTCGGCTAAGATTGGTTATCCACAAACTGCCTTATGATCTTGTTGTGACGACACCACTTGGTGTTAAATCTTTGACTGCTGATGTCTGTTTGAATTGCATTGTAAATGTGGACGGCCATGATTCTGTGGTAGATTTGATATGTTTGCCACTTCATCGTATAGATGTTATACTTGGTTTAAATTGGTTGACAGCAAATAATGTGCTGTTAGACTGCGGAAATAAAAGGATTGTATATCCAAATCCGCAGAGAGATATTAGTAAAGATGTAAATATGAATTTCCTCTCAGTAGATGAGGCTGAGAAGTGTTTGAGAAAGGGTTGCCAAGGGTATGTTGTGTTTTTCTCAGTACAAACAGAAACTGGGACTGCACTTGAAAATATTCCAGTCGTGAATGAATTTCCTGAGGTATTTCCGGAAGACATCAGTGGATTACCTCCGGAAAGAGAAGTAGAATTCGGCATCGAAATTATGCCTGGAGCTGGACCAATATCTAAAGCACCATATCGAATGGCACCTAACGAGATGGCGGAGCTGAAGAAACAAATTGAAGAATTGCTAGAGAAAGGGTTTATACGACCCAGTGTTTCACCATGGGGAGCTCCAGTGTTATTTGTAAAGAAGAAAGACGGGAGCCTGAGATTGTGTATCGATTATCGAGAATTAAACAAGGTGACTGTCAAGAATAAGTATCCTCTCCCCAGAATAGATGATTTGCTTGATCAGTTAGCTGGTTCTAGCGTATTTTCAAAAATCGATTTACGTTCGGGTTATCATCAACTACGAGTAAAAGCTGAAGATGTTCCAAAGACAGCTTTTAGAACCAGATACGGACATTATGAATTTTTAGTAATGCCGTTCGGTTTGACCAATGCACCTGCCGTGTTTATGGACTACATGAACCGAATCTTCCGTCAATATCTAGATCAGTTTGTGGTAGTCTTTATCGATGACATCCTAATCTACTCAAAGAGCAGCGAAGAGCATGAGAATCATCTGAGGATCGTGTTGAATATTTTGAAAAACAAGCGACTCTACGCTAAGTTGAGCAAGTGTGAGTTTTGGCTTCAAGAAGTTAGATTTCTTGGCCATGTCATCTCACAAGAAGGGGTCTCTGTAGATCCTAGTAAAGTGGAAGCAGTACTGAATTGGAAGAGGCCAGAGACTGTGACTGAAGTACGCAGTTTTCTGGGTCTTGCTGGTTATTACCGACGATTTATATTGAATTTTTCCCGAATTGCCTTGCCATTGACAAAGCTTACAAAAAAGAACCAGTCATTCGTGTGGGATGAGCGTTGTGAAGAAAGCTTTAAGCAGCTGAAAGAGAGATTGACGTCCGCACCAGTTTTGATTATCCCAGATCCCGGTAAAACCTATGTGGTTTATAGCGATGCTAGTAAGCAAGGATTGGGATGTGTCCTGATGCAGCAGGGCAGAGTGGTGGCGTATGCCTCTCGACAGCTGAAACCTCATGAATTGAATTATCCCACTCATGACTTGGAACTTGCAGCAATTGTGTTTGCTTTAAAGATATGGCGGCATTATCTGTATGGTACTAATGTTGAATTATACTGCGACCACAAAAGTCTCAAGTATCTTTTTGATCAGAAAGAATTGAATATGAGACAGCGTAGATGGATGGAGTTGTTGAAAGATTTCAACTTAGAAATCAAATATCATCCAGGAAAAGCTAATATTGTTGCAGATGCTCTGAGTAGAAAGGCAGTGCAGGTAGCATATATGATGGTTCAAGAACGGAATTTGCTAGGAAATTTTCGAGATTTGAATTTGTTAAATCGGGTAATTTTAAACTCGAGAAGGCGCAAAGAAGTGATACTTGCTAACCTTAGTGTTAGTCAAGGAGAAAGTGATCTACGAGCAGAAATTGTAGAAGCTCAAAGGCAAGACGAACTAGCAAGCTCCATTCGAGAAAAGATCTCACGTGGAGAAGCTCAGGATTTTGATCTTTCTCAAAGTGGACTGATCAGATTCAGGAAGCGTATTTATGTACCACCGAAACCTGAGTTGAGACTAAAGATATTGGATGAGGCGCACAAAAGCAAGTATACTCTTCATCCAGGGGTGGTCAAGATGTACCATAATTTGAAGTCTGAATTTTGGTGGCCAGGACTGAAGAGTGACGTGACTAAATACGTAACCCGTTGTCTTACTTGTCAAAAGGTTAAAATTGAACACAAGCGACCACCAGGACTTCTTCAAAGTTTGGAGATTCCTGAATGGAAATGGGAAAGCGTTACGATGGATCTAGTAGTGGGATTGCCCAGGATCAGGAATCATGATGCGATCTGGGTAATTGTTGATCGTCTCACCAAGTCGGCACATTTTCTTCCCATTGGTGTCAACTATTCTCCTGCAAAGTTGGCAGAAATTTATGTAAAAGAGATAGTAAGACTTCATGGTGTACCAAAGATTATTATCTCCGATAGAGATCCTCGTTTTACTTCTCGATTTTGGAAAGCTTTACAAAAAGCCATGGGTACAAAAGTGAGATATAGTACGGCTTATCATCCTCAGACAGATGGACAATCGGAAAGAACTATACAGACGTTGGAAGACATGCTAAGGGCGTGTGCATTAGACTTTAAGGGTAATTGGGACCGTAACCTTCCACTGGCTGAATTTGCTTACAACAACAGCTATCATGCCAGCATTCAAATGGCTCCGTATGAAGCACTGTATGGAAGGAAGTGTCAATCACCCTTGTGTTGGACAGAATTGTCTGAGAGAAAACTGCATGGAACAGATTATGTGGATAAAACATCAGAACATATCAAGCTTATAAGAAAGAGGCTCCTAGCAGCACAAAGTCGACAGAAAAGTTATGCTGACAAACGGAGAAGACCTCTAGAATTTGAAGTTGGAGATCATGTGTTCCTGAAGGTATCACCAGTAACTGGAATTGGAAGAGCGATCAAGAGGAAAAAACTAAGTCCTCGTTACATTGGCCCATTTCAAATCTTGGCAAAATTTGGATCAGTGGCATACCAAATAGCATTACCCCCAAATCTGAGTAGACTTCATAATGTTTTTCATGTATCACAGTTGAAGAAGTATATACCAAGCCCTGAACATGTTATCGAGTACGAAGATGTTGATGTACAAGATAACCATACATATGCGGTTGAGCCTGAGCGAATCATTGACCGACTTCAGAAGCAGCTCAGAAATAAAAGTATTCGGATGGTGAAAGTGGTCTGGAAGGGATTATCTCCTGAAGAAGCAACCTGGGAAACGGAAGAAGACATGAAGAATCATTATCCCGAGTTTATGGCTCGGTACACAAGGGATGAAGCAAATTTCGGGGACGAAATTTCTTTTACGGGGGGACAATTGTAACATCCATTCTTATTTTCTCAATTATCATACCTACCGTGAAGGAAATGGGGAGCAAGGAGACAATCTATTACCTACTTCATCACTATCATCTTCTTTTATTTATTATCACTTCATTCCAATCAATTATTCCTCCACTCATGTTTGTTAATTATAAATTTGGATTCCTTCTCTATGCTTTCACGTGAATCTTGTCTCTTATCCATTTCATATTTCCACTCTCAAATATATATATGTCCGGATCCCTTAATTGTTATGAAGACATCATATGCCCCACACTTATTCAATTCTTTTCCACACTAACATACAAATACCTTATCCCTCCGTGAATAAAAGAAAAGAAGGGAAGACTCACACACCACTTTATTTCATTTCATTATTTGCCTTGTTATCACAAACGACATGTCCATTAGGTAGGAAATTTCAATCATCCGGAACAAGTATGGATAAGGTGACTCACAACGCACAAATAAATGAGTATCATGAGTGATTTCTTTGTTGTTCACGGGAGAATCATTACGCGCACTAAATATATATTTAGTTATACATTTCATTACCGGCCAGTTCTCATCTCACATTCTCGTGTGCTTCTTAGTCATTTATAATGGCTAAGTATAGAAAGAACACAAGGAGATAGAGGGTGAGTGTTGCGGGTGAAATATTTTCATAAAATATTTTGGAAGTGAGTTCAGGCGTCTTAAGAGGCAATAAGGAAGGAGAGGTTGCTCAAGTCCTAAGGAGTAAGACAAGTAAGTAAAGGTTTTAACTTGTCTTAAGTCATTTCAAGAAGTTGGTTTCAAAATCTTGTTTATCACTTCTTATATATTATTTTGGATTAATTAAGAAGTGGTTAAACCATAAGGATTTTGATGATTTTAAGGTTACCATAGTGTTTAACACGGAAAATGGAGTAAGAATAAGGTTGGAAATGATTTTTAGAATCAAAAAGAATTAATTAAGCAAGCTACCAAAACTGCCAGTTTTAACGGTTTGGAAGGCAGTCGAATTGTAAATGGTTTTCGGTCAAGTGAATGGTGTCTAAAAATCATGAAATTTTCCAGATTTGAAGTAGACATCCAGAGCTTTCTTTTGATATATAATATGTAATTTTTAGAGCTCTGTACAAGGAGTTATGGATTTTACAATCTGGCCTAAAATACTGGAAGTTCAAACTGGTCAGCGAAGTTGTTTATTTAAACTGGGAACGATTTATAATTTTATGGCTGTTGAGAATATTTTTCGGTGAAAATAGACTCACCAAAGGACATTTAGGTTTTGGAAGCACATCATTTGGAGCTTTGTACAAATAGTTATGAATTTTCAAAGTTAATGAAAATTCTGGACAGAAAAGGATTTAATCCGAAAATTGTTGCAATAAGAATTTTAAATGGGTGATTTATCGTTTAAAGGGTCACAAGGATTCTAAATGATAAAAAGAACCCTGTTGGATATTTTGGAAGAAATGGATTATAGTGAAGATTAATATTTATAATGATACTATTTTAGGAGTTGACTGTCAAGTGGTTCGAGCACCGGTGAATTTCTTTTAGCTATTCGGAGTTGAGGTAGTAACTTTTCTCTCACATACTCTGTGTGCCTTTATATGCATGTACGTACCATTGTGATATTTGAATTGTGAATTTCTAACCTTATCGCCGGTATAAGCTGGGAGGTAGTGCCCTTGAATGTGGGGTAACCCTGGATGCCATCACGGTTGAGGCCGGGGGTGGTACTCCGATAAGTGAATTTTTATGCAGAAGGGTGAAAGCCCATTTGAATATTTGAATTATCCAGAACTGTGCGTATGAACCGGTAGGTTCTTGAATAATTGTTAAACTGCATTTTTGAATTTTGTACTTGAAAATTATTGTGAAATATATTTATTGCAACTGGTTGTCTACCATGTACTGTGCATGCATCTTATGTGAGTGATTAACGTTACTACTGGGATTCATTTGAATCCCAGACAATCCCCAAAGTTCAGGACGGAAACCTAACAGCGGTCGTGGCTCACGTGATAAGGCGGTGGATATGGATAACTGACGGTGCTTGATGGAGCAGAGATCTGATTTATTTTCCCTCATTGTGTTTGAAATATTATGTACTTGTTAAATTCTGTACGAATCTTTTTATGAATTTCGATTATGTACCAGACTTCAATATCAGTATTACTATGCTGGAACTAGTTTATCCTTTAAGCTGTGCATATTTACTCTTGCGAATGTCGGTATACCGAAGGGGTGTGACAATTAAATCATCACTCAAGTGATCTTCTATTTGAAAAATCTTTGCAAAACATATCACCAGATGAATTACCATAGTGGTGTAGTAGTGAAGGCAAATTATCCAACATAACTTGAGTGATCTAAGTTTCTATCTTCTAGAGGTCACTACAGGAATGAGTTATTTTCAAAAACAAATCACTCAAGTGGTCACTCGAGTGATCAACTGAATTTTGCAGTTAATGGCCTTTGTATACTTCTAAACGATTTTCTAGTTATTGTAACCTTCTGCAAAAACATTTCTAACTCTTTCTTTAACTTTATTATCATCAAAACATAGGCTCTACTATTGTGGGCTTGTGGTTGAACTTGCATGTTTTGGTCTTCAATTGAACTCAAAGCCTACTTGGTGTATTGTTGTGAAGGTTGAACGTATTGGGAATTTTTTTAAAAAATGAAATTTTATTGAGATTGTTTCTTTTCTATCATAAATAATAAAATTTTGGTCTTTATAATTTTTTATTATTTTAAACTGTAGTTTTGGTCCTCAAGATTCTTTTTGTTTAAAATGTTAGTCATTATATTTTAATAAAAAGCTGGAGCATTGTAACATCCTCATTTTCGAAATCCGTTTTCAAAATATGTGATCAGAGTTTAAAATATTTAATTAGAGTAGAGCATCAAAATGATTTAAAAGAGTGAGTATCTGATATATATTCCCTGTGGTTGAGTCTGAGTACTTATACAAACAGTGGTACAAATATCCGAATACAGTTTGTAAATAAAGGAAAAGTCCTCCGCCCGTGACCTAACGCGTGCTTCCTATCCTTGCTCTTGGTCCTAACCCCTTCGGACCCTGAAGCTATGGTAAGAGCTGAGGTTCAATTCCCATTGAACCTCAGGTAACGGTTAACCTCATACTTATGTATCAGTTATGTATGACAGATATTCACGACAATACAACAATATTCACATACGATATTTGCATACTCAAGATAATAACCACAGTCTCCACATATTCATGTCATTCCAGTATCACCACATATTCACATCAAACCAGTCTGCACTATTCACCAGTGCCACGATGTACATCCGTGTCCTCAGCGCTAGGAAAACTCAACGGTGTTATCATGACTATAACCTGTATATAACTGTATGTATGCACAACTTTCAAAACAGAGTCTACAACTTTTCAAAAACAGAGTCTCAGACTATCTATCACATATAAGTATATAATAAGCATCAAAGTTAGTGTTACAGTACGCGTCCGTACCTTCGTTGACGATATCAGTACGCTATCGTTCGGACCGTGATCACGTTTATCCTATAATGGTAATATTGCATTTATTAATTCACAAGTAATAGTCTAGAAGGTATCCTAGTCACTAATGACCTTTTTACCCTTGGTAGGATTATTTCTCAACTTATCACCCTTAATTCTTCAAAAAACGCTGGTCCAGAATTTTGGACAGATTTTCGCCTAACTTCGGAAAATCATAACTAATTCTAGAAAAATCGAAACAAGAATCCGTAAAATTCTCTGGAATCCTCAGGATGTCTAATTTTAAGTAAAAATAATCAATTTTTCCCAGATTTCACGAATCACTCCCAGTTTTAAAGTTTTGAGCCTCTGCCCAGAATTTTTCCAGAAATTCGTAGCCTAACTTTGAGAATTTTTATCTCACTGTACAAAACTCATTTTAACATGTTCTTGGCATATTTGAAAATCCCTATATGTATAATTTAACCATGAATTTTCACAGAATTTTACAACCACGTTTTCAACATAAAATATAAGCATTTTTATCACTGATTCAGAAATTCCTTAACCGATGAAATTTTGCCAGAACTTCGTTACTTCGATGTTTCTCTTCCGGAAATTTTGCTAAAACCCCTTCTTCATCAATTTTTCGAAATAAAGCTGATTTTAACCATAAAACATGAATTTAAAATTATCCTAGCATATTTAAGATCTAAACTACTTCTATCTAAGAATTTAAAGACTAAAAACTAAAGAACTCAAAGCTAGAGCTAGAGAACTTACCAAGAACTTTGCTCCTCCTTCTTCAAGACTCCTCACTCTCACTCTTACTCTCTATATTGCTTTGCTAAGCTTGTTTTGGTGTGAGGAAAAGTGAAGAACCAAAGCCCCTATTTATAGTAGTTTGGTGTGGCAATTTTGCAATTAATTCAAACCTAGCTCATCTTGAACCTTGGCCATTGGATCTAGGTTAAATTTGAAGCTTAAATCCTCACCCTTTAGACCCCAAAACCGTGCTCCCTCTCTCTCCCTCATCCTCTTCCATTTTGCTTTATGACTCATCCCCCAAGTACCCTATCCTCTTCCAATTTTCCAAAAGTCTTCCAATAGAGGTGTGAGTCATGCATGTAAGGTGGTGACTCATTTCATACATAGATTAGTGATTCATGTGTGTTTAGGTTAATGACTCATTCATGTGTAGGCTAATGACTCATTTTGCATATGTGTAATTGCTTCTTAGAATTTCCTACTTCTTCCACTTTGTGTTCCACTTGATAGAAATTCATTTGGGGATCCTAATGGAGTTTTATGTACATTTCCTCATTGGTTTTGAATTCTTGAAGTTCTTGGCTTCATTTTGAGACCACAAACACCCATTTTCTCAATTGGTATTAATCTTCAAAGGTTGAGGAAATGGCTTTGGTTATACTCATTCTCAAGCTTAAATTATGCTTGTTCATAATCTTTTCTTATATTTGATCTATGGTTAATGGATTTCAAGATACAATTTAGTTTGTATAGGTTTTTATTTGTTTATGTTTAGAATTAGTTTTCTTGGATTATCCTATTTATTCAATTATCTAAATTTCTATTGGTTAATGCTTTGACTTCCCTTTCCTTCTTTATACTAGACACACACACATGCACAACAATTACATCATCACAATTCACATGCATCATCTTATCTTCTTCCATTTTGCCTTGAAAGTCTTCAAGCTTTAATGTTTAGAGTATTGACTCATCATGCTTAGGCTTATGACTCATATATGCATGTGTGTGATTGATTAAATAAACAATTCTTCTTCTTCCTCTCCTTTGAAAAAAAAACCGTCCCCCTCCCCTTGTTTTTTTATTTTTAATTTTGCGTTTTATTAATCTTATAATATTTAGAAGAAAACCTCTCATTGGTCAATTTTGGTTCACATGGATTTGGCTTTATGAGGCTTAATTAAGTCCTTTGGATTTAGCTTTATTAGAATTAATCTTAGCCCTCTATTACTAATCTTAATTAGCATCCCTAATAAGGTGGCTAAGTGCAATTTGTCAAACCATGATTGGTTCTTAGCTTAATTATGGCCTTTAAACCATAGTTGAAATTGTTGACTCTTCCAAAGCTTGATTAAAGCTTAATTAACTTCTTAATCCAAGGCTTAAGTGTCCCTTGATTATTGCATTATTGACTTTTAGGGTAGTTTATGATCATTGGTAATCTATTTTATACTAATCTTAACCCCTTATTAGTCTTTGATTTTTAATTGACTTAATACATCTCTAATTGATTACTATTAATAGTAATTGTAAATAATTATCTAAACACTCTATTAGTGTTAACTTAATTGCTCATTAATTGTTGGTAATTATCCTTTTAATTGTTCAAGTGTTTTGATAATTCTTTATGGCTTTTTAGGAGTTGAAAATGAACTAGGTATTAATTCTAGAGTATTAGAAAATTTGGTCTCTTAAACAATTATAAAATTGGTGTTTAAAACCCTTTGATTAATTATGAAAATTAATACAATTATTCCAGTTATTGTAAATTTAATTGTTCCTTAGTTGTTGGTAATCTCTCCTAATTGGTATATGCATTTTCAGGCCATTTAATTATCTCTTATGATTAAGTTAGGATTATACTTAGTTTTAGAGACTTTAGGGCATTTTATAATATTTTATGATCCATCATGTAATTTTTAAAATTGGGTTTTTCCCTATCTAAATTCTAGAATAAATTTGCCAAAATATAATATTTTTAATGCATATGAATTTTAGGGTATTACATTTCTCCAAATTTATTTATGTATTTCCATAACTCTTTCTTGCTCCTTTTGATCCTACAAGAACCCTAATTTAATTTGGTAATTATTGGTATTTTTATGATATTTTATGATTCCTAAGAAAATTCAATCATTGGTCACCTTAATCCTAAATAAATATTTCCTAGAAAATAGAATAAATATACCTCAAAATTTGAGACTACATATTCACCTATTTTAAATAGGTGTCATTTATCAAAATATTGTATTTATGAGAAATAATAAATTTTTGGGGTATTACAAGCATAATGTCATTTGAATGATCAAAACCAATTATTTGAAACTTTAGTGATAAAAACAAAAATGAGAGCAAAGTATAAAGATCAAACTTTGTATTAACCTCTTTTTAATATTTAAAACCGTATGGAGTATGGTGAAAGATTGTTAACTTGATGACTTTTGATTGTTAACTAGATTTTTTAATTTTCAGGGGAATTACTATAAAGTCCCAATAAAAAGAGATAACAATTGAAAAGCTTGCAATAAAAAGTTTCAAAGCAGGAAATGACATTGTTACTTACTTGTCATTAAGATTTTTTTTGTAATTAAATCCCTTCATTTAAATTTCTTAGTAATTCTCCCTTTTTATAACTCCGTGTGGGGGCTTGAATAGACACACCCAAATTAGAGTCGTATAGCAAGAGTTATTGTCCGTCAAAGTTTCCTGTACCTACTGAATTTTTTCCCCTTAATTTCTCATTTGCTTATTATAATTTTGTCTTGAATTAAAAATGAATATGAAGTCATCATGTCAAAACATTCAATGTGAGCATTTATTGAAATAAAATTAAAGAAAAAATCTCAAAAAATACCACTTAAATTTCAAAATCCTAAATAGGTGATTTCTCAACAAAGCGAGTTGTAAATTATTTTACTATTTTTACTAATCTCATTACAGTTGTTGTCAACAAGATTTTGAAGTTTAAGTGGTATTTTTCTATCATTTTTCAAAATTAAATCTTTATAACCAAAAGAAAGAAATAAAATTAAATCCATTTACATATTTATGAATCCTAGTTGGTCCCTTCTCACACAAAGATCTAATAAATTTTGTATATAGAAGTTAGGTGAGCCCAACCTTGAAAGCCAATTAGGGTCAAGATATACATTTCAAATTTAAAAAAAAAATGATTATGGTGGAACTTACAGACCACTCATCATCAATAAAACTCTTAGGAAAAATTAGAATGAAAGACCTAGAAGAAAAGATATTTATGGATAAGAACTATAAAATTCGTAATTATTTAGAAGGACCAAACATAAAATTAAAAGTAATAAAACGCTCCTAACAAAATCTTCTACAATCCCTCCTATATTCTCTTCCCATTTTATTTTTAAAAATACAAAATTCTAAGTTTTATTAAATTAAGCAATAGTTATCTTAATTTTCATTTTCACAATTTATATATATATATATATATATATATATATATATATATATGAAAAAACAATTATGCATTCTTCAATTTGTAAGAATCATAATTTTTTAAAATCAACAAAAATTTTAATTAAAATGGAATTATATAATTTTAATAAAATTCAAGGTCTTTTATAATTTATCATATATTTTAAACCAAGAAAGTTTGTATAATTTATTTTTGTTCAGAAGCAATTTATGTTAGTTAAAAAAATTAATAAAATTAATATATATATATATATATATATATATATATATATAATTAACCTATTATATCCTGAACAATATGAAATAAGTTTAGCTTTTATTTTTATTTTTATAAAAAGAGCTTAATTGACATTGATAATATAAATCAGGCAAGTTGATTATATAAATTGGTGAGAAATAAAAATAATTAAGGAAAATATGAGTTTAATAGTGGGAAAAGTATTTCTCCAGTCACTAGAGATAGAGTTCTCTCCAGTGACCCCAAAACTACGTCGTTTTGGATTAATGAAGGGTGTGTTATTAATTTTAGGTGAATTAATGAAGGGTGTTTCAGTAAAATGTATATGATTAAAAAATGAACAAAATTACAGAAACACCCTTCATTAATCTAAAACAACAAAGTTTTAGGGTCACTGGAGATAACTTTATCTCCAGTGACTAGAGAAATTCTTTACCCTTTAAATAATATACTAAAAATAAAATAAAAAGATATGATATAATATATCATGATGGAAACTTTTATTTTAAATTTTAGTTATTTTTTAATTATAAATACAAGAGATAATATCAGAGGTTTGATTAGGGACAATTTAGTAATTTAAAATTTATATTATCATGTTCAATCCTTCTAAGTAATTACAATTTTTTATGGTCTTTTATAATAAATATTATTTTATTTAGGTCCTTTATTTTAATTTTCCCAAATTTTTAGATCAACAATAGGATTTGAAATCACAACCTTATGGCTTATGAGACAATTTGGTTACCAATTAAAGCAATCTTAGTTGGAAGATGTAATAAATTCTTTCACACATAAGAAAAACGTAGTTTTTGGATTTAAAAAGTACATGGAAAATGAGGATTGAAACTGTTTTTTAAATGGCAAGACTGAGCCCAGTGACCCTATAAAAATAAGGGAAAATTACGTGTAGGTCTCAAGGACCAGAAATAATTACAAAAAAGTTCCTTGAAATCACCAAATTACACAGAAGTCCCAATGGACTTTTTCGACATTATTTGTATTAACAACAGAAAAAGGCTAGATTTACAACAGGAAATACTATATTTACAACAAAATTTAAAATCTGGACATTTATAACAGGAAAAGCCATATTTACAACAAAAAAAAGCCATATTTATAATAACATTTAAACACCTGAATTTTGAACGTAGAGAAGTCATTTACAACAACAACAAAAACTATATTTACAATAGGAAATGTTATATTTATAACAAAATTTAAAATATGGCCATTTATAACATAAAAAGCATATTTACAACAGAAAAAATCATATTTACAACAACATTTAGACACCTGGATTTTGAACGTAGAGAGGTCATTTACAACAACAACAAAAAAAAGAATAGATTTACAACAGGAAGTGTTATATTTACAATAAAATTTAAAATCTGACCATTTACAACAAAAAAAAAAGTCATATTTATAATAGAAAAAGCTATATTTACGACAACATTTAAAAACCTGGATTTTTTTCCATACAAATAATATCAAAAAAGTCCCTTAAGACTTCTATGTAATTTGGTGATTTCAATAGACTTTTTTGAAATTATTTCTATTCCTTGGGACCTCATTGTAATTTTCCCTAAAAATAAGGCCACACATCAGTGTTCTAATTTACTTGTGAGGAGTTAAAAGTAAACAAATAACCAATGAAAGTTCTGGAAGGTGTAATACCCTAAAAATCTTTTTTAGCATAACCACTATATTTTGATAGGAAATACTTATTAAAATAGGTGAATGTGTGGTCTTAGAATTTAGTAGCTTATTTAATTTAATTTAGGGAATTTTCTCCTAGAGTTAAATAAACCAAAGACCCAAATTTTCTAATTTCTTTTAGAGATCATAAAATACCCTAAAATTATCATATTACAACATAGTTTTTATTTAATTATAGAGAGTCATAAAATGTTACAAAAATATATTAGTTTTTAGTATAATTGTTAGTTTAATCAAGGAAATAGGTAAAGTAATTTCCTATAATTGTTTTCAAGCCTTATTGCATCGAAAGATGTCTGACAAGGTGGAAACATGTTGGGAAGTGACTTCTAGGATTAAGGGAATTGTTGGGAGTTGCTGGGTTATTAGAGTCAGCTGGATAGAGAGCATTATTTTATGAGTGAAAGTATCTTCAAAAATTCTGAAAGAATTCATGGGTATAGTAGACATGTATATCTTTCCATTGATATAAAATATGTGTCATTTAGAGGCCTGTAGAGGGAGATAAAAATTCTGAAAAAAGGACTACGTTTTTCTGGAAAAATTCTGGGCAGAGGTTAAAGAATTTTAAACTGGGAATGATTCACTAATTCTGGGTGAAGATCATTATTTTGCCTCAAAAATAGACATGTTAAGGTTTCCATGGAATTTTACGGAACCTCATTTCGATTTTTGTAGAATTAGTTATGAATTTTCAAAGTTTACAAAAATTCTGCCCGAAATGCTGAAATCAGGTTTTTTTCCGAAATAAAAGAGGTATAATTAGGATAATAAATCCACTAGGGGTCAAGAGGTCGGTAGTGGCTAAAATATCTCCTAAGATATTATTTACGAGGTAATAATGCGATAATACCATTATAGGATATCTGGAAAAATCAGGAGACGCACCGACCAAGCAAACGTACCACTATCCACATGTGTGTGTTTCCTTATAATATATATATATATATATATATATATGATATTCTTATTATATCATCAATATTTTTTTGTTAAAATATTATATGATCGATATTAATTACTAGAATAAAATACTCTATCACCTCCCTTTTTTATTATAATTATACAAACATCCCATCTATTTTAACATTATACAATTAGAATCACTAGAAAAATAAGTTTAATCTTTTTAATTGCATATTAAATTTTTTATCAAAATATAGATATTAAACAAGATTTTAGGCAAACGTAAGTGATTAAATTATTGTCAATTAATATTTATATTAAGAAATGACATTTTGATTAAAGGATGCTAACACTATAATTCAATGAACTGAGACAACAAAATTGCAGGAATGACGACGAGTTCGGACAAAGGCGGAGGAGGAATAGAGGACGGCAAAGATAACCAAGAAGAAGGTGCGATGTGGATCAACGAAGAACTTACAGGGATCTAGAGACGATCATGAAAAAACTATGGAGTAGATCTCTTTCAAGGACAAACTTTTGGGGGGGAAATTATTAAGAAGGATAGCAAAGGAAGAGGAGTATTCAACGACCCCTGATCAGAGTATATTGACGTATTGAAGTAATGCTTCACTAATGGAAGAAAGGAGGGTGACAGTAACAATCCCTTAGATGTAGACGATTCTGGTGACAAAGACTGCCCTACCCTGAGGGTCTCTCAAGAAATACGAGTTGTGGCGTGCACCCTGGAGGAAATCTCTTATAGTTAAACTACGGAAAACCTTACCTCTCAGCCCGATAAGAAGCAACCTGTAGCGCATTTGGGGGACAAAGAACCTTTTAAGACGAGATATTGACAATGGTTTCTTTGTGATATCCTTCGATGATGAGGACGACATGAACTATGTGTTCCAAGAAGGTCTGTGTTATGAGTCCCACATCGGGGAGCCAAGCTCTTAGAGTGAGGTTTATAAGTCCATTGGATTCTCCCTCCTCATAGGCTAGCTTTTGGGGATTGGGCTCTCCTTTTGGGCTTGTGTTCATTACATTGGTGCTTTCATTGAGAGTCCAATATTCATGGAAAGGGCTACCCATAGAGGGTTCTGACAGCCTAGAGGCCAAGTGAAGTGCCGTGGAGTGGAGCCGCCGGGGATGTCGGCTCTTGAGGGGGTGACTATGTTATGAGTCCCACATCAGGGAGCCAAGCTCTTGTAGTGAGGTTTATAAGTCCATTTGGTTCTCCCTCCTTATAGGCTAGCTTTTGGGGATTGGGCTCTCCCTTTAGGCTTGTGTTCATTACATTTATGTTATGAGTCGCACATCGGGGAGCCAAGCTCTTGTAGTGAGGTTTATAAGTCCATTGGGTTCTCCCTCCTCATAGGCTAGCTTTTGGAGATTGGGCTCTCCCTTTGGGCTTGTGTTCATTACAATCCGTGGATGATTGCAGACAGGTATCTAGTCGTTCAGTGAAGGAGGCGAAACTTTAACCCTTGGCACACGGATGTGCAGAAGAAGATAGCAGCTTGGGTTCGGATTCCCCAGCTTCCTCTTGAGTTCTTCAACACGACAAGATTGAGGAGAATTGGTTCGCTAATCGAACGCAACATTGAAGATTGATATGATAACATACTCAACTGACCGAGGAAAATATGCTCGAATATGTGTCGAGCTTAATCTGAAAAAGCGTCTGAAATCAGCTGTCAGAATATTTGGAAGACAACGATGTGTGGAATGTGAAGGATTGCATCTAATTTGTTTCTGTTGTGGCAAAATATGACAACAATAGAGAAGTTTGCCCTAACAAGGTTACCCCTTCTTAGCATAATACCAAGTGATAGTTTAGGGAAACTTACAGAAAAGGACCGAAAATCAGAATTTCAGGTAAAATGAAAATCAATGAAGAAAAAGAACTAGAGAAATTATAGAAAAGCCCAAAAGGTTTTTAAAATTATAGTGTAACCACACATAAGTCTTGAAGTTTTCTGTAACACCCCTACCAGCCTTGCCCTATTAGGTGGCGAATAGAGGGATTCCCTTTTAATGATTATCATATATCAACTAATTACTATTTATTAACATGCATCAGAGTTTTATCGCAGCAGAGCATTTCCCGGTTGGATTTCAGACAATATTGATATAATTAAAAGTAAGTAACAAAATATAGTCCCCAAAAGGGTTAAATATACAGTCATCCACTAATGCCTATGAGGCCAAAAGAATATACAGTTATCCAATTTCATAAAAGAAATATATAACAAAATAGTCTTCCACCGCCACCAATGACTCCAACTACTCCCGCACCGCAGTCTTACCCTTTTCTCCAGATTCTGCCCTCAAGGAACTTCCAGATGCTCTACAAAAATCTGGGATTCATAAATGGATCCCAGAGTAACCATTAATCTCATATGTAATGCATAAACAGTGTATGTATGTAACCATAATCAGGAAAACACCAAATAATAACATTCAGGAACAAACACGCAGTATCACAAATACAACATACCAAATATACCATGTTAACTGCGGAAGGACTACATGTCCCAGAAACAAACGCAGGACTGCTCAACAAAGCAAGCCCCAGATCCACAGCGCTAGGAAAGACACATTAGTCGGGCTCCAATTCTAGACCACACTGAATGCACACAAACGCGTGTCTCTTTTTAAGAGACACAGGTCCAAAATCATGGAAAATACAAACATACAAAGTAACACAGAACACATGAGAATTAAGGTTACTACCTAGTACTCTATAAGTGTCTGAAAAATTTTCTCCAGGTGCACGAAAAATCAAAGTAACCCTAGAATAACCAAAATATAAATATAAATGACCTTTCTATAAAAATATTTATTTGATGACTTAAAAATAAGCCTTCTTCAACCTAATAAAAAATTTCTCAATCTTATACTAAGATCTTATTTTTTGAACTCTCTGAAGGCATTAAAAAGACCAACAAGATTTAGTTTCCCACGTCCATAAGGTTGGCAGACACAAATAATTCACGTTTTCAACAATCATTTTTCTTCTATCATAATAACCTTTCTTCCTAAACCTAAGCCTTAAACACCATCTTTCACTCATCCTTTTTACCTATTAATCAGACTTTTTACATGAACAAAATGCATGGCTCCATCACCTCCAATTTGACAACTATGAAATCATAAGGTAATTAAAACTGTAACTTACTTGGTCTCGATATTTATTTGATTAGAAACTCAATCCTTCACGTTTTCTTCCTCTTTCTTCGTCCTTAATCCTTCACGTGGCAAGGGAAGAGCTTTCATCAATAATGTTTAACTCCCAAGATCAAAGGTAGAAGACGGTGGAAATAAATACTCAAATATCTTACCTTCCACTAGGATGTTTATTAGAGCTCTTCCTAAACCCTTTTGATATCTTTCTTCTTCTCTTCTTCTCCAAATTCATCCAATGGTAGAATAAGAGGAGATGAGCTCCCTTAAATAGACTCCCCACCTATCTCTAGATACTTCTTCTAAAATATATCTAAAGATATCTTTGTTTTATTTTTCTAAGGATCCCTCTCTTGACCAGCGATGAGGATACTCTGAGAAAATTATATATATATATATATATATATATATATATATATATATATATATATATATATGATTCCTCTTACCCTCTCTCACTGTGGGTATTTGGCCAAAATCCCACATCACCTATTTGTTAGTAAGGGGGGTAGTGGTTTTAGTTATAAATAAGACCCCCCCTCCTCCCTTAATGATCATCCTCAAAAATTTTCTTCTCATAAGACATTAGAATTTCTTCGTCTCATGTATTATTCCACATGTAGATTGTTGGAGTGAAATTAGATTCTGGTATTTCTCTTATTATTGTCTTATTCTTTTTATTGTTGTCTTGTTTATTATTTATTAGTTGCAATTAGATATAGTAATTGTGATTTATTATACCATTAAATTACGTCTAGAAGCTTTGTTTTCTAGTATTGTGATTTTTGGTACAATCGATTGCAATCTATATATCCTGCTTCCGCAATAATTGGTATCAGAACCCAGGTTCTACCTGAGTATGCTATGTGGTTGCAGCATAGTCTGAACTTCCACATCAGAAAAGAATTACTTTTGGGTTTTGTATTGTCAGCTATTAAATACGAGTAATATTTGGAGCAGAAATGGCGGACAAAAAGTTTGGAGAATCCACAACAAATTTGTTGTTGCCATCTTCACTTTTGACAAGAATAGTGTCCAATGTTAAGTTTGCAGTTGAAATTTTTGAAGGATCGGGACATTTTGGGATGTGGCAAAGCGAGTTTCTAGATGTCCTTTTACAACAAGGACTAGACTTTGCTATTGAAGAGAGAAAACCAAATAGAGTGGAGGAGGAAGATTGGAGGATTATCAATCGTGTTGCTTGTGGTACTATTTGATCGTACCTTTCAAGAGACCAAAAGTATCCATACACAAAGGAAACTTCTGCATATAAACTGTGGAAGGCACTGGAGGACAAGTTCTTGAAAAAGAGCAGTCAAAATAAACTCTATATGAAGAAAAAACTGTTTCGCTTTACTTATGTTCCTGGTACCACAACAAATGAGCATATTATTAGCTTTAATAAGTTGGTGACAAATTTGCAGAATATGGACGTGTCTTTTGAAGATGACGATCTGGCCCTAATGATGTTGGGATTACTTCCCAATGAGTATGAGCACCTGGAGACTACGCTGTAAATGGAGCTAAATACCCAAGTGGAGGGTGAATTGGGTATTATCAAATTTTTGCTTAAGTGCTCTGTTTTTAAACTATGAAAACAGGGGTTAACAGAGATAAGGAAGAGAAAGCTTGGACACAAGAATTTATACTGGTTCGGTCCTATCAACTTGACCTACATCCAGTCCCCAGACACTCTGGGATTTTCACTATATCAATGATTACACACTCTGCACTCAAGAAGTGATTCTCTCACTAGAACTCACTCCCCCTTACAAGTTGTAATCAATGAACCCAACCACCAAGTCCCCAGACTTGTGGTTCTTTACAATCAATAATCAATAAACAGATAAAACTCTCTCTAAGAGTAGATGATGATAAACACTGAAGCTTATATTGTCAAAAGACAAAATACAAATGAAAACTGAAGGTAGTTGTGAAACTTGAATGCTTGTTTGTTTTCAGATGTTGTAGTTGTTGAAGAGCCTTGAATGCAATCCTATTTATACTCAGGAAGCATTAATTGACCGTTGCATCTTCAATATTACCGTTGAGAGAAGTCTTCAAGTGATTAGCAAGAGTTTTAGTTATCTTCTCTCTCTATACTTAGCTTAATCCAACTGACCAAGTACTCTGATTTGTTCCTCTGCAAATTGGTCCGTTGGAAATGAAGTTTCTTGATGTAGAAAACATTCTTTAATGCTTTGTAAACATGTGCAGAAGGATTAGCCAAGTTTGTGCAACTTTCTGAGCAGTGCATTTAATGAACTGAACCACTTTATGCTTTTTGTCTTGACCTTCATTAATCATCCTTTAAACCATCTGAAACTCACTTAGCAAAGTGGTTAAACATAGCTAAGAATATATAAGAATGATAAATGGAAGCATTAAGATCAAAAGAGAGTGTTTCACAAATTCGTCAGATTTGATTTTCAATTTCAGCGCTCAATACTCGAGTATGTTCATCAATACTCGAGTATGTCACTGTGCACTTAAGTCAATACTTGAGTATCCATATTGATACTCGAGTATGCTTCTTCCAAAGAGGAACCATCGTGACTTGAACTTTGAAAAATGAGGACAATACTCGAGTATGCAAGTCCATACTTGAGTTTTGAACTTTTTAGTGAGAAATAAGTTTAAGTTCAAAACCTCAATACTTGAGTATTCTTTTCATTACTTGAGTATTCAAATCATTGACAAGTGGATAAGCTCTCTGTATGCTCAATAATCGAGTTTCTAAAACCAATACTCGAGTATTCATTCACTTGAAAATTTTGTGGAGTTTTTTCATGTCAATACTTGAGTTTTCAAATGAATACTTGAGTATTCATAAACAGATATTGATTTGAAAAACTTTGTGAAAGTCCAATACACGAGTATGTAAAACCAATACTCGAGTTTTCATAAAATGTGAAAGTTTGAAAGTTCTCTCTATGTTCAATACTCGAGTATTGTTTCCAATACTTGAGTATTGACTCAAGGTGAAAAATTTGATTGCTCTCTGTAAGTCAAATACTCGAGTATTGGTTCCAATACTTGAGTATTGACTCAAGGTGAAAAACTTGAGTGCTCTCTGTAAGTCCAATACTCGAGTATTGCTTCCAATACTTGAGTATTGCTTTGTCAAGATGAATTTGAGCAACTCTCTGTCAAGTCAATACTCGAGTATCCATACCAATACTTGAGTTTCCATTTGACAGTTGATTTTTAGCAAATGCAAAAACTTCAAAACATGTTTACAATTGTTGATTATCATCAAAACACATAGAGAACTAATATACACAACTTCATGGCAAGGAGGAAGTTTCTCTCAGAGAAGTTTGTTATGCTTTATACAGCTATGAACAAAGAAAGAAAGAGAAACAAAAGGATGGAGAAGTAGAAGCTCTAGTCGTTAGAGGACATGCAGAAGACCAGATGAGGTCAAAGAAAGGGTGATCTAAATCGAGGTCCAGACCCAGCAAAGATGAATGTGCCTTTTGCCGAGAAAAAGGCCACTGGAAGAAGGATTGTCTGAAGCTGAAAAACAAGGCCAAACCTAACAATGGGAAGGCTGTTATGAACTCAAATGTAGCTGACTATGATGATGAGAATTCAGATTTCTCACTAGTTACAACGACATCACCAAAACCATCAGACGTATGGTTGTTGGACTCAACTTGTAGCCGTCATATGTGTCCTAACAAAGATCGGTTCACTGACTTTGAAGAAGTAGAGTGTGGAATTGTCTACACAACAAATAACTCTTCACTCAACACATATGGCGTTGGTTCAATCAAATTAAGGAACCATGATGGATTGATCAGAACATTGAAAGATGTTCAATATGTACCGGATTTGAAGAAGAATCTCATTTCTATGGGAACTCTAAATTCAAAAGGGTTCAAGATCACTACAAAAAATGGAGTGATGAAGATATTCTCTGGTGCACTAGTGGTAATAAAAGGTAATTGGAAGAACAATAACACGTACCACTATCATGGTAGTACGATTATTGGTACAGCAACAGTGACATCCAGTAGTGAGAAGGATGCAGAAGTAACCAGGTTGTGGCATATGTGCTTGGGACAAGCTGGAGGAAAATCCTTGAAGGCTCTATCAGATCAAGGATTGTTAAAAGGATTAAAGCATTGCATCATGAACTTTTGTGAGCATTGCATAAAGGGGAAACAGACAAGGGTTAAGTTCGTTACAACTATCCATAATACAGAAGGTATTTTGGATTATGTATACTCTGATGTTTGGGGTCCTTTCTTAACAGCTTCATTTGGAGGAAAACATCATTTTGTAACCTTTGTTGATGATTTCTCCCGAAGAGTCTGGGTATATACAATGAAGACCAAAGACGAAGTGTTAGGAATCCTTCTCAAATGGAAGGCGATGATAGAAACACAAACAGGTATGAGGATCAAATGTCTTCGCACAGATAACGGTGGAGAATACAAGAATGATCTTTTCCAAAAGGTTTGTGAGATGATGGCATTGTCAAACACTTCACCGTCAAAAATACACCACAACAGAATGGGGTGGCAGAACGAATGAACCGAACTTTGCTGGAGAAGGTTCGGTGTATGTTGTCCAATGCTGTCTTAGGCAAAGAATTTTGGACTAAGGCAATAACATATGCGAGTCATTTCATTAATCGTCTACCATCTGCTGCTATTGGTGGTAAGACACCATTGGAACAATGGTATGGAAAGCCTGCTACTGATTATGATTCTTTGCACGTTTTTGGAGACTTGGCTAAGGAAATCTGTATGACTCAGCCAGAAGGATACAAAGTTGCTGGAAAGGAGAATATGGTGTATAAACTTGAAAAATCATTATACGGATTGAAGCAGTCTTTGAGACAATGGTATAAACAATTTACATGAAGAGGAGAACGTTCCGTGGATGAAGAGAAAGGAGAGGAGACCGTGATGGCAATGGGTGGTGGTGGCGCAGGGGGCGGGGTGCGATCGGGTGGTTGACGAGCGTAAGCTGTAACATTCTAAAATTTTTAGGATAGATTAACTTATGGTATTAATTTTTCATCTAATTACTCAATATATAAGAGTAGATTTTCTAAAGTTAGAATTTTATATATATATATATATATATATATATATATATATATATATATATATATTAGTGTGTATGTGTGTGTAAATATATAGGATAGGGACAAAAAAAAAGAAGGAATCACGAAAGGAAGGAGGGGTCAGGAAGAGAAAGAAAGAAAGAGAAAAGGGAAAGAAAAAAAAAGTGGGACACACTACTTTTTGAAGAAAAAAAAGTTAGGCAGGAGGTGCCTACCTTTGAAATTGGGCAGTGCGATGCCATGATTCGCGCCCCAATTTATTCAACAAAAGGGGGCGCCGTTACCCCCTTAATTAATCGATAGGAGGGATTTTTTTTCCTATAAATACCCCCCACCACCTGCACACACAAACACACACACACGCACACACACACACACACATTTTCGTTGTACGCAAAGGAGAGCGTGAGAGAGAAGAGAAGAGAGAAAGAGAGTAAGGTGGTAATTATTTGGGAGCCTTATAGTAGCTTTTTGGTGATTATTTAAGAATTAGCAAGTAACAGATAACTCTAAATATTCTTCCATATACTCGTGAATTGTGTATGATTGTAAATTATATTATTTTTATAGACTGAATTTATTGCATATGTATTATAATATTATTTTTAAAAAAGCTAAATATAAAATTTTTGTGCCCGAGAAAATTACAGTTTTGCACCTAACAAAAATTACGGTTTTGCCCCTGAATTTTAGAAATGACAATTTAGTCCCGAATTTCAAAATGATAGTTTAGTCCTTCAAATTTCAAAAACAATAAATTGGACCAATGAGGTTTTTATGAGATGTTTGGTTTACCTTGTGATGATATTTTATATAAATGGAAACTTGTTTTAATATACTTTATTTTATTGATATAGATATCATGGTGGCTATATGTGTGATGGGTTGGAGTAAGGAGAAATTTAAATGATAAGATTTCTTTATGCCACCACTCGGTATACAGTGGATGGTACTTTTCAGGGCCCCATCTTTCATGTTTTCCTCTGGCCGGGATTGCATTGGGGTTGTGGGACATGTGACACCTTCTTAGTTGTTATTTTTAAGGAGGGGAGCCATAGTCCATATTTAAGCTCTATACCTTTGGCTGGGTGTATCTTAAGTTTTGGTGAGCTTGGAACCATCCAGTCAAATGAATGAGTTTCTATTGGACTATGTGTTAGCCTATGGCTCCAGTCAGCGGTACAAGGGAGGATGGTGATATAAGGGAGGATGCATATTGCATTGTATATTTGTATAGTTCACAATTCGACATAATGATGATTACTTTTGCAAATAACTTTGTATGACAAATTATGGTGTGTGTATATATATATATATATATACAAATATATTTGAAATTAGGCCCTGCTTTTTGTCAGTAGGGAGGCTACATATTGCTTGTGTACGGTAGAAATTTTCAGTAGTTAATGAGACGTGGAATCTCATCCCATATTAACATTTTTAGGTGAATATCCTAGTAGGGAGCAAGGGAAGGCACCTATGGAGTGAGCTTTGGAGGCTCTTTTGTACTCCTATTGTTTATGTTATGTTATTTTATTTGCCATGAACCTAAGACTTCCACTTTGTATTGAACTCTGAAATATTTTTCTGAAATTTATTTTGATTATGTATTATGAACTTTATTTGAAATGGTAATGTAATCTAATGATTTGAATATTGATAAACTCTGTTGGAGGTATTACAAATATTTTGGCCAAGTTTTCGGGTATTGAAATTGATGTGTTACATTTTTGGTATCAGAGCTAAACATTATGTGGATTGTTTGTTAAAATTTCTTAGTGATTGTTTTCTTAAAATATTTTAAAGGTCATGGCAGAATAAATATCATAACATGTGTACTTCCCTTTGTTAGATTTAGAATTTATTTAGCTACTTTTTCTTATTTAATGTCCTTATAGTATTAATCATAGGAGGAGAGAATGGGGAGAACTTGAAGAACTAATTCAACCCCTGCTCTGCTTCAAAATGGTCTCCTTCTGCATCAAAATGGTCCCCCTCCTCAGGATAACAATGCCCTTTTAGCATAGTTACGGGATGCCATCCTGGAGGTAAGAGAAAAAGTGAATAGGCACGAGGACGAACTAGCAAAAGGAAGAGGCCAAGGTGGTAAGGAAGGAAAAGAAAAGGCTCTGATTGGGGAAGTCACACCTTCTGATCATCGTTCTAGGGGTGGAATTCGTTCTCGCACTGAGTCAAGAAACAGTAGCAGTTCCCATTCTCAGTATCACCCTCCACCTATTACTGAGGTTTGGGAAAAATTTCGGAAGTTCACTCCTCCAATGTTCGAAGGGAAGCTAGACCCGATTGAAGCACTAGAATGGCTGAAGCGTCTAGAAAAGATTTTCAGAGTTATTGAGATCAGCTCACAACAAAAGGTGCTAGTTGCTAAGCAATTGATGCAGAAAGCAGCTGAAGAATGGTGGGAAAGCACCAAAATAAATGATAATGCTGAGATGACTTGGGAAGAGTTTAAAGAAAAGTTCAAGAATTATTACTTTTCCTCTTCAATCAGAATAGAGAAAGAAACTGAATTCCTCACATTCAGGAAAGAGGAATTACACGAAGACGAATTTATTACTCGCTTTTTAGAGTTGTCTAAATTTTGCAAATATTCACAAAATAACTCTAAATGGTTGAGTGCTCAATTAGTGGAAAAAGCTAGACCAGATTTAAAAACGGTTGTCACTATTCCTTGATAGAATAAGGGATTTTGAAGAAATATGTGACAAATTACTTATGATAGCTAGAAACAAGCGGGAAGAAGAAGCTGAGAAGATGAAGGACTTCCAAGCCAGATCTACACCTCCCACGAGACCCACGGGGGGAGTAACTAAGAAGCATAGTCATAACTCCAGTGGTATGAATATGCGATTTAGTCAGCCATCAAGAAATCATTCTGGTGGACCATCATGGAGTCATTTCAATGGACCTCAAAGAAGTCATTTCAGTAGACCACAAAGGAGTCATTTCAGTGGACCTCAGAGGAGTCACTTTAGTGGAGGACAGAGCTCATATAGGGGATCCACAGCTCCTGTTGCAAGCACTGCTAACAGTCAGAAATGTGCCAAGTGTGAAAAAGTGCACCAAGGACCTTGTGTGACATGTTTCAATTGTGGAAAGCCAGGGCACATCTCCAGGTTCTGCGAGGAAGAGTCTCGAGGAGCCAATGATGCTAGAATTGCAATTATGAGGAAAGTGTTCACATTATCACACCAGGAGGCAAGTGCTTCACCAAATCTGATTAAAGGTATCCTCAAACTCCAAGGCCTTGAAGTTGAAGCTTTATTTGATTCGGGTGCTACACACTCTTTTACATCATATGCTTGTGTGCCTCGATTGAATTTAAGAGTATGTGAATTGCCTTTTGATATGATTATTTCTACACCGGCGAGAGCTTCAGTGAAAACTTCTAGGGCTTGCTTAAATTGTATAATTGAGCTTGATAGTAGGATCTCAAATATAGATCTTGTTTGTTTACCCATGAAGGGTATTGATGTGATAATAGGAATGGATTGGTTGTCAGAAAATGACGTCATCCTTGACTGCAAGAGAAAGACTATCTCTCTTGTGGATGACTCTATGAGTCATAGTAGACCACAATCGTTGTCTACAGTTCAAGTTGGAAAGCCTATTCGTAAGGGTTGTCCTGCGTACATGGTGTTTTTTCTCCATTCAAGCAGAAGTGGAGGAAAGGATAGAAGACATTGAAGTAGTGAACGAACTTTCAGAAGTATTTCCAAAAGAAATGACAGGTTTACCCCCAAAGAGAGAAGTAGAATTTTCTATTGATCTCGTGCCTGGAACGATACCTATCTCTAAAGCTCCTTACCGAATGTCTCCATCGGAACTAGCAGAATTGAAGAAGCAGATCAAAGAGTTGATAGAAAAGGGTTTCATCAGGCCCAGTGTATCTCCTTGGGGATCGCTTGTACTCTTTGTGAAGAAGAAAGATGGGAGCCTGAGACTATGTATTGACTATCGCCAGTTGAATAAAGCGACTATAAAGAACAAATATCCTTTACCCAGGATCGATGATCTACTTGATCAGTTGAATGGAGCATCCATATTCTCCAAGATCGACCTCAGATCAAGTTACCACCAGTTAAGGGTCAAAGCTAAAGATATCCCAAAAACTACATTCAGAACTAGATATAGCCATTATGAATTTCTTGTTATGCCATTTAGGCTAACAAATGCTCCAGCTGTATTTATGGATTACATGAATAGAATTTTCAGACCATATCTAGATAAATTTGTAGTGGTCTTCATTGACGACATCCTTATCTACTCTAAGGATGAAAAAGAGCATAAAGAGCATCTTAGAATCATGTTACAAGAGTTGAAAGAACACAAGCTCTATGCGAAATGTCTAAATGCGAATTTTGGTTAAAGGAAGTAAAATTCCTAGGCCATGTTGTATCAACTAAAGGTGTTGCGGCAGACCCTACCAAAGTTGATGCAGTTCTTCAATGGGAACAACCAAAGTCCGTGACTGAGATCAGGAGTTTTCTAGGATTGGCTGGCTATTATAGGAGATTTATTAAGGACTTTTCATAGATAGCTATGCCCTTGACAAAGTTAACTAGGAAGGGTCCACCATATGTGTGGGACAAAGAGTGTGAAGCAACTTTTCAAAATTTGAAGACTAAGTTGACTACAGCACTGGTACTTATAATTCCAAATCCTATTCAGACCTTTACTTTGTACACTGATGCTTCTAAGAAAGGTCTCAAGTGTGTATTAATGCAAAATGGTAGGATAGTGGCTTATGCTTCTCGACAGTTGAGGCCACATGAAGGGAACTATCCTACTCATGACTTAGAATTGGCAACAGTAGTGTTTGCTCTGAAGATTTGGAGGCACAATCTCTATGGTTCAAAATTCAAGGTTTTTAGTGACCATAAAAGTCTAACGTACCTGTTTGACCAAAAGGAGCTCAACATGCGGCAGAGGAGGTGGATGGAGTTTCTCAAGGACTATGACTACGAATTGAAGTATCATCCAAGAAAGGCAAACGTTGTAGCAGATGCTTTAAGCATAAAGACAATCCATGTAGCCCAGATGATGATCAGAGAACATAAATTGCTTGAGGATGTACCGAGTACATCTATTGATGTAATGTTGGGTGTGGTTGCTACCATGGAAGCATTAACTATTAAAAGCACAACTTAGAAAGAAATTAAATTTGCCCAGCTTGAGGATGAGTATCTATTAAGTGTGATCGAAGATATTGAAGAAGGAAAAGAATCGAAATTTGAGATTGGTGAAGATGGGATATTAAGGTATAAGGGAAGAGTGTGCTTATTTGATGATGGAGAAATAAGAAAGCTCATACTAGAGGAAGCTCATTGGAGCAAATACACTATTCATCCTGGAGCAACCAAGATGTATCATGATCTCAAGTGGAATTGGTGGTGGCGAGGCATGAAGAAAGATGGGACTGAATTTGTCACTCGTTGTTTGACTTGTCAAAAAGTCAAGATCGAACGTCAGAAGCCTCCTGGATTATTAAAGAATTTGGAGATCCCAGAGTGGAAATGGGACAACATCTCAATGGATTTCATCATGGGACTTCCTTCAACAACATCTGGACATATGCCACTTGGGTAATTATCGATAGATTGACTAAGTCAGCTTATTTTCTGGCAATCGCAACAAAATACTCCCTTGAGAGACTAGAAAAAATCTACATGAAGGAGATTGTCAGATTGCATGGGTACCAAGCAGCATCGTATCTGATCGTGATCCACGATTCACTTCACGATTTTGGTAAGCATTGCAGGATGCTATGGGAATTCGGCTGAGGTTTAGTACCGCTTACCATCCTCAAACTGAGAGGACTATACAGACTCTGGAAGAAATGTTGCGAGCTTGTGCAATCAAACTAGCAGGAAGTTGGGACTATCATCTTCATCTAGAAGAGTTTGCGTATAACAATAGTTATCACTCCAGCATTGAGATGGCACCTTATGAGGCTTTGTATGGAAGAAAATGTAGATCTCCTATTTGCTGGACGAAATTGAATGAGAGAAGTTTACTAGGTCCAGAGTTGGTGGACGAAACGACTTAAAAGATTAAGGTGATCCAGCAAAAACTTCTCACTGCTCAAAGACGACAGAAGAGTTATGCCGACAAGAGAAGGCGACCATTGGAGTTCAGGGTTGGCGAACATGTATTCCTAAGAGTCACACCGATGACAGGCATTGGTAGGGCGATTCGAGCAAAGAAGCTTTCACTTCGTTTTATGGGTCCTTACGAGATTTTGGAGAAAGTAGGACCGGTAGCTTACAGAATTGCATTACCTCCACAACTTGCAAACCTTCACGATGTCTTTCATCTATCGCAACTGAAGAAATACCAACCAAATCCTTCCCATGTTATAGAAGTAGAAGAGATAGAACTCAGAGATAACATTACATATAAAGTTGAGCCGGAGTGGATTGTTGATGCAATGGATAAGCAATTAAGAAATTAAACAAGACTATTAGACTTGTAAAGGTTGTGTGGAAAGGAATGGCTCCCGGAGATGCTACTTGGGAAACGGAAGAAAGTATGCGACAGTCCTATCCTCACTTATTTAATTAGGTAAGTAGAGTTCTCACTTATATTGAACTTTGAGGACAAAATTCCTTTTTAGGAGGAGAGAAATGTAACATACAGAAATTTTTAGGACAGATTAACTTATGTTATTAATTTTCCATCTAATTACTCAGTATATAAGAGTAGATTTTCTAAAGTTAGAATTTTATATATATATATATATATATATATATATATATATATATATATATTAGTGTGTATTGTGTGCATATATATAGGATAGGGACAAAAAAAGCAAAAAAAAAAAAAGAAGGAATCACAAAAGGAAGGAGGGTCAGGAAGAGAAAGAAAAAAAGAGAAAAGGGAAAAAAAAAGTGGGACCCACTACTTTTTGGAAAAAAAAAAAAAAGAAAGTTAGGCAGGAGGTGCCTACCTTTGAAATTGGGCAGTGTGGTGCCGCGATTCGCGACCCACTTTATTCAACGAAAGGGGGCGTCGTTACCTCCTTAATTAATCGGTGGGAGGGATTTTTTCCCCCTATAAATACCCCCCACCACCTGCACGAACACACACATACTTTCGTTGTACGCAAAGGAGTGTGTGAGAGAGAAGAGAAGAGAGAAAGAGAGTAAGGTGGTAATTATTTAGGAGCCTTATACTAGCTTTTTGGTGATTATTTGGGAATTAGCAAGTAACAGGTAACTCTGAATATTCTTCAATATACTTGTGAATTGTGTATGATTGTAAATTATATTATTTTTATAGACTAAATTTATTGTATATGTATTATAATATTATTTTAATAAAAGCTAAATATTACAGTTTTGCACCCACGAAAATTACAGTTTTGTGCCCGAGAAAATTACAGTTTTGTCGGTTTTGCCCCTGAATTTTAGAAATGACAATTTAGTCCCGACTTTCAAAATGACAGTTTAGTCCTTCAAATTTCAAAAACAACAAATTGGACCAATGAGGTTTTTATGAGATGTTTGGTTTACCTTGTGATGATATTTTATATAAATGGAAACTTGTTTTAATATACTTTATTTTATTGATATAGATATCATGGTGGCTGTATGTGTGATGGGTTGGAGTAAGGAGAAATTTAAATGATAAGATTTCTTTATGCCACCACTCGGTATACAGTGGATGGTACTCTTCAGGGGCCCATCTTCCATGTTTTCCTCTGGCCGGGATTGCATTGGGGTTGTGGCACATGTGACACCTCCTTAGTTGTTATTTTTAAGGAGGGGAGCCATAGTCCATATTTAAGCTCTATACCTTTGGTCGGGTGTATCTTAAGTTTTGGTGAGCTTGGAACCATTAAGTCAAATGAATAAGTTTCTATTGGACTATGTGTTAGCCTATGGCTCCAGTCAGCGGTACAAGGGAGGACGATGATATAAGGGAGGCTGCATATTGCATTGTATATTTGTATAGTTCACAATTCGACATAATGATGATTGCTTTTGCAAATAATTTTGTATGACAAATTATGGTGTATATATATACATACAAATATATTTGAAATTAGCCCCTGCTTTTTGTCATATGTAATTTGCTTGTGTACGGTAGAAATATTCAGTATTTACTGAGACATGGAATCTCATCCCATATTAACATTTTTTAGGTGAATATCCTAGTAGAGAGCAAGGGAAGGCACCTATGGAGTGATCTTTGGAGGCTCCTTTGTACTCCTATAGTTTATGTTATGTTATTTTATTTGTCATGAACTTAAAACTTCCGCTTTATATTGAACTCTGAAATATTTTTCTGAAATCTATTTTGATTATGTATTATGAACTTTACTTGAAATGGAAATGTAATCTGATGATTTGGATATTGATAAACTCTGTTGCAGGTATTACAAATATTTTGGCCAAGTTTTCAGGTATTGAAATTGAGGTGTTACATAGGCTGGTGGGGGCACCCAGCCACATCGCACCGCACATTTGACCCGGGGCATGGTGGGCTGTGAGTGAGGGGTGGAATAGGAGAATCGTGAAGAAGTGAAAAGACACGGGAGGAGAGATTGGAGAAGTAGACAAGATAAAGGCAAAGTTTAAATGTGAAACGTTATGACTCTTCAGTAATGAGTTAAACTGAGTTAACGCATAGTGGGCCCAGTTGAGATGGCCCGTTAATAAAGAACTCGTGCACATAGTGCTTACTTGAGAGGCGAGTGTGTACCTTACTAGCAGAATCAGGATTCTGCACTCTGTCCTCGTCATTATAATTCCCGCCTTTCTTAGGTAGACCTCGGCCTTCGAGAGGCTCCTTTCCTATAGTCTGAGCCGAGTTCCGAATCCACGCCTGATCTTGTCCAGCCTCATTAACCTTAGAGACACCTGCATCAACCTAGGTAGACGTCGTGCAACTATCCCTACTTGGATTCCTAGCTTCTCGGCTCGCATTCCGTTCCGAGTTTTCCAACATCTTGACGCGTTCCTCCAGCAACTGTATTTTCAACATCTCGCCTTCAGCATCTTGGATTTGGTCATGACCAATCACATTTCCTTCCACAGGGTTTGCACCTGGAGATCTAGCATTTGTAGATGCTGAAACATTAACTCAGCTAGGTCCAGCAACATCCCTTCCTGCACCACGGATTGGGTTCTCAACCCATCCGGCATGCTCCTCCAACAACTATCGCAATCTTTGACCTTCCTCCTATCTCCATATGGCATTACAATGGTCCATTTCCTCCCGAGTAAGTTGGAGGTCCTCCTCTCTCTGGAGACGATTGCAAGTCTCCATCTTTCCATCCAGTTCATCATCGAGCTGAGGGTGGATTACAACATTCGAATGTCAGGATTCTCCACCTGGAACTCCAACAGAGGATCCTACGGTTGAACTGGTGGGCAGACTTGCTAGATCACCACGTTCTCGGGATGCAGAGAGTTTGCTGTGTCCAAGATCTCAGATTCAGTTTCCACAGTGACACAGTTTGCCTCCGGGGCCATGAAATCCGCCAACTCTTGTTCTTGATTTGCGGTTGTGGTTGTCCTCCTGGCAACTGGTACTGCCGAGTTGTCTGACTACGATTTCTAGTATTTGCTGCCATCTTCAATGATAGTTCAATGGCTTTTCGTGATTTGGGAATCAAATTTTATGGCTCCCCACGGTCAGCGCTAATGTTCCAGTGTAGAACACAAATGTCTAGCCTCTGAGGGCTAGTGGATGATTTATATTGGATCAAATGGTTCCCGAGGATGTCTATCGACTAAACACCCAAGAGAAGACTACCCACTGCTATCTATGACGAAGATAACACTGAGTGCTCAGAGATCACCGTGCAACACAAGTATGGCGTATCGCCAGAAAGGTGGGGTGTGTGCACAGTGAAACTAAATGTAAATAATGAATAGAGAATTGAGGGAGTGCACCTGGTGGGTATCCTTTTATTTAGAGAGGTCACCTAGGGTTTCAACCTACTGGTTATGCATCCGTTCCCCCAGCCATACGCGTCTCCACGATCTGTGCTGTGTTTGCTCCACTACCTGCATTACCCCAGATTACGGGCATGATCATGGGATGATTGGCATTTTACCTGATTGAGGAAGATCCTGTCATAAAGTGCCCTTACTGGGTCTAAACTCTACTAGGCCCATTACTCTGGTCCATAACACATACCAACCTGTGATGCTATCAAAAGAAAAGCCCGTGATTTTCTATGGGGATCATTGGACAAACAAAGGAAAATGCACCTAATTTCTTGGGACATTGTATACAATGGAAAACGATATGGGGGCTCAAAATATGACACCTCAAGCAACAGAATTGTGCCTTTATGACGAAACTCATTTTGGGATTATTTAAGGACTGAAACTCATTATGGATGAAGGTTATGCAAGGGAAATACGGTTGTGGAGATGACTTGCTACCACAAATTAACCTGCAAAAAAAAAAGGCTCTAATACATGGAACAGAATGCAACAAAATTGGAGCAAAGAGGTATAAAATTCAATAGGTCTAAGATACATGTTCATCTTTTTTCTACCGCAAGTATACGGGTCGCAAGTAGTATAAAAAGTTGTCGTTCCTACAAAGAGTAAAACAAAAGTGTGCTAATTAATGCAATTGTTCTCTTAATTTGATTTGGGCAAAGTCATTTTGAATATTTCAATTTGTAAACACAATTTTTTTGGTTCAAAACAAAGTAAATTATAATAAACAAGGAAAAAATTGATTCTAACTTCAAGTAAATGAAGCTCTATAATCACTTCTCTCCTCTATACTTCATGAGACCAATTAATTCCCTCTTAACTAGCTTTTAATAAAAAAAATTAAGTATTTGTCTAAGATTCACTGGAAAAGCTTTCTCAACTCGAAACCAACATCTAGTTTTAAAGAACTCATTCAATCTCTTGTAACAAGTTGAAAATAGTCATTAAAACCTAATCTTATGATAACAATACTATCAATAGGAAAATCTCTTTCCTATTAACAAACTATCCATTCATGGAAGAATTTCAAGACTAGCATGATTTTATCAAAGCTCTTCAAATAAGATAATCTCTCTCAAGCATCATCTCATTTAACACATCAATCAAGTGATGATCAAGCATTGAGAAGCTTTAAGCACATAATAAAATCAACACATCATACTCATTAAAAGGTAAGAAAGAGAGAAGAATGAAGTATCAATCCATGTAGAGGTTCAAGGTGACCTTTGAAATGAAAGTTTAGCTACTCATAATTTGTACAAACCAAGAACTAAACATATATATAGTAAATGGGCTCAATACAGAAAAAAGAGTAAAGAGAAGAAAGAATGAAGAAAACCCAAGAGTAGGAGCCTTAAATCTCTTCAAGACCACCAACCAAGCATCTAGCACCTTACGTCTGTTCTCCAAGCTCTCACATCGCTCCAAATTCAACCTAGAAGTCAAGAATGCCCAATTTTCAACCTTACACTTCAATAAAAACCCTCAAAATGTGTTTCAGCAAGTAAAACACATGGTTGTACTTTTTGTCATTTCCTTCGACGCACATGCCGTGTGCTAAAGCATATGACACAGTAAGCTCAAATAATCCTTGTTGGCTTCGGCCAAGGTGTCATGTGCTAAAGCAGATGACATGGTAAGTTTATATCTCCATTGGCTTCAACTAACATGTTGTTGGCTAAAGCATATTACACAGTAAGCTTCTTCCTCATTAAGTATTGTTTGCTTTATCACATGTATTGTTGGCTGAAGCCAACAACACAACTGCTTTCTTCCAAGCTTCATGAGCTAGTCTTTGTTTGATCTTTATTGCTGCAAATTTTGTTTCTTAATCCTTGAAAAGCTTCCCCATTTGTCTCTATCCCCTACAAGAGAGAGGATTTATAAGTTCTCACTTTTTCTTTGAAACAAAGCACATAATATGTGGTTTTAAACAAGAATGTCTTTAACTTTAGTTTGCTTCTTTGATCTGCATATTTTCTTCTTTATACTCTTTCTACACACAATTTGAATCCAAAAAATAGTTGAAAAGGGAAGAAAATGTACTGAAATATTATCAATTTATAAGAGTTAAAAATGCTGATGCTGAAGACAAGGGCGGAATTAGGGGGGGGCTAGGGGTGGCCCCCACCCCCCCTAAAATTGCAGAATTTTACCATAAAATTAGGAAATTATGCTTTAGCCTCAGAAAATTTAAATATTTTCATTTTAGTCCTTATCAACAAGTTTCATAGAGGGACTAGACTGAAAATATTGAAATATTTATGAGGCTAAAGCATAATTTCCTAAAATTTTGGGTCCAATTCTATAATTTTCTCCCCATAATTTCAAATGCTAACTTCACTAAATTCTATTATGTAATTCCCCCCTCCTCCCAAATTTCAAATCCTAGTTCTGCCCCTGGCTGAAGAGTATATAAGATGGAAGTGGGAGAAGAGAAATGCCTTCACTGTTAAGTCGGCACATCAGGTTCTTACAAATTCTGATGAAATGTCGACTGTTAATTGGACATAAATATGGAAGCTTAAAATCCCTCAGCGCTGTAAACTATTTGCATGGCTTAAGATGCATGAACGTTTAACAACCAACAAACTTAAAAGGCGACGAACTTTACACCGTGATGGTAAATGTGATCGATGTAACGATTGTGTAGAGGACGTTATCCATGCTCTTCGAGCTTGTGCAGACATCAAGAGATTCTGAGAATCGGTGACCAAACATCCTGCTACGTTAAATTCTTCTCCGATAATATTTATGATTGGTTTCGATT
The DNA here is from genome assembly GCA_034222035.1 of Acacia crassicarpa. NCBI lineage: Eukaryota > Viridiplantae > Streptophyta > Magnoliopsida > Fabales > Fabaceae > Acacia > Acacia crassicarpa. The sequence continues at coordinate 12,755,868 of JAWXYG010000005.1, forward strand.
GAACATGAGATGCCCCATGGAAAAGGATGCCAACTATTGGAAAGGGCTTCTTTTTTTTTTTTTTTTTTACAAGGTGATAGGGGGGATCGAACTTATGACCAAAAAAGGAGAAATTAATCCCAATACCACTACACTACTAGTAGTGCTGGTGGCATTTTATCAATAATAAGATGATTTATATGGAGAGATCGAAATGAACGAGCCCAATTCTAATCTCGCAATAGGGATTGATAAGAGTTTGGGGGGAGCAATGGTTTGTATCATTGGGATAAATGGGCCTGGGATGGCGGAACCTGGGGTATCATCATTAAATCGGATTCCTATGAATGGTTCAACGGAATTGGGAAACGTGTCCAGGCTTGAGCATATTGGGTCCTGATGTCGTGCTGTGATTTGTTGGCCACGGAGAATTAGTTACCCATCGTTCAACTGGCAAAAGGTTCCACACAAAAAAAAAAAGAATGGTAAAGGAGTTGGACACTCTTATCAAAAGGGAGGGGATTCGATCATGGAATTGGTAAAAACGCTGGGAAAGCATCTTAACTATTAGGTGCCTAGGTTAACGCCATAAAGTAATAAAAGGCTCGTCCTACCTAACATCGGTATTACTTAGGAGGAAGAGAGATTTCGCCCTGTCTTTGGATTGTGAGTGAACTCAATCCCCTTTCGAAAATTTATGTATAAAGAAATAATAGAGAATACTTTTTAGTTTTGTTTTCTTGTTCTGATGTTAAAAATAATAATAATAATAATAATAATAATAATAATAATAATAATCGGAGTGAAATATATTCCCTCCGGTCCTAATTATAAGAGTTAGTTGATTTTTTTGGAGAGATTAAGGAAACTAATTAAATTACTTTAGAGTATTTTTATTTTTATTTTTTTCTTCAAACTAATTAGTTTAACTAATAAACTAATGTATAATCTAAGGATATACAACATATGAAATGATTAAGTAACTTATTTAGTTTCCTTAACCTCTCCAAAGAAAATCAACTAGCTCTTATAATTAGGACCGGAAGTAGTAATAACTAAAAGAAAAACTTGTGTAACAGAAGAAATGTCAGTGTATCGTACTCTAATTATTATATCAATTATCATAATCAATATATATATATATATGGGGTTTAACTTTCTCATGTTACATGAGAAAAAGAAGATTCCTACATACACATAAAATAGTGAGACCCACATATACATATAATGAGCATTATATGTATATGTGGGTCCCACCATTTTATGTGTGTGTAACATGAGAAAACATTTCTCCTACAACATGAGAAATGTTTTTTCCTATATATATATACCAGTTATATTTTGTTCTTTTTTTTATTTATTGTAAAAGCGCCTTTGAATTCAAATTTCATTTATGATGTAACGGATATTTGACCAATATAAACCTGTATTAATCTCTTAAATTTCAATTCAATTTAGGGGTATATTAGATAACGAGGTTCAGATATGTTCAGCTGGCAACAACTATCATATTGATGGCCCGGCAAACTTTATTTAAATTTCTCGCCCAGTTATTTATCGGGTTTGGATTCTCTCAGTATCTCTTTTCTCCTTTTCTTCTCAATATCTAATCTCTACCCTCAGATTTTACAAAATAGATGGTCCAGATTTAATATTTTATAAAACTAGTATTCTAAACATGAATAAACAAACTTAAATTATTAAATCATGATCTACACAATTTATACTTATAATACAAATAAAATTATTTAAAAAAATTATTATAAAACACTATCATAATTGTTTTAGAAAATATTAAATCTGAACTGTCTATTTTTTCATGCAATGGTGGAAATGAGATTCTAAGAAGAAAATAAGAGAAGAGATTCTGAAGAAATCTGTTCCCGTTATTTATCCGGCAAATTTTTACTTTCTAACCTGGCGATGGCATAGATTCATCCGAGACTGGCACAGAGAATTGTTTCATCCCACAACTTATTAAGAAATAAAAAATAAAATCAGACAACACCCATAAAACACGTTCGACTTAATTTGCGGAAATATGCCTAAGAAAATGGAACAGGTTGGTTTAATTCACAGAAAATTGCAATCATCAAATTAAAATATAAAAAGACAAAGGATGATACAAAAACGAAAACTGCCAATATGTGTAAAATTATCTATACTAAGGCTACTACAAACATTCAAGATTGAATTGCGAAAAAAAAAAGAAACAGAATCATAGACAACAAACCAAGATTATACAATGACCCAGAATTTAGACAACAGCATACAACTTGATCACTCGCTCAAAGCCAGCCATAATGAAACTTCACAGACAAACCTTGAGAGAACTAACAGACACACACCTTAGGCAGCAATTTCCTCTTCTTCCTCCTCATACTCGTCCTCGTCGGCAATGGCATCCTGGTATTGCTGGTACTCGGCAACCAGATCGTTCATGTTACTCTCAGCCTCAGTGAACTCCATCTCGTCCATTCCCTCGCCAGTGTACCAGTGCAAGAAAGCCTTGCGCCTGAACATAGCTGTGAATTGCTCACTGACTCTCCTAAACATCTCCTGAATTGATGTTGAGTTCCCAATAAAAGTAGAAGACATCTTAAGACCCTTAGGTGGGATGTCACACACGCTAGACTTGACATTGTTAGGAATCCACTCAACAAAGTAAGACGAGTTCTTGTTTTGTACATTGATAATCTGTTCATCCACTTCCTTGGTGCTCATTTTACCACGGAACATTGCTGATGCAGTCAAATAACGACCATGGCGTGGATCTGCAGCGCACATCATGTTCTTGGCATCCCACATTTGCTGGGTCAACTCAGGCACAGTCAAGGCACGGTACTGCTGGGATCCTCTTGAGGTTAAAGGTGCAAATCCAACCATAAAGAAATGGAGACGAGGGAATGGGATAAGATTCACAGCAAGCTTTCGAAGATCAGAATTCAGCTGTCCAGGGAATCGCAAACAGCAAGTAACACCACTCATGGTAGCAGAAATGAGGTGGTTAAGGTCGCCAACTGTAACAAGACATGAAAATAAAACAGATGGGATTAAGAACTCCCATCTATAATAAAATATAATTTAATACCTTCCTAAGGAAGTGACTAGCAAGCAAATGATGACATAAGCTCAACAACCACAACCACTATGAGTGAGACACATGACCTGGAAGGATATGTATGAAATCCTCACTAGACAGTGGATAAAAAGGTATGCCAAATGATTACTTAGCATCAACAAGAGAAAGAAGAAGAAAAAGTTGCACTATCCCACAAAAAACCAGATAGACAAATTAGAAAACTTACAAGTTGGAGTGGCAAGCTTCAGAGTTCGGAAGCAGATGTCATAGAGAGCCTCGTTGTCCAAGACCATGCATTCATCAGCATTTTCAACAAGCTGATGTACAGAAAGTGTGGCATTGTAGGGCTCTACAACTGTGTCAGAAACCTTTGGGGAGGGAAAGACAGAAAAGGTCAACATCATGCGATCTGGGTACTCTTCCCGGATCTTTGAAATGAGAAGCGTTCCCATGCCAGAGCCAGTTCCTCCTCCCAAAGAATGGCAGACTTGAAATCCTGTTCACAATATTGAGATTTAGAATAAATTCCGTTCTGTTAGATTAAAAAGAAGTATCTGAAATTTTGAATAGATTGGCTTTTAGAAGGAGATCGAAAATTACCATAATTGTAGTCTCATACTTGTTCAAAAGTCTAGAGTACTGAGATTAACAGCAAAAACAAAACAAATGGGAAATGAAAGATTGCAAGTTTTCTTGTTATATTTTGGAAAAAGTACAAACTACACCAAACAAAAAAGGTTGACTGCTGAGACCAGATATGTTTCCAACACACAATACAAAATCATCATAAATGACTACAAAGAGAATCCTAGGTGCAGGGGAAGAAAAGAAGAGGATACCAACAATGCCTAATCGGACGTTTAAAAAAATGGTTGCAAAACCGTACCATACCATTCCTATCACCAATATAGAGGCAAATTAACAACAAACCAAGATTATAATACATCGCAACTAAGAATTCAACAATGACAAAATGAATCACAGTATTGACACCCTAAAATACATGAATAAAATCAAGGACCAGCAAACGGCAAAACCATAACGAAATCTGAACACTTCTATTCTAATTCCGCTATAACAATACAGCCTCAGATTGAAAATCATTTGAGAAAGAAACACAGAAACACGGAATGAATCGATGAACTCGTTACCCTGCAAGCAATCACAATTCTCGGCTTCCTTTCTCACAACATCCAAAACCGAATCGATGAGCTCAGCCCCCTCGGTGTAATGACCCTTAGCCCAGTTGTTCCCCGCACCAGATTGCCCAAAGACGAAGTTATCCGGGCGGAAGATCTGGCCGAATGGACCGGATCTAAGAGAATCCATGGTACCAGGCTCCAGATCCAAGAGAACGGCGCGAGGAACATACCTGCCTCCGCTGGCCTCATTGTAATAGACATTGATGCGCTCAAGCTGGAGCTCAGAATCGCCGTTGTACTTTCCGGTATGGTCAATTCCATGTTCATCGCAGATAACCTCCCAGAATTTGGCGCCGATCTGGTTACCGCACTGACCACCCTGGATGTGAAGGATTTCTCTCATTTTCTCGGGAAAGTAACGGAAAAATCAACAGAAGATCTGAGAGAGGGAAAGAGAGAGAATCGAGGAGGTACGAGGCTCTGTTCAGTGGAGGGAAGAGATTGAAATGGCGGAAGAGGGGAGTGAGGACTATTTAAAGGTGAGATCATTACGTAATTAAGAGTAACTTGAGGGGTAATTTAGAAAAATGTGGACCAATGGTGTGGTGGTTGGTTTTGATTCTTTTAGAAATTATTGGTGGTAATGAGTTGTAATAGAATTTTGAAAACAGAGGATCTGAGCCAGATTGGCATTCTTTTTTTTGTGGTTTTGTATTATTGTCATTGTTTAGGTTTATTTTTGTCTGAATTATGAGGGTGGTTTACTGTTTCTTCTAAATAAATCCCCCTTGGCCGTTTAAACAGATAAGACGAAACGGAAAAAGCTTTTTTAAAAAACAAAGAAAAAATATACTAATTAATTATTAATTAATATGCACAGAATATGTGTCTTCATTTTTTAAATGGGGATGAAAATGTATTGACACTTGTCAAGAGTCAACCGGGAGAGTACAAATTCAATCTTTTGATTGAGGTAATTTCATTAATTAATTAATTAACTGTCCATTTAAATAGTTCAATTTTAAAATATAGTTAAGGTTCAATTTTGTTTTACAATTATTTTTGAATGACTTTTGGACACCATTTAATCAATAAGAACATTAAAAAAAACAAAATAAGGATGTTGCAAATCTGTAAATAAAGGTTTGTCAAAATGGCACTTGCAACCATAATGTTCTTTTGAGTATAAAAATATATATGAAGTTAGTGTTATCATGGATCAGACATTCTGACTAAATTAAGTTTGGCCTCAACTTAAGGTCTAGACTAGATAGGACATCGAGCTATACAAGACAACCTGAGGTTTAATCTGGTCCAACACTAGTCTAAGCTCGGGCTAGACCAATCCAACGAAATGTATGGACTAGTCTAGCCAGTCCAAGACCTGTTTGATTTTTTTTTTTTCGGTCTTGGAATATTTTCTACAAACACACACATTTTACTGGCTGAATAAAAAAAAGGGGAAAAGAAAGAAGGTGAACACCACTGAGAATTGAACCATAAACATGAATACTAAATAGGCTTATACAGTGAGGCCCCATTTAATACGGGGAAAATTTGAAAAGGAAAAGGAACTTGGAGGAAGGAAAGGAAAAAAAAGGAAGATTTTGAAAGATGAAGGAAAATGAGTTGTTTAGTATAAAGAAAATAAAAAGATAGTAGTTGATAAAAAATTAAAAAATGTTTATTTTGCCCTCTGAAGTAATTAATTCAAAATAAAAATAATAATTTTTTTTTTTGCTAAAATATATTTTTTAAAAAATGCTCTTGTTAAGTTCAAACTCGTGTAAAAAAAATTCCCGCAAATTCAAACTTCCCCCCAAGCTCTAATTTTCATGCCGTTCCCACGTCTGTTTATATCTTTTAACAAATTTAACCCTCAAATTTTAACTTCAGATCCCACTAATTTTGGTGGCATTTGATCTTCTCACGTATGAGGAAAAATTGGTGGGCACGGGGTGGGCCCATGAACTTAGGTTCTGGGGAAAATTTGTCCACCAAACAGAGAAAGTTGCTAATATTCCTTTTCTTTCTTCCTGAATCCATGTACCAAACCGGCTCTAAGTGTAATGTCACCCATATCAAGCTGAGATGCAATATCCTCAAATTGTGTCTTCACGTGCTGATGGGACAATGCGCTGGGTGCTAATGCTAGATGCTAGATTATAGGGGATTAAAATATATATATATATATATATATATATATATATATAAAATATATTCAAATTAGACTGGACCAAACCAAGGGGTCTAAGACCTTGGCCTAAAGTCCAATTCGGCCCGAGAAGACCAATCTGTTCTAGTCTAGCTTAGAGCCAATTTTTCTTTATCAGACCGGATCGAGTCAAACCAGATTACCTGCACCACAGGGTCTCTTACCCATTTCCTTCCTGAAGTCCTTTTTTCCCCCTCAGCCCTACATGAAGTCTTTGAAATGGTACAAGAATACCATTTCAGTTAACTTCTCATAAATGTCCGTCACTTTTTCTCATGGATCCCACTTGTTGCCCCCTCATCCTCATCTTTCTCATAAATGTGCGATTTCAGTAACAACAACGTCAACGGCCTGCCACCTTCGTCGGACCAACCCATTGTGTTCTCTAGTGAAGTTTCTGAATAATTGGATTTGTCAAATGAGGGATGATTGGTGTCGTCAACGCTGAGGGATGAGGGAGAGGAGAGGAGGAGTTGAAGGGTGATGTTGAAGAGAGACCAAGGCATGTTTGATGTTGTAAAAGCACGTGACAAAATTTTTTTCACAAATTTAATAAGAGCCCGTTTGGATCTTCTTATTTTTAGCTTAAAAGTTACTTTTAAGCTAAATTTAAAAAAAAAAACTAAAAACTGTTTGGTGATTATATAAATTTTTTAGTTTAAAAGTTACTTAAAAGTTGAAATTAAAAATAAGTTGTTTGACAAAATTTTTGTCATAAGCACTTTTTCTAATAAAAATATCATAAAAGATATATTATAAAAGGGTAGTGGCGGTGGTGGCGGCAACGGCGCCGACGGTAGCGGTGGCGGACACAGTAACAGTGGCAGTCGGGGGGCGGGGGGTGGTGACAGCGGCGGCTAGGGGTAGAAATAAGTCAGGCCCCTATCAGGCGGCCTACGCCCTGGCCTGTTTAGGGCCTGGTCAGGCCTGGCCTGTTTGTTAAAAAAGCCAGACCAAGGTCTATTTAAAGGCCTATATGTGTAAATAGGCCAGGCCTATTTTGTTAAAGCCTAACCTGTAAGCCTTCGGACTTAGCCTGTTTACACATTATATATATATATATATATATTTATTTATTTATTTATTTATTTATTTCATATAATAATAAAATATTTATTTTTTCATTTTTATATTTATATAGATTTTGATAGACTCAAATTGTGTAAAGCCTACTTATGGTTTTCAAGGCCTGTAATATGAGACCTTTTTAAAGGCTTATATTATAAGTAGGCCTTTAAAAAGGCTTCAGGCCTGACCAGGCCTTATGAAGGCTCAGGCCTGAGCCTAAAAAAAACCTGCATTTAGGCTTAGGCTTAGGCTCAGGCTCAGGTTCAAGCCTTTTAACCCCATTACAGGCTCAGGCCTATTTAGCCAAAACCTGGCCTGGCCTATTTCCATGCCTAGCGGCGGCAATGGTGGTGGCAGTGGCGGCGGCGGTGGTGGTGGTGGCAGCGGTGGGGACGGTGGAGGCAACGGTGACATTAGTGTTCGATCGAAAGATTATGGGTTCTTTTTTCTTTTGTTCTTTTTTTAAAAAAGAAAAAGAAAGAGAGAGAGCTTAAAAATAAGCTCCTATGAGGAGCTTATTTTTAAGCTCTTTTTTTCTTCATTATAAAATAAGCTCTTATAATTATAAGAGCTTTTGTAAAATCTTGTTTGGCCTAGCTTATATTTATAAGTAGAAGATAAGCCAAAAATAAGCTAGGTCAAACAGACACTAAATCACATTGGAAAAGCAACTTCTACCACTAATCCAAAGACTTGACTAAGAAAGATGAGGTTGAGGAAGCAACAAGTGAGACCCTCAAAACATAAAATGAGATGGACGGTTTGTGAAGAGTTAACTGAAGTGGTATTTCTGTACTTTTGAAAAATTTTATATATATTTTTACACTCAAAAAAGTATTATAGAGTCAAGTATCTTTTAAAACTATTGTTAAATTTGCACATTTACCTAAAAAAATAATGAATAATACAACATAAAAGTTTTTAAAATCTTAATGTTACATTTTTAAATGTCAACTTATGGTTTTAGAAAGTTTCTCAAGTCTCAACTTACCCTTACGATTAACTTAATACTGACAGCTAAGAAATGACGATATTCCACTAATTTTAAAAGAATTACATGCTATGGGACCTTTCAACAGATGGAGAAGCTCGCTGTTTCTAGGACCTTTCGACGAATGGCAGCTTCCCAGTGGCCTCGGCCTATGACTTGCTCAGTGAGCGTGGGATCTCCGACTTTCACCAGCTATGGGACGTGATATGGTCTTGGCGAGGGGCACAAAGAGTTAGGGTATTTCTCTGGCTTGCGGCACGCTCTAGCTTGTTAACCAACGTTGAACGTCACCGACGTCACATGGGGCCTGACACTTGAAAATGGAGCTGAATACCTAAGAGGGGGTGAATTGGGTATCTTTAAATTTTTCGAAAAGTGCTATGTTTTAAACTATGGAAAACAAGGTAAATCAGAGGAAGGAAAGAAAAGCTTGCACAAGATGATTTATCCTGGTTCGGTCTTATCAACTCGACCTACATCCAGTCCCCAGACACTCTGGGTTTTTCCACTATATCAATGATTTCACCCTCTGCACTCAAGAGTAGTTCTCTAGAACTCACTCCCCCTTACAAGTTGTAATCAAAGCACCCAACCACCAAGTCCCTTGACTTGTGGTTCTTTACAATTAATGATCAATAACAAAAATAACTCTCTCAAAAGAGTAGATAGTGATAATCACTGAAGCTCACAATGTCAAAAGACAATTTACAAATGAAAACAGAAGGTAATTGAGACTATTCAATGCTTGAGTGTTTTCAAATGTTCTTAGTTGTTGAGAAGCCTTGAATGCACTCTATTTATACTTAGAGAGCATTAAATGACCGTTGTAAGATGAATCAAACCGTTGGAGGTGATTAGTGATAACCTTGGTCAGCTTCTCTCTCTAATCTCCACATAATCCAGATGTTTAATTGGTCTGAGGTGTCTCTTATGAATTTTCCCGTTGGAGAAAAGTTTGCTTGTTGTAGAAAGCATTCTTTACCGTTCTGTATGCGTGCTCAGTTGGATTAACCAAAAGGAGGCTAATTTTCTGAAGTGCATTTAATGCTCTGAGCACTTTATGCTTTTTGCCTTTGACCTTCATTAATCTTCTTCTAAGTCAGCTGAAATTTACTTAACAAAGTGGTTAAACATAGCTAAGAACATATATGAATGATTAATGGAAGCATTAAGATCAAAAGACAGTGTTTCACAAATTCGTGTGATTTGAAAATCAGTTTTCAGCGCCCAATACTCGAGTGTGTTCTTCAATACTCGAGTATGTCACTGTGTACTTAAGTCAATACTTGAGTATCAAGGCTGATACTCGAGTATGCTTCTTTCAGAGGCAAACCATCGTGACTTGAACTTTGAAAACCTATGTCAATACTTGAGTATGTAAGTATATACTCGAGTTTTGAACCTTTTGAAGGAAAATGAGCTTAACTTCAAAACCTCAATACTTGAGTATCCATTTCAATACTTGAGTATTCAAATCATTGACAAATGGATAACCTCTCTGTATGCTCAATACTCGAGTGTGCTAAACCAATACTCGAGTATTGATTCAATTTCAAAATTTGTGAAGTTTTTCCATGTCAATACTTGAGTATTCATAAACAGGTGTTCAGTTGAAAAACTTTGTAAGAGCCCAATACTCGAGTATGTAAAACATATACTCGAGTTTCCAACAGTTATAAAGGTTTGAAGACTCTCTGTAAGACCAATACTCGAGTATTCAAATGCCATACTCGAGTATTCACTCAAAGTGAAAAATTGTTTGCTCTCTGTAAGTCCAATACTCGAGTATTGCTTCCAATACTTGAGTATTGACTCAGCTTGAAAAACTTGAGTACTCTCTAGAAGTCCAATACTCGAGTATGCAAGTCCCATACTCGAGTATGTACTTAAGATCAAAACTTGATTGCTCTCTATAACTCCAACACTCGAGTATTGCTTCCAATACTTGAGTATTGCTTTGTAGAATGAACTTGAGCAATCCACTGTCAAGTCAATATTCGAGTATTAATTCCAATACTCGAGTTTCCAATTGACAGATGATTTTTAGCAAATGTGGAAACTTCAAAACATGTTTACAATTGTTGATTATCATTAAAACACATAGAGAACTAATAACACTGGGTGCTCCAGGTGTGGGGGTGATAAGGAGGATGTTGATCATATATTTAGACGGTGCCAATATGCCCAGAATGTGTGGTGCCAGTTTATTCCCATATCAGCGATGCAAAACTTCATGCAGGCCGATCTACAACAATGGATGTACTAGAATCTGGTTCAGACCAGACCCAATCAAGATGACAGTGGTAGTTGGGCCGGTATCTTCGACCTTGTATGCTGGAAACTGTGGGAGGCTCGAAACAAGGCAATCTTCCAAGACTCACATACCCAGCCGACAGCTCTGGCAAGGGAGATCAGGGTACTCTCAGAGTTTAATTTACAAGCTAATCTGTCTGGAGTAAAAAGTAACGTGTCAAGAAAAATTGCTATGCCTATTACGTGGAATAAACCACAGCTAGGGACCGTGGCTCTAAACTGTGATGGCGCTCAGAAGCAAGATACTTTGGCTACGGGAGCGGGATGTATCCTTAGAGACCACAGCGGGAGATGGCTGGGCGGTTGCTGCAGGAATATTGGGATTTGTACCTCACTTCAGGCCGAGCTATGACTATGCCATTGTACTGACTAATCGCTTTGATTAGTCCTCCTATCACAACAACAACAAAAAGAAAAAAAGAATTACATGCTAAATTTATTTGACAATTTTTAAGAATGCTTTCAAGAATTTGACAATTTTATGCAACTCTTTCAAGAATGCTTTCAAACCAAAAATACACTTTAATTATTTTAAAATTTATTAGTTTTTGAATTATTTTAAAAATAAAATATAAAAATATAAAATGGTTATAGTAAACCCATTACCATTTGATTTTAGGGATAGGATATTGTCACTACCAATTTTATGTCACTACCACTTTTTCACCGTTAGATCAGAATCTTATACCTTGATAAAGGTAGATAAGATTCTAATCTAACGGTGAAAAGGTGGTAATGACTTGGTAGTGACAATATTCATAACCCTTGATTTTATTATATCATATCTAAACCATTTAAGTCTTTTAAAACTTAATTAGCCTATGAATGCAGTTGTTCAATTCAATGTTGTCAAAAACTAGTTTCTACGTAGACACGGAAAGGGGTAGTAGAAACGTAAAACATAGAAACGACACGGCACGTAAAGTTTCTACTTAGTACTACTTAAATCAGAGCTTAAAATTATATACATATGCATGGGGGAAAATAATCAAAAATCAGTAAATAACTACTCAAAATTCAATTAGAAAAACATCAAAATAATAAAGTTTAACAACTCCTAAATTATAACAATTCATTCAAATCAAATACATTATCTTGAATGTCATCAATGTTCTCTTCTCTTCCTCTTACAAGTTCATTTGCAAAGTTAGGAGTGTCCAAATCATCATAATCCATAAGTTCCCTTTCAAGCAAACTGTACTCATTATGGGCATCAACATCTAAGTCATCTTCCCCATCTTCATTTTCCACAATCCAGTCATCATCAGATGGAAGGTCATCAAAATTACATGCAGGGGAGTTTCGAGGTTTCTTTTTATTGCCCAATCTTGAATTACCCATAATAAAAACAACATCATTCATAGTCTTTTGCTTCAAACGATTTCTTTTCTTTGTGTGAACCTAAAGAAAGAAAAAGAATTAATATGCAACTCACAACATTTTTAAAATGAAACACAATTCATATTTCAAGAATAAAATTATACCATCTCAAAGGCACTCCAGTTCCGTTCACAACCAGACGAACTACAAGTCAAACTTAGCACACGAATAGCAATTTTTTGAAGCTCTGGAAGTTGATCCCCATAAGAATCCCACCAATCTGCTGGCTTTTTGCACTTAACTCCAGCCCTGGCTACTGCAGAACCTATAAAATCAGTTCGCTTCTTGAAATCATCAATTTGTCTATCAATCTTAGATACTTCATCCATATCCCCCCCAAGCATCCTTTCTAAACAATCATATAGTCCACGTTTCACTTCATAATCAGCATTGAATGAGGGACTATAATGAAGTTGAGCGTTAAAGAAATAGCCTGCAGCATGCAAAGGCCTATGGAGTTGGTTTGCCCATCTTGCATCAATGATATCCAATATTGGCTTGTACCTATATAATGGAAAAAATAGTATTAGTTTTGAAACAAAAAGTAAGAAAGAATACTTCTAAAACTAACACAATAACTTACAATATTTCAACATCATTGAAGGCCGCTTGAATTCTCTGTTTAGCTTGATTCATTTCATCATAAATCAATGCCATGGCTGGCTTGTCATCCGAATCAACAATTCGGAGCACTTTCATCAAAGGATAAGCTGCCCTCAAGCATGTAACGACATTTAGCCAAAATTCCCTTTCCATGACAACATCTTCAATGAACTTCCCATCCTTTGACCTTGCATACTTACTAGCCTTCCATTCTTCAGAATTAAACGTCCTTCTCAATGCAAGCTTGTTCTCATTGAGGCATGTCAAAGTCAAATAAGAAGTGGCAAAACGAGTCATGGCGGGTCTTACCAAATCTTTCCCTTTGGTCTCTCTTTGCAGAAGGGAAATGAGAGAAGTTCTAGCATAAATAAATGTTGTAATTTTTCTTCCCTTCTGAATAGTATCTTGATGAACCGGCATTTTCTTCCCAAAATCCTCCAACATCAAATCAATGCAGTGGGCTGCACAAGGTGTCCAATATAGCTTTTTTCTTTTTTCCATCAACATCTCTCCGGCAGCTTTGTAATTTGCTGCATTATCCGTCACAACCTGTACAACATTTTCTTCACCAACTTCCTCAACAACTTCATCAAGCATCTTAAATATTTTTTCAGCTGTTTTGGTAATGTGAGATGCATCAATGGATTTGAGGAAAACAGTTCCCATAGGGCTATTCACACAAAAATTTATAATTGACCTCCTTCTTCTATCAGTCCAGCCATCAGTCATTATTGTGCATCCCACTTTCTTCCATTCAGCCTTGTATTCTTCAATTAACTCCATTGTCTTGTCATATTTTATCTTCAAATATTTGACTCTAGCCTCATGGTAAGATGGTGGCTTAAAGCCTGGACCATGTCTTGCAATAGATTCACACATCTTAGGGAATTCCTCACCCTTTAACACATTGAAGGGTATGGCATTGTTGTATAAAAAAGTACATATGTCAAGGCATGCTTCTTCTCTCACATTCTTATTGAATATGGCATTGATGGTTGTTTGATTTGCTATTCGGCCTTTCTTGAAAATATTTTTGGGATTATTGTCAACTTCAATCCCTTTTCTTTTTTCCACTTCACTAGCAATACTTTCTTCTTCTTCTAAAGAGAACCTCGACTTCTTTACTAATTTTTCTTGCAAACTATATACAAGTAACAACATTTCCTTTCTTACTTCATCAGAAACAGCTACACATGGAGCACAGTCCTTTTGTGTACCTGCCAAGTGATGTTTGAACCGATAAACCCCTGAGATTTCGCTCTTACAATAATTGCATACAATCTTTCTTGGATTTGTCTCACTCGGAGTGCCATGTTTCCACCCAATATCTGATCTATTTCCAGGAGCATTCCTTGGTAATATTTTTCTTCTCATAAAGGCTTCAACTTCAGCCCCTATATTGCTAGTATTACTCTTACTACTACCAGCCCCAGCCCCAGGAGAAGGAGTTGGACAACTACCATCACTGGAAGCCATACTAAATAGGAAACAATTAGGGAGGGAGCTTCAGTATGAACCAAAAAACCCACAAAGAAAGAATAAGATCACTATTCAAAATATGTTCAATTGCTATCCACAATTCAGAAAAATGCTATGAATAATATCATAGTTCAGAGCACATTAGAAGAAGGTTCAGAAATATACATTACATGCCATATCACGAGACAAAATTGTAAAACAGGGGAGGAAATTGTAGAAATAAAATCAGTGGGACAAAATCAGCCTATAACAAAATTACTCAAAGAGCTAATAAGAAAGGGGCCAAAAACAGGGGAGGAAATTGTAGAAATAAGCACCGGTGAAATAGGATAAATAAGCACTGACGAATACTAACCAACGGAAGCACGAGATGTCGACGTCGGAGCACGAGCAGTCAGCAAAGCACGAGGAGGAAGCACGAGCAGTCAGCGCCGGAGACGAATCAGAGAGCGGACGACAGCGGAGCACGAGGAGTCGACGCCGGAGACGGAGTGGATCAGAATCGGCGACGCAGAGAGTGGGAGTGGGCGACAACGACGCCGAGAGTGGAGGATGCAGCAGATGATTTGGGGTTGGGCATTTGGCTTTTAGGGTTTGGGAATGGGAGTGAAGCAGTGAAGCACGCACGATGGTCGATGGGTTCGGTTTTTTTTCCCTTTTTTTTTTTTTGGTTTTAGGTAAAAACGGTAAGGACTGTAGAAACTTGCGTTTTTACCAGTTTCTACGTTTCTACACTAGTGTCTACCCGTTTTTGTCTTGGACAGTGTCTACCTGCATTTTTGCACTGAACTCCCTAGTAAAAACGTAAAAACGCACATTTTTACGTTTTTACACTAGTTTTTGACAACACTGGTTCAATTAAAAGAATCTATATTATAAGATACAGCTGCTGTGACGCTCTCCACGGGGGCAAAAGTACAAAACTTTACATAAAAGATAATAAAATAGTACAACTTTTTTTAACTTTTAATAACCATCCGCGCTTCAATTATTAATTAAGGAAAATCCTATATAAATACTATCTGAATTTGTAAAATCCCCAGAAGTCTACTGAATTTGTAAAAAGACTGAAAAGTGATATGGACCTATGAGGAGGGATATGCAATTTGGGGGGAAAAGACGAAACTGCCCCTTTGAACAAACCATTCCATTGAACCAAACTGTCCCTTCGAAAACACAGCAGACGAATTGCAAAGCTTCTGCTAGAAAGCCGATCTGTGGGAACTTCAGCCCTGCCACCGTCACCTTCAGATTCAATCCCCACTTCCAAATATGACCAAACCGGTGTAATAGCCATCACTACAAATAATTTTGGGACAGCAAATATTGAAAAGAGAAATTCTATTGATAGGAGAAGATGATAGTGGATATAAAAGTTGGTATAAGGTAGTTTTAGATAATTCAAGAAAATTAAGAGGTTGAGCTGTAAAAAGACTACGGTTGAAAGAATGCAATTTTTTGGAAGTTATAATCAACACAAACGTTTTTTTTTTCCAGTTTATAAGCAGATCAACCTTCTTCTCTACTCAGGGAAATAGGAATTCTAATGTTAAACTGAAAGTGTCTTAGCCTTCGAACAAAAGTGGAGAACGGCTAATTAGAAAGGAAAAACAAAAAATTCCACAATGTTTATAGCAATTCATATTAATCAATCACAACAAATACAAAATGCAGAAGAAGAACGTGCGCGAAGACGACCGAAGTTCGAATGAGCGAATGAAGGGAAATCAATAAGTAAGAGAGACATCCAATTAAAAGGGAAATCAAATACAAACACTTAGAAAATAAACCCCAAAAAACACCTTCTTGCCGTCAAAGTGAGCCACCGCCCTTGCCGTCAATCAGCTCTTCATGATGGCTGCTATATCCTCTCTTTCACGATCACCATTCTATCCTCTCCTCTACGGTCACCGTCGTGGCTACTCCTCATGATGGCTGCTGGATTTACTTTGCGGCAGATAGGGTTCGATTTTGTGTTTGCATCGTCGGCGTCGCCATTGGAGATGTTGGAAGAAAGGGCCATTGTAGAGAAAGGTTTTTGGTTCGTCTGGAGCGTTCGGTTGTTCCTCCACTTAAGGGCAGTAAAGTCTTTTTCCCCCAATTTGTATATCCCCATTGGTCTAGGTTACTTCGCAGTCTTTTTATAAATTTAGTGGGCTTTTGAGGGTTTTGCAAATTCAGATGGTATTTATATGAAATTTTCCCTATAATCTATATTATAAAGAAATAAAATAGATTAATTAAAACGCAATAGATTTTTTTTTTTTTGGTAAAATTGTTATATTTATATTCATTCTACTATTTTTTTCAAGGTTTTTAATTATGTTGAACTGTGGGTATAACTTTCGATACCTGTGTAATATAAAGCCTTCTATAATTTGGATTAAATTTAAAATATTTGGATGATGAATGTACCCTAAGTCCCTAACCCATTTTAAATTATATTATGTAGAATTAAGTTTATTTATACTCTATTCATTACTTAATATAAAACATATTTGGGGAATTAATTTTAGTCCTAACTATAAAACAGATTTTTAATATTTATCAATATTTTTTTTAATTTACCATCATTAATGCTTTTTCAATAATAATAATAATAAAAAGAGATGGAATGAAAATCAAAACAGTTTTTAAGTATTTTTCTTATTTTTGTTTTTCTATTTATTGTTTTTTGAGGTCAACACATGTCCGACACTATACCATCGGCATTTACCACGGCTACATCACCATCACGCTGGCGATGGATGCTGCCACTTCAGTGTTAGGTATAGTTGATACTGTCACATCACTTCAAAAACAGATTTTTTTTAAAACAACTATGAATAATAAAAAAAAAATCCGTTATAGTTTTTCTCAACTTTAAATTTAATACTTGTGTGTTTTTCTCTATGTGAATGAGAGTCTCGAGGAATTCTTGATGATATCTTATGTGCACTAAAATCTAACTCCAGTTTTTCAGTCCACTTCATTCCTTGCCAGGGGAACAAAGCAGCAGACTGGCTTGCTACATCCACTAATAAAGAGGTGTGCCCAATTGGGTGGGTAGGAATCCCCTTACCTCCTTTGTCTCGGCTTCTGGAGGAAGATTTGAAGAACATCGGATATCAACAAGCACAAGCCTCGGCGATAACGAGTAGCATTGAATCCTGGTTGAGTTGGTGTCTTCAGGGTATAAGCTTGTTGAAGCTCGTCCTAGCTTATTTTCTATGTAATTTGCTTGTGTGTGTTTCATTTTGTCGTTATTTCCCTTATTGTTTTAGTCGAGTCTTTTCGATTTGTAATAGCTGATTCCTTTTTCATAATGAATATTTTAGAAGTGTTCAAAAAAAAACTTTAATTTTGCTCTATTGCTACCATTAATTCTCGTACATGAGATAATGATGCTAACAGAGCAAAGTTATAGAGCTAATAGTACTGAAAAAATATAATTAAAGTATTAAATCAAAAAAGCAGAAACATACAGATATCAAATTAAAAATTGAGAAGAAAGTAAATACTTGCAAAATGGGTCTTGGCGTTTTGCCTTTAGGTTTGTCATGCAAAGGTTGAAGTTTAAGTGGATTTGTTATTTACTAGTAATAAAAATTTTAAAGATTGGATTTTGTTGCGGGACTAGTTAGGCATCTATGGCTCTATGGCTTCAGTTGTATGAAGGAGAATAGAATACAATAATCGGTAACGTCATAACAAGCTGGCAAAATAAAAAATAAAAATAAAAATAAAAACCAAAAGGATGACGGCATAACCCCGTACTGGATGCGGACCTGCAAAGAAAATATATATATATATATATATATTTTTTTTTTTTTTGGCGAGAAGAAAATAATATCTAGGAAAAATCCTCCTGGGTCCAAATCAGCAACGAAAAAAAAAATCAAAAAATGCCTAAAAAGGTCACATGTCCAAAAAAAAAAGAAAAAAACCTTTGCCTTTTTTGATATTATTTCATAAGTTTTAACAACTATATTAGTATAACATTAACAATTAAAACAATAGACGTTAACAATATTATCCTAACAACTAAATTAGTATTCGTTAACAATTATATCAGTACACATTAACAACTAACATTTTATGAAATAATACCAGAAAAGGCCCAGGGTTTTTTTTTACATGTGTCTTTTTCTTAGGCCTTTTTTGACAATTTTTTGTTTTATTATTTAGACCCTAAGGTGGATTTTCCCTGATACTATCTAATCGCTTTGAAAATAATATCAAGCTAGTCGCCAATGATGAGTGGTAGAGTTGGTTAAGACGTTGGCCTTCACCAAAAAATGAAGGAGGTTTGATACTTGTTAGTTTATGTGAGAGTCTTGTTAGTGGGCAATCTATAAATGTTCTTTGAACCTAGAAGAGTGCCCTGACCTTGGTGAGTTACGGGTGTGATTATTGTCAAACTCGCGAGTTGATTCTCCGAGTTTACCGTTTTTACATTTCTAACTTATAAAAATGAGTTGAGTTAGTGGTAAATTCGTGCTAGCTGTAAACTCGATTAAACTCACGAGTTTATACACCAAATTTACCATTTTTACGTTTCCAGCTCATAAAACCGTGTTAACTTATTTAATTTAATCATGTTCGACGGCTTTATATAGAAATTTCTTTATTAAATATGATAAATAATGAATGTTGATGAATTTAATTTCAATTATTTGCATTTAAAATATATTTAAATCAAATTATTGTCATTTTTATATTTTACTTATTTAATTATACACTAGTAATACATATTCAATAATAAAAGTAAACTCTTACGAATTTACTATTATAAGTTTACGTCATTATCACGAGTTTGATTAAACTCGTGAGTTTAACAACTTTATCGTGTCTACCTATACTTAAACTTTTATATATAACTAATAATAATTTTTTTAAAAAAATCAAGCTAGACACAAACGTCACTTTAATTTGATCCTATCCATTAATCCAACCACCCTCCTCAACTCGTCTCGCACTAGCTGGAAATTTGATAATAATAAGATAATTAATATTTAATAAAAGTAAAGTGGGAGATTTTTTTTTTTTTTTTGCAAAAAAAACTTAGGAAAGGGGTTGGGTTCACCCACGATCCAAGGGCAGGGCGAAATCTCCATTTCTCCTAAGTGATACCGATGTTGAGCAAGACGAGCTGTCTATGTCCCTCAGGCCTTAACCTAGCCACCTAGGAGCTAGGATGCCTCCTCCAGCGCCTTGACCAACTCCAGGATCGAACCCCCTCTCTTTGGTAAGAGTGGCCAACCCTTTTACCAGTTGAGCCCAAAATCGAAAGGTAAAGTGGGAGAATTTCATTAGCTGATCTCTCTGTAGACAGTTTATTTTAAATCAGGCCCAAGGATTCTAGATATACACTATACAATACTAATTACTAAATAATTGAGTTAAACTTGCAAAGGATATTTGTTCATAAGTTCTTCTGAATAAGTTAACAAGTTAGGATTTTAAAAAAGTCTATTTCATGTTATTAAGAAAATAAGATTCAATATGTAAAGGGTGTTATTAACAAGTTCTCTTTAAGAAATTAACAATAATTATTAAAATGACAACCTTTTTTTTTTTTTGCCAACTGAAATTATTAAGGTTGAATAATTAATTTCCTCAATATTATTTAAGATATTTTATTTTTCATACACATCATTTCTATAATAATAATTTAATTAAAATCAATTGTGAATACTGTCACAATCTTCACCAAAAATTAGTTTAATATATTAATCAAATAACAATATGGGTACATATGCCTCCTCCACAAACGCTGTCATTTGGGGAATGAGCATTCCCCTTCCCCGCTCATCTACATCTTATAAGGACACAAAGGGAATATATTGGTAAGAGTAACATGCTATTCCTTTTGGTCCTAATTATATGAATATTTTTATAATGCAAATTACGCTATAAAAATGTTCCTGTAATTAAAACTAGAAGTAATAATTATCGGCATTTATTTTTTAAAGAAATTATATCACACTTAATAGCTTGGGTTTTTTACCGGAAGAAAGATTTTCATTAAATGAAGGATTAAGATGCAAATTTGCCAACGAACTATTACCCGATGAGCATCTGTCACAAAAAAACAATTGAGTGTACTAAAATTACCAATCAACAATTAAAAAGTAGGGTTAAATATCAAATTTGCCACGGAAGTTTCCCAAATGGAGCGCTCAGCATTCGGAAGTTTTTTTGGTACCAAATTTGCCCCGGAAGTATGAAAAATGTAGCAAATTTGGCCCGGAAGTATGAAAAAGGTAGCAAATTTGCCTATCCGTTAAGTTTGACTAACTGTCCACGTGGCATGCCACCTCATCACACGTGGCATGCCACCTCATCAACCAATAAAATTTAAGTATCATTTTTGCCCCGGAAGTTTTCATTAAGGAGCAATTTTGCCCCGGAAGTTTACAAAAGTAACAATTTTGTCATTCTTTCTTTCAATATTAAATTTGACTATTAAATCAGTCAGAGACCACACATGTCATGCCTTAAAAAATTTGACTATTAAATCAGTCAAATGATCAGCCTATACAAATTGCAGGGCTAGCCTAATTAAGCCCGAGGCCCTCTAGGGCCGACCCTGAAGGTCCAACTTCAAATTTCTGGCTTATTTTTCAAGGCCGAGCCCTGCAGGGCCAGCTTGATTAAGCCCGAGGCCCTCCAGGGCCGACCCTGCAGGTCCAACTTCAAATTTTTGGCGTATTTTTCAAGGGCAAGCCCTGCAGGGCCAACCTGATTAAGCCCGAGGCCCTCTAGGGTCGGCCTTGCAGGTCCAACTTCAAATTTCTAGCTTATTTTTCAAGCTCGAGCCTTGCAGGACCAGGGCTTAAACGGGCCCGGTCCGATTTCCCGGCTCTAGTCCCTGTGACAAGTTCGGCTTCACAAATTCTGACTGCCTTGAGCTCAACATCTCAAGGATCTCCTTCTCTGACTCCAAGTTCCACCTTTTCAAGGCATGACATGTGTGGTCTTTGACTGATTTAATAGTCAAATTTAAAAGAAGGGCAAAATTGCTACTTTTGTAAACTTCCGGGGCAAAATTGCTCCTCAATGAAAACTTCCGGGGCAAAATTGCTCCTTAATGAAAACTTCTAGGGCAAAAATGATACTTTTGATTGATGAGGTGACATGCCACGTGTGATGATTTGGCATCTACGTGGACTTCCGTCACTTTTGGGTAAATTTGATACCTTTTCAATACTTCTGGGGCAAATTTGGTACCCAAAAAACTTCCGGGTGCTGGACGCTCCATTTGGGAAACTTCCATGGCAAATTTGATATTTAACTCTAAAAAGTTGTTAAAAAAAAACATAAAATAACTATTAAAAAAACAACTATCACAATTACGTTAAAATATGAGGCATTAGCGTAGGACGGTGGTGGAGACGCTGGAGAAAAGAGCGGTTAAGCGGTAGCTGCTGCTACTTGTGGCATCGGAGGGATGGATCCCGACAATAAGAGATACCCATATCCCCTTTGATGCCAAATGCTTTAAAAACAAAAGTAACTTCAAACATCAACGAGAGTTGAGTTTAGTGGAATGAGCTAGTCCATCACAAAGTGGTGAACTCAGGTTCGAAACCCTACTGTGAGAGATGCATATATTTAGCGTCTGACATTACTACGAATAAAATTATCTCCAATAGTAAGATATCTATGAAAAAAAGCAACTTCAAACATTCCTCCCCTATCAAAAGCGTAATAAACCAACTAAAGTTGAAAACGCACCAAGGGAGCAGTGATCGTGGCAGAAATAAGCCAACGTCCAACACAAACAAAATTTTAACCCACAAAGAAGGCAAACACAAGGCAAAATCCTAACAACTAAGGGGTTTAGGGTAATTTGCTTTCAAGTTAGTACCAAAAATTTCAAGTGTTTAAAGAGTAGTACGGTTGTAAGAAAAAAGCCCATTTAACTAATGGACCCATGAAAACTGAAGCCCATTTTCAGCCTATCACAAACACGGACTTCGGCTGATCACATCCAAGCATCTCTGGGCTTGGGCAAATATAATATTCCACTGTTTTTCCTATTTTTGATCTGAACACTGTTTTTCCAATTGGGAAAATTTTCCTATTAGCTGAGGAAAAAATTATAAAGAAAATGAGCCAAATGTCACAATGATAATAATACGCTTGTATGCTGATTTATTATATAGTCGTTCATAAGAAAAATAAAATAAAATATATATATATATATATCATGTTTGTATAATATAACAACGAATAATAAATTGAAAGGAAAAAATTCAAATGACATGTGTTTAAAAATAGGGGTAAGATGCTAAAATAGTCATTGACTTACACTAAAAATGTAAAAGTAACCAATTTTTTGATGTCTAAAAATAACTATAAACACAATAAAAAAAAGGAAAAAACGAAACTGATGTTAAGTTTACCAAACATGGCCTGTTTGAGAACACCCCAAATGGACTTATTATCCCACCATCAAAAAAATTTAGAGTGTTTGGGAACACTCAAAAATTAATGGACTTCAATGGGCAATGGGATTTATATTACTTAATGAATTTTGACCACGCTAAGTTTTCTCTACCCTCTATTTTTCATCTATACATTCTCAATAAAAATTTTGGATATGAAGAATTTTGGTGAATCACTGTGCAATCTTAAGAAATGAATATAATTATTAAAAATCCCAATAGGTGCATAGATTTATGGAAAAATTCTAAATAAATACCATTTGAATTTACAAAACCCCCAGAAGTTCATCGAATTTGTAAAAAGACTGAGAGGTACAAAGGACCTATGAGGGATATGCAAATTCAGGTCAAATGACCCTTTTGTCCTTAGTTTTAAATAAATAAATAAATAATCCCCTCACCACCGGCCGACCACCATCGCCGGCCGCCACCATCGCCACCGCCAGCCACCACCGCCGGTGGTGGTGGTGGCCGGCAGCTATGGGCGGCCGGTGGTGGTGGTGGCCAACCAGCGGTGGGGGGTGGAGGGGATTTTATTTTATTTTTATTTATTTATTTAAAGTTAAGGGCAAAAGGGTAATTTGACCCGAATTTTCATATCTCTCATAGGTCCTTTGTACCTCTCAGTCTTTTTACAAACTCGACGAACTTCTGGGGGTTTTGCAAATTTAAATGGTATTTATTTAGAATTTTCCTTAGATCTATTTTCATTTTTTACACTAATTAAAACTTACTATTACAGGCTACTAATTTATTATGGTTCTTTTTTCCTTAGCATCTTATAATGTTTTTTTCCAAAAGTTGTCTTTCTAAAATCTCTTCATATTTAGAGAGGAAAGTTGGTGGGAAAATGTGATGGGTCCCACTCCCATCACATTTTCCCTAAAGAGGTTGTATTTTCCTTTTCAATTGACAATGTTTCATTGTCTTGCATATTGCCCCTCCCTTCTTATTCCCAATACTCACTTTGTTGAGGATTTTGTTGTTACGTAGGCATTCCTCAAATCATAGGCGGAATTAGGGGGGCTAGGGGTGGCCCCCTAAAATTATATAATTTTACCCAAATTTTTGGAAAATTATGATTTCTCCTCAAAAAATCTAAACATTTTCAATTTAGTCCCTATCAAAAAGGCTCATAAAGGGACTAAAAGGATAAAACTGAAATATTTGTGAGGTTAAATCATAATTTCCTAAGATTTTGGGTCAAATTCTGTAATTTTCTCCCCTATTTCAAATGCTAACTCAACTAAATTTTATTCTGTAATTTTCGTCCCCCTAATTTCAAATCCTGGTTCCGCCCCTGCCTCAAATTGACACATGAGACAAATATTAAGCACATTTTTCCGCACTCAATTTCTCCAAAATAGTCATTCCTATGTCTTAGGTTTTCTATAAGGTTAAATACCATTTTTGTCATAAAAGTTTAGTCTATAGAATATTAGTCACTCGAAAGCTTTTTTGGTCTTATTTTTGCTTCAAAAGTTAACAAAACGGAGCAAATATACCCTAAAAGTTTTTTTTGGAACAATTTTGCTCTGGAAATTTACAAAGAAGAGCAACAATTCAATGGTTAAGATCAATAGATGGACAAGATTGCTATGTTTTTAAACTTTCAGGATAAAATAAGACCCCCAAAAAAAAAAAAAAAACTTCCATGGGACCCTTACTCCTTAGGCTAAATTTCCATGACGCATGGACTCTTATTTTACAATTCTTTTTGGGATAGGACATTGTTACTGTCATTTTTTTTTACTACCACTTTTTCACTGTTAGATCATAATCTTAATAAGAGAGAGAAATTATAAAGGTAGATGAGATTTTGATCTAACAGTAGAAAAATGATAATAACAAAAAATAATAGTAACAAAAAATAGTAATAATAATATCCTATTCCATTGTTTTCGGATTATAACTTCACCTGCAATCAATTTGGCGCTAAGATCTTCGGCCAAATGCTAAAACTAAGATCTATGCGAATATCTGGCAAAAATATTTTTTGAGATTATTTCTATTAATTATACATATTAATGTGTACAATTAATAGCAATATTTTTGTATAAATGATAAAAGTGAATATTTTAGGAAAAGTAATACATATTTTTACAAATAATTTATTTCACTAATTTTATTCATATATGTGAATTAGTTATTTGCTTCTTATATTAAAAATTGAAACGATTATTATTTTGTTCAATATCCCTCAGATAAATATCATTCTTTTATATATTTTTAAAAATCCTTATCATCATATCAACAAGTAGTAAACCATGACATCACCCTATTGTTTTCTTTAATCTTTAGGTATTATTAATGAGTTCCGGTATGTTCTATTATTGTTAACATCTCCTAAAATACATGCATGCATATTACTCCCTCCGGTCTTAATTGTAGGAACACTTTTATACTACACTGAAGTTTTGACTTTTTTTTTTGTCAAAGAAACTTTGACTTGCTTGATAATTTCACTATAAAAGTATTTCTATAATTACGACCGGAGATAGTATATTAAACACCAAAAAATCCAACAGGCACGTTGAAAATTCAAAATGTGAAAATACTACTACCTCTAATCCTAATTATAAAAACACTTTTGTAGTGCAATTTACACTATAAAAGTGTTCCTATAATTAAGACCGGAGGAAATATATATATATATATATATATATATGGTGATTCTAATGTATTATTTTTCTGGATAAATGATCAAATATATATAAAATGAAAATAGTTACACGGCTAGAGTTGGTAAAACAAGGTCAAGGAAAGGGTGTAAATAATATATCAGTTTTATATAAAGAGTAACTAGAAAAGGATTTATGGTAAATTCTTATAAATTTAAGACATTATTAAAAGGGGATATGATTTCTGCATTTACTGCAGAAAAACTTTTCTGCAGCAAATCAGATACGACGCCATTTCATCCCTTTTGTGTTTGTGTGTGTATATGGCCTGGTGATTTATGAGGTTTTACAAGAACACGAACAATTTATGTCTGTGTGTATATGGCCTGGTGGGACGGGGGCCCTTGTGGCTTATGCAGAAGCAGATCGAAGCAATAATGGAGCATCTATTGGTTCATCAGAAACAATTTCGAAAAAGAAAAAGGTGGTAGTGCTTGGAACTGGCTGGGCAGGCACAAGTATCTTGAGGAACCTAAACAACCCCAGATATGAGGTTATGGTGGTCTCGCCTCACAATTATTTTGCTTTCACTCCTCTTTTGCCCAGCGTCACTAACAGTACTGTCGAAGTGCGCAGCACCATTGAACCTATTCGTAATATTTTTTGGAAGGTATTGAAACAAACACCGTATAGTTCTTCTGTTTCTTTTTTGAAACAGAGACTTCTATTTGGGATAACCATCAAATAAATATTGAGGAGTTGAGGAGCATTGCCATTTCTTAAAGGTACCTTCCACTTATGTTTTTCCCTTTTAAAATAAATTTTATGGTATCAAATGTCAGAAATGATCTTGAACTTCGCCACAAGTTTACTTTGTATTTTCTCCGAGCAATCTTAAGCAAACTAATAAGATATGCCATCTCGTCTTAAGCTAACCCTTTGGATTCATCATGTTTTTGGCTATGCATGATTTTGTTTTATTGATAATCTTGCCGACATTCATGTTCAAAAAGTAGAAGATGCCCAGAAGATTAGGAGAACAGTCATTGATTGCTTTGAGAGAGCAAGCCTGCCAATTGTAAGTGATGAAGAGAAGAAGAGGATCCTTCATTTTGCAATAGTTGGAGGTGGCCCAATCAGGGTGGAGTTTGCAGCCTCCCTTCATGACTTTGTCAATGAGGATTTCGGCAAGCTATATCGTAGAGTAAAAGATTTAGTTAAGTTCACGCTTCTGGAGGCTGGAGATCATATTCTGAGCATGTAAGTCTTCGAATCTCTAATCATGAAAGTGGATCAGTGTTTCATAATCTAAACTAGTTATTAAAGTGTCATACTATTTGATTTGTTAAATTAAACACCCATGAAACTTGTTATATTCTTATGTTCTGTTACTGCATTTGCTGAAGCCAAGTAACAAGATCCATGGTGGTGAAACAGGATGAAACGGTGCCGTAAATGATTTACCACAGAATAGTTTTTCTGCAGTAAATGCAGATATCATATTCCCTTATTAAAATATGATACATTATAATTTACCTATTTGTATGTTTATCATGAAACTTGATTTATATTAAAACACAATATAAATTATTATTATTTTAGGATTATCATTTCTGCTTTTAAGGTAGATGATTTTATCTGCATTAAGTTAAAACGACGTCGCACAGTGAAAACCTAGATAAGAAAACCTCACTTTTTCTTAACCGGGCGTGAAGAAAGAACAAATAGGGTATTTAGTGTCAGTAATTTCAAATCGTAAACTTCATATTAATCCCTCGCGAGAGCCGCTTCTCGCTTTGAAACTTTCTCGATATCTCTCACCACTCGCTCGCTTCTCTCTTTCCTTCAATTTGGTCTCTTCCCTATAGTAATTTGCTTTGCTTCCCATAAACTTCTCTCCCTCACACTCCATTGATTTCCCGACACAAACTCGCGATTCCTACCATACATCAAGAAGGAGCAGAGTTCGTTGAAACTTGAGAGAGAAAGCTAGCAATTTGGATTTCACAAGAGGCAGCGAATTGGATCATTTTTTGTGATGTAATGCATCAGAAGAATTCTGAAGTTCAGATCGGCAAAGAAAGCATCGGCATTTCTTTCGATTTCAATCCTTCTTTGGTTCACTCAAAACACCATCATCCACCTCACCAACTTTTCGATCAATTCCTCAACGAGAATCCTCAAATTCAATCTTCTACTACACCCTACAAGAGACCCCTTTTGACCCAAGCCTTGTCGTCTCTTTCTAAATCTCCCACCCTGTACCGATTCCTCGAAGCCACAAATCCTCAATTCAAGTCGCCCACTAAATGACTCTTGCTTTGCTTTTCTTTCCGACGTCGTTTTAAGTTAATGCAGATAAATTATCTGCCATAAAAGCATAAATGATAATCCCTTTAAAAAATGATTGCTTGTTTTTTATAATTTATTAGAGGAATTTTTATTTTTTAAAAATGTTTTTTCAAGTTTTTGGGAAGTAAAATTAAATTTAAGCCTCATTATTTACTCCCTCTCTTTCTTAATATAAGACATACATATTCCAAAAATACGCTTATTTTTTCTTTTTCTATTTTTGTGGGCTTTGGGTATTCATCGTGGGTAGCAGTGACTAATATCCTTGTACCGTAAACTTCTTAAAGGGACTTTAGTGCTGGCTATAATATCATCTTCATACACACCATTATTAGAGATCGAACCACTAACTAAATACTTAAAAAAAATAGTTCAGTGTTAGTTGTGCTAGGCCTACTGGTTAAAAGATTAGCTTGTTGGGAGAGAATGGGGCCCAACTAACCAACCCTTAAAAATTTGGTGGGGTATCTTGTGAAAAATTGACCCGTTTTAACTTGGGCCTTTTTAACCCAAACCTACATAACCTAGAATCACGTGCCTGCCAACTCGTGTGCTAGCCTATTTTTTTTTTTTCTTACATTTTTAATTCTTAGAATTCTTTTTTTGCTATAATAATTTTAGGAAAGGGGTTGGGCTCACCCACAATTCAAGGACAAGGCGCTTGGAGCCCAGTCCACAAACCCAAACAAAAAACACCCACCGTCCTTGTCCTGGCCTCGTGACCCCCTCCCTTACCCACTATGAATTGTGATTTATATTTAATTGGTAATGTTTAAAGCTTTGAATTTGATATTTTATTATCACTTTATGTTTGTAATGTATTTTTATAATTTACATTTATGAAAAATATATTATTATTTAAAAATCATATTTCATTTTATTATTTAAAAATATACAAAACAATATGCAAAATAAAATTTAAGTAAATAGCCCGTCACCCCACCTTGCGAGCTCACAGTCGACTTAATTCTAACCTGTCAGCATGTTATCAAAAAAAAAAAAATCTAACCTGTCAGCAAGTGGGTCTCTTCAACCTAACCTGTCAGGCTATCCACATTCAGCCCACAACGGGTCACCTATAACTGATAGGCCAGCCCACATTATTTGCTCTAGTAAATGATGTATGGTTATATTTATATTTATATATAGATACAGTAAATGATGTATGGTTATATTTATATTTAAGTATCTTTTAATTTAAATGAGGACGGCATTTTTTTTACATCATGAGTGTTTAGTTATATAATCATCATCACTAGAACAAACATTTGTAGGAATAAATACCATTTTTGTTATATAAATTTAGTTGAAAAAGCACTTATCACCCTTTTTTTTTTGGTCTTATTTTTGTTCTAGAATGTGTCTTTTTTAGGAGCAATTGCGCCCCTAGAATTGACAAATTGATGCAGCAATCTGATGGTGAAAATTAACATGAGAACAAAATTGTTACGTTTTTAAACTTTTAGGGTAATTTTGATCTAAAATTTTTTTTCGGTGACCAGTATTTCTTTTTTTGGTCAACAAGGAACATATATTGATACTAATAATAAAGGTTACATCAAATGATTACAACAACAAACTAAACAACAACAAACTAGAATAAAAAGACTAACAAATACAACAACACCAAACCAAATGTAAGGAAAGATAGTCACCACAAAACAAATAGGAATAAAAGTAACTCCAAAAATTTCATCGGCTTCCTAAACATCTGAGGTTAGACAGGACAAGAAAAGTAACTACTATCGCATTTGCAGGTCTAATGGTCATATTCTTCATTGGACGTACACAATCCATTTTATTATATATATACCACTCTGGTCCTATTTATAAATCCACTTTGACCAAAAAAATGTGGTCCTTTTTATAAGTCCATTTTGACCAAATAAATGAGATTGTGACAATTTTGCTTATAGTAATGATGATAAAAGAGATTGGCTAGCTATGTTAAAAGGTACCCATTTATAAATAAGGGCAAAGTTAAAAATTTGTTCCATAATCATTGAGATATTCACCTCTTCTTGATATGTGAGATTTGATCAAAATAAACTTATAAATAGGACTTGGGATATATTACCTCCGGTCCTAATTATAAGAGCTAGTTGATTTTCTTTGAAGAGATTAAGGAAGTTAAATAAGTTACTTAATCATTTCATATATTGTGTATTCTTAAATTATATATGAGTTTATTAGTTAAACTAATTAGTTTGAAGAATAAAAATAAAAATAAAAATACTCTTAAGTAATTTAATTAGCTTCCTTAATCTTTCCAAAAAAAAAGTCAACTAATTTAATTAGCTTCCTTAATCTCTCTAAAAAAGTCAACTACTTCTTATAATTAAGACTAAAGGAGTATATAAACACACACACACAAGAAGATTGATGGCCGGATGATGCCATAAAAATATTTTCAGTTAATAAGGAACTCCATAATGATGACAAGTGTGAAACAGTGAAAGCATGAGAGGAAAAGGTCAAAAGAAGCTCCATAAAAAGAATCAACTCCACGCGTTTCCCATGTTAACTTGAATTATCTTCTCTTGTCTTTTACGTTTCTTTCTCTTTTTTTTTCTCCCCAAAAAACAAAAACTACTCAGAACCTGAAACAACTTGAAATTTAAATTGGCTTCATCTTATTTAAGATCACATTTGAAATTATTTGAATATTTAACGTGTTTTTGTTATTTTTTAAATTATTTAAATTATCTTTTTTTCATACTACAATTTATTTCCTACTTTCTCTTATTACTATTATATTTCTCTTTTTTTCTTTTTCCTTATAAATAAGGGTATATTTGGGGAAAAAAAGTTCATTCTTACCTCTTTATTACTTTTAACCAATTTTATCTGTTTGTAAACAGTATAATTTGGATATCAGGCTCTTATAAAAAGAATAAGAGGGGTATTATTTGTACCCTTCCAATCCTAAATGTAGAACTTAATTAATTTTAAAATGAATTTTGGTCCTAAAATGATCCATTTTCTAAATTAGATAAATATGTTTTACATTTAAAATTGAAAGAGTAGATATTAAGAAAATTCGTTAGGTTAGTTACTCATAAGAAAATGTATGTTGATTTTCTTGGAACACACTATTTTATAATTTGTATTGACTACTATTTTGTGAAAAATTCTTGTAATACGCGTAATTAATTAAGATAGTTTAGGAAAAATTATAAATTTTAAAAGTAAAATGAAA
The DNA here is from genome assembly GCA_034222035.1 of Acacia crassicarpa. Classification (NCBI taxonomy): domain Eukaryota; kingdom Viridiplantae; phylum Streptophyta; class Magnoliopsida; order Fabales; family Fabaceae; genus Acacia; species Acacia crassicarpa. Next base: position 12,786,724 of record JAWXYG010000005.1, read on the forward strand.
TGAGATATTACATTTAATACCTTTTAATCAGCTCAAACATTTAGGGCAAGACAGACCAATAACATATTAGGACAAAATAAGTTATCCAATAAAACTTAGAGTAAATTTATGATTTAAATTAAAGCCAGATAAAATTAGGGATAAAATAAACTATGAAATGAATTTCAAAACATAAAAAGAAGTTTTATAAAAAAAATGTAAAGAGAAATCAAATGAAGAGTCAAGGACAAAAATGAAACTAAGACAAAACAAATAATAATTGAAATTTAAAAATAATACTAAGATATAAAAATATGTTTTCAACATTTTATATGGTATTATCCCAATTAAACCATGGGTAAAGGATTTCTTCTGTCATTGGAGATAAAGTTATCTCCAGTTACCCTAAAACGACGTCGTTTTGGATTAATGAAAGGGTGTTTTCGTAATTTTATTTATTTTTTTATAATATGAATTTTACCGAAACACCCTTCATTAATTCACCTAAAATTACAAACACACCCTTCATTAATCTAAAACGATGTAGTTTTGGGGTCACGAGAGATAACTTTATCTCCATTGACTGGAGAAATATTTTTCCCTTAAACCATAAGTAAAATTAAAAGAAACATAAAAAGGAGGAAAAACCTTGTGCTCTTCGTGCTCTTAACATTCTGCCGTTCTTATTATTTTTTAATCTATTGACCAACAACTTTTCCGCCGTTCCTAAAGCTTTAATTTTGCCGATTATTCAAAGAATTTAAATTGGAAAAAAAAAGTCACTTTCTTATATAGCATGCATAAAAGGTCATTATATGCCATTTGATCCTCATTAGAATGGGTCCCATTCAATTGGTTATCCTGTTTAGTCCAACTATTGCTGCTTGTTTCGAATGCGTGTGATGGGAAAATGATGGAGTGGAAAAATAACAAAAATGACACTTCAACGTTTGTTGTTTTGTTTTTTTGGCAGAGAAACTTAAAAGGTTGTTACACTTTAAAATTGCTATCCTTATTGTGATTATGAAAAATGAGTCACATTCTTTTTATTTTTATTTTTTGTAAAAAAATGGAATTCTAATGTAGATTGGGACCCAAACTTTGGCCAAAAAAAAAAAAAAGTACACAAGATAAATGTGTTTTGAATCACATCACATTATTTGCAAGAAATAAGTCTCATGAATTTAATTATTAAGAGGTTTCATATCAATGTCGTCCTGTAATATTTTGTGGTTACTTATTACGAGTGATAATTAAAGTGTATATTTGATAGTTGTTGGAAATTAACCGTAAAATATAGGTATATACCTGATTGTTGTTTGAAAAAACCATGATGTATATGTCAATATATGACGTTTATTAGATAATAACCATAAAGTATTGTGGACAATTTTTTTAATAAAAAAATTAGGGTTCATTTTTTATAAGCCCCTATGCATATTACATACAAAAATACCTATACATATACATAAACTAAACTAATTCACTCCGGTCATCAAAAAGTATGTATATTACTGAATTGAATTAGACATATCTATTCGTCATAAAAAAGTACATTTATACACAATTACCTGTACATTATAGAAACCAAAAGCAGGGAAAAAAGCAAAAAAAAAAAAAAAGAAGAAGAAGAAGAAGAAGAAGAAGAAGAATCCAAAACCAAATCTGAACTAGTTAAACTAAGAATCTAACATACACTTGAAAAAATGGTACTATATAGCTAACTCCATTATATTCCAATCCATTGACGATAAACAATTATAGCCAACTCTTTAATAACTTTTTCAATATTTTTAGGCGAATATTGCTCACAATAATTGTCCTCAAAGTATTGGACGTAAAAACAAGTATGTTAAATAATATGTAAGTTGACTTTTAATTTAACTCAAACGCACGTACATGCATATATACATACCTTAGTATTAACTGAGTTAAGATTGTGGGTGACTATGTCCCTCATGAACTTCATGACACTACAATAAGAGCTCTTATCTGCCACAGATACTATAAACAAAAAAAAAAAATGTATCAATCTAACATTAAAAAACCAACTCTAACAAATCCAACACAAAATGACAAGTATTGATGAATTTCATTGGTCTCTTCCATTTATAAGCCGATACAATGCCTTTGCCATGTAACGCTTGGTAGCCAAGGCTTTCATCCGTGGTGTAATAGTAAACAACTTTGCCAAGATCACAGTAAGAAATTAAAGTACTAAATTTATAATAAACTCTGATAAGACAATAAGAAATTAAAATTCACCAACTTATTGAAAACCTCAACCATCCATGGTTGATTGTTTGCATTCCCATGAATTGAATCAAAGTACTAAATCCTTTATTTGAAGGGATTTAGCACGATGAGAAGCCAATGACCCTTAAGTTCATTAACATAATGAAAACAAAACTACTTAATTAACGAACAATTTAACAAAGTAGTATACTTACCTTGACAATAAGACACCAAAAAAAAAAAAAAGTGTCCTTCTTTGGTGCCCTTCTGATGCCCATATCTACTAGTTCCTCACTTTTCTCTCAATAAAATCTACCTTATTGCCTATGTCTAACATTCTTGAATAGTGGAATTTGGTCAAGGCCCTCATTACTTGAGCCACTATCGATATCATATGCCAACATATTAACCTATAACAAATTTCCAAAATGAAAATTTAACTCTTCTTCTTCTTCTTTTTTCACATTGAACATATAAATAAAATGAACATATCCTCTTGTATTATAATTTCCATAAAGTTTCCTTGAACAAGCATAAATCATAATTGATTTAAATATTATCTAAGTCATTCTCCTACTTCAAAATATTATGCAAACACATAGTTGAAGGAGCTTCATTAGAGAACTTCATCAAACACCTTAAAGGCACTCAAAATTAATTCATAGGACAAACATCCTAATTCCTAAGTTAATATACATAACTTCCTAGCACCTAATCAATATCAGGCCTCATGTAAAAATTCCAGCGAAACATTATGTAAAATAGAATACCTATTAATTAAAAGTAAACCAAACCATTTCCTTCTCAAGTTCAGAATGAAATATCACAAAACTGAAAAAGGAGATGACCAACCATTTCCTACTTATTGTCTGATTCATATCACAGGATATTGTAACAAAAGCATACCACAGAAACCAAACAAAGGAAACAAAAAGGGAAAAAGAATTGAAATATAATGATAGGAGCAATCTTCAGTTTCAAAGATAATAAAATCAACCTTTAGTTTTAAAGAAACTTAAAACCACAACCCATCCCACAAGCATGGAGCATCAATTTTGCATTATTAACTCTACTAGAGGGCAACAATTTCTCACCTTTATGAGAATCGGCGTGAAACTTGCAGAGCTTCGAAGAACATGAAACCCAAAACCCAGAACAAGTCACAAACTCCCTAACAGACAGCCGCAAACTTGGGAAGGAGGAGAATCATGATTTCAGCAACAATAGAGAGGGAAATAACGATGGGGATGCCAAAAAAGAGTGGTTGGAGCTATTCGATGAGCGAGCGGAGAAATGGTGGGAATTTTAAAATCGTGAGAATAGAGTTCAGAAAGGGATTTTAAAGCTATATATTTGACATTTTCTTTAGAAAAACTTTCAAATAGATAAGTTTCACAGTGTTTTGATAAACAACCGTCATATATTTGATAGAATATATATAATGGTTTATTAGACATAACCTTCAAGTAAATGATGTGTTTTTTCCAAAAAAACAAACAAACTTATCTATGGTAGTCATATAAAACTGTAGATATTATTTCATATTCTTGATAGTTGTTTTTAAATAATTATTATGTATTTCTTTCCCATATTTCTTCCTATTTATATTTAACGGTTTCATGAAAACCGTTAAGTATGGAGCATCAAATAACATAATTTTGTAGTAGTGAAGTAACAACTCATTTTAATAGAAAATCACTGATTTGTAATTATAAAGTTCAAGAGGTATTTTCTTGTTATTTTTCCTTTAACAAGTAATAGCTTTAAGTTATAAGATAATGACAATTAAGGTTGCGGCAACTAATTTTACTAAGGGCAATTAGGTCATTTAACAAAAAAAATAAATAAATTCCAGAATATTCCTCGAAGCCATTACGAGGAACCATTTTAAATTCATATTTTGGTGGTCTTCATATGTTTTTATTGCAAAAATAGAACCGATTGAATCCCCCTCCTCCAAACAAATAGTTCAAAATACATCCCAGCATTACACATATGTAAGTAGGGTGAAAATATCTTAGGCTTTAGTCAAATAGACCCAAGCCTAAACATGAACATGAACATGAACTTGAATATGCATTTTCTAGGCTCAAGCTTAAATCGTTAAAAGTCTGTTATATCTTTAAGCATTTTTAAAAGCATACTTAAAATGTAGTCCTTTGAATAGATATAAAAGATTCATGTCTTCAAATATTCCATGCTCTCTTGAGAAATTAATTACCTGCTTCCTTCCTGACCTTCCTCTTACTTCAATCTCTTACTTTTCACTTCTCCTTCGAATTCAATTTTCCACAACCTCCATTCAATGCTCCAGCACTCTCAATTTGCTTGCTAAATCTTGATTTAATTTGCACAACACAAACTAGGATCCACTTTTTAACCTCCGCCCCAGTGGGCGACGGGACTCCACCGTCATGGAGTCCAATGGCAACTCGCCCGCCGCAAACCCTTGCATAGGCTCAATTCCCACTCTTTATAGCATAGTGCAAGTCTTTAGTAACTTTCATGTGCAATATATATAATGATGGGATTGAAGAATAGAAAGCTTAGTACGTGACTGTTGTTATTTGAGCAGATATGAATAAGAAAAATCAATCATCTTTATTTTAATTTTTTTTTTTGGTCAATGAGTTACATAACACAAATATAATGGATTACTATTTTTTTTCCCCTTTTAACTCAACAATGTCTTTCTGGGTTCAGTAATTAAGGAGAGAAAAGTATCAATTCTAATTTAATTTGGTCAACATATCCTAAACTACTCTTGGCCTGATTGATGACTATAGAACTGTTTAACGGTTTAATTACTAGGCTAATCAGTTAGTTCAAGTTGGATTTTAATACCATGGGCTACGTACATCTTTATTGTCAATTATATATATATATATATATAAAGTATTGTCAATTATGAGTTCTAAATTTGAAGAATTGTGTGGTGAGGATAGCAGGAGGAAGAGGCACCATCAAGGCTTATACAGAAATCAGACACTTCAACTTCATTCAAAGTCAATATCTATCTCTATACTATACCTTCACTTGTTCACACTTGGCTTGCTGTCTCTCATTGGTGACATTAATGCATCTGCATTCTAATTTTTTTTTCCAATTAATAAATATATCGTGTATATTTAAAAGAAAGTAATATGATATATCTTTCACGAGGTTATGTTTATAGTTTATAAAAATTTATACCTTTTAATTGAGATATGGTGTATTTTTATTGTTAATACATTGTATATAGTTGAAAAGAATTATTATTATTATTCTTGGTTGTACATGTATTGGTTCTTTTGAGAGTCTATTTTATTTATTTATAATTTGCTTTCATGCTTTCTTTTTTATTTTTTTTCTCTTAGATTAATTTCATTTAACCTGTCATTTAATATATTAAATTTATTTCTTTTTTCCCCCGCCAACATTAACTGTCTGATCAGTATTATACTGTTAGATACCATATTTTTGGCCCTAAATTTCCAAAGAAAAACATTGTTTTTTCTCCAACATTATGACATTAAGAGACTAAATTAAATAAAAAAATCATATAGCATAAATGAAAAAAATAAATTGGCTAATATGGATATTATTGGTTGTTTCGAAATATCAGAACAATATTGACTGATAGTGTTTATTTCTTTAACTTCACCTAAGATTTTCATTTGCTTTCCTTGATTTTATAAATTGTTTTTAGTCTTCTAACCGGCCTAACATTGTTATTTTCATTAACAGTAGATGTTAACACGACAATTTTAAATACGACAAAAAATTCTTAAATGTTGATATTTTACTCTAACCATTTTTATATTAAAAAAATTAAACCCGATAAATACTTTATCATTATTTAAAATTGTAATGTTATTGTTATCTGTTAATGAAAGTAACCTTATTAAAGAAAACGTTGTAATATTTATAGTTTATGAATAACTTGGCTCTCAATTAGTTGCTACTTGTGATAAATTTATGGATAAAAGATTTTTTCAGTCATTAAAGATAAGTTATTTTCAGTGGCCCCAAAACTACATCGTTTTGAAGGGTGTTTTCGTAATTTTGCACCCTTCATTAATTCACCTAAAATTACAAATACATCATTCATTAATACAAAACGACGTAGTTTTGGGGGTCACGGGAGATAACTTATCTTCAGTGACCGAAAAAATACTTTTCCCTAACTTTATATAGTGAATAAAAAAAATAAATTTATATTTATATTTTCAACCCTAAAAAGGTTTTGAATTTTGAATATTCATGGTATCTTATTGAGGTTTTTTTTGTTTTGTTTTTTTAAAAAAGGTCTAAATTACTGCCCAAAAAATAATCATTTTTCCTTTTTTTTTAATAAAAAAATTGTTATATATTCCGTGCATGCCTAAAAATATTAATTATATTGTAAAACAGAATGGGCCACTTCCTTGTGAATGGTATGATGACTTCAACAAAACACAAAGTCACACCAACTATCACGCGCCTGGCCTGGTCTCCTTTTCGTCCTTCTCCTTCCTCACGCCTTCTTCTTTCAAACTTTTTCTCTCTCTTCCTCTCTCCCATCGCCGTTCTTTATACGTCTGCTGCTCCTGAAACCTTTTCGTTGCCACTTCTTCTTCTTCCTCTTCCTCTGTGAATCTCGTCCTTGCATTCTTTGGTTTTTTCTTCATCATGCCGCTTCCATGGAAGAAGAACAAGATCACTCGCATCTCACAAATCGTCGCCGATCTTCAGACTCCCAAACATGGCGGTTCTCTTGTTGTTGAAACTGGTTTCCCTACTTCCCTCATTGACCTTATTGTCAAGAATCGAAGCCGTTTCCAGAAGCGGAACTCTAAGAAACACATGCCGGTGGAAATCTCCGATTCTCAACCTCTGCTTCCGGCTCCTCCGCCGTCGCCGTCGAGTCTGGCTACTAGCTTGAAGGTTTCTCCTGTCAGATTTGTTGATGAAACCATTGGCGAAGATATTCATGGGGGTCCGTCTTCTGGTTGCGGTTCTATACCGCTCGGCGAATGTCTTGAGGTGATCCATCTGATGCCGCCGACGACGCCTTCGATTTCAACAAATATCGTCAGGATTTCTGTTGAGAGGAACGACTCAGAGCTTCGGCCAAGCTCGCCGGTTCAAAAGGACTTTGATAGACACATCACCGGCGTCGGTGATTCGTGTCGGGTTCTTAATCTGGTTTGGATATCCAAGCCAAATATGGTTCTGGCTACAATTTTGAATATGGTTGCGATGGTGTTCTTAATCTTGTGGGTCAAGAAGGTCACTGTTGGGACTATTTTGACCGCATTTGCTTTACTATTTTTTGAATTTGTTGGAAACCGTGCGGCTTCTTGCTTGAATCTGAAGCCATGTTGGAGTACAAAGAAAGCATCCAGATCTCTAATCTCAAAAGTTACATGTTCATTTTGGTTTCAAGCAAAGAAAATGCAGAATTATGCAGTTTCAGAGCAAAAATCAATGGTTCTTGAAGGGGCCGCCAATGAGTTGTGCTCTGCTTCTTCCTCAATTGAAGAAATCGAGGTAGTTCAGGCCACAGAGGGTGACATAGATGTACGTTGTGAACTCAATTCTGCACACACAGACCAGAAATTGGTCTGTCCAGAAATTGAAGACGACAAGCCAAAGAAGGAAGTAACAGATGAGTGTAAAATTTCTGAAGGTAGAAGAAAAGGCAAGCACGGCGCTGAATTAAAATCCAAGATGATGAAGATCTTTGTGCCTAGAAAGTTGAGAGCCACAAAGAAAGAGAAGAAAGTTAAAAGCAAAAGTGAAGTCTTAAGCTCCATGGAAGGAGAAAAGTCAGCTAGTATTGAGATAGAAGATCAAGAAAAAGTGATCCAAACAAGTAAACTGGTTTGTATAGAAGAAAATGTAAAAGAAAAGGCTGATTTTGGAACAACTTGTTCCATTGTTGCTGAATCAGGAAGAACAGAGACTAAGTCTGGGAATTCAGAAAGCATTATACTAATTCTAATTGCTCTTTCTGGGCTAGTAGGAGGAGGGACCATAGCAGTTTTAGTTACAGTGTTTAGTTGTTTCATGATAAAAATAGTGAAGAACACTAGAGGGAGAACACTGAATTTGTCTCCGGATCAATCTAGTGGTAAAAGAAGGTGATCTTTATTCTTAATTTTTTTAATTGTAGTTATTATAATGTGTATACAACTGGTGAAGTTTCTTGTAACTTCAACCATTTGTTGGGAATCCATTATTCAACACGGTCCTTGTATTGTATACTCAGTCGCAAATGTAAATTCATAGATACTTTGATTATATATTGTTTGTCTTATTATTATTTGTTTTATTAATTGCAGCTTCCTTTTCTGTTAGATTATTTGACTGATAGCAGTTCTAATTTATTGAACCTTTGGCAACTTTTCCAACCCTTTTTGGTAGGGGAACCTTTATCAACTTTTAATTATTGCTATAGAAGTAAACATTGATTTTGATAGAAATGGAAAATGATATAGAGATGGAGATGAATATGTCCATATAGTTTTAAAGTATGTTTGGTATGTCTTGGAAATGAGATCTAATTTTTATACGAAAAAGACTAAAATATCCTTCTAATTAAAAAAATAAAGGATTAAGGTGTAGATTGGTCAATAAACTTTTACTCAATGAGCGTTTATCATAAAAAACTTTTAAGTGGAATAAAAATACTAAAATTTTTTTAAAAATGTAAAGTTTTCACAAAAAACTTTTAAAAATGTAAAGTCAGCATAATGCTATTAAAAAAACAACAACGTCCGTTAAAATGTAAATTTTTTAAGGGTTAAGGTATATATTGGCCAATGAACTTTTACTCTAGGAACACCTGACACAAAAAAGTTTTACTTCAGGGGTGCCCACCACAAAAAAGTCTATGTGCAATCCATCCAAAATCTGACTGTTGTAAATCCTTACTCGAACCCCTACCCATGTGTATCAGGGTTAGGAAAAATAAATACAACAAAAAAATCACAAATGTAACGAGTATATTTCATTTTGAGTAAGGGTGATAAGTTTTGGAACGTGCCTGAGCAAATCTATATGCAATCTACCCAAAATCTGACTGTTGCAAATCCTTTCCTGGACCCCTTAACCATGTGCATTGGGGTTAGAAAGAGTAAATGCAACAAAAAAAAAATCTCAAATATAATGAATAGATTTCATTTCTCCAACAATCATTAGAGCTACATCAACGATAAATTGAAAAGCATTCAAGTCAGAATGGAGAGACGACAACACAACTGCTTGCACCTTCACTATAAAAATGCCTACACTCAGACGTTTATCTCATTCACTCTATGTTTTCTCAGTAATCATATAACTTACCACAGAGAGTTAGATTATTTGTAATATACTTCAGTGTTCATCTTATAGAATATTGTTTGTAATCATTCATCATAAAAGTTGTATTCTTACGGTTTGTAAGGGGGAGTATCTCGGGAAGAGATTTATGGACGGCTTTACAAGTACTCAGCTAAACTTGAAAATCTTAAGTGGAGCTTAGATATTAGACATAAGTCATCAAGGATTGGGCTGAACCACTATGAATGATCTTCGGTCCTAATTATAAAAATGCTTTTATGGTGCAATTTGTACCATAAAAGTGTTCCTATAATTAGAATCAGAGAGAATAGTTTGTATATTCTCTTCCCTTATCTCTTATATTTCAATCACATATATTTTAAATAACTGACTATGAATTTATAATTTATTACTTTCATACATATTGCTTTTACAAAAATACGAAAATATTTTTAAAGTTCCTAAGTTTTATCATACACCTAATTCACCCCCCTCTTGAGTGTCAGCCGGTTCTAACAGACCTAACCACCTTATTTTCATGTCCTCTATAACAAAAAAGGTATACCATCGTGTTATCACACCCATACACACACACGCGCATTAGATAAAGTTTCTGCTTTTGCTTTGCTTGTTGGATTTTACTATATAATAGAACAAGAGCTCATACATTGAGTGCAATTTGGGATGGATCAAGACATTCTTGGCTTTGTGGCTAAGCTCAATGGAACTCCTTACCATAAAGGACTCAAGGGGTATGCAGCCTCGAGTAAGACTTTATAGAGAAGAAGAGATTATATCTATAGAATACCATATGAAACCTAATGAGAAGGAGCAAATGCTTATAGAAAAAACTTTTAAAGGGTTAAGTTGCAAATGATGGTTAGAAGAGGGGTGACATTGTTACGTTTTAAGATTTTTTGGGCAACATTGCTTTTTCACAAATACTTCGTGGGTAGACCTGCACTTCAACCCAACTTTTAAATTGTCAATGCACAAAATAATTATTTATATTAGAGATAATTAAACAGAACTTAAAATTAAAAATGAAAAAAATGAAAAAAAGGTTATACTAAGCATTCAAAAAACAAATTAGTGTTAAAAGTTCAACTACATTTTCTATCAGAAACCTTTTTTGGGCCAATATCATAAAACTCATACTTTGTTGTTGAATGTTGATTGCTATTATTGAGCGATTTAATCTTAGCATTGGCCTGGTTAGAGGTAAGGAGTAACTATGGAAGAGAAATAAAATTTTGGGAGAAATAGTAATTTTTTTCGCTTAATTCACTATAAATGGAACTTTTTGAGAACTTAAGCTTTACACTTTCTCAATAATTAGGCAATTAACTGACTAAAAAAGAACTTAAAGAAGTTTTACTTCCTTCTTATTATCATTATTATTTACAATTTTTAAATTTATCAATATAAATTATATAATTTAATTAAAAGAAATAAAAATGCTCTAATAATTTAAAAATGGTTAAATTTCACAGAAATCGTAAAAATGAAACAAGACATTAATTATAAGTTTCCTGAGATGTTAACTACCTAAAAATAATTTTTTGAAAAGTTAGGTTTGTTTGATTTCCTGTTTCTAGAAGATTTGGTTTGTTCAGAAAAACAACCAAGGAAAAAAAAATATATTTGAAGATGTGTTTTTTGTTGCATATTCTGAAAATCAAATCAAAATAAAATTTATTCTTAAAAAAATAGAACAAGTTTATTATTATTATTTTTATTTTAAAAAATTAGAGAAAAGACAAAGAATATTTATATTTTCATCAAGGATAATTATGTAAATATAGAAAATCATTCTTCCACTGTTCTCTTCACCATTTAGGTATGCTTTTCAAAATAATGACTCAAACAGATTTTCCTAATTATTTTGTTCACAAAACTTGTTCTAAAAAATTATTGGACACAATTGTTATAAGAACATAAAAATAGATAATAAATAGAATCAAACAAGCCTTAAAGCTTTTTTTTTTGTTTTGTTTTGTTTTTGTTTTTTGTTTTTTAATTTTTAAGTTTGACAAATTCATCGAAGCAACCCTTTAATCTATAGGGGCTGAACACACACGTAAGTGGAAATTCTGGTCTTTTATATTAAACTATCAGTGAGATTTATTTACATATTTAAGTTAAAAACTGATTGTAAAATTTGAATAAATTTACATGTGAAAATGAAACAGCTGAATGAATTCAAATCGCTGACAGAAATCACTTTATTTCTCATAAATAAAACCAAGTTTCTCGTGAAGATGTGGTTGGGATACCCATTGGGTTGATGTTGACAGCATAGGCGGACCCACATACAACACTTGCCCCCTTAAATTGGGAGATTTTTTTTTCCTTAAAAAAAAAAAAAAGTTTGGATGATTGTCCATCCTTAAATTAAATGTCCACTTTTAAATTAAGTGTCTACCCTTAATATATCAAGATTACATTTCGTAATCAGATGAGAGATGAATGATTGAATGTTTTTTTAGTGCCTTATATTGAAAAAGATGTATTTGATAACATTGATAATAATGTAATAATGATAGAATTCCAAAAAATAAAGTCTAGAAGGATGATATTGTAATTATTTGTATTGTAATATATTCCCTCCAATCCTAATTATATGAACATTTTTTAGTATAGATTGCACTACAAAAATGTTCCTATAATTAGGATCGGAGGTAGTACTTTTGTTATTAAAATACTTGAAAGTCAAAACGGGCTAGACCCATCGGGCCAGCCCGTTTAAGCCCTGGCCCTTTAAGGGCTGGACCTGGAAATTGGAGGAGAGAGGTGATGTTTGGCCCTGGAGGGCTATGGGCCGGCCCATCGGGCCCTTCAATTTTTTTATTCTTTATTTTTTAAAGTTGAACCCTTGTTGAAGTTGGATCTTTTAATAATTTATATGTATTTTTTATTTGTTATAGACAATAATAAAGGATCAACAATCAAATGTCGCTTGAAATTGATGATAGTGGCGAAGATGACGACAATAATAGTCACTGTACTAATGTCGCTTAGTAATTAATAGTATACTTTTTATGTTTTATATGACTTATTTGTGAACATAGTTTGTTTTTTATTATGAATTAGTGACGGTGTTTATTTGTTAGATGATTTATATTGTAATTTACTAATTATATTTCTTTAAAAAAAACGAGGGAAAAATAATTAAAATTTGGAATAGTAATTTTCGGGCCCGCGGCCCGAGCCATGGTGCTCTCGAGCCGGGCTTTGAAAAACATGTGTTTTTCTTACTTCGGGCCGGCCCTGTTAGGCCCTGGCCCTTCACAGGTCGGCCCTAATTGACAGCTCTACTTATTGGTGCCCACTCTTCATTGTAATTTATGTAACTACATTTATTTCTAACAATACATAGCCTTGCTTTTCTAAATGATGCGTTTGTAAAATAATTGTCTCTCTTATTACATCATCAGTATTCACTTGATTTCATAAATTATTTTTTGATATATATTTTCTTATTTATATTCTTTTTTTTAATGCATTTAAAACTTTCCTAAAAAAAGAAAAACATAGGAGCGCTGCCCCTGAACCCCGAATATCCCCGTCAATTGTGCCCCCTCCATAATTTTCTGGGTCTGCCCCTGGTTGACAGTCTATGCATGCCCTACTCACAGTATATACAAGTAAGCATTTACTCTGCTATACATTAACTTCATGAGTTCACATTACATGCCCATTTTTATATGCTTTGTACATGCTCATATTTTTATTAGTGGTGCTCATACCTTTATTAGAGATATGTGCATTTTTTTTAAATATATATTGTATTTCTTAGATTTAAATTATATATTGTTTTCTAAGATGTTTTTTACACCCAGTATCTCAAATTAATTAATTTCTAGTTTGGCATTTGTCTGTAACACCAGTATCATGAAAACTAATTAATTTGAAATATTGGGTGCAAAAACATCTTAAAAGCAGTATATAATTTAAATATAAATAAATACAATATAAAAAAAAAAAAAAAGCTCATACCTCTACTTAGAGGTAATACCTCTATTTAGAGGTATGAGTATATAAGAAGCATGTAAAAATGTGCATATAATTTAGACTCTGGGTACTTTCTGAAAAACATTATCATCTCCAACAACGTTCAATAAAGTTCTCAAATTTGCAATAAAAATCAGTAAACACATTCAAAAAATTATTTCCCACCAAAAACATTCAAAATCACTCACGTAAGTATTCATACATAGGTTGGTCCACACTTATGGAGTACATCCTTATTAAAGACAATCACTCAATTTTGCTGACCAAAAGGGGGAAAAAAATTGCTGAAAAATTTAAATTGATTAAACTTAGACATATCCTTGACCATATAACTTTTGATGAACTTGCAAAACATAAAATTAAAAAGAGGAGTATATGAAATTCTCACATACTGATTGACCCACTATTTATAAGATATATTTTTCCAAAAAAAAAAAAAAGGTTCAAAATCCAATTGAATGAGCACAGCCCTTGAATGAAATCTAATTCCTCTATGTCATGATTTGGACCAATGTGTAAGTATACCATTGAGTTCTGAGCTTTTCTTGGACCTCATTTAAGGCAAAGCTGCTAGGTTTTGTTAGCAGGAGATGGAGATAAATAGGTATAGGACCAATCTTTTGCCTTAAAGAACCACTAGAAAGCTGCGCAACACCAACTGCCACATATATAGACTTTCCTGAACTTACATTGCTTTGCAGACATTGCCCAGCACACCGACTTGGCAAGTGTTTGATGTCAACGAAATCAGAAGACCATTAGTTTTATAGCTGTCATAATGAACAACCATATCAGACAAGAGTAACTATTTCAAGAGTATAATCAACTTCACCCATAAAGGCTAAAAGGTATTTGTATAGTGAGAAGATACAAGTAAAGCATGTCAATCTAATTGGACAGGAGTATTGTATCCCAAACGTGTCAGAAATCCTTAGACTGGACAATAAAAGTTTTATACGTTCTCTTCTTGTCATTACCCAAAAGTTATATAGTTCTCAAAACGAATAGCCACTAATTTCAACATAAAAGACATCATATCACAGTAACTACTTGAAAAAATTACATTTCATACCACCTAAAAGGAAAAAAGGATTACTTAATGAAAGAATGCAATTTAAGCAGCCAAATCTACATGTCATCATCAGATCTCATTGAGCAAAGCACCTTTCAGAAGTCGTGCGAAAAGATCATGACACAATCTCACAAAATAAGGAACAGGAGGATCTTACTATTGCATGTCATTCAAAACTGAAACCCAATAGTTTTATAACTTACAAATAGGAAAATGTCTCTGAAAAACCTCCCTCACAGCTAATCATATGATACAGTTGCACGTTACACCCCACCTCAACTATAAAAATACAAATTCAACAGCCAAATCTACATCCTCAACTAGGAACCAGAGATCTCAGTTGTTTGTCCTTTAAGAAGCAGAAATGTTTGAAACTGTTCCTTTTAAAATAAGAATTAAAAAATTTATAATGTCCCCTCTCTAAACTCTATAGTCTATTCCACCAGCACTTATTTATTGAGGGATGGATCGGAATGAAATGGGAGAGGTAACTTTTTAAATATGAAACATCATACACACAAACATTGGTAGTAAGAATAGCTAGCATTAAGTAACAACTCTACGAAAACAATAGATATTTGAGATCCCTAATTTGACGAAGAAACATTTGTTTTCTTTATATGAAATGGACTATAAGGCCGTAACTTTAAAAGAAAGGTTAAGGATGATATTTACCATGTATATAAAAAAGAAGAAGTAATGTCTACATATAAACATAACTGTACTTTTCAAAATTCAAACTAACAGCTATTCCTATTACATGATATCAGCCAAATAGATTCCTAATAGCTTCCAGAAAAAATATCATAGCACAAACATCTTATGCCAGTAATGCAATAAAACCTTTGACTGGACAATGCAAGTTTTATATGTTCTCTTTTGGTCATTACCCAAAAGTTATTAAGCTGTCAAAAAAAATAGCTACCAATTTCAACATGAAAGCTAAGACATCATATCACAGTAACTATTTAAAAAAATTATACTACTATATTTCGTACCACTTACAAGGCAAAAAAGATTGCTTAATGAAAGAATGCAATTTAAGCAGACAAGTTTCCATGTCATCCTCAGGTCATCTCATTAGGCCAAGCACCTTTCAGAAGTTCAGCAAAAAGATCCTGAAATAGGTCAACAAGGCTCATACCTCCCTCTTCCTTCACAAGGCCATACTGGACAACTAATAAGCTTAAAAAAGTTGCAATAATTTTTTTTTTTTAAAAAAAGAAGATCAAGAAGTAAATAAAAAATGAAATCTAAAATAAGTAAATCAAAACAAAATTTAGAAAAGGAAGGAAATGAAAAGAGGAAGAAAAGGAATACCTGAGTAGAAGAAAAACGCAGCTGGGAGACACAATCTCATTTTAGAAGGAATAAAATACCCTTAGTCACCACCAGCAGCTTATGAAATCTTTTGAATGACATAGCAGCATTCCAAATGTCATTAAGAAAATGCTCAATATTTGCAAATCAACCACCATCCATCATCACATTCCTCTCAGCTTCTTTTATGATAGAAAGCCTGTGGAATCATCTAATATACTTCAAAGAGAAAAGATATTAAAGATCAGGAAAAAAAAAAAAATTAAAGTGAAGGAATCTGGAGTCAACCATTAAACTTTGAAAACAAAATAAAATAAAATAAAAAAGAAAACTGAAAGAAAAAAAACCACCACAGGGGAGTTAATATCAGGTCCAAACCTTATGATAATTGACAAGCCACATGAATCTTGTTCACTAAGAAAATAATTTGAAGGAAAAGAAACACAGCTATCTAACTGATTAACCAAAAAGCAGAGGCATATCACAACAATGGCAGAAATGCCAAACACAAAAACATAAAATATATGCTGAATTGGTGAATTAATCTATGTATGAGATGTTTCCAGTCAATGAAATCAAAGATTATTGGCAATGTGAAAGCTTTATTTCAAGGATAAAGATAGTATCAATGTAATAAAAAAAATTGTATTTTCTTTTTTAGAAAGGAGTTAGAAATCATACTGCTCTCTCTACTAATTCGTAGTGGCACTCAGCAGACTATTTGTCATCATCTTCTTGAACCACTCGAGATTGACGGAGCCATCACCGTCCGCATCGACGGATTTGATCATGTTCTTGCATTCCTCCACAGAGCACTTCAATCCCAAGCGATTCAGCACTTGGAGGGGCTCGGAGGCGGAGATGAGGCCATCCTTGTTCCAAGTAGGTCAATGGCATCACGGTGCTCGGTGGAGTCGCTATCAGTGGAGTTGGAGTGGCAGAAATCGACGAACTCGGACAAAACGATGAAGCCATCGGGGAAACGCTTGAACTTTTTTTTTTTTTTTTTTTTCCGTCAAACGGAAACGCTTGAACTGAGGGATTTGGAAGCGAAGCATTTTGTGAAGGGAGGCAAGGCCCTGGGACGGAAAAAAGAAGGGAGGATGAGCCTTTAAAATTTTTTAATTAAAATTAACATAATGGTTATAATAATTAATTTGATCCAACTTTATTATTATTCTTTTGAAAATAAAATTTCGTACTCTCAATATTTTTAAAATTTTGTAAAGAATGATATAAATTTTTTAAACAATTGAAAAATAGGGAGCATATGAGGTTTTTTAAAAAAATAAGAAAAATTCCTGCTGTTGGGTCAAATCAGGCAAAGAAATGTAGATTCATAAGACCCAATGATCGTCACACATATAAAAGAAGGGGGGAAGTGCCCACTGGGGATTTTTTTTTTTTTTTGGAAAAAAAGTTAACACATGTTAATGATTGTCCACCCTTAAATTAAGTACTCATCCTTAATACATTAAGACTGCACTTCATAATTAGATGGAGATGAATGATTGAATAATTGTTTAGTATCTTCTATTGAAAAAGATATATTTGATAGCATTGATAATAAGACAATTACGATGGAATTCCAAAAAAAAAAGGTTTAGAAGGATGCCATTATAATTATTTTTATTGTAATATACTTTTGTTATTAAAATATATGTACTCGAACTTATTAAGTGTCCATGCTTCATTGTAATTTATCTGCATGTTTAACAACACTTTAAATGACCGGTCTATAAAATAATTGCCTTTCTTATTACATTATCAGTATTCACTTGATATCATGAATATTTTTTTTGATATTATTTTCTTTTCTTATTTATATTATTTTATTTTTTTAATGCATTTAAAACTTTTCTTTAAAAAAAAATCAGGGCCACCCCCGAATCCTCTGCCACTAGTACTTATCTTTCATTAATTTTCTGGATCCGTTACTGCCTACGACTCTATAATCATCCCTAAATCTGGCCTTTCAAGCTTAGCAATTGTCACATGTGGGTGAGGTTTATGATATTTTCCATTCTGAAAGGGACACACACATATATTATATATATATATATATATATATATATATATATATATATATATATATATATATAATTGATACATACCAAAAACAAAGGAAAGTGTAATTTTAAGTATCAATATATATTTTGATTTGATTTTTGAAAAAAAATTATATAAACATAGTGGGGCTTTTGGTACTTCCAAATCAATTTTGAATGTTGTCGGGTATTTTTACATCTCTCAAAAGCATATGTCATTCTGGCTTACTTTAAATAAAAATTTATGATATTTTTACAAATTTATCATTCTTGAAATGAGGGCATTTTATACTTCAACAAAATAAACTATTGTGGGCTTCACTGCAAAAAGCAACAAACAAATCTTACAGTGTCATTTTTTCAAGTACAAAATATATTGTTCGGTTTTGATTTAAAAATATTTAAATAATTTTTGGTTCAATTTGTTAGATAAAAAAATTAAAATTATTTTGATTAATTAATTATAGTATTTATGATATCAAATTAAATACTCATTTATTAATTATTAATTAGAAATTTTAATAATGATTTTAAAAAAATAAAATAAATTATAGAAATAAAAATTTGGCATTCCAAGTATTATACCTAAAGAAATAATTAAATTAAGAAAAAAGAACCTGGCGTTGGGAGTTTTTTTTACCAAACCACATATTTATTTTTACACCTTTGAAAGCCACAAATCAAACTTAACATCAAACAATATTTTTGCACCTGATTGTAAATATGTGTGTATTTTTGTACCTAAAAAAAAAAAAAAATCTAATGTTGGGCACTCCTTAAGATAAATTAAGTACATATGCATTTTTACACCTTAACCCAATTTAATTTGGGCGCACTCTACATAAAAGTTTCATTTGCATACACTTATTATTTATTATTTATGTGTTTTACATATTAAGAAAGCCCATTCTGTCTACTTTAATTCTGGAAAATTTTCAAATTTTTAAACACCATTTGATGCTTCAAAATCCATGCATGAACACCACTATCTAGATAAATTTCCAGAAATGTGTTCTAACTTCAAAAATCGTGATCTCCTTGTCTAGAGGTCTAAACATTACAAATTTTATGTTAAAAGAAACCCCTAGATGTCTACTTTCTTCATGAAAGCTTTCATGATTTTTAAAGGTCATTTTCTACAAAAAAAATATTGACCACAAAGCGACAGATTCCAGAGAGCTTTAAAAGTGGCAATTTCCCAATTTTTGCTGTTTTGATTTTTGGCTTTCAAAAATTATTTCCCACCATGTTTTAATCTAATTTTCATTTTAAACCCTTTTGTGACCTTAAAAGCATGCAAAGAATTTTACTCCATAATTTTCTAGATCAAACCAAAATTCTACCAAAAATAAAAAAGCTAAAGACCAAGAATTTACCTTTGAAGCTCTTATTCCTTTCCTTCTTCCTTCTAAGTTTCACTAGCTCTCCCTTTCTCACAAGAACCAATTTGATTTCTCGTTATGGTGTGAAGAAATGAAGAGGAGAGCATTGCTATTTAAGGGCAAGTGGCAAGCTCATGTGGACCCCACAAATGCCTAATTACCCTTTAATCCTTGTGTAATATCTTTCCAAGACTTAATCAAGAGGTTTTCGCATCTCTAATCTCCACCCTTGATCCAATTTGAAATTCAAGACTCAATTAGGACCCTTGGATGACTTTGATACATGTCATCTGTCTATGGTCTCAATTGCTACATTGGTCATGAAAATTCTAGAATCTTTTGGCTCTTAATTAACATTTGCTCTTTTGGATGTAATCTTGATAACATAATCAAAGCCTTACGTGTCTCTAAACACCAAGTGTCAATTTCCTATTTTTCCACTTCTCCCATTGGCTTATATAATTACATAAGGATCAAGGCTTAATTCTTGAATAAATTAAGGTCATTGGATTGTTTTTATATTTGTCACAATCTTATGATTTTCTTGGCATTCATGGGTATAAAAAAGGCTTTTAAGACTGAACAAAAGAGGCATCGTAAAATCGGACCCGCGACCGATCTTGTTCCAAGCGGTATTAAAGGTCTAACTTTTAAGATCGGACGCGAACCGATCTTAAAGAAACTCTTTTAGACCAGACATTTAAAACATTAGATCTTAAAAGTCGTACTAAATAGACCTGAAATATTTTTTGTTCAGTCCTAAAACTCAACTTTTAAGACCAGACAAAAATTAGGCCACTCTTAAAAGATCAGAATTTTAAGACTAGATAAAAATAAATCTGGTCTAAAAAATAGTGGCTTCTAAGACCAGACGACTAATTATACGCGGTCTTAAAAGACTGACTTTCAAGATTTGATGATAAATACATCCTGTCTTAAAAATTGAATTTTTAGACCGGACGTATAAATACACCGGTCTTAAAAGACCAACTTTTAAGGCCGGCCTAATATCAAATATGTACACTTGACCTTTAAGACCGAACATATAAATACATCCGGTCTTAAAAGTTGAAAATTTAAGACCGTATTTATTTTCGGTCTAAATTTTCCCAAATATTTCCCATATTCTGTTCTTCCTGATCATATATATACACAAATCCACCACCCAATCCAGCACATAAAAGTCGATACTTTAAGCTACAAGCTATGAACAATTGTGAATAAATTGAATTGAGAAAAATAATACAAATATTATTCACCATGAGTTATGTGGCCTCTTAATTAATGATTATAGTATGACTACAACACCTAAATTAATTTATACAATATAATAACTTACTTACAAATATAGCATGTAAATTAACATACATGCCCAATATAATATTCACCATGCCTTCATTTGATTCTCACCCAACAACATAACATCCTCTTTTATAACATGCCCCTTTGGATCGGATCCTGCTACAAAAATAAAACAACAAACTTCATAGTCAGTGACATTGTTTAAAAACATAGTAGGAATATAATATAGTTAAAACCTTAAAGTTTTCAAAGAACACTGTATATGAATATTACCTTATGAATTGACTCTTTTATAAAGTGATATCTTCCCATATCCCTTCTTGATGATCATTTCTTATGCCGGGTTCCTTATCCACTTCATCTTCTTCGTTCATGTCCGGTAGACCCTTTGAAAAAGGAGTACTCTCAGGAAGACCATAATTTGAATGACTTTCCTCATCAATATCAATTACCTTTTTTCCTTGGAGAGCTACAGACCACATTTTATTTTCCTGATCGATGATATAGAACACTTGTTTCGCTTGGTTTGCCATAATAAAAGGTTCATCTCCAAAACTTCTATCAATGTAAATCCTAGCCGATGGATCTGAACACCATTATTGACATTAACCCACTTGCATTTGAAAATGAGAAATCTAATTTTCACATAGTCCACCTCTCAAATCTCTTCAATGACCTCATAATAAGGCATGACTGTCAATTTAAGCCTCTTGTCTTTTGAACTAGAGAAGTGCATAGATTCAACCTCTAACATAACATCACTATTCTAGACGGTGTGAAGGTGGATCCAAATACCCAAGAGGGGGGGGGGGGCGAATTGGGTATCTTAAAATTTCTTGCTGAAAACTCTGTTGTCTAATACTAAAAATAGGGTAAAACAGAGTAAGGGAAGAATAGCAAGACACAAGAAGATTTATACTGGTTCGGTCCACTTGACCTACGTCCAGTCCCCAGCGTCACTGGGATTTCCACTATATCAAAGATTACACACTCTGCACTCAAGAAGTGATTCTCTCACTAGAACTCACTCCCCCTTACAAGTTGTAATCAATGATTCCCCAAATCACCAAGTCCCCTTGACTTGTGATTTCTTTACAATAAATGATATTCAGAAAGAAAACTCTCTTAAAGAGTAGATATAAATGAACACTGAAGCTCTTGTATCAAAAGATACTTTATAGATGAAAACTGAAGAGAATAAATGAAAACTTGAATGCAATTCGCTCTTAGTTGTTGTGGTTATTGGAAAGACTTGAATGCTCTTCTATTTATACTCAGAGATCATTAAATGACTGTTGCTTTCCAATTAGATCCGTTGGAGAAGTTGTCCAAGTGTTCTGAAGTGGTTTTGGGACCTTCTCTCTCTTGATTACTCTTAATCCAACTGGCTAGATGATCAGAGTTGACTCTCTGCGAATTAATCCGTTGGAGAAGAGTTTACTTATTGTAGAAAACATTTTTTAATGCTTTGTAGACGTGTGCAGTTGGATTAGCTGAAAGAATGCAACTTTTCTGGACTGCATTTATTGTGCTGACATGCTTTTTGCTTTTGCTGAGATCTTCAATAAACTTTCGTTAATCTGTCAAAAACTCATCAAGAGAGTGGTTAAATATATCTAGGAACATAGAGGATTAATACTGGAAGGTATTATGATCAAACAAGACAGATTTATGAAATCGCAAAATTCAAATTTCAAACTCAGCACAGAAACCTCGAGGTTTGTTCTTCAAACCTCGAGTTTTGGACTTAACATGTGAAACTGGTTTTATGTCCAAAACATCAAAACTTGAGGTTTCTAAGCAAAACTGGAGGTTTTCAAAACTTTGAAATGTTCGTGGCTCTCTGCCTGGGAAAACCTCGAGGTTTCATTACAAACCTCGAGTTTTCACTCAAGTTAGAAAGTTTTGAAAAATTCTCTCAAATGGAAAACCTTGAGGTTTCTTTTGAAACCTCAAGTTTTTAACTTAGTGAAAAACTCGTTTGCTCTCTGTCTTGTAAAACCTCGAGTTTTCCTTACAAAACTCGAGTTTTGTTCAAATATAAAAACTTTGAGATTTTGTTCCAGGATAGAAACCTCGAGGTTTCAAAACCAAACTCGAGGTTTTGAAACCTTAGAAAGTTTAGTTGCTCTTTGCCTGGACAAAACTCGAGGTTTCTTCCAAAACCTCGAGTTTTCACACTTTGTGAAAACTTAGAGAAGTTTCTGTCAAATCTCAAAACTGGAGGTTTTTGTGTTAAAATTGGAGGTTTTGTAAAATGAAAAAGTCTACATGTTTTCATCCTCCACAAAACTCGAGGTTTTGTCCAAAACCTCGAGTTTTCACTCATTGTGAAAACTTTGAGAAAATCTTGCTGAACTCAAACCTTGAGGTTTCTTCCCAAAACTGGAGGTTTTGAAACTTGGATCCACGTTTTCTGTCTTATTCAAAACCTCGAGGTTTCTTGCCAAACCTCGAGTTTTCTCAAAAACTTGTGAAAAATGAAGTTTCAAATCAAAACACAAAACTTGAGGTTTTATTTGAAAACTGGAGGTTTTGAATTGTTCAGAATCAGAGAGACTCTCTGTATGACAAAACCTCGAGGTTTTTCCAGAAACCTCGAGTTTTGCAATTTCTTAGAAAATCTTGAGAAGTCTCTGTGTTTGGAAACCTCGAGTTTTCTTTATTCTCAGAAAGCTTGAGTTTCTCTCTGTAAGGCCAAACCTCGAGGTTTCTCTGCAAACCTCGAGTTTTGCTCTCACAGTGAGTTTTACACAGTTGACAACAAAACTTCAAACTTTGTTTACAATTATTGGCAATCATCAAAACCCTTAGAGAACTAACACAGTGCTCCTACTATCTAGGGCCTTTATGTAAAATGTATAACCATTGATCACATACGAATTCCAACTTATGACATCAACCTCAGGACCACGTGCTAACCATTTGATTGTAGCAGAAACACCTTCTTCTCCCTCGACCTTTTGTTTGAACCAGTCTGCAAAAGTTCTGTTATGTTCCCTAATCAACCTTTATTCAGTCATTCGATGATTTTCTTTCCTTACAGCTTCTTTATGTGCTTCTATGTTGGCTTGAACTTCATCAACATTATTCAAGATGTATAAGTGGACTTGTAACAATTCATCAGGATCCACACTCTTTACTGAAGCCCCTCGTCTACCCCCTTCAGCATGCTGACGTTTTGGAAGTGCAATATGTCTTACTTTAGCCAAATAATTTTGACAAAATTCCATGGCTTCTTAAGAAACATATTTCTGAACAATCGATGGTTTTGTCCGGTATGCGTTCTTCACATACCCTTTTAGGAATTTCATAGATCTTTCAATTGGGTACATCTACTGTAAATGGATAGGGCCGCACAACTTTATCTCCCTCACTAGATGAACAATTAGATGAACCATGATGTCAAAGAATGTAGGAACAAAAAGCTTCTCAAGGTGGCACATGATAAGATATCCTTCATTCTCTAATTCATCCAACTTTTCAATCTCGAAAACTTTACTACAAACCACATTGAAGAAGAAACAAAGTCTAGTCAAAACAACCCAAAGATCATATCTGGCGATGCCTCGAATAGCTACTGGGAGTAGCTGTTGCATCAAGACATGACAATCATGAGACTTTTGGCCTACTAATTTCAAGTCCTTTATTGATACAAGCCTCTTAAAATTTGAAGAATACCTCGAGGGAACTTTTGTTTCACGTAAACACTCACAAAAACTTCGTTTCTCATCCTTAGATAAAGTATGAGAAGCTAGGGGACAATAAGTTCTCTTCCCATCTGGCCTTGGACGTAAGTCTTCGTGTATTCTTATTGCTTGCAAATCCATTCTCACTTGTGGCATATAAATTCAAATGCGTTTGCTGAGTCTTTCTTCTCCAACCACGAATGTTGATGTTGCAGATAGCAAGGGTAACCTAAAAACACTTGTTGATCAGTTGGGTTGGTCTAAAGTGCAAATATAATCTTCAAAATACAAAATTCATTAACAACAGAGAAACCCACAAGAACATTTCATCGATTTTGTTCAACCCATGAAAAACCCAAAACGATAAGCAGGAAAATTATAAAGTTATATAATCGAAACACCTCTTACAGCTTGGTCTATAGACATTTAGCTAAGGAACTAGAAAGTGATTGTCGAGAGAGCAACGCGAAGCAGCGACGTAGCAACACGCAAACACTGGAGACAAACCTGAGTAATCACTTTCGGCGCGACAAGAGAAGTTCAGAGAGGCAAATTTAATTTTCCGCATGACAGAGACATGTTTTAGTATTTTGGATTTTATAAAGACCGGTTAATTATAAAGTATCCGGTTCTAAAGATAAGCATTTTATTAATTTAATTTTTAAGACCGGAGGTTTACAAGACTCTGTTCCTAAATTTTTATTATTCATTTAATTTAAAGACCAGAGTTTTATAAAACATCCAGTCCTAAAAGTCAAATACTTTTTAGACCAATTACTTATAAAGTATCTGGCCCTAAAGGTCCTCATTTATTAACCAAACCAAAAAACAAAAGGATTGGCTTTGGACAGCGCAACAACAACTGAATGAATAAAATAAAGGATCTAGAGAATAAGCTTTTTAAATTACTAGAGAATATGAACAAAAAAAATACACAAGCTTAGTTCTTAAAGCTTCATACATTACTGGAGAATATACACGTACACAAGAAAAAAAACAAAAGAAAAACAAGCTGAAAATTATTAAAAACAAGAATCTGAGTGAACATCCTAAAGCTTATTATCATCCAATGCCTTGGCGATATCAGCGTGAACAACATTAATTTCCCGCCGGAGATTAGCAAGTTCTTATCTTTGTTGCATCAGCCACAATGCATCATTAGAGGAAAGAGGAGAGAGGTAGGCGCGCTGAGGCCAACAAGTTGGAGAGGGGGAGCAGGAACCTCTTCATGGTTTGAAGGCTGGAGGGGACTTGCAATATCTTCACCATCAAGAATACGGAGGAACTCAGCATAGATAGGGTTGGCAATAGGATGGACCCGGGGGGGGGGGGGGGTGTGTGCGGCAATCTCTTCATCATCTGAAATAACAATGGGTCCAATGACCTGAGACTCTTCGGTTACAATAGAACTCACTCTCGCTAGAGGAGGCAAACCATATAATGATCTAAAGATGGCACGAGCTTTAGGTGTAAGAGCACCCCTACGAGGAGTTCTCTTGTATCTAACCATGGTTTGAGGCTTTGAGCAGTTGGGGTAAAGAGCTAGGTAGTGAGGAGTTTGGAGGTAGTGAGGAGTTAATAAGGACATAGAGGTAGTGTGAGGAGTTAATAAGGGTAGAGAGTAGGAGAGATACGCAATTGATGATAAGAATGAATTTGGATTCAATTGATATAAATGAATTTAGTGTTTCTACTTTAAGAGCGTATTTTATAAATATCCAGTCCTAAAAGTCTATCATTTATTTTTTTCAATCAATTCAATTACTTTTAAGGTTGACCTTTTAACTTGTATCCAGTCCCAATTTCATTTATTTTTTTTCAATTCAATTTTTTTAAACTAAGAAATTTTTTCTTAAAAAATAGTACTTTTAAAAACGGATCTTTTACAATATCCGGTATTAAAAAGTTCATTCTTTTCAAATAAGATAGCATAGTCGTATCCTTACACTCTGTTCAAATGAATGATTCAGAGTTCCTTCAGCTTCTAGATAAACTTGACAACTATGCGTCTCCTTGTTAAAGTTTCCGACGTTTCATATTGTTCAGGATGGGTTCTCTTTTTAAACCCGTTGTTACTTTACTTTCTCCACATTGTTCTTCATCACTAATCTTTAACCTCCACTGTCCTCCTCTACTGCCTAGTCTCCAATGTAATGGCTGTTCCACCACCACCAGATCCTCCTTTTCCTCTTAATCCTCTTCCACCTCCGTACTCTCCTCCGTTGCCTCCAAATCCGTCATTCTACCAGATGATACAGCACCTTCTGGCCTGCGCCAGTCATATAGATCGACGCTTAGGCCAATTGTTTCAGGTCTATCACACCGTCAACAACAAGCCGAATGCGGTATTCGACACCAATGACGTTGAGTACCATCCATCTAATGACGACGTCTTTGACCCCTCCTCCCCCTCTGACAACGATGGGGAGGATTAGATATTTTTATGCTTTGTTTTTTGTTTTTTTTTGTATGTACTACTGTTGCCCTTCACCGAGAAGCATAAAAAAAAAATATATTAGTTCCTATCTTCGATCGCCTTGTCCTTTTCATTATCTTCTTCTTCCCCCCCCCCCCGAAAAAAAGGAAACAAACAAAACATTGTCCTCATGTGTGATCAACAATAAAAATTCACAGAATACAGTTAAGACCATACAAAAAAAAAACAAAAAAAAACATCGTTTACCTTATTTGAATAAAAACAAACACAGTGACAACTCGTTGTCGTCGATTTTACCTCGCCATGATTTAAATATTTTTAGTGTCATTTTCATTATCTTCCTTCTTTTTTCGACAAAAAGAAAAAATACAAAGAAAAGGGAGATCGATAATGCTGCTCAAAATCAGGAGAGGTAAAAATGACGACAACGAAGGACCTAGCTTGAGCAAAACGCTAGAACCTTAATTGTCTTGAACTCTAATGATTTGTCTGAAAAGCGAGTCACCATTTCTATTTAAAGGAAGACTTTTAAGAATGGACATTTAACAATTACACGGTCCTAAAGGTTAAGCCATATTTTTTAAAATAAACGAAGAGTTAAGACCAGACTTTTAGGAGCAGGTAATTAACAAATATACGGTTCTAAAAGTCTCGCCATATTTTTAAAATAAATGAAGACTTTTAAGATCGGATTTTTAACAAACATACGGTCCTAAAAGTCTAGTCTTATTTTTTATAATTAAATGAAGACTTTTAGGACCAGATGTTGAATAAATATGCAGTCCTAATAGTCTCGCCAAATTTTTAAAATAAACGAAGACTTTCAAGACCGGACTTTTAAAATATATACGGTCCTAAAAGTCTGGCCATTTTTTTTAGAATTAAATGAAGACTTTTAGGACCGGATCTTTAAAAAATATACGGTCCTAAAAGTCGTGAATACTTTTCAGAGTCTCTTACTGCTCATTTACAACATCCTGTACCTCAAATTTCAAGCACTAAATAGCTTTATCCACCATCCAATATATTCAGAAACCCAAAATAGACACAAGAAAATTATTTGAAAAAAATAAACAAATTTGTTATTGAATTACACATTGCGTATGTATATTTACAAATGAATGAATTGTTCGAAAAAATAAAAAAATTTACAGAAGATCATTGTTGCTACAACATATATTTACAAATAAATTTAGAACATTAATTATTGTCCTAACTTTAAAAGGTCATTATACAGATATTCACAAAACACATTGCGTATGTGCTCCACTTCATCATCAGAAAAGGGATCAGCACAGGCAAACCTCTGTAACGTCAAAGACAGAAACTGAATTAACTCGCGTGCATTTTTCATATGTAACATTAAGCCAGAAACTAAATTTAGCCATAATATGTAACATCAAATACATTTACCTTTGTAGTGAATTTAGTCCTTCCTTGCGTGATAATATCATATATGTGTTTCATGATGTACGGGCCACATAAATTGGACTTATTTGGTTGCTGATGGGTCTAAAAAGAACAAGAAATATATATAAGAGCATATATAGCTTATTGACCAAGTTCACAAGGCAATATGCCACTATCCAAATATGTACTAACCTTTGGTGTGAGCCATTTAGGATCTTTGGCATCATACGTATGCTTTTTGTTTACCTGGATTTAGAAGGTCCTCAAGGCACTATCATCAAAATCACGAATTTGTCAATAATGTTCACTGAAAATTCACAGTAGAGATTTCAGACAGGAGAATCAAAATGACATGCTTACTCGTTGATGGTTTGCATCAACATAGGCCCTGGATCGCTGTGAGTGGAGCATAAGAAGATAACTGTATGACCTCTATGTACATGAGGACCAATTGCCAGTGGTGATTGAAATTCATAGCAGTAAAGTACTTAGTGATACATGTAGCAGAATTAAGTGAATTGCAGACAAGAATTGTGATATGTACCTTTGGTAGTATGGAAACAAGTACACCTTTTTCTCACTTCACATAACCTCATTGATATGTACTATTGTCTCTCCTCCTTGGATGTTGTACTTGCATAGGTTGGGCACAAGAATCCAAAATCATTGATTTTGCCTTGTTGAACCAATTCTTGATGTATGAACCTACAATAATGACATCGATCAGGGAATTAGTATATATGTATGTGTGTCTAAACGATGCATTTAAATTATGTACTCATAGAAGAAGATACTTACTTCATAAACATTTGAACAATTGCATTAGTAAGATTCCAAGAAGCAGTATGGATGTTAAATCCTTGGGGTCAACGAAAATTGGTTGAGGATGAGGGAGGCCTACTACTTCATTAACAGACCACGATTTATCTTTAAAATATCCATTGGATACCATATCGGATATTTTTTCCTTGGCAATCAACTTAGCAGTAGGGGATGGAGCTTGACGAGGGGATTGAAAGTGGAGCCAAATACCCAAGAGGGGGGGTGAATTAGGTATTTTAAAAACTTTTGCAGAAAACTCTGTTTTCTAGTGTTGAAAACAGGGCTGAACAGAGCAAAGGGAAGAGAAGCTAAACACAAAAGATTTATACTGATTCGGTCTTAACCACTTGACCTACGTCCAGTCCCCAGACTCTCTGGGATTTCCACTATATCAAAGATTACACACTCTGCACTCAAGAAGTGATTCTCTCACTAGAACTCACTCCCCTTTACAAGTTGTAATCAATGATCCCAACCACCAAGTCCCCTGACTTGTGGTTCTTTACAATAATTGATTTATAATCAAAGAGAACTCTCTCTAAGAGTAGATGATGATAAACACTGAAGCTTATAATGTTAAAAGACAAAATACAAGTGAAAACTGAATAGTAGATGAAGAACTTGAATGCTATGCTTTTTCAGGTGTTGTGGTAGTTGTGAGGCCTTGAATGCAACTCTATTTATACTCAGGAAGTATTAAGTAACCGTTGCAATGTTAATTGGACCGTTGGTGATGATCTGAAAAGGTTGGGTGCAACTTTGGTCCTCTTCTCTCTCTTAGTTTCTTCTTAATCCAGCTGGACAATGGTTCAGAGTTGACTCTTTGCAAATTAATCCACTGGAGAGGCTGTTGCTTGTTGTAGAAATCAATCTTTAATGCTTTGCAATCGTGTGCAGATAGATTAATCAAAAGTAAGCAAGTTTTTGGGTTGAACATTTAATGCTCTGACATCACTTTTGCTTTTGCTTTAAACCTTCAATAAACTATCCTTAATCTGTCTGAAACTCACTAAAAAGATGGTTAAACATATCTAAAAACATTATAGATTAATCATGGAAAGCATTGAGATCAAACAATAAGATATAGCAAAATTGACAGATTTGAAGGTTTTCGTTTTTCTGTAGGTGAAAAAGGTTTTGGTTTAAAACAGCAAACCTGGAGGTTTTATGAAAACCTGGAGGTTTTCAGAAACGCAGAAGCAAGTTGAACTCTCTTTGTGCCAAAACCTCGAGGTTTCATGATAAACCTCGAGTTTTCACTTTAAGAGTGAAACCTTGTTAAATCACGATAGAAGCAAACCTAGAGGTTTCATAGGAAACCTGGAGGTTTCAAAATCAGTGAAAGTTCATTTGCTCTCTGGAACTCACAAACCTCGAGGTTTGTTGCAATACTCGAGGTTTTACAAAAGCTACTGAAAATCAGATATTCGAACCAAAGACAAAACCTGGAGGTTTTGAGGCAAACCTCGAGGTTTTTATAGATAGGAAAATTTGATTGCTCTCTGGATGCCAGAAACCTGGAGGTTTCCAGCAATACTCGAGGTTTTGAAACAATTTCAAAGTTCTTAGTTTTGAGCCAAATCACAAACCTCGAGGTTTATATGGAAACCTCGAGGTTTTCAATGTCATTGAAAACCATTTGCTCTCTGGTTGAAGAAACCTGGAGGTTTTTCCAAATACTCGAGGTTTCTTATTGTTTTTCAAAAATCTCAGTTTGGCGCCAAAGCATAAACCTGGTGGTTTTGTTATAAACCTCGAGGTTTCTCAAATTGGTGTGAAGCTGAGTTTTCTCTGGAAGTCCAAAACCTCGAGGTTTCTTTACAAACCTCGAGGTTTCACACAAATTTGTGAAACCAGGTTTTCGCAAGATAAAACACATGACCTTGAGGCTTCCCATGTAAGGCCAAACCTCGAGGTTTCTGGGCAAACCTCGAGGTTTGCTCTCACTTAGGATTTTCCAACATCTGAGAGCAAATCCTCATTCTTTGTTTACAATTGTTGGCAATCATCAAAACCTTTAGAGAACCAATAGGGATGAAGCTTCAGCAGGAGTAGAGACATGTACAATCTTTACTGACCAAGAGATGAAGGTTCCCTTGACATCACTTACAATCTTCAGCTGATCAGTTGGGAGAGAGAGAAAGGTGCATTAATGATCACCTTTTCAACTGACACTCTGACTTCATCATTAGCCATTTGTTGGTGGTGTACAGTTGATCCCAAGTTGTGGACAGTCCCTTTTGCAACTAATAGTCTATGAGGTTCTACCACATACAGGTTACAAGGTTGCTCTGACTGTCCAACAATGCAGTTCCCTCTAGTGCTCTATTGCTGGTCTCTGGACGAGAACTCAAAAGCAACTTCATTTGATTCATTTCCTCCTTCATCTGGCTC
This sequence comes from Acacia crassicarpa, assembly GCA_034222035.1. Taxonomy (NCBI): domain Eukaryota; kingdom Viridiplantae; phylum Streptophyta; class Magnoliopsida; order Fabales; family Fabaceae; genus Acacia; species Acacia crassicarpa. The sequence goes on from JAWXYG010000005.1 coordinate 12,818,112, forward strand.
AGTTGGGATTGAAACATTGCAGTCAATGCAGCTTCTTGAGTCGATGCTTTAGCTATTGCTCCTCATTTATTTTGGCCAACGTTTGTTCTATCTCCTCCTAGGTAACCATACTTTGTTTATGGTGTTTGGATTTACCAAAGTATTGTTTTAGGCCTACCCGTCCTCCAATCCCCCTTACACGCCTTGAGTGATTCGGTTTTCCGGTCGCAACAGTCAGAAAATCATTCATCCCGTCTGACACAAAAGATCCCTCAACTTCTTTCTTTTTAAGATCTTCCTATAAGATACAGATAATGAGAAACTTAGTAATGAAACATGTTTAGTTACTCAAAAATAATAATATCGATACTTACAATTTTTTAAGCAACTATACGAGTTTGTTCACTCGTGTAGGTGCAAACTCGTCTAGTTGCCGCTTGGCTTTTGCCAAATATACAACCACAATTCCTCGTGACGAATTGGAGATGGTTGATCAACTATTGCGGAAGGATTGGATTCAACTTCATCTTCCAATCTCTTTTGCTTGGCCGCCATTAATTCTTTTTCGGCCTTTCCATATCTGCCATAAGAAGCTTTATGCGGGCAATCATTCTTTCTCCCTATCTCCTGTGCTTGTTCCCTTCTTTTCTGTAAATTAGAATTGAAAACAACTATTAATTATGAATTTCGGCCATGTCACTAACAGAAATTAGAGAACTTCTACTTGATATGAACGTCAAATATTAGTCAAATTCACTTCATCAAGTTTCAACATTTTATTTAAGGAAGATGTAGAATTGTAGAAGAAATTGGGAGAAACAAAGGAAAAGGAGTTGCAGAATTGCTGCCAATAACATCAGTCAAATTCACTTCATCAAGTTTCACCATAATTGGTTCCTACACATATTAGACTAACCTCTTATATATAGTTAGAGGCTTGACTCTTAAGGCCCAATAACAGCTTGCATCGAAACCATTACACAGTTAACATACTAACTAACTAACTAACAACAATGTGTAACTACTACCTACTATAATAGAACTAAGACTATAATAATGGCTTGACTCTTATGCCATTATTATTTCTCTAATTACCTACTTAGTATTCTACCTTTGCACAGTCTACATATCAGACTTGCATAGAACTAAGACATGCTCCTCTGATGCAGGACAAAGGCAGAAAATGTATACTTCTATTCACACACCAAACCATTTAACTAACAAGATTAGATGAACACAATAGCATTCACATGTCTGCACAGGTTACTAAGCAAACAAAAGGGCAAACAAAACTAAATATAAACTCACTAGAGCTTCAGAAGTGGTCTGCAGCTGAACAAATTGTTGCCAAGTTTGTTCATCAATAAATGTGTACTTGTCCCAAGGATTTTGGTTAGGATAAACCTCGGCAAAAACATAGTTGTTAGCTAGAAAGGTCTTAAACTTCTTCCACCGATCAGCACAATAAGACAATGTCTTGTCTTTCAACTTCTGACAGTCTGGGACAGTGATATGTAAGTCAGATAGTGTCCCAAATAGGACCCTTTACTGTGCGCAAGTCCACATTTTTCCACTCATTTGTCAAGATGCTAACCTTGCTGCGTGTTAGATAGCCGACAAAACTATTATATTTGCTTTTATAAGGATCGAAAGGTTCCAAATTTTCATCAAACTGAATCTCGAGCTTTGACCCAGAAGTTCGACTTAGGGATACATCCATCATTTGTGTGCCACTTGTATCACGATGTGCACGGTGGTTACGAGGCTCATTGTGAGATGAAGAGGTTTGTTCTGACTCACACCAGTAACTGGCGTTCTAGGAACACAACTAGAATCATTTTCACTGTTCATTTTTGAGACAGGAAGAGAGGAATGCCTGAGCAAAGGATAGAGTAACAGAGGCTAATGGTACATGGGTGAGGAATAGAGGTAATGTAACAAGAAAGGTTTCGCAACGTGAACAGAGGTTCTTTAATAAGAGTACCAAAAGGTTTCGCGCGAAGAAAAATATATTTGGCGCTTTATTTTTAAGACCGGATACATAAAAAGATGGTCTTAATATTTAACATTTAAGACCAGTTTTATTAAACTCCGGTCTTACAAGTAATTAATTATTTGTTTAATTTTCTTCAATATTGTTGTACCGACCACATTTTAAGTCCAGTCTTAAAGTATTTTAAGACCTGACACATTTGTACTCGGTCTTAAAAGTTAACCCTTAAGACCGGACTTTGTAAGAGGTTTGATTTATGATTTCTGCACCAGTATATGTAAGTAGTTTAACTGGATGGTGACTGTTACTGAATCGCTTGCGATCAGAATAGCCCGTAAGGTCCATGAGAGAGGCAGGGAGATCGGAGGATTCTTGCACCATGAGTTAGATTGGTTGCATAGAAATTATACTGTCTAGAGTACAGTGAGCAGAGTTCATAAATTAAACCCCCTGCATAGAAGCATATACTGATAAGCATGTGAGTGATCCCATACATAGATGTATGAATCGTGCTAATGAATGACAATACACTCCTGTAAGGTAATTGTCCAGTAAATCTTTAATCAATATACCCCTATGGTAACCTGACGGTGATGATATCAAAATAGGGAGATTCCATATCTGCTAATCTCTTTATTTTCTTTTATGCTCTTTTAATTTCAGCATTTTTTTCTGTTTTCTGCATTTATCTTCTGCATTTTCATCATGTCTTCCGTTTTCCGTTCCTTTTCCCGACGTGCTTCCTTTTCTTCTTCATCTTCTTCCTCACATCCATCTTCTTCTATAAACAATGAGGGGTTACACTCCTCAACAAACAACATCTTTGACGAAGAAATTCAGTTCAAAGATATAAACCAAACTGTTGACGATTGGACTCTTCCTCCAGTCGACAGCAGGGATGTCTTCCAACCAACAAAGAGATGGTTCTCTAAGTCTGATTACATAATCAAGACTGTTGAAGAATCAATCTCTGTCCAACCAGAGAAAGAGGAATTCTTTCTTCTCTCTCAAAACTCCATTCTTAAACATAAACAAGTGTACAACTTTTTACAAATCGGTTGTGTGCAAGTTGCTCTCAAACCACTTGTTCGTGCTGGCTTAAACACTTCTGGACTTGTCTATCTCAGAGATGCAAGACATTACAGTTTTGCTGATTCTCTGTTAGCAACAGCCGAGTTCGGACTCCATAATGGTCCCGTCTATTTCAATTGTTACCCAAATCAAACGGTTGCTTTAGATGACAAACGAATTATGGATGTCTTGAAGCTCAACCTTAAACTTCATGGTTTTAACATGAAACCAGGATCTATACCTGTTACCCTAATGTATAGGATACAGTATAAGATCTCAAACTCTTCAGCTTCGAATGCTCGACAAGTACCAAACAATAGACAAACTGTTGTTTTCCTTACCGATCACTCGAACACAAACATCACAGTCCCACAAACAATCACGTGGAAAGATGTTACCCTTCTAGAAGAATGGGTTATGGAAAATGCTGTCCAAGCTATTCCTAAACCCCCTCCTCAAATCAGTAGAATTTCACAGACGCAAACAGGATCTGTTAGAATGGCTTTTGACAGATCTAGAAGTTCTACTTCTTCCATCCCCAGATCTATGTCTTCAAGATATGAGGACTATAAATCTGCCATAAACTCTGAATTACCAAGGCATTCTTGTTCTTCTGAACGATCTTTACCTTCGGTTATTCACTTGCCACCCCCACCAACAGATTCCACACCACCCACAGAGGTACCAAATCCTTGACCAAGGAATACCTCAATTCATGGAATCATAAATGAGGGTAATATTTCTCATGCAAACTATCAAACAGAAACTGAGGATGATACTAAGTCTATAGAGCCTCTATCAGACTATAGAGACTTAGAGGAACCTCAAAATACAGGCCCAGGAGGTCTGTATGCTTTAGAAAAACAATTTTCTATTGATAAACAAAGTTTGTAAAAGGAATTTTATTCTGAGAAAAATACTTTGCAAAGAAACCGGTTCTTAGATTCAAAGGATTAGTACGAAAGCAGATTCAAGAAAAATTCTACAGTTTCCTAGAAAAGTATCAAACGAATATTCCATTTTTTGCTTGGTTTGAAATATATGCGGCCAGCCAGAAATTGGTCTATCCGTTTCCTCAAACAAATGTGATGAAGAAATATTGGAAAACCTCTGAAGGACAAACTATTTCTTCAGAAGTTCCTCCATCTACTTCTTTTCATATTCCAAGAATTAAGGATGCCAAAAACAAACCAGTTGTGGCTACTCCTTTCAAAACCCGTGAACTTGAAGGTGAAGTTAATCCAAGAGATATCAAAAATCTCATGGAACAAAATAGCTACACCAATCAGTATCTTCAAATCCTTGGAGATCATGTTACCCAAACTTCGGTAACCCCAAACCTATCAGCTACACCAAGCTCTTCTAAAGGACCCATCCAAACCTCGATAGGATCCTCTAAACATAAACATTTGTTTGAGCCTTTCCAACTTGATCCACGGATAAAGATAGAATTGCTCAACAAATCCAAAGCTGCCTTGATCAAAAGAATTCAAAAAAGACAGCAACAACATCCTTCTGAAACAGTCTAGCTGCAACAAACGATTGTTCCAGATACCCCTCAAGCTTCAGCTTCCTCCACAAAAGAGGTAATGAACCTTGAAGCCAAAACCCAAACTTTTGAACCTGAGTCCTCCGACTCGATTCAGATCAATCAAAACAATTGGCGGAAACCCACAAAACTATATTATTCTAGAGCTAGCCCTCCGGATATTTTAGTTGAGGAACGCCAAACATACAAATCTTTCAATGCTAACCATGTATATGAATGGAATATAGACGGTCAGAACGAAACCACAATTCTCCAACCTCTTCAACACATGACCATGGCAAGCACTGCTTACCAAACGGGCATGGATTATTCTGATGAAAGTATCACCAATCTTTTTGTTTTCGGTTTCACTGGACAACTGAAAAATTGGTGGGATCATTATCTTTCACAGGATGATAAACACAAAATCTATTCTGCCGTTAAAGTTTCAGCTGATGGAACACCAATCCTCTATAATGGTGAACCAATTCCTGATTCTGTCAACACACTTATCTTCACCATCATCAAACATTTTGTTGGTGATCCAAACTTATGGAAGGATCGTTCATCTGAACTTCTTTCAAATTTAAAGTGCAAGACTCTATTTGATTTTCGATGGTATAGAGAGATACATTTCTTGCTCGAGTATACACTAGAGATGATGCCCAACAACCTTTTTGGAAAGAAAAATTCCTAGCCGGATTACCAAAATCCTTTGGTGATAAGGTTAGAGAAAAACTTAGAAATCAGAATGATGGGCACATTCCTTATGAATACTTGACATATGGAGAATTACTCTCTCATGTCCAAAAAACTGCACTTAAAATTTGTCAAGATGACAAGATCCAACACCAACTTTCCAAAGAGAAATCCATGAAAAAGAAAGAACTAGGTTCTTTCTGTGAGCAATTTGGATTTCCTGCTTGTAAACAGTCCAAGCCCAAAAGCAAGCACCAAAAACCATACCACAAGTCTTCTTATTTTAAAGATAGACAGGCTCGGTATGAAAATTATAAACGACCATACCAAAGGTATAAGCCTCGAACTCCTCCGAGAAGACTCAAAGACGAGTTCAAATCCAAACCCAAACTTGATTTCCCTAAAAGTGATAAACCAGTTTGCTACAATTGTGGTAAACCTGGGCACTATGCAAGAGATTGCAAACTTGTTGGGAAAATCAGACAACTCCAGTTAGAAGAATCCGTTCAAGAACAGAAAAACAATCTTCTCCTGAAAAGAACTTCAGAATCTGAAGAAGAACATAGTTCTTCTGAGGATCTAAACCAACTTCATGATGATGATCTCCACTCATCCTCTGATAATTCTTCTTTCATAAATGTCATCACAAAAGAGCAAGATTTGCTCTTAGATGTCATCCATAAACTTCCTGATCATGACAAAGGAGAGTATCTTTCAAAGTTCAAAGAAATTCTCAATCAACCTTCGTCATCCAATCCAAAACCATCAATTGTTCATAACAGATATGATCTGACCAATACCCTGGACAGATTTAAATCCTCTGTTAGACCAATAACAACTCAAGATCTTTAGTATGAGATTAATAATCTCAAAACTGAGGTTCGCCTCCTCAAACTTAGTCGAGATTCACATGAGTCGGCATTAGGCCAGATTCAGGATTTTCTAATCTCATTACAAACTTTTCCTGCTGAGGATAATGATCTGTTTTTTGAAAACCCTCATGATGGGCAGGTTTCAGAAAATCACCAAACTATTCTTGACTCGGAAACAAGGATTTTAAACCAAGAAGATGTTCCTGAACCATTCTTAAACATGTTTTCAAAAATGTTTCAACAGAAGTTTTATATATAAGCCAAAATCATTATTAATGATGAGTTTGTTATAGAACAGTCTGTTCTATTTGACACTGGAGCCCAAGCAAATTGTATTCAAGAATGCTTAGTTCCACCAAAATATTTTGAAAACACAACTGAACGGTATAGTGGTATTGATAAATCTACGATATCTGTTCAGCACAAACTTTCAAATGTCATCATAGAAAATGGAAGTCTGCGAATAAGGACTCCATTTATTTTGATGAAAGTTATGGGAACACCTATTGTGCTCGGAGCCCCCTTTGCGCAACTTTTATTTCCATACTTGACAGACTATGATGGAATTTCAAAGTTACATTTGGGAAAGATAGTTTTATTTCCATTTTCCAGTTGACAGGATTTTGTGAAACTAAATCCCCATCTTTTCCCAAAACAACAACAGATTAATACCCTCAATAAAGAAGTTCCTTCTAAGATTGAGACAAATAAACAGATTAAGGAAATTCTCTGCCTTAGTCTTCCAGTTCCATCTACAGAAACTTTTGCATAAACGGAATATTATTATTCCACATTTAAATGTGAAATTTTTACATTCATAAATGTTCAAATTTCAAAATTGCATTCTTTTACATGTTTTGGTTTTATCAAAGGATTTTTCCCATTATCCCTCACCCATGAGTTTTTTCAGGGAAGGTAGTATATTGAGAGAACCTCTAGATATTCCAAACATGCCCAGAAAAAAGAAACCTGGTGAAAACCAGAAAGACAAGGGTAAACAGCAAGCAGCTTAGTCTGAAGATGACCAAAGCTTCTCCCAAGAGGCTCAAAGGCCAATTTCAGAAGAAGAAGCTTTCCAAGAAATTATTAAACAACTGTGGCAACAATCACAAAGTTACACAGGCACAACAAGCCAAAATAAGTCCCAAACACAGGACTTAGTGGCAGTTCAAATAGCATCTCTTACCAAGGGAATTACTGGGTCATCTACCCAAAAACCCAAAAAAGAGTCTTCAACCCAAAGGCTCCCATCTACCAAACTTGGTCAAATGACCGTTGACTCCTATGCTAAGAAACTTCCAACAAACACATGGGGAGAATTATTAGCCAAACAGGATAAACAAGCCCTGGCCTTATCCACCATTGCCTCTTCTTCACAGGCAATCAGTAAACAGCCAGCTCAGGTATCTAAGACATTAGTAACTATCCCAGTTGCTAATCTGAATAATACTCCTTATATTCCCAAATAGAATAAGGAGAAAAACATTATTCAAATTGAACCTGAGTTCTTCCTCCAAACACCAAACCAAGTGGCTTTAAAGATTTTCCCTCCTGGATTTCATTATAAGCCCATTGATTTAAGAAAAACAAGAGAGTATTATGAGTTAGTATTGATTCATTCTAAATCTGTTAGCCTATTCAGGCATATGGATCAACAGGATGAAACTTTAAAAACTCATTCTACTTTTCAGATTTTAAATGTTCTTACTCTTTCAGAGTGGGGACAAAATTTAAACAAACCAAGAATGTTTCCTCTTGGAATTGATTTTGGTATAATGTTTTTTGGGAACAAAATAAACTTTTTAAACACACTTGGTTATCTATTTTAAACAGGGAACCAAGTATAATTTTCCTCAATGGTTTCGACAGTGGTGGGATTTCTTTGGACCTATCCCAGAAATTATGCCTCCAAATGTCCAGAAAGCATTGAGCCTTTTTCAAACAAAATTTAAACTTGATGAAGATCCTTTTCCAATTGATCTTCATTACTTTTCAAAGTTATCTGTCTCTTGGATTTTTTCCTGGCAGTACAGGTTTTCTCATGAAAACAGAAACTCTCCGGTCTTGGCCATACTCCAAAGGGTCCCCTATGTTCGATGGTGGGCAAGGTTTGATCAAACAAGGATAGACTCTAGACTCTAAGGCAGTGGAATTATGGTTCAAAAAGAATCCTAAATTCCTTTGTGTAACTGAAGAAAGCAGGTTTTTGAACCAGAAGGTGTAAGCCCAATGTAAGCTTGCTTCAGTTTCAGATAAAGCAGAGTATATCCGACAACTTCGCCTTACTCTCAAGCAACTTCAAGAAAGTGAGGCCTCAACGAGTAAACAAGCATCCTCTTCCACAACATCTGAAGTACCAGACGAGGATGTTCCAAGCGATGATGAAGACTTCATTATAGACTTGGATGAAGATTAAACTCACAGTTTTTGACGGAAGCACTTTGTATGCACAAAACACTGTAGCTTTCATGTATAAAACTGAAAAACATGTACTTTGCATTGTAGCAAAATTCACTATAGTGCACTGTAGCAAATGCTGAGGTGTCAGCTCACTGTAGCACTGTACATTGTAGCAGGTTACTGTAGTGTCGGCAAGGTTACTGTAGTGTCAGCAGGTACTGTAGCAGCCTACTGTTTAAATAGTGTCAAATAGTGCCGGTCACCAACCGGTTACTTTTCAAACAGTGACTTCAAAAATGCCTATATAAGGCCCTCTTCTCATTTGGTTGAGGCAGGTCCTTCATAGCCCATTTTCTAAGTCCTTCCCTCTCCTCTCCCTCTTCTCCCAAACCTTTCTGTGTGTTTCCTGTTTTCTTTTGTAAGTTTAAGCCTTCTGTTCTGTTTATGTTTTGAATAAAAGTGTGATTCAGTTTACTTCTTTCTTTACTTTACTTTTGCACATCTAATATTATGTTTATGTCCATGTTTTAAAGTTTCTCACATCTCTATTTCTCACTTACTCCCACTCCCCCTCCTTCTCCACCATCCCCTTCGGGCCCTTCCGTCGTTTTGGTATCAGAGCCAGGTCTGCTAATCATGATGGGCAGGTTGTAGAAAGCTATTGTTGCTGTCTTTTTTGAATTCTTTTGATCAAGGCAGCTTTGGATTTGTTGAGCAATTCTATCATTATCTGTGGATCAAGCTGGAAAGGCTCAAACAAAGGTTTATCTTTAGAGGATCCTATCGAGGTTTGGATGGGTCCTTTAGAAGAGCTTGGTGTAGCTGATAGGTTTGGGGTTACCGAAGTTTGGGTAACATGGTCTCCAAGGATTTGAAGATACTGATTGGTGTAGTTATTTTGTTCCATGAGATTTTTGATATCTCTTGGATTAACTTCACCTTCAAGTTCACGGGTTTTGAAAGGAGTAGCCACAACTGGTTTGTTTTTGGCATCCTTAATTCTTGGAATATGAAAAGAAGTAGATGGAGGAACTTCTGAAGAAATAGTTTGTCCTTCAGAGGTTTTCCAATCTTTCTTCATCACATTTGTTTGAGGAAACGGATAGACCAATTTCTGGCTGGCCGCATATATTTCAAACCAAGCAAAAAATGGAATATTCGTTTGATACTTTTCTAGGAAACTGTAGAATTTTTCTTGGATCTGCTTTCGTACTAATCCTTTGAAAGTTTCTAAGAACCAGTTTCTTTGCAAAGTATTTTTCTCAGAATAAAATTCCTTTTGCAAACTTTGTTTATCAATAGAAAATTGTTTTCTAAAGCATACAGACCTCCTGGGCCTGTATTTTGAGGTTCCTCTAAGTCTCTATAGTCTGATGGAGGCTCTATAGACTTAGTATCATCCTCAGTTTCTGTTTGATTGTTTGCATGAGAAATATTACCCTCATTTGTGATTCCATGAATTGAGGTATTCCTTGGTAAAGGGTTTGGTACCTCTGTGGGTGGTGTGGAATCTGTTGGTGGGGGTGGCAAGTGAATAACCGAAGGTAAAGATCGTTTCAGAAGAACAAGAATGCCTTGGTAATTCAGAGTTTATGGCAGATTTATAGTCCTCATATCTTGAAGACATAGATCTGGGGATGGAAGAAGTAGAACTTCTAGATCTGTCAAAAGCCATTCTAACAGGCCCTGTTTGCGTCTGTGAAATTCTACTGATTTGAGGAGGGGGTTTAGGAATAGCTTGGAGAGCATTTTCCATAACCCATTCTTCTAGAAGGGTAACATCTTTCCACGTGATTGTTTGTGGGACTGTGATGTTTGTGTTCGAGTGATCGGTAAGGAAAACAACAGTTTGTCTATTGTTTGGTACTTGTCGAGCATTCGAAGCTGAAGAGTTTGAGATCTTATACTGTATCCTATACATTAGGGTAACAGGTATAGATCCTGGTTTCATGTTAAAACCATGAAGTTTAAGGTTGAGCTTCAAGACATCCATAATTCGTTTGTCATCTAAAGCAACCGTTTGATTTGGGTAACAATTGAAATAGACGGGACCATTATGGAGTCCGAACTCGGCTGTTGCTAACAGAGAATCAGCAAAACTGTAATGTCTTGCATCTCTGAGACAGACAAGTCCAGAAGCGTTTAAGCCAGCACGAACAAGTGGTTTGAGAGCAACTTGCACACAACCGATTTGTAAAAAGTTGTACACTTGTTTATGTTTAAGAATGGAGTTTTGAGAGAGAAGAAAGAATTCCTCTTTCTCTGGTTGGACAGAGATTGATTCTTCAACAGTCTTGATTATGTAATCAGACTTAGAGAACCATCTCTTTGTTGGTTGGAAGACATCCCTGCTGTCGACTGGAGGAAGAGTCCAATCGTCAACAGTTTGGTTTATATCTTTGAACTGAATTTCTTCGTCAAAGATGTTGTTTGTTGAGGAGTGTAACCCCTTGTTGTTTATAGAAGAAGATGGATGTGAGGAAGAAGATGAAGAAGAAAAGGAAGCACGTCGGGAAAAGGAACGGAAAACGGAAGACATGATGAAAATGCAGAAGATAAATGCAGAAAACAGAAATAAATGCTGAAATTAAAAGAGCATAAAAGAAAATAAAGAGATTAGCAGATATGGAATCTCCCTATTTTGATATCATCACCGTCAGGTTACCATAGGGGTATATTGATTAAAGATTTACTGGACAATTACCTTACAGGAGTGTATTATCATTCATTAGCACGATTCATACATCTATGTATGGGATCACTCACATGCTTATCAGTATATGCTTCTATGCAGGGGGTTTAGTTTATGAACTCTGCTCACTGTACTCTAGACAGTATAATTTCTATGCAACCAGTCTAACTCATGGTGCAAGAATCCTCCGATCTCCCTAGAAAGGTTTGGGAGAAGAGGGAGAGAAGAGGGAAGGACTTAGAAAATGGGCTATGAAGGACCTCAACTAAAAGTCCGGTCTTAAAATTAATTAATATTTTATTTAATCTTTTTTCTATATTTTGTACCAGTCGCATTTTATGTCTGATCTTAAAAGAATAACCTTTAAGACCGGCTATTAAATATGTTCGGTCTTAAAACTTTAATACCTTTATATTTAAATTTTTCCTTATTATTTTGGACCACAGAAAATATAAGTATGGTTGTATGAGATTTCTCTATAAAGTAATGGGTAAAGGAGTAATTTTACACATGTGTTTTACCTCCAGGAACACCTAGCACCACGTGATTTAAACTAGATCAAAAATACACATGTGATTACGTTTTGGGAGCGCCCAGCACCACGGCCGTTAGTCAACAAGTTAGTCAACGGTTAACTTGGATGGAAATAAACAGTAACTCGGGTGAAATTACACTTTTGCCCCTAGTTTTAGGTAAAATTACACTTTTGCCCTTAGTTTTAAATATTAATTACGCTTTTGCCCCTAGTTTTAAATATTAAAAAAAACTAAAATACCCCTCGCCGGTGGGCCCCACTGCCGGCAAAACCACCACCGACCGCCACCGCCCGCCAACGCCGCTGGCGACCACCACCGCCGCCGCCGGTGACAACCACTGCCGGCCATCGCCACCGCCAGCAACCACTGGTCACCACGGTCGGCGGGGTGGTTGTCGGCAGTGGTGGTCGCCGGCGGCGGCGGTGGCGGCCGCCGGAGGTTATTTTTGTTTTTTTTAAATATTTAAAACTAAGGGCAAAAGTGTAATTTCACCTAAAACTAGGGGGTAAAAGTGTAATTTCACCCGAGTTACTGTTCATTTCCATCCAAGTTAATCGTTGACTAACGGCCATGGTGCTGGGCGCTCCCAAAACGTAATCACATGTGTATTTTTGGTCCAGTTTAAATCACGTGGTGCTGGGTGCTCCTTGGGGTAAAACACATGTGTAAAATTGCTCCTTAACCCTAAAGTAATTGATATTTCAATTTCTTTAATTACATTTTTAAGACTGGTTGTTTTTTTAATGGGTCTGAATAATATATTTAAGACCTATGAAAAAAATGATCCGGTATAAGAAGTTCTTTATATTTACAAAACTACCACTAGTCATACCTTTAAGACCGGGTGTCGATAGTCTGGTTTAAATGATGTGGTTTTAAAACCCTTTTTTACACTAGTGATTATATCAGCCCTCTAATGGCGTTATTATTTTCAAAAATTATGGCCTCCAATAGATGTCCTTTATTACCTTCAATAATCTTAATTAGCACAAGCTAATTTGTCAAGTAATATTTGTTAACTTGATTTAATTTGCCTAAGTGTCTCCATTCCCTTTACTTGTCTCTCTGGTTTGTAAATCACCATTGTTTCACATGATTTTCATATCACATTAATGACCACCGAATATGGTAACATATTTAGCAATTATTAATTAATTTTGAAGTGAAATTCGGGTAGAAGAATAATCAATAGATTATAATTCTTGAGACACATATTCACCTTCATATTTTGCTAATTCATTCATCAAAATACAAGGTTTTATGAAAAAAGGGAAATTAGGGTATTACACTTCCATTGGGCGGGTAAAGGAGATAGTCAAAATGACGTTGTTTTAGTCTTGCTGGAAGCCTCCTTGCCCAGGCACGAAATGACACTGTAATATTTTACAACCAGATTAATACGCACCATGGAGTGGACTTAAAAATGGAAAGGAACTAGAAAAAAATTTGAATGCAAAATTTTGTTTGTTTTCATGTGGAAAAAACATAAGAAAAACTTACTAGTTTTGAATAATGATGTCACGAAAAGTTATAATTTCCTTGAATTACATGAAGATTCTTAAATATTTTTTTCCATGTATTACCGAATTAATGTACTAAGGCAAACATTGTGGTTACATTATAAGGTCAATTAGAAATACATGTATCTGGCCAAAAAGGGGGAAAAAAAAACATAGAAATGCATGTAATGTTTCATAAACCTTTGATCATTTTGAGGAAAATTTCATAAACCCACTAAAACTTCTGTTGCCTTTTTTCTCGAAACCTTCAAACAAGTTTGATAAGACGTTGTTGAAATTTAAATTTAACGCACTTTTCACAAAAATTTCATTTGCATACACTTATTATTAATTTGTTTCGCATCTTCAAAGAAGAAGTTTACATTTGCATAGACACGTCTAAGGTCTTCTTATCAACCTGCCTATGAGAAATTATGAAGATTTCGATAGGGAACCCAAGTTAAAAAGAAAAATTTCTTGAGAAATTATCTAAAATTTGAATAATAATAATAATAATAATAATAATAATAATAATAATAATAATAATAATAATAATAATAATAATAATAATAATAATAATAATAAAGCTAAAAGCATTAGTGAATGAATGATTTATAGCATATGACGTATGTACGTGTGTGTGTTAAGAAGAAAAGGGTTGTGTCAAGATAAGTGAAATATGCAATTCTTATGGTAAACACCCAGTTAATTTCTTTCTTTCTTTTTTTCCTACAAACACCCTGTTAGTTTCATAACATGTTTAGTAGTAGATGTTATAGTAATATACATTTAACCCATTTCATAGATCTTTGACTACGTGGAAATCAACATATTTATAAAATTTCAAGAACTTTTAGCGGAAGCTGAAATGCTATTTCCACTCATTTATGAGATTTTAATTAGGGTTAATACAATATTTACTCCTTTAAATTTGCCTTTATTTTAATTTTGGTCCAGAACAGTGTAGGTTTGTATGAAATTATAAGGATCAATGTTTAAAGGGAGTGAAACTTGAGAGACAAACATCTATATGATTTAAAACTTGAGGGAACAAAGCCAAAATGAAGGCAAATTTGAAAGACTAGAGACTGTACCCTTTTGATTTTTTGAAACCTGTCTGATACCACAATTTAGTAACTGAAAATGGAAAGGGATAACAAAAATAGTTTGAATGCAAAATAGTGTTTTTTCCAGGTGGAAAAAAACATAAGAGATTATTAGTCTTGAATAATGATTTTAAGGGAACAATAATTAAATATTATATATCTTGATATATTATTCATGAAAAGTTATAATTTTCATTGAATTACTGCAAGCTTCTAAAACAAATTTTTCCTCTATTATGGACTACCGGATTCGAGTATTAAGGCAAACGTGGATCAAGGTTAAAAACTTATGATGCAATTTAATTAGAAATACAAGTACAGTTTCATATGAAACCTTTGACCATTTTGATGAGACTTTCATAAACCCTCTAAGACTTGAGCTTAAGACTTTTGTTGCCTTATGCCTCGAAACCTTCAAACAAGTTTGATAAAACTTTGATGAAATTTGAACACATTGTTCACAAAATTTTCATTTGCATGTACACTTGTTAATTTGTTTCGCATCTTCACAAAAGTTCTTATTTGCAGACACTTCTCATAAACCTTTGACCATGTGATAGGAAAACTTCAATATGACATTTAATTTTCACAAATTGCAACAATTTTATAAGGCTTTGAAGAAATCTTGAGTAAATTTTGATTAAAGTTGGAAGAAATTTAGATCCATTTTCACAAAAATGTTCATTTAATTTGCATACACACGTCTAAGATCCTTTATAAATTAGGACAACATTCACTATGGAGAAGGCAAAAAGCAAAAAATATTAGGAAGAAACAGAAAAACATTTAGTGTTGTTGAGGCGGCAGAATGAGTGATCTTCCAAACCATGCTGGTCAGGGTAGCACTCATAAGAAAAAAGCTTCAGGTTCAAACCCGAGCAAGAAACAAGATGTTACACATTCTGCTGGTCACGGGAGCACTCATGAAACTCGTAATACTTCAACCTCAAATGGCAGCGGGAAACAAAATGTTTCAAAACATGCTGGACATGGAAAAAAGTGAATAATTACAATTCTTTCATGTGCTAGGTAATTTATTCATTTTATCATACTTTTGTATGCTTTGAATTTCTTAACCCTTTGTATTGGTTCAAGGAGAAAGGAGATTAGAGAGATGAAGGAAAATTTTAATGAGTTTGATTTAAAAAATGGAGAAGTGGGTTGAAGATTTCCAACTAATATTCCTTAATTTTTTTTCTCTATTAAAATTTTAAAATTCCACTTGTTTATTTTTTTAACCAAACTCATTACAAATTTTCTTTCTTTCTCCTCCCTCCATTCCCCTCAAGATACGCCAAAAGGATTTCTATTTAGTTTAACATGAGAATAGGAAAACTCTCTTCCATAAACATGGGAGTCTTCTATTTTTTCTAAAAAGTCAATTTTACCTCATCTATTAAACACAATAAGACAGACAAATTTTAACGATCTTGACTAATGTAAGCCCATCATCGTTTTATAGTATTGGGTATATATAAAATATTAAAAACGACTAATTAAGAAGGTATTTTAACACTTTTTTCTGATGATTTTATTTTACTTATTTTTCTTTTTCCCTTAAATCTTCATGCAGGATCAGACTGATGGAAGGCTCTGATATATGCTAGAAGGAAATGAAGTTCTATGAAATCTTTTTTTATTTTATTGTCTCTAGGTTTATAAAGTTATTTTCTCTAGCTTGAAAATGTCAACTACTATTCCTGTTTAATGTTTATCCATATTGGCAACATATATACTTTGTATAAATAAAATAAATAATATGAAAAATAATAATATATGTTATATATATAGTCTTTATTGGACTATCTTTATGAGAAGGAAGAATTATCATGACAAACGTAATTTGCTCACAAAAAGATCTTTTAAATTATCAACATGTGAAGACATGTTGTCGTTCTATGTACTAAATTTTATCATTGCATGTTATTCATGTAATACTCAAAAAATTTTATTTATCATAAATATTATATTTTGATAAATAATACATATTAATTAAGGGTGAATATGTGGTCTCAAGTTTTGTAACTTATTAATTATTATTTTAAGTAATTTTTCCCTGAAATTGAATAAACCAAAGGCTAAATTTAAGATCATATTTAAGGGTCATAAAATACACTATAGTTGTCATATTAAATCATGATTCTTATATAACTAAAATAAGCAATAAAAGGTTGTAAAAATGCTTAAATTAATTAAAGGAAATTAACAACAATTAGTGGGCAATTAAATTTGCACTAATTAAAATGATTAAGTACTTCTTCAAAATTAATCAAGAGGCAAATTAAAGAACAACAATTAGGACTAGCACTACTAGTAGTGCAATGGTATTGGAATTAATTTCCCCCCTCCCGGTCCTGGGTTCGATCCCCCTCCCCTATCACCTTGTATCAAAAAAAAAGAACAACAATTAGGGATGTCTTATTTAATTTAAAAATCAAAGACTAATTAGAAGACAAGATTTGCATAGGATGAGTCATTAATGATCATAATTAACCTAAGAACCAATCACACAATGACAATTACACTTAAAGCACATATTAAACACTACTGTTACGGACCTGCATAACGGCCCAATGCCAGCAAGGCCCAACCAGAGGGATATCAGCACACACCTATAATATAGGTATATCCTATGTCCTAGGAAATCATATCCAGCGATAATGTAGGAGTATCCACACCAAGATACTCGTAATGTAGATCACATAGGATCGAGATCTCCTCCACGGTGAACTCTATAAATACAGAGGACCACTCATAAGGTGCACACGTTCTAACTTATCACTTTTACTTTCTGCCGCACAGAGCACACACACCACCCCTCTGGCTAACGCCGTTGCGTGTCTCGAACTATGTGGACTTTGATCCTGTCATTGGGTACATAGGCTCTAGGCTTGGCTCCTAGTCAAGTCCAAAGCACCAGCCCTTGGCTGGACATCTGTGTTCTACACCAGAACATTGGCGCTATCCGTGAGGAACACTAAATTACGATTCCCGTGACTACTTATGGCTAACACAAGAAGCAACGGTCGGAATCCTCAGCCTCCAAATCCACAACAGGCTGGGGCTAGTCAACAGCATCAAGCGCAACAGCAGCGTGACGATGTCTTGGAGGGCCACGTCTCAGACATGACGTCATCCCCGTCCATCCCAGATAAGACGCTAGAAGAAACTAAGCAGGAGACCGTGGCCCCAAATCCAGATATTCGCCTCATTCAGAAAACTCAAGAAATAATGCTGAGGCGAATGGAGGACAATGAAAAACGTCATCAACTCCAGCGCCAAGAAGATCTCCGGGTCATGCAACGAATGATGGACGACCGCAAAAAAGTTCTAGGCATTCACCGAGAGAGAAGGGCACGAAGGCTCATGTAGAGGGAAGGATCACCCGTCGGCCTCGGAGCTAAAAAGGCAGCGGTTAGCACAGATCACGGATGAAGAGGACCGAGATATCAAGCGATACCGAGGCACGGAGAGAGACCGAGAGGCGGAAAGAAGAGCCTAGATCCGAGGCTCTCCCAGAGAGTACAAGATGAAGTACCTGACAGACCTGGACGAGAGCCTGTTCTCAGAAGATATCGCCACAGCGTTATATCCGAAGAACTTCAACCTGGCCGACCTTCCGAAGTATGATGGAACCCAAGATCCGCGTAGCCATCTCGAGACTTTTGAGCTACTCATGTGGGTTTGCTTAATCAAGGGCCCAGTCATCTCACAGCTTTTTTAGGCCACACTGACCGGACCGGCTCAGAAATGGCTCCGCACTCTACCAGCCGACTCTGTGCATAACTTTGAAAACCTCGGACGCAAATTTGAGTTGAACTTTGCAACCAGTAAGAAACAGCCGAAGTCCCAGTTCACATTGAGCCAGATAAAACAAAAGAAGGGAGAGACCCTCCAAAAATATCTGGACGGGTTTGAGGAGGTGGCATTACAAGTACCTGCGCTTCCTGAGGAGGTCCATGTACACTGCCTGGTTGATGGCCTGGATCCTTCGTCTCGAATGGCCAAGAATGTGTGTAAGAACTGGGTCTATACTTTCACTGAATTCTATACCCGAGTGAAGCAGTATTTAGATGTGGAGCAGATGGAGATAGCCAATGCGGTAGGAACTGATAAACGGCGGAACACGTCACCAGACGAGAAGGACCAGATGGACAAGCGAAAAGGCGATTCCAATAAACAGAATCGAGATAGCCGACCTCGGGGGGAAGGCTTGATGGAAAGGTGAAGTATGATAGCTACAACCCTTTAAACGTCTCTCGCTCACAACTTTGGAAGGAGGTAGCTTAGACTGAGATGAAGAGAGTAAAGAGGCCGAGGCCTCTCCGAAACTGGCCCACTACAAACCGATCCAGCTATTGTGCATTTCACGACGGACCCGGACACACCACGGATCAGTGTTACGATCTCCGCGACGCTATTGAGAAGTTCGTAAGAGAAGGGAGGTTGCGTCAGTACGTAATAAAAACTCGAGGAAGGAAAAATGGCAAGCAAAAATCGGGAAGCCGAAGTACTAGTCCTGTTGGAAATTATGCCCTAGGGGCAAGTCATTGTTCTCCATTAAGTTATCATTTCATACGCATGTTTATGGTGATAACTATATCCCTGGATATATCTTATAGATTATCCTAAATGTCCCTGGTCGGTCATCTACGCAGGAGCGAAGATGAGTTAAGACCAGTATGACTTTGATGAGGTATGGAGATACGAATCAAAGTCATGGGCATTTGTAAGAGTACAAGGTGCTGGACCGACCCACTATGAGAAAGCTGCATGGATTAAGTCATAAGCTTGTCTCATGTATAACCGTGTCACAACGCCCTATGACCTGAGATCATCGTGGATTCCTACATGATGAGTCATTGGTCTTTGACCTAGTCAAAAGTCACCTTTGACCGGGTGATGATAAAGGCTGGGATCGGGATCAGTGGTTTTCATGCGGAGGAATGTGAATGATCAAGATGGAATTTGTCCTTCACATTTGTAGAGAGATAATACTGGGCCCCTCGATGAGTGAGTATAAGAAATGTATGGCCATACTGTGATGAAAGGGAGTTTTCATTTCACTTATTAGACTGCTCGAGAATCAAGAAAGTAATGGTCAAGAAAAGGAAGTTGACGTTATCCATGCCTCATCCTTGACCGAATTATCGCATGACAAAAGGGACGTGACATGGTTATACGATAGGTAGTATCGTGTCATCGATCCCTATGTGAATTGGGTAGTCGCAATGTCTTGCTAGAGGCCGCTTGCAACTTGTGGGCTAATACAGTCTTGGCCCACTGCCAATCTCATATGGGCCTGCAGGGTCACACGCAAGAATAATCCAACACGGGTAAAAGTGTCCAGATTCATTGAATCTCAGATTAATCTGAGATTAAATGAATACTAAATTTAATCTAGGATATATATATATATGTGTGTGTATATATATATATATTAAATTCGAAAATAATATAATAATTTTATTTAATGGAGATTATAATATTATTATATGATATTTGTTTTATATTTAATTTATCAGATAAATTAAATATTTAAAACAAATAGAGATATTATATCTCATTTGATTTTCGAATAAAGATATCATTATCTATTTAATTTAAATTGAGATATTGTATCTCAAATTTAATTAAATAGATAGATATCATTTCTCAGATTTAATTGATAGAGATAAATTAAATCAGAAGGCTTTTAATTTGAATTAAATAAATACATTAGATTAAATCTATTAGATAGATTTAATTAATATTTTTTTAATTAAAATTTGAAATTCAAAATTAATGGGGATTAATTTTGAATATAATACGCCCATGGGTTTAGAAAAACCTACGGGACTTTTAGTCGAGCGTATTAGAAAGCCGCGAGAAACCCTAGAGCGAAAAGAGAGAGACGCACAGTTCGAGGCGCTAGCACGCTGCCGTGTCCGTGTTCGGAGATTGTTCGTGTGGATACCGGTAGAGAAAGCCGATTCTAAGAGTCGTCTTCTACTGATCGAGAAGGTAGCCCACCAGTTCAAAGAGAACGAGACGCGAACGAATTCACTATAGTTTGGGTTTTCTTGATCACGAGAAAATGTGCGCAAAGGTTTGTGTAGATTCTTGAGCTACTAGTTCGCTAAAATCAAAGGAAAACCTCCGGCTCCGGATGATTCTGAGTTCTCTATAAGGTATGATTCGGGTTCCTTAACCTTGATTTAAACGCACTTGAGTGATCCTGGGGACGGGATTTGTAGAAAATTTTAATCCGCTGCGTGTACGGATCCCAACAGTGGTATCAGAGCCAACTCAACGTGCGTTTAAATTGGGTTTCTGTACATGCTATTATATGTGATATATATGCAAGAATCTGAATCTTTGTATGCAAGAATCTGAATCTTTGTATGCAAGAAACTGAATCTTTGTATCAAGAAATCGAATCTTGAATGCTTTAATTTGAAAATTCGCGTTAGGGTTACAGACGAGTCTCTAGAATGGTGCCGTGGGTACAGTTCTGAATTGTTCAGAGCGCATGATATTCGGAATCGTCCATCACGTTCGTGTGCATCGAAGATGTTCTGAATCGTTCAGAATTTTCGATCATGCTCGGACAACGCCCCTGGGGGTTTGAAATTAAGTTTTATGAAACTCTCTTTCTAAAAGAATATGATGTTTTCAAAAGCTCTGGGGGCGCTCCTGCTAACCGACTAGCGGGACCACCGTAGGGACCGCCATAGGGACTGGCTGATTGTTTGTAGCGCAAGAAATGAAATTGTTTGTAGTGTGAGAATTTAAATCATGATATAAAGTAATATAAGATTAGAGAAGTTTATCATGAGCAATATTTTATTTCATAAATGTATGAATTAAAGTATGTTCATAACCTTACAAAGTGTTGTTTGGGTATGGTGAACAACATGGCTCTAGATTTTACTAGTGTTGTAAATTTTAAATATGGCTTGTGTGCCATGCCTCTTTCTAAATCTCTTCTCATCTCATTCCCCTCGTTTGTGAAACGAGGTTTCTAACTATGTACTTTCTTTTATTATTTAGAGAAATCCTCTCATTGGGTTGAGGGGACTACAGGTTAGATGAGTTAGATGAGTCATGTTGTTCACGAGTTTTAATTATGTTTTGATATGATCACTGCATGATTAATTTAGATTCTATATGAGATATACAATAATGATTGCATTCATATAGGTAGAATTAATAAAGATAAATTAAATAGGCAGTCTTTTATATTAGATTAAAATAAATAGATCAGATTAGGTCTGTTGGACAGATTTAATTAATGTTATTTTAATCTAAAATTTGAGTTCAAGATTAATTGAGATTAATTTTGAATATTTTAATACGGCCAATTACGGTTTTAGAAATCCTATAAGATATAGATCTAGTCATATTAAAATGAAGCGATAGCCGCAAAACTCAATAATTTAATTATAATTGTATGAATTAACATATGTTATAATTAATTTAGAGTTTTAATTATGATTTGATTTGATCACTCACAATTAATTTAGAATTTTGATTATGATTTGATTAGATCACTCATAATTAATTTAGAATTAAATTAATAGGATTAATTTGATTATATCAAATAATACCCACTAAATGAAATCTTAAGTCACAATGCCGTCAATTAATGAATACTTGTCAAAACCTCGATCACCCATTTGTATGTTCCACCAAAGTGAATGCATCTGAGTAATCTTGGTGAGATAAGAGAGAGTAATGGTGATACTCTATATTCATTATTGTCTTGACTTAATTGAGATCATCAAAACAGTTTTGGATCTCAAGGCATTAGATGAGATTAAACATACTAGGTCATATGATGATCGAATCTCATAAAGATCTAAGAGTTACATGTGATGTAATTGGCAAAGAGCTTGCCTACCTAAAAAACTTATTTTTAAGCATCCTGCCAAAGCGGACTTAAATTTAAGCCAAATATGGATCTTAGCTCACTAATTATAATGAGGGTTATTAATTCAGTGGGAGGTTACTGATTAAACTTTGCATACCTTTTTAATTGTAGAATCATGTCGAATAGAAACAACGCAACACCGTCAATGTGATCAGTCCTTGACAAGGACGAACTCGATGAGACAAACTTTCTTGACATGTTTGGAAACTTAAGTGTGGATCCTAAACACGAAAGAAAAGAGTATCTCATCGATCAACCCATTCCTGACGAGCCTACAACTGATGATCCAAGAGCTCAGACTGATGCTTACATGAAGCATTAAGATGACCCTATGGATACAGGATGCCTGATGCCTGCCACTATGGTTCCAGACCTCGATGGAGATTTGGAACACATGGAGGTCTCTGAGATGATTGATCATCCTATGGAAATGCTCCAGCAACAGGCAAGTCAAGAGAGGTATGAGACCACAAAGGCCTTATTCTCTTGCAAGATGGCTGAAGGTGAATCAGTTAGGTCTCATTTGTTGAAAATGAAAGGCTACATTGATCACCTTGAGAGGCTTGGATTCCCCATATCCC
Organism: Acacia crassicarpa; assembly: GCA_034222035.1. Lineage (NCBI taxonomy): Eukaryota > Viridiplantae > Streptophyta > Magnoliopsida > Fabales > Fabaceae > Acacia > Acacia crassicarpa. The sequence continues at coordinate 12,840,980 of JAWXYG010000005.1, forward strand.
AAGGGTTAGCTATAGATGTGATCTTGATCTCACTCCCAGGAAATTATGATAACTTTGTCATGAATTACAACATGAACAATATGAAGGAATCAATTTCTGAACTGCATGGAATGCTCAAAACTGCTGAGTAGAGCCTTGAGAAGAGGCCCAGTTCTGTTTTGTCCGTTCAGAGAGGAAGGGGTATGAAACGAAAAGCCAAGAAGGCAAAACCTCCGAAGGATGGGGTCAGCTTCTTCTGCAATGAAATCGGTCATTGGAAGAGGAACTGCAAACTCTATCAAGAAGATCTGGAAAAGGACAAGAAGGATAGTGGGGCTATCACTTCAGGTATCAATGTCATAGATATTCACTTTTCTACTTCCTCTACATGTGTATTAGATACTGCATGTGGATCTCACATTTGTACAAATGTGCAAGGTCTCAAAGATAGTAGAAAATTGAAGAAGGGCGGCAAAGTTGACCTACGAGCTGGAAATCGAGCAACAGTTGTTGATTCAGCTATAGGCATTTATGAAATAGTTCTGCCCAGTGGGCTTTTGTTTGTTTTTGAACAATTTCTTTTATGTTCCTGCTTTGAGTAGTAACATAATTTCACTTTCTTATTTGGATAAGGAAGGTTTCACTTCCATTACTAGAAACCGTAAATGTTCAATTTATCATAATGATGTTTTTTATGCTCAGGGAGATTTGCATGCTGATCATTATATATTAAATTTAGAACATCCTAATAATGGACGAATCTATGACATAACTACTAAAAGGTTTAAGTCGAATGACTTGAATCCAACCTACCTATGGCATTGTCGTCTAGGCCATACAAATGAGAAACACATTTCAAAACTCCATCACATATGGATTTCTGAATTCATTTGATTTTGAATCATTTGATACATGTGAGTCTTGTTTATTGGGAAAGATGACAAAGGCACCTTTTACTGGAAATAGTGAGAGGGCCACCGATTTATTGGGCCTCATACATACGGATGTGTGTGGACCAATGAATCTGCCAGGGGAGGTCATTTGTACTTCATTACTTTTAAAACGATTTTAGTAGATAAGGGAATATCTACCTAATCAAATATAAAACTGAATCTTTTGAAATGTTCAAAATATTCCAAAATAAAGTGCAAAATCAACTTGGCAAAATAATTAAAGCACTTCGATCTGGTCGAGGTGGCGAATATTTGAGCCAAGAGTTCGTTGACCATCTTAGGAGTTGTGGGATCATCTCACAACTTACTCCTTCAGGAACACCTCAATGGAATGGTGTTTCTGAACGGAGGAATCGAATTCTATTAGATATGGTTCGATCTATGATGAGTCAACCAGATCTTCCATCTTCTTTTTGAGGTCATGTCCTAGAAACAGCTGCGTTCACATTAAAATCGTGTTCCGTCAAAGGAAGTTGAAAAGACACCATATGAGATATGGACTGGGAAGAAACCCAGTTTGTCATTTGTTAAGATTTGGGGATGTGAGTTTATGTTAAACAACAGACCTCTGATAAATTATCATCTAAATCCTCAAAATGCCTTTTTGTGGGGTATCCTAAGGAAACTAAAGGGTACTACGTCTACAATCCCACCGATCACAAAGTGTTTGTCATTCGGAATGATACTTTTTTGGAAAAAGAGTTTATCTCTAAAAGAACCAGTGGGAGCAAAGTGAACCTCGAAGAAGTTCGAGAGTCACAAGACAATGTGGAAACACATATGGAAACTGGAGAAGACTCACAACAAGTTGTTAAGCCTACTCAAGTAACACATGGCCCACGAAGGTCTGATAGATTACGACTACAGCCTCAGAGATATGGATTTCTGATTACTGGAAGTCGTGATGTTTTGCTCATTGATCAGAATGAGCCAACGACCTATCGAGACGTAATAGTGGGACCAAACTCCGAAAAATGGCTGGATGCCATGAAGTCTGAAATGCAATCCATGTACGACAATAAGGTATGGACCTTAGTCGATCCACCTGAAGGTGTAAAAACCGTTGGGTGCAAGTGGGTTTTCAAAGAGAAAATTGACATGGATGGCAAAGCAAATGTCTTCAAGGCACGGCTGGTTGCAAAAGGATTCACTCAAACCTATGGTGTGGACTATGATGAAACCTTTTCCCCAGTTGCAATGGCCAAATCAATCAGAATCCTTCTTGCCATTGTATCATATTATGACTATGAGATATGACAGATGGACGTGAAAATGGCCTTCCTTAACGGAAAGCTGCTTGAGGATGTGTACATGACACAATCTGAGGGTTTAGTGCGTCTAGAGGACACTGGTAAAGTATGTAAGTTTCAAAGATCCATTTATGGATTGAAGCAGGCATCTCGAAGCTAGAATCATCATTTTGATGAAGTAGTCAAAGAGTTTGGATTCATTCAAAATATTGATGAACCTTGTGTTTACAAGAAGGTTAGTGGGAGCACAATTGTATTTCTAGTGCTTTATGTCGATGACATCCTACTCATTGGGAATGACATTCCTACCTTGCAGAGTGTCAAGTCTTGGTTAGAAAAGTCTTTCTCAATGAAAGATTTAGGCGAAGCCACTTATATCCTTGGGATAAGGATCTATAGAGATAGATCCAAGAGGCTAATAGGCCTAAGTCAGAGCACATATATAGACAAGATACTGCATCGGTTCAGTATGCATGATTCTAAAAGGGGTAACATGCCCATGTCTCATGGCATCCATCTCAGTAAGGATCTGTGTCCTAGTACACAAGAGCAAAGAGATTGCATGAGTAAGATTCCATATGCCTTCGCCATTGGATCTATCATGTATGCCATGTTGTGTACTCGACCGAATGTGTCATTTGCCTTGAGTATGACCAGCAGATATCAACAAGATCCTGGTGAGGGTCACTGAACTGCTGTCAAGAATATCGTTAAGTACTTAAGAAGGACTAAGGACTTATTCTTGGTATATGGTGGCTTAGAGGATGAGCTCTGTGTGACTGGTTACACAGGTGCAAGTTTCCAAACTGACCAAGGTGCGGTGAGCTGGAATAGCTCTAAGTAGAGCACTGTAGCTGATTCTACAATATAGAAGCTGAGTATATAGCAGTATCGGATGCAGATCAAGAACCCGTTTGGATCAGAAAGTTCATCACTGAACTGGGGATGGTTTCTACCATCCCAGATCCAATAGTCTTGTTCTGTGACAATAGCGGTGCTATTGCACAGACCAAGGAGCCTAGGTCATATCAAAGGACCAGGCATGTACTCAGGCAATTTCATCTTATCAGAGAAATCAATGAAAGAGGTGATACAAACGAATGCAAAGTACCAGGAGAATACAATAAAGTTGATCCTCTTACTAAGCCGCTTGCACGAGCAAAACATGAGCGTCATGTTAGGGCAATGTGAATTAGAGTAATTAATGATTGCACTTAGTGCAAGTGGGAGTCTGATGGAAATTATGCCATAGAGGCAAGTCATTGTTCTCCATTTAGTTATCATCTTATTCACATGTTTATAGTGATAACTGTATCCCTGGATATATCTTATAGATTATCCTAAATGTCCCTGGTTGATCATCTACGCGGGAGCAAAGATGAGTTAAGACCAGTATGACTTTCATAGGGTATGGAGATACTATCGAAGTCATGGGCACTTGTAAGAGTACAAGGTGCTGGACCGACCCACTATGAGAAAGCTGCATGGATTTAGTCATAAGCTTATTTCATGTATAACTGCGTCACAACGCCCTTTGACCTGAGATTATCATGGATTCCTACATGATGAGTCACTGGTCTTTGACCTAGTCAAAAGTCACCTTTGATCGGGTGATGATAAAGGCTTGGATCAGGATTAGTGGTTTTTTTGCGGAGGAATGTGAATGGTCAAGATGGAATTTGTCCCTGACATTTGTAAAGAGATAATATTGGGCCCCTCGATGAGTGAGTCTAAGAAATGTATGGCCATACTATGATGGAAAGGAGTTTCCATTTCATTTATTAGACTACTCGAGAATCAAGAAAGCAATGGTCAAGAACAGGAAGTTGACATTATCCATGCCTCATCCTTGACCAAATTATCACGTGACAAAAGGGACGTGACATGGTTGTATGATAGGTTGTATCGTGTCATCGATTCCCATGTGAATTGGGTAGTCGCAATGTCTTGCTAGAGGCCGCTTGCGACTTGTAGGCTGGTACAGTATTGGCCCACTGCCAATCTCATGTGGGCCTGCAGGGTCGCACACAAGAATAACCCAACACGAGCAAATGTGTCCAGATTCATTCAATCTTAGATTAATCTAAGATTTAATGAATACTTAATTTAATCTAGGGTGAATATATATATATATATATATATATATATATATATATTAAATTTGAAAATAATATAATAATATTATTTAATGGAGATTATAATATTATTATATAATATTTGTTTTTGTATTTAATTTATTTGATAAATTAAATATCTAAAAAAAATAGAGATATTTTATCTCATTTGATTTTCGAATAAAGATATCATATATCTGTTTAATTTAAATTGAGATATAGTATCTCAGATTTAATTAAATAGATAGATATCATTTCTCGAATTTAATTTATAGTGATAAATTAAATCTGAAGGCTTTTAATTCGGATTAAATAAATACATTAGATTAGATCTATAAGATAGATTTAATTAATATATTTATTAATCCAAATTCAAAATTCGAATTTCAGATATGGCTTTTAATTCGGATTAAATAAATACATTAGATTAGATCTATCAGATAGATTTAATTAATATATTTATAATCCAGATTTAAAATTCGAATTTTAAAATTAATGAGGATTAATTTTATATAATACGCTGATCGGTAAACCTATGGGACTTTTAGTCGAGCGTATTAGGAAGCCACAAGAAAACCCTAGAGCGAGTGAGAGAGACGCATAAGTCAGAAAGGCACTAGCACGCTGCCGTAGTCGTGTTCAGGATTGTTCGTGTGGATACCAGTAGAGGAAGGAGATTCACGGAGTCGGCTTCTACTGATCGAGAAGGTAGCCCACCAGTTCAAAAGGAACGAGACGCGCACCAGTTCGCCAAAGGTATGATTCGAATTACTTAAGCTTGATTTAAACACGGTTGAGTGATCCTTAGGACGGGATTCATAAGAAATTTAAATTCGCTGCGTGTACAGATCCCAACACTAGCCATCCGATTCGACAAGTGCTACACAAGCCCGACCTTGCCGGCAGAATGACGAGCTGGGCGATAGAGTTGTCCGAGTTCGACATCACCTTTGAAGCCCGACATGCCATCAAATCACAAGCATTAGCAGATTTCGTTAGGGAACTCACCCCGGTTGACACAACCAAGGCGGACCAGGACAAATTATGGAAGGTCTATGTTGACGGTTCCTCTAATTCGAAGGGAAGTGGAGCAGGAATCATAGTCGAGAGCCTAGAAGCCGTCGTTGTGGAACACTCCCTACAATTAATGTTCTCGATGTCAAATAACCAAGCCGATTATGAAGCCCTACTCACTGGACTGCTGCAAGCCAAAGAAAACGGAGCCTAGTGGGTCAAGGTTTTCACCGACTCCTAGCTCGTAGCAGCGCAAATTGAGGGTACCTACTAGACGAAAGGCCCACTACTGTGATGAAGTATCTCAACAAAGCCAAGGAAGTCATGGCCGACTTCCAGGAGGTGATTATTACTTATATCCCAAGAGAGGACAACGCTAGGGCGGACATCCTCTCCAAATTAGCCATCACTACGGGTCTGAGCAACCATAGAACTCTGATCCAGTAAAGCCTAGCCGAGCCAAGTTGCGTTATGACGATCATGGCAGCAACTGATTAGAGAAAACCAATCGAAGACTATTTAGAAAGAGGCATCATCCCTATGGATCCTACTGAAGCGAAGAAGTTGGTTTGAGAAGCCGCTACCTACACCATGGTCGACGACCAGTTATACCGAAAAGGATTGCACTCTTCGATGATGCACTGTTTGGACACGTCGTAGGCCAAGTATGTGCTCGTCGAGATACATGAAGGAATCAACAGCCACCACATGGGGGGCAAGGCTCTTGCCAGAAAAGCACTGCGCGCCGGTTACTACTGGCCGACCATGTCGGTCGACGCTAAGGAAGCTGTTAAGAGATGTGATAGTTGCCAGAAGCACGCCAAAATTATTTGGCCTCCGCCAACCGAGTTGGAAGGCATTTCGGCCCCCTGGCCCTTCTACAAGTGGGGGATGGACATCCTTGGACCATTCAAGCCAGCCCCTGAACAGTACAAGTGGCTCATTGTGGCGGTTGATTATTTCACTAAGTGGATTGAAGCAGAGCCTCTAGCGACGATAACCTCGGCGCGTATACGAAGGTTTTTCTAGCATAATATTGTCTCCCACTTTGGAATACCAGCCGAGGTAGTAATGGACAATGGAACGCAGTTCATGGATCATAGGTTCCAAACCATGATGACCGACCTCGACATAAGGCAACACTTCGCCTCGGTTGAGCACCCGTAGTTTAACGGCCAGGCCAAGGCAGCCAACAAGGTTGTCCTCGACGGTTTGAAGAAAAGGATGCAAGATGCTGAGTCTAACTGGGTGGAACAACTCTACAATGTTTTGTGGGATTACAGAACAAGCGTGCAGACCGCAACCCAGGAAACTCCTTTCCTACTGACTTATGGATGTGAGGCGATGATCCTGGTCGAGATAAGCCAGCTGTCTTGGAGGAAAGTCAGAAGGCGCCAGGAGGGAGAATTGTCAAATGACGATGTGCTGAGAACCGAGCTAGACCTGATCGATGAGGTACGAGTCGTGATCCACTTTCGGGAATTAGCCGCCAGACAGCTCCTGGCAGCAAAGTACAACCGAAAGGTCAGACCCCGCTCTTTCAACTGGGGTAACCTAGTACTCCGATGGGCCGACATTGGCAATAAGAATGCCAGAGAAGGCAAGCTAGCTACGAATTGGGAAGGCCTCTATCGAGTCCAAGAGAGACTCGACAATGGAGCCTACATACTAGAAACCTTGGCAAGGAAGCCAGTTAAGAGAACATGGAACACCGACAAATTAAAGATCTATTACAGTTAGATCTCGACGCAGAATCCAAAATAACACCAGACACGCCCTATTGGGAGCTAGGTTATTTCTTTATTTTAACACTTAAGATTTATGTTTTTACCTTTTTAAGATTCCCTTGAACAATGTGTTAGCTCTTTGGAGCAGTTTCTTTTAATGAAGGATTCCTCAGTGGAAATTCACCTTCTTATAGTCGATAGACAAAGACTTTGCATCGAGGTCATGACACCCGGTCAGAAACAAAATAAACCGAAGTCGTTATACCCGGTCATGACATTAGACATTTTAAATAGCCTCAGTTGTTTCATATTATAGGGTTTAGTTGTTATTTATGAATCATCTTATGATACAAGATGCACTTGAGGAGCAGAGTTCCCAAGGTTCATTTATGTCAGGTTTACAGATTGACATTTTGTCAACGGCAATTGGGAAGCCTGATTACCTTGATTGCATTCGAGGGGAGACTAGGGGAGTTACTGCAACAAAATATTTTGGACGGTGTTCACGAGTCTATGGCAATTGATGAGTATATATTTTATGATTAAATAGGTGTATATTTTATGAGAATTAATTGGAATTATTGATATTATATACCTATTTAATTGTCTTTTATTGATTTTTCCATCATTGAATCAAACTTAGGATCAAAGAATAAATCGACATAAAATCTACTCATATCCTATTTTTAATTTGTAGGAAATATTAGCTGATTTGGAATGAAGTAGAAAAAGCAAGAGGATATGCAATCAGCCAAACTCGGTGGTCCCATGTAAGAAAAATAGAAACAAAATCAATTGCGGGACTGGTATAGTTGATTATAAGATATGAGATATCTTTTTAATAAGAAAAGGAGAAGCAGTGACTTGCGGCCAAAGTTATATTTAGATTATATATATGAAGAAAGGAAGAAGCAAGAAGAGGAGGAAGATCAGGAGAGGCAGAATGAGAAGGAACAAATAAGCAGAGGAGTAGAGGCTGATCGTTTCGGTTCTCTTCATCATCTCCATGGAAGGACGGAAGGACTGTGGAGGCGACGGAGAAATTTTCTTTCCTCTCTCTCTCTCTCTCTCTTTCTTTATTCTTTGAACCTGAGTTTCATCTTTTTGTTATGGATTTGAATAAAGTCATGTGCGGCTAGTTGGTTTTGCAACCTAGAGAACCTATGAACTTGTTTGGGTTTTAGAGATTATTCCCACTTGTTAGTTTTGTTTAATCTTATTTCAGTTTATTGAATCATGTGTTCATTGTTATTGCTTATTGATTATTGATTGATCACCATTGAGCATGTTTTGGGGATTTAGGGTTGAACTTGGAAGAGGGAATCCTAAATTGACCTTGGGAATAAATAATGCGGAGGAGGTTCAAGCTCATCCTGAAGACTATTTGGCTCCGCCTCCTCCTCCTCCTTCATTTAGACTGCCGCGTGGTTTCGCGTAGGAGAGGGCATCCTCAGCCGACGAACTTAGCGTGGCCTATCTTCCTCCTCGCCGCTTCCAAGATTTTTCCCTCAATTTGACTGAGGCCGACGAGCGTGTGATCCATTCAGTTCAGGATCATTTAGTGAAGGGGGTTGGTGATGGAGACCTTTTGTCATAAGCCTTGGGGTCCACAATCAACAATTAACCAAGGATTGCATATAGGCAAACCTAGGATCGTTCTCTCTTCTCGAGGAGCCTTTTATTGAATCCTAAGTAATCTAGATGTCATGTAAATGAAATAAAACAAGGGGGGATTGGGTTTTTGATTTTTGATTAATAAGCTAAAATAGAAATGCAATTTAATTAAATGCTAACTATAAGTTTCTTTGGTATTTTTATAAAATGGAATGGAAATATAGGTAATGCATGCTCTTGGTAATGAAGAAGTGACTATCCTTGCTCAAAAAGTATGGGAGTTAAAACTCACTAAGTCTAAATTAGAAAAACCTCAAGATATCACTTAAGTCCAATATTCTCAATTAATAGCAGCTTGTACGATCGTAGCTAACTACTACCTCTTAAGAAATTGTTTAAAACCACTTAATGTGTAATTAAGATTGGAAAATGTAAATATGAGTCTTCTCGAAATTGAGTACCAATCAGTCCCTCAAATGCACAAATCAACCACATTAATTAGACAATATCACGTTAATCAACATAGTCTCATTGCAACCACAAAGTAATTCAAATACATGTAATCTTCATACTACAAATCCAATCTCAGTCACAAATATCAAACCAATAGAGACAATAATTATCAATCTCAGTTCCAGAATCATACACAATAATTCCTAAATCTAGGCAATTAAATATATAATTCTAGACTATGGAATGACAAATTAACTCCCCTTTGAAGTTTTGGAACTCAAGTCAATCTTCACCACCAAGAGAAAAACAAATCAGGCAAGCATATCCATTAAAGACCCCACAGGAGCTACAAATCTGTACTCATCAAATGTGTAATGGAGAGGAAGTGGGAACCAGGGGAAAGCAATGAATGAGAATGGGGAAGATGATGAAGGTGTGTGTGGTGGTTGGTGGAGGTTGTCGGTGAGAAACTAGAGGCTATGGGCTAAGTCGATGGTGGAGAGGAGTTCAGATTATGCTCGTCTGTGCTTGTTGGTTCAATCCGAGTGAGAAGAAGACGGTGGTTGAAGATGGGTCGCTGGACGTGGTGGATAACGGTGTCTTTTTCTACAACAATGGAGGATGACGATGGTGGAGAGGAGTCGCCGGCGGCGATGGTGGTGAGAGAGAGACCGCCGGCGACTAGGGAGGAAAGAAGGAGAAGAAGGTCGCTCTGTGAACGCCTATCTCTGGTTCAGCAATCGCGTGAATGTCCAAGCATGAAGAAACTTACAGCGCTGTGATTCATCAATATTAAATCTGTCGGGTTCTGCATAATTTTCCCTCAGCTCCAGCGTTCAATGTGTCGGGTTGCTGGATCCAAAATGAGCTAAAACCTAAATTGTGCAAAATGCAGAGTTTAGCTGCAGGGACCAAAGTGAAAACTTTAAAACTTCTGGAGTAGGGACCAAATTGCAAGCTTTATAACTTGAGCTAAAACTTCTATTTTCAAATTTAATCTAATCTTTTCAACCTCTTACAATTTAAACCAATTAATGTAACATTAAATATTCTCATAAAAATCGATAATTAAGAGTAATTACATTTTTTTTGGGACAATTTTACCCTTTTTAGCCCTAATTTAATGTATTTACTCTTAATCTTAATTTATCACAAGAAACACATTTAAGCTCAATAACTAAGAAAATACATTAAAACTCCACATTTAATTACCAAAAATCATGTAAAAATATCGTTTAATCAGTTGGCATGACACAGTCTCTACTCATGTTCAAGAAGAAAGCAGCTGGTTTCTCCGCCAAAAAACGTCAAGCGGAGGCGGCCCGGGACTTGGCTGCAATGGCCAAGAAGAAGGTGGAGGACAAGTTGAGCGCTGTCCAATCTGCGGCTGCGAAGACATCTGAGGAGCTGAAGCTTACCCAGGATCAATTGAAGTCTTCAGAGGATAACTTAGGCAAGCTGCAAGTCGAGGTTCTTTCTCTGCAAGCTTCGAACTTCGAGGGTCTGGAGGCTTTAAGGACTGTCCAAGTGTAACAGGCGAGTCTGGCTGATGAGTTGGGAGCCGCAAGGGTTGAGCTTGCCTATACGAAGAAAGCCCTTGCGGTCAGCTCTGACACTATCAGGGCGACGGCCAGGGATGCATTCAACATGGCTTTGGCCCTGATTCATCATTTCAACCCCTCGGTGACTCTTGACATCAGCAAGGTGGACTGTTGGGCTTATGTTCACCAGGGCAAGTATTTCCCGCCCCCTCCTTCCCCTATAAATGCATCGGTGTCGGAACCTGGAGATCTAGAACACGGTTGGGAAGAAGAGGAGGTGTCACTTAATGCCCCACCAGAAGGTGGTCCGGGTCCTTAGTAGCCTCCAGCCAAAGCCAAGGTGTCCGGCCATGCTTTCGATTTTCTTTGTTTTGGGCGCATGTGCCCGTTTTGATTTGTGAATGTTTCCGGCGTGTATGCCGAGTGTATGTAGTCTTTTTCACAACTTTTAACTTATCAATTAACTGCTATTTTGTCAAGAGTATTGTTAGAGGTTTGTAGGCCGCAAGGGGCGCAATTTTGGGGATTCGACCAGGGTCTAAGTCTGGGAATCCATGGTAGGGTTGTATGTTTTAACCGCATGGGGTATTAACTCAACCGCGCTACCGAGTTCCGATGCCGTTGGCCAGAATAGGGATTGTAACCGAGATAAGGGCGAACTATCACTTGTTTAAGCTTGGTGTCCGCAGCGAAAAACTTAGACATTTTGACCTAATTAGGGTCTGAATGATAGTTTGATAGCTTAAATCGTGTCGAGCGTTGACGCGTCAATTCCGTGAAGGCCACTAAATGGCAATTTCGCCGAGCTCTGGACTGGGGCTTGGTTAGCCCTGGTTTCTACTCATCTAGATGTGTCATATTTATGACCGGGTTTAGGCTGGTGTAGTGTTCATGACTGGGCTTTGAGTCCTCGGTGTAATGCTTAAGCAATCCATAGCGCACATGTGCAAATCTTCATTGAGAATTCCTTCATTAAAATAAAAATGCTCTAAAGAGCTGACAAATAGTTTAGTGAAACTTTGAAAACATAAATTCTGAAAAGAAACTGCAGAAATTCAAAAAAATGGACCGGCCTCCCGATGATTGGGCTTTCGACAGGGGTATCTGGGGCCGTGATCTAACTGTGATAGATCTTTTGTTTGTCGGCATTCCAAGTCCTCTTCACAGGTTTCCTATCCAGGGTTTCGAGTATATAGGCTCCGTCGTCCAGTTTCTCTTTGACCCGGTAGGGACCTTCCCAATTTGTAGCCAGTTTACCATCTCGGGTGTTTTTGTTGCCAATGTCGGCACGTCGAAGTATGAGGTTACCGCGGTTGAAAGAACGAGGTCTAACCTTCTGATTATATTTTGCCACGAGAAGCTGCTTGGCGGCTAGTTCTTGGCAGTGTGCCGCCACTCGGACCTCGTCAATCAGGTCCAAATCAGTCTTCAAGGCATCGTCGTTTGACACCTGTCCCCTTTGCCGGGCTTGGAGGTTTCTCCATGATTTGTCCAATCTCGACCGGGATCATCGCCTCACACCCATAAGTTAGGCAGAAAGGAGTTTCCTGGGTTGAAGTCTGCACACTCGTCCTGTAGCCCCACAAGACATTGTATAGTTGTTTGACCCAATTGGACTCCGAATCTAGCATTCGTTTTTTAATGCCGTCGAGGATGATTTTATTGGCTGCCTCAACCTGACCGTTAGATTGTGGATGCTCGATGAGGCGAAGTGCTGCTTAACATCTAAATCCGCCATCATGGTCTCGAACCTCTGGTCAATAAACTGCGTCCCGTTGTCTGTCACGATCTCGGCTTGTATCCCAAAACGAGACACAATGTTATGGCGAAAAAACATCATTATACGGGCTGCCGTAATCGTCATTAAAGGCTCCGCTTCGATCCACTTTATAAAGTAGTCCACCTCTATGATGAGCCATTTAAACTGCCTGGGTGATGGTTTGAATGGCCCAAGGATGTCCATTCCCCATTTAAAGAAAGGCTAGGGGGCCGAAATGCCCTTTAATTCTATCGGCGGGGGCCAGATAATTTTGGCGTGCTTCTGCCAGCTATCGCATCGCCTGACGGCCTCTTTCGCATCTTTGGCCATGGTCGGCCAGTAGTAACTTGGCCGTAATGCTTTCTGGGCCAGCGCTTTGCCCCCCATATGATGGACGTTCATGCCTTCATGTATATCAGCTAACATGTATTTGGCTTCAGATGTGCCCAGGCATCGTATCATCAGAGAATGCAGTCCTTTTCGATAAAGTTGGTCATCAACCATGGTATAGATTGCAGATTCTTGGATCAGTTTCTTCGCTTCAGTGGGATACGTTAAGATAATGCCTCTTTCCAAGTAATCTTCAATTGGTTTCCTCCAATCTGCCACTGAAGAGATAGTTAGGATGCAGCTCAGTTCGGTGAGATTTTGCTGGATCACGGTTTTGTGACTGCCAGGGCCTTTCGTACTTGCCAGTTTGGATAAGATATCCACTTTGATATTCTCTTCCCTTGGAATATGGGTAATGATGACTTCCTCGAACTCGGCCATAACTTCTTTAGCCTTATTAAGATATTTGGCCAACAGTGGGCCCTTTGCCTGGTAACTGCACTCGTGCAAAAAAAGGCTTTTAAGACCGCCTCATTTAGAGCGGACTATCGACGCCCTAGTCTTAAAGGTATGACCAGTGGCAGTTTTGTGAATATAAAGAACTTTAAAGGTATGACCGGTGGCAATTTTGTAAATATAAAGAACTTCTTGGACCGAATCGTTTACCAATGGGTCTTAAATATATTATTTAGACCGCTTACAAAAACAAACGGTCTTAAAAATGTTATTAAAAAAATTGAAATATCAAATTTCTTTATAGAGAAATCTCGAACAGGCCGACTTATATTTTCTGCGGTCCAAAATAATAAGGAAAAAATTAAATAAAAACTTTTAAGACCGGATATATATAACAGGAGGTCTTAAAGATTATACTTTTAAGACCGGACATAAATCGTGTCCGGTAGTAAATAGTTTATTACTTTTAAGACCGGAGTTTAACAAAGGACGGTCTTAAAAGTTAACCTTTAGGACCGTCGTTGTTGTTCATCCGGTCTTAAAAATAAAGCGCTACATATATCTTCGCACGAAACGTTACCTTATGACTTACGTTGTCCCTCTGAACTCTGAAACCCTTCTTCTTGTTGTGAAACCACTCTTCCTGTTGCATTACCACTCTTCCTCGCCCACGTACCATTAGCCTCTGTTACTCTCTCATTTGCTCAGGCATTCGTCTCTTACTGTCTCGAAAATGAACGGTGAAAACGATATTTGTGTTCCGGGAACGCCAGTTACTGGTGTGAGTCTGAACGAACCCTCTTCATCTGACAATGTGCCTTGTAGACGCCTTGCACGCTGTGGTAGAAGAGGCACACGAATGATGGATGTAACCCTAAGTCGGACTTCTGGGTCAAGGCTCGAGATTCAGTTTAATGAAAAGTTGCAACCTGTCGATCCTAATAAAAGCAAATATAATAGTTTTGTCGGCTACCTTGCACGTAGCAAGGTTAGCATCTTGACTGATGAGTGGAAAAAAGTGGACTTTGACACAGTAAAGCAACCTATTTGGGACACTATCCAGCTTACATGTCCCTGACTCTGAGGAGTTGCAAGACAAGACATTGTATTATTGTGCTGATCGATGGAGGAAGTTTAAGACCTCTCTCGCTAACACGTATATTTTTGCCGAGGTTCCACCTGCCAAACATCCTTGGGAACAGTACACATTTATTGATGAACGAATTTGGCGACAATTTGTTCTGTTGCGGACCACTCCTGAAGCTCTGGTGAGTCTATATTTAGTTTTATTTGCTTATATAACCTGTGCGCTTATATTTGTTCATCTAATCCTGTTAGTTAAATTGTTTGGTGTGTGAATAGAAGTATACATTTCCTACCTTTGTCTATGCAAGTCTGATATGTAAACCCTAAAAAGGTAAAATACTAAGGAGATAATTGTGTAATGGTTTGTCTTGCAAAGGAAGAAATGAATAGTCTTAAAAGGGGGAAACTTTATATACCCAATTGTTACTATCTAATATGGACTGATGATCCCACTGGATGCCTTAAAAAGGATCAAGTTTGTATTATTCTGTAAACATAATTCTCTTTTGTTTCTTAACCTATATACCTAGTAGTACAAAACATAGCTCTTTTGTAAGCATAATTCTCTTTTGTTTCTTAACCTATCTACATCTTCCTTAAATAAAATGTTGAAACTTGATCAAGTGAATTTGACTAGTGTTTGAGGTTCATATCAAGCAGAAGTTCTCTAATTTTTGTTAGTGAGATGACTGGAATTCATAATTAATAGTTGTTTTCAATTCTGATTCACAGGAAAGAAGGGGAAAAGCACAGGAGATAGGGAGAAAGAATGATTGCCCGCATAGGGCTTCTCGTGGCGGATATGAAAAGGCTGAAAAAGAATTGATGGCGGCCAAGCGGAAGAGATTGGAAGATGAAGCAGAATCCAATCCTTCTCCAATACATGGTCCGCCATCTCCAATACGTCGCGAGGAGTTGTGGTTGCACATTCAGCAAAAGCCAAGCGGCTCCTACACGAGTGAACAAACTCGTGTAGTTGCTGAAAAAATTGTAAGTATCGTTATTATTGTTATTTTTTAGTTTCTAAACATGTTTCATTACTAAGCTTCTCGTTATCTGTACCTTACAGGAAGATCTTAAAAAGAAAGAAGCAGAGGGATCTTTTGTGTCGGCCAGTCGTAGTGATGTTCTGACTGTTGCGACCGGAAAACTGGACCATAGTGGGCGTGTAAGGGGGATTGGACGACGGGTAGGCCTGAACGCCATAGGCAAAGTATGGTTACCCGGGAGGAGATGGAACAGACAGTGGCCAAATTAAATGAGGAAGCAGCGACTAAAGAAGCAAGGTATCAATCTGATATGAGCCAGTTGAGGGAGGAACTGAATTAGATGACGCTACTTTTGAGCTCTCGTCCAAAGACCAGTGTTCCCTTCACACACTCACCTGCAACTGTGCAGCAGAGCACTGGAGGGAGCTGCATTGTTGGACAGTCAGAGCAACCTTGTGACCTTTATGTGGAGGATCCTGATAATCATGATAGACTAATATTGGTTGCAAAAGGGACTGTCCACAACTTATTGGGATCAAATGTACACCACCAACAAATATTTGATGATGAAGTCAGAGTGTCAGTTGAAAAGATGATCATTGATGCACCTCTCCCTCTCCCAACTGATGAGCTAAAGCTTGTTAGTGATGTCAAGGGAACCTTCATCTCTTGGCCAGTGAAGCTTGTACATGTCTGTACTCCTCTTGAAGCTTCAACCCCTCGTCCTCAAGTTCCATCCCCTCGTCGAGCTCCATCCCCTCCTCAAGTTCAATCGCCTCCTCCTCAAGCTCAATCCCCTACTGCTAAGTTGACTGGCTGTGAAAAAATATCCGATATGGTGAAAAGTGGAGTTTTTAAAGATAAATCGTGGCCTGTCGATGAAGTAGTTAGCGTCCCTCATCCCCTACCATTCCAAGTTGACATTATTGATATTGAGTCCCTGCTGCTTCCTAGACAGGAGCTTAGTGATGCAATTGTTCAAATTTGGATGAAGTAAGTATGTTCTTCTATGAGTACATAATTTAAATACATCGTTTAGACACACATACATATACTAATTCCCTGATCGATGTAATTATTGTAGGTTCTTGCATCAAGAATTGGAGAATAAGGGCAGGAGCAATGATTTTGGATTCTTGTGCCCTGTGTATTCAAGTCAAACAACCATGCAGGAGAGACATGAGTACATATCAAGCAGGTTGTGTCAAGTGAGAAGAAAGGTGTACTTTTTGCCATTCTTCCACAGGTACATATCACAAATCTTGTCTACAATTCACTTAATTATGCTACATATATCACTAAGTATACTTTACTGCTGTGAATTTTCAGCCACCACTAGCAGTTAGTTATCATGTGCATGGAAGAAAATAAAGTTATCTTCTTATGCTCCACTCATAGCAAGCCAGTGCCTGCGTTGACGCAGACCATCAACGAGTAAGCATGTTATTTTGATTCTCTTGTCTGAAATCTCTGCTGTGAATTTTCATCGAACATTGATAAATATGCATTTTTTATGATAGTGCCATGAGGACCTTCCAGATCGACGCACTCCAAAGGCGTTCTTATCAGGCCAAATAGCCTAAATGGCTCAGACCAGAGGTTGGTACAATATTTGTACACTTAGCACACTGCCTTGTGAACTTGGTCAGTAAGATATATATTACTTATATATATTTCTTGTTCTTTGTAGACCCGTCTGCAACCACCGGCGTCCAACTTATGTGGCCAGTATGTCATGAAACACATGTATGATATTGTCACTACAGGAAATACTAAATTATTTTCAAAGGTAAATATTTGATGTTACATATTATGCACACAAGTTAATTCAGTTTTTTTCTAAATGTTACATATGAAATATGGACGCAAGTTAATTCAGTTTCTGTCTTTGATGTTACAGATGTTTCACTGCCCTGCTCCCTTTTTGGATGCTGAACTCGAGCACATGCGTAATTTGTTTTGTGAATATCTGTATGACCTGATCTTAAAGTCAGGACAATAATTAATGATGTCCTATATTCATTTGTAAATATCCTATAGCAACAATAATCTTTTGTAAATTTGATTATTTTTTGGGACAATTCATTTGTAAATATACATAGGCAATGTAAAATTCAATCATAAATTTGTTTAATCTTTCAAACAATTTTCTTATGTCCATTTTGGGTTTTTGAAATTGGATGGTGGATATAGCTATTTAATGCTTGAAATTTGAGGTTCAGGATGTTGTAAATAAGTAAGAGTTCGCGACTTTTAGGACTGCATATTTTAAACTTCCGGTCCTAAAAGTATTGGGTTTAAATAATATGAGACTTTTAGGACCGCATATTTTAAACTTCCAGTCCTAAAAGTATTTAGTCTAAATAATATGAGACTTTTAGGACTGCATATTTTAAACTTCCGGTCCTAAAAGTATTCGGTTTAAATAATATGAGACTTTTAGGATCGTATATTGTAAACTTCCGATCCTAAAAGTATTTGACCTAATTAAATAATGTGAGACTTTTAGGACCGTTATTTTATTGTTCGCTCGTAATAGTCTTCCTTTAAATAGAAATGTTGACTTGCTTTTCAGACAAATTATTAGGGATTCAAGGCAACCGAGGTTCTGGCATTTTGATCAAGCTAGGTCCTTCATTGTAGTCGATTTTACCTCTCTTGATTT
Organism: Acacia crassicarpa; assembly: GCA_034222035.1. Taxonomy (NCBI): domain Eukaryota; kingdom Viridiplantae; phylum Streptophyta; class Magnoliopsida; order Fabales; family Fabaceae; genus Acacia; species Acacia crassicarpa. The sequence continues at coordinate 12,858,910 of JAWXYG010000005.1, forward strand.
AGATTATCGGTTTCCCTTTTCTTTTTGTCGGAAAAAGATGGGAGATATTGAAAAGGACACTTTGTTTCTAATCAGGCGAGGTAAAACCGAGGACAACGACGGTCCAACCTTGAGAAGAATTGTCACTGTGTTTGTTTTTTTTCGAATAAGGTAAACAATCTTTTTGTTTTATTGGTCTAATTCTTAACTGTATATTGTTGGATTTTTTAATGTGCGAGTTTTAAATGTTGATCATACACACGAGGACAATATTTTGTTTTTTCTCCTTCTTGTGGAAAAAGAAAGCTTGTAAATCTAATGAGAAGGACAAGGGCGATCAAAATAGGAAAGTAAAAAATTTATTGTAGTTTTTTTAATGCTGCCCAATGGGGGGCAGCGCAGTACATGACTAAACAGAAAAAAAAACATAAAAATATTTACTCCTCCCCATCGTTGTCGGAGGGGAGGGAGTCGTCGGAGAGGTCGGAGACGTCGTCATCTAGGGGATTGTACTCAACATCCTAGGCGTCGAGTATCGCGTTGATCTTGTTGTTGACGGTGTTGTAGACCTGAAAAAGCTGGTCTATTCGTCGATCTATATGATCGACGCAGGCCAGGAGGTGGCGCAGCATCTGTTTGGTGGTCGGGTGCGAAGGCAGCAGAGGAGGGTATGGATTGTTAAGTCCAATGGGAGGAGGAAAAGAAGGACCTGGTGGTGGTGGAGGACCTTGGGGTGGTGGAGCAGCCATTATAGAAGTGATGATGAAGAATGTAAAGAAAGTAAAGTAACAATGGGTTTAAATAGAGAACCCATCCTGAACAATGTGAAACGCCAGAAACTTTAATGAGGAGACGCATAGTTCATCAGAATACGAGGAGACACCTAGTTGGGAAGTTTATCTGGAAGCCGAAGAGATCCTCTGATAGAATGTAAGGATACGACTTTGCTATCGGAGAACTTTTAATACCGATATTGTAAAATATCTGTTCTTAAAACTAATATTTTTTTCGAAATTAAAGCTTACTTTAAAAAATAGGAAAAAAATAAATAATATACTTTTAGGACTAGACAATTTTAAAAGGTCGGTCTTAAAAGTAATTTAATTTATTAAAAAAAATAAATAATATACTTTTGGGACTGTACAATTTTAAAAGGTCGGTCTTAAAAGTAATTTAATTCATTTTAAAAAATAAATAATATACTTTTAGGACCGGACAATTTTAAAAAGTCGGTCTTAAAAGTAATTTAATTCATTTTAAAAAATAAATAATATACTTTTAGGACCGGACAATTTTAAAAGGTAGATCTTAAAAAAAATATTTAAATAATTTAGATCGCATATTTATGAAACTTGCTGGTAAAGTAGACCATTCGTCTGCTCTTTAATTACCTTTATTAACTCCTCATACCTCTCTGACCTTAACTCCTTATTAACTCTGCACTACCTCGTAACTCCAAACTACGTACCTCTTTGCGCTTATTTGAGAACTGCTCTCTGCCTTTATTAATAAACTCCTCTTACCTCTTTGCGCCAACTGCTCAAACCATGGTTAAATACAAGAGGACCGCTCGTAGAGGTGCTCTTACTCCTGATGCTCGTGCCTTCCGTCGATCGTTATACGGTGCGCCTCCTTTATTGAGAGTGCGTTCTATTGAAACAAAAGAGTCTCGGGTCATTGGACCCATTGTTATTTCCGATGATGAAGAGATTGCCGCACCCCCCTCTAGCCTTCAGACCATGAAGAGGTTCCTGCTCCACCTCTCCAACCAGTTGGCCCCAGCGCGCCTACTGTTGACCCCTCTCCTCTTTCCTTTAATGATTCGCTGATACAAATAAGACGGGAACTTGCTGATATCCGGCAAGAAATTAATGCTGCTCACGCCGATATCACCAAGGCTTTGAAGGATAATAAGCTTTGAAGGATGTATATATAGTCAGATTCTTGTTTTTGATAATTTTATGCTTTTTTTTAAATATTTTTTCTTATAATGTATGGCAATATTCAAGTAATATATATGCTATTAAGAACTATAAGCTTGTCTCTTTTTAATTTTTTGTTCATATTCTCCAGTAATTTAAGAAATTTAACTCCAGTTTTCCTTTAATTTTTATTCATTCAGTTGGTGCGCTCGCCAAAGCCAATACTTTTTTCTTGAAAAATAAAAACTTAGGTCTGGAGTATTATAAAACTCCGGTCTTAAATATTTAGTTACATATTTAGGACCGAAGACAGGATAAGAATTCGGTCTTAAAAGTAATACTTAAAAAATTAAATAAAAAATATTTAGGACCGTCTACTTATAATTAACCAGTCTTAATAAAAATAAGAATGAATAATAAAAACTAAGGTTCGAAGTATTATAAAACTCCGGTCTTAAATATTTAGTTACATATTTAGGACCAGAGACAGGATAAGAATTCGGTCTTAAAAGTAATACTTAAAAAATTTAATAAAGAATATTTAGGACCGGACACTTTATAATTAATTGATCTTAATAAAATCCAAATACAAAAACATGTCTCTGACGCGTGGAAAATTAAATTTCCCTCTCTGAATTTCTCTTGTCGCGCCGAAAGTGATTACTGAGGAGGTTCTGTCTCCAGTGTTTGTGTGTTGCTCCGTCAGTGCTTCGCGTTGCTCTCTCGACAATCACTTTATGGTTCCTCAGCTAAACGTATATAGACCAAGCTGTAAGAGGTGTTTCGGTTATATAACTTCATGGTTTTCTTGCTTATCGTTCTGGGTTTTTCATGGGTTGAACGAAATCGATGAAATGCTCTTGTGAGTTTCTCTGTTGTTAATGAATATTGTATTTTGAAGATTATATTTGCACTTGAGACCTACCCAACTGACCAACAAATATTTTTAGGGTACTCTTGCGTGCTGTCTCCAACATCAACGTTCATGGCGGGAGAAGAAAGACTCTTATTTGGCATTTGAATTTATATGCTGCAGGTGAGTCCAGAAGACCTTCATGCGAAGCATTTAATTTCCTCGTCATGCATTTATTTTGCTTCTTGGATTCACTGTGATATTCATAACCAAAAGTGATTCTTTGTTATGTATTTATTGAAATTGCCTTATTTTACGTATGTTAAGGAATTCTACTATGGATCATAGTTGGATAAATGCTTTACGGATGAGTGTTGAATATCAGAATGGGGTGAGGGACTTTATTGAATTTGCTAAACAAAATGCCAATGATGATAGTGTGAAGTTTTATTGCCCTTGTGTAAAATGTTTGAATGAGAGGCGACTAAGTCCTAAAGTTATATGCACACATTTAATTTGTCATGGATTTTGTAAGACTTATACGGTATGGGTATGGCATGGTGAAAAAATACCAAGTGGGTCTCAACATGGGGAAGTGGCCTTTGATGATAATGACACGGATATGGATGATCGCTTAAAGGGCATTATTCGTGATGTAGGAGAAGAGGCCTTTTAACAATCACAGGCATATGGTAATATGTGTAGTGATGCAGAGACCCCGCTATACCCTGGGTGTAAAAAATACCAATTGTTGAACGCTGTATTGAAATTGGTAAGCTTGAAGGCACTTCATGGATGGAGCGACAAGAGTTTTTCTGAAATGCTTGAGGCTTTTAAGGACATGCTTCCGGATGATAATGTGTTGCCGCATCGATACTATGATGCTAAGAAAATACTGTCCACTGGGGATGGAGTACAAAAAGATCCATGCATGCCCGAATGACTGCATATTGTATAGAAAAGAGTTTGAAGAGACGCAGAATTGTCCGATATGTGAAACCCCAAGGTACAAGTCAAATAAGGGGCTTGCAAAAGTGTTGTGGTATCTTCCAATCATACCAAGGTTCAAGTGGTTGTTTGTGAATGAAAATGATGCAAAAAATTTGCGGTGGCATGCAGATGAGAGGATTTCTGATGGAAAACTTCGTCATCCAGCCGATTCTTCTCAGTGGAAGAAAATCGATCAATTATTTCCCAACTTTGGCGAAGAACCTAGGTAACCTTAGGCTTACCCTTAGCACGGATGGCATGAATCCATATGGAAGCCTTAGCAGCGTACATAGTTCATGACCTGTACTGCTCATTATTTACAACTTATCTCCTATGTTATGCATGAAATGAAAGTACATGATGCTGTTTATGTTGATTTCGGGACCAAAACAACCCGGAAATGACATTGATGTTTACCTTCAGCCCTTGATCGAAGACTTGAAGGAGTTATGGGAAGAAGGTGTTGATGTTTTTGATTCTTTCAAGAAGGAGGTATTCAAAATGCGAGCCATGATATTCTGTACTATAAACGACTTCCCAGCATATGGTAACTTGTCAGGGTATAGTGTAAAGGGCCATAAAGCATGTTCGGTTTGTGAAGAAGGCACATGCTACCATCAACTCCAACATGGAAGAAAGACGATTTATCTTGGACATAGGAGATTTCTTAGACGGGGCCACCCATATCGTCGTTTAAAGAAAGCCTTCTTTGGTGGCCAAGAATATGAAGATGCTCCGGTGCCATTGACTAGGGAGCAAGTTTATGAGAAGGTGAAAAATATCAATGTCATCTTCGGTAAGAAAGCCAAGAGTAGAAAAGATACAAATATATGGAAAAAGAGATCTATATTCTTCGATCTTCTCTATTGGCGCAATCTTGATGTGAGACATTGTATTGATGTCATGCATGTGGAGAAAAACGTATGTGATAGTATTGTTGGCACGCTTCTCAACATACAAGGCAGTTCCAAGGATGGTGTGAAGGCAAGATTGGATTTGCAAGCAATGGGAATACGTGAAGAGTTACATCTAAGGCCATATGGGAAGAGAACTTATTGTCCCCCGGCTTCTCATACTTTGTCTAAGGATGAGAAACAAAGTTTTTGTGAGTGTTTACATGGCACAAAAGTTCAAATAATGGTGTTCGGATCAATCGGTTAGGATTTAAATTAGTCGATGTCAATGGTAGAAGTTTTGGAGATGAACCTTTTATTATGGAAGACTAGGCGAAACAAATGTTCTATATCACCGATCAAGAAAATAAAATGTGGTCTGTAGCTCTCCAAGGAAAGAGGGTCATTCATATTGATGATGAAATGAATTCAAATTATGGTATTCCTGAGAGTACTCCTTTTTCAAGGGGTCTACCGGACATGAACGAAGAAGATGAAGCGGATAATGAACCCGGCATAAGAAGTGATCATCAAGAAGGGATATGGGAAGATATCACTTTATAAAAGAGTCAATTAATAAGGTAATATTCATATATATGCAGATTTCTTTGAAAACTTTAAGTCTTTAACTATAACATTTATTCCTTCTATGTTCATAAAATGTCTTTGACTATAAAGTTTGTTCCTTGTTTTATATTTGTGGCAGGATACGATCCAAAGGGGCATGTTATAAAAGAGGATGTTACATTGTTGGGTGGGAATCAGATGAAGGCATGGTGAATATTATTTTGGGAGCATGTATGTTGTGTTTGTAACTTATTGTATTTGTAAGTAAGTTATCTTATTGTATGAGTTAATTTAGGTGTTGTAGACATAAATCATTAATTAAGAGGCCAAATAATTCATGGTGAATAAATATTTGTATCATTTTTCCAATTCAATTTATTCAAATAATTGTTCATGTGCTGGATTGGGAAGTGGATTTGTGTGTATATTTATATATATTTATAGTAGCAGGAACAACAGCAGGGAAAAATTCGGGAAAATTTAGACTAGAAATAAATAAATCGGTCTTATATGTTTAACTGTTAAGACCGGATGTAATTATATGTCCGGTCTTAAAGGTCATATTAAGCCGGTCTTAAAAGTTGGTCTTTTTAAGATCGTTATGTTATATTTAGACGTCCGGTCTTAAATGTAAATTTTTAAGACCGGAGGTAATTATCATCTAGTCTTGAAAGTCAGTATTTTAAGACCACGTATAATTAGTCGTCTAGTCTTAGAAGCCTCTATTTTTTAGACCATATGTGTTTTGTCCGGTCTTAAAAGTCCGATATTTTAAGAGCGGCCTATTTTAGGCCGGTCTTAAAAGTTGAGTTTTAGGACCGAACAAGAACTATTTCAGGTTCATTTAGTACAACTTTTAAGACCCAATGTTTTAAATGTCCGGTCTAAAAGATTTTCTTTAAGAGCGGTTAGTGCCTGGTCTTATATGGTAGACTTTTAATACCGGCTGAAACAAGACCGGTCGCCCATCCAGTCTTACGAGCCTCTTTTGTCCAGTCTTAATTTCCTTTTTTGCATCAGTGCTGCCGTTAATTTGCGCTGCAACGAGCTACGAGTCGGTGAAAACCTTGACCCACAGTGCTCCATTTTCCTTGGCTTGCAGAAGCCCGACTATGAGAGCTTCATACTCGGCCTGGTTGTTGCAAGTTGGGAATTTTAGCTGAAGGGAGTGTTCCACTGCCACTCCGTCTAGGCTTTCAACGATTATCCCAGCTCCGCTTCCCTTTGTATTGGAGGAGCCATCCACATACAGTTTCCAAATTTCGCTTGGAGCTACCACGCTTGCTTCTGTCGGGGTAAGTTCTTTGACGAAGTCGACCAATGCTTGTGATTTGATGGCATGTCGGGCTTCAAAGGTAATGTCGAACTTGGACAATTCAATTGCCCAACTGGTCATCCTACTAACAAGATCTGGTTTATGCAATATTTGGTGAATTGATTGACTGGTTTGAACGACTATCTTGTGAGCATGGAAATATGGTCGTAGCCTTCTTGCAGTAACTAGCAACGCAAACGCCACTTTCTCGAGGTTCTGGTATTGCAACTCGGAACTCTGAAGTGCCTTGCTGACGAAGTAGATCGGTGTCTGCACGGCCTCAGTTTCTCTTACCAGGACGGCACTTACCGCTTCCTTTCCCACTGATAGGTACAGGAACAAAGTTTTGTTAGGCTTCGGCTTTGTTAGAATTGGTGGTGTTGATAAACACTATTTTATGACTTTAAATGAAGTGTCGTAATCTGAGTTCCAGCTTCCGTGTGTTTCCTTTTTCAGCAATTTGAAGAAGGGCAATGCTTTTTTTGCCGATCTTGGCAAGAATCTGGTCAAGGCCGCTAGCCGGCCTGTCAACTAATGAACCTCTTTCTTGGTTCTCGAAGCCTGCATCTCTAATACAACCTTGCACTTATCAGGATTTGCCTCGATACTGTGGTTGGTCAACATGAAACCCAGGAACTTCCCGGCCGTGACGCCAAACGTGCATTTAGCCGGGTTTAATATGATCCGATGTCTCCTTAGTTTCTCAAAAGTCAGCTCCAAGCCATAGATATGGTCTTCTGGTTGCTTTGACTTTACTATCATGTCGTCTATGAACACCTCTATGTTTCACCCTATCTGATCTTCAAAAACACTATTCATCATTCGTTGATAAGTAGCTTCGACATTCTTCAGTCCGAATGGCATGACATTGTAGCAGTAGTTCGCTTTGTCGGTCATGAAAGCTGTCTTCTCTTGATCGTCTAGGTGCATGGCTATCTGGTTATAGCCAGAATAGGCGTCCATAAAAGAAAGCAGCTGGAAACCAGCCGAGTTATCCACCAACTGGTCGATATTTGGCATCAGGTAAGAATCTTTGGGGTATGCTTTATTCAAACTAGTGTAGTCCGTGCGTACCCTCCACTTGCCGTTCGACTTTAATACCATTACCACGTTGGAAAGCCACGTGGTGTATTGAACTTCCCTGATGAAACTGGCCGCCAAGAGTTCGACCACATGGTCTTCGAGGGCCTTTTGTCTGTCGGCCGCAATGTTTCTCCTTTTCTGCGCTACCAGGGTCGACCCCGGTCGTATAGCTAGACGGTGACAATAGAATCATGGGTCGATTTCAGGTATTTTAGAAGACGTCCATGCGAAAACATCTTGATTCTTTTTCAGGAACGCAATCAGTCGGCCTTCAGGTCGCTATTCATTGCCCCACCAATTTTAGTGGTTTTCAAAGGATCTTCTCTTAGGACTAAGTCTTCTAATTCCCCTTCTGGTTCTGGGTGTGGGACCTCGGGTTCCCTGAGATCAAGTTCTACCATATTTATTGGTCTCCGTTGCCCGTTGCCCTTTTCTGTGTCAACTGAACTTTCCCGCTCGTTGAGTCGAGGTGGAGATGAGAGTCCTGGCTCACCAATTCGGAGGGTTTCGAAGTAAGACTGTCGAGACTCTTTCTGGTCGCCGGACACCACTACTTTCTGGTTCTTATTGTTGACTAAAGGTGGAATATCACCTAGAGGGGGGTGAATAGGTGATCTCAAAAATTCTTTTGGACGTATGATAGATAAACGATGAAAGCAGTAAGAAAAGTAAAGAGAAATGACACAGAGGAATTATACTGGTTTGGTCGAACTCTTGACCTACGTCCAGTACCCAAACACTCTGGGATTTTCTACTATCACTCAAGAACAATTACACACTCTGTAACTTAGGATGATCCTTTCTCCTTAGGACTCACTCCCCTTTACAAGTTGTAATTGTACACCATCAGATACACACTCTGTACTCGAAAGTTATCCTCTCTCTAGGATACGCTCCCCCTTACAAGTTGTACTCTGATTACCCAATCTCCAAGTCCCATGACTTGAGATTCTTACAATGAATGATATACACGAATATGAACTCTCTCACAAAGTAGATGTTGATAAACACTGAAGTACACGATATCTGAAGATATCAATGGAATGGACAGAACTGTTGAATACAATAAGAGTAGAATGCACAACGTTTTTCGGTGCTTGATGAATTCAAAACTTCAGGTATATATAGTTGATCTAATGACCATTGAGAAGCTTGAAGAAATATCCGTTTTAAAATGGTCGTTAGAGATGAAGTAGAAGAGTCGAAATAGTCGCCGTCATTATTCCTCTAATGGTGATTATGACCGTTGAGTAATCTGTGTCATTATTCCCGTAATTATGATTATGATCGTTGAATAATCGCGGTCATTAATTCCTGTAATTGTGATTATGACCGTTGAAACTCAGCAAAGGAAATGAAATATTCTTGCCCAGAATGTTGCAGAGATAAGTTTGTTGTTCAGTTTCTCGAATAGGCAAGTTTAATTAATGTCGGATTGGTTTGATCGATATCCTGTGTTGATCTTCATTCTAATAATCTGTAACTCATTAACAAATTGATTAAAAGCAATTAAGAATAGTAATGAGTAATGAATTGAGGAAATGGAGTCACAATCAATTGAATTTGATTTTCCGGAGACAGTGATTAGAAAGATGTGACTTTCAGTTAAAGAGTTGATGACTTGAGGTAATGACTCAAGGTAGTAAAATACTCTACTCGAGGCAATTGATTTTAGAAAATCAAGTCACAGGATGAAGGTGTCTAAGACATGACTTGAGTTGATGACTTGAGGTATTCACTTGATATACAAGAGTTAGTGACTTTCTCTTTGAAATGCACAAGTTGAAAGCTTTAACTTGATATAAGAAGTTAATGACTTGAGTTAATGAATTGAGTCATTAACTTGAGATGCAAAAGTTAAACCCGATAATTTCAAAAGAAATGAGCAAATGAAAGCTTGACTCGAGTTAATAAGTGAATGACTTGAGTTAGTGACTTGATTCATTGACTTGATATATCAAAAGTTAAATCCGATGCTCTCCAAAAATAATAGACAATTGAAAGCTTAATTTGAGTTACTAAGTGAATGACTTGAGTTGGTGACTAGAGTCATCAACTTGATACCCAAGAGTTAAAAACAAGGTTCTAAAACCCAGACCGGTCACTGAATCGGTCAGGGTACTGGGTTAAGGGTTAGTGGGTCGACCGGAGTCAGCCCGTAGTCAACCCGGGACTAAACCAGTGAGGTAGACCGGTGAGGTAAAAAAAATGGAAAATATTTAATTTCTCATCATACCAACATAAATTTAACATACTATATATCATTTCAATACATTGGATCAGTAGCAAAATAATCTATTCAGATATCATTCTTAACAATTTTGAATTTTCTCTACAACCTACATTTGAGACAAAATATTCATAGTAGCAAAATATCAAAAACAAGTATATGATGACAAAATATTCTCACCTTTGATAAACTAATAATCATCATCATTGTAATCAGCATTAACATCATTCAACTCTCTAGGTATTGAGACATCAGGAGGTGGAGCTGTAGGAGGAAAAGTAAAGGCACTATTAAAATCATCATCACCTATATAAGAAACGAATAGAATTATTAATACCTATGTAAAAGACATAGTTATATTATTTTGTGTAGAAATATAATCTTATATAATAAAAGAGATAGTTAGGAACCTCCAAAATCCCTTGCCATTTGTTCAAGTTGAATATTTGTTGCATCTACATCATCAAATTCAGGAGTTGAATCTTCCTTAACCACCCAAAAGTCAACTTTATCAATCGATTCATAATCAATGGGATCATAATTGTCTTTCTTCTTTTTCAATTGATTCCTATAATGCCAACATGATAGAATACCAACATTAATAAAGTCTATATATATCTATATGTAATAAAAGTATACAACTATAAAACAAGTATTCAAAAGTCAAGTTTACCTAAACTTTAACCTCAAATTGTAGTTAGTGAAAACCAAATCATTAAGCCTTTCATGCTCTAATCTATTTCTTCTTTTAGTATGGATACGCTCAATCAAGCTCCAGTTTCTTTCATATCCAGAAGAAGTAGAAGTTTGACTAAGAATGCGTAAAGCAATTTTTTGCAATTCCGATACCGCACCCCCGTAGTACAACCACCAATCATCTGCAAAATAAAATAAAAGACATTTAGTATGAATTATTAATGTCAGATATCTCAATATGTGGTTTTGAATATGAAAGTCAATGTACTTATGTGAGACTAGTGAACGGGCTGTTTTTTCACATGAAACTTTAGCAAAAGATTCTTTCCGTTCGCGGTATACACCGATCTGCTTCATCATTGTTACATAATAATTAACATCGTCAGATGAGTTTGCCTCAAACAAATCAATCATAGCTTCCATACATCGATGCTTTCTGACAAAATTAGGCCTATACAAAAATGCAGGATTCAACAAATACGCCGCCGCATGAAGTTCGGCTTTCAAATGCTTATCCCAACGACTTTGGATAATATTTGTATAAGGCTTGTATAGTTCCTTTTTCTTTTGAAACACATCCTTGATCACATTTTTAGCCCTTTGCATACCTTCATAGACATATGGCATTGAATGCTTCTCATCTGAATCAACAATTCTCAACAATTTGATCAATGGAGACACAAGTCTCACAATTTGAAAGCAATCGCCCCAAAACCGGTTATCTAGAATGATTGCACTGAAAGTTTTTCCGGCTTCAGTGGATGCTAACTTATGCTGCAAAAAATGCTGATCAATAGCCAAAGCTTGTAAGTCTTGCTTGTGAGAATATATGCTATGAAGGCTAATAAATGTGGTGGCAAATCTTGTAGCACCAGGATGCACAATTTCCTTCTAACCAGATCTTTTTCTTAGCCACGACAAGAAGATCAAATGATTATAAGCAAATACAGTTATTTTGGATGCCTTCTTCGCAAGGTCTGAAACATGAGGAATTGATGCAATATCTTTCAAAATCAGATTTAAACAATGTGCAGCACAAGGTGACCAATAGATGGTTTTATATTTCTCTTTGATCAACCTACCACATGCTACATAATTTGCAGCATTGTCAGTCACAACGTGGACTATATTTTCAGGACCCACCCACTCAATGACTTCTCTTAACAATGAGAATAGTGTATTGGCATCTTTAATTAAATATGAAGCATCAATTGATTTCACAAAAACTATACCATGCACAGAATAGACTAAGAAATTAATCAAAGTTCGTTGTCTAACATCCGTCCAACCATCAGCATGAGTGTGCAACCATTTTCTTTCCATTTCGCTCGATGGCTATCAATTAGAAGTTGGCATTCTTTTTTACAGTCACCCAACAAGCTAACCCTGTACTCATAATAACAAGGGACCTTAAACCCAGGCCCAATTGCAGTAGCAGCATCGATGGCTTTTTGAAACAAAGGACAAGTCAATGCATTAAATGGAATGCAATTCGCATAAGCCCATTGAGCAAACAAAATTTTTGCATTATGTTGAGCTTCTTGACTTGCCCAAGCACTCTTAATGCTTGGTTGAGCACCATGAGTTGTTCTAGGCGCAAAGTAATTTTCAACCCCCACAGTGTTAGGTGCTTTCCTCTTTGATACAATCGGTTCTTCACTTTCCTTAGATACATTTCCTTCATCTACATTATCATTATGAACAGGATTTTTCTTTGAACCCTCTACCAAAGATGCTTTCATTCGAGCACGTACGTCATGAGAAACCTTTTTACAAGAAGTTACTTGTCCTCTCACACCAGCTAAATGTTGTTTCAACCTATTTATCCCTCCTCCCCTATAAGTTGAACCACATAATAGGCATGTAAACACGTTTACTTTCCCCTCTTTCTTAAGATATACATATTCCCAAGCAGGATCGGTTTTTTCAAAACTAGATTGTGTGAGAGGATTACTATACTCGGGAGGATTAGGGGTGGTAGTATTCTGGGCACCTTCATTGTTATTATTTCCCTCCATTAACAGCTTCAGGAATCCAAACCAAACCAAACAAAGCACCACAAGCAAACCAAATAGATATGCCTTCAGGAATCAAAACCAAGCCAGACCGAAAAGCAAACCAAGCCTTCAGAAATCCAAACCCAACTGAACAGAGCACAACAGAAACGATAATGCAAATCAAGCAATCAATGGCCAACATAGCACAACAGCTTATATGAACCAGAAAAGGCAAAAACAGAGCCAACAACGAAGCTTCAGGAAATCAAAAAAGGAACCCAATCAAACCAATATGACATCCAAAAGAAAAAATGTATACACCAGAGCAGTAGCAGAACGAAGAACAAAGAACAAAGAACTAAAATATTCAAAAATAAATAACTCCAAAACCTGAAGCTCTAGCTCAAAGGAATGATACTCTCTAAACGACTAAAGGCACGAACAAAGCTCTGTAAAGGCCAGAACAGCAAGAAATTGAAGAAACTAACAGGAGTAACAGCATTGAGGCAAGATTTCAAAAAAAAAAAAACCTAAAACGAACTTATCGGACGAAGAGAGACATTCCAGCGACGGTGCTGGAAGAGGGCTTGTCAGAGACTGCAACCTGGGCGACGGAGGAGGGCTTGTCGGACGGAGGGAGAGTTCGGTTGGACGGAGGGAGAATAGTCGATTTAGATGAAAAATTTTGCTGGCCTTGAGAACGACGAACGTGGAGTGAGGACGCGCTGATGCAGATGCAGTTGAGTTTTGACAGGGAAAGTTCGAAGATCAGGGAAGGAAAATCAAATCATCGGATTTGATTAAAATATTAAATCCCTTTTGCGGTTTTGCCTCCCATTTCCAATATATTAAAAAAAAATAGGCCAGACGACGTCGTTTTGATTTGGACGGGGAAATTTTTTTAAAAAAAAAGGCCAGACCCGTTGACCCTGTGACTCGGCCGGTTTTCTCGGTTTTCATCGGATCTGACCGGTTTTGCGGCCGGTTGGCCGGTTTCCGGTCCAAACCGGCCGGTCCAGTCCGGTTTTACAAACATTGGTTAAAAACGATGACATTGAAAAAGAAGCAAGTTGAAAGGCTTAACTAGAGTCAATGACTTGAGTCAAAAGAGGAAGTTCAGCGTAATTACGGTTTTGCCATAAATGAATTTCAATATATTTACAACTTTGCCATTATATGTGAATTCTCCGAAGCACATGCGGGAATAACTTGCCTGAACAAATTAGATGATTTGAGGCAAAAGAGGAAGTTAGGTGTAATACCCCAAAATTATTATTTCTCATAAATACAATATTTTGGTTGATGGCACCTATGTTAAATAGGTGAATATGTGGTCTCAAATTTTGAGATATATTTATTTGATCTATTAGGTGATTTTCCCTTAGACTTTGAGGTAGCTATGTTTTATTTTTCTAAGTTTTGTTTGGAATCATAAAATATCATAAAAGTACAAACAACACCCAAATTAAATTAGGGATTTTATAGGATCCAAAGAAAACAAGGAAAAATTAGGGAAACACATCAAATAAATAGGGGAGCATAAGAGGAATTAGTAGACCCTTGAATTTTCACTAAACAAAATGATTATGTAAATTTTTATAATTAATCAAGGGATTAAATTAAGAGGACATAAATCTTAAAATTCATAATTAAATAAGAAACTATATTTTCTAAAACCCTAGAATTAATACCTAGCTCATATTAATTCATAAAATACCATAATAAATTACCAAAGCACTTGAACAATTAAAAAGGCAATTACTAATATTTAATGGGCAATTAATTACCACTAATAGGATGATTAGCTAATTATTTACAATTAAACAATTGTAGCCATTAATTTGAAGTATATTGGGCTAATTAAAATTCAAAGACCAATAAGGGTTTAAGATTAGTATAAAATAGATTGCCTATGGTCATAAAATACCCTAAACACCAATTATGTAATAATCAAGAGGCAAGTAAGCTTGTGATTAAGATGATAAGTAAACTTTAATTAAGCTTTGAAAAGTCAATAGTCACAATTAACATTAGGTAATCATTATTAAGTTAATTAAATCTCAACAACCAATAAGAAGTTAGGATTAGCATAAGTTGGATTACCAATGGCCATAAACTACTCTAAGAGTCATAATCAAGTTAGGAACCAATCATAAATTGACAACTTCATTAAAACACTTTATTAGGAATGCTAATTAAGGATTAGTTGTGGAGGGCTAGGATTAAACCTTATAAAGCTAAATCCTAAGGCCTTAAATAAATATCATAAAGCTAAATCCTTGTGAAATGGAATTGGCCAATGATAAACCAAGAAAATATTCTTAATCCATGAGAAAAGGTTTTGACCAATGAGAGAGGGAGTTGTGAATGTGTGTGTGTGCAAATGTTGTGAGTGTTGTGAGTCTAGTGGAAGGATTGAGAAAGAGAAGTCAAAGCATTAGCCAATAAGAAAATTAGACATTAAAACAATTAGATTAATCCATGAAATTAAATCTAGACATAAGCAAATGAAAACCTATCACTGCTAGAAAAACAAGGAATTGTGACGGATTTTGCGACGGAATGTATTCCGTCGCAAAAATGTTGAAATTTGCGACGGAATACGGATTCCGTCGCAAATCAAAAAAATTTGCGACGGATTTAATAATCCGTCGCAAAATTGCGACGGAAATTAATTCCGTCGGGCCGCCATTTTAAGCCAATTTGCGACGGACTGGGAAGTCCGTCGTAAAAAGGCTTCCTTTTTGTGACGGAATATGTTTTCCGTCGCAAAAAGAGATGCTTTTTGCGACGGAATTGAATTCCGTCGCAAAAACTAAAATTTCTTTTTGCCGTCGCAAAAGTCGAATAATACGCCCTCACCTCCTCATTTCTGCCATTTTCGCCGCGAAACTCAGCCCTCAGCTCCATTCACCGCCCCCAGCTCCGGCCTAACTCTCAGCTCCTCCTCCGTCGGCCCCCAGCTCGCCCCTCCCCCCCAGCTGGCCCTCCTCTCACCTTCCCCCAAGCTCCCCCCAACCCCTTAGCTCCCCAAACCGCCGGACCCAGCCCCCAACCCCCCTCTCCCGCCGGATCCAGCCACCAAACCACCTCCCCCACTCCCTCAGCTCCCATCCGAGCCCCCTAAGCTCCCATCCCTGCCCCTCAGCTGCACCCCCACCTCTCAGCTCGTCCCCCACCTCTCTCAGCTGGTTTATTCTTTTTTTTTTCGCTGTTCTGTTTTTTTTTTAATATTTGACACACATAAACACATTTGTCTCCCATTTTCAGGTGGTATCTCCTGTGCGACGGTCAGTGATTTTCCGGTGGTGTCTACTCTTCCTCTTCTCTTGCTATTTACTATCCACTACAACTCTATTTCAAGTAAGCTTGCTTCCTTTTTTCTTTTTTATTTATTATTTTCTTGATTATTATTTTTATTTGTAATAAAATTATGTCAAAAATATTGCTGGTTCTCTTGTGTGAAATTTATCATTTTCTTTTATTATTTCATATTATTAATTATGTCAAAAATATTGCTGGTTCTCTTGTGTGATAGATAATCATGATTTTTTTATCCATAATTATAATTTTCGCATGTATAAGGCGTTTGGATATATATTTTTGTTTTTTAAGAAAAACATTGGTTTTGTCTCTTACTCAAAATCAATATTTATAAATCATCGACAAAAATTATAATTATAAATCAATATTTAGAATTTTTTTTTTGGTAGTTCTGAATTGTGTAAATAAGATTTTAACAGATTAAATTTATTTATTTACGTGTAAAATAATAGTTCTATAAAATATGAAATCTTGGAATCATTTATATTTTTAATCTAAGGGTAAAAATAAGACTCTGTTTAGAAAATGAGACATAATTTTGAGAGAACTCAAACCCCACTAAACATATATGACGATTCAAGATATCAACACTTAATTGAGAATTTTCCTTATTTTAATTGTTACTTTAAGTTTTTCTAATAAGCTCAATTTGTTGGTTTTTACAAGGTAAAGCTTGTTAATGGTATTAATATCATTTTGTCCTTTAAAAAAACTGATTTTGGCCAAATATTTATAATCTAATCGAGTCTAAAAAAGAAAGGGGAAAACACACACACACACACACACATATATGTATATTCATGAATCATGAGCATATCTTTGATATCTTTATTATGTAATATATATTCATTCATAAGTGAATCTCAAGTAATTAGATTCGAACACAATTTAAAAAAATATCCTTTATTTATATTCATCACCTTCCATCATTTTAATTGCAACATATCAACATGTCATCGTTATTCATTTCCAATTCCAATTCACTAGGAACAATCTAAAACTATGCATGCATCTCTTTTTGTCAAAATTTTTATCGAATAAAATCTCCAATACTGTCGTAAATATATAATAGATTCATAAAAACATAAAGTACATCTATCTCTCGAATTTGACAAGTGATAGAATTATAAAACAAACTAAAAGAAATTATATATGTCTGATGAATGTTACTACTTTCTATCCTAAATATAGTATTTAACTGATTTTTTTGGAGATATAAAAAAACTAATTAAATTAATTTAAAGTATTAATATTTATCATTTTAACTTAAATTATTTTGCCTAATATTTAACTTAAATTATCATTTTATTATAAAATACATTTTCAAATACATAGGGGTGAGTACAACTTTAATCATGGTGAAATATTTATTTATTTGATATTAATACATCTTAGTGATTAGTGATTGTGATATTATCAGTATAAGTTAACAATTCCATACTATTTTAATTATTAGTGATTTTCGTCCCAAAAAACATCATTAGTAATTAACAGCCCAAATGTAGTTCCTATATATATAGAATTTGAGAAATCAAATGAACGTTACTGTTAATAGTTGATGCATAGCCCAAATTGTTTATCAATTTTTGCAGGGTATTAAACTGTCTACAAAAATATGTAAAGACTTTATGCAAATAGATAGCCTTTTTGAGTTATCATTGATTTGTGATGTTTAATTAATTATTATTGTTCACTCTAATTAAATCACAGTTAAGTCAATATCATAGTTACGATAAAATAATTTGTAAATTGATAAATTTTATACTAAATACTTATTCTGTTGAATTGACCACTTTTATATATTTGTGACATGTTGAGATGTTAATTAAGTTAGTAACTGAACTAGCTAGGAAATATGGATGGCAACCATGATAGAAGTTGGATGTACAATCGCCTAACTGAGAGAAGAGAACTAACTCAAGCATTCTTGGCGGGTTTGCAAGAGTTCATCAATTTTGCTCTGGCACATTCAACTAATTCAAGTAGGGAGATCAAGTGTCCGTGTGTCAAATGTAGGTGTATAAGATTTGAAGATTTTGAGGAGGTTAAAATCCATTTGTGTAAAAAGGGATTCATGAAGGATTATGAGTGTTGGGAATATCATGGTGAAGTCCGACAGACACCGACACCTAGTGGTTATTACGGGGACAGTAGTCATCGAGACAACCTTAATCAATATGAGCAGTTGGTTATGGACGCTGCGGGACCGTCGATCGGCCGATATTTTGATCCTGTTACTCATGCTGAGTCGTCATACATGGGAGAAGAGACCGATACACATGCTCAACCATCATACATGGGAGAGGATCCTCATCCGGAAGCCGATAGGTTCTATAAAATGCTTCAAGAAGCGCAACGTCCGTTATGGGAAGGTTGTGAGCACTTTGAAAATAGTGAATATTCATCGTTATCGGCTACCCTAGCAACACTAAGCTTGAAAACTGATCACCATATGAGTGAGAGGAATTACAACGAAATGATGCAGATCATAAGCAAGGTTGTTCCCAACGACAGTAATTTGCCGAAGGATTTTTACCAAGCAAAAAAAAAGGTGAAAGAGCTTGGGCTTGGATGTGAAAAAATTCATTGCTGCCCTAGGGGATATATGTTGTATTACAAGGATGATGCTGAGCTGACCAATTGTAGATTCTGTGGACATGACAGATATGAAGTTGTGAGGAAAGGAAGGAAAATTACCCGTCGAGTGTTAAGCAAGATGCACTATTTTCCTCTGGTGCCCAGACTTCAGAGATTGTATGCATCAAAACAAACAGCTGCTCACATGAGATGGCATCGGGAGCATCACAGGGATGAAAACTTTGTGACGCATCCTTCGGATGCTGAAGCTTGGCGTAAATTTGACGAGGCGAATCCTTTATTTGTTATGGATCCCCGTAATGTCCGTCTTGGTCTATGTTCGGATGGGTTCGCTCCTTTTGATAAAACGGGCAGGACTTATTCTTGTTGGCCTGTCATTGTGACACCGTACAACCTCCCACCTTCTATGTGCATGAGAAGAGAGTTTTTGTTCCTGAACGCGTTAATCCCTGGGCCATCCAACCCAAAAAAGAAGATAGATGTGTACCTCAGGCCTTTGATAGACGAGTTGAAGATGTTGTGGAGTGAAGGGGTTATTACGTATGATATATCATTGAGTCAGAATTTCACAATGCGTGCTGCCTTAATGTGGACGATAAGTGATTTCCCTGCATATGGGATGTTGAGTGGCTGGCAAACGTCGGGAAAGCTTGCATGCCCGGTATGTCTTGAACAGAATATGGGTTATAGCTTGCAACACAGTCACAAGGTCTGTTGGTTTGACAGGCACCGGCGATTCCTACCCCCAATCATCCGTACAGGACAAATAGAAAAGACTTCACGCGGAATGTTGTCGAACGAGCAGATCAACCTCTTCGTTTAAGTGGCCAAGAAATATGGGATAGGGTCAAGCACATTCCAAGTGTCGAAGAGGGGGCTGCTTCTAGCGAACCTGAGGGATATGGTGTTGATCATCATTGGAACAAACGCAGCATCTTCTGGGAACTACCATATTGGAAAGATCAACTGTTAAGACACAACCTCGATGTCATGCATATTGAGCGAAATGTGTTTGACAATATTCTTTACACCGTGATGGACACCAAGGGCAGGACGAAGGACACAGTCAATGCAAGACTGGACATACAAGAGATTTGCAGAAGGCCTGCTTTGCATTTGGTGCAGGATGGTAGGGGACGGATTTCCAAACCTAGAGCACCGTACACATTAAACAAACAGCAGAATTTAGAATTGTTGCAATGGGTAAAAGATTTGAAACTCCCGGACGGTTATGCGTCAAACCTGAAAAGATGTGTCAACATGCACGAGGGGAAGTTCTTCGGGATGAAGAGTCATGATTGTCATGTTTTTTTTCAGAGATTGTTGCCTTGGGCCTTCAAAGCACTACCGAAGGAAATATGGTCTATTCTAACGGACTTTTCCGTGTTCTTCAGAGAAATTTGTGCTTCAGAGCTTAATGTTGAAAAGTTACGGCTCCTGGAGGCGAGTATGCCCATAACGCTATGCAAGTTAGAGAAGGTGTTTCCTCCTTCCTTTTTTGACTCAATGGAACATTTGCCCGTTCACTTGGCTTACGAAGCAAGGGTAGGAGGCCCGCAACAATATAGATGGATGTATCCGTTTGAGGGGTAATATATATGTCTTTCGATCTGTTATTAATTGAAAAACATGGTACTTTAGTTTATAAATACCCTATGATATTCCATTGTAGGTTTTTACGCACACTTAAGCAGAAGATCAAAAATCCAACCCACGTTGAAGGATCTATCGCTGAAGCATATCTAGTCGAAGAGGCCGCTAAATTTTCGTCATACTATCATCCCCCTGAAATGATGTCAAGATGGAGAAGGGTACCTCGCAACGATGCCGGTGATACAAGGGATCAAAAATCAATATTTAATTATCCAGGGCGAGTCGTGGGAAAACATTGGAAATCAACCCTTGACGGAAGAGATAAGCAAGTAGCGGAGTGGTACATTCTAAACAACTGTGAAGAGGTCGCCCCGTACTTAAAGTAAGATTTTTGTTTTTCCATTTTACTATTACGATAAGTATTAAAGTATTAACTTCATATATATATATATATATATATATATATATATATATATATATATATATTTTGCAGTTACTTTTCTAATTGGGTCCGATCGGAAAATCCTTCAATGTCGGTGTCCCAAGTTGATCAATTCACGAACTCTGAGTTTCCAAAATGGTTTCGAACCTATTTCGCGAAACATCGAGAAGATCCCAATGAAGTTGCGTGGAGTTTATCTTATGGAGCTCCAATTAGTGTTACTCAATGCAGCAGATATATAATCAATGGGTATCGGTTTTCAACTGTTGACACGGATGCAGGTACACAATGTTGCAATTACGGTGTATGTTGTCGAGGTGACCAAGTTGACGGGGTGGAGACTGTCTACTACGGGAAGTTACGTGACATAATTCAATTGAAATATCCGTGGGACAATGTGGTGACCCTTTTTAAGTGTGAGTGGTTTGATAACAGTCCGCGTGGGAAAAAAATGGATGAGCATGGAAATATTGAGATCCACTGGACAAGGAGATATGCGGTTGGTTATGACCCATTCATCCTTGCTCAACAGGCGGAACAAGTTTACTATACATTATATCCCACATCCCGCCAAGGGTGGAGGGGGGTTATTAAAACCAAAGCACGAAATATCATACCGAAGTCGAAAGAGTCGGATTCAAATGACGGTATGGCTGAACCGTTCCAAGCTGATGTGGAACATCTACTGCCCATAAACATCGAAGACAACGAAATACCAAGCAATCTCTTTGATTCTGCTGCGGATTTAGAATTGATTCCTATACAAATTGACGATGAGGAATCAGACGATGAGGCAGAATTGATTTACTCTGACAGTGAATCTGAGTTCGACGACTATGAGACTTCAGAGGAAGACGGACAAGCAGAAGTCGATGAACAGGAATCGTCCGGTTGAGATTTGTTAGTTCTTTGTTTTTGACGGTCTGTTATACTACATACTTTGTTACTTCACTACTGTAATCAACCCTAAATATATTTGTAGTTTTTTTTTTGACCTAATGTCTATAAGTGTTCAGAGATGGAGCATCAAGGAGGATCTTCAGGTAGTGGACGTGGTGGTGGTCGATCCCGGCCCCATCCTATCAGAGATGGTAGGGCGTCGTCATCTGCCCATTCTGTAGGCAGAGAGCGGGGCGGTGCCCCAGAGGTGCCACCGTTTAATATGGCATCGTCACCGTCGGGTTATTTCGCATCTTCACCGTCGCTGTATACGTCGCCGTCGCCTTCTACCTCCACTGATCTGCAGCAAATGGGACAACAGGTTTACTAGCCTAATTCTGATTGATTTACATATGTTTAGTTTCATGAAACCATCTATGTACAAACATCTTTAATATTTCACATTTCTTGCTTAGCACACCCCGTCGCCTCAGAGCCACGTCGGGAGAGAAGGTAGTTCCTCCAATACACCGATCTGGGGCACAACGAGTAGTAAGTCATGCCAAGTTACCAGTAATGTTACTAATCCCTTATCTAATTGGTTTTATGCTAATAATATTTGCATGATGTCCTCTGGCTTTAGCTTTGTGCCTCGTGATCCGGTGATGGATTTCATCTCAGACCAATTATTCCGTAACTACAATGAAGCTTGGACCAGCTGGACAGCGATTCCTACGGAAAATCGAAATGCTTGGTTCGATGAGTTTATGGTAAGTTATTTATTTATGGTTTTTAATTAAGTACTTTTATAAATTACCGCACTAATTGTTTGTTGTTGATTTTCAGAGGAAGCACATATCGTTGCCTGAACATCGTGCAGCTCTGAGAAAGGCTTATAACGCCAGGGCAGCCCGGTGGTTGTCTCAAAAGCTTTATAACTTGAGACATGGTGGAAGAGGCAGGCGAGATTGGCTTCCACAGGACACTGCAAACCAATTATTTGACAATTGGGCCACCAATGAAAAGTTTCAGGAGAAGAGTGTGAAAAATAAGCAAAATTGGGCCAAAATGGAAGGCCCGTCATATGTTGGCGGCTCTATTCTGATGACTGAGTGGAAACGGAAACTTGTGAGTACACGTTATTTTCTATTTAGGTAATCAATATTTTGTACTTTGAAGTCATTAATTATGATCATCATTTGCGTTTGCAGGTAGAGACTGGGGTTCCTCCAGAGTCGGTAGGTTGGGCTGCCTTTGAGCGGACCCATTCCCGGCAGTCTGAAGGAAGTGATGAGAGGGAATGGATTAACTCAAGGGCGCACACAGTAGCGGTTAGACATTTATTGCATTTATTACTTGTTTTATGCACCACAATATTTATTTCATTTTATATGTCTTATTTGTTATGTATTTTTGTCTTTGTAGGAAAATTATACGAAGCTGTCGCAGGAGAGAGACTCACAGCGTGAGACTGACCCGTCATCCTCTGTGTGCCATAATGATAGTCTGTTCATTCAGGCTGCAGGTGGATTTGACAAGAAAGGGAGAGTCTTTGGATACGGTGCCGCTGCTAGCCGACTGAAGCCAACAAAGTGCTCCTCATCCGGCATTGAAGATGTTTCTGCAGGTAAACGTATTTGATATTGAAAATTTCCATTCTCTTGTCCATTCAAATGAAGTCCAAATAATAAATGTACTTGATATTGTTTTTGCAGATGAGATGAAGAAGATGAAGGCTTTGACAGCACAGATGACTCAAGAACAGGAGCGGATGCTTGAAGAGCAAGAGAAGATGAGGCAGATGATGATTCAGGAACGAGAGATGATGGAGGAGCGGATGGCTAAGGAACGAGAAATGATGGAGGAGCGGATGAGGCAGATGCAAGAGGAGATGATGAGGCAAATGCAGATTCAACTCAAGTCCCTAATGAACAAGGGTTCGGGGTCGGCTCCTGGTGATGATGACCATGCTGGTGATGATGATGATGATCACAATGCTCCTGTTTAGACTACTGTTTAGAATTTGCCCTTTGTAACATTGTTAGACTACTTTTTAGTATTTGGTATTTGTTAGATTACTCTTAATGTGCACTCCTTATAATTATTATTATATCCATGAATCACTACTTTTTGTACTCAATTTTTTAAAATTAAAAAAAAAATAACATTCAAAATAATTATTAGTTTTTCTAAGAAATTGTTTCTGTAGCAAACGATCAAATATGGGGAAATTTGCAAAATTTCTAGTTTGCTATAGAAAAAAAAAATAAAAAAAAAATAATAAAAAAAAAGGAAAAAAAATAAATTTAAAAAATAAATTTAAAAATAATTAAAAAAAAAAAGAATTTGCTACGGAATAGAATTCCGTAGCAAATTTGCTACGGAATTCTATTCCGTAGCAAAATTCAAATTTGCTACGGAATGAATTCCGTAGCAATTTGCTACGGAAAATTTTCCGTAGCAATTTGCTACGTAGCAAATTTGCTACGGAAAATTTTTCCGTAGCAAATTTGCTACGGAAAGGAAATTCCGTCGCAAATTGCGACGGATTTTCCTTATCTGTCGCAATTTGCGACGAAGGATTTTGCTACGGAATTTTTCCATAGCAAATTCCGTAGCAAAATCATTTTGCTACAGAAAATCCATATTTTTCCGTAGCAAAATGATTTTGCTACGGAATTTGCTACGGAATTTTTCCGTAGCAAAATCTCAAAATTTTTGTAGTGTATACAAATTAAATCATATCTTGAAATCTATGAACTAAGTATGGAAACTAAGTTGAGATTCATAACAAGCATAAATCAAGCATGAAAACAAGTATAACCAAAGTCATTTTCATGATTGTTTAAGAAATGGAATCAATAGAAAAGATAGGTAAAATTGGTCTCAAAATAAAGCTAAAAATCTCTAGAACTCAAAACCAATGAGAAATTGAGCATACAAGTTCATTAGGATCCCCAAATGAATTTCTATCTAGTGGAACACAAAATGGAAGAAGTAGGAAATTCTAATTATACATATGTAAAATGAGTCATCACTCTAGAAATGAGTCATTAGCCTACACATGAAAGAGTCATTAATCTAAACATGTATGAGTCACTAACCTAAATGATGAATCACAAGCTCTATGAATGAATCATCACCCTAAACAAGCATGAGTCATTAGCCTAGTTAAGAGATGAGTCATAATCCTAAACCATGAGTCATGTATCTAGTAGAAGACTTTCAAGGCTTTGGAAGAGGATAAGATGATGTAAGGGATGATGTAGGGAGGGGTATTATAAGTCTTTTTGCACATGGAGCTTCTACTATAAATAGGACCCTTTGCTCTTCACAATCCTCATCAATTCACAAGCAACAACATCTGAAACATAGAGAGAAAGTGAGTGTGAGAGCTTTGGAGGAAGGAAGAGCAAAGTTCTAGGTAAATTCTTGAGCTCTAGCTTTTAAGTTTTTAGTTATTTTGTAGTTTAATCTTTAAATTATTTAGATATAGTTGTTTTTATGTTTTTCTGGGTTTAAAATTGGGTTTATTTCGAAAAATAGTGAGGAAAGAGTTTTAGTAAAATTTCCGGAAGAGAAACACCGAAGTAATGAAGTTCTGGCGAAATTTCATCGGTTCTGAAATTTCTGAGTCAGTCATAGAAATGCTATTATTTTATGTTGAAAACATGGCTGAAAAATTATGGAAAAATTCATGGTTAAAGTAGACATATAGGGCTTTTTAAATATGTAAAGAACATGTCCAAATGATTTTTGTACAGGGAGATAAAAATTCCCAAAGTGAGGGCTACGAATTTCTGGAAAATTCTGAACAGATGTTCAAAAATTAAAAACTGGGAATGAACCGTGGAATCTGGGCAAAGTCTATTATTTTTTATTGAAACTAGACATCCTAAGGATTCCGGGGAATTTTACGGATCCTCGTTTCGATTTTTCTAGAATTAGTTATGATTTTTCAAAGTTAGGCGAAATTCTACCCAGATTTTGTGGCAGCGTTTTTCTCAAAATAATAAAGGAAAGTAATTAGTTAATAAATCCACCAGGGGTAAAATAGTCATTTGTGGCTAGGATATCTATTGGGATATTGGTTGTGAATTAATAAACGTAATATTACCCTGATAGGAAACCTGTGATCACCTTGCAACCGACAACGTACCGTGCTCGACAGGCAAAGGTGCGTTCGCGTAATGCTTATTATATGATTGTATATGATGGTTGTGCTCATCGACTAAGACTTACATACGTGGTTATGTTACATACGAGGTTATGTTATGATTATTGTTGTAGCATATGTGGTTATGTTACATACGTTGTTATTATCTTACATACGTGGTTATGTATTTCTAATCATACATCTGTTTTGGGCTTTTGTCTTGATTATCATTGTAATGTCATGAATATCTGTCATACATCATTGTACATAAGCTTGAGGTTAACCGTTACCTGAGGTTCAATGGTCATTGAACCTCAGCTCCTACTATAGTGTCAAGGTCCGGAGGAATCAGGGCCAAGGACAAGGGCAAGGAGCCAGCATAAAGACGCAAACGGAGAGATTTTCATTTTGACGTTTTTTTATCAAACAATGTTCAGATTACTGTACCACTGTGTAAACAGCCAGATACTACATCAGTAAATGTTTATCAGATACTCGCTCTTTTAAACTTATTCCGATGTTCTACTCTGATCAATTATTTCAAAAACGATTTAGAAAATTGGGATGTTACATTAGGCGTAGTTACGGTTTTGCCCTTAGAGTGAATTTTCACCATAACTACAATTTTGCCATTTTAAATGGATTTTCTGAAACATATACTTTGAGATAAAATATTATATGACTAGAGGTAAACCAAAAACTCCAAATTTTCATCTAAAATTAAGATTCAATTACATTATAATTGTTATCATCAAAACATCAAAAACATGAGAACTAACTATTGTTGACCATCTTGAGTTTCTGGTGTTTTGTTGATACCGCCATGTCCCAGTTGTGGATGGTCGGTTTGCCCAATATAACATTATGCGAAGACCAGAAATTGGCTACTACAAATCTTACCCTTTCTGATTTGAATGCCTCCTTTGTCCCCAAAGCCAGTCGGAGGTCGATGTAACCTTTAGGAAAAGAAAGCTCACCATTGAACCCAATGAGGGTGGTTCTGCAAGGCTTCAGGTCTTCCGCATCCATGTGCATCTTTTTATAAGCATCTCAGCTAATGATGTCGGCCAAACTTCCTTAATCCATGAAGATCCTTTTAACCCAACAATTCACCAGGGTTCCTGTGATGACCAGCCCATCTTGGTGTCTAGAGACTACATCATTCAGCTCCTCTTGGGTGAATACTAGTGGTGGTGGAACCGGTTTTGCAGGGTCGTCCTTAAATTTTGAGAAGTCTCTCACTGATAGAACTTCCTTTAAGTATTTCTTATGTTGGCTCGACGTATCAGAGTCACCACCGAAGCCTCCACTTACGACATTGCAATGGAACTCGGCCTCTGGGAACTCGTCTTCACAATTTGACTTTCGCCTTTTCTCTTCCTTCCTTGGTTCCGTGGCCGGGCTACAACTTCGTGTGTTCTGGTAGCGTTGGCCATTTTTCCGCCCTTGGGTTTTGATCACGTACTGACGCAGCTTCCCTTCTCTCACAAACTTCTCTATGGCGTCTCGGAGTTCATAACACTTGTCGGTAGTGTGCCCCGTTCCATCGTTGAAAGCACAGAACTTTGATTGGTCAGTTGTGGGTCGGTTTTCTGAGGGATCTTGGCTTCCCGACCTTCCTCATCTCGGTCTGTGCCACTTCATTCCAAAGCTATGCCCGAGATACGTTGAGTGGGGTGTAGGTTTCATACCTTGTCCGTCCTTCAGACCTCTCTCCTCAGAGTTGGCTATCTTAGTTACGCTTTCGGGAGTCGTCCTTTCTTCTGTTAGTGGAGTTTTTGGCATCTGGAGAGGTGTCCCTCCTTGTCTCGGGCTTAATGGCGTTGGCCAGTTCCATTTGCTCTACATCCAGGTATTGCTTCGCCCGGGTGTAGAACTCGGTCAGGGTGTAAACTCAGTTCTTACACAGGTTTTTTGCCAATCTAGACGATGGATCCAGGCCATTGACAAGGCAATGTACGTGGACGTTTCAGGGAGTGAGCGTACTTCCAAAGCTTCATCCTTGAACCGATCTAGGTACTTTTGTAGAGTCTCCCCTTTTTTCTGCCTTATTCTACTCAACATGAACTGCAATTTCGGGTGTTTTTTACTGGTTGCAAAGTGTAATTCAAATTTGCGGCCGAGGTCCTCAAAATTGCGTATGGATTTGTTCGGTAGAGAGTTGAGCCACTTCTGTGCCAGTCCGATTAATGTTGCCGAGAACAGCCGCATTATAACTGGTCCTTCGATTGATCGGACCCACATGAGCATCTCGAACGCCTCAAGGTGAGTACGCGGTTCTTGGGTGCCATCATACTTTGGGAGATCGGCCAAATCAAAATTTTTCAGATAGGGAGCTGCAGCTGTGTCTCTTGAGAATGGGGTTCTGCCGATCCTGTCAAGTACTTCATCCTATATTCTCTGGGTGAATCATGTGTCTGGGGTGGTTTCTCCCGATGTCGACCCTCATCATGATCTCGGTCATCATCCGTATCTCTGTCTTTCTCATCTGTAATCCAGGAAAGTCGTAGTGCTTTTCAGGGCTGAGGCAGACTTGCGTTCTCGCCCAGAGCTCTTCCCTTCCTTCGCCTTGCCGGGGTTCCAGCATCTTGATTTTGGCTCAGGGCTTCGGGACAGACTACTACTGCTGTCAGAGATTTCCTTTTTCTTTCTTCCACGGGAGTCCTTCCGGTTCCCACGTTGAAGCAAGTCCTCAAGCTTTTTGTACCGGTCTTCGATCATTTGTTCGATGACTCTGAAATCCTCTTGGCTTTGAAGGTGATCCCACTTTTCTTTGTTCTTGAACCTTTGTAGCATTGACTCCTGTGTTCTTCGCAATGTGCGGATGTCGGCGTCTGGTGCCTGAGCGTCTGGAGCTGGAGTCTCCTGTGCTGTTTCTTCCAGCGATTGATCAATGCCAAAAGGGGAGGTCGCCGTGTCAGAAACATGGCCTTCCGGGGTATTTTCGCGCAGTGGTTGACTCTGAGCATGGTGTTGGCTTGGTCCAACCTAGGGTTGGCTTGGATGGGGATTTTTGCTACTACTTCTAGTATTTGCCATCGGTGGTCACAGGGATCGAAATTTAATGTCCCCACGGTTGGCGCCAATGTTTTGTTCTGGGAACAGGACTGATTGGAATTGACTATGTGTCAAGCCTAGAGCCTACATACCCAATGAAGGGATGAAAGTCCACATAGTTCACAACATGGGTTGGCGTTAGCCAGAGGGGTGATGTGTGTGCTTTGTGTGGAAAAAAGTAAGGGAGTTGAGAGTTAGAACGTGTGCACCTGGTTTATTGTCCTCTATTCTTATAGAGGTTATTATGGAGGATATCTCGGTCCTACGTGATATCCGGGTGCAAATATCTAGGTGCGAGTATCCAGGGCATATCAGATAGATACTCTTATATTATCACGGATAGGATCTTCCTATAAAGTAGGCGAGATCCGTTTATACCTCCAGTTGGGCCATACATCTAATATGGGCCTTATGCAGGTCCGTAACAGTTTTTAATTTCATTTTTTTTGAAAAAAACTAATTTACTTAACTTATAAATTAATATACAATCCAATGTTATATAGAAATATCTTAGAAAAATTATGTAATATGTGTTATAATTTAGCAAAATTTATTTGGTCTTTTTTTTGAGTATAATACATGAACTACCCCGTTATTTTACTTAAATACAGAAACCTTCCCTTTATTTTTGAAAACGTATATGAACTTTCCTTAAAATTTAAATGTATGATACATAAATCTCCTTTACATATTTGAGATTTCATTTCCATCTACCCAATCATTAATTAGCTATTAAGTTTAATTGTCAAACCTTTGTTTTGATCAAAATACTCCTTTTTCAACAAAGGAATAAACGAATATAGTTGCATAATTTTTTTTTATATAACAAAAAATAGTTCTAATTCATATATTTGCAATTTTCAATGTATTATAACTTTTTATTTTTATTATATTATAAAATATATATTTTAAATTTTTATCATAATTATTGAAACTTATTTATTTAATTTTGTTTTAAATGAATAAAAACATATTTCATCATATTTTATAAATAATGTAAAGTTAAGAGGCTATGTAAATTATTTAAACTTAAGATTTTATAATGTTGAAAATATTTTTTTCTACTAATGTTTATGAACTTGTTTAATTAAATTTATATTTATTAGTTGAATTAATAATAGTTTTAGTTAAGTTTTTAAGTTTACTAAAATTAAATTAGTTAGGAATTTATCTCAATATGATAAAAACTTAGCCAATAACTATTTAAAAAAGTAAAAAAAAATATCTGTTTAGAAAATTCTTAAGGGAGTTAATGGTTTATATTTGCATGTATGTTTTTAAAACAGAGGAAATATCTATGCAATGAAGACAAAATATAAGGAATGTTAGAGTATTTTACTCTAATTTTTCAATATCCCAAAATTAAATAGATAAGTCTTATCTTAAGAATCAGCAAGTACTAGCTGGAAATTGCATTTGTTTTTTTTTTTTTTTTTAATACAAACTTCATTTTTTGTTCTCTTGCAATGTGAGGCATAATTGATACCCTAATAAAAGTTTATTCACTATAAATATATTACTTTGAACAAAATTGTTATTTTCGGGTGCATATTATAATTGAATGAAATTGTGAAAATTGTGATTCCCTGCCATGACTCTTAAAAATTGGGTTTCTTCAAAAGATTTTTACAAAATAGTTTTTTTTTTTTTTTTTGGCCAATGATTTTTCCAAAATAGGTACATGTCATTTGATGTGTCGCCTTTTGCTTTCAGAAGGTCGCTTGCGTGGGGCCGCACAAAGAGACAGCCTGTTTACGGTTCGAATCCGACGTGTATAAACCTGTTGGCCCAATTTCTTAAGGGAAAATGATAGTTAGGTTTTAAGGACCATAAAAAATTACAAAAAAGTCTCAACAGAAATTCACATATAAAAAAATCTTTAGGGATTTTTTTGATATTATTTGTATTAAAACAAAATATAGGTTTTAAATTTTGTTGTAAATATAGCACTTCTTGTTGTGAATATGATTTTTTGTGTTGTGAATAGTCAGGTTTAAAATTTTAATGTGAATATAGCATTTCTTATTATAAATTTAGCCTTTTTCTGTTGTAAATGACTTCTGTATATTTAAGGACTTAAGTTTGAAACAAAATCCAGATGTTTAAATTTTTTTGTGAATATGACACTTCATTTTGTAAATATAGTTTTTTTCCTGTTGTAAATGATCAGATTTTTAAATTTTGTTGTAAATATATCACTTTCTATTGGAAACAGATTTTTTTTATATATGTAAATTTTTAGGATTAAGATAATTTTTGCCCTTAAAATATGCGTCCAGGAACAATTTTGCCCCTAAAGTTTTCGGCGTAGTAATGTTGCCCCTGAAGTTTCAAAATGGAGCAATGTTGTCCCTCCGTTAAAAACCCTAACGTTAGTTGACCGTTAGGGTTTTTAACGGAGGGGCAACATTGCTCCGTTTTGAAACTTCGGGGGCAACATTGCTACTTTTTTTTAGAGCAATGTTGCCCCTAAAGTTTACAAATGGAGAAATGTTGCCCCTACGTTAAAAACCCTAACGTTGACTGTTAGTTGACCGTTAGGGTTTTTAACAGAGGGGCAACATTGCTCTGCTTTGAAACTTAAGGGGCAACATTGCTACGCTTGAAACTTTAGAAGTAAAATTGCTCCTGAGCGCATACTTTAGGAGCAAAAATGCACCTTAACCTAAATTTTTATTGGGATTTTTTTATAATTTTTTATAGTCCCAAGGACCTGATTGCCATTTTTCTATTACTTAACCTCAAATTTCAAATTGACGTGTCGCCTTTTGCTTTCAGAAGGTCGCTTGCATGGGGCCTCACAAAGAGACAGCCTGTTTACGGTTCGAATCCGACGTGTATAAATCTGTTGGCTCAATTTCTTAACCTCAAAATTTCAAATTGCGGGGCCTAATCATCGTCTTCTTATTCCTTCTAATTATATATTCCCTTTTTTTCTCTTCATATGTATCATACTTTTTGTCCCTCACTTGCACCACTTGCGGAGGCAGATCCAAGAATCGCCTGTGCAACGCACGGTGGTTAAGGTGGCGGTGTGGTTGTTCTTCGGAGACAAATCAGCTTCTAGAGCAACCCATTGATTTCGATCTCGCCGCACTGCCTTCACCTTCGTAAGTTTCTAGACAGAACTCACATTTTTCCTTTTTCTCTTTGTTTGTCCTCGGATTTCAGCTTCTAGATCTGGGGTTCTCTTCATTAAATTAAATTTATTTGGGGAAAGAGTTGTGTTCTTGGAATTTTTGCAATGGGTATTATGTGTGATGAGCATTATACTCTTAACTCTTATGTGGCGTGCATGGGAAGTTTTTCTGGTTCTGACTTTGGTTTGCTGCGAAGTATTTATGATGGGTATGTTTGTGCCATTTCATTTCTTCTTCTTGGTTAGCTATCTGATTGCATTTTAATAGGAGGTTTGTTCTGATTCTTAGGATTTTCTGGAAAGTGTAGATGTTGATGTAGATATTTCTGTTTCTTAAAAAATATAAATGACATGTTTCCTTTCAGTAATCCTTTGTAATTTCTTAGGCTATGTTTGGTTTGAAGGGAGGGGAGCTTTCTTCCTTAATGTGAAAATTCAGATTTGATCATAAATTCGCATCATTTTCCCTACAAACATTTCATATATCTAACTTTTCACATTATGGAGGGAAGCTCCCTTCCCTCCCCTTCCTTCAAACCAAACACACTTTTATGCCGACACATTAACTTGTCTATTTATTTGCAACTATGTGTCATTGGTACTAAGCTTCTGCACAATATTTTGATTGATAACGCAACTACATCCTTCAATTTTGCAAGGCCAGAATCTATGTCACTTGATCCGTGGGAGGAGTCCATTTTGGTTACAGTTCATCAGTTTCCTAACCTATTCACTTAACAATTGCTTTTATTACTAAATTGCTTGCATTCTGATTTTTTTTATTTGTTTTGCCTCCATCTGCAGTCCCAAGATGGTTGCACAGAATTTTGAAGTTGATCTTAAGAAGCCCCTTGTCTTCCAGGTATGGAAATGTTTATGCCCTTTATTGCAGTGGTTTCTCTGAGGTTGTTAAGATTGAGAATTTTCCTAAAATCAATCAGGGGGTTAAAAAGATTGAGTGATAGGATTGTAAGATCAACCCACTGTCAAAATATAAAAATTGAGATGTCCAAAGGAAGTCACAGATAAGGATAATGTAATCAAAATTATGCATAATTTACTCAAACAATATATAATTTAAATCAACAGGACTCAAAACATGACTCTGACACTACTATAAAATTTACAGGTTGGTCATCTTGGAGAAGCCTATGAAGAGTGGGTTCACCAGCCAATTCTTAGCAAGGAAGGACCTCGATTTTTTAAAAGTGATTTTATGGAGGTACAACATCTAACTATACATTGAAAGTAAAATTATCTTCAGGTCATATGCAAACACTTATAAAGACTTGTTTAATATATCAAAATATTATGGTTTTTGGTGGGCAGTTCTTGACGCGCACAGTCTGGTGGGCAGTTCCAACTATTTGGTTGCCAGTTGTATGCTATTCTATCTCTGTCTCTGCAAGAAAGGGTCTTGCACCCTCTCATGTTGTTCTACTGGTGGTCCTGGGCCTTTTCATTTGGACATTGACTGAATACACTTTACACCGTTTCCTTTTCCACGTCAAAACATCAAGCTATTGGTAGAACTCTCTCTGCGAGCCCCCTTCCATTTTTTCTTGTGTTTTGATATTGTGCTTTCTATTTGGATTCATAGATGGACAAACTTCTTAACGGCTGAAAGAACACAGGCACTATTTTGGTTGATTTATTTATTTACTTTGGCTGGTTATTTGGTCTAGGGCAAATACCTTGCATTATCTTATTCATGGTTGTCACCATAAGCACCCCATGGATAGCTTAAGACTTGTTTTCCCGCCAGCTGCAACAGCCATATTACTTGTCCCGGTATGTCCTTTCTGCAATAACTCCATAATTTAATTCGACCCTTTCTTTCCATTCGGTATTAAAAGTATGTGGTTTTACTTCTTCCTGACTATGGTTTTTGGAGCCAAACAGTAAAGCCTTTTTCATTCCTGATAATCACAGAATGCTATGTCTTGTTGTAATGATGTGCTGAGTTTATTCAATTTGATTAGTGAAAAGAATCAGAAACCCTTTTCTATGACATTTTATATTGATAACAAAGCAAGATCACAATTCAATGCTCAAGACTAATGTCAATATGATGTGACACAGAACTAGGAAATTGGTGTTATTCAATAGTAAACCCTCCAGAGTAACTAATGGAGGAAAGCTCTACAAACAAAAGAAACACGCTCCCCTATGTGTTTGAGAGGCACAGGACTCTACCAATGCACTCTCCAGATTTACCATACCTCTTCACACCAACCTACTGTCCTGTTATATACTCTAATTGCCACTAAGAATTACCATAAGCAACCCCCATTCACATGATCTGCACGCTCTGGCCTCATTCATTATTCTGTTACAAATATCTTCCTTGACGTTACATATAAGCATTTTGCAGTGATTTGGACTACTAATTTGTGATGTAATTTCCTTCTCATTTAATGCCTCGCATTAGATTACTCCTTTCCCTTGATAACTGCTTTAGTAGCTTTAAAAGCTGTGTTATTTGATTTGTTTGTTTTGTCCAGTTCTGGAACTTAATCAAGCTCTCATCCACCCCTTCAACTGCTCCCGCATTGCTTGGTGGTCTTTTATTGGGTTATGTGATGTATGACTGCACCCATTACTACTTGCATCATGGTCAGCCAAAGAGTAATGCACCCAAAAATCTTAAGGTACAAGCACTTCCTCCTGTAAATACTGATTTTAATTAAATGCCATAATATCTTCACCAAGCTGCTATATTAGTAATTTTACTCTCGGGAGGTTTTTATTATAGATTACAATATATCAGATGCGTTACATAGCATCCAAAATAAATCTTAAGGTAAAATTGAAATAATAAAGTTTAATGGAATAATGAGGTATTAGCTGATGCTTGGTGGCTAGGATTTGATGAGTAAAAATTATTGGAAGTTTCCCCTGTTAGAATTACTTTTAATATAGGATTTTATTTATTTATTTATTTTTTATGTAGATTACCATTTGACTCGTGTTAAGTTTATTCGAAGTTGCATTCACAACATTGTTAGACATTTGATTGGAGACGGGAACACTAAGTTCAGACCCTATGGGCATAGACACATTCTTCTCAACCATTATTTTCTGGGCTCTTCAGATGATTTATAAACTTTTATATGTTAGCTTTCTCCATTTACTCCATAATTGGATGAATTTATAGCTTGATTCTTATTTTTGGTACCACAACTCCGGGGGTGGGGGGATGCAAATGCTCATTTCAAGTTTGAGCTATATGTACAATTACCTTCTTAAATTCTGAAGGCTAAATAATTATCTATATCTATATTAATAAAAATAAATATATAAATCCAAAATTATATGCAATTAAAAGAAGACAATATCCATCCATATTCTGTTGCTCTCATCCAAAATGTATATTCTTTTTACATAATTTATAATTAACTTGTAAAAAAAAAAAAATTTCTTGCTTACATATTTCTTGTATGTTTGATCATTTTTCTTCATTTTCCAATGCTTATTAGGTACAGATATGTATAAATTGCAGTTTAGAAACATGGATTAAAATTTGAAGCAATAAAAAATAAAGAAAATGTGACCAGTTCAACTGGTTTAACGATCAGGTTAAACCAATTCCTGACCAGTTGTCTGGTCTACCGGTTTCCTTGC
This sequence comes from Acacia crassicarpa, assembly GCA_034222035.1. Classification (NCBI taxonomy): domain Eukaryota; kingdom Viridiplantae; phylum Streptophyta; class Magnoliopsida; order Fabales; family Fabaceae; genus Acacia; species Acacia crassicarpa. Next base: position 12,894,247 of record JAWXYG010000005.1, read on the forward strand.
ATACCTGGACTGGATGAGGGACTGGATCAACTGGTCTGGTTCTTAGAACCTTGGTATATATCTTAAAAGTGATTAAGGGGGATGGTTGTGTGTTTTCAAAGTGTGGCATTCAAATTAAGTTTTGAGTTTTTGGATGCCCCCAAAAGGAGTAACAATGTAAAGGAAGTTTTGCATTCTCCTGTTTATGTTGCAGAAGTACCACCTGAACCATCACTATCGCATCCAGAATAAAGGCTTTGGGATCACTTCACCACTGTGGGATACGATCTTTGGTACGCTGCTTCCATCACTAGCAGGTGGTGCAAAAAGTAGTTAAGTTGCTCTCAATGATACTGTTTGGTTATTCACAGCAGAATTCAGAGTTCAGGCCCTGCACATGTATAGTTTACTGCTTTTACTTGTCAATTGTTTTTTTTTTGCTCTCAGTTGATGTTTAGGAGGTTCATTATGTGCCTTATCTTGTGCTGATTTTTATGGAGCTCCCTTATGCAGTTGAACAATGTAAAAGTGCTATTATATATTATTTATCCAGATTTAAATTAGAAACTCTCTGAATTCATTTTATTGCAAGAATAACATTATAACTCATTCAATGTGTATTATTAGTATAACTAAGGGACTTGAATTTTCACTTATCTTGATATATGCATTTTCTGAAGTTATCTAAGAGATATAGGAAAGGGTGAATAAAAAGAAATGAATTTCATACTCCCTTCCTCAGGAGTCAGGATTCTCCCACAATCTCTCTCACTTCCTAGTTTACTCACAGGCTAATAACTCGAGGATTTTCAGCTTAGAGTCTCATTCATGATTTAGAACTCCAATAATATACATATGCATGAACAAACCATACAAACTACCTTATTTTTTATTGTATTTTTGTAAACAAAAACGACACAAATTACCATAAAAATTTTCCCTTGCTTAATCCTTGTTATTTTGCAATTGGCACGGGAGGGATGCTCTGCTCATGCCTGAAGAAATTACTTGGATCAACCTTAGACTTAACCAACACCAACCTTATAAAATTATCCTTAAAATACTTGAATCCCCAAGTGCTTGACCTCAAGAAGCTTGTCTTGTTGAATTGGTTCATCCCCAAATCAAGGTCTTCATTATTCACACAACCTTCTCTTGGAAAGCTTGAAACATAAGGAGTCATGAAGTCATAGAATCTCCGAACCCAGTTCATATGCTTTTCCATGCTCTTTTCTTCGTCAGCTCACGTAGCTACATAATGGGACAAGACGAGTGTTCCATTTCTATGAGGAAATGGAGTTGCGGATTCTGAGATTCTACTCATCATTCCTCCATATGGAACCCAAATCATCAAGGCCGCATCATCCTGCATGAGCATTTTCCATAATGAATTCAAAGTATTTTTAGGGATCACTTGTTTCACATAATCTGCCATGGCTTTAAAGTATGGCTTGGGAATGGTGAGTTTCCCTTGGATAAGAACTTCTGTGGATGTGGTGTTTGGAAAACTAACAAGATAGAGTATATATTTAATCCAACTCATTTCCAAACAATCCTTTTTGGTCAGACCCAATTCTGGAAACTTCTTCTCCATCAATTGGAGAAGCCTATCAGCCCTACCAAGGAAACGAGCAATATAAGATGTTGATATAGTTCTCCCCCCCCCCCCCCCCCCCCCCCCCCCGAGTACTAGAATTTGTTACCGTTGTGTGAACCATAATGAACAGATTTTCATCAATGTTTGGTGCTACTTGCTGCCATTTGTAAAGAATATCGTTTGCATTTTGTTCTAAGGTTTTATTAATAGTAACAACTGTCACTATAGGGGGAACTTGAAAAAGCTTGAGTTGCCACGACAAAATAATCCCAAAGCTTCCGCCTCCTCCACCTCTAATTGCCCCAAAATAAGTCCTCTCCCATGGCTTCTCTATCAAGAATCTTGCCATTAGCATCCACAATTCGTGTATCGATGACGTTGTCAGCAGCAAGTCCATACTTTCTGTGGATGGAGCCATATCCACCTCCTGTAATGTAACCACCGACACCTACGGATGGACAAATTCCTACAAGGAAGCCATGGATTGGACTCTTAGAAATTCTGTAATAAACTTCTCCAAGTATAGCACTAGCTTGAACCCAAGTTGTGTTATGTTCTATATTGACTTGGACGTCATGAATCCTGGCGAGATCTAAACATCATGAATGGCTGCTCAGTGAGAGAAACAATAGAAGTTCCTTCATAATCATGACCTCCACTGCACACTCATGTGGATTTTTAGCTTGTTTGCACAGAAAATAGCAACTTGAACATGAGATTCCTCTAATGGAGTAAATATGAATTCAGGTTTCGGCATTGAAGGCAGCAGGTACCTGAGATTATATGATGTGGATTCAAGGACTGAAGTGAAAGAAGCATTGTGAGGAGTGAAAATTGTGGTGGAAAATGGGATTGGCTTTTGAAAATTCGCCTCAAGACATTAAGTGAAACTGACAATAACACAAACACAGATGTCAGCAAAAGTAGCGACCTTGGAATTAGCCTCATGATTTTAGTATTTCTCGTACCTGTGATTTCTCTGTGCATAAAGCGCAGTACTTTATGTCCGCTTATATACACAAATTCTGAACAAAAACAACTATTTAAGTAAAGCCGGCAATACTGATGGAGCCTATGTGCCTCAGCCTATGTGCCTGGGAGTAGCCATGCAGCTGTAGGTGTGGTTTGTCGCGATTATCTTGGTGATTTTAAGTGGGGCTTTGTGGATAAAATCAAATCAATATCAGCATTTATGTCTGAAGCTCTTGCTCTAAAAAGGGCATTAATGTTAGCGGTGGATTTGGGTCACGATAAGGTTGTGTTTGAAAATGACTGTCTTTCCTTACTTGCTTGTATTGATGCTAAGTCTCCTGATTTGTATAATTGGAGGTGTAGAAGTATCCTTCATGATATTATTAGTCTTTTTTCTGACAAGGTTGGGTTTTCTCTAGCTTATATCCCTAGACGGGGTAATAGAGTAGCTGACTTTCTTGCAGCGATTGCTTATAAGGAGGTGTGCCTGATCGGGTGGGTTTCTCAACTATCACCTTCTTTGTCTTCTCTTCTAACCTTGGATGCTCAAGAGGCTATTATCGTTGAGGATAATTCTCATGTCTCCTTTGTTTGTATTGTCTTTTAATGTCTGTATTGTAGGCTTTGGTCATTGTACCGGGTAGTTCTTACCTAGTGTATGTTGTTGTGTTCCTTTCATCTGTGTTGTTTGTTCCTACTGCGGTTTGGGAATTAGTTGTAGTGTGTATTTGTTGTAATGCTGTGACTTTATTTAGTAATGCAAGTTTCATTCATGAGCAAAAAAAGTAAAGCCGGCATTATAAATTTATTAAGAAGGATCATAAAAATGGTAACTATTTTGAAGGACTAGAAATTAAAATATTAAAATAGAAAGATTAAATTGTCCTTAGGTGGTTTTGTATTCCTTTCAATTTTTAATAAGACTTCTTGTGATAAATATAGCAACATTTTGTACCGCTTGGATTGGAGAGCTTACCCGGATAAAGACTTTTACCTCTACTTTCATGAGCCTACATTATGTGCTTGAAATTATGTACTTATATCTCTAATTAGAGATATGAGCATTTTATATATATATATATATATATATAGTATTTATTTAGATTTAAATTATATGCTGCTTTCTGAGATTTTTTTTTTTGCACTTAGTATATCAAATTAATTAATTTTCAGTTCTACATTTGTCTGTAACACTAGTATTATGAAAATTAATTAATTTGAGATACTGGGTGCAAAAAACATCTCAGAAAGCAACATAAGGAGAAGCATTCATTACGGTTCAACCACCAGAAACATTCACGATCAAAGCAAAGTTATTTCATTTATTATTTCATCCTTTGTTGTGTAAAAATATCTTTGAATATCTGTTCATCATTGTTTATCAATATCTGCTCTATAAGAAAGTTTTAACTTATTCATTGTTGTAAGAATCTCAAGGTTGTGGAACCTATGAGATTGAGTTATTTGATTACAACTTGTAAGGGGTAGTAAGTCTTAGTGAGAGGATCACTTGAAAGTTACAGAGTGTGTAATCAAGTTTTGAGATAGTGGAAATCTCGGAGTGTCTGGGGACTAGACGTAGGTCAAGGATTTGGACCGAACTAGTATAAATTTCTTGTGTCAATCTTTCTTTCTATCTCTCTATTTAGCTATGTTTTAGGGAGTGTGTTTCAGGGTATTTCACTAAAGTTTTTTATATCACCCAATTCATCCCCTCTTTGGTGATATTTTGCCTTTCTGGATGGTTCCTCCAGCCAATTGGCTCACGAGTAGTAACTAGCCTTCAACAATGCAAGATCTTTCTCAATATGTACCACTGGGAAGATACCACATAATGAATGGTTACTCTAGCCAATCGGCTTGCGATTGGTAACCGGCCTTCAACAAGATGGTATTTTTCTCAATATGTAACACCAGGAAGATACCCCATAACAAATGGTTCCTCCAACCAATCGGCTCACGAGTGGTAACTGGCCTTCAACAAGGTGGGATTTTTCTCAATATGTACCACCAGGGTGGTAACTGGCCCTTACGAGGTGAGATTTTTCTCAACATTCTTGGATTGGGAGTATTCACTATTGGTGTGAGTTTCAACCTCTCCTAAAGCCCTTTGAAATCCTCTCGCTGTCATATCCCATTTAAACAATTCTTTCTTTCAACTCTATTCAAATGAGCTTTTATCAATGGCAAGCAATTCAAGAAACATTTTGAATAAATCTGGCAAGACTAGTAAACTTAGTAATTCTACAACAATTTCTAATTTTGTACTACTTTTACTATAAACATAATTCAAAATAAAGGTCCAGTTCTGGGTTCTATACGGATCCCCTTATAAGAGACAACATAGTTCAGAAGTGACCATTACAATTTGGTCTTAAATTCTTTTAAAAACATTCCATTCAAAATTTAGTTCAGAAAAGTCATAAATACAGCAAGTGCATTGGCAAGTTCAAAATTCAATTTTCAAACATTCTAGGAACTAGACAACTGTTCTAGAAGGTCATCAATTATAAACGCATTCTAAGCTTTGACCCTTACTACTCAAGCCATTCACAATATATTCAATCTATCCCTTTCTTATGCATGCTCACTAGACACAACATAATTATCATATGACATTCTCATTCATCCTGTACCCAGTGTGTAGTATTCAAACACAAGACCCATTGGTCCATTCTTTAAGTGCTTGTTTACACAGGCCTCACAACCTCTTCGAGATGCCACTCGGTACATTCAACCTTATAGCTTGTTTTATTGGCTTATTCTACTACCATAACGCTGGATATCTAACCTTACTGCTCAAGAAATCACCCCCTAAGTGATAGGCATCTCAACTACAATCTGTTTCAGTTTGAATGTTCAGCTAGCCTCAAGATATACTTTAGACACACTGGTATATTGGCTTATTCTACTACCATAACGCTGGATATCTAACCTTACTGCTCAAGAAATCACCCCCTAAGTGATAGGCATCTCAACTACAATCTGTTTCAGTTTGAATGTTTAGCTAGCCTCAAGATATACTTTAGACACACTGGTATAATGTTACCATGCTAGGTAAAAAACAAAACATCAGACACAGAGGTTTTATGGCTCAGAGGCACCACCCCATGAAAAACTGCAGATCGAGTCTTATCGCCTCAAATCTCAACTATTCATAATCCTTATACACATAATTTGTTGCCAGCTTATAGACACACTAGTCTCACAGAACTTAGGGCTTCTCATTAAGTTCTTATCAGGTTTGATGGCCTAAGGACACACCAACCCAATAGGTCTTATTGCCACCGTATATTCATCAAGGTAATTAAACCTGGATCTGTCTGTGAATCGGCCTAGGTACTAGGTCAAGAGTCAGTGGGTTAGACCAGAGTCAACCCGAGACCAGACCGTTGAGGAATAAAAAATTTAGAAATAATTTAATTTCTTATCATACAATCCATAATTCCAAATACTATATATTATTTCAAGACTTTAAACCACTAGCCAAATAATTATATACTTGTCAAATATTTTTTTACAATTTTCTTTACAAATTGATATCAGAGTATCATATATGACCTAATGACACCTGAATTTATAATGGAATATCAAACATTCATCATAACAAAATATCAAAAACAAGTATATGATAATATTCACACATTCAATCACTAAACTAATAAACATCATTAAGATCAATAAACTCCCTAGGTGTTGAGACATTAGGAGGTGGAACTGTAGGAGGAAAAGTAAAAGAAGTAGGAGCAACATGATCATCATTTAAAGATGGAGCCCTAACAACATCATCATCACCCATATATGAAATGAATAGAATTATTAATAGTCATGTAAAAAACATAGTTATATTCTTTTGTGTATGATTATAACTTTAAATAATAGAAGAGATAGTTAGAAACGTTCAAAATCCCTCGCCATTTGTTCAAGTTGAATATTTGTCGATTCTACATTATCAAATTTAGGAGTCGGATCTTCTTCAAGCACCCAAAAGTCTAATTTATCAACTGATTCATAATCAATGAGATCATAATTCTTTCTTCCTTTTCATTTGATTCCTATATAATGCCAACACGATAAAATATCAACATTAATGAAATGTCTATTACCATATTTAATTAAGCCATAAACCAACCATTCAAAAGTCATGACTTTTAAGATTACCTAATCTTTAACCTCAGATTGTAGTTTGTTTAAAACCAAATCATCAAGCCTCTAATGCTCCAATTTGTTTATTTTATTATTATTAATTTTCTTTTTTACTATGGACACGCTCAAATATGCTCCAATTTCTTTCACAACCAGAAGAAGAAGAAGTTTGGCTAAGAACACATATAACAATTTGTTGCAATTCTAGTATTGAACCCCTATAATACAGCCACCACTCATTTGCAAAATAAAATAAAAGGCATTTAGTATGTATTAATGATAATATCATAATATGTACTTTAAAATATGAAATTTAATATACTTACGAGGGACTAGTTTTTGGGTTGTTTTTTTTACATGAAACCTTGTTAAAAGATCCTTTATGTTCACGGTAGGTGGCAACTTGTTGCATCATTGTAATATAATGATCAATATTGTTAGGTGAGTCTGCCTTAAACAAATTGACCACAACATCCATTAGTCTATGCTTTCTAACAAAGTCAAGACTATACAAGAATGCAGGATCCAACATATATGCCACTGCATGAAGGTCATTTTTCAAATGTTTATCCTTGCAACTTTGAAAAATATTCGTGTAGGGCTTGTATTATTCCTTCTTCTTCTTAAACATGTCCTTGATTATATTTTTAGCTCTCTGCATGCCTTCATAGACATAAGGCATTGAAGGTTTCTCATCAGAATCAACAATCCTCAACAATTTTATCAACGGAGACACTACTCCACAACTTCAAAGCAATCACTCCAGAATTGATGATTAAGGATGATTGCATTGACAATTTTCCTAGCTTCAATGTTTGCTAATTTGTGGTGTACAAAATGATGATCAACAACCAAAGCTTGCAAGTCATGTTTGTGCAAATGTATGCTATGAACGGTGACAAATGTGGTAGCAAATCTTGTTGCACCAGGATGAACAATTTCCTTCCAACTTGATCTTTTTGTTAACCATGACAAGAAGACCAAATGATTAAATGAAAATCCAATGATTCTGGATGCATTCTTTGCAAGGTTTGACACATAAGGCATAGATGCAATGTTCTTCAAAATAAGATTCAAATAGTGAGTTGGACAAGGTGACCAATAAATTGTTTTATATTTATTTGTTATCAATCTTCCACATGCCACATAATTAGTAGCATTGTCAGTCACCACATGGACTATATTTGTAGGACCTATCCACTTAATAACTTCGTTGAACAGTGAGAATAAAGTGTTGGCATCTTTAACTAAATCTGAAGCATCAACTGATTTCACAGATATCTTACCATGTACTAAATAGACTAAGAAATTAATTAAAGTTCAATGTCTAATATCATTCCAATCACCATCCATGAGGGTGCAACCATTTTCCTTCTATTTAGCTTGATGGCTATCAATCAATAGTTGACACTCTTTTTTACAATCTTTCAACAAGTTAACCCTGTACTCATGAAAACTAGGGACCTTAAACCCAGGACCAATTACAGTAGCACCATCAATAGCTTTTTGAAATAAGGGACAAGCCATTGCATTAAATGGAATACAATTCACATAAGCCCAATGAGCAAAACCCATTTTTGCATTATGGATCTAGCAGCCGATTAGAGGACAAGATAGTAAACCTTAAAAAGGCCAAAAACGTCACCTAATATGAAAATTTGAAGAAAAGTGGAAAAGGGAGCACCCTTTTAACCAGCGGTGTACTACAAGAACCAATGGATAAAAGGGAGAATTGGATAAATTGAATAAATTAAATAAAAACATAATGGACCAGATTGTGGGGCCCAATATGCACCACATATACCTCTAGAAATATCTGGATTTTCTTGGAGAGAAAGAAAAGATAAAACAAGCAAAAAACCAGGGTAAATACTTTTAACCACCAGACAAAAGGGTGTTTTGGGTAAAATGGCTAATTTGCACATTTTGGAACACAAAGATCTAACTCTCTTGGGCAGGGATGTGCCAAATGGCCATCTTCTGGAACCCTTGGGAATTACTTGGGAAACAAGTCAGAAAACCCTGATTCATGCTATTAATTAGTGGACAAAAGCCTGAACTGGATAATTCAATGTACCTTGAGTATTTTTAAAAGTAAAAAACTCTCATATTTTTCTTGCCAAGGGGTGAATCCAGCAGAGGAAGAGGGGAGTCTAGCCAAGTTCCAACATCAGAAGGAAGAAGCCAGATCATTGATTAAAGCTCCGATTTCAAGTAAATATCGAAAAACTAAACCTTTGAAGCTTGAAGTTAGGGTTTTCATTTAGCTGACTGGGGCATAAAGTTGTGATCTAATTTTGGTATTTTTAAGATTTCGAATGAGTTTAAAACGTTATTTTGTATGAGTTTAAGTCAGAGTTAAGATTTACGAACTTGAAAACATCAAAAACCCAAAGAAATAGCTTCCTGCCAGCTTCAAGATTTTTTTGGGTAGCGAAGCTTCATCGGTGTTTTTAAAATAGTGAATGGAGTCCGTTTTCTCTGAAATTTTACAAGAATAAAGTAGACTTTTTTAGCTTCATTTTGATATAAAATGTGCTACATTTTTTATTATTCTACTGGGAGAAATAAATTTTTAAAAATCACTCGGGAAGCATAGATACCTTTCTGACCAGTGAGTAAAGTTTGGATTGTGTAATAAAATATGAACCCTTGTGGACTTTTAATGTATTTTTATCATAAGGTAGACATCCTAAAGGTTTAGATGCCATCAATTTCGTGTCCATTGTATTTTTTTGGAATTTATTAAAAATGTTTGAAGTTGAGCCAAAGTCACTAGAATTGTAGAACTTTGAAGTTAGGACTCGGATTTCCCAATAACAAAAAGGGTATTTATGGAAATACCAAAAATAAGGTATATTGATGTTGTCTAGGGAAAGACATATCTACAAGGACTATTGGGCGTGCTAAACATTTGAGTCAGCAAGCAACCAACAAGTAGTAATTGTTTACTCACGTACTTTATATGTGGTTGCTGTATGTTTGCTTGCCATGTTTGTTTTTGCCAAATATGCATACATAATAGTTGGGGTTCAAGTCCCTGACTATGGTATTATTCCTAGTGCTAAGGATTTTTTTGGGGCTGGCCTTTATTGGCGGCTCGAAGGCTATGTGATTTCGGGACTGGCCTAGTTCAGACGGCTCAACGGCTTGTAATTCAGGAGCTTGCCTTGGTTAGGCAGCTTGACGACCTAATTGGTATTGTGATTTTGTTTTTGAATGCATATATGGTATGATTGACTTGTTGATTAGTGATTTTACATGATATGGTTGCATTCAAACACTGTATACATATAAGTAAATGAGTTTAACAGTTACTCTGGGGTTCATTCTTGAACTCTAGATCGATCTGTAGATACATGGGACCGCGCTTGAGTTGATAAAGACCTTTTTAGAGAGGTAGGATATATAGTGACAGACTGAAGAATAGGGAATGCCTTATTATATTTTGTATCTATTTTGGATAATTGTATTATCTCTAGTATTTTATTTTGGATAATTGTACCCTTAACCCTTCGAGGACTATTTACTTTTTTATTATTGCACTTTTACCAGTACACTAGATAGTCTAAACCGATATAATGCTCTGTTGCACACATTTTGATATACATTAAAAGGAATAAGTAACTATGGAAAGGTATCGGATAAAAGGAATCTCTCTAACCCGCCACCCGAAAAGGCGAGATCGATAGGGGTGTAACAGACCAAGTTCACAAGGCAATGTGTCAATTTCCAAATATGTACTAACCTTTGGTGTGCTACATATAGGCTCTTTGGCTTGATATCCATGCTTTTTCTTGACCTTGATTTGGAATGTCCTCATGGCCTTATCATCAAAATCACAAATTTATCAATAATGGTGACTGTAAATTCACAGTAGGGATTTTAGACAAGACAATCAAAATGACATGCTTATGAGTTCATGGTTTGCTTCAATGTAGCCCTGGATCATTCTCAAAGGAACATAAGAAGATCGCTTTATTTGTTTCCATGCACATGAGGAACAACTACCAATGGTGACCAAAAATTCACAGCAGACAAGTACTCAGTGATATGTAGTATAATTAAGTGAATTGAAGGCAAGAATTATGATATGTACCTATTGATGTATGGTGCCAAGTAAAATTTTTTGATATTTCCACACCCCCCTCGGTGATATGTATTCTTGTTTCTCTGTTAAGGGTGTTGTACTTATATAGTTTGGGCATAAAAATCCAAAATCATCGCTTCTGCCCTGTTCTACCAATTTATGATGCATGCACTTACAATAATGACATCAGGGAATTTGTGTATGTGTGTGTGTGTGTGTGTTTGTGTGTCTAAACGATGCATTTAAATTACGTACTCATAGAAGAAGATACTTACTTTAAACATATGTTTACAACTGCATTAGTAAGCTCCTGTTTAGGAACCAACAGGGACATCACATCATCTATGTTAATGAAAACCGATTGCTTATCAGGGAGGCCTACAACTTCATTGACAGGCCACGATCTTGTTCCAAAACACCCATATAATACTATAATTGCAATCTTTTCCTTGACATTCAACTTAGGCATGTCAAGAACTTCAGGGGCTGGTGCTTTAAGAGGGGTATTGATCGAAATTTGATCATGTGGAGTAGAAACATGTACAAGCTTCACTGGCTATGAGATGAAGCTTCCCTTGGCATCACTTACAACCTTTAGGTCATTAGTTGGGAGAGGGAGAGGGAGAGGTGTGTTAGTTATGATTAGTTTTGATGATGTCTTATATTGATGTCATTGTCATAAGCAAAAAGATTGAATAATATAGTTATCTCCTATATTGACTAATTGTTGTATTTAATGTAGATCAATCCAAGTTGAATTGTAGAGATTAATCAAGAAGGAGATAAGAGTTGAAAGAAAGAAGTATCTGCAGAGGTTATCAAGAAAGTAAGATGTTATCAATGGATTTTGAAGGATAACCAAGAAGAAAAGAAGAAAGAAAGATTCGAATTGTGGAAAATGATCAAGAGAAGAAGAAAGAAAAGAAGAACTTGTTGAATGGAATGAAGATATCATTATTCAAGTTATTATATTGATGCTAGAAGTCTCCAAGGTCATATGGAAGTTGGAATGGCTAAATTCAGAGTTAAATCAAGCAAATATGAGGTCCAGGACGAGAAAACTCGAGGTTTGAGTGTCTTCAGCATCTTTGGTGTCTCTGGACAAGCAAACCTCGAGGTTGCAATTGAAAACTCGAGGTTGCAAGTGAAACCTCGAGGTTGTAGTCAAAACCTCAAGGTTTCAGCACTATCAGCAACTCTGGTGCACTCTGTTCCACGTTCAGCTTCTGGCGACCTTCGGTAATTTGATGATATCTCTCAAACCAGGATTCGGATTGACATGAAACCAATGGCATATCAAACTAGACATCCAACACGTACTTGTGAAAAATATTCAAGTCCAAAGGAGTTCAGATCAAGGAGATATGAATTTTACAAGTTGACACAAACATCACCGTCACAGTCAGAACCAAGCTTCAATGTTTTGAATGTATCTCACAAACCACAAATCCAATTGAGCTCAAATCGGTGCCATTGGAAAGTAGACACACAGAGCTTTCCAACAAGAGTTGAACGGACCAAAACGGAGTTTATACCAGGGAGATATGGCTTTTGAAAGTTGACGGTCAGTTCAGGACATCAGCAAAAATGCTGATCAAGAACAGCCTTCATTCATTGGATCATAACGGACATAATACAATGGGTTTGGAGCTGATTCTTCTTGCATTGGATTCTTACCTCAAGCTTGGACATGTAAACTTGAGTTTGAGGTTTGGTATTCTGTCTTAAAACTTGAGATTTCATGAAAATACTTCAAACCTCGAGTATCACTTTTGAACCTCGAGTATTATGGCTTACAGAGAGCAAATTGGTTTTCAAAATATTGAAAACCTCAAGGTTAAGTTTACAACCTCGAGGTTGAGCCTTGTTTTCAAAAACTGAACTGTGTAATTTCAGAGGCAACCTCGAGTATGGAATTTCAACATCGAGGTTATCGGGCTCTAGTGAAGAATGAAATTTTGAATCAAGTTTCTAACCTCAAGATTACCTTTGGAACCTCAAGGTTGGTGAGCCTCTGTGATTTTCAAAAGGTTTCTTTTTAAAGGGAAACCTCGAGGTTCACTTTTCAACCTCGAGGTTACATGTTTTAAAACCTGTGTTTGCCTGAAACCTTCAAGCAAACCTCGAGGTTGGATGAACCAACCTCAAGGTTTGTAGCCGTTACTGCAAATTTGAAATTGGGAATTCTGTAATATCTTCTTGTTTGATCTCAATGCTTTCCATGATTATTCTATATTGATTCTAGATATGTTTAACCATCTTTCTAGTGAGTTTCAGACAGATTAACGAAGGTTTATTGAAGGATTAGAGCCAAGAGCAAAAAGCTGTCAGAACATTTAATGCTCAGCCCAGAAAGTTGCTTTCTTTGGTTAATCCACTGATACACGACTGCAAAAGGATTAAAGGAAGTTTACTACAACAAGAAACATCCTCTCTAACGGATCTATTGCCAGAAAGCCAACTCAGACCAATTATACAACTGGATTAGTTGGAGATTAGAGAGAGAAGCTGACCACACTTAAAGTTAATCAGCTACAACGGTCTGATTGACTCTTCAACGGTCAAAAACGGTCACAGACTCTTCTCTACCTATAAAAGACATGGATTGAAGCAGAAAAACGTGGAGATACAAGTTTACAATGCCAAAATGCTGAACCTCTGCTTTTTCATCATTCTCACTCTGTTTTTCATATCTAGATAGCTTAGAGAGAGAAATGATTTGTATATGTACTTCAGTGATTACTTATCCATTCCTTTGAGAGGAAACTTACTGTAAACACATTATCTTTCTGAGAGTTACTCAAGATTGGGTAATCTTAAGTGGGATATACATTGTGTTGATTACAACTTGTAAGGGGGAGTGAATCCTAGTGAGAGGATTACTTCGAGTACAGAGTGTGTAATCAAGCAGTGTATTGATTACAGATTGTAAGGGGAAGTGAGTCCTAGAGAGAGGATTGCTTCAGTTACAGATCGTGTAATCAAGCTTATTGAAGATAGTGGATTGAAAATCCCAAGTGTGGCTTGGGGACTGGACGTAGGTCAGGGAAAAGATCGAACCAGTATACATCAGTTTGCAAGCTCTTCTCCCTCATCTCTTACATTTCCAGCATTTACATTTGAGCAATTATCAATTGTTTGAGAACTTACTTTTGTTACTCAAAGATGAAAACACTGAATTGCGAAAATGTTTTAAATAGTGGAAATTTTTATACTTCACCCAATTCACCCCCCCTCTTGGGTGATAGCCGGAACTTACAAGGTGCATCAACAATGATCACCTTTATAACTGACACTCTGACTTCATTATCAGCCATTTGTTGGTGGTGTACAATTGATCTCAAGTTTTGGACAGTCTCATGTGCAACTAATCTGTTATCAGGATCCTCCACATAAAGGTCAAAAGGTTCAAGACCCTTTAACTATCCAACAATGCAACTCCCTTTAATGCTCTGCTACATAAGTGCAGGTGAATGTGGCAAGGGAACAACGGTCTCATCACTTGAGCTCACAACCATCATCATTTCCTCCTTCATCTTGCTCAGATGGGCTTGAAACATTGCAGTCAATGAAGCTTCTCGCTCCTCTGCTTTAGTCGCCGCTTCCTCACTCGCTTTGGCCACCGTCGGTTCCATCCCCTCTTGGGTAACCATACTTTGTTTATGGTGTTTGGATGATCAAAAGTATTGCTTCAAGCTTACTTGTCCTCTAATTCCCCTTACACACCTCGTGTGATCTCTCTGCTTCTTTATTTTTAAGTTCATCATGTGAGATACAGATAATGAGAAGTTTAGTAATGAAACATGTTTAGTAACTAAAAATAACAATAATGATACTTACAATTCTTTTAGCAACTGTACGAGTTTGTTTACTTGTGTAAGCCCCGTTTCTCTTTTGGTGACAATATAACCATAAGTCTTCACGACGTATTGGAGATGGCGGATCACATATCTCAGAAGGATTGAATTTAGCTTCTTGTTCCAATATCTTTCGCTTGGCCACCATCAACTCTTTTTCAGCCTTTTTATAACCACCACGAGACATTCTATGAGAGCAATCACTCTTTCCACCAATCTTTGTGCTTGTCCCCCCTCCTTTTTTTTTCCTGTGAATAAGAATTCAAAACAACTATTAATTATGAATTCCAAACCATCTCACTAACAGAAATTAGAGAACTTCTGCTTGATATGAACCTCAAACACTAGTCAAATTCACTTTATCAAGTTTCAAGAATTGCATAGAATAATAGCGAACTTTTACTATACTACTCCAACTATAGTCATATTCACATAAGAACTAAGACATGCTCCTCTAATGTAGGACAAAGGATGGAAATGTATACTTTTATTCACACACCAAACCATCTAACTAACAAGTCATTAAGCAAGCAAAAAGGGGGCCAAAAAAAAAATAAATAAAAACTCACCAAAGCTTCTAGATAGTACGCATTTGAACAAATTGTTGCCAAGTGTGCTTATTGAGAAATGTATACTTCTCGCAAGGATTAGGGTGAGGCTCACCAGCTGGAACCTTGATAAATTGTTAGCTAGGTAGGTCTTAAAATTCATCAAGCGATCTGCACAATATGACAATGTCTTGTTTTTTTAACTTTTGATTCAAGAACATTGTATGTCAGCTGGATGGAGTCCCAAATAAGATGCTAAGCTTCCTGCGTGCTAGCAGGCCAACATAACTCGTATATGTGCCTTTATTAGGGCCGAAAGGATTCAAATTTTCATGAAACTGAATCTCAAACTTTTCCCCAGTAGTCCAATGATAATCCCAATTTTTATATATTTTATCCTGTCTTATCCAATTATTTTGGGGATTATGTTAGGCTAATTTGGATATATTAGATAATATTTGAATTGTTAATCAATTTTAAGAAATAATATAAATCTGAATTAATTATAAGATATTGGGCTTAAATTATTAATATTCTGATTAATATCTTGTGATCAAATAATATCTTTTAATATATGATAGACTATGATTTTATCATGTTAGAAGATCTATGGTGCATGATTTTTCAGGGAAGCTAAAAAGAAATCCAATGGTGAAATTTTATTGGGCTTTTTATATTTTAATGGGCTTAAATTGGTACCAAAAATCCTTTTCTTCCTCCTTATTATTTAACCTAGCAGCTGCCAAGGGAAAACATATGCTCTCATTGAGAGCCAAGAGACATCACGCAAATGGAGATTACGTTGAGACGACTCACACACGCTGGAGAGACGCACAAATGTAGGGCATTAATTTGATTCAACCATCCACACAGGGTGCATAAGCTAGAAGATTGGATTTGAATTGCTTTTGTCAATCATTATACAATCACGGGACCCACGACTCTTCACTGTGCATCAATTGCATTCTTCAATTCATCTATTCAAATGACCGTGGCTTCCAACATTGAGTTTGAAAAGATGATTTCCATGGCAGCTTGAGATCTTTAGGAGACAATTTGGGAGGAGCATGGAGAAAGCTAGAGCCTAAGGACATGCATTTGAAGATCACAAGAGAGTGTCTTCTTTTTATCTTTTTAATTCAAACTTGAGATTATTTAGTTTTAAAGGATTTCGAGTTGTATTAATTGAGAATAATCTAGTTTTAGATTGTAAACTTATTTCTTTTGGATTTGATTGATAATTTGAAGTTTTTATGTTTGAGACAATTGTTAGAGTTTTGTTTGCAACCTTTGGATTGTCGATTGAATTATTAATTGAGTTTTCGTTATTAATTTAATTGACAATTTGGTTGATCATCTTAATTGTTTGATTGAGTTGATAAATTATCTAGTTGTTTAATTGGATAATTGTAAACAAGATTTCTAAGATTATTTTGAATTTAAATGTCATTGGGTATTAGTAAGTTTAGTTAACTAGCACTCATTCCATTATGAGTTTTCTAGTGGATTAGGCGTTATTGAACTTGAGGTTTCTCATGTTTCAATTAGTTAATTAAACTCATTAATTCCAATATTTCATTAACCTCACTTTGATCTAATTAATTAATTTGGGCTAAGAAAGTTAACTCTATGCAATTCCTAAGTTGTCCCCCTTACCGTACCTGAAGTAAACCTTTTGTGTCTTTTCTTATTTGATTTTCTTAATATTTAGTTAATTTCTTTTCTTAGGATTTTGATTATTTTTCTCACAACAAAAACCCCCCAAAGATTGCGTTCGAATTCATCTAGATTAGTTTCATTCTCATTTAGGGTTTAGAGTTAATTGCATTAGTGCATTTAGTTAGTTTAATTTCATTTAGGAAATAGTATCTTGCATTTTAGTTTAGGTTCATTCCATTGCATTTTTATCACTTAAATTCAACCTAAAGAAAAACCCACAGATTGTTCCTTGGGAGAATGACCTAGGTTGCCACTATATTGCATTATTAGTTGTTCCTAGTTTAATTGATTGCTTTAGCAACAAAAGCAGCCCATCATCCAACTTAGGGCAAGATCTTTCAATCATGTGCCTCTTCTATCATGGCGTGAAGGCCAGTTACGAGGCTTATTCTGAGAAAAACAGGGTTCACTCTGACTCACACCAGTAACACCAATATTTGGCGTTCCACGAACAGGACTAGAATCGTTTTCTTCGTTCATTTTTGAGTCAGGAAGAGAGGGTGAGAGAGGTGGTACAAGAAAGGAATGCCTAAGCAAATGAGAGAGTAATAGAAGCTTGTGATAGTGGGCAAGGAAGAGAGGTTTCGTAACAGGAAGAAAGGTTTAGAGAAGCAACTATAGGTTTTAGTGTGAAGAAGAGAATATATTTGACACTATAATTTTAAGACTGGATAAATTTAGAAGCTGGTCTTGAAAGTTAACATTTAAGATCGGTCCTTATTAAACTCTGCTATTAAAAGTAATTAATTTTTTGTTTAACTTTTTTCTTATCTTTTGTACTGGCCACAATTTAAGTACACTTTTAAGACTGGCTTCTAAATATATCTGGTCTTAAAATTTATAGACTTTTATATTTAAATTTTTCTTATATTTTGGACCAGATACAATTTAAATCTGGTCGTATGAGATTTCTCTAAAAAGTAATTAATATTTCAATTTTTTGAAAAAACATTTTAAGATCGGTTGTTTTGGCAACTAGTCTGAATAATATATTTACGACCTATGAATAAAGGATCCAGTCCAAGAAGTTCTTGATATTTACAAAAATGTCGCTGGTCATACTTTTACAACCGGAGCGTCAATACTTCGGTCTAAACGAGGGGATCTTAAAGCCCTTTTTTGTACTAGTGTAATGAACAACCTCATATATTGAAAGCATATATTTAATGGTGTTTTACATACAACCGTCAAGTAAACTATACCATTTTTTTTGCAAAAAAAAAAAAAGGAAAAAAAACTTATATATCACAGTGGTAGCATATATTTAATGATGTTTCACATACAACCATAAAGTAAATGATATCATTTTTTTCCAAACAAAACAAACTAATATATCATGGTACTCATATAGAACAAACTTATTTAATGGTGTTTAACGGTTCTTTTTGTAACGCCCCTAATTCCTATGTCTATTATGATGTCCATTTATGTCCTAAATCTCTTATTAGACTAATTGGTGTGAAATTATTAGAGTGAAGGCAGATCAGAGTGAGTCACAACAGAGAGCATGCTTAACGTTTGGACGAATAAGTGATTGATAACATATGCCTAGACATATGCTGGTTAATTAAAATTCCCGGAGGAATATAAGCGTGATACAACTTAAATTCTTTGCGTTGTATCCGGCTGACACGTTAGTGGTACAATTATCCAACTATTCAAAAAAATATACATAATACTATCCCAGAATAAAACTCCGGCTGAGTCCTCACGCGTGTTGCTTACCTTTGTCTCCGACTCCCGATCCTAAAGCTAGGGTAAATTCTGAGATTCAATACCCATTGAATCTCAGGTAACAGTTAACCTCATGTGAAAAGTATAAACAGTATATATGACAAATATTCATTACATATCAGCATCAACCATACATAGCACACAGCAAATGTAAGGTTACAACAATACATAAGCATACAGCAGATGTAATGTCAACACAACAACAGTACATAGTACACAGCACATGTAAAGTCATCCACGTTTGCACTCACCAGTGCCACGACGGCCTCTCGTGTCCTCAGCGCTAGGAAAACTCAATAGTGTTATCAAGACTATAATCTGAAAGTGGAGCCAAATACCCAAGAGGGGGGTGAATTGGGTATTTTACAAATTTTTGCAGAAGGTTCTGTTTTCTAACAATAAAACAGGGCAGAACAGAGTATAAGGGAAGAAGAGCAAGACTCAAGAGATTTATACTGGTTCGGTCTTAACCTCTTGACCTACGTCCAGTCCCCAGCCACACTGGGATTTCCACTGTATCAATGATTACACACTCTGAACTCAAGAAGTGATTCTCTGACTAGAACTCACTCCTCCTTACAAGTTGTAATCAATGAACTTCCCAATCTCCGAGTCCCCTTGACTTGTGATTCCTTACAATAAATGATTTACAGATAAAAACTCTCTCTAAGAGTAGGTAATGATAAACACTGAAGCTTATAGAGTCAAAAGACAAGATACAAATGAAAACAGAGAGGTAGTTGGAGAACTTGAATGCTTATACGTTTTCAGATGTTGTAGTTGTTGTAGTGTCTTGAATGCAACTCTATTTATTACTCAGGAAGTAATAAATAACCGTTGCAATGTTGATTGGACCGTTGGAGATGATCTACAAAGATTGGGAGCAACTTTGGTCCTCTTCTCTCTCTTAGTTTCTTCTTAATCCAGCTGGACTTTGGTTCAGAGTTGACTCTCTACAAATTAATCCGTTGGAGAGGCTGTTGCTTGTTGTAGAAATCTTTCTTTAATGCTTTGTAACCGTGTACAGATGGATTAACCAAAAGTAAGCAAGTTTCTGGATTGAACATTTAATGTTCTGACACAACTTTTGCTTTTGCTCTAAACCTTCAATAATCTTTCTTTAATCTGTCTGAAACTCACTAAAAAGATGATTAAACATATCTAGAATCATTATAGATTAATCATGAAAAGCATTGAGATCAAACAAGAAGGTATAACAGATTTAGTTAATTTGAATTTCTATCAACGTATAGAAACCTGGAGGTTTTTCCACAAACCTCGAGGTTTTCGTTTTCTCCAGGTGAAAAAGGTTTTGGTTTAAAAGAGCAAACCTAGAGGTTTCAAAACAAACCTGGAGGTTTTCAGAAATGCAGAAATAAGTTTAAGTCTCTGAGTGTCAGAACCTCGAGGTTTCATGATAAACCTCGAGGTTTCACTTTAAAATATGAAACCTTGTAAAAACACGATAGAACCAAACCTGGAGGTTTTATAGGAAACCTGGAGGTTTCAAAAACAGTGAAAGTTCATTTGCTCTTTGGAACTCACAAACCTCGAGGTTTGTATAAAGCTGATGAACGTATAAACAGGTGACCTAAGTCACAGTGCATGATTCAAGACCTAGTCTTGCTCATCACTTCATGAATCATTCCATCACATACATGCATACAAGACACATCAGAGTTAAAGTTACTAGTACGCGAACATACCTTAATCTGCATAGCTAGTGGTACTTTCATCTTTTGGTACTGATTCCTGACTTGCCTGGATACCCTATAATAGTATCACCGCATTATGTCCCTTATAAATAATATCCTAAGGGATGTTATTGCCACTATTGACCTTTCTACTCCTAGTGGATATGTTATTCCATTTATACCCTTTTTAATTATTATTAATTAATAATAACATTCTTTTATTTATTATTAACTAATAACTCCCTTTATTATTTATTCCCTAGATCTCCGATTGAGGTGATTCAAATTTCTATTCAAAGTTCTATAAATCTAATTTAAGGGAAGAATAGCCATTATACCAATTTATGACTATATAATTCCTAGGAATTCAAAGAGTAGACGTTACTTAAATCTACGATAGGATTTTCTTGATTTTCTGAACAAACTTGGAAAAAATCATATCTCTCATTCTACACGTCTGATTTAAGTGTTCTTTGTATTTTTGGAAATCTTTAGATTTCTAATATTTACTATAAAAATTTCCAAGGAAAAAATCAGATCTTTTCCATTTAAAAATCAAGCCCGAAAATTACTGTTCACCGGAAGTGTAGAAAACATTTCAGGTTTTTGACTGAACTTTGGAAAATCATATCTCCTTCAATACTTATCGGAATTCGACGAATTACCTATCAAATTAAACCTCTATGTGTCTACTATTTATCGGGAAAATTTCATGTAAAAACTCAAAGGTTTACTAGATCCGAAATGCAACGTCACTTTGTTGCTCCAGACTCATACCAAAACTTCCCAGATTTTTAGCTCAACTTACAAAAAATTGTAACTAGAGTTGTAGACCTCATTTTTGGGTGATCCAAAGCTCATTTTAAAGATCATGATGTGTACCAATTTTCTAAAAAACTTTCAGGTTAATATGAGGTCATTTACCCTAGGTTTTACTTACCCAAAGATTAATGCTCCAGCTGCAAAACTCAGTTTCCAGAAAATAACAGCTTATTCTCTTCCACGTTTTTCACTACCACAATGCAAACATATATATACCCATGACTAAAAGTTTTCCCTTCCTTCTTCCTAATGCAGCAGCAACATATATAGTAAGCTTACCCTCCATTTTTTTTAAAAATGCAGCGCTACACACTCACCCATATCAGCAAGCTTTTATTCTCCATTTTCCTAACATATACATCCATATCACATCAAAAGTCTTTTACGGTTTGGCTTCATATGTGCAACAACAAACCATCTATGTTTATATCACTAAGCCTATATATATATATATATACTCTCTCACACACACACAGCGTGTATGCCTTCCACTGACCACAACCACTTTAGCGTCATACATATATATATATATATATGGTAGATATGTACAGCGTTTATGTTTATATATCTACTACATTATGACAACAAGATTTCCAATCTCCCTTCTTTTTTTTTTCTTTTTTATATGGCATTGTATTTGTTTGAATAACAAACGCAAGCTAAAGAAAAGGGTCCCTGTTTCAGTTTTTATTTAGCAGAGACACATATTAAAACCAAAGCTACATTCCCAACGACTTTCAACTCAGAAATTTACGTTGGTTTATAATGGGAATAAGAAAGAAGAGAAGTTTAATTACCTCTGTTTTTCTTGTTCTAAAGCAGAGTTTACGACTTTACGTAGCTCCCACTCTCTCTCATTCACTTACTCTCTCTCGGCTGCACCAGCGTTCTCAGCCTTGCTCCTGGTTCAACTGTGGTTCAGCAACGTGAAGACATAGAAGAGATAGAGCAACTGATATATATAATATACTAAGGGTCCAGCCCGAGAAGAAGAGTGACCAGTGGTTCACGGCGTGGAGCTCGAGATGTATGGTGTTGCTGGTTTGTGTACAGTTGCTGCTAATTTTCCTGCTCTTGCGTGTGCAGTTGGTGCCGAAAATAAGATCTGTACGTGGAGGAGATATGGTAATATGATTTGCTGTTCTCTTTTTCATGATAGCGGGTTCAGTTCCTTTTTTTTTTTTTCGCTGAGATAAGCGAGTTAGAATGACTGGAGGTAATGGATTGGTTTTAAACAAAATGAATATATCAGATAAGGGGGTGGGCTTAAGAGTAGTAAATATTGGAAGGTGTATGAGCCGTAATTGTTTTGCTTGTTCTCACGTGTTGAGCTTAATGTAAATATCATTTCATGTTTATGGGCCTTGTGAGAATGCATTGCTTGGCTGTCGATGACAATGAAGGAGGAGTGGAAACGTTTTAAACCTTTGAGTAATTAATAAGGTATTAATTTTGTGGTTATGATTAGCCAATACCATAAAATATCACTAATCTTGGCTTCTCTTCGTTTTTTTAAAAAAATTAATTTCTCTTGCCTATAAAATATCGATTCCATAAATTCTTACGCCTAAAATTATCTCTTATTGATTTTCCTTAAATTTATTCCTTCCATATATTCTTTGAATTTATTCTTTTCTCAAAATAAATTAAGGAGAAATAAGCCTTAATTTCCAAATATTAGTTTTAACATCTATCTACCCTAAATTTTCCATAATTAGTTCCACCATAATATTTCCGTATCTTCGAAATATTATTTCATAATTTTCTCAAATTTTTAAGATCTAAAATAATTTTAATAATTATCTTAAACTTTTCCTCATAATAAGCTTAAGACTTTTGAACTCTATTGTTTAGAGCCTTCTTACCTCAATTTTATTTCTAATCTTCCAGTCCAAAAAATTTGGGATGTTACACTTTTAAATAACTATTATCTATTTCATTCCCTTAACTCCATCTTTGTATATTTCATGGTTTCATAAAAATCGTTAAGTACGGAGCATTAACTATGCACAAATCTGTTGTAGTGGAAATTCAAATGCTCGTAAACTGGATAGGGATGGATGAAAATGAGTGAATGAATGATGAAATAATGACGAAACGGATATCCTGCAGTTTGGTGAATGAGTTATGCCTTTCCTTACTTCAAATAATATGGGAGTTAGTGAATTTAATTAAGATGGATCCAAAAGTCCCTTTGGACTAACTCAAGTTAGGTGAATTAAATCTCTCACATTGGGCAATACCTTGTTCCTCTAACCAAAACCCAATTCAAGGCTCTAACCAATTAAAGAACCAAGAAATGCATTCAAACTCATAATCCAATAAACAAGCCACCTTGAATTACCACAAGATATTCTCAATAGTCTCAACACATTAACTACACCCAAATTAATATAATCAAAATCAAAAATACTAACAGCGCAATGTCATAATACAAATCAAAGGTTCATAAGGCCCAACCAATCTTCAAAACACATCGTAGAAAATCATCCTAAGACCTAGGAATAAAAAAAATAAAATAGAGGATATCACTTTGGTCCTATTTATAAGTTCAGTTTGATCAAATCTCACATACCAAAGAAAGATAAGTATCTCAATGATTGTAGAACAAATTTCTAACTTTATCCTCATTTATGAATAGGTACTTTTTAAAATTTATTGTTAAATCTCTCACATCTTCTTCTTTTTCCAACATAATTAGTCAATCTCTCTCATCATCATTACTATGGATAAAATTGTCACAATCTCATTTATTTGGTCAAAATAGATTTATAAAAAGGACCAAATTTTTTGGTCAAATTGGACTTATAAATAGGATCAGAGTAGTAGAAGAAAGGTAGATCTCAAAGCTCCAAGTTCAAGCCATAATCACCCCCGGATTAGACGTTTTGGCCATGAATTGCCATGAAACCAGAAGCCACCTTCGGATTTGATACACCAGCCAAATAACGATGGTAAAATGAGAATGATGGAGAAATTGAAGGAATTGAAAAAGAACGGTGGAGGTAACGAGGAATGGTGTTTCGGTGGTGGAAGATGGGAAAGATGGAATCTGGAGGTCGATATGAAAACGATGGAGAGGATGACGGTGAAGATGGAGGGGGCAGTTGAATACGTCGATGGTTGATGGTGGTGGAGACGCAAGGATGGAAGGGATGAGAGCGAAGGTGATGATCAAAGCACGGTGAATGACGATGGAGGCTGCTGCTCTATGTTATTTCCCCCAAGCTCTCTTGAAATTCAGGCTTAAATTACTGATAAAACACTGCATTTTTGGTGTTGACCATTATGGCATATTTGAAATTTATGATACCAATTTGTCATTTCTAAAATTTAAACTCCAAACTGCCATTGTAAAGTTTTATCAAATTTTTCAAGTACCTACAATTGAACACAATTATACCAACATCAAATCTTCTCAAAAATCAATGATTAAGAGTAATTACAATTATTATGTCAATTTTGCCCTTCTAAATAAGGCATTTTAACTAAATAATTATGATAATTTCCCAATATGAAAATAGATAGTAAAATATGGATTTTTCAATTATATTATGGTTTAAAGATGCAAATAAAGGAAGAACAATGTTAAGAAATATTCAGGATTAATTTTAGAATTTATTTGAGAATTTTGGCACCTATAGAGGGATAATATGGTCAATTCATTATTCCAATCCAAAAAATGAATTTGGGCCATGTCTGAGCCCGATTTTGTGAGTGAAGGGCGTGCTATATGGTGATAGTTGAAGAAGAAATTTTAGACTTGCAAAATGGCCCAAGAAAATAGGAAAAACAAAGGCTTAAAATGGGTTTATTTAGTTGGTAGGTCCAACAAACAACACAATATTGATTTCCATGAACTTTAAACAGAAATTTCAGTGTGAGCTCCAAGAGCTCTTAATGATTACACTCTGTTTAGTTTTTTAAAAAATGATTTTTCAATTAAAAGATCATTAACTGAAAATTTTAAATCTAAATTGTTGAAATTGAAATTGAAATTACCTAGATATCATTGCAGAAATAGCTCACAATTTAAATACTCCAAACGCCTCCTTATTTCGTCTAGCTTCAGAAATTTGGTAAGAGCGAGAGAGGAAACGAGATAGGGAGTCCGAGAGAAGAGAAGCTGATCCACGGAGAAGAAGAGAAATAAAAAGAGGTCGGATTCCACATGCAACACTAGAGTTTGACTAAGTTAAGCCTACTAAGTCTCTTCCCATCTTTGATTTCTGCGATTGAGGTGGTTTTAGATTAGGAGGAGTGCCTGAAACTTGGGTATAAGATGAATAAATCAGAGATTTAGGTTTTTAATGGGGGAAAATCCTGTTCAGGGCCCTTTTTACAAAAAAAAAAAAAAGCGAAAAAAGGCCCAAAGACACTGAAAATTTGAAAAAAGGCCGAAGGTTAGCGGGCGGCTGATATAGTTGTTAATGTGGCTGATATAATTATTATTGGGGTACTAATATAGTTGTTAACTGGGATGATTTAGTTGTTAAAAATAGATTCTGAAATTCCGGAAAAGGCTCAAAGTCAGTTATTAATGGGGCTGATATAGTTGTTAGTGAGGTACTGATATAATTGTTAATTGGGCTGATTTAGTTGTTAAAACAAAAAATTTTTAACAACTAAATCAGCCCAATTAACAACTATATCAGTACCCCGCTAACAACTATATCAGCCTTATTAACAACTCACCTTGGACCTTTTCTAGAATTTCAGAATCTTGAGCCTTTTTTCGAATTTTCAGAGTCTTTAGACCTTTTTTCGCATTTTTTTGGTAATATGGGCCCTGAACAAGATTTTCCCTTTTAATGGTAGCTAAACGTAGATTAAGCTTGTAGTCATAATTATTGGTGTTGTACGTAATTGTTGGTTCTGTTTATTTATGGCTCCACCTAAGGTGTCTCTTTTGTTGGGTATGTCTTCTGTTTCTCTAATGAAAAGATAAGAGGGATAATAAATGATTAAGAGAGTATGATATAAGTGTTACTTAGTCTGTTTGAAGTTGGATGATGCTCAGCTAGCTGTTTGCTTTTCTCCAAGTTGCTGTTATGAGGTGATATTTGATTTCTTTGTGGCTGCATAGACTTGCTTATGAGTGAGTGAGTGGTTTAAGTTGGTAAGTAAATCAAGAAAATATTCCAGACTTCAATATAGTGCCACGCCACCATTTAAGAAGGCAAGATGTCTAATGTTTGTTAATGTAGCACACGCACACACGACAGCAACTAACCTATATTTAGGTGAGATAATTTGAAAAGGTTAGAGATGGAAACTAACCCATATACAGGGGATAATGCTCAATATGCTAGACAACAATAGATACAAGTTAAAGCTTGTATTATATGTATCTATATGCACATAATGTAATATAGTTGTATTTAGTCTTGGGAGCTAACATTTTTAAATGGGACTATCTCGATCACTGTTTGGATACTCCCAAATATTAAATAAATGTCTTAAAATATTAAAGGATGATTAAAGTTTGTTTTGATATTCTAAAAGGGCAATTAAGTGAATGTTTTTAAGCTGGAATTTTCAGGAGGGTGGGAGTGATGTTGTCGAAATAGTCTAAAGGGTGTAATGGCATCAAAGATTTAGTGATGATGCATTATATGACGTAAACAGAAAGTGTTGCCATGAATCTTGCCGAATCTGTAGTAGGATGCATAGCTTTAAATCTGGAAAACGTTCTAGAATAAAGTCTGTGTGTAATATGTGAGGAAAGGTTAAAAATGACATATTAGAGCACTGATTTTCTTTAGAACACATTAATTGGAAGTGTACATTAAAAGTTCTGAATTTTCAAAGGTTGGGCAGAAAAACTGGAAAATTGTGTTTTGCCATTGCTAGAGAATATTCATGCTAGAACTATGAAATTATGTCCATGCCTTGATACTATATATTATTTTTCCCTTGTGGAGGATACAGAGAACTTTAAACAGAGATTTGAACCACTTTGTTTCAAGTTTCCCAGATTAAGTTATGGTTTTTCAAAGTTAAAAAATGCTAGATGTAATGTTGTTGAATAATTTAGAGATTGCAATGGTATTTAGAAGCTCCTCTCTCTCTCTCTCTCTATATTGCATAGTCGCATAAGTATGTATACATATATTGATGTTGTTTGGATGGTTTGAAAATTAACATTTGATGATATTTTTCTTTATAGATCATAAACTAGTAACTCAAAGTGGAAGCTCTAAAGCAGGAAACTTTGTTTAGGATTATCAACCACCTTGAGTGAAGGGTAGAGTTGATTTCAAGTTGGGATTTTATGAAGGAATAATGAATGGTTAAGGGGAGAGGTTTTGATATTTCCCCAAGCCCACTAAGGAACTATCAAAGAAAGAAGCAAGGGTATGGTAGCCTGAAGGTAAGTGTTGTTAGACAATAGTTTGTGTTCTCTAAATCATAAATATTTATACAAGAATACAATCTAAATGATCTTAAGATATCATGCTTTCATATAATTAATAGAATAATGCATACTAACCTTTATCCATGATTGCAGGAAAAAAAAACTTTAGCAAGGAAAACTTTTCTCAGAGTCTTTCCTTCTCTTTGCTTGTATCTTCTTTTGATAAAGATGAGAAACAATTTCACGGTAAACTCTGAAGGCCTTTTACGTTCTATATATTTCTCTTTTCTGAACGTACGCGCCTTTTACTTTCTGAGGACTGTGCCTATCAACAGTCACTTTATTATATAAATTATAATAACTCCCTAACCAAATTACCTTTTTGCCCTTCTCTTATGAAATCAAAATAACACTTATTTATACATGAGACAAATATTTTACATTCTTCCACTTGGCTCATGTCACAAAGTGTTCCTTCATGATTCAATAAAATCATCATAATGTGCACACACAAGGCTAAGGATTCTATACATTGGCTTCACCATACATCATGATCAGAAATAAAACCAATATGAGTCATGGCGGTTATATGCTATCAAATCGGCATATTTCCTTCCATGTATCACTATATTAGTTATTCTTCCTAACATGATACTTTAATGGAAGTAAACATAAGGTCTCACAACAACACTGTAATGTCTTCATTTGGGACAGATCCTATTTTTCAAAATAATCATTTATGCATGCATGCAAACAAAATATTTTTGAAAAACAAGGTGACTTTCAGAAACTTATATATAATTGAATTCAAAGTGTCAATAATCAATAATTACAATAATGATCCATCATTCATTAGCTGACATAATACCCATACTATACAAATGACCAATAAACACCTTGGGTGGTAATCCCTTCGTCAAGGGATCAGCTATCATACGATCAGTGCTAACATGTTCTATAGACACTCTATGTTTCTGAACCTCTTCTTTAACGACAAAGTATTTCAACTCTGCTTAGCACCCTTTGAATACTTGTCATTTTTAGAAAAGAAGACAGCTGCGGAATTATCACAATAAATTTTCAGCGGCCTTTCAATACTATCGACTAATCCAAGCCCTGAAATAAAATTCCGTAGCCATTTAGCCTGAATCATGGCCTCAAAGCATGCCACAAATTCAGATTCCATAGTGGATGTAGCAATTACCGACTGCTTCACACTTTTCCATGATATAGCTCCTCCAGCTAAAAGATATAAGTAACCACAAGTGGATTTTCTTGTATCCACACATCCTGCAAAATCTGAATCTGTGGACCCAAACACTTCAAGGTTGCTAGACCTCCTATAAGTAAGCATGTGACCTTTAGTTCCTTGTAAATATCTCAGAACCTTCTTTGCAGCTTTCCAATTACCCATACTAGGATTACTCTGGTATCTTCCCAACATTCCAACTGCAAAGCTAATATCTGGTTTAGTACAAGTCTGAGCATACATTAAACTCCCAACTAATGATGCATACAGAATTGCTTCCATTTCTTTTCGTTCCAATTCATTTTTAGGACATTGTATGAAACTAAACTTATCTCCTTTCTGAATTGGAACCGGAGATGATGAGCAATTTTCCATTCGAAATCTCTCCAAAACTTTATTAATGTATGCTTTTTGAGACAAGCCTAACAATCCTTTTGATCTATCACGGAATATTTCTATCCCAATCACATAAGATGCCTCACCCATATCTTTCATTTCAAAGCTACTAGAGAGAAATTTCTTAGTCTCATTTAAAAGACCAAGATCATTAGTTGCAAGCAAGATATCATCAACATATAGAACCAGTAATATAAACTTGCTCCCACTGACCTTCAGATATATACACCGATCCACAGTGTTTTTTTTAAATCCAAAGGAAACAACAGTATCATTGAACTTAAGGTACCATTGTCTTCAAGCTTGTTTAAGTCCATATATTGACTTCTTTAATTTGCACACCATGTGCTCCTTTCCTTTTTCTGTGAACCCCATTGGTTGGTTCATGTACACATCTTCATCTAAATTTCCATTTAGAAAGGTCGTTTTCACATCCATCTGGTGTAACTCTAAATCATAATGAGCCACTAATGCCATAATGATTCTTAGAGAATCTTTCTTAGAAACTGGTGAAAATGTTTCTTAATAGTCAATGCCATCTTTTTGAGTAAATCTCTTTACAACTAGTCTAGCCTTGTAACGCTCCAAATTACCATGAGAATCACGTTTGGTCTTAAAGACCCACTTACAACCAACTCTCTTAATTCCTTATAGTAACTCAACAAGGTCTCAAGCATCATTCTGTTTCATAAATTTCAACTCATCTAACCACTTGTCACCATTTTCACCATTCATAGTTTATTAACAATAATCTCATCATAAGTAGTGGAATCATTCATTTGTTGTTCTCTATTAATATTAATCAGTTCAATAACACGAGAAACAACAATTTAACATTCACGCTTCGAGTCATACATATCACATAATAACATACTTCACAAATTCAAATATAATTCATTTTATGCATATCAATGTTTACCTTTGGGGACCCACTAATATACAACATTCAACTATAATGATGCTATAAAGATTTTATATAATTTGTCATGATGCATACCTCAACTATAAATATTTATCATCTTTGGGTGTCTAAATAAAACTATAAGTATATGAACAATACCAACATTTATGTTTAATTATTATAAGGACAAATAACCAACCTTTGGGCTGATCCCTAACCATCCTATAATAATAAACTACAATTTACCCACAAACACAAACATAATTACTTAGCATTAAGATTATGGGTAATTTGAAATATTACAATAATAATTGGAATTAAAATAATTCTTAATAATTAGAAAGGAGCACATAATTTGTTTGCCATTTTGGTGACTAACAAATTCACCATACTTAATTCCAAAATTTAAATGTTTAATATTCATGCAATTGTTATTCACAACATCTAATAAGCATAGAATGATAGCCACAAAATCATCCATTAATATACTACAATTTACCTACGGTAAACCAGAATAATCAGCAATAATATGACAGGGATAAATCTTTAACGCAATTCCCTTCTCATCTTTAACGCATAAATCTTAATCTGAATTTTAGAAACCCTAATTTTTTCAAAATCAAGAATTCACTCATAATCATACAAGGAAAACATGAATTCCTAAACATAGGCTTTGATATCACATGTTAGACAATAACTTGTGTTCTCTAAATCATAAATACTCATACAAGAACACAATCTAAATGATCTTAGGATATCATACTTTCACAAATTAATAGAATAATGCATACTAACCTTTATCTATGATTGCGGAAAAAAACTTTAGTGAGGAAAACTTTTCTCAGAGTCTTTCCTTCTCTCTGCTTGTATCTTCTTATGACAGGGATGAGAAACAATTCACGGTAAACTTTGAAGGCTTTTAACGTTCTATATATTTTTCTTTTCTGAACGTACGCGCTTTTACTTTCTGTGGACTGTGCCTATCAATAGTCGCTTTATTATATAAATTATAATAACTCTCAAACCAAATTACCTGTTTGCCATTCTCTTATTAAATCAAAATAACACTTATTTATACATGAGACACAAATATTTTACAAGTGTCATCTGCAATAATGACAAATGTATATTTATACATAATTGATAATAGATGTTAAAGCATGATTGAGTAGTAGCTAATAATTTGTTTAAAAGCTCATACAATACATGAATAATTATGAACAAAGATATTTACATGCCAAATCTACATAGCACGGGTACGTTAAATTTCTAGATGTGAACGTGTCCGATATACGAATTGGTTTGACACGCATGGATACATTAAATTCATGAATCAAAATGGTTAAATAGTCCTAATGGCATTTTTGTAATTTTTCAAAAAATGGAGGGCATTTTGTAGCTTTGTAAAGTCTGTTTCTTGATATTTTTTTTAATTATTATTTCTTTCTTTCTTTCTTTTTTTTATTTTTTTTTATTATGATATTGGAGCTTTAGATATTGCTACCCTTTCCATAGATGGGCGAGAGTTGAAGGTAAATATTATTAGCGGAGATGCAGTTTAATTATGCAAATGATTGTTTTTTAATTAAATTTTACTAATGTGAAATACACTCTTTATATTTAAAATATTATTTAATACCAAGACGTATTGAAACGTATTAAAATATTAATATTTTTAAAGTAATGTATCAACGTCACAGATTGGCAACATATCGAAAACGCTGTGTCGGTATCGGTGCATCAGAGTGCCAAATTTACAAGTTATATGTTTTTAAAATGATAGGTAGATTAGTGCTTATGGTTAAATAGCTATTAAGTTATGTAGATATGAATGTTAAGGGTTAAATGAAATTGAAAAGAGCTCGGGTCTTATTTGTCTATCAAAAGATTTCCAAAGGGGATTAATTTGGACATGAGCTACTAAGTTTAGATTTGAAATTAATTAGATAAAGATTGTCAAGTTTTTAGAAATTCTCATTCGCATAAAACAAAAGTTTTTGAAAGTTCAGCTTTTTATGTTACCGAATTGATCATTAGTGGCTCAGAATTAGCCAAAGACTTCTGTTGGACCTTCCAAGAGTGAGGTATTACAAAGTGATTTTTAATCGTATGGAGCCTGATCCCTCACTATTTCTTAGTCAAGCTCTTAGGAATGCTCTTGAATTACTCTCTATTATACTCCGCTAAGACTCAACCGTGATGGTGCTTTTGTATATGAAACTAATAATGCCGCCATAAGGATCATTTAAAGGAAAATTACAGCAAGATCCCAAGGACCATAAAAAATAGCAAAAAAGTCCCTAGAGAATTTACATATCAAAAAAGTCCCTAGGGATTTTTTTTGACTTTTTTGATATTATTTGTATGAAAACAAAATCCAGGTTTTTAAGCTTTGTTGTGAATATGACATTTCCTGTTGTAAATATGGTTTTTTCTGTTGTAAATGGCCAAATTCTAAATTTGGTGGTAAATATAGTACTTCCTGTTGTAAATCTAGCATTTTTCCGTTGTAAATGACCTTTGTATGTTTAGGAACTCGAGTTTAAAACAAAATTAATGTGTTTAAATGTTGTTATAAATATGACACTTTCTGTTGTAAATATAATTTTTTCTGTTGTAAATGGTCAGGTTTTTAAATTTTATTGTAAATATAGCATTTTCTGTTGTAAATATAGTATTTCTTGTTATTAATACAAATAATATAAAAAAAGTCCCTAGTAATTTTTATGTAATTTTGTGATTTCAAGGGACCTCATTATATTTATTTCTAGTCCTTGAGACCTATATGTAATTTTTGCATCATTCAATTTGCCATGACAGCTTGGGCTCTTTTTTATAGGGATTTGGAGAGGATGTCAAAGAACAATATGCATTCATCACTGAATTATTATCTGTCCAAAAAGATGTCTTGTTGTGTGTTGAATTAAATCTTTAGAGGGTGATTCTGGAGACAGACAATCTGGATTTGCATACCTGCAGCTTGAAGTCGGGCTCCCTCTTAAGATGCGAATGGAGTGGATGGCATCCACTTTGGGAAACATTAGTCTCAGCAAATTCATGTTGTGATCTTCTCTTTTCCTTTACCTTTCGGGAAGGGAACTTTGCTGGATACCGGTTGGAAAAATGACTTATAGTCAATCTGACTTGTAGAAAAGTCTTATTGTGAAATGTGATCTATATTTTGATTAGCGCTAGTATAACTAGCTTTTTGTTATTTAAACTTATAGTTAATCTGAAATATTATTGAGGGTACTAATTAATACCAAAAATACACTTCAGGTACTAAAAAAATACTTCATGATTTTGAAAAATTATTCTAGAATTTTGAAAAAAAAAATATTTTTAATACCAGTCAGTACCTTAAAATATTTTTAAAATACTGAATGATACTAAAAATATACTTCAGGATACTGAACAGTACTTTAAAAAAATAGAAAATCTCTTAAGTCCATGAGTAACTTTTCAAAAGGTCCTTACATAAGTACTCCCTCCGATCCTAATTATAAGATATAGTTGACTTTTTTGGAGAAATTAAGGAAGCTAATTAAATTAACTTAGAGTATTTTTATTTTTATTTTTTTCTTCAAAGTAATTAGTTTGATTCATATACTAATATATAATTTAAAGATATACAACAT
Source organism: Acacia crassicarpa (assembly GCA_034222035.1). Lineage (NCBI taxonomy): Eukaryota > Viridiplantae > Streptophyta > Magnoliopsida > Fabales > Fabaceae > Acacia > Acacia crassicarpa. The sequence goes on from JAWXYG010000005.1 coordinate 12,927,947, forward strand.
ATAAAATGATTAAGTAACTTATTTAGCTTCCTTAATCTATCCAAACAAAGTCAACTATGCCTTATAATTAGGACCGGAGGTAGTAACTTTTGGTTCATAAGTCTGATTGGAACAACTTCTCAACTAAACATGAAAAAAAAAAAAAAAAAAAAACTCCCATAAGTCCAGTTATAAGTCTGATAAGTTGATCCAATCAATTGGCGTACCAAACATGCACAACTCTCTAGCAGTTTCAGTGCGTAAGAAGGTGTGCCCTCTGAGGTGCTAAGTTTTTTTTTTTTTTTTTGATATAAGGTGGTAAGTTTCTTCAACAACACCTTTTATGTCAGCTTCTCTTTTACGTGATATTGTTAGTCTTAGTGCTCAGCCTTTGGATGCTACCGGAGTATCTCGCCCGATAAGGCGTTGGATGAAAGTCGTGATGATGTATCCAGTTCTAGTTGTTCTTATCGTCTTTCTGTGTTGTCCTCCTTGTTTTTATTTTATATTTTATTTGATAATATCCTTGTTTTTATTTTCTGCGCGCACGTATTGTCTTTTATTAGTTATGAAATACATCATTTCGGGCCTAAAAAAAAGCTCGTCTCTCTTCGATCTAATTTGTCACATCTTGGGCTTTATAATATGGGCTTGAGGGTGGCCCAATTTCATTTTAAGCATTGGAGCAATTTGTCACATCTTGGGCTTTATAATATGGGCTTGAGGGTGGCCTAATTTCATTTTAACGATTGGAGCAATGAATCTACCATTTTTGCCCCTTCTTATTTATTTATACCTAATTACCATATAAATTCCAGAAATTAATCCTTACTGCTTTGTAAGGATTTTCTTCCTCAATAAGTTTTTTAAAGCTACAAAGTAATTTCCATAAAGTTTTTAGGCCAAGAAATTTAATTTTCAAACTGGGGCAATGAATTCACCATTTTACCCCTTCTTTTTTTTACCTAATTACCAAATAAATTCTAGAAATTGATCCTTACTGTTTTATAAGAATTTTCGTCTGCAATTTTCTTTTTTAAGATACACAGTAAATTCCTTAAAATATTTAGGACAAAAAATAACATCTAACTTTTTTTTTTTGAATTATTTCAAGAAAATAGGCTCTTAATTTTAGAAAATAGATTTACAATTATTTACCGTAGTTTTGGGAACTAAGCTTCTTCTAGATTTTAAAGTGGTCTGGTAAATTCCGTTCAATATTCTTTCCGCGTACCTTAATTATCACAATAAACTACAAATAATAATAATAATAATAATAATAATCAAAACCCCGTGTTGATTTGTTAAAGATATAGTAGTAGTTTTATGGTGGTCCATAAATAATTACACCATGGAATAATTTTGGAAAAGTGGTCTGGTCCTATACCCATATATTTAGTTGCCCACTTATACATGTGATTGTTGGGTTCACTTATAGTGAAATACCTAATTCACGTTTAAAGCTCCCAACGTGAGTCTCGAGGATCGATTCTAGCTTGTTTAATTCTAATTTTATATATATTAAACCCACCACCACCATAATACAAATCTTAGGAATAATAACTGTCACTATAATTTTAAGAAACATTACATTTTTCTAGGCATTGTTAATACAATTAATAATAGTGGTCAGAGTCCAATATTATTAAGGCATTTCTCCCCGGCGGCCGCTTTCTGTTTATATGTTGTGACGCGAATATTAAGGGGAAAACTAAGTAAAATATGGGTTGCCACTATATATATATATACACACACACACTACCTTCTGTTTTAATTATAAGAGCTAGCTAGTTGACTTTCTTTAAACAGATTAAAGAAGCTAAATAAGTTACTTAATCATTTCATTTGTTAAATATTTTTAGATTATATATTAGTTTATTAGTCAAACTAATAAGTTTGAAGAAAAAAATAAAAATAAAAAACTTTAAAATAATTTAATTAGCTTCCTTAATCTCTCCAAAAAAGTCAACTAGCTCTTATAATTAGGATCGGAGGAAGTATGTTGGTGAAAAAGGCCTTTGAAGAAATTATGAACAAAATTCTAAAAAGGGTTTAGTTATGATTTATTTTTTTCCCCAGCAATTAAATTTATTTTTATACTGTAATTTTATGTTTAAATATATAAAAGGGAAAAAAAAACTGAAAGCTTCAAGATGACAACTAAAATCGGGGGATGGATATAGTTCAAAAGGCAATATAATATATATATATATATTTATTTATTTATTTGGGTAAAAAATATAATATATAATTGAATGGCTGAGATGCGCTTAATAGTTGAGGTTGAAAAGTTGATGGACATATGATCGATCAGATTGAAACAAGGAAGAATTTGGCACGAAGCGAAGGGTACGTATGTCTTGTGCATCCAGCCAAATTACCGACAGTAAGAGGCAAATGAATAGAATGAACACTACCCTAATTCGACTAATAATATAATTATATTTTTGAGATTATACATATTTAAATCATGATCGTCTTGTCCGTGATTATTTTATTAACTTGTCCTGTTGCAGCAATTTTCTTATTGAATTTTTCTTTACTCATATTGAAGACAATTTTGATTTGTTCGACTTAAACAAAATAAAGAAATTTAATACTAATCACTAGTTGTATTGGGTCTCTATTGGACGACCTTAATTTGTCACCTACTATTTTGATGGCCTGTATACTTGCGGTGCTCGATTAAATTTTAGTAGCATGAAGGTTTTTGCGCCGCTGCTGAGAACTCAAGGCAATTAGTGATTAGTATTATAAATCCTTTGGTAGTTTTAGTTTGAGTAAATTTTTTTCCCCTTTTCTTTGTTAGTCTTTGGTGTTAGTAGTATACTATGAGATTTGTTTTGAAGGTGCATTGGTATAAACCCATATATCCAGAGCTACTAAAACATCATAGAAAACAAGGAATATCTAAGAGCTTTTGGAAGCTACAACACCTCAAAACCAAGAGGAGGAAGTATTATAGATTGAAATTGAAAAAAATGGTTGAGGATGATGAAAATGATCATTTGTGTATAAGTGATTTTCTGGGAAGACAATATCAAAAGTATCAGTCAAGAATTAGATTGCTTGAGTTTCAAACCAACAATTTTGAAATCAAGCACACTATGCTTAAGAAGCTTGAAGTACTGGGCCAGGGAAATGATTCAGAAACTCCAAATCGACATATGATACAATTTCTTGATGCTTGCAACTCATTAAAGCTGAATGGAGTTCCTAATGGTGTGATTCGCCTTAGGCTTTTTCCTTACTCTGTACTAGATCCGGAAAATCAGACCAAGTCCATTGGATTGATCTGTTTAAACCCTGACCCTTTAAGAGCCATACTTATAAAATGGAGCCTCTAAATGAAATCGGGGTTAAAAGAGTCAGTCCTGTAGGGCCGAAGGCTTAAAGGGCCAGCCTTGCAAGAGCCAAGGACTAGCCTTGTTAGGCTCGTTATTTATTTATTTAACTTGCCAAGTTGGAAGTTTCCCAGTTGCCTTGTTGACTAAGTCTGATTGTGAAGAAAGCTACATGCCTGCCCTATTACCCAGTAATCACTCACTTATTCATTGTCACAGTATCACTCATTTTTGTCTCGTCCTCACACACTCATGGTCACACATCAATGCATCACCATCATTGCTTCAACTTGGCAGTTTACCACTCTGTTGTAACGCTGACGGTTGACAAACTATTCCTCTGGCCTTTTGAGCTTTTTTGAAGGTTCCTCACAATCCTTGTTACATTCATTTAATAGCTTTGTGGTCAATTATTATATGAATAAGGTGAAGTCAACATTCCTTGAGTTGTTGAGTTTGCTCACCACTATTGAAGGTGGTGTTAAGAAAAACAGGACCCATGCTCTTCTAATTGGTGGGCCATCTAAGGCTAAGGGCAAAAGCAAATCTATGGTGACAAACTAGCCCAAGCCTAAGGCCAAACCCAAGAAGAAGAAGGGCAAGGGAAAAGAGAAGTATAAGAACACTACTAATGATGTATGCTTCCATTGTCTAAAGGAATGACATTGGAAGAGGAATTGCTCATTATACCTTGCGAGCTTTAAGAGAACAAAGCATAGTGATGCTTCTATTTAGTATAAAAATTCATTTTTCAAGTGGTTGTTCAACTTCATGGGTATTGGACACTGGTTGTAGTTCTCATATATGCAATTCATTACAGATACTAAAGAATCTTAGGAAGTTGGATAAAAATGAGGTGAGTCTCTGCGTCAACAATGGAGCAAGAGTTCTTGCATTAGTTGCTGGGGATGTAAACCTTGTATTGCCTATGAGCCATTCCTTGCAATTGAATAATTGTTTCTTTGTTCCTTCTCATTTCTGAAACACTCCCATTTAGAACAATTTGGTTTTTATTTTATAATAAAGGATGACAAATTTTCTATCATTATGAATGATCTTGTTTATGCTTGCACATCTAGGTTGAGTGGAATATTATATGTTTTGGATTTAGATTCGAATAGTAATCTTCTTAGTGTTTAGTGAGATAAAATTGATCCTATCTTTGGTATTGTAGGTTGAGGCATATTAATGAGATAAAAATTTCTAGACACTATCATGATGGTTATCTAGATTCCATGGATTTTGAATCCTAAACACCTTGTGAATCTTGTTTGGCTAGTAAGATGACGAAGGCCAAGCTTGAGAAGTTTATGAGTCACAGAGCCAATGAGTTGTTGGAACTCATTCATTCTGATGTTTGTGAGCCCATGTCTACTCTCCGACTTCATCACCTTTACTGATGATGAGTACAAATTCGGATATGTGTATATTATGAGACACAAATCTGAGGCCTTTGAAAAGTTCAAAGAGTTCAAAATGAAGTGGAGAAACATCTTTGCAAAATGATTAAGACACTTTGATCTGGCTGATGCGGCAAATATTTGAGTCAAGAGTTTCAAAATTATCTAAGAGAGATGTGGTTCTCTCACAGTCGATGGCTCCATAAACACCACATTAGTATAGTGTGTTTAAGAGGACAAACTGAACTTTTCTTGGCATGGTATGGTCAATGATTGTAGTAAGATTAGTACGGTATTATCTACTTGTATAGAGATATAAGGTAGGGACCTCATGGAATGTAGACATGGTGATGCCTTAGCTGATGTCGTGGTGAATATGTTAGAGAATAGATAGCTTTGAACTAGAACTAAACAAATAATAGTCTATTTTTGGGCATAATATGAATACATGAGTATAGATGAACATGCTGAAAGGACTCATAATCCCTACAAGAGATTAGTCTTTCACAAGACCGATAGGTCTTGGATAACTTCTAGTTGACTCAGGAATCTATATATGCATGGTAAGTGATCATGAAGAGTCATGATTCATCTTAGAGTTAATGGAAGAAGATTCCTAGTTCTATAGAAATCTACATTCAGTCAACCAAGAGAGATGATACTCTATCCTTCCTTTCAACTAAATGTGAACGACGATATGAGTGATGATGCCAGCACGGTATCCAGATTAGAAAGGTAGATCACTTGATCAACTCAATTAGTTCTAGGTCGTAGAGCATTGCTAGTGTCTTATATGATTATTAGACTTCATTGCTTGATTTAGGAACTTTAAGCTAATAATTGTTATTGGGATTTTTTAAGACTATAAAGGTAATTGGGATGAAGTAGGACTCCAAGTCCCATTAACTAAGGCTCCACATTTGGGATTTTAGTGAGAAATTAGTTTCTCTTCTAATAGACCTAAATGTGTTAGAAGGCCTAATAGGGTCTTGGGCCATAAATCAAGTTAGGTGATTAAGGATAATTTTGAATTATCCAAAGCTATATCCAATTAAGATTGTATAAGGCTTCTTAGAACATAGCTTGAATAAAGATTGGATAAATAATCCAAAGATCATGATTGGATTAATCCTCTTGGATTGTGCCTTTCTTGTAGGCACTTGAATTAGGGTAAACCCCTAATGAAGTGGTGGTATAGGGCTCACTTTTATGTGTTCTGTTTTTCAAGAAAAAGGTGCCACTTTTGAGCATCTCCTATCTAAGGACAAGGCGCCACTTTTTGTGTACCTCCTCTCAAGAAAGGCTTGTGCCCTAATCTTGCACCAAGAGCCCTAGTCTTGGTCGCCCAATCTTGTTCACCCTATAAAAAGTTACAGATTATAACTCATGAACATCGTAAAGAGTTATGGGTGTTGGTTCTCTTAAGGTTTTGATGTTTGCCAACAATTATAAATAAAGAATGAGGATTTGCTCTCAGATGTTGGAAAACTCTGTGTGAGAGCAAACCTCGAGGTTTGCTCAGAAACCTCGAGGTTTGGCCTTACAAAGGAAGCCACAAGGTTCAGTGTTTTATCTTGCAAAAACTTGGTTTCACAAATTTATGTGAAACCTCGAGGTTTATGAAGCAACCTTGAGGTTTTGGACTTCCAGAGAAAACTCAGTTTCACACCAATTCTTCAAACCTCGAGGTTTATAACAAAACCTCTAGGTTTGTGGTTTGGCACCAAACTGACACTTTTGAAAAACAATGTGAAACCTCAAGTATTTGAAAAAACCTCCAGGTTTCTTCATCCAAAGAGCAAATGGTTTTCAAGAACATTGAAAACCTCGAGGTTCCCACATAAACCTCGAGGTTTGTAGTTTGGTTCAAATCTGAGAATTTTGGAATTAACTCAAATCCTTGAGTATTGTTAGAAACCTCCAGGTTTCTGACATACAGAGAGCAATCAAGTTTTCCTATCTGTGAAAACCTCGAGGTTTACACCAAAACCTCCAGGTTTTGTCTTTGGAACCAAGTTCTGATTTTCAATGATTTTAGCAAAACCTCGAGTATTGCTACAAACCTCGAGGTTTATGAGTTACAGAGAGCAAATGAACTTTCACTGTTTTTGAAACCTCCAGGCTTTCAATAAAACCTCCAGGTTTGGTTCTATCGTGTTTTTACAAGGTTTCATATTTTAAGGTGAAACCTCAAGATTTATCATGAAACCTCGAGGTTCTGACACTCAAAGACTTAACCTTATTTCTGCATTTTTGAAAACCTTCAGGTTTGCTGTTTTTAAACCAAAACCTTTTTCACCTGGAGAAAATGAAAACCTCGAGGTTTGTGGAACAAACCTCCAGGTTTCTATACGTTGACAGAAATTCAAATTTGCCAAATCTGCTATACCTTCTTGTTTGATCTCAATGCTTTTCATGATTAATCTATAATGATTCTAGATATGTTTAATCATCCTTTTAGTGAGTTTCAGACAAATTAAAGAAAGATTGTTGAAGGTTTAGAGGAAAAGCAAAAGTTGTGTCAGAACATTAAATGTTCAACCCAGAAACTTGCTTACTTTTGGTTAATCCATCTGTACACGGTTGCAAAGCATTAAAGGAAGATTTCTACAACAAGCAACAGCCTCCCCAACAGATTAATTTGCAGAGAGTCAACTCTGAACCAAAGTCCAGCTGGATTAAGAAGAAACTAAGAGAGAGAAGAGGACCAAAGTTGCTCCCAACCTTTGCAGATCATCTCCAACAGTCCAATCAACATTGCAACGGTTATTTATTACTTCCTGAGTATAAATAGAGATGCATTCAAGACACTACAACCAACACAACATCTGAAAACGTATAAGCATTCAAATTCTCCAACTACTTCTCTGTTTTCATTTGTATCTTGTCTTTTGACTCTATAAGCTTCAGTGTTTATCATTACCTACTCTTAGAGAGAGTTTTTATCTGTAAATCATTTATTGTAAGGAATCACAAGTTAAGGGGACTTGGTGATTGGGAAGTTCATTGATTACAACTTGTAAGGGGGAGTGAGTTCTAGTGAATGAATCACTTCTTGAGTGAAGAGTGTGTAATCATTGATATAGTGGAAATCCCAGTGTGGCTGGGGACTAGACGTAGGTCAAGAGGTTAAGACCGAACCAGTATAAATCTCTTGAGTCTTGTTCTTTTTCCCTTATACTCTGTTCTGTTCTATCCTGTTTTATTGTTTGAAAACAGAACCTTCTACAAAAATTAGTAAAATACCCAATTCACCCCCCTCTTGGGTATTTGGCTCCACTTTCATTTGGTATTAGAGCAAGGTCTTCTCATAAGAGATTAACATCTCGAGAAGGATCAACATGAAAGGTATCTTACCTGATGGAGCTTCTATCAACAGACCACCAGGCTTCAATGGTGAACATTTTTCCTTCTGGAAAGCAAAGTTCAAGGTCTTCGTGAATGCTACAGAATATGGGCTTTGGAGAGTATTTGAAAGAGGTGACTATATGCCAACGGTTGTTGAAGATGGTGTGAGGGTCATGAAGTTAGAAGAAGATTACGACGACAATGATCGAAGAAATGTTACTCTCAACAGTAAAGCAGTACTTCTTCTACAAAGTGCATTAAGTCAACAAGAGTATTTTCGTGTATGAACTTTGCCATCTGTCAAGGCAATGTGGGATGCTCTAGAGATTGCTCATGAAAGAATAGCTGGTGTAAAGCAAAACCGAGTCAACACTCTCATGACTGAATATGACCTCATGTGTATGAAACCTGGAGAATCGATTGGTGAATTTCAACTAAGGTTCACCCATTTGATTAATCAGCTTGCTGCTCTTGGTAAAGAGTATGATCAGTCAGTGCAAGTGAGAAAGATCTTGAATATTCTCAATAAAGATTGGGAAGCCAAAGTCACTGCCATCGAGGAAGCTAGAGGAGATTCAATGGCCTCAGTAGCTGCACTCTTTGGAAGCCTTTCTAAGTACGAGGCCAAACTCAAGTTCATGAAGGGACTTGATGAAGTTCATGGCAAAGGCAAAGGGATCGCACTCAAGGCTGCAAAAGAGGTCAAAGATTCAGATGATAATGAGGAAGATGAGGATGAGGAAATTGGGATGCTGGTCCGGCGATTCAAGAAGTTCTACAAAAAGGGTCAAGGCTTCAAGAAGTTTCACAAAGGGAGCTCTAGCTTTGAATCAAAGAAGCCTATCTTATGCTACGAATGCGAGAAGCCCGGACACATCAAATCAGAATGTCCTCAGCTAAAGAATCAAGAGAAGGAGAAAAAGAAATTCAATAAGTTCAAAAGAAGGCATATGTTTCAGCCATATGGGGAGATAGCTCATTCGATGAAGATGAAGCTAAAGATAAAGAGAAAGCAAACATATGCTTGGTTGCACAAGAACAACAAGATAATGAGGTAAACGAATCTCAACCTTCCTATGATGGACTACTTGCTGAATACAATCTTGTGCAAATGGAATTTGAAAAACTTGCAGAAAAATATCTGATTTTGAAAAAGAAAAATGTTTGTCTTGAATTGCAAGTTGAAAAACTTCTTCTGAAATTCTTGTCTGTGATGAATGCCCCGATTTAAAGAAAAAGAATTTACAATTAACAAAAGCACTCGAGAAATTCACTAAGGGAAGTGAAATGCTTGATGTAATTTTAAAACAACAAAGATTTATCAATGATAGATCAGGCATAGGTTACAGACCATATTTCAACAAAAAGAAAGGTAAAAAGAAGAATGGTCAAAAATCATACATGAATTACTTTACGAAGTCAGTTCATTCTTCTAATCCATTTGCACATTGCAACTACTGCAATAGGAAAGGTCATTCTACTTCATCTTGTTTTCATAAAAAGGAAAGAAAAGTTAAACCTGCTGGTAATTATCAATGGGTACCAAAAGGAACTTATGTTCCCAAGGTCCAATCTAAACCCAAAGGACCCAAGAAAAGATGGGTACATAAGACTTGATCTTCCTTGAATTGCAAGTGTGTCTAAGAGCATCAAGACCCAACAAATGGTATATTGACAATGGGTGCTCAAGACATATGACGAGAGACAAATCCAAGTTTCTCACAATCAAACCCAAGGGCGGTGGCAAGGTCACCTTTGGAGGAGATCAATTTGGAAAGATAGCTGGGATTGGTGAGATTGGGAACAATGAAGGTCCTCTCATCAAAGACGTATACCTTGTTGAAGGATTATGCCACAATCTCCTTAGTGTGAGCCAAAGCACCGACAAGGGTAACATTGTTATTTTTTATTCTGATGAATGTCTGATTGTGAAAAAGGATTTGCTTCCCTTAGAAAATTTCAAATCAAAAGCCTTGTTTAGAGCACCTAGAGATGATAATTGTTACACCCTCAACCTCTCTAGTAATGCTTCAATTTCTGAAAAATGTTTGTAAGCAATTCAAGTGAAAGTTGGCTGTGGCACAAGCGATTAGCTCATGTCAACATGTCCCAACTCGATAAATTGCTCAAAAAGGATTTAGTTATTGGCATTCCCAAACTCAATTTCAAAAATGATTTGATTTGTGAAGCATATCAAAAGGGAAAACAAACTAAATCATCTTTTAAAACTAAAAATGAGATCTCTACCAATAGACCATTAGAATTGCTACAAATGGATCTTGTGGGTCCAGCAAGGGTGAGGAGCCTTGGTGGCAATTTATATACATTGGTTATTGTAGATGATTTCTTAAGATTTTGTTGGACTATCTTCTTGTCTTCAAAAGATGAAACATTTGATCAGTTTGTTGTGTTTGCCAAGAAGGTCCAGAACGAGAAGGGATTTTCCATTTCAGGTATTAGGACTGATCATGGTGAAGAATTTGAAAACAATGCTTTTGCTGAGTATTGTGACAACATGGGGATAGACCACAACTTCTCAGCTCCAAGGACTCCATAACAAAATGGTGTTGTAGAAAGGAAGAATCGAGTCCTCACCGAGATGGCAAGGACAATGCTGAATGAGAACAATACTTCCCAAGTATTTTGGGCTGATGTAATGAGCACCGCTTGCTACATATCCAATCGGGCATACCTATGGAAGAAGTTGAACAAAACTCCCTATGAGCTGTACAAAGGAAGAAAGCCTAACCTAAGTCATCTGCATGTATTTGGTTGTAAGTGTTACATTCATAATAATTGTAAAGAAAATCTAGGTAAATTTGACTCTAAGGCTGATGTAGGTATATTTCTTGGTTATTCAAATAGAAGCAAAGCCTATAGAGTTTTCAATACTAGAACTAAAGTTGTTGAAGAATCAATTCATGTTGTGTTTAGTGAAGAAGGGACTAATGAATCCTTGAATGATGAAGAAGAAAACATTTTCAAAAATCAATTCTTTTTGAAAACTACTACTTCTCCTACTGAAAATTCTGAAAATATTTTTGAGGCTGATCCTGAAAATAACATTGAAAACCAGATCAGTCTCAACCTAGGGCTTGGAGATTTATTAGAGATCATCCTTTAGACCAAGTCATAGGAGATGTAAATCAAGGAGTAAGAACTTGAAAGAGTACTTTGAATGAAGTCATTTTTTCTGCATTCATATCACATATAGAACCCTCTAAAATAAATGAAGCCCTTTCAAATAATGATTGGGTGATAGCTATGCAAGAGGAGTTACATCAATTTGACAAAAATCAGGTTTGAGACTTAGTACCTAGACCCAAGGACCATCCGGTTATTGGGACTAAATGGGTATTTAAGAACAAGCGTGATGAATCTGCAATCATTGTCCGGAATAAGGCAAGATTGGTTGCAAAAGGGTACAATCAAGAAGAAGGGATAGACTATGAAGAAACTTATGCTCCAGTAGTTAGATTAGAAGCTATAAGGGTTCTTCTAGCCTTTGCATGTGTCAAAGGTTTTAAACTTTTTCAAATGGATGTTAAATGTGCATTTTTTTAATGGTTTTATTCAAGAGGAGGTTTATGTGGAACAACTTCCAGGTTTTGAAAATGAACAGTACCCTGATCATGTTTTCAAACTCAAAAAGGCATTATATGGTCTCAAGCAAGCTCCAAGAGCTTGGTATGAGAGATTAAGCCAATTTCTCTTAGATCAAGGATTTATCAAAGGAAAGGCTGACACAACATTATTTATCAAAAGGAATAAATTGAATGAAATCTTGATTGTACAAATTTATGTTGATGACATAATCTTTGGTGCTACTAATGATGCTTTGTGTGAGGAATTTTCAAAGATTATGCAGGGAGAGTTTGAGATGTCAATGATGGGAGAGCTGAACTATTTCCTTGGTCTGCAAATCAAGCAAAGAAAGGATGGCATCTTTATCTCCCAAACCAAATATCTCAATGATCTGCTGAAGAAGTTTGGGATGGACCATTGCAATGGAGCTGACACACCAATGAGTACAACCACCTCATTGGATGCTGACGAAGAGGGTAAAGATTTCAACATCACAAAGTATAGAGGGATGATTGGATCATTGCTCTACCTAACTGCTAGTCGTCCGGACATCCAATTCAGTGTTGGGATGTGTGCAAGATTTCAATCTGCTCCTAAGGAGTCTCATGCTGAACATGTGAAGAGGATCTTCAGATATCTTGCAGACACCAAGACATTGGGTTTGTGGTTCCCTAAAGGTCAGCCTGAACACTTGGTGTCATACTCAGATTCAGACCATGCCGGCTACAAAACTGATAGGAAGAGCACAAGTGGTCAATGCGAGTTCTTCGGCAATTCACTTGTGTCTTGGTTCAGCAAGAAACAAACAAGTGTAGCTGTGTCTTCGACCGAAGCTGAATATGTGGCCGTATCAAGTTGTTGTGCACAAGTCTTATGGCTCAAGCAACAATTTGCTAACTTGGGAGTCCATCTGAAAGAAATTCCAATATTGTGTGACAACACAAGCACAATAAGCTTGGCAAAGAATCCAGTTCAACATACCTGGACCAAGCATATTGATGTAAGGCATCACTTCATAAGGGATCATGTTCAGAAGAGAGATGTCAAAGTCATGTTCATCCCAACTCATTTTCAACTTGCTGATATCTTCATAAAGCCTCTAGCAAAAGAACAATTTAATTTCATAAGGAGAGAATTGGGAATGGTAAATCTCAATGAGCTGTAAGTATTTCCTGTTCAATTTAGTGTTAAATTATGGTTTTGATGATTATAAGTCACTAACTTAAGCATCGGAGTGTCTAGATAATTTTTGTGCAGGATATAGGAAAATCATGGTTTTGCTGTCAAAAAGGGCAAAACCTCGAGGTTTTGGAGAAAACCTCGAGGTTTGGAGGTGCATGGTCAAGGATTGAGAGCTTCAGAGAAATGAAACCTCGAGTATTCAAAGGAACCTCGAGGTTTGGGTGAGACAGAGAGCTCCTTGATCTGAAAGATAGCAAAACCTCGAGGTTTTGGAGAAAACCTCGAGGTTTGGGGTCTGAAAATTCAAAAGTTCACAAAACACTTTTGAAGTCCAGGTTAGTGATCTTTATTCATCAAACCTCGAGGTTTGGACCAAAACCTCGAGGTTTGCCGATCTTATATATATGAGCACTGTGCATTTTTCATCAAAACCTCATCTGAACCTCGAGGGTTTCTGTCTTCTCTCGTCTCTCCCTCTCTAAATCTCTCATATTTCGTCAAAATCTTCCATTCTAAACTACACAATGACCTAGAAATCACCTTCCCAGTCCAGCTCTACCACATATTCCAACGAAGAACGAACAAAATCATGGTCACCTCCTCCTCCACCTTCTCGTCCACCCGGTCAGACTGTTCCTGCTTCCCCTACTGAAAGACCAGTAAGAAAGAAGACTCGATCTACTCGGCTTCGCTATGGGATTGACAAGCACATTAAGGGTGTTCCGAGTGATCCTTCTGTTTCCTCTCCATCCAAGGCTAGACAGAAAGGGGTGTCCTTCAAGGAACCCACTGAACAACAAGCAAAGAAGAGGAAGGAGCCTGAGTCAAAGGGAAAAGGAAAGGAAAAGGTCTCAAGTCAAAAACCTTCTGGAAAGGAAAGGGCAAAGAAATCAATGATGAAGGCTAGAACAAAGAGGGCCTCCATAGCCAACTCACAGCAAACTTCGAAAGGCCAGTCCTCTTCACATGCTCCAAACTCAGAACAAGGCCGAGAAGGGGAAGAAGAAACACCTACTGTCATGGAGAATGCCATCTCCGATATCTACAGAGTTATTTCGCCACCTGAAGGGTTTGTCACTGCTTCTTCTGTTCTTCCTAAAGTAGAAAATGATAAATTTAGAGAAGCTTACATTCATCGTCTCTTCTGTCCAATGGTAGCCATTAACTTGGAGGAATTTCAAAAAGAATGTCATTTCAATCTTTCACCCTAGTTAAAACAGTATGAATCTTTTATTTCCATATCTGCTCCCTACACTCCAAACATAGTACATATGTTCTATTATAAGATGGAGTATGATAATGAATTAGATGAGGATGGTGAGTTACTTGAAGAAAGGGTCACATCTGTTGTTAGGAATGTGAAGATTACTTTGTCTGCCTCCATAATGAACAAAATCTTGAAAATTGAGAATCCCCCCTATTCCTGATTTTTCATACAGTAACCAAGAAGTGTTTGAAACTCTCAGACCCGGTGAGCCTTTCCCTCCTGACCAACAACTCAAACTCACCTTCAAACCCAGCTCAATGCCACCTGAGAATCGAGTTTTGTGGTATGTTTACTCTAGGAACTTCATTCCTAAAGGAGGCAACTACACTCATTTCACTCAGAACGATTATCGACCATTCACTGCCTTTGTTCAGAAAAAGCCTTTCAATCTTGGTCACTGGCTACTTCAAGGGATGACTGAATTTAGGTTTGCTAAAAGGCAACTATCTCATATACCATACCCCTCACTGGTCTCTGTTATCCTCTTCTATTACAAGATTTGGTATGTGGGATCAGTTGATACTCTCGAATACCCCTCCTTCTTTGGCAAGAACCAGATGAATTTGATGAAGATCAAGTTTGGGGAAGAAGGCTCGGTTCAGTCACAAGCTCCCTCAAGATCACATCCAAGGTCACAAGCTAAAGAGGCTCAATCAGCTCCTCCACCTCCTCAGACTTCACTCCCAGTTGATCTTGCTTCTCAGATCAAGCAAATTGTGGATGCTGCTCTGGCCTCACTATCTATACGAATGGAGTTTGAGTTAGGGAAACTGAAGGCTGAGATGACTCGTGGACATAATGGACTTATTGAAATACAAGATGCCATGAAGGAGCATCTTGAAGCTATTCCTGGCCAATCCACAGAGGTCAAGGAGAAAGCTGAAGAGATTGAGCTCAAAATGTCCACTCAGCTCATCTTTCATTTGGACCTCTCAGATAAGGTGGATAGAATCATGAAACATCTCCACATTGATCCCACCTCAACTCCTTGTCCTTCTACTGGTCCAAGTACTTCTGGCCATGCTTCTGGCTCAACCTCACCTATCTTTACCTTTCCTTCACCTCAGATCCCCTCTTCTTCTCCTACTCCATCTACTCCCATTTTTAACCCCACTATCTCTCCTACTCTATCCACTCCATCCACTGTTATTCTTCTTCCACCACCACCTACTCCTTCTACTAAGGTTTTGCCCTCACTGTCTGCTCTTACCACAGTGCCTCTGCCCTTTCCTGACTCTCCTCCCATTGTTCTTTTTGGAGATGACAATAGGGGAGATAAAAGCAAGGAGTAGCCTGTGAAATTTAGAGAGTTTTGATGATCTCGTGCATTTTGTCTTGTATTTTCTAACTTTTTGCCTTGAACTGCTCTCTCTACTGTACTGAAACTGTAATGAAATGCACTTTGTGACTATTATATTTTTTATGAAATGCAACTCATGATTCACATGCTTCTGCTCATCTCTGATTGATACCTATGCTTGTTTTGTTTTGCCAATTTCCTAAAATGACAATTCTCAAAACCTCTGATAATATTTTTTTTCCAACTTAATTTCATCTTGAAAACTCTCTTGGAATTCACAAAGCTGTTTGTTTATAAGTATTGTCATCATCAAAAAGGGGGAGAATGTTGGTTCTCTTAAGGTTTTGATGATTCCCAACAATTGTAAACAAAGAATGAGGATTTGCTCTTAGATGTTGGAAAACTTTGTGTGAGAGCAAACCTCGAGGTTTGGCCTTACAAAGGAAGCCTCAAGGTTCAGTGTTTTATCTTGCAAAAACTTGGTTTCACAAATTTATGTGAAACCTTGAGGTTTATGAAGCAACCTTGAGGTTTTGGACTTCCAGAGAAAACTCAGTTTCACACCAATTCTTCAAACCTCGAGGTTTATAACAAAACCTCTAGGTTTGTGGTTTGGCACCAAACTGACACTTTTGAAAAACAATGTGAAACCTCAAGTATTTGAAGAAACCTCCAGGTTTCTTCATCTAGAGAGCAAATGGTTATCAAGAACATTGAAAACCTCGAGGTTCCCACATAAACCTCGAGGTTTGTAGTTTGGTTCAAATATGAGAATTTTGGAATTAACTCAAAACCTCGAGTATTGTTAGAAACCTCCAGGTTTCTGACATGCAGAGAGCAATCAAGTTTTCCTATCTGTGAAAGCCTCGAGGTTTACACCAAAACCTCCAGGTTTTGTCTTTGGAACCAAGTTCTGATTTTCAATGATTTTAGCAAAACCTCGAGTATTGCTACAAACCTCAAGGTTTATGAGTTACAGAGAGCAAATAAACTTTCATTGTTTTTGAAACCTCCAGGCTTTCTATAAAACCTCCAGGTTTGGTTCTATCGTGTTTTTACAAGGTTTCATATTTTAAGGTGAAACCTCGAGGTTTATCATGAAACCTCGAGGTTCTGACACTCAGAGACTTAACCTTATTTCTGCATTTTTGAAAACCTCCAGGTTTGCTGTTTTAAACCACAACCTTTTTCACCTAGAGAAAACAAAAACCTTGAGTTTTGTGGAACAAACCTCCAGGTTTCTATACGTTGACAGAAATTCAAATTTGCCAAATCTGCTATACCTTCTTGTTTGATCTCAATGCTTTTCATGATTAATCTATAATGATTCTAGATATGTTTAATCATCCTTTTAGTGAGTTTCAGACTGATTAAAGAAATATTGTTGAAGGTTTAGAGGAAAAGCAAAAGTTGTGTCAGAACATTAAATGTTCAACCCAGAAACTTGCTTACTTTTGGTTAATCCATCTGTACACGGTTGCAAAGCATTAAAGGAAGATTTCTACAACAAGCAACAGTCTCTCCAACGGATTAATTTGCAGAGAGTCAACTCTGAACCAAAATCCAGTTGGATTAAGAAGAAACTAAGAAAGAGAAGAGGACCAAAGTTGCTCCCAACCTTTCCAGATCATCTCCAATAGTCCAATCAACATTGCAACGGTTATTTATTACTTCCTGAGTATAAATAGAGATGCATTCAAGACACTACAACCAAAACAACATCTGAAAACGTATAAGCATTCAAATTCTCCAACTACTTCTCTGTTTTCATTTGTATCTTGTCTTTTGACTCTATAAGCTTCAGTGTTTATCATTACCTACTCTTAGAGAGAGTTTTTATCTGTAAATCATTATTGTAAGGAATCACAAGTCAATGAGACTTGGTGATTGGGAAGTTCATTGATTACAACTTGTAAGGGGGAGTGAGTTCTAGTGAGTGAATCACTTCTTGAGTGAAGAGTGTGTAATCATTGATATAGTGGAAATCCCAGTGTGGCTGGGGACTGGACATAGTTCCAGAGGTTAAGACTGAACTAGTATTGATGAGTATATATTTTATGATTAAATAGGTGTATATTTTATGAGATTTAATCACTTCTTGAATGTTTCCATAATTGCATGAAACTTGGGATCAAAGAATAAATCGACATAAAATCTACTCATATCCTATTTTTATTGTGCAGGAAATATTAGCTGATTTGGAATGAAGTAGAAAAGGCAATAAGAGGATATGCAATTAGCCAAACTTGATGGTCCCCACAAGAAAAATAGAAATGAAATCAATTGTGTGATCTGCTGGAGTAAATTACAAGACATGAGATATCTTTGTAATAAGAAAAGGAGAATCAATGACCCAAGATCTAAATTATTATAAATAGGGAGGCAAAGACAAGAAAGAGGGAGACGGGGGCAGAAAGATCGGGAGGCACAGCACGATAAGGAACGAAGGAGCAAAGGAGTAGAGGCTGAGCGTTTCAGTTCTCTTCATCATCTCCACAGAAGGATGGAAGGACTGTGGAGGCGACAAAGAATCTTTCTTTCCTCTCTCTTCTTCTTCTTTGAACCTGAAGTCTTATCTTTTTGTTTTGGATTTGAATAAAGCCATGTGTGGCTAGTTGGTTCTGCAACCTAGAGAATCTATGAACTTGTTTGGGTTTTAGAGATTATTCCCACTTTTTAGTTTTGATTAATTTTATTCAGTTTATTTAATCCTGTGTTTATTGCTATTGCTTAGTGAGTGGCCACCATTGAGCATGTTTTGGGGACTTAGGGTTGGACTTGAAAGAGGGAATCCTAAATTGACCTTGGGAATAAATAATGTGGAATTAGTTTAAATTTAACGTGAAGTTAGGTTTTAATATAATTTGTGTCTAGGATAGACATATACCTAGAAGCTCCGCATAGTCAAATTAGAGTGAGCCCGATGTGAATTGCATCTTAATCAATTATGTGAGGCATTGCATAATTATTTGAGGTAGGTGTATAAGTAGACCGACAGGCACTTATAAATATTAATACTCTAGATTAGCTGATTAGATTAAGTCAAAGTTAATTTAGTGGGGATAGAATCTAAGAATCAAATAAGGGATTAGTGACTCAAGGTTGCTCGTTTGATTATTGTAGTAGTTTTCTTATTTTTATTTTAGTTTTAATTTCTTTTCTTTTAATTAAATTTAATTTGATTTTCTCAACTTAAACGGAATTGTGAAATTATTACTCAACTGAAGTTGTGATACTAAGTCCTCGTGGGAACGATACTTTTCTTATCACTTTATTACTTGATACGGCCCGTGCACTTGCTGAGTTTTTAGGTTTAAAGTTTTGTCCTATCAAGTATAAATCTCTTGAGTCTTGCTCTTCTTCCCTTATACTCTGTTCTGCCCTGTTTTATTGTTTGAAAACAAAACCTTCTGCAAAAATTAGTAAAATACCCAATTCACCCCCCTCTTGGGTATTTGGCTCCACTTTCAATGGGTTCTGCAATGATTAACAAAGATGAATTTTTCACATATTAACTTTCATGTGATAATTGATTTTTTTTCCCAACCTGATAAGCAAGTACTTCAACGTCAAGTGACATCAGAAATTTTAACTTCCAAAAACCTCAATCATTATCATAACTTATGTAAGCACAAACAAGACAAATTATTACAAAATTATTCACTTGTTTATTCCTTGTTAGTTTTGAATTAGCAATGGAGTGGTGCTCTGCTCATGCCTAAAAAAACTACATTGATTCACCTTATACTTCACCTTATAAGATTATCCTTAAAGTACTTATTAATCCCCAAGTGCGACCTCAAGAAACTTATTCTATTGAAGTGGTTCATCCCCAAATCAAGATCTCTATAATTTACTTATGCTTCTCTAGGAAAGCTTGAAAAATAGGGAGTCACGGAGTCACAGAACCATCTATCCAATCCATATTCTTTGTCGTTCTCTTTTCTCAATGAATCCACCTAACAATTTGTTAGGTAGAAAGTGCGTTCCATTTCTATGAGGAAATGGAGTTGTGGATTCTGAGATTATACTTATGATTCCTCTATATGGGACTCAAACCATCACAGGCCCATCGTCTTGCACAGACCCTTTCCATATGGAATTTAGAGAAGTTTCTCGAATCACTTGCCTAATAAAATCTGACTTGGCCTTAAAGTATCCTTTAGGAATGGCAAGTGTCACTTGGAGAAGAAATTCTCATGATGTCACTACTATAGAAGACACTTTAAACGACTATTTTTAGGACCATAAAATGACTATTTTTAGCAAGGTTTTTAAAACCGGACCGGTCATTGAACCGGTGGAGGTACTGGATCAAGGGTTAGTGGGTCAGACCGGAGCCAAACCGGTGAGAAATTTAAGATTTCATATTTTTAATATGAAATTATAAAAAAATAATTTCTTTTAATAATAAAAATATCATATGAACTAACAAAAGTAATTACACATATTATATATATATTGCAATAACTAGCCAACTATCTTTATTCTCTTTAAATTTTATTTATATTTTAACTTTTATATGTAATTATGTGATCCAGATGGATGGGAAATACGCAAAGATTTCTATATGTGATAGCCAAACTTTGGGAAAAGAGATTTAAAAAACCGAGCCACAATTTCCACTGAGTCTCTACTTTCTACCTGCCACACGCTCAGTGGCGGAGCCACGTTGACGCCCTTGCCCGCAAGTGCAGACGCAAACCAAACACAAATCAAGTTTAATTTTTGAGATAGGTGTAGTGGCGAGTCAGGGTGTGACTATGAAGAACTTGAGGAAGAGGAATATGAAGAGAAATCTTGTGTTAATGCTAATGACAATGCAACTTCTTTTGTTTCCGAGTCTTGCACGCCACCGAAAAACGCTTTGCTATTGACTAGATGTAGGTCTACACCATACAAATCTTTATCTTTGGCTAATAGGTTTTGGCATTCTCCGTTAAGAAGCAAACAAACAGAGCAGGAGTAGAGAACAGAGCTTGAGAATAGAAACCCCACAGCGAGCGACTAACTCACTAAGCAAAGAAAGTCAATGGATAAAGAATCAGTGGAAAATTTAAGTCTCTGAAGAGAACTTACAGATTCAGTCAAAGAGAGACTCCTCAAATTTGAAGAGTCTCAAGAATTTAGAAGAGAAGGAGGAGGGGGAGACTCTATACATCCTCTGGTTCTCACACGGTGCAGATCGGGACCAGCAAGAACGGCGCAGAAAATCGATGCTGAGGTAGAATTCTGGAAGAAGAGAAGGTTGGGTGTCTCTGATTTGTGATTATATTAGTATATTCTTGTCTGCATAAATGCATAATCCTTCATATTTTTGGGTTTTCATTATTCCCATTAATGGTCCCAGTCTTGAGCATAGTTCTCAAGAAGTAGTCTTTATTTATTTGTGTCTCTCTAGGTTATAAGATAAACACTTGTTTTGACTTTTGTCTGTTATGATATAATAGCTTAGTTGAATTTTGATTATTATTTTTCTATATTAAGTTGATTGTTTTCTTTTTTTTGTTTATATTATTTTGTTTTTTAATGCATTAAAAAATTTTCTTAAAAAAAAAAGGGGACGCTCCCCTAAATCGCCACACTAATTGTGCGGACACAAACTAAAATTCCTAGCTCCGCCACTGCACACGCTACATATGTCAGGAAGGTTATCAATTATCATTAATTACAAATTTGAAATCTCTTTTGTGTTGCATCTGAAGTCCAGGAAAAAAAAAATCATGGTAGGCGTTGCTTTTATCAATAATCATTAATCATTCTCTCACTCAACTTTCCCCTTCGCTGTCTTCGCTCTCATAGACATGGTAGGCGATGCTCTTATGCCATCCCCTCCCAGACACAGGTGAAGGGTTGTGGGTATCTTCTCTTTTGTTGCGTCTGTAGCCTTATTTTCCTTCTCATCCCTCCCATCTTCATTCTTTTCTTCTCTGTGCTTACTGCAAGTTATAGAGACTTTTCTCTGTTTCATCTTGAAATTTTTATGGGTCTGGTATGTCTTTTTATTTTCATTTCTAACCCTATTTTCCTTTTCATCCCTCTCTTCATTGTTCTTCTTCTACATGTCCCTCTCCATCTTCTTTTCTCTCTGAAAACAAAAGACAGCGTCGACCTTTTCTCTTCAGCTGGCGTTTTTTTTTTAACAAGATTCTGTGACTTGGCCAACTCGGCCGGTTCGGGCCGAGTTGACCCGGGGTCAACTCGTGACCCCGGTTCTACCCCCAACTCGGACCAGTTTTCCAGCCGGTTCGCCGGTTTCCGGTCTAAACCGACCGGTCCGATCCGGGTTTAAAAACCTTGATTTTTAAGGGGGGGGGGAGTGTATGTCAGTATCATTGAAAAGTTTTGAAAAAGATCTCTATTTTTAATTAGTCATTTAAGTCTCAATTAAACAACTGTTTTCTGAAAAATAGTCATTGTAAGTGAGACTTGCAATGCCAATTATTAAGAAACAATCATTGCAAGTCTCCCTTACAATGACTATTTTTAGTAGATAGTCGTTGTAATGGAGACTTACAAGGCTTACAACAATTTTTTTATGAAAAACAACCATCTATAGTTTTTTTTAAAAAAAACTGAAATTCGTTTTTCTATCCACAACCCGTTTTTTAATAAACAACTAAATAAAGAATAAAGAAAACTGGGTGGCATCACATTATAACGCCTTGCATATATGATGACTTCTCATTTTTAGTAGATTGGAGGTATATTTTGATATATTTGGGAAGTTATTAATGCTAAATTAAAGGGATTTAGTAGATATTTGGATAAGATATTGATGTGGTACATTATTTAGGGGATTTTATTGTAAATATCTTAATTTTAATTAAATAGAAATATTTAGGTGTGTTAAGGTTTTAAGTATTATTATTATATAATTTCCTTTTGCTTTTTCACTTTGACCAGGAGAGATGAAACGACAATTAAATGCTTTGGATCATTTGGGATTGAAATGTAATTTGGGCCTACGAATTAAAAAGGAAAAATCATACCTAAAAGCTGAAAGCTATGTGGCGGCTGGACATGCAAAAAAAGGCTGGAGATTATTTCGAAGACAGAGGAGAGGCGCGAGAAGAAATAAAAAGAAGAGATAGAAGCGACAACTTTCGGGGGGGAATCAAATTGGAAGACCTAATCTGAGACTAAAGCCACGAATTGACCAGGCGGAAATTGAAAAAGAAGAAAACACTGTTCATCCATTTTTTGGCTTGGGGGCATGCAGAACGAGGGAGAGGCGGCTGGTTTTGACGGAACTGTCGCGAGTTTTTTGGCGAGCATCATCGTGATTTTTGCTGGGCAAGGAGCGAGAGAACGGGAGCTTCGCAGACCACGCACAATAGATCAGAGAAGCAGCGCAGTAGTCCAGACCTTCAACCCTCTTCATCGAGCGTCGTCGCCACAACTGTGCAGAAGGAGAGAAACAAAGCAGCGGTGGCGTTTTTCTCCGATCATTCTTTTCTTGTTTAATCTGTGAAGAGGAGAGAGGTGCTGTTGTTAGGTTGTCATCATTGTCTTCTCCAGGAACCTACATCTCCGAACCAGAACGAAGAGGCCTTACTGATTCTTTGTCTTTGGTTTTGTCATTCAAGTAACCTCGGTTCAGTTGTTTATTTGCTTCCAGTATGTTGTTGAACCTGGGTTTTGATTTTGCTGAGATTGATTCTATTAAAGCTGTGGCTAACTTTTCTTCAGCAATTTAGAGTATTATGAACTTGTTTGAGACTTAGAAATTATTCCCACTAATTAGTTTTGTTTAATATTAATTCAGTTTATTTAATCTTGTTTAGATTATTTATTGTTTAGTGATTGACCACCATTAAACATGTTTTAGAGATTTAGGATTAAACTGGACAAAGGAAATCTTAAATTGACATTGGATTAAATAAAGTGGAATTAGATTTTAATCTAATTTGTGTCTAGGATAGACATATAGCTAGAAGCTCGGCATAATTAAATTAGAGTGAGTCCAATTTGAATTGGATTTTAATTAATTATATGAGACATGTATATAAATGGACCAACAGACATTTATACACATTAATACTCTAGATTAGTTGATTAAGTTAAGTTAGAATTAATTTAGTCGGAAAAAAATCTAAGATACAAACAAAGGATTAGTATCTCTAAGTTGTCATCCTTGATATTTGAATTCGTTTTCTCTCTGAAAGTTCTTGTTTTTATTAAAATTCTTTTTATTATTATTGGATACAATTCTGATTTGCTCAACTTAAATTTAAAAAAAAAAAGAAATTTAATACTTAATCACTAGTTTCATTGAGTCTCTGTGGGATGACATTCATTTGCCACTTACTATTTTCATATGGGATTATCATTTCTGCATTTACTGGAGAAAATTTTTTCTGCAGTAAGTGAGAAACAACAACATTTCAGTAAATTTTTTTTTAATTTTTGGGAAAAAGACGAAGGGAACACGAGAAAAGAGCTTCTTCATAGATCTTACTGGGAATTATGACCACGGAAGACTAACCTGACTGGGAATTCTGCAACCATGGAAGACTGGACTTTCAGGGTCTGATCCATTATAAGAAGGATTCGAATGAACAAAAATTGAGTAAGACTTTTCATGGCCATTGAAGAACTTTTGCCACAAAGGAGACAAAAAAACAGGGCCTCTCGTCAAGAACATGAAGGCCATTTTAGGAGTTCGATTAAATGAATAATCCTGGATCCTTGGAGCCATTGAAGCTCTTCATCGTCCATGTCGTGCATCACTGAAAAAATATAACAGCCTACTTTCACGGGAAAGATTGTCGTGTTTTCTCTTTCCCTCAACCCAACAAACTACTCCCTCTATAATAGCCTGTGTTGCTCCAACCTTCATCTTTTTCAAAAAAAAAAAAAAAAATTACTGAAACAGTGTCATTTCTCACTTACTGCAGATTTTTTTTTTCGCAGTAAATGTAGAAATGATAATCCCTTTTCGTATACCCAAAATCAGTCATATAAATCAATTAACACCAAATATATTATCAAAATCATAATTTTAAATAAGTTTTATTTAAATTTTCTCATAATTAATCAAAACATGGGCCGAGCCTTTTAACTGGGCGAACAGAGCTGTGGGCTTAGGAAGAAGAAACTTGTCATCTTGGAGAAAATAATTAAGAGGCTTGTAATCAATGACAAGTCGTTTCTTTGCCTCTCATTCGGGAATGAATCTTAATGACTTAAAGCTAGCCTGAGAAGAATGTGCAACACTACTAAAGCAAGGTCTTATAGAGCCAACCAAGTCTGAATGGGCTTGCCAAGCAAGAAGAAAGATCAACATTAAGTTCTTCCCAGGATGTACCTTAAAGATCAAGGTACTAGGAAGTGAACTTCCTGGAAAGGATATCCTTCTTGGTTTTGATGCTTTCTACCATACCAAGAATCTGACCATACTCCCCAGAGGAATCAGATGGAAATCTAATTTCAGCCCCTGGACAGAAATCCTGTCTCTCTATGAACTGCAAGATGCACCTCCACAATATTCTGATATAAAAGATCAATTGTTGCAATATTGCGCTGACAGTCATGACCAATTTCCACATCCTTCTCCATTATGGAAAAATAAGGAGTTCTTCATCAGTCTTCCTTTTAAAAGGAATGAGGATATTAATCCTACGAAAGCCTCTCATCCGGGAATGAATCCTGATGACTTAAAGCTAGCCCGAGAAGAATGTGCAGCACTACTAAAGCAAGGTCTTATAGAGCCAACCAAGTCTAAATGGGCTTGCCAAGCATTTTATGTTGACATCCTGATTCTTCATCCTCCCTCATCACCCCCTTTATTCCCAGAAACTTGTCTCTATCAATGAAGCAAACTCTTGCTAACAAGATAGAAAATCTTATTGAAGTAACTCATCATCCTGATTGTCCCATTGGATCTTCAGATCTACCACTTCTAAGTCCGTACAGTTACTATCATAGAAGCAACTCGTTTACCAGTTCTATTAGGTCCATAATCAGGACAAGAAGACCAGATTCTAAAGAGATTGTTCAGTCTATCAGACTTGAACAATGTACTCTCCCAGCAACTCTCCAAGAACAGTATTCTACAATTGACATCTCTCCGGATCTCATTGTAAAATGGAGAATAGAAGGATACACCCACCTTCATTTTGGTGCAATTCGACTAGCTCTTACTCTCCATGGCCGAAAAGGGCTTCCTATTACTACTAAAGTGGCTCTCCTAGATTCCACCTATAAGAACTATTCCCATGCTCTTATTGGTGTGCTTCTTACCACTCTTAGCAATGGAAGTGTTATTCTAACCATTCAGCCAGATTACTGTGTTAGTCTTGCTGATAAGACTCTCCCCAGAAGACTGAAAGTTCAGATCCAGATCACAGGTGCCGAACAAGACTCTCAAGCCATTATGGCAACACTTCACCACCAGATTGTTTATCGACTGCAAGATCGCGCTTATGATCTTGGACTTCCTAACTCAACCACAGATGCTCTTGTTGCTATCTCTAACAGAGCAGATGAAACGTCCATCATCCAAATCCCCCGGCAAATCCCAAAAGATGAATTAGCTCAGATTATGCCTATGGAATGGATCAGCAACTATGAGAAGCTTTTGCATGAAAAGCAGCCAGATATTCATACCTCCACACCACCAAAGGTTGAAGATCTTGGAAATGGTGTATCAAAAACCACTTTCACAAGACCTAGCACTTCTGGACCAGCAAACCCACATCCTCATGGAAGACTTTTGTCACTTACACCTGCTTACACACCCTTTAGAAAAGACCCTCCAATTGCTTAGGTTAACCAAGACGCCAAGCCCTATTATGTCTCACATATCAATGGTCATTTCTTATGGGATTCTCCAGGATCAGGAATGTGTGCTCCAAAATGTGAATGTGACACTCCTGAATGGTGGGAAGATTCTGATGATGAACAAGGATTATATCCTTGCAAATATGCTCACAAGCAGGCATTAAAAAACAAGTCCGCTTCTAGATCTCTTTGCAGATCTCACAATCACAGGAAGTTTGATGAAGATGATGATTATGGCTCCTCTCAGCTGTTTTCTTCTCGACGTTCTACACGACGTTGGCAACCACCTCCTCCTCCAGCAAAATCTTCAAGAGATATGTCTCTCATAGAATTGATGCTAGAAACAGGTCACCATGACCTTGTTGAAAGATATTTTCCGGATGTTGTCTCAAATACTCCACCAGAACCCTTTGTGGTTACACCACCTCCAGCCGCCCCTCAACCTATCTCTTGTATTGCTATGCTTAATCCTTATGAAAAAGAATTTCCTCCCCTTGAAAGAAGAGTTGATCAAGCCAACAAGATTTTGTCCAAACCATATGGTAATCCCAGCAGAGTTGATGCCCAAGGAAATTTCCAGTCCTCGCAAGCTGAAGAAGTTTTAAATGGGCAAACCCAAAATGCTGTGTGTCAAAATCACACCTTGCTAAGGATTGATTCCAAGCTTGACTCTTTGACTACCAAGATAGAAGGACTAGCGTACCAGATTGATCAGATATCTGAAGAGGTAAAGAATTTGTACCTCTATCAAAAGCAGCAAGCTATCAAGTTGGATGCAGAACTAAAAGCTCTTATCGAAAGAGGATACATGGGTTCCCAGTTCAAGCTGAAAGAAATTGAACTCCAGGCTATTCAGCAGGATTTAAAGAGAATCGAGCTAGATATTTCCAAGAAACAGTCTCAGGCTATATATGAGCCCTATCCTTCATTCTCAACCATTCCAGCCCCTTTGTTCCCCTCATCATCTACAGCTTACCCAGAAGAAGCAGACTACAGCAAACAGTTTAAATTCAATTATCCATTATTTACTCAACTATCACCACCTAAAAAACCCCCACAAGATAGACCTCAACTCCAACCAAAACCTCATTTTACCTACCCCAGACCAAGACCACCATACTTTAATCCCTATCGCACCCAAGAACCAGGATCTTATTCAGGTTCTAAAGGAATCCATATCAATAACTTATCTTCCAGTCCCCCACAAACAGAGAAGCCTTCTCAGCATTCTCAACCTACCCAGTCATCCACCTACTCGTCTGTTACTGCAACCTCATCCTCCTCACAAACCACTACATTCACCACACCAACCATTAATCCTCCCCATATAGGAATCCTGCAAAGCCCAAACCAATTTGCTCCTTTACAGGACTCATCAGACTCAGAAAATTCACAGTCAGACAGTTTTTCTAAGACCGATTCCAGCTCTGAAGCTGACATAGCTGATATCTCAAGAATTGCTATGGTTAGACCTGGTGAAGATGAAGACATTGATGAATCATATGTTGAACAACCTGAAGATCGATCTCAGGGACAAAACCATGATTACAGACCCACCAATGGTCCATGGTTCACTTTTGACAACATTCCTTATGATGAATGGAAATTTCGCCTTGAAGAATTCAGTGCTTGGATAGATTTGCAGATTACAGCAAATCAAATTCCCCTTAGACAGGCATTACAGGATTTTGTTTCAAGATTCACTGGTACCCTTAGAGCATGGTTTCAGAATCTTTCTCCTTATCAAAAACTTCAAGCAGTCCAAGTTGAAGATCCTGCCCTTCTCCTTGGAGTTATTCATAAGGAATTCATTGGCGATCACAACATTATCAGAAAGAGAGAGAAACAAGAATTCTTTGAGATGAAATGTTGCTCTCTCAATAGAAAGGATCTCCAAACTCATTATCATAAAGTGATGAAAAAATACCACATGTTTAATGGTGGTAAACATGTCAACCTAAGGCATACTTTTATTGCCTCCCTTCCTGATGAGCTTCAAGCAGAGCTTAACAGAAGTATCAATGCTCTCCAGAGAGATATGACTGACATCTCTATAGGAGAATTGTACCAACTTGCTCTCAATGCTCTTGATAAACATTGTGAACAACATAAGTTTTTCAAGGATATGCAGAAGAAAGCATATAAGTTCAAACCTGCATGTAAGAAACCGTATCTGAAGATTAAGTGTAAAGACCACAAGGATTGTAACTGTCCTCCCAAGAAGAAGTCTCATTATCGCCATTATTCTCAATTTGCTCAGAAACCTTACAAGAAATCTCGAAGATCAAAGTTCAGAAGGAAACCTAGATTTTTTAGGTCTAGAAAACCTTTTTCTAAAGGTTCCAAGTGCTTCATTTGCAGAAAGCCAAGACATTTTGCAAAAAATTGTCCCAGAAAAACAAAAGGTGATATCAAGATGATGCAAAAACTCCAAAAGATTTTGATGATATCAGATGATGCAGGAAACATTGAGGATTATCTTGAAGAACACGATGAACAGAATGACGAAACACAATATGTTATTCCTAGCATTGAAGAATCAACAGACTCATCTCTTTCTGAGTCTGAAGAAGATTATCAATTAGAAGAAGAAGATTACTCCCCAGGAGTTATTAATCTTGTGCAGCAAGTTTCTCCCCGAACTCCATCCATTGGATGTCTTGGCTCTTTGAATTCCAATCCTGAAATTAACTTGAAGACTCCATTGCCAAATATCCAGGTCCAAGTTCTACCAAAAAAGTATTCAAAGCCCATTACTGCAATTGCTTTCTTTGATACAGGGTCATCCCATACAGTGATGAAACCACATATTCTCCCTCCTAAAGAATGGGTACCGCATAACCAATACTTTTTTACTGCTGATGGAAAGATATTCAAAATTGATCTGATTACCAGAAGAAAGATCAACATTAAGTTCTTCCCAGGATGTACCTTAAAGATCAAGGTACTAGGAAGTGAACTTCCTGGAAAGGATATCCTTCTTGGTTTTGATGCTTTCTACCATACCAAGAATCTGACCATACTCCCTAGAGGAATCAGATGGAAATCTAATTTCAGCCCCTGGACAGAAATCCCGTCTCTCTATGAACTGCAAGATGCACCTCCACAATATTCTGATATAAAAGATCAATTGTTGCAATACTGCGCTGACAGTCATGACCAATTTCCACATCCTTCTCCATTATGGAAAAATAAGGAGTTCTTCATTAGTCTTCCTTTTAAAAGGAATGAGGATATTAATCCTACGAAAGCCTCTCATCCGGGAATGAATCCTGATGACTTAAAGCTAGCCCAAGAAGAATGTGCAGCACTACTAAAGCAAGGTCTTATAGAGCCAACCAAGTCTGGATGGGCTTGCCAAGCATTTTATGTTGAAAAAAGATCTGAAATCAAAAAAGGAAAGAAACGACTTGTCATTGATTACAAGCCTCTTAATCATTTTCTCCAAGATGACAAGTTTCCTCTTCCTAAGCCCACAACTCTGTTCGCCCAGTTAAAAGGCTCGACCCATGTTTTCTCAAAGTTTGATCTTAAAGCAGGTTTTTGGCAACTTGGGATCCAACCACAAGACCGGCCCAAGACAACTTTTTGCATACCAAATGCTCAGTATCAATGGACTGTAATGCCCTTTGGACTCAAAGTAGCTCCGTCACTATTTCAGAAAGCCATGATCAAAATATTCGAGCCCATTATCAATAATGCTCTCATTTATATTGATGATATCCTACTGTTCTCGTCAACTGAAGAAGAACATCAATTACTTTTGGCCCAGTTTTACCAAATAGTGGCCCAACATGGGATTATGCTCTCTTCTAAAAAGAGTGATATTGGAATCAAGGAAGTTGATTTCCTTGGGATGCACTTCAAGAATGGTAAATACAGCCCAGGCCCGCACATTGCTCAAGAATTGTTAAAATTTCCTGATGATAATCTCTCCCATAAACAAGTTCAACAATTTCTTGGAATTGTTAACTTCTTAAGAGATTTCATTCCTCAATTGTCCCATCATACCAGCCACCTGTACAAAATGTTGAAAAAGAATCCACCACCATGGTCATAGGTTCAGACAAATGCTGTAATTACCCTCAAAAGGATTGATCAAAATCCTCCACCACTAAAGATCCCAGATCAAGGACAGAGGATCTTACAGACTAATGTTAGTGAAGACTACTGGGGTGCAATACTTCTTGAGGAAGTTAACGGAGTCCGAGACTACTGTGGACATGCAAGTGGACAATTTAAGGACTCTAAAAAGCATTACCATGCTACCTACAAAGAGATTCTTGCTGTCAAATGGGGAATTGAAAAGTTCAGTTTTCATCTCAGCCCCTATCACTTTACAGTAGAAATGGACAACACATCTTTTCCAAAGATGCTTGACCCAAAGAAAAAGCTACTGCCAGATGCCCAGCTACTCCGGTGGAAAGACTGGTTTTCACGCTATAAATTCTCAGTTAAACACCTCAAAGGACCACAAAACATCCTTGCTGATTTCCTTTCCAGAACTCAAAAGACTCCTCTTCCTCATCCACAAATTCTCTACATTTCTCACACTCTCAGAAACCCATCCTTCTACCACCATGCCTTTCTATCGCAAAGCAACTATCCTTCCCCCTGATTTAGATCTCCACTCCTTCACAGACTTCCAGAAATATGCCCATGAGCATCTTTACTCTTCGCTTCATCTTCTCTTCAATAAAACTGACCTCATCCCTAAAGTCCAACATTTCAGCTCTATCTGTCCCTACACCATTGTCCTGTTCATTCAAGGTCCCATACCTGATGAACTTCTCTGGTATGTCTGGTCAATGACCATTCTCCATACCAGTTCCATTGCCCTTGCTCCACTTCCTGTCTATCATCACATCTGTGATAGCACAATGCAGACTCATCCCTTGTCAAACTCCTCACTCTCTTTGCCCCTCTTCATATTTGGAGAGGTTCTTTGTTTAATGTTATAGAAAAACATAATCTCTGGTCTGTTTAAAAAGCAAAACAAAAAATATTTTCGTGTTTGTTTTTTCTTAACAGGTCTTATCATGCACAGAAACCAGATGGTGTTGAACTAGAGACCAATGTCCAACTTTGGCCTCAATCTCTCGATTGGGTCCAGCCAGACCCAGAGCAATGGAAAGAACTTGGCCTCATCCTTGCCAATTACAATAAATGTGTTTCAAAAGACTGCACCCTTCTTGGCCCAATACCAAGTGAAGAAGAAGCATATGCATATGATGAACAGTATAAGCCAGAACCACACTATGTGTCATCCTACCAAGCCACTTCCTCACAAGCAGCAGAGCTTCCCCTTGACTCTCAGGGAAATATTCTCCAGGATTCTCAAGACCCGTATGAAGATGATTGTGAAAACCATTTCACACAGTTGTCTCTTTCAATACCAAGCTCATCTCATTTTCCAGCCCACTGTACTCAGCCACAAGCTCAAGGCCCAGATGATGGTCCAGCAGGCCCAGATCCTTATTACAATGATTTTGATCCGCTTAGCTACATCCAGGCCAACTATTATGACAGCGACAGTGATAACAATAATCTCTCTCCAAGTCACGAGCCCATCTGCAAGGGGTCCCCTTGAACAGAACCAGCACTGTCGACAACCAGTTTCTAGCCTATTCCCGGTTTTAGCCCATGTGTTTAAAAATATGTACTACGTGTCTACTGCTTTTCTGCTACTTTTCAGGCGTCATGTGTTTTACGTAATAATGTATATACTATCCTGTCCTGTTGTCTACCACTTTTATTTTCATCCACTACTTTTACTAGTGCGTTTTATGATTTGCCTTGTCCTGTATCGGCACTGCACCTCTACATAAGCAGGCCTTGTTTTCAGTTGTAATCAGATCGCAGAATCAATAAAAAATTTCCAGTCTGTCTCTTATATGGCCTCCTTCTAAACCTTCCTTCCTGTTTCTGAAAGCCTTAGTTCCAAGTATGGTAGTATTATATGCTCCTTAGATTCTAAGTATGCTCTGCACTTGCCTCTTCTCGAGGATCCTGTGCATCAGAACAGAATCAAGACCATGATCCACGATGAGAGAGTATTGAAAATAATGATACTGAATATGCTAGTATTGTATGCCTTGATTGGGAAGATGCTTGAATCCTAAAGTGTCCTTGAGCATGGGCAAGAGATAAGTCCCGGTAGGCTCGGACTATCCACTGGATTCGAGTATCTTCTCGTCAATGTATGTTTTTCCTGGTAATTGTTCAGCATAATCATTTTCAGTTTATCAGGCTTTTTGGGTTTCCAGTCAGTTAGATAGGATAGATCAAGGTCCCAATGACTTTGTTGATGTCTGTGTCTGAATTTCTTTACACAACACAGTCATTTGGATCCTGATACATCCACCCTCCCGGTTGGTTGCAATACTGCGCTGACAGTCATGACCAATTTCCACATCCTTCTCCATTATGGAAAAATAAGGAGCTCTTCATCAGTCTTCCTTAATTCATTCATACGAAGGGTAGAAAGTACTATTTTATAAGAAGAATGTCAAACTTCATTAGTTCTAGTGATTGCATTCTTCTCAAATTAATTCTCACATGCTATTGTTCCATTTTTAGCAAGGTTATTAAAACCGGACCGATCATTGAACCGGTCGGGGTACTGGGACTGGAGTTAAACTAGAATCAAACCAGTGAGAGAGTGAAGATTTCAACTTATTGATATAAAAAATTATTTAAAAAAATAATTTCCTTTAATAATAAAAATTAATTATGGCCGCATATATATATATATATATATATATATATATATATATATATATATATATTACAATAAAGAAGCAGATGAGCCAACTCTTTTTATACTCTTCAAATTTTATTTATATTTTAAAATTTATACGTAATTAAAGAGAGATAAAATGGATCCATAATGTGTATATATTATTATTGGATGCCACAACTTTCTAGTCAAGAGGCTAGGCACAATGCACGAGAGAGAAACAGTGGTTGTAGTAGGGAGCAGTATCTGCTCTCTCTTCATCCCTTAGTATCCATTAATCTCGGTCGTCCAATATTTGATCCAACCGTGTAGAAAAGGACACCTCATACTTTTTAAAATACCGTATGCAGTAACAATTACCGCATGCGTTAAATATGAAATTTTTGAAATTCTCTCTCTAGGCGGTTGAATTAAAAATTGGACGGCCGAGATTGAGATATTGAGAGATACTGAGGTGGTTGATTCTGAGACAATTCGGACCGGTTGTAGTGTTCAAGAATGCCTGCAATCAATGTACCACTCTGGTCCTATTTATAAGTCCCTTTTGACCAAATCACACATACCAAGGAGAGGTAGGTAGCTCAATGATTATGGGGTAAATTTTCAATTTTACCCTTATTTATGATTGGGTACCTTTTAACTTTTTCTTCTCTCTCTATTTTTATTGGTACAAATATGGGCAAAATTGTCACAAGTTCATTTATTTGGTCAAAAGGGACTTATAAATAGGACCAAATTTTTTTGGTCAAAAGGGACTTATAAATAGGACTAGAGTGGTACACACAGCCACATTTTTCTGAAAAATCAGGTTGCCTCCTGCCACACGTTATGTTCTTTGTGTTGAAAAAAGGACATGGTTTTATCCCTTGGATTTTTCGCTGCTTTGTCCAATGAATATGTGGAGAATACATTGAAATTTGAATAATAAAGTGGGCATTTCGCCTGGTTATTTCCAGTCCCCACTCCGGCACCTCAACGGCTCAACCTCATCTTGCATCTACTGATCTACATCCATAGTTCTATTTCTCTTCCGTGAAGCTCTATTTTTTCAATCGCCAGCCATCGGTGTTGCTTCTATTTTTCGATCCCTCCCTAAATCTTTCACCCAAAAGCACCTTCATCAACAAACATCTCCAGAAAACAAAAATAATCCTTTCTTATCCATTTTAAAAATATTTTTCGCTCATTTTGTCAAGATTTCTCAGGTTTTCTCTTTTACGGTAAGCATATTTCTTTGCATCTCTTCCCCTATTTTCCTTCTCATCTCTGTTTTCTTCCTTCTCCTTCTTGCACATGAACTTTCTTCTTCCTCCTTGGAGCTATAGCGTTCTTTCAGGTCACTCCGGTTCACTCCATAGCTCGGCAGGTCAAGCCGGTTCACTTCGGGTCAGCCGGTTTAGATCCGGTTCAATGGGTGACCCCGGTTTCTATGCTATGCCGGACCGCTCTCTCGGCCAGTTCGCTGGTTTCCGGTCCGAACCGGCCGGTCCGGTTCGGGTTTCATAACCATGATTTTTAGATTTCATTCATTGATCAAATAATTTACTCTCTCTCTCTCTCTCTCACGCGCGCGTGCTCTCTGTCTACTATTAATTAATTGAGCTAGCAAACACACAACCTCCTTGTAGGTGAAATTCCAAAATACTAAGAAATCGTATTACTATAACCTCATATATGTAATAATCTAAAAATCTCACTTATTATACATGTCATACCTATTAAAACTAGGTAAATATGTGGTCTCAGAGTTTGAGATGTGTTTATTCTATTTTTCTAGGTAGTTTTCCTTAGGATTAGGGTGGCCCATGACTTTCTAAAATTTTGTTAGGCATCATAAAATACCGTAAAACATAATAAATACCACATTAACCCATATTTCATGCGGAATTTAAAAGAACAAATGAGTGTCATGGAAATCCTTAAATTAATCTAGGGAAATTAAAAACCATTAGAGATCAACTAAAGTTCCATAAAATTAAATAATTAAATAAACTCTTATAATTAATCTAAGCAACAATTTTTATAATTTATCAAGAGACTGAAATTTTCAACAACAAAAAAAAAGTAAAACCCTTAAATGATACCTAGTTCATATTTAATTTGTAAAGGCCATAAAATATTATCTAAAACACTTGAATAATTAAAAGGCAATTACCACCAATTAATGGGCAATTAAATTAACCCCAATTAAATGTTTAAATAATTATTTACAATTAACCTTAATAAATACCAATTAAAGATATATTGAGCTAATTAAAATTCAAAGACCAATAGAGGTTTGAAATAAATTACCTATGGTCATAAAATACCTCAAACAATAGTAAAGCAATAATCAAGAGGAAATTAGGCTTTGATTAAGATATTAATAAATTTTAATTAAGCTCAAAAAGTAAATAATCTTAATTAAATACCAAAGGTCAAGATTTAACTTCATCTAAAGGCTCCAAATTAATGATAAAGCTTGATCCATGAGAAATGAAAGCCACCAATAGCATAATTTCCCATATAAATGTGTGAAAACAAAACACAAAAATTAAAAATAAGAGAAAAGGGAGGGGGACGGTTTTTGTGTGAAGGAAGGAATGAGGAAATTTCCTAAAGTCATCAAAAAACACATGCACATATGAGTCATGAGTCTAAACTTGGGTGAATCACCAACCTAAGTCATGAGTCACAAATCTAAATATGATGAGTCATGAAGCTTCATAAATACATGAAGACTTTAGAAGGGAAATGGAAGAAGCAAGAGGGGAGAGTGTGTGTATGTGTGTGTCGTGTATTATGTGTGTATATGGTGTGTGTGTGTGAGTGTGAGAAAAGGGGAAAAAGGAGAGATGTGAGTGTAGTGTGTAGAGCAAGAGTCAAAGAGACTACCAATGGAAAATTAAATAATAAACCAAATTAAATTAATCCATAAACTTTGTTCTAGATATAAACTTACAAAAACCTATACAAACTAAATTATATCTTGAAACCCACTAACTAAGTATCAAATCTAAATTAAGATCAATAATAATCATAAATCAAGCATGGAAACAAGTATAACCAAAGTCATTTCCTTAATTGTTGAAGATTGAAACCAATAGAAAAGATAGGCAAATTTGATCTCAAAATGAAGCTAAAAATTTCAAGAATTCAAAACCAATGAGAAAATGTGCATAAAACTTCATTAGTATCCCCAAATGTATTTTTATCTAGGGAAAAACAAAGCCAAGAAGAGAAGGAAGAGGAAGTTGTGATGTGGAAGCCAAGTGGAGTAGGTCATCAATGACCTCATCAAGGAGGTGTGTCATCAAACAATGGAAGAGGCTAAAAGGGTGTGGTGTAAGGCTAGGATTTGAGCTCCCAAATACCCTAGATCCAATGGCTAAAAATCAAGATGAATTAGGTTTGAATTATTTACCAAACTTGCCACACCATTTGACTATAAATAGGGGTCCTTGGCTTCATGAATTCTCACCAATTCACAAAGCTACAAGCCATATAGAGAGTGTTGAGAGTGAGAGCAAGGAGGTTCTTGAGGAGTAGCAAAGCCCTTTAGTAAGTTTTCTAGCTCTAGTCTTTAAGTTCTTTGAGTTTTAGTTTTAATTTCTTAGCTAGAAGTAGTCTAAATCGTAAATATTTTAGAGTGGTGTTATTTTCATGTTTTTATCATCAAAATTAGCTTTAATTC
The DNA here is from genome assembly GCA_034222035.1 of Acacia crassicarpa. NCBI lineage: Eukaryota > Viridiplantae > Streptophyta > Magnoliopsida > Fabales > Fabaceae > Acacia > Acacia crassicarpa. Next base: position 12,964,549 of record JAWXYG010000005.1, read on the forward strand.
AAAAAAAAATGATGAAGGAGAAGCTCTGGCAAAATTTCCAAAAGAGTACGATCAAAGTAACGAAACTTTGGCGAAATTTTGTCGGTAGGCGATTTCTAAAATCAGTCATAAAAATGCTGACATTTTATGTTCAAGATGTTGTTGAAAAATTCTGGAAAAACTCATGATAAAATTAGACATATAGAGATTTCCAAAGATGCCAAGAACTTGTCAAAATGAATTTTGTACAGTGAGATAAAAATTCCCAAAATTAGGGATATGAATTTCTGGAAAATTCTGGCAGAGGTTCAAAACTTAAAAACTGGGAATGAACCATGAAATCTGGGAAAAGTATGATATTTTTCCTGAAAAATATAAATTCTAAGGATTCCAAATAATTTTACGGATCCTCATTTCGATTTTTCTAGAATTAGTTATGATTTTTCGAAGATAGGAGAAATTCTGCCCAGATTTGCACCAGCGTTTTTTCACGAAATTTTGAGAAAATAAAGTGGAAAATAAAAACCCCAAGGGTAAAATAGTCAGTTAGGGCTAGGATATATATTCAAATATTGTTTGGGAATTAATGAATGTGATATTACCCCCATAGGATATCTGCACACACAACCTGATCGACGCACGTACCGTGAACATCGACAAAGGTACGTTCACGTACTGTAACACTAACCCTGATGCTTATTGTATGCTTATATATGATAGATTAATTCATAAAGTCATGGACAAGGCTTGGTCTTGGGCCATGCACCGTGGCTAAGTTATGGGGCTTAGTTCACATGTTTATACATACAACTTTACACGGGTTATAGGCATGATAACGCCGTAAAGTTTTTCTAGCGCTGAGGACACGATAGGCCATCGTGGCACTGGTTAGTGCAGACTATAGAAAAAAAAAATGATGAATATGAAGTAGCGGTGGTTTATTTCTGGTATATGATTATTGCTGTAATATCATGAATATCTGTTATACATATCTGTACATAAGCATGAGGTTAACCGTTACCTGAGGTTCAATGATAATTGAACCTTAGCCCTTATTATAGCTTCAGGGTATGGAGGACCGAGGACTGAAAATAAGAGGCAAGGGAAAACAGTGCACGTAAGGACTCGACTGAAGCCTCTCTTAGAAACATATTGTCGCCGCTAGAATTTTTTTTGTATTCTCTGGTAATTGTATTGGTGTTATTGAGATACGTCACAGCCAACATTGTACCACAGATTTATCAGTTACTCAGTATTTTAAATTGCTCCGATGCTCTACTCTGATCAAACTATTTTGAAAAACGCTTTAGAAAATTGGGATGTTACATTTTGAAATTGGGATGTTACAATATATGCTTGCTAGACACAATCAATAATACACACACACACAACACACACATATATATCCTTTTAGAATATTATCGTAAAAGTAATTAACTAAACATGGATTGACAATCACTATCACGTTGATACAACATAGTAGTCATAATTTAGAGCACCATTGATATATTGTGCATGCTTATTTGGATCTGAAACAGATGCATGCAGAAACCCTATATAAAAACCGCAATGATTATATCATGACTTTTGCAATCACAGACGATACAAATTACTATAGAAATTTTCACTTGTTTAATCCTTGTTAGATTCCAACTTGCAATGGAAGGATGCTCTGCTCATGCCTAAAAAAGTTGCTCGAATCCACCTTAGACTTCACCTTCACCAACCTTATAAAATTATCCTTAAAGTATTTAAATCCCAAAGTGCCTGACCTCAAAAAACTTGTCTTGTTGAATTGATTTATCCCCAAATCAAGGTCTCTATAATTCACATATGCTTCTCTTGGAAAGCTTGAAACATAGGGAGTCATGGAGTCATAGAACCTTCTAATCCAATTCATATTCTTTTTCGTGCTCTTTTCTCCATCAAACCACCTAACGATGTACTGGGACAAAAAGAGCGTTCCATTTCTATGAGGAAATGGAGTTGTGGATTCTGAGATTCTACTCATCATTCCTCCATATGGGACCCAAACCATTATGGCTGCATCATCCTGCATAAACCTTTTCCATATGGAATCCAGGGCAGTTTCTGGAATCACTTGCCTAATAAAATCTGACTTGGCCTTGAAGAATCCCTTGGGAAAGGCAGGTGTCACATGGAGAAGAACTTCTGGTGATGTGGTATTCGGAAAACCAGCCATGTAAAGCATAGATTTGATCCAACTTGTTTCCAAACAATCCTTCTTGGTTAGACCCAACTCAGGAAAGTTTTGCTTCATCAATTGAAGAAGCATATCGGCCCTGCCAAGGTAGAGACCAATATAAGAATTTGTTATAGTTCTCATTCCTTGAGTACTAGAATTTGTTACCCGCGTTTGAATCAAAATAGTCAGATTGTCATCAATGTTCGGTGCCACTTGCTGCCATTTATGAACAATTTTGTTTCCATTTTGTTCTAAGGTTTTAGTAACAGTGAAAACTGTCACTGTTGGTGGAACCCGAACAAGCTTGATTTGCCACCACAAAATAATCCCAAAGCTCCCACCTCCTCCACCTCTGATTGCCCAAAATAAGTCCTCTCCCATGGCATGTCTGTCAAGAATATTTCCTTGAGCATCCACAATTCGTGCATCGATCACGTTGTCAGCACTGAGTCCATACTTTCTATGTGTAGCGCCATATCCACCTCCTGTAACGTGACCAGCCATGCCTAAGGTAGTACAAACACCTGCAGGGAAGCCATGGACTGGACTTTTCTCAGAAATTCTGTAGTAAACCTCTCCATTGGTGGCCCCAGCTTGAACCCAAGCTGTGTTATTTGCTATATCGACTTGGATGTCGCGAAGCTTAGCAAGATCTATAATCATGAATGGCTTCTCAATAAGAGAAACATAAGAAAGTCCTTCATAATCATGACCTCCACTGCGTATCCTCATATGGATTTTTAGCTTTTTTGCACAAACAACAGCAACTTGGACATGAGAGTCCTCTAATGGAGTGAATATGAATTCCGGTTTTGTCAATGAAGGCATCAAGTACCTTAGATTTTGAGCTGTTGATTCAAGGACTGAAATGAAAGAAGAATTTTGGGGAGTGAAAAATGAGGTAGAAAATGGGATTGGATTTGGAGAGTTCTCCTCAAGACATTGAGTGAAAAGTTCTGGAATTAGCGCTGGGGAAGTTGAGGAGACCGAAAGTAGCACAAACACAGAAATCAACAATAATAGAAATCTTGGAGACCCCATGATTTTAGTATTTCTCGTACCCGTGCTTTCTTCTGTGCATAAACCAGAATTTTATGCCCGCTTATATAGACAAATTTGGAAGCAGATAATAGTGGTGATATAGACGCGTCTAATTGGCCTATGACTACTTGAAGATATAAATTTTGTGGAGAAGCTATTCAGACATTATATTCTTAAGACTTTATCCTCATTGATCTAGTCTTCAAAGCTGGTATTGCTCAGCCAAGAAAATTGTTTTCCATACTTATTTCCCTTGGTGTTTCCAAATTCTTTCTTTAGCTTTTCGAAATTCTCTTTTCAACAGTAACGTATAGCAAAAGCAAAAATGCATTGTTACGCATGGGATAAAGTCCGTTGCCCGACAGGGCATGGTTCAAGTTGCCCACCGAGAGCAAATCAGCTTAGCATGCTTGTTCATAAAGTCCGTTTTCCGAAAATATTATGTATATTTAATTTGTTTAGTCAATTAATTTGATTTATTTTATTTTTAGTTTGATTTTACCAAAATCTTGTTTTTTGGATGAGGGAAAGTGTGGCATAAAGCCATTGACCAAATCAATTGTTTGACATATAGCCACTAAGCAATTGTGCATGCTGTGCAATATTTCGTGGGAAAATATTCCTTTTTAGGTTAAATAATACTAAAAATTATGCATATACTGTTTACAGTAATCTTCTCATAGTTGTCACTCTTTATTTTAATGATTCAATTGATAGTTGTCACTCTTCCCACATCTGTTTTCTACAATTGATAGTGTCGCATATGAGATTCCAACTCGAGACCTCAAGAGGTCTAATGGGGCCTTACACTGCTAGACCAACTCTATGTTGGTACTTGAAAGAAGAAGTTTAACATGCCAATAATATAGGGAAAAGAACTCCTTTTTTTATCAAAGGGAAAAGAACTCTGATCATACCACAAATGCAATCGTTGTAGTAAAAGCCAAGAGTATTTCGTAGTTTCTTTTTATTTATTTAGTAAATGATATAATCCTTTTCGAGGCTTAGAGCACATGATTTTTGTATCCCCCAAAAGTGCGGTTATTCTTAGAATTTAAATTTGTGTTTTTCTCTTTATAGGATGAGGCCGCTTTAATTTTCACCTAAATCAACAACTTGTTTGAAATAATTGTGGTTATATATAAGGAAATTGTGCTTTTACTAATCAAATGATTTAAGATAATAAGATAAGATAAATTGATTGATGGGATTTTTAGAATATATGGAAAAAAAATATGAGAGTTAATTATGTTGAAAATACCATTACTTAAAGCATTGGGTTCAAATTCCCTCTTTCGTCGGTTGCTAATTTCTATAATTTGAGTTGTCTTCCCAATCAATTATAGTGACAATTATTCTCAAAGTGTTATAATATTCACCCGAAATATAGGGACTAGAAAAATCTAAACAAATTCAAAAATTAAAATATACAAATAGTTAAAACAAAGTGATAAAAAAAATAGCTTTTCTATAGTTCTACAACCTTACCTTAAAAAGGGAATTTAGAAACACATAATGGAAAATAAATCAAAGATAATATTGCTCTTGACTTCCATGTCCAAATGTAGAAAATTGACGTAGTGGAGGAGTTATTATGACATTATAGACAAAGAATCTAAACTCGTTGATTTAGTCTTCAAAGATGGAATTACTCAGCCAAGGAAATTGTTTTCCATGCTTTTTGCGCTTGATCTTTCAAATTCCGTCTTTAGCCTTTTCAAATTTCTTTTTTCAACCGTAAGATATAGCCATTGCGACAAGGGTTTTTGCGACGGACTTAATCCGTTGCAAATTAACGACGGAAAAATCCTTTTTTGTGACGAATTTTTTCCATCGCAAAAACTGATTTTTTTTGTAATGTGGTAAGAGTCTAGCATGGTGCTTTGCTATCGAGTAGGTGACGTTACTAATATCTAATCTTCCTGTTATGTAGTTGATGGTTCTCAAATTTTTGGGTATGTAGTTCCACTGATAACAAACCCGTAACCCGTATGGTTAGTATTGTTATTTGACCGAGTAGCTTTACCTTTCTTGGTTAATAATGCATCAGGTGTCTACACTTAAGGTGTTCTACCACTCAATGGCCATGGTCAAAATGGAATTCGTAAAATTTGGATCTATCCCGCTAGTCCGCTGGCTTCACATATTGTCCGTCTTTGTTAAGGTCTGTATTAACTCACCAAAGTTTACCGAGAAGTTGTATTCCTCTATCTCTTGGTGCATTGTTGGGTATGGCTCTACCCTCTAATTACTGTAGTATCTCTTGAGTTCCTGCTTCTTCTATCTGAGGGTTCATCGTCCTTGTGACGAGTTTGGCCAGCATTCACTTTGTCCTCCTCCCATTTGATTTGAGCCTAGGCTTATGCAAAATTGTTGTCCATGGTATGGCATGTGTACTTCTTTAGTTCCTTGTACAAATCAGAGTTTAGGAGCGGGCCTTTCCTGAATGCCGCAATAGCAGTCATAGTATCATTAGTGAACGAGGAGTCTACAAAGCTATTAGACAACTTTATTAAGGTCATCTGGTTGTTTCTCAAGTTTCCGGCTGCAAAAAAACTGTTTGGCAAACAAGTCATTTAAATGCACAAATGAACCTACTAAGTTAGATGGTAGGTTGGTAAACGATCTTAGGGCTGGTCTGACCAAGCTCGACCCAAAACCTTTGCACATTCAAGCCTCGTGTAACTCCATTGGAATTGCTACGGTATGCATCCCTTCCCGGTATTACGCCATGTGCCCATCTGGATCCGTCAAGCCATTATAGAGTCTTAAATGAGGGCAAGGAAATTTTGTAGGCACCTCAACTAATGTTGTGTCATTAGTGAACGAGGAGTCTACAAAGCTATTAGGGGCACTTTTCTTCATTGGCAATGGTTTGCCAGACAGTTATAGTATCATGGCTTCCAACTACTCGCATCTCCTTTTCCATCCCCCATCATTTGACGAGCTAGAGGTTGCTAGGACCTGGAATATGAGTTTCATTAGTAGAAATCGTATTCACAATGTAAATTACCTTATGGCCTTAGTTGGTCTGTTGATATAGGCATCCTCTATGGCAGTGGCAGACCTAGGATTTTAGGTTTGTGGGTCCACAATTAATAATAAGATTTGGAGGCTGCCCCCAAAAAAATTTTTTAAGGGAAGTTTTAAATGCATTAAAAAAATAAAAGAATATAAACAATAAAAGAAAAAAAAACTTCAACTTAATATAGAAAAATAATAATCAAGAATCAGCTAACCTTTACAACAGAACGATTACAAACGTTTAACAAGTTAGCATGCATCAGAAATTAAAAATGTCTTTTTCAGCCTTTTTCCTTATTGTTTGATTATGTGTAACTTTTCCTCATTTTTTTATTTGAATATGAGAACATTTTTGTCCTTATCCACTGATGCAAGGTGGGTTATGTTATCACACAAATTATGTGTAACAGATCCACTTACTTTAAGCCTACTGTGATAACAGATCCGCTTGCTTTAAAGCCCGCAAGTCCATGCCCAAAAAATAATTAGGAGAGTTGTCTGAAGTGTGGTTCAAACAGGGGACCTTGTGTGTGTGAGACTGAGGTTATAACCACTATACTACCCAGACAATTGTTACAAGATCCCTTCAAAATATATATATATATATATATATATATATATATATATATATTCTAAAACTTTGTGTCTGTGTCTGCACCTACCCACACAAAGGCACAAGTATAGATTCGCCACTGCCCCATGGTTGGACGAGTAGAATGACTGTAGATAAGAGCTATCTAGATATAGACACGAGCAAGGAGTAGCCTGTGTGGTAAGTCAGACGACTTGTTCCACAAGGTTGAATTCTCTCATTTCAAATGTTGCAGATGCTCTTGCCACCACATTAAATGTTCCAGGTGTTGCGAAACCGAACTAGCTAGCATGTGCCGCAATTTGAACGATTTGATCTTCTATCAATGGGGCCAACTCAGCGACGCATACCTCATGACTAGCAGTTGATTCTACCGTGGTTGGAGTGAAGAGAAAAATAAAGAAAAAGAGGAAAATAATGGTTTTTTCAAAAATTTTGTCATTGAATCCCCACAGACGGCACCAAATCGTTTAACCAAAATTTGGTAATGAGACATTTTAATTATTGGGTCACCAACAACATGCGATTTCGTAAAAGATAGTAAGAAAAATAAGAGAAGGCAATATTATTGATAGTTTGTTGATTGTAATTCCAAAGCGATAAAAGGTCAAAAGATGGTACGAAAGGTTGAGTAGTACAGCGTTAGACCGAGAGAGAGAGAGAGATAAGCGAAGAATACCAAATGAGGAGAAGTTTGAATGTCTCCTAGGGAAGTGGTACTTGATCGATTTATGTTCAACCCTCCAAACTTTTTTTTTTTTTGATAACCCTCCACACTTGGGAAGGAGATATCTTCTTTTTTTTTTTTTGCTATTGCACCAAGTTCATCAGAGCTTCACCCTGACTAGTTCGGATCGAGGTTCTGTCGGGCGTATACGTGGGGACCTCTCCCAGGGAAATTTTCTGCATCCACAAGGACTCGAACTCGAGACTCTTGCTTAAGCGATCTAAGTCCCTTCCACTTGAGCCAACTTCTACTGGTGAGATACTCTTCTTATCTTTCTTCTCATTTTTTCTCATTGGCTTCATCATACTACGTTGATTGGATAAATGTGATTTAGAGATTATGAGAGATAATAAAAAAAGGATAATGAGAGAAACCTAACCCACTTGTTGGTTATGATATTTTCAAATCTAGGCAGGTATTTCCATTCCTACTATCTCGGATCTTCAAATCTCTTCTTGGTTGGTGGTTGGACTGGACATTTTGATGGACTAAGTCAATATTCGTGGCCTGGTGAGTTTACTTCCAACGAACCCCATTTATTCTTGGATCGGATCCTACCTGCTGGGCTAACTCTATGCCTGTGGGCCTTACATACCAGATTATGGGCATACAAATAGCAATTAAAAGAGAGAGAGAGAGAGAGAAAGGACTAGGATGCTGACTAGGGCAAAACGCAGGGAAGCCATGCTCTCGGCTTCTACCAGTTTGGGTTCCCGCCAGCATGTGCTCTGTTTAAACCCAGGAAAAGCAGAGGTTGATTTGAATAATTCAAACAGGATTCAAGATGGGTGTTCTAACACTGCTTGTGCTGGAGAAGGAGAGGAGTGGCCGAAGCTTGGGGATTCTTCTGGTGCTCATGGCGCGGGAGGTCCATCTTTTGTGAGCAAGCTAAAAGGAACATGCAGCGAAGTGAGCGAGCAGGATGGAGTGCAGGAGAAGGAGGGTGAGGATTTTTCTGATGACTTTGTCTCGGAATACTCTCAGGAGTTTTCAAAACAGGAGAAGGCGGACGATTTATGCAAGATAACGGAACACCCGTCCTGCAACTTCCCTTCTTTTAACTTCTCTAACGGATTGAAAGAAAGACTTTACAGAGCTTGGAGTATGGCTGTTATTGTGAAGCTTCTAGGGAGGAATATTGGGTTCATTGCTCTGGAGAAAAGATTACAGGCCATGTGGGCTAAGCGTGGGACTTTCACGCTCATCAACATTGGCCATGGATATTTTGTTGTAAAATTCACCAACCAAGAAGACTTCTCCGTTGCGTTAACTGGCGGCCCGTGGATGATATACGATCACTACCTCACGGTTCAACCATGGGAGGGGAACTTCAGACCTGATAAGGCAGTTATTGACAAAGCTGCGGTTTGGGTTCGTATCCCAAAGGTTCCTTTGGAGTTTTATGATGAGTTTGCTCTAACGTTGATCGGGAATAGGATTGGTAAGACTTTGAAAGTGGATCTGAATACATCGTGCCAACTGAGGGGTCGCTTTGCCAGAATTTGTGTCCTAGTAGAATTGAACAAACAACTGATGCAGGGGTTTCTCCTTGATAATGAACCTTTCTATCTTGAGTATGAGGGCCTTCACCTTTTGTGCACCACTTGCGGGACCTACGGCCACAGATTGAATTTGTGTCCTCAAAGAAAATATTCAGCAGAGGCAGACCAGGAGGTCCATGTTGACACCCACTATCAAAAAGATGAACAGCAAGTGCAGCAAAGCTTGACGGATCAATGGACGGTGGTCAGGAAGCTCCAACGTCGATCAAAAACTCCAAGAGCTAACGGCATGGGTCACAATCGCCAACGACAAGGATCAAGATTCGAGGTTCTTGCTGAGCTGGCGGAGGATGGTGGGGCAGTGACTGATCCAAAGAAGGTGAAGGCTTTCGGTGCTACAGCACCGTCTCGAAAACGCTCTGAACAGAATAAAAAATGTCAACTGATAGGTGGGAAGGAGAGAGGAAAAAGGAAGGATGTATTGGAAGAAGTAGAGTCAGAGAATATTACAGTTTCTGAGGTAGTGGAGGGCGCGCAAACAGCTTTAGTGGAACTAAGGATAGGTCGTGCAGAGAAAAAGGAGCTAAGAATGTCGGAGTGTACGGATTCTCAAGTCTTGAAAATTACGATGGGAGAAATTGGCGAAGTAGCTGTGGCGAATAAGGAGCAGTGTGGAAATTATAATGGGGAAGGAGATGGGGCTTTTCAGATGAGTGGGAGGCAGGACTCTAGAAAGAAGAAACGAGTGAGAAAGAACGCAGATAATGAGAAGAAAAGTGATGGGATTTTATGTTTGGCGCATGACAGATCAGCAGAAATAGGGAATAAAGGGGGTATGCTGGTTGTCTCGTCAGGGCCCTTCTTTGATCCGGAACCGGATTTGGACCCTCCACTGGCCTGGGCCTGTGGTGAGGGCTCCGAAAACATTAGTGGGCCTCAGGGTAAATTCTGGGCTGATACATCACCTAATGACCCTGTTCTAGACGTGGACTTAGACGGTGATACAGGGGATAATGCCGTAGTGCTGGATGCGGTCTTGGTTGTGGCTGAGACCCAGGACACCCAAGGCGCTTAATTGTGCGTCGGATCTATGTAGGGGTAAGCCCACTTTAATTCTCTAATTGTGTTATTTATTTATTTATGTCAAAAATATTATACTGGAATTGCCGTGGAGCATGTGATGGAAGTCTTTTAAGGAATCTTCGATTGGCTTGGAGAAACTCTTGTCCTGATCTTTTGATTCTCACTGAAACAAAATCTGAGAACGCCTCCCTTGTAAGTCGTCTAGAACCGCTTGGATTCGATGCTTCTGCTTTTATTCCTAGTGTGGGACGATCTGGTGGCTTGTGTGCGGTCTGGAGATCTGAGAAGATCAGTGTTGTGGTATTAAAATCGAACAGACAGTACCTTCATTTCAAATGCTCCCTTCTGGGTCATCCGGTGTTCCTTCTCACAGCAGTCTATGCCGTCCCTATTCCGCATCTTAAGCAGGCGTTATGGGCTGATCTTAGGTCCTTGGCTGCTATCATCTCTTTGCCATGGGTTGTTGTAGGCGATTTTAATGATATAGCATCTATGGATGAGAGAATTGGTGGTTCATCTCCAAACGTATCTCGAATGAAGATATTTCAGGATAGGATTCAGGATTGTATGCTCTCCGACTTGGGTTCCTCCGGCCCCAGGTTTACTTGGAAAGGTCCTAAATTGCCTAACTGTCCCCGACTTTTTCAGAGGTTGGACAGAGCTCTGGCTAATAATCTCTTCTTGATGAACTTTGGTAATTGTTATATCCAGGTACTTGCCCGAACTAAGTTCTCTGATCATAGCCCTCTTATGGTGTGTTTGGGGAATGAAAGTTCTGTGTATCCTGTTTTAAAGCCCTTTCGGTTCGAAGCCATGTGGTTAGAACATGAGTTTTTCGAGTCCTTCTTAGCCGAAAAGTGGTTGTCTGGTGAGTGTATCGATTTGGCACTTCTAAAGTTTCAATTGGAGCTTATACCTTGGAATAGGAATGTGTTCGGTTATCTGGAAAAGGAGAAATCCATTGTTCTGGCTCGTTTGAAGGGAATCCAAAGTTCTTCATCATACCCTTATTCACATTTTCTTTGTGATTTGGAAAAGCAGCTTCAGGAGAAATTGGACTATCTCATTAAGCTTGACGAAATAAAATGGTTTCAAAAGTCCAAAGTGAAGTGGATAAATGATGGTGATAGGAATACTCGTTTCTATCACCTTAGTTCCAAAATGAGATGTAGGAGGAACAGGATTGTGGCTCTGAAAAATGGGACAGGAGGCTGGATTGATTCGGAGGAGGAGTTGAAAAGTCTGGTAGTGGATTTTTTCAAGGGCCTATTTACTGATGATACTGGTTCTTCTGCAGCCATTGTTTCTAACTCTAGCTTCCCTCGGCTGGATGAAAGCTCCTTAAAGAATCTAGACAAGATTCCTACGGATGAGGAGATTCGCACTGCTATTTTCTCTATGGGGAATTTTAAAGCACCGGGGAACGATGGTTTCCCACCTGTTTTTTACAAAAAGAACTGGTCAAGAGTTGGCTCGGAGGTGTGTGCTTTTGTGAAGGGAGTTTTTAATGGTTCGTCTTCTTTGGTGGATGCTAATAAAACTCTCATCTCTCTTATACCCAAAAGGGAGTCTCCTGAGTTGATTTCTCACTTTCGACCAATCTCCCTTTGCACTGTGCATTACAAAGGAGTTACCAAGATCATCACTCAGCGTCTTAAAGGGGTGTTAAATGATCTAATTTCCCCCTATCAAGCTAGTTTCATCAAAGGGAGACACATTCAGGATAATCTGCTAGTTGGACAGGAGTTACTTCATATTATGCACAAGAATAGAAGCAAACAGGGGCTCATGGCTATCAAGATTGATCTAGAAAAGGCATATGATAGAATTAGGTGGGATTTTTTGAGACTGGTGTTGCTTGAGGTTGGCTTTGAGGAATCCTTTATAGATCTGGTCATGACTTGTGTGTCGTCCGTATCTTATAATGTCTTATGGAATGGTTCTAAGACAGAGTTCTTCACTCCGGGAAGAGGCCTCCGACAAGGGGATCCCATGTCTCCGCTTCTGTTTGTGTTATGCATGGATAAAATTTCCCATCTAATTTGTGATGAAGTTGAGAGCGGAAATTGGCAGCCAATAGCTACCTCCAGGACGGGACCTAAGATTTCTCACTTAATGTTCGCCGATGACCTTCTTCTCTTTTGGCGCTGCAACAATAGAGCAGGCCAAATGTATGTTGGCATGTCTTGACAAATTTACTGATGCTTCAGGAGGTATGGTTAATAGAGCTAAGTCATCTCTATTTTTCTCTCCAAGAGTCTCGGCTGTGACTAAGAACTCAATAAGGGTATTATCTCAGATGACCATTTCTTGTGATATTGGGAGGTATCTTGGATTCCCTCTTTCCAGAAGTAGGAATAGCAGGGAAACATTTCACTATGTAATTGAAAGAGTTCAGTCGAAACTTTCAGTTTGGAAAGCGAGATCCTTATCAATGGCGGGTCGTGTCACTCTTGCTAAATCGGTGATTAGTTCAATCCCTCTGTACCCAATGCAAGTAGCTAGACTCCCAAAGGGCGTGTGTCTTGCGGTTGAGAAGATCCAACGGAACTTTATTTGGGGACATGGTGATAACAATAACCGTTTCCATCCAGTGGGATGGGACCGTATCACACGACCTAAGGAATTTGGGGGTTTGGGATTTAGGCGACTCCAATCCTTGAATAAGGCTTGTGGGGCCAAATTAGCTTGGAATTTGGTGACGGGTGCTACTGGGTTATGGGCGGAAGTTCTTCAAGCCAAGTATATGTTACGGGACGAGCATTCCTTGTTAGTTTCGAAATCAGGAGATTCGAAATTGTGGAAGTTTATTACTTCGCAAAGACATATTATTGAGAAGGGGACTAAGTGGCAGATCCGCAATGGCAGCATGGTAAGGTTTTTTGAGGATAGGTGGCTCTTTGATGGTAAAATCAGTGACCAATGCCTTAGAATCTTGTCTGATGAGGAGTCTCGGTCATCTGTGGCGGATTGGGTGCTTAATGGATTTTGGGATATGGATCGACTGGCTGGTATTGTCAATACCTCTATTCTTCAGAGGCTAATATCCCACCTGCCTCCTGTCTCTAGCGCTGGTTATGATGTGATGACTTGGGGTGCGTCTGGTAATGGGATATTTTCTATTAGGAGCGCATATTTTCTAATAGAAAATAATCCCTTGAATCTGAAATGTAACTTGTTCAAGCACATTTGGAAGTGGAATGGGATGGAGCGCATTAGAGTTTTTCTGTGGCGAGTTGTACTTAATTCCCTTCCTACTAACGGGTGGAGGAGCTCTTGGTCCTCCGCATCACCTTTATGTGGCTATTGTAATCAGGCTCTAGAAGATAGTCTACATGTGTTACGTGATTGCATCTATGCAAAGCGTTTGTGGCTGAAATTAATTCCCAGAAGGTATGTTCACCAATTCTTTTCCTCACAAATGGAAGACTGGTTGTCTATGAATTTTACTGGGAAGTTTTGTACTGACTTGGGGAATGATTGGGCTCTTATTTTTGGAGTTTCTATATGGAAACTGTGGTCTTGGAGGAATGCCGCTATTTTTGATTCTAGCTTTTCTAAGCCTAGAGATCCTCATTCTGTTATTTTACACTCTTGGAGGAGATATACTGGTTTCCGGATCTCCCCTACTAGTTGTTTTTTGTCCTCCACTATACCTGATGTTGTTCAATGTTGGCAACCTCCCCATGAGGGGTGGGTGAAATTGAATGTCGATGGAGCAATGGTTCCTAGTACCTCTAAGGCAGGATGTGGTGGTGTCTTACGAGACTATAGAGGCGAGTGGATCGCTGGTTTCTCTAAAGAACTGGGTATGTGCAATGCCCGATCAGCGGAGGAATGGGCGGTTTTGGAGGGTTTAATGCTTGCTTCGGATCTGGGGTTTAGGCAAGTGGTTGTGGAATCTGATGCTCTTGAACTTGTTAATTGCTTGAATGATCCTCACTTTGTTAGTGGGAGTCTGGTGGTCCAACGAACCAAGGTTATGGTGTCTAAAGATTGGGTTGTGTCCATTTGCTATATTCCTAGGGAATTCAATCAGGTTGCTGATGCATTAGCGAAGTGGGGTCTCTCTAGGTCCTGTATGTTTAGCGAGTGTCCTTCCTCTTTAAGGGCATTAGCTGATAAAGATGATTTGGGATTCCTTCCCCTTTCCATGTAATTTGTTTATGTACTTTGGCTTTTAGCCTCTCCTATTATCAAAAAAAAAAAGAGAGAGAGAGAGAAAAAAATACTGCAGGACCACAATTATCTTTCAAACTAAGTTCTACATTTAGAACTAAAGCAGTATATAAGCTAGCGCCTTAGTAGCGTAATGGCATGGGAGCTTAGCTCCCCTCCCCCATGTCTAAGGTTCAAACCCTGCCCTCTCTCCTACTATATGTATAAAAAAAAAAAAAAAGCAATATATAAACCACTCAAAACGAATCTTTCAAGTAGGTCAATATAAGTTTAGTGAGAGTATCGTAAATCTATAAAACCTGTCTTCAATTACGTATATAGTTAAAGATTTGATTGTTCAAACAGAGTTCTTCTTAAACCATGATCAAAACTCTCTTTCTTTTGTAACTCCATCTTCCCTTTTCTTTGTTATATTTTATCTGATCTTGATTTATTTCTAGATGCAAAAGTAACTTCATCACATTAAAACAACCATTAATTCATATTCTCATATGACTATTTTAGGAAATAATCAATCATTATAATATGTTGTTGTTCAAAGAAAAAAAATCATTATAATATGTTGAGGATGTTATCATCAAAACCAATAAATTCTTGGGGCCAATATCTATAAACTTTGGGTTAATTATGCCAAAATTTTTAATTATTTATTATGATAAAAATTTATAATTGAGTTTTGAGAAGATTAACATTAGCTATCTTAATTTATAGTTTTTCTTGTAGTAGATCTCTTTAAGAAAACCCGATGGTAGCTTTAGTCCTGAAAAATAAACATAATTTTTCGATACACATTAACTTAAAAAGCAAGCCCAACTATAATTGCAAAAAAACATGACTTTTTTAAAGTTTGTTGTTTGTTTTTCTGTTTTTTTTTTCCTGGTTCCATATGCTTACTACATTACTTTACTTTCACTTCACTTCATTTCATGTAATGAATTGCTTTATACCATAAAATTTTTTTGGTCATCGTCTTTATACATTATTGTTCGTTTATTTTTATCTTGGGGCAGTCTTGCGCTGCATAACTTTTTTCAATATCATAAAGACGTAATCAAGGTTGTAAAAACGGCGTTCAGATTCGTAGAAACGGATGTTTCTACGTCTTGCCGCCGGAAATCGAGCTGAGACGGAGGCTGAGACAGTTTCCATGGCAGAATGGTCGAGACGCCGTTCAACTCGGTAAACTCGATGAAAACGGCGAGTTTACCGAGTTGGATTTTCCCCTTTTTTTTAAAAAAAAAAAAAAGAGCCCCAAATCCGGAAATCCCCAATTAAAACGAAATCGATTCGAACGGTGGAACCTTAAACCTAGCTTTGCGCGTCTGTGTTGTCGGCAGAGGAAAGCAATCTTCTTCTTCTTCTTCGCTCAATCGATCGGCCACTCACTCCTGCCTCCTGCTTCTTCCTCATCGAGATTCGCTGCTTCTTCTTCTTCTTCACCATTGCTGGAGGCTCGCTGTCGCTGCTTCTTCGCTAGAGTGCTGGACGCCTGGAGGCTCGTTGGACATCATCCACTCACCAACTTACGGACTCACTCACCCTCTGACGGTCTAACCTCACTTCAGTCAGTCATTCTCAATCTCAAAGAGTCAAAGTAACTATTATGTTTTTTGCCTATCCCTTATTCGTTATTCCCTTAATCCCTTCCTGATTATTGGTTTCTGATTATTGATTAAGATTATTGATTATTGGTTTCTGATTCCCTTATTGGTTTCTGATTCCCTTATTGGTTTCTGATTCCCTTATTTGTAATTTGTATTTTATTTTGGTTGCTATTTGCTAGTTGCTACTGCCTCTTTGCTGATCTGCTTTGTTAAGTATTTTATTTTGGTTGCTGATTTGCTCTGCCTCTGCCTAATGTAGTAATGTGAATGAATTTGTTTGCTTGTGTATTTAAATTTTCTGAAATTTGAAAGCCTTAAATTGAGATAATTTATTTAAATTTTGATTAAATATAGTTTGAAATCAAATGGCTTCATTAAAGATGTTGAAGAATTATTAGTGTGTATGGGACTTTGCCTTGGTATTTTGACTGTAATATGTATGAGACTAAAATTTCTGATGAACTTTAATGTATTAGTGTGTTTTGGTTTTACATATGTTTGATGTTTTTTTTTAGTCCGTAGTAAACTCTTACGTTTCGTTTACGTTTTCCGATTTTACGTTTTTGCTTACCCCTACCGTTTCTACGTAGACTCTACGTTTTTAGAACATTGGACGTAATTGTTTTTTTTTGGGGGGGGGGGTGATAAAGTAAAACCATCAAAAGCAATTTAATTTCTCGCCCTTGAAGATTAAATACACCCTAATAATACGAGATTGGTACACAAAGTCATCAGTGGTGACAATAAAATCAAAGTTGTGAAATTGCAATACATAGTGCTCCATAATGTCATAATCTCAACTCCTCCACTAAATCTATTGATATCTTATTATGACACTTGGCTTTGCACATTTACACGTATATAGCCACTATAATAGTTTTGGCACTAGAATTAGTGTATATAAACCCGCACAAAATACATTTTTCTGTACAGAAGAAGCAAGAGAGTGCGGAATCATAAAACATGGCACTAGAATTAGTGATTTCTGTGTTTGTGTTGCTTTCAGTTTCATCAACTTCTTCGTTTCCAATACAAGAAAGCTTCATTAGTTGTCTTGGAGCTCATTCTCAAAATCCAATCCCATTTTCAATATCATTTTACACCCCTAAAAATGCTTCATTCACTTCAGTCTTTGAATCCACAGCTCAAAATCTTAGGTACTTGTCGCCTTCAATGCCCAAACCTGATTTTATATTCACTCCATTGGAAGATTCTCATGTTCAAGCCGCTGTCATTTGTGCGAAAATTCTCAAAGTTCACATGAGAGTACGTAGTGGAGGTCATGACTATGAAGGCCTTTCTTATGTTTCTCTCATTGAGAAGCCGTTCATGGTTTTAGATCTTGCCAAGCTCCGTGCCATCCATGTCGACATAGAACAAAATACGGCATGGATTCAAGCTGGTGCAACTATAGGAGAAGTTTACTATAGAATTTCAGAAAAAAGTCAAGTCCATGGCTTCCCTGCAGGCATTTGCACAAGCTTAGGCGTTGGTGGTCACATAACAGGAGGTGCATATGGCTCCATGATGAGAAAGTATGGCCTTGGAGCTGACAACGTCATCAATGCACGAATTGTGGATGCTGATGGCAAGATTCTTGATAGAGCAGCCATGGGAGAAGACCTATTTTGGGCAATTAGAGGAGGAGGTGGTGGAAGCTTTGGGATCATTTTATGGTGGCAGATAAAGCTTGTTCAGGTTCCCCCCGCTGTGACAGTTTTTACTGTTACTAAAACATTAGAACAAGATGCAACCAATATTCTCTATAAATGGCAGCAAGTAGCACCAAATCTTGATGAGAATCTATTCATTAGAGTCTTGATTCAGGTGACAAATTCCAGTGTTGCAGGCAAAAAAACTGTATCTACTTCTTATAATGCTTTGTTTCTTGGTGGAGCTGATAGCCTCCTCCAAGTTATGAAGAGAAGTTTTCCCGAATTGGGTTTAACCAAAAACGACTGTTTGGAAACTAGTTGGATCAAATCTGTAGTTTACATGGCTGGCTATCCAGTCACCACACCACCAGAAATTCTTCTCCAAGGGAAATCAAGTGGCAAGATATACTTCAAGGCTAAGTCAGATTTTGTGAGGCAAGTGATTCCTAGAGTTTCATTGAATTCTCTATGGAAAAGGTTTTTGCAGGAAGATGGCCCCTTAATGATTTGGAATCCATATGGAGGAATGATGAGCAAAATCCCAGAATCTTCAATTCCCTTTCCTCACAGAAATGGGACACTTTTCAAGATACAATATTTAACAGCATGGTTCGATGGAGAGCAGAGCATGGAAAAGCATATGAATTGGATTAGGAGATTCTATTACTCCATGGCTCCTTCTGCTTCAAGCTTTCCAAGAGAAGCATATGTGAATTATAGAGACCTTGATCTAGGGATGAACCAGTTGAATAAAACAAGCTTCCTGTGGTCACGAATTTGGGGATCTAAGTACTATAAGGATAATTTTATAAGGTTGGTGAAGGTGAAATCTAAGGTAGATCCTAGTAATTTCTTTAGGCATGAACAGAGCATCCCTCCACTGCCTATTAGAAAGAAGAACGAGTTAGACAACTGAAAATCTTGTAGTAATTTATATGGTTTTTCTCTTGTCAGATTAGAGTTGCATTAACAAGTATATGAAACCAACATAATTAAGTATGTATCAATTAGTTCTGAAGTTCTAAATTATGACTAGATTGTTGTATAAATGTCATAGTAATATTGTTTAATTCTTCTTCTTTTGTTGATCGGCTTACACACACACACACACACACAAGCATTGTTGATGCCTAGCTAGTTGAGGGTTCTCTCCTAATATGACAACTTTTTCGGCTATAAGAAACAAATCTTAGGCCATATTTAAAGGGCATAAATTTCATTCTACTCAATCCAACTGATGTTAGTCAACTAATTAATTTTTTCTGTTAGATTTCAACTCATAATACTATACATTAATTTGACTCCATCTTAAGCTCTACTAATGACACAACGAGAGCATAATGTATAGAACAATTATTTTGTCTATTTTAGAAGATTTGTTGTCACATTTCTTAATATTTCGTCCATTTATGCTTTGATGACAAGATTGTTGTATCAATGTGACAGCAATTAGAGAAGAAAAAACTAAATTAAAATTATTCAACTTATTTTAGATATCATTTAAATTAAATTTCATATATGCCAAAGTCTAGTCTTCATTGTCATGACTCATGAGGCATCCACTAATGTAGTGTGACGCTTTATGGTTACAGGGTCATATATAGGGGAATGTAGTAGTAACTGGAAGCTCTTTTAGGAAAATATTAAATATACATTTATGTTGTTTATGGATTAGGAGGTGTCTGGATTTGGCTCAAATCTCTTATTTAGATAGATAAAAATTCATGTAGTTGAGTCAAATCCAAATCGCAATAAATTTTGTAATTAAAAATTTTTAGATTCTCAAATACTCATCTAACTTAGTTATTTCAAATGTACGTTCTCACTACTGCATTTCTCCTCCATTTTTGCTTCCATGTTGGTTCTGTCATGTTTTTCGTTGTTCCTCACTTCTTTTCTTCCTCGATTTTCGCTGCCAAATGGGTCTTCGTGTCTCACTTCTTTTTGCTGGTTTAGTGCTTAGAAGTATGAAATTTTGATTTTATCACGACAAATCAAAATTTTAATTTGGTTCATTATTTCTTCTGAGCTTTTATTTATATTTTTTTCCTACTTATTATCAAATTTTCTCCAAACGAAATTGATCAGCATAATTTGGCTGAAGGATATATTTTGCTTAATAAATAAAATCCAAAATAGTACAAATTTAAGTTGATTATGGTGATTTGAAATTTTTTGCACAACCTAAACAAGAGAATTTCAAATGTTAGGATTTTAAATTCTTTTGCACTTCTCAAATAGAATTCTCGAGTGTTAGAATTTGAAACATTTTATACCACCTCAACAAAAGATTTTAATTACTCACAAGGATAAAAAAGAAAACAACTTGTGTACAGCCTTTTATGCTAGTTGTTACGGTGTACAAAGCGTAACGTATAGCAATTTTTTAAAATAAAATGAGAGACTGTTGACTTTAATTAATGTAGAAAATGCTTTTTCTATCTAAAATTATACAGATCTTGTTCATATGTGCTTTTGCATAGTGTTCTGTATGAAGAACACAGATGTTGGACTTGACTAGGTTGTCAAGCCTAGAGCCTACATACCATTTGAAGGGATCAAAGTCCACGTAGTTCGTGTTACACAATAAGGCGTGAAGCCAGGGGAGTGGGGTGTGTGTTCTGTGTAACAGAATGTAAAGAGAGCATAAGATAGAACGTGTGCACCTGTTTAGGGTTTCCTTCTATTTATAGAGGAGTCTGGTGCGCGTATCTCTGCCTTAATGAGCAATATCTTAGATTGAGTCGTCAAGGGCTGATTGGCTGGTGCCATGATTGTAGGAGAATCGCTATTAATGAGATCCTATATTTGTGGGATCTCCGATAATATTCCTTTCCTGGCGTGGATTCTATCCCTAGCGTGATTGGGCCGAGGTCCGGACCTAGGCCTGTTGGGCCGGTCCGTAACACATAGTCTTTCCGATTTCCAGAGGTATTTATTTCGCTTTTTGATAAATTTTTGTCATTTTCACATTGTTATAGTTTTGAATAAAGTAATGCATATGGGTTTAATGCGGAATAATGTTCTTCTGCTGAGTTTCGTTGGTTTCTACTTGATTTGTTCTTTAAGTATGTCCTTCTCTGCTAGGATTCTTCATTTTAAATATTATTGTATATGCAAAGAAGATTTTTTTTTTTTTTTTAATGATTATTCTGTTTAACGCGTGCTTTGTCTTGTCTTCTTGTTTTATCGCTGATGTTGTCCGGGTTATTTTGACAAATTTTTTAAGCAAGGTTTTTTTTTTTGGTTCTTTTTTATGTTGATAGTTTTACTTAGGGAATGGGTTTACACACTAATTACGCTAACCCCAATCATATGCCCTTAGAATAGATATATACAAGCATTATGCATACCAGTTGGTCCTTTTATATACTTTAAAATTTGAATTGGAATGTTGTAGCTATCATGTAATTTCCATTGCATCTAATTTTCATTCATCTTCGAGAAAACTGTACATAAAATATACTACATTATACCCTTAATATAAAAGTTAATTTGGAGTAGGGTTAGATTTGATTCTAAATATAAGATTTAAATATTATACATTTTTTAAACTATCACCATAGATTACACATGTTAAAGAAGTTCTTTTCTTTATTATTATTATTATTATTATTATTATTATTATTATTATTATTATTATTTTGCCAATCCTTTTAAGGAAATTGGCATCACTAAGTAGTTCCAATGTAAATGATTTAAGAGAATATTTTGGGGAAATCAACACCATTTTTGGCAAATAACTAATTTAACTAATTTTTTTAATCTATGTACAATTGATTAAACTAAATAGACATTCTATTAAGGAATAGAGAAACGGATATTGGGATTAAAATTTTATCATTCGATTACTTGATGAAGATCTATGATCCATCTATAATGCTAAATTGTTATAAAAAAATTTTTATTAAATAAAAAAAAATAGAAAAATTGTCCAACTATATTGTCCAACAACCGCCATTCTTTTCTTATAATATTCCGACTAAGAACTACTTTACCTAATTTTTTACTCAAATATTTAAATATAGCCCGTAATAATTATATGTTGTCGTTGAGGCATTCTTTTCTTCTGTTTGTCACAACACACTCGATCATATCTGGTGTGAAAACCATACCAATCCTATGAAATGATAACATGGCCCATCATTTTGACTTTCTCCTTAGATTTTAAATTTTGTATTCATTCGTAATTTTAAGCAAGAGAAATAACATGCCAACAATGAGTTAAAATTTAGGGTTAAGGGGCATTTTTGTCCCAAAAGTTTTTAACAAGGGTCAATTTTTCCCAGAAATTTTTTTTGGGGGCAATATAGCCCCAAAAAATTATAAAATAGAGCAATTTTACCCTGACCATTATCCCAATTAATTTTGACTGTTAGTTAACTAAATATGTTGATATATCAATCCACATGTTATTTACATTATTTTTGTTTTGTTATAAATTTGCACCAAAAATTTTGGCATATAGATTACTGCAAATTTTAAGTGTGTTCAAGCAATAATGACTTAATAACTAATAATACTTCCCGTTGAGAATCTAAATGGTTGTTACGCTCAAATAATTATACTCTCTTTCTTTTCCCCCTTTTCAAATATTACCTGTTTAATTTATTTAAGAAACTAAACCACCAACCAGGCATGTTTGCTATATATAATAACATGTTATACTGCTCCTGAGTTATAATTTGTTAAATATTTTGTTATATATATAATATGGAAAAACATTTCTCATGTTGTAGGAGAAGTGTTTTCTCATGTTACACACACATAAAATGGTGGGACCCACATATACATATAATGCTCATTATATGTATATGTGGATTCCACCATTTTATGTGTGTGTAGGAATATTCTTTTTGCTTATGCAACATGAGAAAATTAAATCCCTATATAATATATATAAATATATTGCGCAAATCACTGTAGAGTTCCAAGGGAAAAAAAATATAATTATAAAAAAGTCTCACAAAATAATCAAATAATTATGAATTCCCTATGACATAATTGTGAGTAATTTTGATAGTTCAATTAACAAATTGCCCTTGTCATTTGAAAGAAAATCTGAACGGATACGAGGGGGTTTGTGCTTTCCTCGTTCAACATTCCTGTCGCTTCCATCACTCTGTCTCTTAATCCTCCTCGCTTATGGTCGTTGACTCTTTCACTAAACCGAGGCAAAGACACAGAGTTCAAGAAGAATCATCATTTGTGCCTATACAACTAGCAGCATCACATGAAACAGAGGGTGAGGAACAAGGAGAAAACATACAAGAAGTACATTTATTGATTGCACCTCCATGATTCCTTGCAGATAAGCTAGAAGATTCAAAGAAATTCTTACAACATTTTGCCAATCCAAAGATGTGTAAGATGTTTTATGTGAATCTTCAAGCTTTATACGGTGTTGTTAAATTGGATTTATCATCCTATCTTGATCACTACATGCAATGGGTGTCTGTCAATTTACCTTACTACCCAAAGATTGTTTATCATGTCATCACTACCTAATCACCACAGTGATGTTCCATGTGATTTGTTTCAAAGTAATTATCAATGGAAATTAAAACCAATAAACAATGTAAGAAATATAAAATATCTATGCACTTTAGCATATAAAATTTAACGAATTAAGTAGCAAATCCGCCCCGAAAGTATACGCTTACAAGCAATGTTGCCCTAGAAGTTTTTTCAAGTTCAATGTTACCTCAGAAGTTTTAAAACGTAATAATGTTACTATTTTCCATTAAAAAGTTAACAATCAATGTTAATTTTTTTAACAGTCAACATTAGGCTTATAGCGGTCTCAGGCCACATTGCTACATTTTAAAATTTTTGGGGTGATATTGAATTTAAAAAACTTCTAGGGAAACATTGCTCCTAGGTGTATGCTTTCATGGTAGATTTGCTATTTAACTTAAATTTAAATTATTAAAATAGATTCAAATTTATAGAATTATCAAAATGGAAAACCAACAAAAAAAGTTTCAAAAAAAATGTAAAATATCATATGCACAGCAAGGTAAGCCATATAATTTACAAGCAGTGAATAATATAGCACATTTGTAAAAATTTGGTGTAATTTTACTATAAGTAGAAGAGTGAGCAGCACACAATATATAAAGATCCGTTTATACTTTCATCACCACAGGAATCAATTAAACAAGGCTTAACCATTGTTGTCACATTGAAACAACAAACACAAAACCTTGAGTACACGTTATCACAAAAATATTAGTAGTTTCTTTTTAATCGGGGGGATACTCTGTTCATGCCTAAAGAAATTACTTGGATCAACCTTACTCTTAACCTTCACCAACCTCATAAAATTATCCTTGAAATATTTGTATCCCCAAAGACTTGACCTTAGGAAGCTTGTTTCATTAAACTGATTCATCCCCAAATCTAGATCTCTGTAATTCACATAAGCTTCTCTTGGAAAGCTTGAAACATAAGGCTTCGTGGTGTAATAGAATCTTCTAATCCAATTCATGTGCTTTTCCATATTCTTGTCTCCATCTAGCCACCCTGTTAAATATTGTATCTTGTAAAGTGTTCCATTTCTATGAGGAAATGGAGTTGCAGATTCAGGGATTTTGCTCATCATTCCTCCATAAGGATTCCAAATCATCAAAGGGCCATCTTCCTGCATAAACACTTTCCACAGAGAATTCAATGCAGTTTCAGGAATCACTTGCCTCACAAAATCTGACTTGGCCTTAAAGTATGCCTTGGAACTGGGTTTCCCTTGGAGAAGAATTTCTGCGGGTGTGTTGTTTGGATAGCCAGCAATATAAAGCACAGATTTGATCCAACTTGTTTCCAAACAATCATTCTTGGTTAGGCCCAATTCTGGAAAATATTTCTTCATAACTTGGAGAAGCTTGTTGGCTCCACCCAGATAAAGAGCATTATAAGAAGTTGAAACAGTTTTTTTACCTGCAACACTAGAGTTTGTTACCTTGATTAGGACTCTCATGAATAGATTCTCATCTATGTTTGGTGCTACTTGTTGCCATTTATAGAGAATTTTATTTGCATTTTGTTCTAAAGTTTTAGTAACAGTAAAAACTGTCACTGCAGGTGGAACTCGAACAAGCTTGATCTGCCACCATAGAATAATCCCAAAGCTTCCACCTCCTCCACCTCTAATAGCCCAAAATAAGTCCTCTCCCATGGCTGCTCTATCAAGAATGTTGCCATGAGCATCCACAATTCGCGCATCAATGACGTTGTCCACTCCAAGGCCATACTTTCTCATCATAGAGCCATATGCACCTCCGGTAATGTGACCTCCAATGCCCAAGCTTGTGCAAAGGCCAGCAGGGAAGCCATGGACTTGACTTTTTTCAGAAATTCTATAGTAAACTTCTCCAATGGTAGCACCTGCTTGAATCCAAGCAGTGTTTCGTGCTATATCGACATTGATGGCACGAAGCTTGGCAAGATCTAAGATCATGAATGGCTCCTCTATGAGAGAAACAAAAGAAAGACCTTCATAATCATGACCTCCGCTACGTACTCTCATGTGGATCTTGAGCTTTTTAGCACATATGATAGCAGCTTGAACTTGAGAATCATCCAAGGGAGTGAATATGAATTCAGGTTTTGGCATTGAAGGCAGCAAGTACCTTAGATTTTGAGCTGTGGATTCGAGAACCGTAGTGAACGAAGAATTGTCAGGAGTGAAAAATGATGTGGCGAATGGGATTGCATTTTGAGATTTTGCTTGAAGACAACGAGTAAATTTTTTTTGAATTGGAAATGAAGTAGCTGATGAAACCAGAAAGAAGGAATACACAAGAATCACAAAGAATAGCGAACTTGGAGACCCCATGGTTTTAAGATTTCACAGCTAGCTGCTTCTTCTGTGCAGAGAAATGCATTTTCTGTCTGCTTATATGCACTGAATCTGATGGCGATATACGTGTAACTTGGCTAATACAAGCGTCATCTTCTAGATGGAGAATTCATTGATCTAGTGGAGGCTTTTTCTCCCTTCTTTGTTTTATTTCTTAATTTTTTGCCAAATTTTGTTGGCAGAGTTGACATTATGACATTATGGAATATTTTCTTATTGCCTTGTATATATATTTCTACTCCCACTTGCTTTAATTTGTGTCCCAACTTGGTATTATTTAATTTTTGTGTGCCCGAGAAATTTGCTTTCAGGGGTTTTCATTCCCTGAAGTCTTCGTCAATGATTATAAAATATGTCTGGTACAAGGCCACCAACGACCAAAAAATTTGATTCGGTAAAGCCATTCATTTAAATGCAATGAAAGTAATGTGTAAAAGCTTATGGACACAAGGCAACAAAGGGAAAGAAACGCAACATCGAAAGCATGGATTCTGCAATATTTAGAAGGAAAATTTTATTTATTAGGAGAGTCATATTTTAAATGTCTGGACTTTAGATTAAAGAATATAAACAGTTAAATTCTTTGCTAGAGATTAAAAATTATAATTTCAAGTAACTTCAATAATAATTTTTCAAAAATTAGTATTAATTTTTACAAAAAAAAAAGTGTGATAAAATTTTGTCTTCATAAAAGGGAAAATCTCCATAAAATACCTTTTAAACTTTAAAATTCCCAAAAGATTGGGTAAATAAGCAAAAGAATGGATAAAGAAAAGTAGGAATAAATAATTTTAAAGGACAAGTTCGCCACACGCAAGCCAGCCACCGACAAGAATTTTTTTTTTTTGGAATTGGGGATCTAATGGTCCCAAGCAGGGTCGAACCCTGATACAAAGACTGGATAGACCAGCGTCATACCACTGCGCTACCTGAGCACTTGATCACCGACAAGAAATTTTGGTACCATAAAGAACCCTTTATATGTACATTCAAAAACAAATCTAAGTTGGCTCTGAAGCTTTTATAATGTAACTCTTCAATACATATTTACTCTAGGGAAAAATCATATTAGGGCCTTTTAACAGAAAAAAAAAAAATCTAAAAAAGGCCTAAAGATTCTGAAAATGCTAAAAAAGGTCGTGGGGCCTTTTTTTGCTATAATTTCATTAAAACGTTAGTTGTTAATAGGGTTAATATAGTTGTTAACAGGTACTGATATAGTTGTTAATGGGGCTGATATAGTTGTTAAAATATAATGGCTAAAGTACCTGTTTGGTCCTTTATGTTTGCTTCAAGTATCCATTTAGTCCTTTAAGTTTGTAAAGTGTTCGTTTGGTCCTTGAAAGTTAACATTGTTAAGCAGACTTAACGGACAATACTAACTTAGCAATTTTAAATGATGATTATGCACTTAAATGCTTATAAAGCAAGCTTATATGTTATTTTTTTAATAAATTAATATTTTAAATCCTGTAAATTGAAATTTATTCAAGCAAACTTAGGGTATATGTTCTTTGTCTGAGGCATTTAAGTGTACAGTCATCGTTTAAAATTGTTGAGTTAGTATTTTCCATTAAGTCTACTTAACGGTGTTAACTTTTAAGGACCAAACGAGCACTTCACAAACTTAAGGAACTAAATGGATACCTGAAGCAAACATAAAGGACCAAACGGGTACTTTAGTCAGATATAAGTGTTAATGAGGCTGATATAGTTGTTAATGACCTACCCTTTAACAACTATATCAACTTTGATAACAACTAAACTTGTAGTGAAATTATACCAAAAAATGCCCTAAAGCATTTTCTGAGATTTTCAGAATCTTTAGGCATTTTTAGGGATTTTTTCTATTAAAAAGGCCCCTATATAGATTTTCCCTTTACTATACTTGTAACACAGTTGACAACATTCATAATTATAGAAATAAAAGTTAATAAATTACAATGTTATCCTATTTAATAGAAATTTTTATTATTATAATTCAATTTTACAATTATAAAATCAATAAATCAATTTAAAAATAATTAATATAATATAATAAACATAAACATATAATACTACACTTGTAATGTGGTTTACAATATTTGAAATAGTATATAAATGTCATTTACTATTACTTTTTAGAAGTTTCAAAAAACTTGGAAAATTTTAACTAATTGAGTGAAGTTGTAAGAAGTTGACTACACTTTATCAATTTTTATAAGTAAGATTGTAATATTTTAAATCATTTACCATATTTGTAACGTGAATAAAAATATTAGTAAATGTATTTACCATTTCAATAAAAGACATTTAAAACATTAAATTCTTGTGAGAAATGACAAGTGTAGTCAATTTCCCACAACCCCCATCCAATTATTGAATTCCTCAAATGCAAAATTTGTTAAAAGTAGCAGCAATATGTGGCATAAATTAAATGGCAAATATCTATTGAAGTGTGGTTAATTGCATATTATATAAAATTTCTTGTCGTAGCGCTAGTTGCTACTTGGCAAACAGGGTGGTTGGTATTGGCCGTCAGAGGTCCGACACCGGTGAGTGGTGAGTAGCAAAGCTCCAGTGGCTGGCCGACCAGGCATAAAATTGTCATTTTAAAAAATATATATCTAAGGGGTAATTTTGTAAAAGTACCAACACGTCAAAATCCCCTGATTTCTACCATTTTCTTCGGTAAAATATTTCTACCATTTTCCCTATATGTTCTTTTGCTTATTCTCGTGACCTTTTGGAAATTATGAAGTTCAAAATACATTTTATGAGGATTTTTGCTTAGAAAAAATTTAGTTTTTCCCCATAATTTAACCTAAAGTTTATAAAATATGATGAATTTTAATATATATATATATATATATATATATATATATATATATTAGTACTATGGTTATGATAAATTTTATATTTTATCTTCATAACAACAATGACTCACGAGTCAATAGTAAACAGTTTTTTTTTAAAAAAAATTAGTAAAGGCAAGTCGAGGTTTGAAAATAAGAGTTCGGGAATAGACCATAAAGATCTATCCCTTAGTACATTAGACTAGAAAAAACTAGTGATGACATGCCAATTGGTCCTTAAGAACCATGTCAAGACAACCTTGGGAGAATAGTAAACACTTTTTTTTTTTGACTAAAAAATTTTAGGAAAGGGGTTGGGCTCACTCACAGTCCAAGGGCAGGGCGCTTGGAGCCCAGTGTTCACAGGGAATACTGGCGCTCTTTTACCTGTCCAGCGTTACCACAGCTACCTAGACCCCTAGAACACTTCAATAGAGAATAAAGGAACGATGTTTAAAAATGGATAATCAGTGCATGTGGGTCTTACCATTTGAATGAAGGCCGAACGAGAGGGAACGGGCCATGTAAGTCTATGTTGGGCTCAAAGGATTTTGGTAGTATATGGGCCCTTCAGATTTTTCATTATCTTTTTTACGTAACTTTTCCGGCTTCCACTAATATTTAGACTAAGAAATAGGAAAGAAAAATTCAAACAACGTAAATAATTATAATGAATTATAAAACAAAGCCCGTTTCGATGGATTTTTTTTTTAAAAAAATGATTTTTTTATATATTTTTTTAAAAAAGTATTTTAAATAGAAGTTAAAGGTATTTTACGTTTGGATACACCATTTAAGAAATACTTTTAAATAAAATAAAAAAAGTTATTTGTATATTAAAATAGAGAAGTACTTTTTTATTAGTAAAGTTATTAAAATGGGGACAACGTTGTCATTTTATTGAAAAGTAGAATTTTTTTCATTCTCTCTCTTCTTTCGCACTTGCTTTTTTTAAGGCTTTTTATGTTGCTTTTTTTTTTTTAAACCTCACTTATCTAAACACATTTATTAATAAAAAAAGCACTTTATTTTTGGAGGGAAAAAAACACTTTCTTTTATAAAAATAAAGCCCATCCAAACAAACTCTAAGTAAAAAATTGGCATGTCATATCTCATTTGTAATCTTAAGTTAATTGTGTAGGAATAGATACGATAATAATTCCTTAATACATTATATGAATTATGCAACAAATATAACAACGGAAGACTTCACATTATACTGTTTTCTCATGCATTATTCTCTATACTCATAATCTAGTAATTAGGGACTGATGTGGATGTTGATTAAGCGACATATATAAGTTCCCACAAAATTTAAAACAAAAAAAATATTTAAAATAAAAACAATGTAAATTGGTTGATTTTTTGGTTTTATTTAGATTTATGTGGCAAAATACAATTAATTCATATATGTGCTCTGTAAGAGTCACATCATGAGCCACTAATATCATTTTTCTTACAAATTAACAAATTATGAGTATAGAGACCAATGTCAACAATTAAGAAAAGTGTAAGGACCAAATTAGAAACAAAAAACTGCTAAGATCTATTTACGAATATCATGATGAAATTATATGGACCATATATATTTAATTCTAATAGTCACTACAGGCACGATGATTTTTTTTTTGGGGTTAAAAAAATGAATATATGAATAATTAGAAGAGCATTACATAAGATTGACGTAGTGCTTTGGCATGGAAATTATAAACTAAATTTCCAACCCGAAATCAGAATAAAAATTAGATGGAGATATGACTTTACTCTATAGACAAGATAGATACAAAGCGGGAAAGCAAATATACGACATGTAAAGGTTGTCAAACAAAGTTGCTATAGTGTTCAAAAAACAAAGTTGCTACCTGTACGTTAGATAGTGAAAGAGATTCCGAGCAAAAAAAGGATGGATAGTGAAAGAGATGGGAACATATATAGCTTTTATTTGTTTTTTTGTTTTTTTTTTAAATAGTACTACCCTTGGATTGTCTTGGAACCTTTAATTTTACTAATGTAGACAAAAATAATGTCTCTAACCTTTTATAAGAAAACAATTGTATGAATGAAGTTCTCGTTATCAGTTTCCTCTCAGAAATAGATTTATATTTTATAATACTAATAATGATACTCCTTTCCGATCCTAATTATATGTAACACCCCCAAATTTCTAATAATTATAATAACATAAATTTGCTATAATTTTTATGAATAAATACTGAAGTTCAAAATAACCAAAATTTGGGAAGTGTTACCACTGCACTTGTATTGGGACAAGTACAAGGCTACTTATTACAATAATATAAATCAAAACTCAAGCAAAAATGTTTTATTCAAAGCATAAAGTAAAATAAAAGTAGCTAGAATTAGCCAACTATTCTTCGTCACTTCTCACTGCTAGCCCCAGTCTTGAAAACCTATTTCACTAAAATTCTGCTCCCCCAAAAGATCATCACAGCCCAGAACACAAACATCAACAAAAGCTAGTAATCCTAATCAAAACACAATTTATACAACTCAAATATATTAATTAAATCAAATATATAATCACATAGTGATTGAATTAACTATCAATTCCAATATTCATCATGTATACATAAATATACATATATTCGCAACGAATCAAATATTATTCATTATCTTTATTAATTTCATATAGACCTGGAAACCTGCCAGTCTATTTAATTTAGTGGGAAGAGAACCATGGTAGACCCGGAAACCTGCCAGTCTATCCTATGACCCGGAAATCTGCCAGTCACAAATCATCAAATATTAAATTGGTCATAAAACATTTCATCCTAATGTGCACACCTCTTCCCAAAGTTGCTACTAGTGTCCCGGGAGCCCCTATCAAACACCACTTTGGGAAGAACGGATATAATCGGTTCACATCAAATAATATATCGGAGGCATAAAGCCTAAGGGTTGTGTTCGTCACTTTAGGGATACCATCTCAAAGCTATCTTTCCACTGTTAAGTTACTTAAAATACACACATAATAAACTCCTAAATTATTTCTATTATCTACTTATCTTTTATATAGTTTTATATTATCTTAGTTAAATATAGATATAAGGATATTTTGACCTAACATCTGTTCGTATCTTATCTTATTGTGCAGGAAAATATTATATAAAGAAAAAGAAAATCAAATAAATAAATAAATAAAAGAGACGTGGACCCCACAAAGCAATTATATTAAATCTCAAAAAGGAATTTGACGAACGGGATCATGTATGTGTATGTAATTCACGCACGTAGGCCGAGACGATGCAATGGTAATTAATCACCAAAGAAAAATGACGCACAGGGAAACTACATCCAAGCAATTGTATTCATCTGTATGTAACTCACGCACGAAGGCCGAGGTGAAGCCATGGTATTTAATCGCAAAAGAAATGTCGCACAGGGATATGTATATAATTGAAGCATGCAAGCCGAGATAGAACAATTACATACATTATATATAAATATATATCTATACGTACGGAAATCAAATAGCAATCGGTTTCTATAACCTAGGGTACACAATTACCTATCGAGATATAAAATTAACCTAAGACTCATGGGGATTAGGATTACATATAATATATTTCATATATAACAACCCTATCAAAACTTATATAAAACAAACCTAAGACTCATGGGAATTATGATTAGCAAAATAGGATGTAGAGAAAAAGAATAAGCACGAGACACAAGGTTGTTCTGGGGATTAAGATTACATATAATATATTTCATATATAACAACCCCATCAAAACTTATATAAAACTAACCTAAGACTCATGGGAATTAGAATTACCAAAATAGGATGTAGAGAAAAAGAATAAACACGAGACGCAAGGTTGTTCTAGGGATTAGGATAACCTAGTCTCCGTTTTGCTAGCCTCTTAGAAGAATAGAGAAAGAATAGAGGAAATAGTAGAAGAGAATAGGAGTATTTAGGGTTAGGCTAGAACTATATTTATAACTTGAAATTAGGGTTTAGCTTTGGGCTCTTTTACTCTGGTCAACTCATTAATAGGGTATATTAAATTAAATCAATCAACCATGATGTGAATTTAATATGACTTGGTTGACAAGTAATATAATTATTACTTAAAACCTATTTCTTAGTGTACAAGCTGAAAATTCCTAAGGCAATTAGGACTAGGAGAAATTATCCCACTAAGGTTATATAAAATAAAATAAATGGGTTATTTCTATTAATAAAAATTTGGGGTATTACATTCTACCCTCCTTAAAATAAGTTTCGTCCTCGAAACTGAAACAAAATTCACATGTTAATAATAATTAATAAAAATCTAGGGTATTACATTTTACCCTCCTTAAAATAAGTTTCGTCCTCGAAACTAAATTAAAATTCACATGTTAATAATAATCACACAGCAAGTCACAAAATAATTTTAAATATACAATTATAAAAATATCAAAGAAATAAATCATTTAAAAGACAAGAGAATAACCCTTCACTACCCATCTCTCACGTTTAAAATTATTATTATTGTATTTTTTACTTACTTATTTATTCTATTATTATTATCATTTTTTTTCTAAACTCTGAGATCTTTGATCCCTAAGTTAGTATCAAAAGCAAAGCTAAGTAGAACCTTAGGCTCTAATACCATTTTGTAACACCCCCAAATTTCTAACAATTATAATAACATAAATTTGCTATAATTTTTATGAATAAATACTGAAATTCAAAATAACCAAAATTTGGGAAGTGTTACCGCCGCACTTGTACTGAGACAAGTGCAAGGCTACTTATTACAATAACATAAATCAAAACTCAAGCAAAAATGTTTTATTCAAAGCATAAAGTAAAATAAAACTAGCTAGAATTAGCTGAATATTCTTCCTCACTTCTCACTGCTAGCCCTAGCCTTGAAAACCAGTTTCACTGAAATTCTGCTCCCCCGAAGGATCATCACAGCCCAGAACACAAACATCACCAAAAGCTAGTAATCCTAATCAAAACACAATTTATACAACTCAAATATATTAATTAAATCAAATATATAATCACATAGTGATTGAATCAACTATTAATTCCAATATTCATCATGTATACATAAACATACATATATTCACTCATCTAATCAATCAGCTTGCTGCACTGGGCAAAGTATATGAGCAACCTGTCCAAGTGAGGAAGATTCTGAATATCCTCAACAACGAGTGGGAAGCCAAAGTCACTACTACTGAGGAAGCTCGTGGAGATTCAATGGCATCAGTAGTAGCTCTTTTTGGCAATCTCTTTGAATATGAGGCAAAGATCAAGTTCAAGAAGGGACTTGATGAAGTTTATGGCAAGAATAAGGGAGTTGCCCTCAAAGCTGCCAGAGAAGCGAAAGAGTCAGACGATGATGATGAAGACGAAGATAAGGAGATAGGCATGATGGTCCGAAGATTTAAGAAATTCTACAAGAAGGACCAAGGGTTTAAGAAATTTCACAAAGGTAGCTTAAGTTGTGAGGCAAAGAAGCCTATTATCTGCTATGAATGTGAAAAGTCTGGCCACATCAAGTCTGAGTGCCCCTAGCTAAACAACAAGGACAAGGAAAAGAAGAAGTTCAACAAATTTAAGAAGAAAGCCTATGTCTCAGCCATTTGGAGTGATAGTTCATCTGATGAAGATGAAGAGGATGAGGAAGAAAAAGCCAATATTTGCTTAGTTGCTGAAGAAGAAGAGCAACATGACAACAATGATGAGGTATATGATTCAAAACCATCTTATGATGAGTTATTTGCTGAATACATTGTTGTACAATCTGAATTTGAAAAACTAGTTGAGAAATACCTTGCTTTGAAAAAGAAAAATACTACTCTTGAACAGTAAGTAGAAAATCTTTCTTCTTCTGAAAATCTTGTTTGTGAAGATTGTCCTGATTTGAAGAAAAAGAATTTACATCTCACTAAAGCACTTGAGAAATTTACTAAGGGAAGTGAAATGCTCAATGTGATTTTGAAACAACAAAGATTCATAAATGATAGATCAGAAATTGGCTACAAACTAGATTTTGATAAGAAGAAAGGTAGAAAGAAGTCTGGAGAAAAATTTTACATGAATTACTTTAGAAAATCTGTTCATTCTTCAAATCCATTTGCACACTGTAATTATTGCAATAGAAAGGGTCATACTACCTCTTCATGTTTTCATAAGAAGGAAAGAAAGGTCAAACCTTCAGGGAACTATCAATGGGTGCCAAAGGGATCTTACAATGTTCCTAAGACACAAACTAACCCCAAAGGACCCAAGAAAAGATGGGTACCTAGGCCTTGATCTGCTGTGTCTTGCAGGTTTGTCTAAGAGCATCGAAATCCAACAAATGGTACATTGATAGTGGATGCTCTAGACATATGACGGGATATCATACAAAATTTGCTACTCTCAAGGCAAGGGATGGTGGCAAAGTAACTTTTGGTAGAAATCAATCTAGAAGGATTGCTGGAATCGGTGAAGTTGGAGACAATGATGGATCGCAGATTAAACATGTCTACCTCGTGGAAGGACTTTGCCACAACCTCCTCATTGTGAGCCAAAGTACA
Source organism: Acacia crassicarpa (assembly GCA_034222035.1). Classification (NCBI taxonomy): domain Eukaryota; kingdom Viridiplantae; phylum Streptophyta; class Magnoliopsida; order Fabales; family Fabaceae; genus Acacia; species Acacia crassicarpa. The sequence goes on from JAWXYG010000005.1 coordinate 12,999,380, forward strand.
GACAAAGGTAACTTGGTTATTGTTGGTCAAATTCCCTTATGGCAAGCGAACCAGTCGAACAAGTAATAAAGTGAAAGTAGAGTATCGTCCCACAGAGACTGTGATACCAAAGATTAACGCTCGGTTGCTATGATAGTCATGAAGAAGAAAGTAGATTAAATTGGGTTGAGAGGTTTTGGTAACTATGCTACTAGCAAAATAACAATAAACGAGAGAATATATCATTAATAAGTTAGGCTGGACTCAGAATCATCCTTAAGTGTGTCAATCCCCCAGTGCGTTACACAATGCTACGGCATCTATACTGTACAGCTTCCGCAATTGCTACAGCATAGCTGCTTCTCACAAAGCTATTTAGTCGACCCACCTCTATTGTTGATCGAAGCTTCCGCGTCCGATACATAGGATACTACCTATACTCATTTCATATTCCTATGGTAACTTTCTAGTATAGATCTTTGCTATGCGCAGGGTGTTAATAGTGATGAGTGGTAGACCCATTCCTGTAGTCTACAATATAAGCCATGCCGTGCACGGGCCGCCTAGCAAGCATCTGTTTCTCGGAGGTCTAACTCCACTCCTTGCCAGTAAGTGAAGCCACTGATCTAGCCCCTAACTTTCATTAACCGGCTAGTAATTAAAACACCGGTAGCACAACCAAATTTATTGAATTAAAAACATGCATCTGGGTTCATTCAACACTTAAGGATTCATCCTCATCTAGCCATATGGAATTTAGTTCATGACTGACGAGGAAAACACAAAACAAACATCAATAGAAAAACCCATGATTGAAATACAAAATAACAGAAAACAAAAAGCTTGAACGAAGTTCCAAAGCGTGGAAGAAGCCCTGTCACGTCACTGCTCCACGTCGTCTTCTCTCTGTCGAACTCAAAGGGAGGATGCTGGGTTGTCCTGGAAATATCGTGCTCTATAATCTTGCTCACTCTTCTCAAGAGACTGCCGAAGATAGAATTCTGTCTAGGGCTCTCTGACTTCTTTAGGGTTCTCTGAGCTTCCTTTTATAGTCAAGCTTTCGTGCAGCGCAGCGGTTGAGACTTTCCTATTCTGTCGGGATCTTCAGTATCTTCTAATTAGATTAGATTGCCTCTGCAGATCCTATGGGATTCTTCTAAATCTTTCAGTTCCGATCCTCTGCATCTTCTGTTACGTCAGCAATCCATCTGTCATTATTGCTCTTTTATTTAATTCCTGAAATCATCTAGATAAAAAGGTCAAAATATACACTGCATAGCATTGCGTCCTCTACTTTGCTATAGCATTCATGTGCTTTGTATTCGTCTTCGGTTTGCTGTCAGAATGCTATAGCATCGCATCAACTCTACTACACAGTTTTCCTTAAAAAGCATCGCGAATTAACACATTCTGATGATTTCCATCTCTCAGTCCCTACATCACGATTACATGCCTTTTTGCTTGATTACTTCATAGTTAAGCTTATTTTTACCATCCAATTCAGTCATGAAATATAGGGAAAATATGGTATTATTTGTGCTCATCAGTTATCTTCCACTCTGAGGAATGCTTGATAGTTAGCAAAAAGGATATTCCAATGATGGATTTCAAATCTAAAGCCACATTTAGGGCCCCTAGGGATGGTAACTATTACACTCTAAACCTTCCTAGTATTTTCCATAAATTTGTTTCTGAAAACTGCTTTCTCAGTAACTTGGAAGAGAGTTGGTTATGGCACAAACCTTTAGTCCATGTAAACATGTCCCAACTCGATAAGTTACAAAAAAAGGATTTAGTCATTGGTTTACCAAAACTTAATTTCAAAAAGGATATAATTTGTAATGCATGTCAAAGAGGCAAACAGATTCCTATAATGTCGTTATGCCGACACTCTGATTCTTACCTGACAGAAGCTCTATAATCATACTCACACATTGTACTTCAATGTTATTAAACCTTATCTACTTCATAGAGAGAAGTATTCTTTCATTGTAATCACTTTATCCTTGTGAGAGTTATTTAGGATTGAGATCTTGAATGGGAAACATATTGTAACCTTACAAGTTGTAGGGGGAATGATTCTCAAGTAGGAGATCAAGCTTGAGGTTGTTAAGTTTCTCAAGTTTCCGTCAAACTTGAGGGATTGTAAAGGCTTTTCTTAAACCCAGATTAAATAAGAACATAGTGGATTGAAAATCCCAGATGGAGTTTGGAGACTGGGCGTACGTCATTAATAATTATATCAAACCAGAATAAATCACAATTTGCATATTCTCTTTCTTAAGCTTTTATATTTTCACCAGAAATGATTTGAATAACTGTTTGTGTGTTTATGATTGTTTATTTTCATACCTATTGATTTCAATAATATGCGAAATTTTTTTCAAAGTTTTTAAGTTTTTTTATCTTACACCAAAATTTGATTGAACTATAAGAATTAACAATAAAAATAACCCAAAATAAAACATAAAAGCTATAATTCATATCATTTACAAATTATAAAATTCATCGTTGATACTTTAGACTCCATGCATGAACTACATAAAAAAACCCATACAGCTAAAATTCTCAAAGGAAAATTTAATTTGTCATTTTTATAATTTTAATTTAATTATCTGATTTGTAATCAGGTGCCTGTAGTTTTTTTATTGGTTATTACAGTTTTCTCATGCATTATTCTCTATACTCATAATCTAGTAATTAGGGACTGATGTGGATGTTCATTAAGCGACATATATAAGTTCCCACAAAATTTAAAACAAAAAAATATTTTTAAAATAAAAACAATGTAAATTGGTTGATTTTGGTTTTATTTAGATTTATGTGGCAAAATAAAATTAATTTATATATGTGCTCTATAAGAGTCACATCATGAGCCACTAATATCATTTTTCTTACAAATTAACAAATTATCAGTATAGAGACCAATGTCAACAATTAAGAAAAGTGTAAGGACCACATTAGAAACAAAAAACTGCTAAGATCTAATTACGAATAGCATGAAATTATATGGACCATATATATTTAATTCTAATAGTCACTACAGGCCCAATGAATTTTGTTTTGTTAAAAAAATGAATATATGAATAATAAGAAGAGCATTACATAAGATTGACGTAGTGCTTTGGCATGGAAATTATAAACTAAATTTCCAACCCGAAATCAGAATAAAAATTAGATGGAGATATGACTTTTTTTTTTTGGTCGAGAGATATGACTTTACTCTATAGACAAGATAGATGCAAAGCAGGAAAGCAAATATGCGACATGTATAGGTTGTCAAACAAAGTTGCTATAGTGAAAGAGATTCTGAGTAAAAAAAAGATAGATAGTGAAAGAGATGGGAACATATATAGCTTTTATTTGTGTGTGTGTGTGTTTTTTAATAGTACTACCCTTGGATTGTCTTGGAACCTTCAATTTTACTAATGTAGACAAAAATAATGTCTCTAACCTTTTATAAGAAAACAATTGTATGAATTAACTTCGCAGTTTCCTCTCAGAAATAGATTTATATTTTATAACACTAATAATGATACTTCTTTCCGGTCCTAATTATAAGATTACGTTGATTTTTTTAAAAGAAATTAAGTAAACTAATTAAATTACTTTAGAGTATTTTTATATTTATTTTTTTCTTTAAACTAATTAGTTCGACTAATAAATTAATATATAATTTAATGATACACAACATATGATATGATTAAATAACTTATTTAGCTTCTTTAATCTTACAAAAAAAATCAATCCGATCTTATAATTAAGACTAGAAGTAGTATTAAATTAGAGAACAATTCTATCAATTTACGTGACGCACGTTAAGTGGAGGAAGCTAGTTTTGTCAGAAAAGAGGCATCCTACACGTCATTCAACTTCCAAATAATGGATACCCTTTCTTCTCTCTCTCTCTTTTTTTTTTTTTTTTCTCCAAACTATTCTATATTACACTACTATAAAGTAGAGATTTATTGTCTCTAAGAAACAATCGTTTTTAAAAAACTAGGTGGAAAAAAAAAAGTTGTGATATTTTTATAATTTTTACCTTACTTTTAATGTTTGTTTTTCTAAAAAAAAAAAAAAAAAAAATCTTCAACGTCCACATTGAACATCCGTTTCGTAAAAATGGACGTTGAATGTATACCCAGTTTTTTCAGGTATATTCAACGTCCTTTTAAAAAACTAAAAAAAAAAAAAAATCAATGTATACCTAGTTTTTTTAAGGTACGCTCAACGTCCGTTTTTAAAATGAACGTTCAATGTATACACAGTTTAGTTTTTTTAGATACATTTAATGTCGTTTTCTTTTTTTAAAAAAATGGATGTTAAATGTATTTGCTTTTTTTAAAAAAAATTTTCTTTAATGATTTTTCTTAGTCTACATCTCAACCTCATTTCGTCCCTCTCCTCCAACCTCATTGCGTCTCCCTCTCCCTCTCCTACTCCTGCTCCATCCTTTCTTATCTCACTCTTAGATCCATTGCCTCTTGCTGATAGTGAAAGGTTTGCTTTCCGTCTCTACTAAGGATCCTCTTGAACGACAACATGCAACTCATTGGCCACCTGAATAGCGATTGAGTCGATGGGACTCGTGTAATACTCTAAAATTCTTATTTAGTTTAACCACTACATTTTGATAGACAATGCCTATTAAAAATAAGTGAATATGTGGTTTCAAAATTTAGTAGCTTATTCAATTTAATTTAGGGAATTCTCTTTTAGAATTAAATAATCAAAGACCCAAATTTTCTAATCTTCATTTAGGGATCATAAAATAACCTAAAATTATCATATTACAATATAGTACATATTTAATCATAAAGAGCCATAAAATGTTATAAAAATACCTAAATCAATTAAAGGAAATTACCAACAATTAAAGGACAATTAAAGTTACAATAATTAATTTAATTGTATTAATTTTCAAAATTAATTAAAAGGCATATTAAAAGTCATCAATTAGGGATATATTAATTTAATGAAAGGTCAAGAACCAATAAGGGTTCAAGATTAGCATAAAATGAATTATTAATGATCATAATTAATTTAAGAACCTATCACACCTTGACAAATATACCTAAAAGGCTAAAACACTACATTAGGGAGGCTAATTAGGATTGGATAATAATTCCCTAAAGTCTATTGTGGGGGACGAATTGCACAATGATGAGAGAAGAAAAGATTAAACAATAATATAATATAAGAGCACATGTGATATTAAATAAAATTCTTCAATAGTAAGTAGGATTTTTCTATACAAATAGAAGACCAAGATCAAATCTAATAAAGTGTAATCTAAAGGTTCCAATTCATTACATAAAATAAGCTTGCACTAATTGAGATTAGTTGTATAATTCTTCAAGATGATTAGAGACAAATTAGAAGTATCAAATGAGGGCTAATTATATTTGAAAATAATTAAGCCAAAGAGAATGAAATAATATCTCGAGTAATTAAGTCTAAATCTTCATGTAATTGAGATAGCTAATGGCAAAATATAATTAAGGAGCATGTAAACACTTGATTAACATGATAATTAAGAATTGCTAATTAGTGTTGACAAGTGAACAATGACACCTAAGCCTTGATTATGTCATCAAGATAGCATCACAAGGATGACATCACAAAAGCACATGTTTTATAGTGAAGGGTGAGGATTAAAACTTCTTTATTAAGTTTAGATCTAATGGTTCTAATAAATCACCTAATTGAACTAAATCCATGTGAATTTGGATGAGCCAATGAGAAATCAAAGAATTAAGTTAAATCCATGTGATAATAAAAGAACCAATGGGAAGCTTTGAACATTATATATTAGAGACAAATAAAACACAAATCATGAGCCAAGTGAGAGGGAGCAAGGCACAGTTTTGGGCTAGCTTGGAAGAGAAGAAGAGATTTAATGTATTATAATTACATAAACACACATATGGGATAATTGGCACGTGGGGGTCATAATAAATGAGAGCACATGCTTGTGCAAGAGGATAGGATTGTGGAAGATAAGGAAAGAGAGAGGGAAGGACGGTTTGGAGTGTGTGTGTATGTGTGTGTGTAGGAGAGTTAATTAAGTTTAATTCAATCTTAACTTGAAATCCACCAATGAAAAGAAATCAAAGAAAATTAAGCCTAAATCCTATGTAAATGGAATCAACCAATGAGAACATTTTTCTTCACAAAATGGGTCTTCAAAGAAGACCAATTCTCTGAGCCATTGATTAAGAAAGATCATCCAAAGGTTAGAATTAAGGATGAGGGGTTGGGAATTACCATTGACACTACTAGAAAAAGGGCAATCTGCGACGGATTTTGCTACGGAATAATTTCCGTAGCAAAATCCATGAAATTTGCGACGGATTAATAAATCCGTCGCAAAATAGGAAAATTTGCGACGGAATTCTTTTTCCGTCGCAAATTTGCGACGGAAACTAAGTTCCGTCGCAAATAAAAGTTAAAAAAAAATGTCAGAGGAATTTAATTTGCGACGGATTTGTATTCCGTTGCAAATATTGCGACGGAATATTTTTCCGTCTCAAACTAGCTGCCAAAATGGCCGCCAGTTTTTCCCTTTTTGCGACGGATTGGCATTCCGTCGCAAAAAACTTTGTTAACCCCCCCGTCATTATGTCATTTTTGTGCCCCCAGCTCATTAATCGCTGCCATCGCCCTCAGCTCGGTGGTCCCCTACCGCCACCCTCAACTCCGCCGCTGGGCCGCCTCCCCTAGCTCGTTTCCCCCCTCAGCTTCCCACCCCCAGCTCCGTCCTCCCCACACCCACAGCTCACCTCTACCTCGGCACCTCCCCACACCCACAGCTCTACCTCGGCACCTCCCCACACCCCCAGCTCCGTCCGCCCTCAACCCATAGCTCTACCGCCCCACCGACGCCGTCAGCCCCCAGATCCAGTCGCCGTCACTACCCAGCTCCCCCCAGCGCCGGCGGATCTCCGGCCTTCAGCTCCCTCAGCTCAGAACAAACAGCGGTACTCTTTTTTTTTTAATTTTTTTCCACATTATTTAGAGAATGACCTACTATTTTGTGTTATTATATGCTAAAGCGTTAATTAATTACTTCATTGTACTAATCAATGATAGAGAGGGGGCTGCACTTTGAGTGGGATTTTATATCTATAGTTTTTTTAACATAAATTCAATCACCTTTATATGTCTGGGAACAGAGAAAGAATGGTTAGCTGAATTTGGGCATCAATCATTAAATATATAATATAGCTTTGTACGAGAAAGTGCAAAAGAAAGCGTAAAGCTGATCAAACTATATATAGGAAAAAATTATACTGATAAAAAGGGAAAAATGAATGGGGGGGGGGGTTTAAAAACTGACAGTTGAAGATGAAGAGGAACTCCATTATTTCAATGACATGTTCGTTTCGTGTGTGTGTGTGGGGGGAATTCTATGAATAATAAATGATTATGTCATCTTGTGTATATTCTTTTGGAATTTCTGTCTCAGGTGATTTTTTTTTTTTTGGGTCAAAACATTCTTATCAAAGTTCTAAAATTTTGCCATTGCGTTATGCACCTTTGGCAATCTTTTCTTGATGATGGCGAGATAAGATATATAAAACTGGCAGTGAACTGTTTTGTGTAACACTTTCATAAGTAACTTACTAACACAAAACATATTAATTAATAATTAACAACACCGCTTTATTAGAGAAGAACATATTAACTAGCTATTAACAGTTTTGTGTAACACTTTCATAAGTAACTTGCAAGTTTTGTGTAACTTGCAAGTTTTGTGTTCTAAGCTGCTTGTTTTTTTCCCCCTCGTTCTATTGATTTGAATGTTGTGAATAGTTCAGGCTTAGGAATCCTTCCCTAAATCCCACAATCTCTTAATGTTTTAAAGCTCAAATTTCACAAATCAATAATAATTTTAAGAGTATTTGAAATTACTAATGGCGGCTCGATCAATTAGAGAAATTACATAATACCTTATAAGCATGATTTTGATTTTTGATATAGATTTGTTGGTTGGTACACTAATAATGAATATCAATTCATTTTTATAAAGAAATATTTGTTGGTTGCTGAAACATAAATCCCGATTAAGTACTTATAATGGAATTTTTTACACAAAAAAAAAATTGTATTTTAATATCTTTTTACTTCTACATAATTTTTTGATCTATATGTTTTTTTTATCATGGACTCACTTTCAATGTCTCAATCTGAAATCAGAGTGTGGTTAGTAGAAGTAAATAATATGATCCTTTGGGAGAGTTAAAAGGGCAAAGTTATATTGTGAATTGGATCTTTGAAAATTGACATGAAACTCATTAAAAAATTATCTTATAATCGACAAGAAACCACTTGATGCATGTATTCACCCATTCCTGTGAGTTTAAATGTCTAATTTTATCATTTGCCACTCATGTATTTTTATTATTGTTGTTATTCTTTATTAATCTTATTCAATGGGCTTAAAATGATTACTCTCATTCAATGGGCTTAAAAGGCCTTAATTTCATGAGTAATGTAATTCAAAGAGAGTTTATATATATATATATATATATATATATATATATATATATATATATATATATATATATAAACAAATTTAACATAATACCCTATGGTTGGACTGATTGAAAAGATAGCTTGAGACCAGGAAACAGGAATATTTAACATCTTATTTCATGCTTAAATGTGGTTTCTATCTTACAAGTTGAGACAAATTAAGTTCGAAGAAATAGTTTATAATTTTGCTGTTTTTTTCCTCTCCACAGTCGTTGTTGTCCATTTACCGGTGCTTTTCTCCGTCGTCCGGCTACTCTGCCCTTCCGGTAAGCTCCCTTTCGTTTCCTTTTTTACCACATTATTTATTATGGTAAATTAGTATAGATAGAAATTGAAAAAATTAGTCATACTTATTACTCATGAATAATTAGGGTAATTTTGGTTACAATTTAACATTATTGTTTATTTAGGTTAAAATTTGGTTAATAAGTAATGTCTATTAAGTATTTAGAGGAGCGGTATAAATATGATTAATTTTGATTTTTCAAATCAATTTTGGGTACTAATCCATTCGGTGAAGGCCACAGGGGAAACTGTTGTGGAAAATCCTGTATATGTTTGGTGATTGTAAATTTTGTGTAGTTTTGTTTATGAACATAATTGTTATTGTGGGCTTTAATTTACAATACTGAGTTCTTACGATATTTAATTTTGTGGAAAATCCTGTATATGTTTGGTGATTGTAAAAACCTGTATATGTTTGGTGATTTTAAATTATTAGTATTGTTCAATTAACTGTATGATATGTGTTTTACGGTTGAAATTAACACCAAATTAAGAATGTTTTCTTCAATACTTGTATCATTTTTGTCTCTATGTGTGTGTGCTCTTAGTATAGATTTAAATACTTTAATTAGCACAACCCCTTGCGTAGAAAATGAAAATTGGAAAAAAAATTATTTCAAGCAATCTCTTCAATATCTTGCGGAATAAGTGAAAAACGAATTAAGTCAAACATACATGGAACCAGTTTCCCAGTAAGCATTAGAGAGAGCTAATCAGGTCTAGACCTTTCAAATATGATTTGGATATAAAGATCTAATTTCATTTTTTTAAATGATGATTTTTAGATAAATATTCATTTTTTGGCAAAAGAGAAAGTTAAAAAGTTATCTTTATGTTATTTTTTATTCCTATTAATTTTTTTAAAGAATATATACGTTTTAAGAAAAATAAAATTTAGATCGTTTAAATTAATTATAGACCATCCATATCTGATTAGCTTTCCCTATTAAGCAAATTACCCAAAAAAAAAAAGTCTTCTCATTTTTAGACCTCCATTCCTTATTAGAAGGAACAAGTATAAAAATCAAGTGGTTCAAATATCCATTTTCCTTAATAAAGTCTCTTTAAGAGAGTACATGAGAGATAGCGAGTGAAATATTATTGACGAGAATTTCAAATCATTGGTTTTCTTATTAAAGTAATTAGTAAATTGATAAATTTTATACTAAATACTTATTCTGTTGTAGGTCACAAAAATTATTAAAGATTTTGAATTTTACATGATATTTTGAATTGACCACTTTTATATATTTGTGACATGTTGAGATGTTAATTAAGTTAGTAACTGAACTAGTTAGGAAATATGGATGGCAACCATGATAGAAGTTGGATGTACAATCGCCTAACTGAGAGAAGAGAACTAACTCAAGCATTCTTGGTGGGTTTACAAGAGTTCATCAATTTTGCTCTTGCACATTCAACTAATTCAAGTAGGGAGATCAGGTGTCCGTGTGTCAAATGTAGGTGTACAAGATTTGAAGATTTTGAGGAGGTCAAAATCCATTTGTGTAAAAAGGGATTCATGAAGGATTATGAGTGTTGAGAATATCATGGCAAAGTCCGACAGACACCGACACCTAGTGGTTATTACGGGGACAGAAGTCATCGAGACAACCTTAATCAATATGAGCAGTTGGTTATGGACGCTACGGGACCGTCGATCGGCCGATATTTCGATCCTGTTACTCATGTTGAACCGTCACACATGGGAGAGGAGACTGATACACATGCCCAACCATCATACATGGGAGAGGATCCTCATCTGGAAGTCGATAGGTTCTATAAAATGCTTCAAGAAGCGCAACGTCCGTTATGGGAAGGTTGTGAACACTTTGAAAATAGTGAATATTCATCGCTATCAGCTACCCTAGCAACACTAAGCCTGAAGACTGATCACCATATGAGTGAGAGGAATTACAACGAAATGATGCAGATCATAAGCAAGGTTGTTCCCAACGACAGTAATTTGCCGAAGGATTTTTACTAAGCAAAAAAAAAGGTGAAAGAGCTTGGGCTTGGATGTGAAAAAATTCATTGCTGCCCTAGGGGATGTATGTTGTATTACAAGGATGATGCTGAGCTGACCAATTGTAAATTCTGTGGACATGACAGATATAAAGTTGTGAGGAAAGGAAGGAAAATTACCCGTCAAGTGTTAAGCAAGATGCACTACTTTCCTCTGGTGCCCAGACTTCAGAGATTGTATGCATCAGAACAAACTGCTACTCACATGAGATGGCATCGGGAGCATCACAGGGATGAAAACTTTGTGACGCATCCTTCGGAGGCTGAAGCTTGGCGTAAATTTGACGAGGCGAATCCTTTCTTTGCTATGGATCCCCGTAATGTCCGTCTTGGTCTATGTTCAGATGGGTTCGCTCCTTTTGATAAAACGGGCAGGAATTATTCCTGTTGGCCTGTCATTGTGACACCGTACAACCTCCCACCTTCTATGTGCATGAGAAGAGAGTTTTTGTTCCTGAACGCGTTAATCCCTGGGCCTTCCAACCCAAAAAAGAAGATAGATGTGTACCTCAGGCCTTTGATAGACGAGTTGAAGATGTTGTGGAGTGAAGGGGTTCTTACGTATGATATATCATTGAGTCAGAATTTCACAATGCGTGCTGCCTTAATGTGGACGATAAATGATTTCCCTGCATATGGGATGTTGAGTGGCTGGCAAACGTCGGGAAAGCTTGCATGCCCGGTATGTCTTGAACAGAATACGGGTTATAACTTGCAACACAGTCACAAGGTCTGTTGGTTTGACAGGCACCGGCGATTCCTACCCCCCGATCATCCGTACAGGACAAATAGAAAAGACTTCATGCGGAATGTTGTCGAACGAGCAGATCAACCTATTCGTTTAAGTGGCCAAGAAATATGGGATAGGGTCAAGTACATTCCAAGTGTCAAAGAGGGGGCTGCTTCCAGCGAACCTGAGGGATATGGTGTTGATCATCATTGGAACAAACGCAGCATCTTCTGGGAACTACCATATTGGAAAGATCAACTGTTAAGACACAACCTCGATGTCATGCATATTGAGCGGAATGTGTTTGACAATATTCTGTACACCGTGATGGACACCAAGGGCAAGATGAAGGACACAGTCAACGCAAAACTGGACATACAAGAGATTTACAGAAGGCCTGCTTTGCATTTGGTGCAGGATGGCAGGGGACGGATTTCCAAACCTAGAGCACCATACACATTAAACAAACAGCAGAATTTAGAATTGTTGCAATGGGTAAAAGATTTGAAACTCCCAGACGGTTATGCGTCAAACTTGAAAAGATGTGTCAACATGCACGAGGGGAAGTTCTTCGGGATGAAGAGTCATGATTGTCATGTTTTTTTTCAGAGATTGTTGCCTTGGGCCTTCAAAGCACTACCGAAGGAAATATGGTCTATTCTAACGGACTTTTCCATGTTCTTTAGAGAAATTTGTGCTTCAGAGCTTAATGTTGAAAAGTTATGGCTCCTAGAGGAGAGTATGCCCATAACGCTATGCAAGTTGGAGACGGTGTTTCCTCCTACCTTTTTTGACTCAATGGAACATTTGCTCGTTCACTTGGCTTAGAAGCAAGGGTAGGAGGCCCGCAACAATATAGATGGATGCATCCGTTTGAGAGGTAATATATATGTCTTTCAATCTGTTATTAATTGAAAAACATGGTACTTTTGTTTATAAATACCCTATGATATTCCATTGTAGGTTTTTACGCACACTTAAGCAGAAGATCAAAAATCTAACCCACGTTGAAGGATCTATCGCTGAAGCATATCTAGTCGAAGAGGCCGCTAAATTTTCGTCATACTATCATCCCCCTGAAATGATGTCAAGATGGAGAAGGGTACCTCGCAACGATGCCGGTGATACAAGGGATCAAAAATCAATATTTAATTATCCAGGGCGAGTCGTGGGAAAACATTGGAAATCAACTCTTGACGGAAGAGATAAGCAAGTAGCGGAGTGGTACATTCTAAACAACTATGAAGAGGTCGCCCCGTACTTAAAGTAAGATTTTTGTTTTTCCGTTTTACTATTACGATAAGTATTAAAGTATTAACTTCATATATATATATATATATATATATATATATATATATATATATTTCTCTTTTTGCAGTTACTTTTCTAATTGGGTCCGATCGGAAAATCCTTCAATGTCGGTGTCCCAGGTTGATCAATTCACGAACTCTGAGTTTCCAAAATGGTTTCGAACCTATTTCGCGAAACATCGAGAAGATCCCAATGAAGTTGCGTGGAGTTTATCTTATGGAACTCCAATTAGTGTTACTCAATGCAGCAGATATATAATCAATGGGTATCGGTTTTCAACTGTTGACACGGATGCAGGTACACAATATTGCAATTATGGTGTATGTTGTCGAGGTGACCAAGTTGACGGGGTGGAGACTGTCTACTACGGGAAGTTACGTGACATAATTCAATTGAAATATCCGTGGGACAATGTGGTGACCCTTTTTAAGTGTGAGTGGTTTGATAACAGTTCGCGTGGGACAAAAATGGACAAGCATGGAAATATTGAGATCCACTGGACAAGGAGATATGCGGTTGGTTATGATCCATTCATCCTTGCTCAACAGGCAGAACAAGTTTACTATACATTATATCCCACATCCTGCCAAGGGTGGAGGGGGGTTATTAAAACCAAAGCACGAAATATCATACCGAAGTCGAAAGAGTCGGATTCAAATGACAGTATGGCTGAACCGTTCCAAGTTGATGTGGAACATCTACTGCCCATAAACATCGAAGACAACGAAATACCAAGCAATCTCTTTGATTCTGCTGCGGATTTAGAATTGATTCCTATACAAATTGACGATGAGGAATCAGAGGATGAGGCAGAATTGATTTACTCTGACAGTGAATCTGAGTTCGATGACTATGAGACTTTAGAGGAATACGGGCAAGCAGAAGTCGATGAACAGGAATCGTCCGGTTGAGATTTGTTAGTTCTTTGTTTTTGACGATCTGTTATACTACATACTTTGTTACTTCACTACTGTAATCAACCCTAAATATCTTTGTAGTTTTTTTTTATTCTTTGACCTAATGTCTATAAGTGTTCAGAGATGGAGCATCAAGGAGGATCTTCAGGTAGTGGACATGGTGGTGGTCGATCCCGGCCCCGTCCTATCAGAGGGGGTAGGGCATCGTCATCTGCCCCTTCTATAGGCAGAGGGCGGGACGGTGCCCCAGAGGTGCCACCGTTTAACATGGCATCGTCACCGTCGGGCTATTTGGCATCTTCACTGTCCCTGTATACGTCGTCGTCGCCTTCTACCCCCATTGATCCGCAGCAAATGGGACAACAGGTTTACTAGCCGAATTCTGATTGATTTACATATGTTTAGTTTCATGAAACCATCTATGTACAAACATCTTTAATATTTCACATTCCTTGCTTAGCACACCCCGTCGTCTCAAAGCCACGTCGGGGAAGAAGGTAGTTCCTCCAATACACTGATCTGGGGCACAACAGATCCTGAGACAGGGATGCTTTGGATCTGTCCTGACAACGACTAGTAAGTCATGCCAAGTTACCAGTAATGTTACTAATCCCTTCTCTAATTGGTTTGTATGCTAATAATATTTGCATGATGTCCTCTGTCTTTAGCTTTGTGCCTCGTGATCCGGTGATGGCTTTCATCTCGGACTAATTATTCCGTAACTACAATCAAGCTTGGACCAGCTGGACAGCGATTCCTACAGAAAATCGAGATGCTTGGTTCGATGAGTTTATGGTAAGTTATTTGTTTATGGTTATTAATTAAGTATTTTTAAAAATTACCGCACTAATTGTTCGTTGTTGATTTTCAGAGGAAGCATATGTCGTTGCCTGAACATCGTGAAGCTCTGAGAAAAGCTTATAATGCCAGGGCAACCCGGTGGTTGTCTCAAAAGCTTTATAACTTGAGACATGGTGGAAGAGGCAGGCGAAATTGGCTTCCACAGGACACTGCAAATGAATTACTTGACAATTGGGCCACCAATGAAAAGTTTCAAGAGAAGCGTGCGAAAAATAAGCAAAATAGGGCCAAAATGGAAGGCCCGTCATATATTGGCGGCTGCATTCCGATGACTGAGTGGAGACGGAAACTTGTGAGTACACGTTATTTTCTATTTAGGTATTCAATATTTTGTACTTTGAAGTAATTAACTATGATCATCATTTGCATTTGCAGGCAGAGACTGGGGTTCCTCCAGAGTCGGTAGGTTGGGCTGCCTTTGAGCGGACCCATTCCCGGTAGTCTGAAGGAAGTGATGAGAGGGAATGGATTAACTCAAGGGCCCACACAGTAGCGGTTAGACATTTATTGCATTTATTACTTGGTTTATGCACCACAATATTTATTTCATTTTACATGTCTTATTTGTTATGTATTTTTGTCTTTGTAGGAAAATTATACGAAGTTGTCGCAGGAGAGAGACTCACAGCGTGAGACTGACCCGTCATCCTCTGTGTCCGATAATGATAGTCTGTTCTTCGAGGCTGCAGGTGGATTTGACAAGAAAGGGAGAGTCTTTGGATACGGTGCCGCTGCTAGCCGACTAAAGCCAACAAAGCGCTCCTCATCCGGCATTGAAGATGTTTCTGCAGGTAAATGTATTTGATATTGATAATTTCCATTCTCTTGTCCGTTCAAATGAAGTCCAAATAATAAATGTACTTGATATTGTTTTTGCAGATGAGATGAAGAAGATGAAGGCTTTGACAGCATAGATGACTCAGGAACAGGAGCGGATGCTTAAAGAGCAAGAGAAGATGAGGCAGATGATGATTCAGGAACGAGAGATGATGGAGGAGCGGATGGCTAAGGAACGAGAGATGATGGAGGAGCGGATGAGGCGGATGCAAGAGGAGATGATGAGGCAGATGCAGATTCAACTCAAGTCCCTAATGAACAAGGGTTCGGGGTCGGCTCCTGGTGATGATGACCATGCTGGTGATGATGATGATGATCACAATGCTGCTGTTTAGACTACTGTTTAGAATTTGCCCTTTGTAACATTGTTAGACTTCTTTTTAGTATTTGGTATTTGTTAGATTACTCTTAATGTGCACTCCTTATAATTATTATTATATCCATGAATCACTACTTTTTGTACTCAATTTTTTAAAATAAAAAAAATGTTTTTAAAAATAATTATTAGTTTTGCTAAGAAATTGTTTCTGTAGCAAACGATCAAATATGGGGAAATTTGCAAAATTTCAAGTTTGCTATGGAAAAATAAAAAAAAAACAAAAAATTAAAAAAATAAATATAAAAAGAAAAAAATTAAAAAAAAAAATTTGCTACGGAAAAAAATTCCGTAGCAAATGCTATGGATCTGTAGCAAATTTGCGACGGAAAGGAATTTCCTTCGCAAATTGCGACGGGTTTTCCTTATCCGTCGCAAATTGCTACCAAGGATTTTGCGACGGAAAAATTCCGTAACAAAATCCGTAGCAAAATGATTTTGCTACGGATTTTGTTACGGAATTTTTCCGTAGCAAAATCCAAAATTTTTTGCAGTGCGATACCATGACATTTTCCTATAAATAGGGACCTTAGTTCTCTTCATTCTTCACACCAAAATCAACCCAAGAGGTGATTTTCTATAGAGAGTAGAGAGAAGTGAGAGCTAGTGGGAAGCAAGAAGGAGGAAGTTCTTCAAGGGTAAGTTTTCTAGTTCTTGAGTTTTAAGCTTTAAATTCTTATAGTTTTTAGTAGAAATATTAGTTTGATCTTTAATCTTTCAATATAATTTTATTTTCATGTTTTTATGGTTAAATATGTCTTTATTTCGAAAGTTTGATGAAAAAGATTGTGGAGCAAAATTCTTGAAAGTTGAAAATCAAAGTAACGAAATTCTGGCGAAATTTACGGTTAGGCATTTTCGAAAGTCAGTCAGAAAAAGGCTATGATTTTATGTAGAAGATGGAGTTATAAAATTATGAACTTTTTTACGGTTAAAGTAGACATCTAGGGCTTTCCAAATATACCTAGAGTGTGTCGTTTTGAATTTTGTACAAATAGGTAAGAATTCTTGAAGAAAAGCTACGGTTTCTAGGTAAAATTCTGGGCAGAGGCTAAAAACACGAAAACTGAGAATGATTCAAAAACTCTGGGTAAAAAAAGTATTTTTACTCAAAAATAGACATCCTAAAGATTCCGGGGAATTTTACGGATCCTCGTTTTGATTTTTGTAGAATTAATTATGAATTTTCAAAGTTAACGAAAATTTTGCCTGAAGTGCTGAAGTCAGCGTTTTTGAGAAATAAAAGGTATATAATTGGAATAATAAATTCACTAGGGGTAAAAAGGTCGGTAGTAGCTAAAATACCTCCTAAGATATTATTTACGAGGTAATAATGTGATAATACTATTATAGGATATCCGAGGAAAAAATCGGAATACGTACCGACCAGGCAAACGTACCACTATCCACAAGGACTAAGGTACGGACGCATATTGTAACACTAACTCTAATGCTTATTGTATGCATATATGTGATGGATGATTTCACAAAGTCATGGATAAGACTTGGTCTTCGGTCATGCACCGTGGCTAAGTTCTGGGGCTTAGTTCACATGTTAATACATTCAGCTTTATACGGATTACAGTCTTGATAATGTTGTTGAGTTTTCTTAGCGCTGAGAACACGATGGGTCGTCGTGGCACTGGTTAGTGCAAACATGGGTGATTGTGCATGTGCTGTGTGCTATGTACTATTGATATGTTAATCTTATATCTGCTTTGTGCTTATGTATTGATTATTGCTAAAATGTTATGAATATCTGTCATACATATTTTGTTATACATAAACATGAGGTTAACCGTTACTTGAGGTCCAATAGGTATTGGACTTCAGCCCTTACTATAACTTCAAGGTCTGGAAGATCGAAGGCTGACGACAGGGGTAAGCAGCCCGCTTGAAGACCCGACTGAAGATTTTGTTTAATTTGGGATATATATCGTTATATTATTAAATACCTGGATAAATGTACCATTATTTTGAACAACCGGATGTGACATAATTAATGTTTTATCTGTTACTCACTCTCTTGAATTGCTTCGATGCACCATTCTGATCAAAGTATATTATTCGGCTTATAAAAACGGGGTGTTACAACTCGGCTCCAAAATTCAAAGTGGCCGAATGGTTTGTTGTCATCTTTGAAAACAATCATCTTGGAATCCTAAAAATAGATGTCGAAGTGCCTTATGTAGTAGTGAAAGGTTGTTAGAGAATCTATAACAATTAATAGCGTTGAATATTGAAAAATAATAATATATAAAGGAATTCTCTCATGAGCGATTAATTTTTGCTGACAAATAGTGACCAATTCCAGAAGGAATTCTTTGCCATGATTAATAATTCTTTCCGTTGGATTTTCTTGGTAAAATTAGATTACATTTCTTTTTATTAAATTTAAACAAAGAAAATAAGTAATATATAGTACACTTTTAGTCGGACTCTTTCTTTTTAATTTTTAATTTTATCTGTTTTTTATACAATAAAAGAAAGTAATTTAAAATGTTACATGTCATACACCAAATAATAAATTGGAATGATTTGATTTCCTTGTCGGATAACAAGGATACATCCACATCAATGTTTAAGCGTATAGAACTTTTTCAGATTAAGCCACCAAAAAAAAAAAAAAAGCGTATAGAACTTTTTTTAAAAAAAAAAACACAAAAAATATAATTCATAAAGCTAATGTTGGATGACAAAAATAAAGATGTTAGTTCTCTTAAGTCAGATTGTAAATATGGACCATATAAACAAAAATTTAAATTGAGAGATGTTTCCCTATTTCAATTCAGTGATGCTCAAAATTCTCTGAAAATTACAGATCGATTACCAAATAATTGGATATCAATTGTAATCAATGGGTTTCATTACAAAATGATAATCTTTTGATGTAGCCATTTCCTGTTTTTTATTGTGCCAACATGTTTTTCTTAGCGAGGTCTTGCTGATTTTCCATATTTTGACCCACTAGTCTTAAAGGTACGGGAGCTTTCAACCCTGCATGCTGGACACATCCAATGCCCCTTTTTGTGGGGGGAAAGTTAATTAGTTGCTCGGTCTAAGTAAGAATTATATGTTTTTTCTTCTTGGCGTCCTACCATTTGTCACCAAAAGAATATTTTACTTTTTGGATTTGGGAAAATGATAAAAAAAATATTTTTGTTCTGTTCTGAGAACAAGATTTATTGGACTTAACTAGGTTGTCAAGCCTAGAGCCTACGTACCCTGCAAAGGGATCAAAGTCCACGTAGTTCAAGACACACACAGGCGTGTAGCCAAGGGGGTGGGGTGTGTGCTCTGTGTGGCAGAAAGTAAAGGAGTTTAGAGTTAGAACCCGTGCACCTGTTTAGGGTTTCCTTCTATTTATAGAGGAATCTGGTGCGAGTATCTCTCTGCATTGATGAGCCATATCCTTGATTGGGGAATCAGGATTTATTTGTTGGGATCATGATTGAGGGAGAATCTCCATTAATCAGGTCCTAAATTGGTGGGATCCTTCATTATTGCTCATCATAGCACGGATTCTGTTTCCAGCGCAGTTGGGCTGAGGTCCGGACCTGGGCCTATTGGGCCGGTCCGTAACAGTTGCCCCCCAGCTTGGTTGTTCAGGCTTCTGGACGGCCAAGGTGTTTATTGCCCCCGGTCCTCTGTATGGCCGAGGTTCGTTGTTCGGACTGGGTCGGCTCCTGGCAGCCGTGACCCTTTGTCCGTACCGGATCGATGGTCGGCTGGTAGTATACTCATCCTGCCTAGAACGCTGAGTTTGTCTTGTTCGAACGGCCGTTTACGCTTCCCGAGCTTCCAGTGCCCGTTGGTGGCCTCGGTCTCGCGCCTCTTGTCTTTTGGGATTCTCCAGACGCTTTGGGATTTGCTTCCCGCACGTCATTATTGTGGACTTACAGTTGTCGGGCTTTTATTGGGTGCGTTCTGCAACCGCCGCGCCTCTCCGTTTTTCGAGGTCTGCCCGCATTTATTGCGCTGGCGTCGTGCTGTCCCAATCTCGTCACGTCTGTACAGGAATAGACCATCGCACCCTTGCATTTGGTTTTAAATAGCCCTCTTTCTTCTCTCATTGGACCGGCTTATAACTGCCACGGCCCATAAGGTGGCTTTAAGTCTGGGGCCTGGCTTCTCATGACTTTGAGAGGTTCAACTCTCGTCATCTCGCCCAGAATGCCCTGCGTCAAGTAGCCGGGGTGATTACCCAACCCGGATCGGTCCAGGGTGCGTAGCAGTGAGCTGGTACCTACATTTGAATCCAGGTGTTGATCTCGGTCGTCTACCCCACAAATCCGAGGTGATGTCTCTAGGATTTGGGATAAAGCCGAAGCGGTTCGCCTTTCTTTGAGGTTGGAATCCTCCTTTAGGTTACCCGGGTTAGATTGCTGTGAATCTATACCCTCTTGCCCATCTACTGCATAGTGCGGGGTTGTGTCATGTTGACCCCGGTTACCGATGCCTTTTGCTCAAAGATCCGAGGTATGCCTCAAGGATCCAAGGTGATGTCAAGGAGTTCGCTCGACTTTGGGGTCGGGATCCTTATGCATTCGCCATTACCGTCTACTGACATCTGGCGACTTGTGAGTTCTGCGCAGACTTGATGTGTCCGTCGTGTCACGTACTTCAGCCCTTCCTTCCGAGCTTAGAGGTCTCTAGGCTGCCGAGGCGCTTTTACTGTTTTATTCCAGATTTCGTATCCGAATTGCTCCATATTCCAGATTTCGTATCCGAATTGTTCCATCTTTGACACGCTTTTGTCCGAGTCTTCGATGAGTTTGGATTCATAACCTTCTACTCATTCGTTAGCTCGGATTCGTAGCGCCGGGTTTTTCTCCCGAGGCCCGGTCTTTTATCTTCCCTTTGCACTTTGCTTTTGCTTAATCAGGTCTGACATTAAATGTTGATCCGAGGTATGCCTCAACCTCGGTTCTTTTTCTTAGCTGGCCTTGGCCCATGCTTTACAAAGTTGCTTTGTGTTGCTGAAAGCCTAACGGTGCCACTCCCGTCTTGTTGCCCCCCAGCCTGGCAGTCGAGGGCTCTGGGCTGCCGGGGTGCGTTGGCCGCTTACCCTGGATCTCATGTCCGAGGTCTTCATTCCCTCCATCGAGGTGGTTCCCTCGAGTTGGTCTTGGCCAAAGGTGCTCTCCGGGTTGTGCATCAAGCCCATTCTGACACGACTTCCTCGTTCGAAACAGACTGCCTCCGGCTGCCTTGACACGGCCTTCGATCGAACCAAGCACTTGAATCGGCCGTACACCTGAACCTTGCCGGGTATGCCTACCGGGCTTACGTGAAGGACGGTGTCCGGGTTCCGCTCCGTCTTGCAAGGAGGTGATGAGGCCGGGTCAGGAGCTCCTGAGGCTAGTCTGTCTAAAGAGGTGGTGCTCTCTGGTGATGCTGCTTTTCCGAGCTAGGTCGCCTGTGCCCTATCACTCTTCTATATGCTCGACCGGTGTTTATGTCCGGGAGTTTATTGACCGCATTAAGTACAGGTCTATATACTCGACCAGCGCTTATGTTCGGGAGTTTAGTTTATCGACCGCATTAAGTACAGGTCTATATACTTGACCATCGTTTACGTCTGGGAGTTTAGATATTTGTCGGCTATAATGGATACGAGCCGTTCGGATGGCTTAGATAATGGGTAAATCACTCTTTTATCTAAGTCTTGGTGTTTGTTGGCCGCATGGGTGCGGGCCATTTGGATAACTTAGGCAATGGCAAACTTACTCTTTTGTCTAAGTTTTAGTGTTTCTCGGCCGCATGGGTGCAGGCCGTCTGCTCTCTACCACACTTAGTGTGTGGGAGATTGGGGCAAGGTTGTCTTGTTTCAGCCTCGTCAGGCATAACTAACCGTACTGCCTCGGCCCGACTTTCTATCAGTCGAGCTCCAACTTTCACATAGTCGGATTAAGTGTAACCAGCGTAAGGGCAGGACTATCACGTGTCTAACCGAGGCTTCGTTCGCCTGGGGTCGGACATTTTGACCTAATCAGGGTCGGCATAGTAGGCTGCTTGCTTACCTGGGGGAGCGTTGACGCGTCAATTTCACGAAAGGCCACGTATGGCGCCTTCGCCGAGCTCTAACCAATGCCTGTCGGAGTACAACGGCCGGTTTTCGTACATCTAGATGTTTTTAGTTTTCGGCCGGGTACATGACCTCGGAGCCGTGTGTTGGACCGGGCTTATTAGCCTTGGTTCCATGCCGGGTTTCAAGACCTCGGCTTCACGCCTGGTTTATGGACCTCGGCTTCACGCTAGGCTTTATTGATCTCAGCTTCATGCCAGGTTTATTGACCTCGGCTTCACGCTGGGCTTTATTGATCTCAGCTTCATGCCGGGTTTACTGACCTCGGCTTCAGTTTTTGGACCGGGCTTCATGGCCTCGGTGTCAAGTGTTGACCGTGCTTAATGGCCTCGGTGTCGGGACTTGACCGGGCTTAATGGCCTTAGCGTCAAGTTTTTTGACCGGGCTTAATGGCCTCGGTGTAATGCTTAAGCAGTCATTCGTGCACGTCTTGGAAATTTCCACTGAAGAATTCTTTGTCTAGGATCTGCGCGCGGAGTCCATTCTATATGGCTCTTTCACCGAGCTTCTTGTCCTGGGTTTGTTGGCCCTGGTTTAATTTATGCCGGGTTTAGGGACCTCGGCTTCATGCTTAGGCAAGTGCTTGTGCACATTGGTGAATCTCCTCGGTGGGATCCTTTATTGATAAAAAGTAGCCCTAAGAGGCTTCACAAAGAAAAATGAGTGAAAAACGAAATAACTCGAACTTTGAAGCTGTAAATAATAAGTCATTTGGAACCGGGACGGGGTCTAGCTATGGTAGATCTTTAGCTTGTCAGTGTTCCAGGTTCTTTTGACCGGCTTCCGTGCCAGGGTTTCCAGGATGAATGCCCTCCGTTGAGCTTCTCCTTGATCCGGTAAGGGCCTTCCCAGTTCGCCGCAAGCTTTCCGTTCTTGGCATTCTTACTGCCTATGTCGGCCCGTCGGAGTACGAGGTTCCCCCGGTTGAATGACCGCGGTCTTACCTTCCTATTGTACTTAGCCGTGAGTAGCTACTTGACGGCTAATTCCCGGCAGCGAGCCTTGACTCGGATTTCGTCTATGAGGCCCAGGTCGGTCTTCAAGGTATCGTCGTTCGACTCCTGCCCTTCTTGTTTGGCTCTAACCTTTCTCCAGGATGGTTGCCCGATTTTGACCGGGATCATCGCTTCGCATCCATAGGTTAACCTGAACAGGGCTTCCTGGGTCAAAGACTGTACGCTTGTCTGGTATCCCCAAAGAACGCTGTGTAGCTGCTCGGTCCAGCTGGTGTCCGCTTGCAGCATGCGCCTCATCAGTCCGTCCAGGATGATCTTGTTGGCAGATTCGGCCTGGCCGTTTGACTGTGGGTATTCTACGGGTGAGAAGTGTTGTTTAATGTCTAGGTCGGACATTAATGCTTGGAATCTATGGTCCATGAACTGGGTCCCATTGTCCGTGACGTAAACGATGTTGTGCCGGGAAAACTTTATTACTCTAGCCGAGGTTATTGTGGCGAGTAGCTCTGCCTCGATCTACTTGGTGAAGTAGTCTACTGTGACTATGAGTCATCTGCATTGCCCCTGCGCCGGTCGGAATGGTCCGAGGATGTCCATGCCCCCTTTGCAGAAGGGCCAGGGGGCTGGCATTCCTTTCAATTCTGAGGGGGGCGGCCGTATGATCCTGACGTGTTTCTGACAACTGTCGCACGTCTTGGCCTTCTTCATGGCGTCATGCTTCATAGTGGGCCAGTAGTAGCCGGCGCGTAGCGCTTTACTGGCGAGTGTCTTGCCCCCCATGTGGTGGCCGTTGCTGCCTTCGTGAAGTTCGGCTAGCACCTATTTTGCCTCGATTTCGCCGAGGTATCGCATCATCGGGCAATGCAGTCCCTTTCGCCGAGGTATCGCATCATCGGGCAATGCAGTCCCTTTCTGTAGAGCTGATCATCCACCATTGCGTAGAGAGCGGCTTCTCTGATCATTTTTTTTTTGGCCGCGGTCGAGTCGGTAGGGATAATTCCCCTTTATAGGTAGTCTTCTATCGGCTTCCTCCGGTCGAGTCCTGAGATGGTCATGATACAGCTCGGCTCGGTCAGGCTCTACTGGATCACGGTCCCGTGATTGTCCGGTCCCTTAGTGTTTGCCAGCTTGGAGAGGATGTCGGCTCTCTCATTCTCCTCTCTTGAAATATGGGAATCGGGCATTTCCTCGAACTCGGCCATGAGCTCTTTGGCGTGGCTTAGGTATTCCGCCATAAGAGGGCCTTTTGCTTGATAGCTGCCGTTGATCTGGGCGGCAACGAGTTGCGAGTTGGTTAAGACCTTTACTGCAGCCCGGCCAATAGAGCTTCGTACTCGGTTTGGTTGTTGGAGGTCGGGAACTTCAGCTGGAGGGAGTGTTCAGTGGCGACCCCCTGGGGGCTTTCAACAATGACTCCTGCACCGCTGCACTTAGCATTGGAGGATCCGTCCCCGAAAACTTTCCAAGCCTCGTCGCTTGTTATTGCCGGGGTGAGATCCCTAATGAAGTCCGCCAATGCTTGTGACTTGATCGCTTGCCGAGCCTCGAATGCTATGTCGAATTGTAGCAGCTCAATGGCGAGGTGGTCTACGAGTCCGGGGAGTTCTGTCCTCCACGCGGTGTTCTTCTCGGTCTCGGCCCTCTCGACCTCGGCCCTCCGTGGCAATCCGGTTGGTGCGGTTAACACCGTCACCCTGGTTTCCAGAGTCATGGGTATTTTCTGGGGACGGTAGGCGGCCTCGTACTGCGCTCGTCCTACCATCCAGTTCGCCGTTGTCCCGGCGTGTGTTTCTCATTTTTCTTTATTTTCGAGTCTTTTAAGGGATGACTCTTGCGTCCTCCGTCAGATGCGGACGTCGGCTTCGACCGCCTGGACGTCTCGCCTGGACGTCAGCGGCGTCTCGTCTGCCTGAAGGGAAGTCGCCGCGTCGGTCGCGTGTCCTTCAAGAGTTTTTTTTCTGTTGCGGCGGCCCCTGTGACTGGTCAGGTTCGATCGGCGGTCGGCTTGCTTGGGGGTCTCCGCCAACAACCAGTTACGGTGGGTTTCTGCTGTGGCTTCTGGTGCTTGCCATCAGTGGTGTTTAACCAGATTTGGTGTGACCGGGTCCGCCTTCGAAAATTCACATGAAGCCGGGGCTTTAACCAGATTCGGTGTGGCCAGGGTCCGCCTTCAAAAGTTATCACGGAGCTGGGATTTTGACCAGATTCTGTGTAACTGGGGTCCGGCTTTAATAATTCACACGGAGCCCGGGCTTTAACCAGCTTGGTGTAGCCGGGGTCCGTTATCAAGGATTCTGTGGGATCCGAGGTTGTACCCATATTTGGTGTAACCGAGTCCTTCTCACAAACAATTATAGCCAGCATGGATTCGCTCAACTGAATGCAAGGTTGACACTCTTGCTTCCGAATCTGCCCATGAGGGGTTGCGGCTTTTGCAGCACGAACACTAATGCAAGTGATTGTCCCTATCTTCATATTGATGGGAAACGGTTGGTGGATAGTGTTGATGAGCACAAATTTATGCAATTATGCGGAATTGTCGAAGCTAGTGGGACTAATGGTTGACATCAGCCTGCTCGGAGCCGTTGGGGAGCGCCTTCATAATCATCCTTGAAAACGAGGATGTGATCTCGGCGTCTCGGCTCCTCCTCATCTCGGCGTATTATCAACCTCGGCTATCACGATGGAGTCGAGATGCGTTGAATCAGCATCGGCCTAACAACGCCCTCAGCAACCACGATTTGTCTGTTTGCCATCACCGAGTAGTAAAAATAACTCCTTTAGGATGGCATGGAGAGTTCAAATGTTGTGGTTGTTTATGATCCAAATAGAGCACGCCAGAATTAAAAAGTCAGGGTTCCCAAGAAGAGAGGATAATGATCCTTCTTCTTAAAAGCATTCCCAAAGAGAAAATCTGACGATCCTTCCAACTATCTAGGTTCCCAAGTGTCAGGACGGTCGAGTGGTCTAAGGCGCCAGACTCAAGTTTTGGGTCCTCTAACGAGGGCATGGGTTCCCAAAGAGAGAGGAAGAGGATCCTGAGGATCTTGGAGAGAGGGGATGTCGATCCTGAGGTTCTCCATGCTTTCTATTGCTAGTTGATTAAAGAGGAAATTCCTTCGACTTCTTCATTGCGACTATCCTAGGTCGCGGGAATCAAATAAAAATTTACCGATTCCCCACGGACGGCGCCAATGTTCTGTTCTGAGAACAAGATTTATTGGACTTGACTAGGTTGTCAAGCCTAGAGCCTACGTACCCTGCAAAGGGATCAAAGTCCACGTAGTTCGAGACACACACAAGCGTGTAGCCAAGGGGGTGGGGTGTGTGCTCTGTGTGGCAGAAAGTAAAGGAGTTTAGAGTTAGAACCCGTGCACCTGTTTAGGGTTTCCTTCTATTTATAGAAGAGTCTGGTGCGAGTATCTCTCTGCATTGATGAGCCATATCCTTGATTGGGGAATCAGGATTTATTTGTTGGGATCATGATTGAGGGAGAATCTCCATTAATCAGGTCCTAAATTGGTGGGATCCTTCATTATTGCTCATCATAGCGCGGATTCTGTTTCCAGCGCAGTTGGGCCGAGGTCCGGACCTGGGCCTATTGGGCCGGTCCGTAACAATTTTAAAAATATAAAAATGACTAAATACAATTCTGACTTTCAACATATCCCAATCAGCTTTTGAAATTCTAAAATGTTATGGCTTCTATCGATTCTCTCTAGTGATTTTTGCTTTTATTGGTTCTCAATTTCAATTTCTTCCTTTTGCCTTCAACAAATGTTGATACTTTTTAGATATCTTTTCATCTTCTCCTATTCCTCTAACTTTTTGGTAGGATGGGTTTTGAGTATCTACTTCTGACATCCAAACCATATTTTGAAAAAAATAAAAAATAAAAAAGCTTGCAATGATTGTTTTTCAAAATACAATCGTTGTAAGTAGAATTACAACGACGGTAAAAAAACATACATTTATTTTAAAACTTTCAATGATGCTCACATACACTATCCCTTGAAAACAATCATCTTAGGATCCAAAAAATGGACGTTAAAAATGCCTTATGTAATACTGAAAGGTTGTTAGAAAATCTATACCAATTAATAGTGTTGAATACTGAAAAATAATAGTAATATATAAAGGAATTCTCTCATGAGAGATTAATTTTTGTTGACAAATAGATGATTATATTTCTAGATGAATTCCGGAAGGAATTCTTTGCCATGATTAGTAATTGGAGATTAGGACAAATGTTGCATCTTTCTAATTACTAATAGAAGTTTATACCTACTATAATCAAACAAAAATAGTTTATTCTTTTTTCCTTTCGTTCGATTTTCAAGGTAAAATTAGATTACATCTCTTTTTATTAAATTTAAACAAAGAAAATAAGTAACATAAGTCTACTTTTAGTCGGACTCTTTCTTTTTATTTTTTGACTTTAACTATTTTTTATACAAGAAAAGAAAGTGATTTAAAATGTTCCATATCATACACCAAATAATAAATTGGAATGATTAGATTTCCTTGTCGAATAACAAGGACATATTCCACATCACGTATAGAACTTTTTCAGATTAAGCAAAAAAAAAAAAAAAAAAGCGTATAGAACCTTTTCAAAAAAGAAAAACCCAAAAAATTAAATTCATAAAGCTAATGTTGGATGACAAAAATAAAGATGTTAGTTCTCTTATGTCAGATTGTATATTTGGACCTTATAAACAAAAATTTAAATTGAGAGATGTATCCCTATTTCAATCAGTGATGCTCAAAATTGTCTCAAAATTACAGATCGATTACCAAATAATTGGATATCAATTGTAATAAATGGGTTTTATTACAGAATGATAATCTTAAGATGTAGCCATTTCCTTTTCCTTTTTTTTTTTTTTTTTTTTTTTTTTTTTTTGCGCCAACGTGTTTTCCTTAGCGAGGTCTTGCTGATTTTCCATATTTTGACACACTAGTCTTAAAGGTAAGACTAGTGGGTCAAAATATTGAATGCTTCTTTTTGTGGGGTGAACCCGTGAAAGTAAGTTACTCGGTCTAAGTGAGAATTATAAGTTTTTTCTTATTCACGTCCTACCATTTGTCACCAAAAGTATATTTTTACTTTGTTTTGATTTGGGAAAATGATAAAAAATATTTTAAAAAAATAAATATGATGCTGACATTGAACAATATCCCAATCAACTTTTGAAATTCTAAAATGTTATGGAAAAGGTATTTTTACCCCTCACTTTTATTTTTGTAAATGCCACTTAAGCACCTATTGTTGGTAGCTGGCAGGTAAAAGCTCTGACACCGATGACCCCCTACTAGAGGCCGGTCAATAGAGGCCCCGTGACTTTACCAACAACCAGAGTTCTGGCAAACTAATCCAATTTCTTAAAATTTTGAAACTAAAGTATTAAATAGTGAAACTAGTAAATTGGGTCAATGTTGCTTTTTTTTTTTTTTTTTGACAAAACTACAGATATATATATTAATACTCTAAAACGATACAATACATAAAAATAACCACAAACAGATCTAAAACAAATACAACCAACATAACAACAATAACAATAAAAAACACTAAATACAATATTAGCCAAGCACCGAACATTAAAAATATAAGAGTAGAAGTAGAATCATGAACATCATCGGCTTTCTCGAAACCCAAGGTTAGAAGTGACGAATAAGAGAGTGTTGGTTGAAAAACCCACCCTAAAGGGCACACAATCTTAAAAGCAATAGCTACAATTAAATCAGCTAACTGGGTACCCCATCTTGGGGTAAAGAAACCAGAAAACCCAACCTTAGAAGAAAGAAGACACTTGATGTCCTGAAGAACACTTCTGCTCCTTTGACCAAACAGATCCGGTGACATCGACCACAAACCAGAACCACACCTCTTTAGATCTTCCCCCAAGAACATAGATCCGGGCTACCAAGAGGTAGTCGGACCTCATAACGTCCAAACAGCCATCCAACCAAGAGGATTTGATTTCAGATCTGATAGATCTGTTTATTTCTAGAGACAAGAACACCACCACAAAACCCCATACTATAAAAAAAAGAAACAAAAACACAGAAAACAAAAAAACTCTCACCTCAGCAGATCAGATCTGAAGAAGGAGAGGGAGAAGCTCGCCCCAGTAACGAGAAGGGTGCTCGCCGGTGACCTGCATTACAAGCCGCCGATGAGGGGAAGAAGATCACGAAGAAACGCGGCAGAAAAGAAGAGAGAAGTTGGACCTTCTCTCTCTAAAACACGCGCCCCCTAATCCATGTTGTTGACTATTTCCTAAGAACTACTTTTGTTTTGCTGTTACTGCTTTGGTTTCACGATTTACTACTTTGATCAACTAACGACAATTTTTTTTTAATTTTTTTACATATATAAGGTAATAAATAACGGTTACCACCAATAAACATCATGTATATTAATGTTACCAAAAATTAATTAAATACCGCAAGTGTACAGGTCATAAAAATAAAAAATAGCAAAATTAAGATTGTCCCACAGAGACTTAGTTAAACTAGTGATTAGATGTTAAATATTCATGTTCCTTTAAGTTGAGCAAATCATAATTGTTTTCAATAATAATAAAAAGAAATTTAATAACAACAAGAAACTAAAAAAAAAAACAAAGAATTTGCACAACTAGTGAATTCCAATATCAAGAAATACAATGGAGAATCACTAATCCTTTATTTGTTTCTTTGATTTTATCCTCACTAATTTAATTTTTAACTTTACTTAATTAGCTAATATGATATAGAGTATTAATATTTATAAATGTCTGTCGGTCCATTTATATACCTACCTTAATTAATTTTGCAATGTCTCACACAATTATTAATATGCAATTCAAATCAGGCTCACTTTAATTTGATTATGCGGAGCTTCTAGGTATATATCTATCCTAGACACAAATTAGATTAAAACCTAATTTCCCATTATTTAATCCTAAGGTTAATTTAAAATTCCCTTTGCAAGTTCAATCTGAAATGCCTAAAACATAATTAATGGTGGCCAATTACTAAGCAACAAAAACAAGATAAACTAAAATAAATTAAGCAAAACTAATTAGTATGAATAATTTCTAAAATCCAAATAAGTTCATAGATTCTCTAGGT
The DNA here is from genome assembly GCA_034222035.1 of Acacia crassicarpa. NCBI lineage: Eukaryota > Viridiplantae > Streptophyta > Magnoliopsida > Fabales > Fabaceae > Acacia > Acacia crassicarpa. The sequence goes on from JAWXYG010000005.1 coordinate 13,029,405, forward strand.
TGAAAAGAACCATTTAACCACACATGGTTGTAACCAAGTTCATCACAATAACAATGATCATCAAAGAAGAACCCACAGCCATAATGGAAAAGAAGAATAAAAAAGAATCAAATTAAGGATAAGCTCTATGTTTACTCTGTATTCTTCCTCTCTAACCACTAAGGAATGCTCTCCTTGGCTGCTCCAATCGAAGAAGATAGTGCAAGCAGAGATTACTGTGGTTCCTCAAGCCTTAGCTTGCCTCTATGTTTACTCTATAGTCTTCCTCTCCAACCACTAATGAATGCTCTCCTTGGCAGCTCCAATCGAAGAAGATATTGGAAACTGCGATTAATGTGGTTCCTTAAGCCTCTCCTCTCAGCCTTCCCTTGAACCAATCGTCGACTCCCTTTCTCAGCAATGAAGATGCTAAACCAGAACCTAGAAAGGCCGCTTCTTTATCTTTTTTTCTTTTCTCCCCCCCCCCCCCCCCAAAGTCGTGCCTCATGTGCCTCTCTTTCCCATTCTTTCCCTTCCCCCCCCCCCCCCCCCCCCCAAAACTCGCTTTTCCGAAGCGAGAATGACATCACCCAGAGATCCAAAAGCTTCCGCCTCTCAGTTCCCTCGAAGAAGGTGGCGTCGGAGTTACCTTCTAGTTAACACTCTCTGCAATGCTTCGCTCCCAGGACGAAGACGCCCTCTGCTTCGCTTTCACCCCTAGGAAGAAGAGAACCAATGATGATGAACAGTGTCCTTTTAACAGTGCTCTTTTCTAACAGAAATTGTGTTTCTCTTGGTATCTTTTTCTTATCATCCTTTATAATAACTAAATCATATATGTCTAATCAATATAATACTATTTTAATTTTTCTCTCATTTTTTCAATCAATCGCTTAGATAGACTAATAAGAAAAAATAAGAAAAAAGATTAAGAGATGATCTCCTTCCCTTGCTTACGCCCATAGCTCTCTTTTTTCTTTTCTAGGTCTCCCCCATTTGATTCTTGCTGAAACGGTGTCCCTTTAGCCTCTTGAAAAAATAACAGAAAACAATTCAAATAAAAAGAAACCAACAAAAATAGAGAAAACAACTTCACATAATGTAAAGTAAACTAAACAAAACTCAAATCTTTATGTTTATTTTTCCCGAAACTGTAACTTGTTATTATTTTATTTAAGCTAAACTATTTCTATTTAAATTTAAAAACTATGGTATTTAAATTGAAATCCCTCAAATGGTACACTACTCTCATTTGATCTTATAATAATATAATCTTATAAATCTCTTAAAATTGCATAGATAACTTTCCAAATATCTTCAAAATATTTTAAAATTGGAGAATTATCACACCCCCACACTTGCATCAAATCTTGTCCTCAAGATTTTAAATTCTAAAACAACAAAATTCAAGAAAACCATGGAAGCAAGATTTTTAATGCAAATACTACAAAATTGAAGCCAATTAATTAAAACTTTCAAGAACCAAATTTTCCTAGAAATATTTTCCACCTTAAAAAAATGCAAGTAGGAAGGTAATTAATTTGGAGAAAATAAATTACAATAGAATGTTTCTCACAAGTCAAGTGTTTACAGTTATTGGACGTGTATTATGTGAGATACATCCAAATAATTGATCCTGTTTTAAAATGACACAAGAATTTTCAATGTCAACTTCCAAAAGCCATATCTCTTTCATCTAAACCTCTTTAAGCTTGATCTTAGCTTATGTGAAATGAATTTTGAGTTTAGTTTCATATGCAACTGGTTTCACTTTAACTGAACGTGTCATTTGTGAGATACATCCAAATTACTGAATTTATGTTCGAACTCCTTTGAGCTTACTATGAATTTTTGTGTGACACATTGGGAGTCTTGTTTCATATGCAACAAGTTTCATTTCAATCAGATATGTGGCTTGAGATATATGAATAAATTGTTGAACCTCATACATGCTGATTGTAGAATAGTTGAGCTGAACAGAGTGGAAAGAACAGTGAACTCACTTGAGCGAATCATGTTCCACTCGAGTGGAACAGTGCATCACTTGTAGATCTCACTCGAACGAAGCCAAGAGTGATGTTATTGTTCATGTTCATGTTCATGTAGTGTATTGTAGCATGTTGATTCCTATTTATCGTAAAGCTTATATAGCTCATTTTACCTCCGAATTAAGTCATTCTAGCTTCCATTTTATTGTAGAAACTTTAATATTAAAACTAGGAGCTTGAATATTGATATTTCAAATATATTTTGCAAGTCTTTCTTTCTTTAATCTCTTCATGATTGGTCTTCAAAATCTTTTGATAATTTCTTGCTTTCTTGATTAAAGTCTTCAATCTTTTTCTTTTTCTTCCTTTTCATCAATCCAACCTTTTGGATTATTTCTTAATAGTCTTCTTGATCACTATCCATAATTCAATTTGATATCTTCTAATCTTTGATTGACTAATCTACATTAATTATAGCAGTTAGTCAATGTAAAATATAAATATATTATACAAACTTTTTGTACTTAATACTTGACATTTTGTATCTATATTTGACATCAAAAAAATTAATCATATCTAACAAGTGTATATTGCCTTGTGAGGTGCGAGCTACAATCATCAAGTTATGTTTCTTTTTTAAGTCACTTTGTAGTTAAGTGAAAGACCCTAAAAAATTTCCAACATTGCAAAACCGAATCGTACACACATTGTGTGATTTTAACATTTATTTTTCTCTAGCACTCTTTGATATCATGATCCACCTTACAACTCACTTGGTTAGAGAGGTACAACTTTGTGGCCTGACCTATGTAATGTGGATGTACCCAATTAAACGTTTCATGAAGATAATGAAAGGGTTTGTGAAAAATCAAAGTCATCTAGAGGGTTGCATTGTTGAACACTATATCAGTGAAGAGGCCGCTAAATTTTCTGCCACATACTTAGAGATGCAAAGGATATTGGGCTTTCTGTGCCTTGACATGAGAGAAAAAGGACTGATAGGGAAGGGATCATAGGCAAGAAATTTGTAACCATCTCAAACCAATAGTTGGAATAAACACACCTATATGTGTTGCACAACTCTAAAGAAGTTGACGTGTACGTGCACAACCATATGCATCAAATTCAAAGGGAAAATCTCTACAAAATAGAAAGGTGGTGTGCACAACAATAAATAAACATTTTACAACATGGTTTTAAGATCAAGTCCTTCACAAGTATAGATCTGATCCTAAATCACATTCTGGAAAATTGAGGTTCTTAGTATAAGATCCAAGCAATCAAGTGACGTCTTATGCAAACTAATTCATCAATGGGTTCACCTTCTACACGAAAGAGCAAGATGATCGAAGCAAAATGCAAGATAGTGTTGTAACTGCTTTTGCTAACATCATGCATGTATTGAGTTTCAAAGATAGAAATCCTATCTATGCAAAGATGTCATACTTTCGGGTGATTAAGTATATCTTGGATCGGATCATCTCGATTTTTGGGTTCTCTTATTTTGTTGCAAATAGGTTGACAATAAATATTGCTTGAGAATTGATATTACTACCCCATAATTTTTATAAAAAATTGTTGTTGATATTTAACGGTCTTTAGCTAGAAACTGTAATATATGTTTCCAAAACACTTAATGTACGACTCCTTCCAATAACCATTATATTTATGTAACAATATAGCAATACATTACAGGTGTCTTCATCATTTCATTGAGCCTCCATATCCTATGCTTCTTCAACTGGAGGCAATGTTGCGGCATGCATAACAAACTGACCATCATGTTGTGTGGAGGCTTTCTGGATACCTCTTCAGTATAAATAGGAAGGCCAACCCCATACTTGATGAATATGAGATTGACCATTATCCAAAAAAAAGATCTTGGCTAATCTTCTAGTGATGGGTAGCCTAGTGATCTCATCAGTTCATCAAGCTACTTTCCATAGTTCTTGTTTTTGTTTCTTTTTCCTTTTTAAATATCTTATAAAAAAAGAAGAACATATCCAATGGTTCTTATAGTAAAATCTTCATAAATAAAATAAATAATGGTTCTTATAGTGTTCTTTCATAACTATAGTCATGAATTCAAAAATAAATAACAATTTCATTGAAACAACCGTCATGTAACTCATGGCATGGGAAAAAGAACAACTTTCAATAACACCTACAAATTATCTATCTTTCCTAACTACTCTTATTTAAAGTACATTTTCATAAATCTCTAATTAAATTCACCTATTTTATTTTTTTTTTCTTGTTATATGGTGGTTGATAAATAAGTAACGGTTATTAAGAAAAACTCGTCACATATTAGAATGCCATTTCAAATTCCTAATGGTTATTAAAAACCAACCGTCACCATTTATATAATATAATGATCCTTAAAGCTGAAGGACGTGACGACTTGATAATATACAAAAATCTCTCTATAAACATCCAAAAACTGAACTCCACTTTTGCACTTCATAGCAAACTGTAGGCTTTTGTTCTTCCTCACCAAAATTATAAACAAATGCAAGAGAACTTCTGCTTTATCTTCTCAAGACAAATCGAAAGATAAACTCCCTCGGCCAACAAGGCATGATCCATACAACTTACGAGCTCCATCATATGGTTCAGGTTTACCTGCGAGAGAAAGACACATGGCCCAATGCTTGAAGGAACTTACTACTCTATTCGCTCTTTGAATTAGAAGGTGGACAAGTTATTGGAGAATGGAGAATTTGATAAAACATCTTTATAACTTGTTATTTTTCATTTTTTAAATACTTTCTCTGTTTTTTTTCCCGTAAAATGGTGGTTGCATAATCAACCATAATTTTGTTTTTGGGAAAAAAAGTATAATACATAAAAGTTATTAAGTAAAACCCATCACTTATTAGAATACCACATAAAAAAAGTGAAATACGTAATGATTTTTAAAAAAAATTGTAATAAATGTAAATAAATAAGTAACAGTTCTTACGGAAAAATTGTGACGTAAAGTCTTAGACACGATAACCCAAAAAACCTACTATTCCTCTTCTATTTAAATGGCTGAAAGAGAATACACTTGACACTTAGTCCATTAGAACAAAACCTACTAAAATTGAAACCCTACAACTCCTTTTGTCTTTTCCTATAGTCGAGAGTTGTTTTTAGTCGAATCTCACCATAAAAAGCTTTCGTCCAACTTCTCATCGACAATTGCGCTAGTGAATACACTTGACCCTTGTCTCAACGGTTGCCGTGCGAGTTGTTTTTGTTCGTGAGTCCTAGCTAGGTGTAGTTATGATTTTCCTCATCCATTTTGCATTATCCTTCTTGTGTTCACTTCTACCAATTTCTCTCCTATTTCTTGTAGTGTTCAACCTAGCTAATTGGGTTGCCTTTGTGAAGTTACGACGCGATAAAGCATCCATGGTGAATTTATGTTTTTTTAGAAAATCCATATTGCTCTTATAGAAGGTTCCTGTCCTATTATAGGAAGTTGTCAAACCATTGCTTTAACAGAAGTTTCCTATATTGTCGATCTTTTTTTAGGTAACTTCAAGAGATATCGATCCCTAAGAAAATAACTCCTTTTTTGGAACTATCCATATCTCTAAAAGTTACTTCAAAAAGATTAATAGAGATGTGATAAATAAACTAGTTTAATAATGTTGTATCGAGAGTCATACTTGAACAAAAGAATACTAGTAGCATTTGTGAAGTCTTGACGCAATGAAGCACTCAAGGTGGCATATTTAATTGCTTTTGTGAAGTTATGTTTTTTTGGAAAACTCATTATGTCTTTGATTGAATGTTCCTCTCCTGTTTTTACATTGAGTAAATGACACCAAGTTAAAAGCTATAAAATTCAACATTGTGATTAGTTGTAGACTTTTCAATGTAAGAGTTTATGAGCTACTTGGTCTCACTTTATTTGATAGAATAATACTTCTCATATCAAGTAGTCATGCAATTCAGGATGGATCAAAATTTTCTAGTCTTTGGGGCTAGATTCAATTGAACTCCTGACATATAGATCTCATAATGTAAGTGTTTATCATCTATACCTTGTGTCTCTTTAGCAAATAATCCAGGAAAACAATGGCTAGGTGAAAAAGCATGAATATTCGTATAGCAGAGGCCGCAAGTGCTCAAGGGTTTGCATTCCCCGTGTGTCTTTTCCAATACAAATATTCGTACATATTTTCCCCTTCAGCCTTAGCTTTCCAGGGTTAATTCTTCTGTAGAGACATAGTTTATAGGTCAACAGTTGCATTATCATACATATAGGTCTACAGTTGCCATTAATTCTTTTCATAAAGCTTAGAATGTCTTAATCCATCCCAAATTGTATGGCAACTCATTGTGGGAGGTACTGTTTTATTATATACAGATGAGTCAACTATCTAAGAAACTCTCACTTAAAGAGTTTCACATCCATACATTAAAGTTACTATATAATAACGGTCATTTATTATAAAAACTCATTGTTCAGATTTAGAACCCTAATTAATGTACTAAATATGTAAGGGCTGTCTACATTACACCATTATTTATTTTTATTAAAAGTAATGGTTTTTATATAAGAACCGTTATGTATGTTATTGAATAAATAACGATTGTTAATATGAAACCGTTATGTATTATGCAAGAATTGTCAAATATTATGACAATTGTTCATGTGTGCCCATGAATTATTACTATAATAATGTGCATATCATGGCCTTACTGAGACTCAATCTATAATACGTGTTAGATTAGAACCATGTTCAAAATAAATGACAATTGATAACCGTAATTTATTGCTGGTAATAACGTACCGTTATATATCAAGATTTTTGTAGTAGTGTTTAATGCATTTTTTGAATTCAGTTGCACTCCAATTATGCCTGAAACTTCATAGTGCGAACAAGAACTAGTTTGACAATGGAAGTTCGACAAGAGCAAACAAGAACAAGTTTGGAAGTTCGACAGTGGATATTGCAAACAATAATGAACAGGAACCGAAGAGGAAGCACTAAAAAAGTAAATTAGCAATGGAATTTGATGATTCTATTGTAAAAGATTGTCACTAGCTAATTGATCAACGATAGAATTCCATCGCTAAATCAATTTATTAGTGATTTAAAAGTGCAGTTCCTATTATCTTATATGGAGGAATCCCAATGCATAAAAATTACTTAAATGTGCCAACCAAATGTTTGCAAGAGGGCATTGCATCAAAATTAGAAGGAACCTTGATGCAATGCATTGAAGCAAACCTATTCAATACTGATGAGGGAAATTTTTAATTAGTAAGATATGAAATCAAAGCATGGGCCATTACGATTAAATACCCTAATAACCAAGAAAAGTAACACATTCAATTACACCAAATATGATGACTCATTGCCTCTAAAATTAAACACAACGTATATTATATTACAGAAAAAGACAAACAATCTAATAACAAATGAACCAGCCTCTTCTTTATTACCTGCTAGCTCTTGTTGTTTATACATAAATAAGAATGCGTTTATCTTTTGGGTCTTCCTAAATATTATTTTAAATTACTTGTGGGGCTCTTTAAAAATACTGGGAATTTGCTTTGCACAGGACTCATCATGGGCAAAACTTTTAATTTTTAGGGACGCGTGAATCTTAGAGATGAGAACATTTGAGATCATTTATTATAAAGCCAAATGTTTGATGAAAAGTTAAAAGTTAAAGATAGATAAATCACAGTGTAGTGCATCAAATGTTCTATCGGCTATGTTGATTATTTTTTTATTGTTTCAATTCAGTTATAAAATTATATTTGAAAAAACTATCATTTTCTTTTCTTTTTTCTTTTTATGATGTTTTCTTAATTAATTATTTGTGATATCAATTTGCAAGTATACGTCCTTTTATTAATTTAAAAAAAAAAACTGTTACTATCAATTTTGGTTCTTTAATTAAATTTCATAAATTATTATTCAGGAATAAGAACTAAATTTTTGTTTTAGTCCTAAGCCTTCATTCTTTTTTTTTTCTTCTTTTTTATAATAGAAAAACAGTTAACGTAAGTTGGGTTCAATAGGGCCGGGTTCACCCATTTCAGGCTTTCAGAGCATAATTTCAAGTTCAAAGAATGCTTAGAGATGTATTTATAGATCATTTACTAACAGTTCCTCAAATCAGCTGCAATATTTGAACTCACGGACGGTCTTATAGGTTATTGAGCAGAGTCATACATCTTCAGTACTTAGAATCCGAGGCTAATTAACCCATATTTGGAGATTAACCTCTGATCAACAGCACAACCCAATCAACACTCTAGTATGTATGTATGACGTGTGTCTTACATCAACTACCATCTCTCCACGTCAACAACAAACAGATCTCTTATCTTATATTCCTATTTTTAATTTTTATGTAATATAAAACAATAAAAATAATTTTTATGCCTTCATTCAATATATTTTAATTACTTAATACTTGTAAGTATTAATTTTTAAAAATATCATATATAACAATATCTGTAAAGAAATTACACTATCCACACAAAAATGCAATGTTTTATTTTTACAAGCTCTAAGGGAAAAAAAAAAACTTATCTAATTTTTATAAAACTTAAAAAAAAGTGTTACAGTGGATTTAAGTTCTATATATAGAGACACAAGCACCTCGCTCATGACATGAAGTAGAAAGCCCAAACACAGGCATAATGTTGTCTTCAACCTCATTACGCTTCTCTGTTCTTCTTCTCTTCCTCTCATCACTTTCTCACTCTTCATGTTCAAGACCTTCCGTTCAAGAAAGTTTTGCTCACTGTCTCTCTCTAAACTCAGACAAATCCTTCCCTTTCTTCGCCTCTATCTACGCCCAATACAACTCTTCCTTTACCACTGTTCTCAATTCCTCCGCCCAAAACCTCCGTTACTTACTCCCTTCTGCCCCAAAACCCAAATTCATCTTCACGCCGACCTCCGAATCCCACGTCCAAGCCGCTGTAATCTGCTCCAAGAAGCTTAACATTCACATCAGAGTCCGAAGTGGAGGCCATGACTATGAAGGCATGTCTTACGTTTCAGAGATCGAGAATCCTTTTATAGTCATTGATCTCGCCAAGCTCCGAGGCATCAAGGTCGATATCCAATACAACACAGCATGGGTTCAGGCTGGCGCGACGATCGGCGAGCTGTATTACCGGATTTCTCAGAAGAGCTACGTCCACGGCTTCCCGGCGGGGTTGTGTTCGAGCTTAGGTGTTGGCGGGCATATTACTGGAGGAGCGTACGGTTCTATGATGAGGAAGTACGGTTTGGGAGCAGATAATGTTGTAGATGCGAAGATTGTGGATGCGAATGGGAGGATTCTAGACAGAAAAGCAATGGGAGAAGATCTGTTTTGGGCTATTAGAGGAGGAGGAGGAGGAAGCTTTGGGATACTCTTATGGTGGAAGATCAAGCTTGTTCCTGTTCCTCAAACTGTGACCGTTTTTACTGTCACCAAAACTTTAAAACAAGGAGCTACCTCACTTCTTCATAGATGGCAACAGGTGATGTGCTTCTATTAGTCTCTGAATTATTTTGAGTCACATTACTTATAATTTTTAAATGGTAAGATGTTAGAATATGATTTTTGCATTTTATAAAAATGAGGAGAAATTCGGTGGTAGGTTGCATTTGGGAAGTAGAGCCTATAAGTTTGGAGAGGTTTTAACTAACTCCTAGGTTATAATTAGAATAATCTCTATGCGTATAGTTCTTGCAATTATAGACAAGAAATTTAAAGAAAGACTAATAGTGAAAGAGTTAGATGTTTTGGACCAAAAAAAGAGAGAGAGAGAGAGTTTGATGTGTTTAAATTTTAAATATGCGACTTTAATCTATCATGGTCTCATCCATTAAATATTTTTTTCCCGTATTACCTTTGGCATAATTTTTCTCAGTATGTCACTCTGTCATATATCACATAATAATCTCTCTCTTCATATGGCAAACTTCACCGTCAAATTTAAATGATTATTGAAGGGATATTTTGGGTAAAATTCTAAATTTTTTAGCAAAACGATTTCCATAATTAACAAACCCAACCAAATTTGAAATTTCTTAACATATAATGTCCTATAGTTGTTAAGATTCGAGCTCTTTTAGTCACATCATGGGTCTTTTTCCTTCCAAATTTCTACGGTAATTTATGACTCAATAATTTCCTTGCACTTTTACTTTTATTAAAGAAAAAGACTTGAAGTGTGTGCAAGAACAAATGTAATATTACACCGGTGATTGAAGCTTTTATCTATCAATCTATGACAGGTGGCACCTTTCATCGATGAGGATTTGTTCATAAGAGTATTGATTCAACCAAGTGGTAACAAAGCCACTGGTAGAACAATATCAACTTCATATAACGCACTTTTCCTGGGAGATTCCAAAAGACTCCTTCAAGTGATGAGCAAAAGCTTCCCTGAACTTGGCATAACAATCAAAGACTGCCTCGAAACAAGTTGGATCAAATCTGTGCTTTACTTTGCGGGCTTTCCAAACCATACTCCCCCAGAAGTTCTTCTTCAGGGCAAACCAACGTTCAAGAACTACTTCAAAGCCAAGTCTGATTTCGTTCGAGACCCAATTCCAGAATCTGGGCTTGAAGGTTTGTGGAAGAAGCTTCTAGAAGAAGAAAGCCCGTTGATGATCTGGAACCCTTATGGAGGGATGATGAGCAAGTTTCCAGAATCTAAAAGTCCTTTCCCTCACAGAAATGGAATACTGTACAAAATACAGTATGTTACACTGTGGGAAAACAAATATGAAGATGCTACAAAACATATAAATTGGATGAGAGGGCTTTATGATTATATGGCGACTTATGCATCGAAATCGCCTAGAGAAGCATATGTGAATTACAGAGATCTTGATCTGGGCATGAACAAAAACAATGGGACAAGCTATGAAAAAGCGATTGCCTGGGGGAAAATGTACTTTAAGGGTAATTTTGAGAGATTAGTGAAGATAAAGAGTAAGGTTGATCCAGAAAATGTGTTCAGGCATGAACAGAGTATTCCACCACTTGCAGTTTCCAAAAGAACTAAGAAATGCAAGAAATGCAATAAATTGGAATAGGAGATTGTGGTCTTTGCTAGCTGGTTAAGTTAAATTGGTGATATAGTGGAATAATGAAGGGTTTCAGTTTTTGTGACTCTGGGATTTTGGCCGTATTGATGTGCTTTTAAAAAAAAAAAAAAACACTGATAAATTGTGTTTGAAGGGAAGATGTATTTGTGACGATGTGTGTACGTCCGATTTTTATGTGGTGTTTGTGGAAGTCATGTAAGTGTCATATATATTTTTCTTTCGGACAAGCAAAATATATGACTTGTGTCATTATAAATGGCCTGTGAATCATAAGTATGAGAAAGAGGAGTGGGACAAGCCTCACTGATCAACCCTTGAATTGAGGTTTGTTAGAAAGATTCACCACTATATAAATCACGATATATAACGGTCATTATCTGCCATATATGACTGTTTTTAACTATCATATATGACGGTGCTATAAAAACATGGTGCAGATACATTATAATTCTAAACCATTTCGAACCTATTAAAACAATTATAATATAACACCCATTATATATAGAAGCTTGGTAAGACCATGATATGCACATTTTTGTAATAATAATTAATGGGTACATGTGAACAACCATCATAATACATGATAATGTTTGGATAATACATAATAGCTCCGCTTTAACAACCGTTATATATAGTTGACATAAATAATGGTTGTTATATAACAACAGTGATTTATTGAAGCTAAATCTTTTTTTTAAAAAAATAATAATTGGGGGCAGTTTCTACTTTCAATATCCCCTGTGTATACATTTATTGAGAATGAATCACAATATATATTTACGTTCATTCATATATAAAACATTACAACAAATCAGAATATATTTATAGTCCTTCTTGCAAGGATACTTATTGCTATCCACCCTCTTCCTATTCACGCAGCTTACTTCATAAGAAAACACACAACACTCGAGTTAATATTAAACAAACATTACAATAGATTTTGGCATTTATCACTCTTAATACATAATGATTATAGCTAATAAACATTAGGTATGTTGAGGCAGAGGTCATGCAAAGATATATAACACTTAAACGTAATAGTTAATTATCCGTACCATCATATATTGTGAGGCACAATTCAAAAAAAAAAAAAAGAAGAAGAAGAAGAAGAAGAAGAAGATTGCTTTTAAGAACCATCATTTATTTAGAGACAAAAATGACTGTTCTTAAGAAATATAACCATCATATAACATTTACAAATGATTTGTCTTCCAACACTTAATATATCATTGAAGAAAAAACATATATGCCTTAGAAACAACCATCATCTAACCATTTATTTCATAACCCTTCATAACATATGGACTTTCAATGTCATAACTCATACCTTTCATAATCCTGTTAGACCTTCATAAGTCGTAACTCATAACTCTTCGTAATTCGTTGGGTCTCTATTTAAACTCAACTATTTCTTGACCCTTGTGATTGTTCTTACATATTTTCTTTATCAGCCTCCTTCTTCTCTCCTTCATCATTCAAGATCGCAGGAAACTCCCCCACTATCACTGCCCCCTCCTCCTTAAGACTTGTTAGTGGCAATTAATGACTCAAGTGCTAAAGATCCTAACCACGTCGCCCTCTCCACCATTGCCAGCTCCTTTTCCCACTCCGCCAATCTATCTATTGCGCCAAGGATGAGATGGAACAAGAGAAAAGAGCATGGGAGGAGTGGCACTATGGTTTGGATCCTCAATACAAATACATAATAGTTATTAAGTAAGACTCATAATTAGTAGAAGACAATGCAAATACATAACAGTTCTAAGTTAATAAACATTAAGTTAATAATAAATTTTAAAAAGTGTCTTATACATAACGATTATTAAGAATTAATTATCACCATTTATAAACCTCAAAACACTAAACTCCACTTCTCTACTTCAATTTCAACTACTCAAAGTCAACTTATGTTCCAACAAAACATCATGGAGAAATGCAAGAGAACATTTGATTCATCATCCAGCAAAATACCAAAAGATGAACTCCTTCCGCCAACAAGCATTGTAGGTCTCATTCATGCAAACTATGAGCTCCATTATATTGTCTAGGTTTACATGCGAAAGCAAGGATGTATAGACCAGTGCATGAAGGAACTTACATCTCTTGTCGGCTCTTTGAACGAGAAGGTGGACAAGTTACTGGAGAAGGAAGAATTTGATAATATATCAAATTCTTAAAACATCTCCGTCACTTTTTATTTTTAGTTTGTCTATTTACTTTGTGTTTTTTTTTTTGTAAAATAAAAAGGCATATACATTATAGTTTTTAAGTAAAAACAGTTACTTATTAGATTACCATATAAATACATAACAGTTGTACTTTATAACCATTATATATTGTCTCACAAGATAGACGGTTCTTACAATAAAACCTTCATGAAATACTAGATAGACAAATAAACAATTTGTCTTCCAACTTCATATTAGAAAAAGAACATAACAGTCTCTTAAATAAGTGTCAACTAAACGGTTCCAACCTTTCACCTTCCCCACGCTCATGATAAGAATACTCTATGCTTTTTCGTTCTTCGATGATCAACACGAGAACAAAGTACCCTTTCATTATCCACCACTGCTTGCGACTGCTCCTTTTCAACTTCTAAAGTGTGCAAAAATGGTTTGAACCCGTCACTTCCAATCTATATAAACTCCTCATTTCCTTATGTTTATCGTACTATTTCTTCTTCATCCTCTTCTACTATTTCAATAGCCAAGATGAAATGCCATGTTGAAAGAATTCGTAGAAAATCCACAACGTCATCCTCCTCATCCACAACCTCTACCATCTCCTTCTCCCCGTTCTCCTCCACAGCCTCCATCTTTGTTTACTCCTCAAGTGGAGGCAATGATATATGATGCAGAACACATTGACCATGTTGTAACACATTTATCGAGTATGAATAAGAAGACCAATCTCATTCTTAATGAGGATGAGATTGGCCACCATTGTAACACCCCTCTAATAAATGTTATTTACTATAATAAATAGCGCAACAAAGCATGCATAATGGTTTGGACTAATGAGTACTGATAATATATACATACATATCTTGGTTAAGTATCAAAATTAATCCCTTCAAGGATATTAGTAGTCAGTTATCCAAAAGTAAACTAGTATGAACTACTAGTAATATACAGTCCATTAATCATAATATAACTAAATTACTACATAACCCCTCCAGAGTCGCCCAATCCTCCAATAGCTTTTGTTCTTGCATCATCATATATGCTACCTACACAATTTTTTGGCTTAGAGCATTTACAGCGACGTTAACTTTGCCAACATGATATTTAATCTCTTAGTATAGTCTTTCAACAAATCCATCTACCTATGTTGTCTCATATTAAGTTCTTTTTGGTAAAAAAGTTACTCCAGACTCTTGTGGTCTCAATACAACTCAACATTAGCACAATATGGATAATACCGTCATATCTTCAAAGAAAACACGATAGCTACAAGCTATGAATCATATGTAGGATAGTTCTACTAATAAGGCTTCAGCTGACGAGAGGCGTACGCCACCACTTTACCCTACTGCATCAGGACACATCCAAATCCTTGTATGCTAACATCATTGTAGACCACATAGGTTTCACTAGGATATGGGATAACCAATACTGGTGTTATCATCAACCTCTCCTTTAATTTCAGAAGCTCTCCTCACAACACTCATCCCACACAAGTGATTGGCTCTTCCTTGTAAGCTTTGTCAATGGCAAGGCTATTTGAGAGAAATTATGTATGAACTTGCGATAATATCCCATAAGACCCAGAAAACTATGTATCTTTGCTATAGTCGCTAGTCTTTTCCAATTTAATACTACTTCCACCTTGTTGAGATCTATAGAACCCTTTCATGTGAGATCACATGTCCCAAAAATTTCATTTTTGAAAGCTAAAATTCACATTTACTCAATTTGGCATAGAATTGCTTTTCTTTCAATACATTCAACACCAATCGCAGGTCTCATGCTCTTCTCTACTCCTTGAGTAGATCAAAATATCATCAATAAAGACTACTACAAACCGATCTAAATTATGATAGAAGATTTAGTTTATATAGTACATAAATATAGCAAATGCATTTGTCAAAATGGCATCACCATAAATTCATAGTGCCCATATCTGGTCTAAATGCTGTCTTTAGAATATCCTCAATTCTTACTCGCAACTGATGGTATTATGATCACAGGTCTATTTTTGAGAATACATAAGAACCAGATAACTCATCGAGGAAATCATCAACTATAGGGAGTAGATACTTGTTCTTGATAGTCAACTTGTTCAATTCTTTATAATCAATACAAAGTCGCAGACTTCTGATTTTTTAAGAACAACACTAGAGCTCCCCAAGGAGAAACACTTGGTCTAATGAACCCTTTCTCCAGCTCCACCATTTCATTAGTTCCATTCGATAAGGTGCATTAGATGTTGGTCCAGTACCAATCATAAGTTCGATAGTGAATTCTACTTCCCTTTCCGGAGGCAATCCACTGATATCTTTAGGAAACACCTCATAGAACTCATTCACTATTGGTATGTTTGCTAATAAAAGCTTAGTTTCTACCTAGATTGAGAAAAATACCATTTACCTTTGGCAATCTTGCTTTAGGCATTTATTAGCTTCCATGGCAATAAGAAAATCCAGGCTCCCATTAGCCTTAGCATTTCTTTGTGAATGGGGATATATAATCCTTTTGCTACCATAGTCTACTAATGCATTATTCCCCTTTAGCCATTTAGACCCAAGATAACACCAATGTCATAAAGTGGCAAACAGATTAAATCTACTATCGATTTATGCTCATCAGCATTCATAATGAAATTTAAGCATACACTAGTGGCTATAGAATTAACACCAAGTAGAGTAGACACAATCAGATCATAGGGTAATTTATGGGTACTCATTCCTAGTCATTTAGCACAATCATATGCAATAAAAGAATGGCTAGCTCCCGAATCATATAAAGCTTGCAATAAATTACCATTTAAAGAAATGATACCTTGGATCATCTCCGGAGATTTCCTAGCCTCCTTGCAAGTTAGCACAAACCCTTTCTTGATTTTTAGGCCTTTTCTCAGCTACATGTAGTGGGCAGTCTCAGCTATAATGGCCTGGTTTATGGCATGAATAACAAACTTGTGGTCTATTGCAACTCCTTCCTGGGTGGAATTTACCATACTGGGTACATGCTTGAGACTTCGGGGGTCTTTGATAACTACACTGTCTAGACTGAGAAGATCTTTTGTTACTACCCTAAGATTTAAACCATACCCAATATACATGCGGTCAGCACAACATCAATCATCATTCATAGGGTTCCTACACTTAGGTATTGGAACCTAGGGCAACTCTATTCACATTTTGACCTAGGCACTATTTCAACTTAATTAGATCAAATTCAAGCTTATTCGTACTCATTTCAACATTTCTATGGATTACAAATTCCTATGATAATTCTCAAGAGGTTACCCATCTCGAGAATTTCTCTCACCCAAGCATGTTTAACCTCAAAGTGCCTATTGGATCAGGGACACTAATGCTGATACCAATCCATATATTAGTGTGTATCGAGAACTCATATATGTACTAATTATAGTACAACGTATTTGGCTCCCCCAAAATGTTAAATACTATCCAAACAAGGAAATGTAAATAGTACCAACTTTCTGGTACAACTCCTTTATGTATTCTCGTATCACAAGGTAGAGATCTAAATCATATCCCAACTCAATATCAAGAGTCCTAAGGTTAGCAACAGAATTCATATAATGTGCTATCTCATCAATCTCCAAAACCTCTACTCACTGGAGCTTGAACCCTAAAACTCAAAGTCCAGCCACTATCTCTGCATTTCATGTTACCATGTAATCAACTATCAATATACTATTATGTTGTCACAAGAACTGCCTTGGGAGCTCGAAATATAGAATTGGTGGCAAAATCAACTCTGGTCACTTTCTCTTTCCTCTCACTCTTTCCTTTCTAGTTTGGACCAACTTTGGAATAATGGAGAAGGGAATATTGGATATTAAGGGCGGCTAACTGGCTCTGAGTGATAAGGCGGCGGTTTTGACCATTTTACCCCTCTATAAAACTCATTTTCACACAACAACCCAAAGATGGTAGAATTTTCCACCAACTTTGAAAATTCATATCTCATTGTTAAAGCATCCAATTATAGTGATTCCAAAGATTATGTAATCATTATTAAGTCTATATTTAAGGAAAGATACCTCCCACATTCAATTATACGTCAACTATTCAGAATCAACATTTAATACACACTAGTCCAAAAAAGGTTCCAAATTCCATAGTTAACTTCAAAAATTCATGAATCATGGTACCAAGGTCCAACTAACTTATATGATCCATCAAATTAAACCTTGATTCTGGAAAGTTTCATAGCCATTAGATATCAAAGGCACATCACAAATGACTTTTTTCCAGAAACCCTAATCTACCAGCATGATGGGAAATTCTCTTCACAATATTTGTCATTTCCCTTGACAATATTTGTTACACTTGCTGAACTAGGCTTAGTTATCTTCCTAATACTGCCTTATCCTCAAGTCTATAGGTTCAAAATTCAAGATATTACAATTGCTCAAAAGCCTCTTCTTGTACATCAAGAATAATATCCTTTATCCAATCATCCATATCCATGTCATTATCATCAAAGATCTCTTCCCCTTTTGAGATGCACTTGGCATTTTTATTTTTTCACCATGCCATACCTATATTGTTTAACTCTTACAAAATCTTTCACAAATTAAATGTGTATATATATTTGTAGCATTTAGTCACCTGCTATTCAAACATTTTACACAAGTGCAGTAAAACATCACACTATCATCATCATCATCATTTCTTTTAGCAAATTCTAAAAATTCCCTTAGCCCATTATTATATTCAACACTTGTCCATTTAGCTTTCATCCAACTGTGATCTATATTTGAATTCTTATAGATAAAAAGAGTTAACATATATTATCCTAACATATAAGATGCATCTTAAAGCAAGAAAAATTAAACCATGTAAGATGCTAAAGTCCACATTATTCTAACAATAATATGCTAACATCATAGCCAAATTAGAAGCAGGGAATAAAGAAAATAGAAAATGAAGAACTCTAGTAAAACTAACAAAACCCACTCTTGTGTTGTCTGATCATATACAAGAGACAGAAACCCATATATAGAACCCAAAAGCCTCTTCCTAGTAAATTAAGTTCAAAGATGGGAAAATAGTGTGAGAGGAGCATGTAAGAGCATCATTGTACCAAAAACAAAAAAAAAATTATGTGAAAAATGACCTTACTGAAACTAGCTTGTCAAGAGATAAACGTGAAGCAGAGACAAGGGCACACAACAGAGGAATGTCGATGAAAAAAATAGCAGCAATGAGGGCACACACACTAGCAATGGAAGTAATGGGCAGAGAAGTGACCTACAAAAGAGAACCAGGGGGCAACGAAAGAGTTCGGAAAAGAGACAGAGCTCAAAGTTATCGTGAAAAAAAAAAAAAGAGAGAGAGAGAGAAGTTCATAGAGCGAAATTTAATTTTTGTGCGATGAAGAGACAATTCAGAGAGAGAGCTTTAATTTGGAGCTCATCTTTTAGACTAGTTATGCTCAAAATCAGGTTTAAAAATTTCATCCTTTAGACCATTTATTTAGAAATCAAGTCTTATAAGGAATATGTGTGTGTACCTATACATGTATATGTATATACAAATATCTATGTATATGTACACACACACACACACATATATACATACATACATATATTTGTGTGTGTGTGTGTGTATATGTATATGTATATGTGTGTGTGTATACATATATCTACATATATTATTTTTAAATTCCACATCTTTTTTACGGTTATAGGAAACATCAAATCTAAAAATTTTCATCTTTTAGACCAATTATAAGAGACAATCGATCTAAAAAGTAATCGATTTGTTTTTTTTTAAATCTTTTTAGACTAGGTGTTCGAAAATCTAGTCTAAATAATATCTTTTAGACCAGTTTTTTATATTTAGAAAATTGTCACCGATCATACATTTTAGACTTGATCCTCTATAACTGGTTTAAATGTGACAGTCTAAAGACATATTTTGTACTAGTGATACATGTGTTATCATAAAACATTATGAGAAAATCCTTTTAAAGACCCAATGGATCAAGATCATGTCAAAAAAGTCTCACAAAAAATTCTGATCTCAAAAAGGTTCTAAAAAGTTGTTAAAACCCATAGATGAGATTGTTAATCAGCTACCGAATGAGTTGTTAATGGGATTTTTTTGACATCAAATTTTTTGTAGGACTTTTTTGATATTATTTTGGTCCTTGAGACCTTAAAGGGATTTTTCTTGAAATTCTAAAGCATGTAATATTTGACATCAAATTTTTTTTTAGGACTTTTTTGATATTCTTTTAGTCATTGAGACCTTAAATGGTTTTTTCCCAGAAATTCTAAAGCATGTAATATTTGGATTGGATACAATACTAGAAAAAGTTAGAGAAGTCATAGTCAGTTTAACTATTTTAAATTCAATGAACCTGACCTTGCATTTTTTGTTTCTCACCACAGCCCACAGGGCAGGATTAGCGCAAATGAAAAGCAAGTTGAATGGTGAGAAAAGAAGAAATATGCCAAAGGATGATAATTGATTTCACTTTCAATGTTGAAAGACTTGCACACTTCAACACTTTCACCTAACGCAATACCTAAAAGGTGTGGTTATGCATAGGCCTATCACATTTCTATATTTATTCAAACTCCCAAGAAGGCAGAGTTGTCCATATTTATAGGGATTCGTGCACCCCTTTTAAGTCCCCACGACGGGGTCAATTAATTAAACTCTTGTAGTTTGACCACGCAATTTCTGTTTATGATACAATTAATATTAGGAAGTGCCTTAATTTTTTTTAGTCCCTCAATACATACAAATAAGGGGGGACATGTGGTTTTTTTTTGGGGGGGGGGGGGGGGGTAATTCGATGGTTTGAAAGTAAATATCACTATGACCATATTTTTAAGTCTATTTTGATTAAAAATTTTGGTCAAGTTCAGTTTCATAGTAATAAATATATATATTTTTTTTTACTTTCTCAGTGAATTGTAATAAACACAAAATTTATTCATGTGAGCTTTTAGAATCAATCATAGGTAAAGGAAAAATTGAAAATTTAGTCCACAATTAATCAGTTAACTAAATCTCCTTAGTATATGAGAGTTAATTAATTTAAACTTATAAATAGAATCAGAGTGATACTCGCTCTGATGCACAATATAAATCATTTCTAAACAATGACTTTGTCTATAATATGAGTCACTTTGAGAGCAATTAATACTAATTTGTCAATTGTCCCGTGTAGTTCATGTTTACATGACTCATTGTATTTTTCTCTCTCCATTAAAATCTCATTTAATATGGGTAAAGTTAGAAATTTCTTTAAATTTAAATCAAATTTAATTGGTTAACTATTATTTCTTAGTTCTAAAGAATTAGTTAAAGTGACTTATATTGTGTCATTCTTCCCAAATAATAGTTATTTTTAAATGAAGATTCCCCCCCCCCCCTACTGTGCTTTATTTTTTTAAAAAAATGAATATTCGTTGTTCTAAGAGACTGATTGCTAGTACAGTGGTGTGTGTGTGTATTTTTATCATCTTTCATTATTTTATGGTTGAAGTTTACTTATACATATCGCGTGGTAGAATCCAAGCTCTTGCTTAATCAAATGAACTAATTTTTCCTTTTAAGTAACTCACCATCAATGTTCTTGAGAAACTAGAAGGAAAATAAACCCATCACACCACTGCTAATCAAAAGAAAAGATGAAAATCAATGTTAATCTCCATTTGTGTGGTCCCATAGCATAAAATATACAAATAGCAATATATGATATGTAGCCTAAAACAACAAATCGATCAAATCAAATGGCCCACTTAAATTTAATTTTATAATATATAAAAATAAGTAGAATTATAACTATTTATTATAATTTTTTTTTATATAAACCTGTTTCCAGTGTATAGCATCAAATTTTAAAAATGAATCGTATTATTTTTGGGTACCATTATAAGTAACTTGATATGAGCTGCGGTTTTCATGTTTTAAACATAGTAATACCAATATACATGCTACAAATGTTACTTTCTCTAATTTTAAATATAAGAACTAAATAATTAATTTACGTAAATTAATGAAATTAGTTAATTATTTGTAAAAAATACATGTTGGTTTCCCAAAAAAACCATTTGAATCATTTACATTGGAAACTAGTTCTCATTGATTAACCCCCCTCCCCCCTTCTTTTAATATGTGCAATAATAGGGATATAGTTTTGGGGGAACAAAATATGAATTTATAAAAGAAAATATATTGAAGTCTTATAATATTTAGGGTGAGAGGGAATGCATGCTATATTAATGTTGAATGTTGATATTGATATGGATGATTTGATTACTATCTCAGGACACCTCGTTTGAATTAGACAATACTCCCTTCGGTCCTAATTACAGGAGCTATTTACCAGATTTTGGAGAGATTAAGAATAGAAGTTAAATTAGAAATCGAGGCCTCCTTCCCCCCGGAAGCCGGGAAGGGGACAGCGGCCTCTTCGGACCCAGTGGCCGGGGGGCCAGCTGCAACAACAAATTCCCGACCCTCCAAGGTAGGGATGTCCACCACGGGAGCAGTCTTGGAGACCGTGGCAGGAGAAGAACCCTCGACAGTAGGACTCTTCTTCTTCTTAGAAGCCAGGGCAGCAGAGGTACTGGCACCAGCAGAAGCCGCCCACTTCTTCGGGCGACTGGGGGATGAGGTAGCAGCCCTCGCAACCCGAGCATAAAAAGGTAGGCCGTCCATGGTCCTAGCTGAAAACAATAAAAGAACAAATGAGTCAGCAATCCAGAAAAGGGAATTCAAAAATAAAAACATAGGCAAATGCATGACCAGAAACCCTACTGGTAGACGACGATGGCTCGGCACCATCACCGGTTATAAAGAAGCCAGCCGGCCTCACACCGTACTCGGCCACAAGAGCCTCCACCCGTGGCAGGGTGAAGACCGACTCAGGTGAAAGACCCTTGTGCGGTACTTGGAAGGAGACCGCCTTGGCCTTATAATGGCCCTCCTCCCAGTACAAGGGGAAACGACCGCCGCCCTCCAGGAACCAGGGCTCCTCCCCTGGTACGGCCTCAACCTTGAAGAACGCCCCCTTAAAACGTTTGAA
The DNA here is from genome assembly GCA_034222035.1 of Acacia crassicarpa. NCBI lineage: Eukaryota > Viridiplantae > Streptophyta > Magnoliopsida > Fabales > Fabaceae > Acacia > Acacia crassicarpa. The sequence goes on from JAWXYG010000005.1 coordinate 13,051,689, forward strand.
GGAGTTGGAGAAGGGCGTCATCAGCTTGTGCTCCGAATTGATCCGGAGGGACACCAACCCCCTCAGCTTGTCACTCCCCTTCGGCGAGCTAGGGGTAAAGGGCCCGAAGAAATAAAAGAAAAGGTTGGCCGAGCACGCTAAAGGAGGCGAAAAATGGCCACAAAGCCTCTCGAAGGCTACGAGGTAAGCCCACCCATTCGGATAGAGTTGGGACGGGGCCAGGCGAAGATGCCGCAAGGCCTCCATTTGGAAGGAGGTAAAGGGAAGGGGAACTTGGACCCGCGTTAGATAATCGCGGTAGAAGAAGAAGAAGTCCGGTTTATCCTCAGACCCTGCCGCGCAGACAGGCTCGCCGGCCGCCGGGCACCGCAGGACACACCCGGGCATGGCTGGGACCTTCAATCGGGCAATGTCTGCATCAGACATCGATGACTGGGTCTTGAGCACTTCGTGCGACACCCAGCTGTACTCCCGACATAAGGCTTCAGGTGGACCAGAGGAGTCCGAACCCTCTGGCTCAGCACGGGACTTAGAAGGCCGAGACTTGGGAGCCATAAATAAGCCTATACGAAAATAAACAAAGCCGGTATTAGTAAAGAGCAGAAATACCTGGCACAGACACAGTAGCAGGCAAAAATGGTTCCGGACTCGGACGAACGAGGGCGCAAGAAGGAACAGCCGGGGTAGACCAATGCCGGCAAGAGCCGAGAATGGAAGAAGCCTCGGCCTCACGATCCATCAACGCGGAAGCCTCCGCCAGGCAGTCCCAGCAAGGGCCGGAGTAACCTGCTGGAGCGGACGTTTGACAGACGGCGGAGGGGCCCTCACAAAAATTAAGGGGCTGAGCTATCACTGCCGAAGCCCCAGAACTGGAAGACGAGCCTACCCCAGCCCCACCGGGCGAGTCAAGAGGAAGAGCGCGTGTAATTGGTTGGAAAGGACGACGTGGTATAGGAACCGAAACCCTGGCCGAAGACGGACGAGCCCCAGCTCGCCCCGGACGCACGGCGCCGACTCAGTGCAAAGGATCCAAGATTCCCCTAGCAGGTGGCTTACCCCCAAGAACCCAATAAGTTATCCTCCGGAGACGCGCATGAGGGAGCATTTCCTCATCCGGCATCAGCGACGCCCTTGGTCGCGGAACATTCCTATCTCTCGCCATAACCAGAAGCCTACGGTGTTTGAGGGAGTTTTGGGGGCGAATTTCGGGTGTGGTGATACTAACAGAATCCCAGAAGAAACCCAGGAAAACCCAGAATTCTCAAAGAACAGTAATGCAGGCGGTGCTTCCAAAAATAAATGGTAAGACAAAGAAAATACCAGACAAAGATGGTAGAGGATAGACAGAATACCTGTGCAAAGAAAATGGAAGGAACTGGAACGCTGGAAGACGGCGAAAAGTTCTGGACACAGGAGAATCCCCTCTGAAGACTCTAAAGAAACCAGAGGAAAATCTGGGCAAAAGAGTGAAGTAGCGGGAAAAAGTGGAAGGAAGAAGAAAGAGGGCTATTTAAAAGCCAACGCAGGGGTGCAACGGTCTATTCCCGTACAGACGTGACGGGATTGGAGCAAGACGACGCCGGCGCAATAAATGCGAGCAGACCTCGAAAAATGGAAAGGCGCGACGGTTGCAGGACACACCAAATGAAAGCTTGACAGCTGTAAGCCCGCAATGACGACGCGCGAGGAGCAAATCCCAAAGCGTCCGGAGAATCCCAAAAGGCAAAGGGCGCGAAACCGAGGCCATTGGGAACCCGGGAAAGGCGATTGGCCGCCCGGGCAAGACGGACTCGGGGTTCTAGGCAGGACGAGGGCATTATAAGCCGACCACTTCCCCTTGTCGGGCAAATGGTCACGGTAGCCAAGAGCCGACCTGGTCTAGGCGAAGGACCTCGGCCATACAAAGGACCGAGGGCAATAAGCACCTCGGCCATCCAGAAGCCTGAACGACCAAGCTGGGGGGCAACTGTTACGGACCAGCCCAATAGGCCCAGGTCCGGACCTCGGCCCAACTAAGCTTGCACCGGGATCTCCACTATAATAGGAAACGATATGAAATCCCGCCAATGGGGGGACCCTATTAATAAGGAATCTCCTACAATCATGGAACGAGCCAATCAAACCCTTACGGCTCAATCACAGATATGGCTCATTAAGGCAGGGATACGCACACCACACTCTTCTATAAATAGGAGGAAACCCTAAACAGGTGCACACGTTCTATCTTATGCTCTATATACATTCCGTCACACAGAGCACACACCCCACTCTCCTGGCTACGTGCCTTCCAGTTTATCACGAACTACGTGGACTTTGATCCCTTCAGAGGGTACGTAGGCTCTAGGCTTGACAACCTAGTCAAGTCCAATCTCTGTGTTCTTAGGACAGAACAGTATTCATTTTCCTAAAATACCCTTAGTGAAATGAGTGTTTTACTTATCTAGCTGGGTGGGGAGACGTGGTTTTGGACTCATATTTCTAGGCTTAATGAAAGTCAAGCCTACATTTCATTTCAAATTAAACACTGACTCAATTTGGGCCTAATTCTTTTGCGCTTGGAATTTTTATTTTCTTGGTGGTAACTTAATAAACCAATTGGATACCAAATCATTGAATTAGACTTGAGAATTATTATTTTTTTTCCTAATTTGATTTTTGGGGCACGTTTTGGGTTCTAAAATAGTTAAAGAACATTTTTATTAGAATCTCTTACTTGATAGAATATAAATGTATTGTTAAATTAATTATTGTGGAGGAAATAGTAGTAAGGGTGATATGGAAAAAATATGACAAAAATTGCTCAAAATTATTATTGTTACATCATTTATAATTTTGACGTGCCTTAAGACATAATCATTTTGAAGGATTATGAATGTTGGGAATGTCATGACGAAGTCCGATAGACATCATTTATATAAGGGTGATAATCATTTTTAGTAGTAAGGGTGATAATCATTTTTATTGTTATCATTTATATAAGACAATCATTTTCCTTAATTACATCATTTCCTCTCCTCTTTTATTATTGTTCCTCAATATATAATGGTAAATTAGGAAAAGATTTCCAAATATAAAAATTATGTCTTATATATTATTGTTCATCAATATTCATGAAGGATTATGAATGTTGGGAATGTCATAGCGAAGTCTGAAAGACATCAAGTGGTTATTACGGGGACAGTAGTCATTAAGACAACCTTAATCAATATGAGCAGTTGGTTATGGACACCGCGGGATCGTCGATCGGCCAATATTTTGATCCCGTTACTCATGCTAAACTGTCATACATGGGAGAGGAAACCAATACACATACTCAACCATCATACATGAGAGAGGATCCTCATCCGGAAGCCGATAGTGTTAAACCCCTGCCGGCCTCGTCCTTTTAGGTGGCAGGTTAGAAGGATCCTTTCGCTTATTACCTTTGTTAATTAACCTCTTTTATGCACTTATATCAGAGTGTACGCGGCAGAGCATCAGATCGGTTTGGACAACTTACATTATACTGGTAAAGGTACAAACAATTACATAAAATAATCCCCTGAAGGGTTAAGAGTTGATTTGACAAAAACCTTAGTCGTCTCAGGGTCAAATCACAATTAACCACGAATTAAAATGCAATATAGTGTAAACAACTCGGGATCGTTCTCTTATCAAGGAGCCTTTTATTTTGAATTCCCTAGGTTAAACTAAGTGCAAAAAAATGATTAGAAAAGGGTTTTGAAATTGATTTTCTCTAAACTAAAATAAAAAGAAACCAATTCTAATTTTTTTGGTATTTTTTTTGGAAAATAATGAAGGATACTTTGGATTAAAAAGAATTAATTATGGATGTTCTTGGTAATGAAGAATATGGCTATCATTGCTTAAAAATATATGGGAGTTAATTTCTCATTAAGTCTAAAGAACAACCTCAAGATAACACTTGAGTCCAATAATCTCAATTAATAGTAGCTCCTACAAACATAGCAAACTACTACCTTTTGAGAAATTGTTAAAATCCACTTAATGTGTAATTTAAATTGAGATGATGTAAATTGTTCTTCTAAATTAGAATGTTCTAACGAACTATTCAAAAACTCAAATCAACTATGATTACTAATCACAAACATGACAGCAAACATAATTTTATCAAGCATATAAAGAAATTTGGAAATTTAAATATCAAAATAATCATCCAATAAAAATCACAATATTCAATCCTCTTGGACACATAACAGTCATCCAAGTCTCAAAACTAAATAATAAATAACCTAAATAAGGAAATCAAAAAAATAGTTTAAGCAAAAGATTAAATTAAAGAACTCTCCTTTGAAGCACAATCGCTCAAGCCACAACTCTTCATCACCAAGAAGCAAGGTTTCTAGCCACACATAGCCATGAGACCAACCCTAACACAATCTGGAAAAAACATAGATACTAGTCCAGAGGGAGAGAGAGGCTGTGGATTGAATTGATTAAATCAATTCAATGTGGTGAATTGATTAAGGTCTGGAGGTGTATGGAGGTGAATTGATTTAATCAATTCAAGATGGTGTTTGGAGGTTGAAGGCGACTATGCTTTGGTGAAGAAAAAAAATGAAGGCGTAATGGAAGGGTGACGATGATCAATGTCCCCCCAGCTCGCAGCGTTCCTCTTCTTCTTGATCAGTTCTGACTCGTTTCTTGCCCTCTCCCTTCTTCGTCTTTCTTGTTCTTTCTTTCTTTTTTCCGTTCTTGATTTCTGCGTGTTTCTTTTTCTGTTTCAGCGTTCCTCCTGCTCTCTCGTTCTTGCGTGTTTTCTCATTCTTGCTCACCGTCTTTTTAATAGATATAGGTAGTATAATAAAATAAAATAATATATTATATCTTTTTCTTATAATATAATATATTAATATATTCTATTATACCCTTTTCAATTTAATTTGTTGCTTCTCTTCTAGATCACATAATATTTCCTGCTAAATAAATAGGATATCAATAGGTTTTCTGTTGTAATCACATTTTATCCTATATTTAATTAAAAGATAGATACGTATATAAAAGATAATTAAATAAGTATAAGATATTAATAAAATCAATCAATATATCTCAGAATCTATACTTATTTAATCATAAAATATCTACTTATCATCTAACATTAAATATTCTCATAAAAATCAATGATTAAGAGAAATTACAATTTCTTTGACAATTCTGCCCTTTTTAGCCCTAATTTCATGTATTTACTCTTAATATCAATTTATCATAAGAAATACATTTAAAGCTCAATAATTATAAGAAAATACATTAAAAATCTCTATTTAATTACCAAAAATCATATAAAAATATGGTTAGATCAAGAGTACAATAGTCCAACGTAAATATTGGGCAATAAGTAAGTTCATAAGAATATACAAGGGGAATAAGGCACTCCATGGGTCTTCAATCCTCAGCTTCATTGCTCTTACCTGTATCTTTTCCACAGTCCAATTAGCCTACCGCCTTACACATGTATCTTTAAAGCCAGTCTGGAGTTCAAAGTTGAACCCCAGAGTAACTGTTAGACTCATATACAATATGTATACAATGTATGCAATGCCAATCACAATCAAGAAGTATAAATAAACTTGCCTCTATCACAACAAACTGACATATAGCAACTCCGTAGGATCGCCTGGTCAAGACAAGCCCCTCAGAACAACGCGCAAATGGGTCTTAGTAGTCAGGGCGCGACCCTAACCACCTTCCCTAGGGCCTCAGTGGACACCTATAAACACAGTCATATAGGCTCCACCTACCCCACATATCTCGGTACTGCAAGAACACCCTAAGGACACACAGTGCATTAGGTACCGCAGCCTGATCCTACATGCCCTCGGTACTGTAGCAGAAACCCTAAGGACACACAGTCCAATAGGTACTACAGCCCGATCTTCTACATCAAGATAAAACATACATGCAAAAGCAACATAGAGTATGCAAATCAACAATTACTACCTAGCTCGCCTTACAATAATAAACTCTTCCCTTAGCGTTAAGTGCGTCCTACACGTGAGAGTACCCTAAATACAGCCAAACACCATGCTATTAAACACTTATTCAAACTTTACTTCAGGTCTTATGGAAATTCGCATATCACCAGAATGTCTAGAATTTTGCACCAACTTTGGTGATTTTTAATAAATTCAAGAAAAATCATTTTGACATGGGATCAATGGCCTTAGAACCCTTAGAATGTCTATTTTATAGGAAAAATAATTACCAAAGTCATCTGTGTTAGTTCTATATGTGTTTTGATGATTACTAACATTTGTAAACAATATATGGATGTTTCTAGGTAAATTAGATGTTTGTTAAAACTTGTTAATTTCAACCAAAAACATTCTGTCATCGCCAAACTCGAGTCTAGATTTGGCAAACTCAAGCTTACTACTGACAGAGGACTAAACTCGCCAGTTTGCACTTTAAACTCAAGACTGGACCAAAAGTTTGAACTTGAGAGTTTTTCCAAAGTTTTCTCATACTTGGAAACTCAAGTTTGCGAGAGGCCGAGAGCATTCTGATTTCAAAGTATTTTTAAACTCGAGACCACTACCCTTAAACCTCAAGTTTGCACCTTAAGAGAAGATTTCAAAGAGTTTACAAAGTATGTAAACTCGAGTTTGTAAATACAAACTCGAGTTTGCCTCTAGCGGGAAGAATTTTCAATTTCATAAACCAGACATTACTTCTTGAAGAACAAAGTCTTTCTCCAGTTTGAAAATTCACAAGAGTTTACAAAACGTGTAAACTCGAGTTTACACTTGGTCGAGAGCTTTCAAGAATTTTAAAGTAAACTCAAGACTGTTTTTCATAAACCTCCAGTTTACTTCAGGCCGACAGCATTCAAAGTTTTTAAGCTAAACAAACTCGAGGTTAAGCTTCTAAACTCAAGTTTGAGTCTTATAGAGAGCAATGTATTTTTAACTTGAGAAAACTCTAGAGTTTGCACTGAAAGCCTCCAGTGTTCATTTTGAGAACTAAAACTAATATTTGACTTGAACAGTGTCAAACTCGAGCCTGTCTACTAATAGACTCAATATGTTCCAAAGCTCAAAATCGTGACCTTCCTCTCTGGATGAAGGAAACTCGAGTTTGGATATGGAAACTCGAGTTTTGGCCAACCCGAGAGCATTTTAGTTTTTAATGTATTGAAAACCTCAAGTTTTAGAAGGAAACCTCCAGTTTAGACATTTTGAACTTAAAGCACTTTTACATACTAAAGCTTCAAACTTGAGGTTTGACAAACCAAACTCGAGTTTACATCGCTGTTTTTAGAAATTAAAATATGACAAATTTTGTAAACCTCTCTTGTTTGATCTTAATACTTCCCAGGATTATTCTCTACTATTCCTAGTTATGTTCAACCACTTTGTTAGTGAGTTTCAGATGAATTAGAGAATGTTTATTGAAAGTTTGAAGCAAAAGCAAAAAGTGACGTTAGCACATTAAATGCAAACCCAGAAAAGTTGCATACTTTTGGGTAATCCTTCTGCACACGTCTAACAAAGAATTAAAGAATGATTTCCACATCCAGCAACTGTCATTCTAACGGATTAATTCACAGGAAGTCAACTCTGAACTTCTGCACAGCTGGATTAAGTGGAGATTAGAGAGAGAAGAAGACTAAACCACTCCCTAACCTTTGTTGAACATCTCCAACAGTTCAATTAGGGAATAAACGGTCATTTAATGCACTCTGAGTATAAATAGAGTTACATTTAAGTCTTCTCAACTACTAGAACTACTGAAAACGAATTGCATTCAAAGCTTCTCACCTACTTTCAGTTTTCACTTGTAAAAGTATCTTTTGATACATAAGCTTCAGTGTTTATCATTATTCACTTTTAGATAGAGTTTTTATCTATAAATCATTTATTGTAAAGAATCACAAGTCAATGGGACTTGGTGATTTAGGAGTTTATTGATTACAACTTGTAAGGGGGAGTGAGTTCTAATGAGAGAACTACTATTGAATACAGAGTGTGTAATCTTTATGATAGTGGAAAATTGATGACTTCCTATTTTTAATTGGTTTGTGATATAATTTGACATATTTAGGAAGTCATCAATGCTAAATTAAAGAGATTTTATTATGATTTCAAGGGATATCAATCTAGATGCATCATCTAGGGGATTTCAATTTAAAATAAAAGTTTGAGTTTAGGAAATAAATAATAGTAATGAGAGGTTTAAAAATAAAATCAATTTTGTTATCATTATTATCATTGATTCTTCCTTTTTGCTTCCACAGCCACACATGCACATTTTGGCAATTTTAGATGATTGATTCCATTGAATTGAAGGGTGCCCACGGATTGAACATACTTGATTGGATATGAGTCCACACATGCACTGTTTTGGAAATTTCAGATGATTGATTCAATTGCATTGAAGGAGGCCCACGAATTGAATGAAAAAAAAAAACAAGCAAACCTAAAAGCGACAAAAGGAGGCGGCATTGGAAGGGAGGAACACGCACAGAGAGAATGCATCAGAGAAAAAGACGCAAGGTTCAAGAGAGCAGAGACGCACGGCACAATGGAGACGAAAAGCAAAGAAGCAGAGCGTGATATTCATTGAAGAAGCAAAGTTGTTCTGGGATCTCTTCTTTCTTCTTCTCTTTATGTTGGGATCTGAAAATTCTCATATTTATTATGGATTTTCTTATAGCCATGTGTGGCTAATTTTCTTTTCAACGTAGAGTACTATAAACTTGTTTGAGACTTAGAAATTATTCCCACTCATTATTTTTGCTTAATTTTAATCTAGTCTATTTTTAAAAAAATAGAGAGAGAAGATCGAGAGATGCAGAACGAGAAGGAAGGGACGAAGAAGCAGAGGAGTAGAGGAGTAGAGGCTGAGTGTTTCGGTTCTCTTCATCATCTCCACGGAAGGACTGTGGAGGCGACAAAGAAATTTTCTTTCCTCTCTCTCCTTCTTCTTTGAATCTGAATTCTTATCTTTTTATTATGGATTTTATTATAGCCATGTTTAGCTAGTTGGTTTTGCAACCTAGAGGACCTATGAATTTGTGGGTGAATTGGATTTTATTTTCATTATTTAGTTAAATTTGATATTAATCTAGTTTATTTAATCTTGGTTTTATTATTCATTGCTTAGTGATTGGCCACCGTTAAACATGTTTTGGGGATTTAGGGTTGAACTTGACAAAGGGAATCTTAAATTGACCTTGGATTAAATAATGTGGAATTAGGTTTCTTTTTTTTTTAAAAAAAAAAAGAAGATCGAGAGACGCATAACGAGAAGGAAAGGACGAAGAAGCAAAGGAGTAGAGGCTGAGCGTTTCAGTTCTCTTCATCATCTCCACAGAAGGACGGAAGGACTGTGGCAGCGACAGAGAAATTTTCTTTCCTCTCTCTCCTTCTTTTTTGAATCTGAATTCTTATCTTTTTGTTATGGATTTTATTAGAGCCATGTTTGGCTAGTTGGTTTTACAACCTAGAGGATTTATGAACTTGTGGGTGAATTGGATTTTGTTTTCATTATTTAGTTAAATTTGATATTAATTTTGGTTACTTAATCTTGGTTAGTTTTATCTATTTAGTGATTGGCCATCATTGAATATGATTTTGAGTATTAGGATTTACCTTGATGAAGGGGATTTTGATTAGGCTCCGAGATTAAATAATATGGGATTAAATTACGATTTAATTTGCGGTTAAGATAGACATATACCTAATAGCCCCATATAATTGTTGAAGAGTGTGTTTGAGTTTTGTTTCCTCTTGAGTAACTATGTTAGACATAACAAGTTATACTCAAGAGAGGGTTGTAAGTGGACCGACAAGCACTTATAGCTATTTATACTCGAGATTAACAAAATTGATATTAAAGCTAATTAAATTAGTGAAAACAAGGTTTATGAATCTAATAAGGGATTAGTGACTCTGGGTTGCTCATTTTATTATTGTGGTAGTTTTCTTATTTTTATTTTAGTTTTAATTTCTTTTCTCTTAATTAAATTCAATTTTGCTTTTCTCAACTTAAACGAAATTGTGAAATTAATGCTTAACTAAAGTTGTGATACTAAGTCCTCGTGGGAACGATACTTTTCTTATCACTTTATTACTTGATACGGCCCGTGCACTTGCGGAGTTTATAGGCTATAAAGTTTTGCCCTATCAAAAATCCCAGAGAGTCTGGGGACTGGACGTAGATCAAGTTGTTAGGACCGAACCAATATAAATCTCTGTGTCCAGTTGTTAGAAAACAGAGGTATTTGCCAAAATTTTTAAAATACCCAATTCACCCCCTTGGGTATTTGGCTCCACTTTCATTTGGTATCAGAGCAAGGTCTTCTCGAAAGAGCTTAACATCTTGAGAAGAACCAACATGGAAGGTATTCTACCTGATGGAGCTTCAATCAACAAACTACCAGGTTTCAATGGAGAGCATTATTCATCTTGGAAAGCAAAGTTCAAGGTATTTGTAATGACAATTGAGTATGGGCTATGAAGAATATTCGAAAGAGGAGATTATATGCCCACAGTCCTTGAAGATGGCGTAAAAGTCTTGAAGCTAGAAGAAGATTATGATGACAATGATAGAAGGAATGTCAAACTAAATAGCAAAGCTGTTCTTCTACTTTAGAGTGACCTGAGCCAACCAGAATACTTTTGTGTTTGCACCTTACCATCTGCAAAAGTTATGTGGGATGCTCTAGAAATAGCTCATGAGGGAATAGTTGAAGTCAAGCAAAATCGAGTTAATACTCTTATGACCGAGTATGATCTTCTGCGCATGAAGCCTGACGAATCCATTGGCGAATTCCAGTTGAGATTCACTCATCTGATCAATCAACTTGCTGCATCGAGGAAAGAATATGACCAACCGATTCAGGGACTTACCTCGGGATGTCGGTTGCGTATGAGCTTCTTCACTTCCTGTAGCAAAGACTTCAGCTAAGCACTCTCCTGGCCTCCTTGAGCTCGTTGCTGGTGTGGAAAAATGGAGGGGGAAAGTGTCCTATTTATAGGCCTCAAGGATGCACTCCTTTATCCAACTTTGGTTATTGTCCAACGGGTAAAAGAGTGCTTCGGATTAGTTTATTATTTTCTCTTGCTTACTGATCAAGCCTTCTATAAACTTTCTAGAGCTCTCCTTTGGCAGATTGTGGCGCATTCCTAGGCCAAAATTGGAGTTCCAGATTTGCCCCTAGGTGGTCTTAGTTGTAGGTTTTAGGTCCAGGGGTAAAACGGTCATTTTGCACTGCTTTTTCTCCAAGCTAGTGGGACCCATAAATCTGCCCTAGATTTGCGCCATTATTACCCCTAGAGAGTTATAATTACTTGTCTTTCAACCGGTCATGTCATTAATTCTGATTATTTTATTTCTCTCTCTCTTTATAATTGCTTGATGTGACCCTTCTCTCTCTTCATAATTACCTGATGTGACCTTTTCTTTTCCTCCAAGTCACTTTCTCTCTCCTTTGGGCCCACCAATTTTGACCTTATCAGTGTTCTGGGCCTAGGCCTGACTTTGGGAAATCCTAACCGGTCCCGCTCAGCTCCCTTTTGCCGGTTACCCTTTCCTCGTAACTCGTGCCCTTCAACTGGACTTGTGCGAGCCCGAGTCATCAATCACTTTTCCCAGATCACAAGTGGACGGATTATAATTCCTTGGGGAGCAAGAAACCCTTATTCTAGTACCTCAGATCCACCTCGTAATACGTGCTACCCGATAATCCAACTTTTGACCCCGAAACGCCACATGTCCGACATAGCACTACTATTACTGGCTTTTCCTTTTGTACTTGGTCCAAATACACTTTCTCTCTCTCTCTCTCTCTCTCTCTTATTTCCTTAAAAAACGCAGGTCATCCATGACAGCCCTGAAAATGCCATATACTTACCTATACTGGCATATTTTTGCTCAACTAATTGTCCTATACCTTAGGACATAATTGGGCGGCATCTTTTCCGACTAGACTTACACCGTATACATCTTTGTGCCCATTTTACATTAGCACCTTAATTCCACGGCTTCAACATACTAGGTCTATTGATCCGTATAGCCGAGTTACTTAGTCCCAGAGAGGCTTCCTAACTTTTGACGTTCTTGGGACTTTTCCCGAACTGGGCCTAGTCGTCCGTCTATTTCAGGCTTATTCTCAATTATTAGGTTCCAAAATTCGGGATATTACAGATAGGTTCTATAAAATGCTCCAAGAAGCGCAACATCTATTATGGGAAGGTTTCAAACACTTTGAAAATAGTGAATATTCATCGCTATCGGCTACCTTAACAACACTAAGCTTGAAGACTAATCACCATATGAGTAAGAGGAATTACAACGAAATGATGCAGACCATGAGTAAGGTTGTTCTTAAAGACAATAATTTGCCGAAGGATTTTTATCAAGAAAAAAAAAGGTGAAAAAGCTGGGGATGTGAAAATTTTCATTGTTGCCCCATAGGATGTATGTTGTATTACAAGGATGATGCTAAGCTGACCAATTGTAAATTGTGGACATGACAGATATAAAGTTGTGAGTAATGGAAGGAAAACGACCCGTCAAGCATTAAGCAAGATGTGGTACTTTCCTCTCGTGCCCAGACTTCAAAGATTGTATGCATCAGAACAAACAGCTGCTCACATAAGATGGCACCGGGAGCATCATGGGGATGAAAACTTTATGACGCATCCATCCGATGCCGAAGCTTGGTGTAAATTTGACGAGGCGAATCCTTTCTTTGCTATGGATCCCCGTAATGTCCGTCTTGGTCTATGTTCGGATGGGTTCACTCCTTTTGACAATACAGACAGGAATTATTCCTGTTGGCCTGTCATTGTGACACCGTACAACCTCCCACCTTCTATATGCATGAGAAGAGAGTTTTTGTTTCTTAACGCGTTAATCCCTAGCCATCCAACCTAAAAAAAAAAAAGGATAGATGTGTACCTCAAGCCTTTTGATAGACGAGCTGAAGATGTTGTGGAGTGAAGGGGTTCTTACGTACGATATATCATTGAGCCAGAATTTCACCATGCGGGCTGCCTTAATGTGGATGATAAATGACTTCCCTGCATATGGGATGTTGAGTGGCTGGCAAACGTCGGGGAAGCTTGCATGCCTAATATGTCTTGAACAAAACATGGGTTTTACCTTGGATTACAATCACAAGGTCTATTGGTTTGACAGGCACCGGCGATTCCTGCCCCCCGAGCATTCATATAGGAAAAATAAAAAACACTTCATGCGAAGTGTGGTCGAACGCACAGATCAACCTCGTCGTTTAAGTGGCCAAGAAGTATGGGACAAGGTCAAGTATATTCAAAGTGTTGAAGAGGGGGCTGCTTCCAGCCAACCTGAGGGATACGACGTTGATCATCATTGGAACAAAGGCAGCATCTTCTGGGAACTACCATATTGGAAAGATCAATTGTTAAGACACAGCCTCGATGTCATGCATATTGAGAGGAATGTGTTTTGCAATATTCTGTACATCATGATGGACACCAAGGGCAAGACGAAGGACACAATCAACGCAAGACTAGACATAGAAGCGATTTGCAGAAGGCTTGATTTGCATTTGGTAGAGAATGCCATGGGACGGACTTTCAAACCTAAAGCGTCGTACACACTCAACAAACAGCAGAATTTAGAATTGTTGGAATGGGTTAAAGATCTGAAACTCCCAGACGGTTATGCATCAAACTTGAAAAGATGTGTCAACATGCACGGGGCGAAGTTATTCAGGATGAAGAGTCATGATTGTCATGTTTTTTTCCAAAGGTTGTTACCGTGGGCCTTCAAAGCACTTCCAAAGCATATATGGTCTATTCTGACAGAATTTTCCATGTTCTTTAGAGAAATATGTGCTTCTGAGCTTAACGTTCAAAGGTTACAATACCTAGAGACAAGCATGCCAATAATGTTATGCAAGTTAGAAATGGTGTTTTCTCCTAACATGTTTGACTCAACGGAACATTTTCCTGTTCACTTGGCCTACGAAGCAAAGGTAGGATGACCGCAATAATATAGGTGGATGTATCCGTTTGAGAGATAATATATATATATTTCTTTCGTGCAGTTATTAATTGACAGACATGGTACTTTAGTTTTTAAATACCCTCTCATTGTCCATTGTAGGTTTTTACGCACACTTAAGAAGAAGATCAAAAATCTAAGGTACGTTGAAGGATCTATCGCTGAAGCGTATCTAGTCGAAGAGGCGATGAAATTTGCGTCATACTATTATCCCCCTGAAAATGATATCAAGATGGAGGGGGTACCTTGCAACGATGATGGCCGTGATACGAGCAAACAACTGTAAAGAGGCCGCCCAGTATTTAAAGTAAGATTTCTTTTCTTTTTACTATTTCGGTAAGTATTAAAATATTAACTTCATTTTTTTCTTACAGTTACTTCTCTAATTGGGTCCGATCGGAAAATCCTTCAATGTCGGATTCCGAAGTTGATCAATTCACAAACTATGAGTTTCCTAAATGATTTCAATCCTACTTCTTGCAAAATCCAAAAGATCCTAATGAAGTTGCGTGGAGTTTATCTCATGAAGCTGCAATAGTTGTTACCTGGTGCAAAAAATATCTAATCAATGGCTATCAATTTTCAACTGTTGAAGCAAATGCAAATACGAAATGTTGCAATTACGGTGTATGTTGTCGAGGTGGCCAAGGTGACGAGGTGGAGGGCGACTACTTCCTAATATTTTTGCATATGAGATAAAAAAGATGAAGGTATTGGTGCAAGAGCAAGCACTTGAGCTGATGACTCAAGAACAAGAGATGATGATGAAGCAGCAGATGACTCAGGAACAGGAGATGATGAAGCAGCAGATGACTCAGGAACAGGAGATGATGAAGCAGCAGATGCTCTTGGAACAGGAGATGATGAGGCAACAGATCCTCCAAGAATAGGAGATGATGAGGCAGCAGATGAGTCAGCAAGCAGAGATGATGAAGCAAATGCAGCTTCAACTTAGGTCCCTAATGAAAGACAAGGGTATGGAGCCGGCTCCTGGTAGTGGTGATAATGATAATGATGATGATGATACTGCTGTTTAGACTATATTTTAGTAGATTTTATTTTTAAACAATATTATTTCTATTTTATTTTCTCTATGTAAACTCTTTCTAATTGTTATTATATATTTTTATCATATACAGGTCTATTATTATATTTTTAAATTTTAAATGTTTTTAATTATGTTTTCAAAAAAAATATTAAAATCAAAATTTGCGATAGGAATAAACATTTTTAAAAAGTTAAAAAAATAAAAAATATTTTTTTAAAAAAAAAATTTAAAATTAGTGATGGAATTGTATTCTGTTGCTAATCTAGAAAAAAAATTAAAAAAAATCAAAATTAAAAAAAATATTTTGCGACGAACAAAAATCTATCGCAAATCCCATCAGGATTTGCGACAAATCTTGTATCCGTCGCAAATCTGGGGATTTGCCACGGAGAAAAATCCATCGCAAATTCTGATGGGAATTGCGACGGATTTCCATGTATTTCTGTTCAGGATTTGAGACGGAATGTTAATCCATCACAAATCCTGATGGATTTGCGACGGATCATGTTTCCGTCGCAAAATTGCGACGGAATTATGGTTCTGTTGCAAAATTCAAATTTTGCCATGAAATTTTCATTTTCCGTCGCAATTGCAAGGAGCTTTTTTGCGATGAACCAAATCCGTCGCAAATTTCATCACAAACGTATTTTGCAATGGAAATTTCCTCTTTTGCAACGGAAAAATTCCATCGCAAAAAGCAATTTTTTTTTTTTTTTGCAATGGTAGATATAATCAATTTTTTAAGTAGCATATAATGAAATTATTTTTTTTTTCGCGACGAACACCGTTAACCCTGGTTAACTCCCATTACCTTTTACATTGTAAGTCCCACTAGTCTTCTCACTCCATACTATTTTAATGTATTTTTAGAAGGGTAAAGATACAAATTTAGCAACAAATTATTTCACTATAAGCACTTAACACAATTATCATTTGTTAGGTCCAAAAGCATACATAAATATTTTTATCTTATAAATGCCTATATGTGTCTTGTAAATTCCCTTATTTTGTCTTATGAATGATCATATTTGTCTTATAAATTAAGGGATTTAAAAGAATCCAAAGAGTTAAAAAAATTTGGTTGACAAGCCCATCTATATTAACTAAAACAGTTTCCGTTGATAAGTGTATACTACTATTGAAAATTCATATATTGGTCATTGACAAGCCCATATATATATATATATATATATATATATATATATATATATATATATATATATATATCAATATATATCAATAAGATAAGATCAGATTACATTTGAAATCTATATCACTAAGGTCACTAGAGAAATTTTTTTTTTTTTTATAGAGGAATCTACACTATAACTTTTTTTATATATATTTTTTGGGTCCTTAGGTCCGGAGTGAGATTTTCCCAATTAAAATGATGGTTACAATTGATTAAAATCAATAAAGATATAAATAAAACCTGAAACTTAGTTTTGTTTTTTAAAAAAACGCTCTTATTTTTATGAAGAGAATGAAAAGAGGGAGTGCAAGAGTAACCTTGCCAATAATTAATGGAGTCAAAAATGGAAAATGATACTATAATAAATTTTAAGCAGGCTATTAGTTCTCTTATAAATAAAAACAAATCATCCCTAAAAGTTTATTTTATATATAATATAAGATCATAGAGGGTATTCCATAACAAGGGCACAATATAATAATCACAAATATTGGATTCTAGGGATAAATAGCCCTTCTCTAGCTAGGCTTAGTGAGGGAGGCCCAATATTACCTCATTTTTTATTTTAGTTTTTTGATAGGCCAATATTACTTCATTTGGGGAAGATGATAATTATCAAGGAAAGTAGGCTCATCCATTCCAAACATATCTAACGAGGCTTTCCTTCTTCCTTCAATTAGCTCAACAATTCATGGGGAAGAGATAAATTTTAATATTATATTGTTTAAACTGATTAAAAAAGGAGAGAAAAAGGGATATATTTTAATATTACATCGTTTGATTGAGAAGATGAGGTAGGAAAGGAAAAATATTTTTATATGAATAAATTTATTCTTATTTTATTTAAGGAAAAATCACATGTACAACAAGTTCCAAGTTATAAAAATAATATCAGGACAGTGTCATAATTTATCAATACAAGTGAAAATAGCATCATTGATAAGTTACTGAGACTTTTCAAATATTATTTTTTTGGTTGGGACCTTGGTGTGATTTTCCTTTTATTCAAGTAATTTTTAAATTTTAAACTTAGTATAATTAATAATCAATAAAATATATATATTAAATGACATTTAATATATAAAAATGTAATTTATAATTATTTAAATTAAATATAATTATAATTGTACGCCGATCTTTCTTTTTTAAAAAAATAAAATAAAATCGAATTAATATATAATTATTTAACTCTGTTCTTCAAAACTCAGAAATTTGCAAATTAGTTCTATGCCAATCCATTTTTTTAAACTAGCTAGTCACTTCCATAGGTTCTACCGGAAGGATGGAATCCAAAGCAAGGATTTTAAGAGTATGCAACAATAATATATAGTATCATCTTCTTCTTCATAGTTTGAGTTTTCTCACAAATCAAAGAAAAGTTACAGCTTAGGAACTGCCTTCTCCTTCCATTAGAACCAATAGTCTTCGAAGAGTTCGATGAAAAACATAATGACAATGACCGAGAGGGAGATGGTGAAGAGAGCTAAACGGAGAGAATGGAGTAGACGAGGAGAGAGGCCTACATTAAACAACAACGAGAACGCGTAAGTATTGGATTCTTTTTTTTTTTTTAATTAATGAAAGCTAGAGGTCATTTTGGTCATAACGGCAAAAATACACCCCTCACTCCAAATCCCCCGATTTTGGAGGGCTCCTTAAAATTTTGTTAAGCCAAACAAAGCCCTAACATTATTTGTATTGGGTTGGCATGTTACAACAAATTATAAATCGGTAGCACTACGAGAATAAAGGGAATTGGTGTAGGAGAATAAGATAAGAGTTTCCTTAAACAATAACCACTAGTTTTGATCGCTTGCCATATTTCATTATTAGTGGGATCTTTATCTATTCGTGACACACACATATATATATGTATGTATGTATTGATATCTCGTTGTGTGTATGTGATTTCCAACCAAGTGGTGTTGTTATTAAGTTCTTCAATCTCCTCAAATTATTCAATATCAACGGACCATTATCTAATTTATTAATCTAGCATCATATGTAACTAAGGGTCTAGATCCTCTCCAAAGTTGATTTTCTAAGTATCCCTCAGCATCTCAATCGTATTTGTCCAGATGATCTGAGTGCTCAAAAGGAAACACACCATGTACCTTTTAAATTACATCTGTACCGTCCATTTTGATTTAATCTTAGCCGTCCATTAAATATCCATGCCTGCTAATCTTGGTTCGGTTCCTTTCTCAGCCGCTCGTCGGAATTGCAGAGTGCTTGTCGGACACAGTTGTCATTGCTCGGTCGTGGAAAGGTATAGGAGAAGAATACTTGGATGGATGAGGTTCATCAGTTGCCAGATGATGTTCCTAGGTTCACTTGTAATTCTGGTGGAAGTGTAATGTTGTTTTACTTGTTGGTGAGTTATGTTGATTGATTTTGATTATGTGTTCTCTATGTATGTTTCACTAGACAGAAGAGAAGAGGAAAGTTCTTAAAGAGTGGTTGAACGTTTCTTCCGCCAAGCATTTGTAAACAACACACAGAATAATTTCATTTCCATTGGAGCAAAACAGGTTTGTTAGTGCAATTCAAAACAAGTTATGTGGACAATAATTTATATTATATAATATGCAGATGAACCACATTGTCTTGTATGAAGCTTTACCGCCAAACTGAGACAACCAGAAGTTCCTTGTTTCAAATGCATTAATATTGGCAACCAGAAGTATGATGATGTGTCTCATCCAATTATGTAAAAAAAAAATGTTATTTTGGATTTTTTGAAATAGTCTTTACTTTAATGAATATTTCAAAGGAATATTCACTAGTGCAAAAAAGGGCTTTAAGACCGCCTCATTTAGATCGGAGAATCGACGCCCCAATCTTAAAGGAATGACCGATGGTAGTTTCGTAAATATAAAGAACTTCTTGGACCAAATCATTTTTTCACAGATCTTAAATAAATTATTCAGACCAGACTAAAAAACAACCTATCTTAAACATGTTATTAAAAAATTGAAATTTCAATTACTTTATAGAGAAATCTCATACAGCCGTACTTGTATATTCTGCGGTCCAACATAATAAGGAAAAATTTAAATAAAAGTTTTAAGACCGCACATAAACAACAACCGGTCTTAAAAGTTATTCTTTTAAGACCGAACATATAATACAACCAATACGAAATGTAGAAAAAAAATTAAACAAAAAAGTAATTAAGTTTAAGACCGAAGGTTTATAAGTACCAGTCTTAAAGGTTAACTTTTTATACCGTCTTATAATTTGTCTGGTCATAAAGTTAAATATTTTAAGACCGGACTTTTATTATGGCCAGTCCTAAAAATTAAACATTACTTTTAAGACTGGACTTTAATATGATAGGTCTTGAATGTTAAATATTAAGACCGTCTCTTTTATAATCCGGTCTTAAAATTGAACCACCAAATATACATTTCTTCGCGTGAAAGATTTTGTTATTCTCACTGAAGAACCTCTGTTCACGTTGCCAAACCCTTCTTTTGCATTTCCTCTCTTCCTCGCCCACATACCATCAGCCTCTGTTACTCTCTCATTTGCTCAGGCATTCCTCTCTTCCTGTCTCGAAAATGAATGGTGAAAACGACTCTATTCGTGTTCCGGGAACGCCAATTACTGGTGTGACTGGTGTGAGTCAGAACGAACCCTCTTCATCTCACAATGAGCCTTGTAACCACCCTACACACTGTGGTAGAAGAGGCATACGAATGATAGATGTAACCTTAAGTCGGACTTCTGGGTCAAGGCTTGAGATTCAGTTTGATGAAAAGTTGGAACCATTGGTCCAAATAAAAGCAAATATACTAGTTTTGTTGGCTATCTAGCACGCAACAAGGTTAGCATCTTGACAGATGAGTGGAAAAATGTGGACTTTGGCACAGTAAAGGATCCTATTTAGGACACATCTGGCTTACATACAATGTCCCTGACTCTCAGAAGTTGAAAGACAAGACATTGTCTTATTGTGCTGATCGGTGGAGGAAGTTTAAGACCTTTCTAGCTAACAAGTATATTTTTGTCGAGGTTCAGCCTGACCAAAATCCTTGGGACACGTACACATTTATTGATTAACAAACTTAGCAACAATTTGTTAAGTTGTAGACCACTCCTGAAGCTCTGGTGAGTTTATATTTAATTTTGTTTGCCCTTTTGTTTGCTTATTAACCTGTGCGGATATGTAAATGTTATTGTGTTCATCTAATCCTGTTAGTTAAATGGTGTGGTGTGTGAATAGAAGTATATTTCCTGCCTTTGTCTATGCAAGTCTGATATGTAAACCCTGAAAAGGTAAAATACTAAGAAGGTAATTGTGTAATGATTTGTCTTGCAAAGGAGGGAATGAACAGTCTTAAAAGAGGGAAACTTTATATACCCAATTGTTACTATCTAATGGGAACTGCTGATACCAGTGGATGCCTTAAAAAGGATCAAGTTTGTATTATTCTGTGAGCATAATTCTCTTTTGTTTCTTAACCTATCTATCTAGCAGTACAAAACATAGCTCCAATTTCTTCTACAATTCTACATCTTCCTTAAATAAAATGTTGAAACTTGATGAAGTGAATTTAACTAATGTTTAATATTCATATGAAGTAGAAGTTCTCTAATTTTTGTTAGTGACATGGCTGGAGTTCATAATTAATAGCTTTCAATTCTAATTCACAGAAAAGAAGGGAACAAGCACAGGAGATAGGGAGAAAGAATGATTGCCCACATAGGGCTTCTCGCGGCGGATATGAAAAGGACGAAAAAGAATTGATGGTGGCCAAGCGGAAGAGATTGGAAGATGAAGCATAATCCAATCCTTCTATGAAACATGATCCGCCATCTCCAATATGTCACGAGGAGTTGTGGTTGCATATTCGGCAAAAGCCAAGCAGTGCCTACACGAATGAACAAACTCGTCTAGTTGCTAAAAGAATTGTAAGTATCGTTATTGTTATTTTTTAGTTACTAAACATGTTTAATTACTAAGCTTCTCGTTAAAAAGAAAGAAGCAGAGGAATCTTTTGTGTCGGACTGGAGGAATGATGTTTTGACCATTGCGACCGGAAAATCAGATCACCCAGGGCGTGTAAGGGGGATTGGAGGACGGGTAGGCATTAAGCAATTCTTTGGTAAATCCAAACGCCATAAACAAAGTATGGTTACCCGGGAGGAGATGGAATAGACGCTGGCCAAATTTAGTGAGGAAGCAATGACTAAAGAAGCAATGTTTCAATCCCAGATGAGCCAGATGAAGGATGAAATGAATCAAATGAGGCTGCTTTTGAGCTCTCATCCAGAGAGCAGTGTTCTCTTCACACATTCACTTGCACCTATGCAACAGAGCAGTAGAGGGAGCTGCATTGTTGGACAGTCAGAGCAACCTTGTGAGCTGTATGTGAAGGATCGTGATAGTCATAGACAATTAGTTGTAAAAGGGACTATCCACAATTTGGGATCAACTATTCACCACCAACAAATGGCTGATGATGAAGTCAGAGTGTTAGTTGAAAAGGTGATCATTGATGCACCTCTCCCACTCTCAACTGATGAGCTGAAGCTTGTGAGTGATGTTAAGGGAACCTTCATGTCTTGGCCAGTGAAGCTTATACATATCTCTACTCCTCTTGAAGCTTCATCCCCTCCTCCTCAAGTTCCATCCCCTCGTCAAGCTCCATCCCCTCATCAAGCTTCTTCCCCTCCTCAAGCTCTATCCCCTACTACTAAGTTGACTGCCAAGGGAAAAATATCCGATTTGATGAAAAGTGGATATTTTAAAGATAAATCGTGGTCTGTCAATGAAGTAGTAGGCCTTACTAATCCTCAACCGGTTTACGTTGACACCATTGATGTAAAGTCCCTGCTGCTTCCTCAACTGGATCTTACTGATGCAATTGTTCAATTGTGGATGAAGTAAGTATCTTCTTCTATGAGTACATAATTTAAATGCATCGTTTAGACACACATACATATATATTAATTCCCTGATCGATGTCATTATTGTAGGTTCATGCATAAAGTATTGGATCAACGGGCAGAATCAATGATTTTGGATTCTTGATCCCAGTCTATGCAAGTACAACATCCAAGGAGGAGAGATAGGAGTATATATCAACGAGGTTGTGTGAAGTGAGAAGAAAAGTATACATGTTTCCATACTTCCACAGGTACATATCACAATTCTTGTCTACAATTCACTTAATTCTGCTACATACATCACTAAGTACTTTACTGTTGTGAATTTTCAGCCGCCACTGGCAGTTGGTCCTCATGTGCATGCAGGAGCATAAAGTTATCTTCTTATGCTCCATTCAAAGTGATCCAGGGACTACGTTGGTGTAGACCATCAACGAGTAAGCATGTCATTTTGATTCTCTTGTCTGAAATCTCTGCTGTGAATTTTCAGTGACCATTTTTTGTAAATTTGTGATTTTGATGATAGTGCCATGGGGACCTTCCAAATCTCAGTAAACAAAAAGCATGGGTATCAGGCCACTAATCCTACATGGCACGCACCAAAGGTTGGTACATATTTGGACACTGGCACACTGCCTTATGAACTTGGTCAGTAAGCTATATATGCTCTTATATATCTTTCTTGTTCTTTTTAGACCGTCGGCAACCAACGAAGTCCAACTTATGTGACTAGTACATCATGAAACACATATATGATATTATCACTAAATGAAGAACTAAATTATTTGAAAAGGTAAATGTATTTGATGTTACATATTATGGCTAAATTCAGTTTCTGGCTTAATGTTACATATGAAATATGCACGCAAGTTAATTAAGTTTATGTCTTTGATTCTACAGATGTTTGCCTGTCCTAATCCCTTTCCTAATGATGAAGTGGAGCACATACGCAATTTGTTTTGTGAATATCTGTATGACCTGATTTTAAAGTCAGGACAATAATTAATGTCCTAAATTCATTTGTAAATATATGCTGTAGCAACAATAATTTTATGTAAATTTGTTTATTTTTTCGAACAATTCATTCATTTGTAAATACATACGCAATATGTAATTCAATAACAAATTTGTTTATTTTTTTTGAAGAATTCATTCATTCATTCTAGCTATTTAGTGCTTGTAATTTGAGGTACAGAATGTTGTAAATGAGCAATAAGAGACTAAAAAGTATTCGCGACTTTTAGTACCACATATTTTTTGTCATCCGGTCCTAAAAGTCCTCATTTAATTCTAAAAATTTGGCTAGACTTTTAGGCCTGTATATTTGATAAAAGTCCGGTCCTAAAAGTCCTCGTTTATTTAAAAAATATGGCGTGACTTTTACAACCGTATAGTTATTATACCCCCAGTCCTAAAAGTCTTCGTGACTTTTTATAAATGACCGGTCTTAAAAGAAGACTTTTAGGACCGTATGATTTTTAAATGATCGGTCTTAAAAGTCTTATTTCTTATGACTGCTCCTAAAAGTAAGTCTTCATTTATTTTTGAAAATATTGCTTAACTCTTAGGACTGTGTATTTATTAAATGTTCGGTCTTAATAGTATTCCTTTAAATATAAATAACTCATTTTTCAAACAAATCATTAGGTTTCAAGACAACCGAGGTTCTGGCATTCTTTTCAAGCTAGGTCCTTTGTTGTCGTCGTTTTTACCTCTCCTGGTTTTGAGCAGCATTATCGGTGTCCCTTTTATTTGTCTTTTTCCTTTTTGTCGGAAAAAGAAGGAAGATAATGAAAAGGACACTTTGTTTCAAATCAGGACGAGGTAAAACCGACAACAACAACGATCCAACCTTGAGAGGAATTATCACTGTGTTTGTTTGTATTCGAATAAGGTAAATGATGTTTTATGTTTTGTATGGTCTTAACTATATTCTACGAATTTTTAATGTTGATCACACATGAGGACAATGTTTGTTTGTTTCCTTTTTGTCGGAAAAAAAAATAATAATGAAAAGGACAAGGCGATCGAAATAAGAAAGCAAAAAAATTTATTATATTTTTTTATGATGCTCCGTGGGGGGCAGCAGCAGTACAGAAAAAAAAAACATAAAAACATTTACTCCTCCCCATCGTTGTCGGAAGGGAGGGAGTCGTCAGAGAAGTCGGAGACGTTGTCTTCTGAAGGATGGTACTCAGCATCCTGGGTGTCAAGTACCGCGGTTACCTTGTTGTTGACGACGTGATAGACCTAAAACAATTGGCCCAAGCGTTGATCTATATGATTGACGCGAGCCAGAAGGTGTTTCATCATCTGGTAGAAGGACGAGTTTGGAGGCAGCGGCTGAGGGTACAGAGGTGGAAGAGGATTTATAGGAAAAGGAAGACCTGGTGGTGGTTGAGGACCTCGTGGTTGTGGTGGAGCAGCCATTACGATGGAGGTTGTAGAAGTAATGGAAGTAAAGTAACATCGGGTTTAAATAGAGAACCCTTCCTGAACAATGTGAAACACCGGAAACTTTAAGGAGGAAATGCATAGTTCATCAGAATATGAGGAGAGGCCTAGTTGGGAAGTTTATCTGAAAGCTGAAGAGACTTTGAATCAATTTGAACAGGGATACAAACTTTTAATACTGGATATTATAAAAGATCCGTTCTTAAAACTAATATTTTTTAAGAAAAAATTCTTACTGTAAAGAAAATTGAATTGAAAAATTAAATGACTTTTAGGACCAGATAAAAGATAGAAGGTCGATCTCAAAAGTAATTGAATTGATTAAAAAAATAAATAATAGACATTTAGGATCGAATATATTATAAAAGGTCGATCTTAAAATCAATTGAATTGAAAAAAAAATTAAATAATAGAATTTTAGACAACATATTTATAAAATTCGTCTCTCCTGCTCTCTGCATTTATTAACTCCTCATACTTCTCTGTCCTTATTAACACCTCACTACCTTGTAACTCCACACTACGTGGCTCTCTTTCCCAACTGCTCAAACCATGGTTAGATACAAGAGAACCACTCGTAGGGGTAGACTTACTGGTGATGATCGTGCCTTTCGTAGATCGTTATATGGTGCGCGTCCTCCAGCAAGAGTGCGTTCTATTGTGACAGAAGAGTCTCGGGTCATTGGACCCATTGTTATTTCAGATGATGAAGAGATTGCCGTACCCCCCAACCTTTAGACCATGAAGAGGTTCCTGCTCCTCCTCTCCAACCAGTTGGCCCCAGCGCACCTACCGCTAACCCCTCTCCTCTTTCCTCTAGTGATGCATGTGGCTGATGCAACAAAGACAGGAACTTGCTGATCTCCAATGGAAAACTAATGTTGTTCACGCCGATATTACCAAGGCTTTGGAGGATAATAAGCTTTAGGATGTTTAGTCAAATTCTTGTTTTTGATAATTTTCTACTTTTTTTTTCTTTTGTATTTTTTCTTGTGTACATGCATATTCAAGTAATATATGTAGCATTAAGCTTGTGTCTTTTTTTGTTTTGTTCATATTCTCCAGTAATTAAAGAAACTCTAGTTTTCCTTTAATTTTTATTCATTCAGTTGTTGTGCTCGTCAAAGCCAATCCTTATTTTAAAATTAAATGAATAATAAAAATTTAGGACCGGAGTATTTGAAAACTACGGTCTTAAAAATTCAATCATATATTTAGGACCGACTACTTTATAAATAATTGGCCTTCATAAAATCCAAAATACTAAAACATATGTCTCTGTTGCGCGGAATAAATTAAATAATAATAAAAAGTTAGGTCCGGAGACTTCTAGCTCCGGTCTTAAAAATTCAAGTATATATTTAGGACCGGCTACTTTATAAATAACCGGTCTTAATAAATTCTAAATAATAAAGTCCGTCGCGCTGAATTATTAAATTTGTCTCTTTGAACTTCTCTTGTCGCGCCAAAAGTGATTACTCAGGTTCTGTTCTCCAGTGTTTGTGTGTTGCTTCGTCGCTACTTCGCGTTGCTCTCTCGACAATCACTTTCTGGTTCCTTAGCTAAACGTCTATAGGTCAAGCTGTAAGAGGTGTTTCGATTGTATAACTTTATGATTTTCTTGCTTATCGTTCTGGGTTTTTCATGGGTAGAACGAAATCGATAAAATGTTCTTGTTGGTTTCTCTGTTGTTAATGAATATTGTATTTTGAAGATTATATTTTCACTTTAGACCTACCCAACTGACCAACAAATGTTTTTAGGGTGCTCTTGCTGTCTGCAACATCAACGTTCGTGGCAGGAGAAGAAAGACTCAGGAAACACATTTGAATTTATATGCTACAAGTGAGTCCACAAGACATTCATGCGATGCATTTAATTTCCTCATCATGCATTTATTTTGCTTCTTGGATTCACTGTGATACATTTATGACCAAAAGTGATCCTTCGTTATGCATTTAATTGGCAATTTTCTCCGTAAAAAAAAAAGAAAAGAAAAGAAAAGGACATAATCGATATTGAGCATAAATAATGAAAATGGAGCTGGATACCCAAGAGAGAGGGTGAATTGGGTATCTTGAAATTTTTCGAAAAATGCTCTGTTTTGAACTAAGGAAAACAGGGTAAATCAGAGGAAATGAAGAAAAGCTTGCACAAGAGAATTTATCCTGGTTCGGTCTTATCAACTTGACCTACATCCAGTCCCCAAACACTCTGGGATTTTCCACTAAATCAATGATTATACACTCTGCACTCAAGAGTAGTTCTCTCACTAGAACTCACTCCCCCTTACAAGTTGTAATCAAAGATCCCAACCACCAAGTCCCCTGAATTGTGGTTCTTTACAATCAATAATCAATGAACAATTAAAACTCTCTCAAAGAGTAGATAGTGATAATCACTAAAGCTCACAATGTCAAAAGACAATTTACAACTAAAAACAGAAGGTAGTTGAGACTATTGAATGCTTGAGCGTTTTCAGATGTTCTTAGTTGTTGAGAAGCCTTGAATGCACTCTATTTATACTTAGAGAGCATTAAATGACCATTTTCTGAAGTGCATTTAATGCTCTGAACACTTTATGCTTTTTGCCTTGACCTTCATTAATTTTCTTCTAAGTCAACTGAAACTCACTTAGCAAAGTGGTTAAACATAGCTAGGAACATATATGAATGATTAATGGAAGCATTAAGATCAAAAGAAAGTGTTTCACAAATTCATCAGATTTGAAAATGAGTTTCAGCATCCAATACTCGAGTATGTTCTTCAATACTCGAGTTTGTCACTGTGTACTTGAGTCAATACTTGAGTATCCAAGCTAATACTCGAGTATGCTTCTTCCAGAGACAAACCATCGTGACTTGAACTTTGAAAACCAATGTCAATACTCGAGTATGTAAGTCTATACTCGAGTTTTGAACCTTTTGTGAGAGAATCAGTTTAAGTTCAAAAGCTCAATACTTGAGTATTCATTCCAATACTTGAGTATTCAAATCATTGACAAGTGGATAACCTCTCTGTATGCCCAATACTCGAGTTTGCAGATCAATACTTGAGTATTGATTCAGTTTTAAAAATTGTGAAATCTTTCCATGTCAATACTTGAGTATTCAAATGAATACTTGAGTATTCATAAACAGGTGTTAAGTTGAAAGTATTTGTAGACGCCCAATACTCGAGTATGTAAAACCAATACTCGAGTTTCCATAAGTTGTAAAAGTTTGAAGGCTCTCTGTAAGTCCAATACTCGAGTATTCAAATGCCATACTCGAGTATTCACTCAAGGTGAAAACTTGTTTGCTCTCTGTAAGTCCAATACTCGAGTATTGCTTCCAATACTTGAGTATTGCCTTGTAAAAATGGATTTGAGCAATTCACAGTCAAATCAATACTAGAGTATTCATTCCAATACTCGAGTTTTCAATTGACAGATGATTTTTAGCAAATGTGGAAAGTTCAAAACATGTTTACAATTGTTTATTATCATCAAAACACATAGAGAACTAACAAATAATATGCATTTGGTGTTGCCTTATTTTATATGCAAGTGTCAATTTTTTCGAATTACGTATGTTATATCTTTCCGTCTATAGGAATTCTACTATGGATCACAGTTGGATAAATGCTTTATGGACAAGTTATGAATATCAAAATGGGGTGAGGGACTTTATAGAATTTGCTAAACAAAATGCCTATGATGATAGTGGGAAGTTTTATTTCCCTTGTGTAAAATGTTTGAATGAGAGGCAACTAAGTCCTGAAGTTATACACACACATTTAATTTGTGAAAGATTTTGTAAGACTTATAGAGTTTGGGTATGGCATGGTGAAAAAATACCAAGTGGGTCTCAACATAGGGAAGTGGCCTTTGATGACAATGACACGGATATGGATGATCGCATAGAGGACATTATTCGTGATGTAGAAGAAGAGGCTTTTCATCAGTCACATGCATATGGTAATATGTGCAGTGATGCAGAGACCACGCTTTACCCTGGGTGTAAAAAATACCAATTGTTGAACGCTGTATTGAAATTGGTAAGCTTGAAGGCATGTCATGGATAGAGCGATAAGAGTTTTTCTGAAATGCTTGAGGCTTTTAAGGATATGCTTCCGGATGATAATGTGTTGCCGCATCGATACTATGATGTTAAGAAAATACTTTGTCCACTGGGGATGGAGTACAAAAAGATCCAGGCTTGCCAGAAAGATTGCATATTTTATAGAAAAGAGTTTGAAGAGAAGCAGAATTGTCCGATATGTGAAACCCCAAGGTACAAGTCAGATAAGGGGCCTGCAAAAGTGTTGTGGTATCTTCCAATCATACCAAGGTTCAAGCGGTTGTTTGCGAATGAAAGTAATGCAAAAAATTTGAGGTGGCATACAGATGAGAGGATTTCTGATGGAAAGCTTCGACATCCGGCCGATTCTTCTCAATGGAAGAAAATTGATCAATTATTTTCGAACTTCGGCAAAGAACCTAGGAACCTTAGGCTTGCCCTTAGCATGGATGGCATGAATCCATATGGATGCTTTAGTAGCATACATAGTTCATGGCCTATACTCCTGATTATTTACAACTTATCTCCTATGTTATGCATGAAATGAAAGTATATCATGTTGTCTATGTTGATTTCGGGACCAAAACAACCCGGAAATGACATTGATGTTTACCTTCAGCCCTTGATCGAAAACTTGAAGGAGTTGTGGGAAGAAGGTGTCGATGTTTTTGACTCTTTCAAGAATGAGGTGTTTAAAATGCGAGCCATGATATTTTGTACAATAAACGACTTTCCAACATATGGGAACTTGTTAGAGTATAGTGTAAAAAGCCATAAAGCATGTTCGGTTTGTGAAGAAGGCAAACGCTACCATCAACTTCAACATGGAAGATGCTCCGATGGCATTGACTGGGGATCAAGTTTGTGAAAAGGCGAAAAATATCAATGTCATCTTCGATAAGACTGCAAAGAGTAGAAAAGAAACAAATATATGGAAAAAGATATCTGTATTCTTCGATCTTCCCTATTAGTGCAATCTTGATGTGAGACACTGTATTGATGTCATGCATGTGGAGCAAAACATATGTGATAGTATTGTTGGCACGCTTCTGAACATACATGGTAGTTCCAAGGATGGTGTGAATGCAAGATTGGATTTGCAAGCAATGAGAATACGCAAAGACTTACATCCAAGACCATATGGGAAGAGAACTTATTGTCCCCCAGCTTCTCATACTTTGTCTAAGGATGAGAAACAAAGTTTTTGTGAGTGTTTACATGGCACAAAAGTTCCCTCAAGGTATTCTTCAAATTTTAAGAGGCTTGTATCGATCAAGGACTTGAAATTAGTAAGCCAAAAGTCTCATGATTGTCATGTCTTGATGCAATAGCTACTCCCAATAGCTATTCGAGACATCGCCAAATATGATCTTCGGGTCGTTTTGACTAGACTTTGTGTCTTCTTCAATGCGCTTTGTAGTAAAGTTTTCGAGATTGAAAAGTTGGATGAATTGGAGAATGAAGGATATCTTATCTTGTACCATCTTGAGAAGCTTTTTGTTCCTACATTTTTTGACATCATGGTTCATCTCATTGTTCATCTAGTGAGGGAGATGAAGTTGTGAGGCCCTATCCATTTACGGTGGATGTATCCAACTGAAAGATCTATGAAATTTCTAAAAGGGTACGTGAAGAACGCATACCAGCCAGAAGCATCTATTGTTCAGAAATATGTTTCTGAAGAAGCCATGAAATTTTGTCAAAATTATTTGGCCAAAGTAAGACATATTGGGCTTCCAAAATGTCAGCATGCTGAAGGGGGTAGACGAGGGGCTTCAATAAAGAGTGTGGATCCTGATGAATTGTCACAAGTCTACTTGTACATATTGAATAATGTTGATGAGTTCAAGCCAGCATAGCTACACATAAAGAAGCTGTAAGGAAAGAAAATCATCAAATGACTGAACAAAGGTTGATTAGGGAGCATAACAGAACTTTTGCTAATTGGTTAAAACAAAAGTTCGAGGGAGAGGAAAGTGTTTTTGATACAATCAAATGGTTAGCACGTGATCCTGAAGTTGATGTCATAAGTTGAAATTTGTATGTGATCAATGGTTATACATTTTACACGAAGTCCCTAGATGATATGAGCACAGTCCAGAACAGTGGTGTCATGTTAGAGGCTGAATCTATGCAGTTCTCCAGTTCGAAACACAAGAGGCCTTTATTGACAGTCATGCCATATTATGGGGTTATTAAAGAGATTTGGGAGGTAGACTATGTGAAAATTAGATTTCCCATTTTCAAATGCAAGTGGGTTAATGTCAATAATGGTGTTCAGATCGATCGGCTAGGATTTACATTAGTCAATGTCAATGGTAGAAGTTTTGGAGATGAACATTTCATCATGACAGACCAGACGAAACAAGTGTTCTATATCAACGATCAAGAAAATAAAATGTGGTCTGTAGCTCTCCAAGGAAAAAGGGTCATTGATATTGATGAGGAAAGTAATTCAAATTATGGTCTTCCTGAGAGTACTCCTTTTTCAAGGGGTCTACCGGAGATGAATGAAGAAGATGAAGCGGATAATGAATCTGATACAAGAAATCATCAAGAAGGGATATGGGAGGATATCATTTTATAAAAGAGTCAATTCATAAGGTAATATTCATATGCAGAATTCTTTGAAAACGTTAAGGTTTTATCTATAATTATTATTCCTTCTATGTTCATAAACAATGTCACTGATTATGAAGTTTGTTCTCGTTTTATTTTTGTGGCAGGATCCAATCCAAAGGGGCATGTTATAAAAGATGATGTTACGTTGTTGGGTGGGAATCAGATGAAGGCATGGTGAATATTATATTGGGCATGTATGTTATATTTGTAACTTATTGTATTTGTAAGTAAGTTATTTTATTGTATAAATTAATTTTGGTGTTGTAGTCATAATATAATCATTAATTAAGAGGCCACATAACTCATGGTAAATAATATTTGTATTCTTTTTCCCAATTTAATTTATTTATAATTTGTTCATACCTTATAGCTTAAATTATCGACTTTTATGTGCTGGATTGGATGGTTGATTTGTGTATTATTATGATCAGGAAGAATAGAACAAGGAAAAAAACTCGGGAAATTTAGACTGGAAATAAATATGCCGGTATTGAATGTTGTACTGTTAAGACCGGATGTATTTATATGTCCGGTTTTAAAGGTCAGGTGTGATATTAACCCTGGTCTTAAAAGTTGGTCTTTTAAGACCGATTTATTTATGCGTCCGGTCTAAAATAAAATTTTTAAGACTGGACATATTTAAAATCCAGTCTTGAAAGTCAGTCATTTAAAACCGCCTATAATTAGTCGTCTGGTCTTAGAAGCCGCTATTTTTTAGAACATATTTATTTTTATCCAGTCTTAAAATTCCAATCTTTTAAGAGCGGCCTAGTTGTTGGCCGGTCTTAAAAATTGAGTTTTAGGACCAAACAACAAATCTTTCAAGTTTATTTGGTACGACTTTTAAGACCCAATGTTTTAAATGTTCGGTCTAAAAGAATTTCTTTAAGACCGGTTCGGGTCCAGTTTTAAATGTTAGACTTTTAATACCGGCTAGAACAAGACCGGTCGCGGGTCCGGTCTTACGATGCTTCTTTTGTCCGGTCTTAAAACCCTTTTTTGCACTAGTGATTGATTATTCTTTAAATAAATTTACACTTTTCTATTAACTCCTGATTCTATAATATAGCGAGAATATGTAAGAGGTTGTTAGCAAATCAATATCAACATATTTTAGTACAATTTGGGCTATTTAATATCTTCAATCTTTTTCAAATATTCCAAAGGAATATTGATTATTCTTCAAATAAATTTACACTTTTCCATTAACACTTGATTCTATAATTAAAGCGAGAATATGTAAGAGGTTGTTAGCAAATCAATATCAAAATATGTTAGTACAATTTAGGCTATTTAATATCATTAATCTTTTTTGTCCAAAAAAAATATATTCAATCTTTATATATCACCTTAAATAATAATAATTTTTTAAAATAGAATAATTGTTATAGCGGGATACTTTTTAATATCCTTATTATTTTATAGTTGGACTTAAGATTACTTATATCATATCGTTTGCCGAATTAAATGAGTTAATAGGCTCTTGTAAGAAACTCTCCATCAATATGTTACTAACTAGAGACCGAACTAATCAAGCACACCGTCGTTGTCAAATACACAAAACAAAAATGAAAGCCCATTTTAATTTATATCATTTTTGCGTGATCCCATAACAATGATGAAACCCAGACAAAATAAGAAAAAGTATGCATGCGAGACTCCGTATAGACATATCCTTTGAAATTGAAAGTTAATACTAGGTATTCATTAAAATATATATATATATTAGAGCTAAATAAATAATTTATGAATATTAAGAAAATTAGATAACAGCTGGTTATTTATTAAAAACATGTGTTGGTATTTCTAAGATAGATCTTTCAATAATTTGCATTTAAACTATTACATTGATCAAACCCCTTGTACATTATAAATTTGGGTGACAATAAAAAAATATGTGTTGCTATTCATAATATACGCATTTCAATAATTTGCATTGAAACTATTACATTGATGAAACCACTTATTTAATATTTACATGCAGAATAATCTAAAAAGTTATAAATTATATTGAAGACTTGTTTTTAACATCAAAGTAAACCTTTCAATTAGCTTGTATATTCAAGATAGAAGCAAGTAATTACTACTTTGGGTTTATAATATAAGACTCAATTAATATTTTAAAAGAAATTAAATAAATTACTTTAAAGTATTTAAATTTATTATTATTTTTTAAATTAATTTGTTTAATTTACAAATCGATTTATATTTTTATGATAAACAATATGTATAAGTATGTAACTTATTCAATTTTCTTAATCTTAAAAAAAAATAGAAAGAAAAAAGCTTACTCTTGTAATTAAAACGTGATTACTTTTAATCTTTCTAAGGGATTAATATACAAAAGAATGGGATTCATATTCTACATGGCGACCCCACATGATGACTTTTGTGTTTGTCCTGCGATGGTGGTTGAATCTTGCACTTTAGGCTTTAGACACGTGCAACACGACAACTCAAGTTATGCCCCGTTTGGTACATTGGTATTGGTCTCTGAGAAGCGGAAGTGGAATCCTAAAATTAGATTGTTTGGTAGTCTTGAATCCACTTCCATGATGGAAGTCACTTCCATCAAAATGATACAAGTCACTTCCTTGGGAAGATCTATGGAAGTGCGATGGGTTCCATGGAAGTGAAATTTGCTGACCATTATACCCTCATGCATTTTACCAATTGACGACTTGGCCCACATCACGCTACTTCATCTTTCTCCACTCCCCGACTCAACAGCGTCCTCCCTCTCTAAACGACGGCGAGTAGAGCAACGGCGAGGCACAACAAGGCACAACGACGACAAGGACTGTGGCAATGAGTGAATGAGCTACGAGAAGGACGGCGAAAGCAAGGCCAACTCTCCACTTTCGATTCCGTTTTCAACGATAGGTTAGAATCTCTTTTGACCTATCTAGTTCTGGACAGTTTTCACCGGCCACTGCTTTATTCTTCAATCTTTATAAGTTCAATCTCCATACTCATCTCTTCAATCTCAGTGAGGATGGAGATCTGACGATGGAAAAGCACCGGTAGTAGTGAGGGTGCGATTCAGATCTGAGAGAAGGAGGCGACGACTTTAGATCTGTGGTGATGATGAAGAGAGGTTGCGACTCAAGTTCCTATGAGGGATTTGGCTGAAACTCTTCTTCATCCTCATCATCCTCCTCTTCTCCAACGACACCTCACTTCTATATCCTTCTTTTTTGTTTTTGTTTTTGTTTTTTTCAGTGGATGGCTGATATTGTTTGGATTGTTTCTATGAATCCTATTATAACCTCCGTTCTAATTAAGACCTAGTTGTTCTAATTAAGACCTAGTTGATTTTTTTCGAAAAGATTAAAGAAGTTAAATAAGTTACTTAATTATTTCATATGTTGTGTATTTTTATATTATATATTAGTTTATTAGTCAAACTAATTAGTTTGAAGAAAAAATTAAAAATAAAAATACTATAAAGTAATTTAATCAATTTCTTTAATATCTCTAAAAAAAGTCAACTAAGTCTTATAATTAGTACCTGAGGGAGTATTTAGATTGATTTTTATGGCTTAGTTTAATGTGATTTCTCCGGAAACAGTGGTGGACAATTTCCAAAGAGACTTGTTTTTTGAGGACATTTTGGTATTTTTCTATTACTAATACATATTTCAAGTAAAAATTAAATCTCATTTATAGCAAGCACACTTTATAAGATTCTTTTTAGGGAAAATTATAATAAAGGACTTAAGAAATACATATTTCAAGTAAAAATTAAATCTCATTTATAGCAAGCACACTTTATAAGATTCTTTTTAGGGAGAATTATAATAAAGGACTTAAGAAAAATAATATTTATTAAGAAGGGTCATAAAAATAATAATTATTTTAAAGGACAAAAAATTAAAACATTAATATAAAAAGACTAAATTGCCTTTGGTCAAATTTCTTATATTATCTCTAATTAAATCAGAATCTGAGGTGATTGATTGAAAATAATAAATAGAGATCAAATCAAAATCTGGAATATGCAAATTAAAATCTCTATTGGTAACTTTTGATCTCTTTGTAAAGAAGAAATCGTAGGTTCTTTCATCTACAAAGATCTCCTAAGCTTCCTCCCCTCTGTTCTATGATCTTCAAATTCTTCTTCCTGGTAATTTTTTATCTCGTTTTCTTTTAGTTCGGTTCTTGTTATAATCATTAAAATCTGATTAATCCTTACCCCTTTAGTATTGTATTTTTTTCAAACTTTTGTTTTGAGTCACTGAAGCCAATTCGCATGGTCCGTCACTTTTCTTTCTTTATGTGAAATGGAAGGTTGTCATATATTATTTTTCAAAAAAAAAAAATGTTCGCAAACATTGTCATGTAGATTTTTTTTTGTTGGTTAATTAGATATTTCATTCCAAAAAAAGGTTCCCATATATTATTGTTCTAAAACGTTTTTTTTCGTTTCTCATCTTTATATAAAAATTTATAGAACCAAGGACAATTTAGTCTCTTTATATTAATGTTTTAATTTTTGGTCCTTCAAAATAATTACCATTTGTTATGATCTTTCTTAATAAATATTATTTTCTTAAGTCCTTTATTAAAATTCTCCCTTCTTTTTATTCAATTTTATAAATATTAATTTTATTTTAAACATTATAGTGCCTATATTCCTTTTAATTAAAAAAAAAAACTATTGAGTTAGAAGTTGTTCTTTTTGTTCGTTGGCAAAAAATAGTTGTGCTCTGTTTACTTTCTCTACCATCTTATTGAGTGCTTGAGATTTTTAATGCATTATTAAGAACCCAGAGAACTGTTCTTATGCTTCCAAGAGCCTGGTCCGTCGAATAAAACAATTACTGGCAAAGGATTGGAGAGTTTCTCTCTCTCATGTCTTCAGAGAGGAAACCGGTGTGCCTATTATCTAGCTTCTTACCCATTGGAGTTGGTTGTTGGGAATCACTTCCTCCAAGAGGCATCGGAGGGTCTAAAGGTGTTTCTTCAAGAAGATGCCGATGGTGTAGGTGTAATGCGCTTGTGCTCTGACGGCGTCTGAGCTGTGTCCTTAATTCCCCTTGTAAACAAAAAAATATATAACAAAATTTAGGGTTAAGTTTAATCCAATAAAATAAAATATTTTTATGGGTGCATCCAACACCTTAAAATACTTTTTAGTGTATTCAACACCTAAATTATTCCTTTTATGTATGTTCGAAATCTTATAGTATTTTTTATATTGCTGCTAGATGTACCAAAAAATATTTTACATTAAATTTTTACATGCTTGAATTTCATTCTCAAAAACTTTCAAATAGTAGTATTAAAAAGAAACAAATCGTAAACCATTGGGGGTTGGTCTAGTGCAAGAGACATGTGCCTCACAATGTCGTGAACTAAAATTCAAATCTTTGTTGGGAAATGTATCTACATTTAGTGTCCAACAATGCCTCGAATAAGTTATCTCTAGTGGGAGAAAACCTGTACCTAATTAAAAGAAAGAAAGAAAGAATTTGATCATTGAATTAAATTTTAGTAATTTTTATTTTCTGCTTCCTTTTTCTATATTCCATACTATCTCTCTCTCTTTTATTTACACTTTCAAAAATTAGGATCCAAAACTATTTTTACAGTTTTTATTTTTCATTTCATCGATATATTTAAATTCCATATAAAGTAATACCCTCACCCATAAATAATACAAGAGCTTATACACTAACGCGAAGATTCATGCCTAGCTAGTCCTTTTGTATTTTTATAAAAGCGGTAAGATTAAAAAAAAATGTCGCCTAAATACTATAGCTTAGATAACAAAAATTGAGATAAAATATTGTGAGTAGATGTTAAAAATTTAACCAATAAGTTGTTGATTGAAGTGATAAATGAATTTACTTCCGAAATAAGAAAAACAAAAATTCAAATATAGTGAAACATATTTATTGTAAGAGACGAAAATCTTTTATACTCTAATTGACAATTCAATAGAGGTTAAGAATTTAAATTCTTTAAATTCTTTATGTAGGAAATTTCATATATTGTATTATTTTAAGTAATATTCTTATTCTGATTATGATTAATACAAAACACTCAAACTCAACTTTACCATATCTCCATGCAACAACCTATTGAACATAATTAACAAACCACTATCTCTCAATCTCATTAATCCAACTTCTTGTATTTCTTGACTCGGAGCTTTCTATTATTTTGTGAAGGAACTGCCAGAGGCGGAATACTCTGTTCGTGTCTAAACACATTTTCTGGATCAACTTGACTCTTTATCTTCACCAATCTCTCAAAATTACCCTTAAAGTACACCTTTCCCCATGAACTCGCTTCTTCATAGCTCGTCCCATTCTTCTTGTTCATTCCCAGATCAAGGTCTCTGTAATTCACATATGCTTCTCTAGGCGATTTCGACGCATAAGCCGCCATATAATCATACAGCCCTGTCATCCAATCCATGTGGTTTTTAGCATCTTCGTCTTTGTTTTCCCAACTTGTAACATACTGGATTTTGTACAGTGTCCCATTTCTGTGAGGGAAAGGGCTATCAGATTCTGCAAACTTGCTCATCATTCCTCCATAAGGGTTCCAGATCATCAAGGGCCTTTCTTCTTCTATAAGCTTCTTCCACAAACCTTCAAGCCCAGATTCTGGAATTGGGTCTCGAACAAAATCAGATTTGGCTTTGAAGTAGTTCTTGAACGTTGGTTTGCCCTGAAGAAGAACTTCTGGGGGTGTGTCTTTTGGATAGCCCGCGATGTAAAGAACGGATTTGATCCAACTTGTTTCATAACAGTCTTTGATTGTCAAGCCAAGTTCAGGGAAGCTTGTGCTCATCACTTGAAGGAGTCTTTTGGAATCTCCCAGGAAAAGTGCGTTATACGAAGTTGATATTGTTCTACCAGTGGTTTCGTTGCCACTTGGTTGAATCAATACTCTTATGAACAAGTCCTCGTCAATGAAAGGCGCCACCTGTCACAAATTGACATGCCAAAGCTTCAATGCACTAATATAAAATGATACTTGCTCTAGCAAGTACTAAACTCTTATTAATGACTAGATTATTAATTTGCTATAGTAGTACAGTGATCCCCTGGTGGTGAGTTCGAACCCATAGGGTTAGTTTGGCCTCCTTACCTAACTCTAAAAAAAACAAAGAACGAAATAAACTAGTTTCTTTTTGTAAAAAATTGTGTTGGTCTTCTTAAAAATACTATTCTTACTAATTATCCTTTCATGGAAACCTCATTAATACGCAATTGATAAAGATAATATAGAGAAAAAAATTATAAATTCAAGAAATAAAATGAATTAGAGTCTTGCATCTATAATCAAAATAAATTCCCATAACTAATTCCTGTATTTTTGAGAGAAAGAAGTAACAAAGCATATTTTGTAGCTACTATAAAACTAACTAGATAGAGTGGGTTTTATGCATCTACACGAAATGTAAGGTGAAAATTATTTTATAAAACATAACATGTTCTTTGACAATATAATTTTTTAGGCAAAATTTGAAAAACCATGCCTTCAAAATATCAAAATCTGTTTCAAACCAGTTTTGTTGCATAATAGTTTAGGAATCGACTACGCTGAGCTAGCAATTCACAACTCATTATATTAAAAAATCATTAATTTGGAATTTTCAAATTTTGAAGGTATTTTCTAGAATTTTCCCTAATTTTTATAATTTATATGTTATAGTTATAATATTTTAATAATTTTGACAAACACTTTAAATTTAATTATTTTCATTAAGGGGAAAAAAAAGGAAGTGGATGGAGATTATTAAAAGGGGGCTATATATATTTAAAAGGAAAAAAAAAAACTCATTGGCAAGAAAAAAGAAAAGGAGAAGACTCACTAATGCAAGAAAAAGAGGTCTAAACTGTCACATCTCAAGTGTATCTTTTTTTTAAAAAAAAAAACAGAGAAATAGGAAAACAGAATTAGTAAAGCAGGGTATAGCAATAAAGGTCTCTTCATAATCACCTGTTGCCATCTATGAAGAACTGAAGTACCTCCTTGATCCGAAGTTTTGGTAACAGTAAAAACGGTCACAGTTTGAGGAACAGGAACAAGCTTGATCTTCCACCACAGAAGTATCCCAAAGCTTCCTCCTCCTCCTCCTCTTATAGCCCAAAACATATCCTCTCCCATGGCTTTTCTGTCCAGAATCCTTCCATTCGCATCCACAATCTTCGCATCTTCAACATTATCTACTCCCAAACCATACTTCCTCATCATCGAACCGTACGCTCCTCCGGTAATATGCCCGCCGACACCTAAGCTTGAACACAGCCCTGCCGGGAAGCCGTGGACGGGGCTCTTCTCGGAAATCCGGTAATACATCTCGCCGATAGTCGCGCCGGCCTGAACCCACGCCGAGTTGTCTTGGATATCGACGTTGATGCCTCGGAGCTTCACGAGATCAATGACTATGAAAGGCGTCTCGATCTCTGAGACGTAAGACATGCCTTCGTAGTCATGGCCTCCGCTTCGGACTCTGATGTGAATGTTTAGCTTCTTGGAGCAGATTACAGCGGCTTGAACGTGGGATTCAGAGGTCGGCGTGAAGATGAATTCGGGTTTTGGAGCGGAAGGGAGTATGTAACGGAGGTTTTGAGCGGAGGAATTGAGGACGGTGGTGAAGGAAGAGTTGTATTGGGCGTAAATAGAGGAGAAGAAAGGGAAGTTTTTGTCTGAGTTTAGAGAGAGACACTGAGCAAAGCTTTCTTGAAGGGAAGGGTCTGAAGAAGAAGAAGAAAAGTGAGAAAGTGATGAGAGAGAGAGAAGGAGGAGAAGAAGAGAAAACCGTAATGAGGTTGAAGAAAACATTGTTGCTTAATTTGTCGGTGTTTGGGATTTTCTCTTCATGTGTGTGATGAATAAGAGGTGTTTGTGTCTCTATATATAGAGTAGTACTAGCATGAGTTCACGAGCAAACAGAGATTTTTAACACGGCATTGTTTTTTCAAAAATTATGTTCAACCCTTATTAATTCTGGTTAAACACTATCATCGCATCAGCGCAAAGGACCTATGTATCAGAAGATTTATTTATTTATAAAATTCAGACAAACCCTTCTTTTAACATAAACAATGGTATCATTGATAGCCATCGGGGGATTCCATAACACCATAGCTTTATTTATATAAAATTTCAATTTCATAATTATTTTTAAGAAATTTATTCGAAATGTTTATAATTTATATATACTAGTCATGTTTTGTGTTTTTTAAATCTGAATGCTAGTCAATAAATTATATATATTAGTTATCTTTAACGTACATGCCTTAAATTTATTATTTGCATTCTTCAAAGCTATAATTTGAATTTTTAATATTATAGTTTAATATATATATATATATATATATTGAAAATACAATATTTTTCAATATAACTACAGAATATTTTATATTGTTTATGAACATTAATAATAAATTATTTTTATAATTTGAAAAGTTAGTGTTTAAAACAAAATATCTTATTCGTAAACAGATGAATTATAATAATAAACGAGTTCCCAAAATTTTAGAAGGTTCTCCATGATCAAGAGCTTTTTGGTGGTGATGACGTGGAGGAACAGTGTGGCGTTTGCTTGAGGTAAGACAAACGTCATTCATACGAGAGTGTTGATTGGGTTACGTTGAGGTCTATCTTCCAATGTTGTAATCATGTCATTTTGACTTAATTTTACCGACAGATTCTCAGAACTAATTGATACATGATACAAAAATATAAGCGTTGATGTGAACAAGTTTACGTGTTCATATTGGTTGAGATAACTCATGCGTTGCAAATCACAATACTATCTTAAATATAAGAGTTAATTAAGGAGAATATATATATATATATATTTATATTTAAATTTATAAAGAGTTAATTAAGGAGTTTATTTTAATCATAAATACAAGACCTGAAAATGATGTCTTCCAAACTTATAATTTTGTTTGTTTCCAAACTATTCCTATTACTTACACATTAACAAGGTTTCCATCAAGGGACAAATCTAATACAAAGGATTAAAGAGATTATATTTGGAAAATCAACACATGCTTTTTGCTAATGACTAAAATAACCTTTTTTTTGTAGTATATGCAAATTAATTATATAGCTCACAAGACCGAACTTTATCATTTTATATTAGATGGTGCTTAATTTCCAAACCCATTCCAAATAGAGGTTATTTAGTTAACTTAATTGCCAAAATGATTGAATATAAGAAAATATTTCTAAACTGATATTTAATACATTATATAGATTTAAAACAAGCTATATATCTCGTGCAACGTGGATTTGTGATAGCAGTATATGCAGAGAATATGAATCAACAAAAAGTACGAAATTTAGAAATAAAAGAAATTAAGAAATAATGAAATTATTTTCAAATATAATTATTTAATCAAACAAATATGAACCAACAGAAATTTATGAAATAAGAAAATATTTCAAAATAATAATTAACATTGTGCATTTATTAATTGTACATCTACACTGACCAATTTTCACCAAATTGGGTATAACAAGTTTTCAAAAAGATTTACTAATGATATAATTGATGATTTATTAATTGTAGATATAAACCGACCCGTTTTTAACCAACGAGCTGAGTATTACAAGTTTTTAAGAATATTGTTGATTGATTATATATTGATAGTTCATGATTGATTATTAATCACAATTTATTATGCTTATTGTTAAAATCTTAATTTTTTAAATATAAAAATAATAAATTTATTATGGATATTGAAGCACCATAAATTTAAGAAATTCCAGAAAAAGGAATCATCTGGTTTGAAAATGCAGATTGCGCGTTCAGATTGATTGTTTCATGGCTTCTAAGTAAGAATTTGATCATCTACATTATTTGTCATCATAATTTGGATAAGCAATCTTTGTTTAAAAAAAAAATCACTGAAATTAAAACTTGCAATCTGAATTTTGATGATAATTGTTATTTATTTGATAATTATTACAAGATTAAGGGTGATTATGGATAGAAGTGAAAATAGGCTCAGCTTTATCTGAATAGACATGGATCTACATGAGAGTGCGTGTAAATGATGATCAAATATGAAACTTATGATTAAGGTTAAATTGGTAAATTTATAAATAGTTTATGAAAATGTTTAAACAATATTATACATACTAATATAATAGTATAAATTAAAAATGCTAAATAGGCCAAGTCTTATGAAAATATACATGTCATTTTATTTAAATAGGCCTATCAATAGACCTAAACTAAAGTCTGATCTATTTACTAAATAAACTAAATTAGACTTTATGTAGGTTAGGCCCTAAATCCTATTAGGGATCTAATAATATATTTCCACCCTTAACTATAGATTGCCCTTATAATTTATTATGAAGGCCAAAACCATGACATTACAAGACAGTCAATCATGTTTTTCATCAGGAGCCCCACATGCTTTGGCTGCATTTGGATTAATAATGTTGGGTAACACAGATCTCAGAAAATATATTTAATGGTATTTGGATAAAGTCTTAGGAAAGTATAATTAAAAGCATGCATGTAATGGTAGCTTATGAGATAATGATTGTTTTTTGTACATA
Organism: Acacia crassicarpa; assembly: GCA_034222035.1. Classification (NCBI taxonomy): domain Eukaryota; kingdom Viridiplantae; phylum Streptophyta; class Magnoliopsida; order Fabales; family Fabaceae; genus Acacia; species Acacia crassicarpa. The sequence goes on from JAWXYG010000005.1 coordinate 13,094,521, forward strand.
ATTGATTTTGGCTTGAATGAGAGGTGTTTAGATATTTTTTAAAAAAATCATCGGTTGGTGGTTTGGACAGGTTTAAAGTATAAACAAATATATTCTCAAACTCAGAAGTATAAATCAATTTTATTCAAAATATATTCTTCTCACCGGTTGGTGGTTTGGAGAGATTTAAAGTAGGCCATTAAGTGCAACAGTGATAAGGGTTAATCAAGTAGTATAAAGTCCTCTTAAAAAGAGGTTGTGGGAAACCAAAACTAACACTAATGAGGTTATAGAGTAAAATCTTTTAATTAATAATTCATTTAAAGATATAGTTTTCGATAGAATATAATGACATTATACAATTCATATAGCCAACCCTACTAATAAAACAAGGCTTTAATGTTGTAGTAGTAATAGAATATTCTTCTCACACTTAAAACTTTCAAAGACAGACCAATACCATACATATTTTATTTTTACTTCTGTGCGTTCTTTACTAATAATATCATAAATATTTTGTGGACCATATCATTGATAGAGAAAGATCTTTAAGTTTTCAAATATGTAGGACTATATATGCATCCCTATAAAAAGAAAAGTTTTGCCCATGATGAACCATGTGTAAATCAAAATTACAAGTCTTTGAAGGGGCCCACAAGTAACTTAAAATAAATATATTTTCGAAGAACAAGAGAACATGCATGTAGGTTTTATTATATAAACAATATGATCGTGCAATGCAAGCAATAAGGGAAATTATGTTTAACTTTTTTTTTTATTGGATTTTGTGTCTCATCTGGAATCTAACCTTACGCTCGTGGTTTATAGTGCCAATGACTCATCATGTTTGGTACAATTTTATGTGTTACTTTTCTTGATTGTGATATTTGATTTGATGTGGGATGGCCCATTTATACTTTGGTTTCCTTTATTGTTCATTACCGAGCCAAATATATATATATATATATTGTTCATAAAATGTTTTTCTCACCACTGAAAGCTCTAGGTGAATATTTAGAGTTAAGGTGCATATAACACAATAAATTATTAACTTAAAAGCATCCAACATAATTAATTATTAAGTGAAGCGCCCAACACAATAAACTTTTAAAATAGAGTATTCAGCACAACAAACTTTTAAAAAGGACCGCCCAACACAACTCTGTTAGTAAAAAGTTAACGTCTGTTATCTAAGATGCGTCCAACACAATAAACTATTACTTCAAGAGCGTCCAACACAAAATTCTAAATTTTATTAAAGTAAATAATTTTTTTTGTCAATTGTTATTATTCAAAACTACTTGTATACATATCTATGAACAAAAATTACTTATTCTTCAATTTTGCCAAAAATTATAATTTGCTAAAAAAACAAAATTTTTAATTAAAAATATAATTATATAATTTAAATAAAACTTAAGGTGTTTTATAGTTTATTATATATGTTAAACAAAATAAATATATGATTTATTTTTATTTTAGAAGAAATTTATGTGAGTTACAAAATTCATTTAATGTTAATAAAATTTAAAAAATCTATTATATCCGGAAAGAAATGAAATGAGTTTTATTATTATTTTTATAAAAAAAAGGTTTAATGGATATCATCAATTTTGATACTTAATAATATAAATCCGGCAATTTGCCATGATCATTAAATTTTATCAACGTTGACATCCATTAAGCTATTTTCATAAAAATAAAAATTAAACTCATTTCATTTCTTTCCGGATATAATAGATTTTTTAAATTTTATTAACATTAAATGAATTTTTTAGCTCACATAAATTTCTTCTAAAATAAAAATAAATCATATATTTTTTTATTTAACATATATAATAAACTATAAAACACCTTGAGTTTTATTTAAATCATATAATTGTATTTTTAATTAAAATTTTTGTTTATTTTAGCAAATTATAATTTTGACAAAATTGAAGAATGAGTAATTTTTGTCCATAGATATGTATACAAGTAGTTTTGAATAATGACAATTGAGAAAAAAATATTTAATTTTGTAAAATTTAGAATTTTTTGCTGGGCGCTCTTGGAGTAATAGTTTGTTGTGTTGGATGTACCTTAGATAATGGACGTTAACTTTTTGCTAACGGCGTTGTATTAGGTGGTCCTTTTTTAAAAGTTTGTTATGCTGGACGCTCTTTTTTAAAAGTTTATTGTGCTGGGTGGCCTACTTAATAGTTAATTGTGTTGAATGCTCTTGAGCCAATAGTTTATTATGTTTGACGCATCTTAACCCTTAATATTATCTCAAAATTTTACTCTCCCTTCTCTCTCCTCCCACTCCCTCCCCACAAATCAAGCAAACCCTTAATATTTACCCCATATAAAAAGGAAATCACACCCCTATAATACAATGCGTTTTATTTGGGAAATTGACCAAAATAGAAACATTTTAAAAAAAAATTACCAAAATAATTCACTATTCAAAATATTTACCAGAATAATGCTAACGTCACCCATGGCGTGAGGGGCTGTTGCGTGACAGACCAATGGCAGAGGGGGGGTGGCGGGTTTGATTAGTGGCGTGGGAGGACTGGGCACTTGTAATTACGTGGCCCAGTTTGACGCCCTTAAGGGCGTGACATGTGGTCACGCCTGCCATATGGCGTGGGCACGTGTCGCGCAACGAGTGGCGCTAACCACGTTCGCGCCACAAGTGGCGCGGCGTTATCCCACGCCACACACACAGCAGGCGGTCAAAGGCTGCTCTGACCTCCTCTGAGCGCCCCCTACTCCCCATGCAACCCAGCCCCCCCCCCCCCCCCCGGCGGACACACACACACACCCCCCCAGCCCATCTTTGATTCTTTTTTTTCCCCCACCCACATCGTCCCTTACCTCCAGCCTGAAGCTCTCATTCTTTTTTTCCTTTCTTCAGCTTTTTTTCCTTTCTTCAGCCCCCCCTCCAACCCTCAGCTCTCATTCTTTCTTTCCTTTCTTCAGTCCCCCCCAGGCCGAACACACTGTTTTTTCCTTTCTTCAGCCCCCCCTCCCCCCCGGCCGGACACACACAGAGACACCGCCCCAGCCCTCCCATCTCTCATTCCCCCTTATTTTTCCCCACAGATACACCTCGTCCCTCACCTCCAGCCCTCATCTCTCATTCTTTTTTTTCTTTCTTCAAACTCTCTCATCTCACTCAACTCCTTCACTCTTCCACCGGAATAAAAAACACTGAGAAAACACTGAGAAAGACTGAGAAACTACTAGAGAAGAAGAAGAAGAAGAAGGAGACTGAAATTGTCTGTGACTTCACGTTTGCATCGGTAAAATTTAATTCCTTTTGTTATGTTTATTGTTTAAAAATTTGAAGTAACTTTTAGTTATTATAGATGAAAATGATTGTAGATGCTGAATAAATGTATAATAATAATATAGATGTTTAACATTTAATTTTGTTGTTATGTTTATTGTTTTATAATTCGAAGTAACTTTTAATTATTATAAATGCAAATTATTATAGATGCTTCATAAATGTATATTTAATTTTGTTGTTATGTTTATTGTTTAATAATTTGAAGTAATTTTAAATTATTATACATGCAAATAATTATAGATGCTTAATAAACATATAATAGTAGGATAGATGTTTAACATTTAATTTTGTTGTTTTTTTTTTTAATTGTTTAAAATAGGATTTAACTTGTAATTATATACATTAATTGCATGATAAATATATAAATCAGTATGAAATAATTAAACTAAATAAAAATTAAACAATTATTAAAATCATTTACTATTTTTATTTTTAAAATATCAAAATTATAATTATTAAAAATATTTATTTTGCTCAAATAATTATTAAAATTGCTGTATAATTATTACAATATTTGAACTTTGTTATTAATCTTAGGATAGAAGACTAATCATTGATAAATTAATTAATTAGACAATTAATTATTTATTTTGTTTGTTAATTATATAAACCTCAAGATGTACAACTAATTATTGCATATTTTGTAAAATAATAATTTGATAGATAAAATGTAAAATATTAATTTTAGCTAAATTTGATATAAGGAATTAGTGAGAATAAGCTTTAAATGGAGAAAAATAATTTCTCAAATAATTAATTACTATAATTAATTCGCTAATTTATTACTTAGAGAATAATAATGAGTGACTTAATAGTGTGTTGTGTAATTGTAAACTTTTATTAGTCAAATGGATGACCAACACGAGAGCAATATTAACCCCGGCCCCAAAGAATGGGGAGTACTAAATGAGGAGGTCCAACTGTCGCACCGATCACAAGTTGTCTGGAATACTGAAGATTGCAATGTGTTGAGGGTCAGGCGAGCCTCACAGGGGTCTGCGGCAGATATCCAGGACCCAGATCTCATCCCAATAGAGTTGCAGGAGCACCTTATGCGTGCAGGTTTTTGGCACGTGGCTCGTATGAAGAAACCCCTAGTATGTTTTAATATTCTTTGTGTAATTAGTTATATACATGAGACGGATAATAAAAGCCCCTTACATATTTGTTCTGAACTTTATGTTGATGCAGATTGACAGATACCTCATTTCTGCTTTGGTTGAGAGGTGGCGGCCGGAGACCCACACCTTCCATATGCCGGTTGGTGAGATGACTATTACTCTACAGGATGTAGAGGCCATTTTAGGTTTGTCCACTGAGGGTCAAGTGGTTACCAGTCCAACGCATGGCAACTGGGCAAGAATTATGCGGCAACACATGGGTGTGACTCCACTCCCATTTGAATTGATTCGCGGAAACATCAAGATGGTATGGTTTGACCGCCATTGGGGACACTGGGAGGACCACTCAGCTACTGTTGAGAGTCAGCTTTTGTACACACGTGCTTACCTCATGCGCCTATTCGGTGGAACGCTGTTGTGTGATAAGTCCAGCCATGAGGTCCCTTGCCGATATATACAATTACTGGGTGGTGACCTTACAGAGACTGCTACATATAGTTGGGGGTCAGCTGTAATCGCCATTCTGTTTCGCGAGCTATGCCAGGCCACGTCAGCTTCATCTAAAGACATTGGGGGTTGTTTGTTGTTATTGCAGATATGGGCGTGGTCCATATTTCCTGCCATAGCACCTCCCATTCCTGAGCCAATTGACGCAGGTGATCATTACGGACGCAGGTATGGAAGCAATATGAAATAATTAATTATTTGAACTGCTTATGTTCTTATTTGAAGGTCACTTCACTAACTGATATTGAGTTCGTATTGCAGGTTCAACAATGTCGAGTTGCGGTTATTGCGACGTCAGCTGAAGACATATCGGATACAGTTTGACCAGATGGGTCGAGACAATGTATGTACAAGAAATTTGAGATTATAGAACCAAAAAGAGTAAACTAATTTGCATTTGTGAACATGTTCAGGTGAAGTGGGAGCCGTATAGGGATGCCGGATATGACTTTATGGGTGTAGATGCTGAGATGCAGGAAAGGTGGAGGGCGGTCACGTCCGTTCTTTGTTTCCACATCGTCGAGATGCACCAACCCGATCGCTGCATGCGGCAATTTGGCATGAAACAACACATCCCCCGACACGCTGCACAGCTTAAGGGTGCACATGATCTGACGTTACGCAGTAAGATGAGTGATGACTGGGAGGACAAGCTAGATGCATTTATTCAGTTGTGGAACACACAACAATTGCGTATCGAGACTACAGAGCCATCGGATGGGCTGGTTTCCCCAAATTCTGAGTACGTGACTTGGTACTTCACACACACCAGACGGTTTATGACGAGGCAGGTCGCTAGAATTGGGCATGTGGTACAGACCGATCTTGCTTCCAATTTTCATCTTGCATATTTCATTATATTATCCATAACGTAATTTCAATGTTGTTATTTGTTTCACTGGACAAATGCAGGTAGATGGGGTAGAGTGGATCTGGTGGATGAATTCTCCCCAATTTAGTGCTCAGTTCGATAAGACGCAGGTTCAGGAGGTTTGTGACCAGCTATTGCGAGCACTTAACGAGTTTGGTGGATTTGCGGAGCCTGGTCCTAGCGCACCCACTGGACTCTTAGTCAGTGTACCAGATCCAAAGCTAGAGGTCCCGCCGCGTGCGAAAGAAGGACGAGGATTAGGGCATCGACGACCACGACACGAGATGGAGGCATATCAGATACCCCAGGCAGGTCCGCGTGGTGGAGGTGTATATCGACCACTCATGTGGCCCACTATGGTCTATACTGAGGTTCCCTGGTACCCAAAGGTGTCTTCAGAGATGCCACCACAGGTGCCTCCCGCGATACATGTTCCGATGCCTTCGTACCCACAGCCACATACAATGTTTGTTCCGCAGACACATGTTTCTTACTCATATGAGTGGCAATCACAGAGTTCTCATACTGGCTTTCCAGGCTCCACCTCTCATCAACCTGTACGAGGTTTAGTGGGATTCAGTGCCTACCAGTCAGCATATGGCTTTCTTGGCTTCGGTGTTTTCCAGCAGCCACAGGGGTTTGCTGCATTAGGTCCGTCCCAGCCGGGAAATGTTTCTACTGAGGCTGGATCCAGCAATAGTCCGTACCCTTCTAGACACGGCACATCCGATGACGCAGACGATTTTATACGGACAGCCACTGAGGATTTCCATTTTGATCACAATCTTGACGGACAGCGTGGAACCAGTGGCATTCGTAGGAACCCTGAGCGGGATGCGCGTTCGCGGCCGTGGCCTCCATACACTCCACCATCATGAGCAAATGATATTACTTGTTTTTATCGTGTGGGACTTTATGGATTACTGTATTATGATGTATGGATTACTGTATTATGACTTATTTTGCACGGACTACCGTATGGATTACTGTATCTGCTTATTTTGCTTAGCACGGACTATCGAACATCTAGTTAGGAAACTTTTTCGGAAATTTAAAATGCTTTTCCCCAAATTACAAGTTGTTTATTATGCCCTATAAGCACATAAGTATAAATATGAGAAGAGTAAACTTCAAAAATACATAAGCAGCACATAAATATACAAGCTATCAATTGTCATCTAACTGTAGAGCGCGTAGGACATGAACGCCTATTATGTCCAAGCTGTTTACATATACGACATCTCAGCCGACTGGGGCCAGGTTGGACCTCCACCTCGTCCATTTCATTGCGAATGCGTGAAGCTTTAGGACGCCCCTTAGCACGCAATTTCGACTCATCGGGGATAAGCTTTGGGTCAGAAGAGGGCGGTATTCCTTGTTCACTGCCGATCGGTTGGAATGATGAAGAGTAAACATTTAGAATGTTGTAGATTGAGAATACGGGATCGATGTACTGTGCAGCATTATGGGATACCGCCGAACATGCAGCAATCACATGACTACATGGGAATTTAAATGCCTGAAACTTGCCATACTGGCATTTCCGCTGGGTTAGGTTCACCGAGTATGTATCATCCGGATCTTCAACTTCAAATGTGGTACATGCCACATCGAACTCCCGAACACGCATCGATGTAGCACGCTCTCCATTCTTTGTCATAGTTTCAGCAATAACATTCGAAAAAAGCTTTCCGGATTGGGCATCTTGTTGTGCTTTGGTCCCTCTTGTGACCCAGTAACGAACAAGCCGACTGTAAGTGCATTTGACCAACGATGTTATCGGCATGTTGCGCGCTCCCCTAAAAACCTTATTTATTGACTCGGACAAGTTGGTGGTCATATGACCATATCTTCGGCCATCCTCATCGTAACTCCGACACTACTGCTCTTTTGGAATTCGTTCAATCCATTGAGTCACTTCATCACTGTAACTACAGAAATCGGCATACAGGGCATCGAAGTGAATTTTATTCGGCACATATCCTGTAAAAAGGGCAAAGAAAGAAAAATTAAAATCATAAAACCAACATTGTAAGGCAATGAAAAGAATGAATGTCATTACACATCAGTTGGAGAATATTACCTAATCTCATTAATTTTTTCTTCAACGCCTGATCCTTGAAGCGGGTATTAAAATTGCTGGCTACATGACGAATGCAAAACACATGGTACGCATTTGGAGGCTGCCAACCAAGCATCTCATTGCCGACCGCTGATATTATGCTTTTGTGACGATCAGAAATAAGACACAGACCAACTGTATTTGTAACATACAGTCGTATGGAAGCCAAAAAATACTCCCATGCTTCCTTTGTTTCACCTTCAACAATTGCAAATGCAATCGGCAGGATCTCATTATTTCCATCTTGCGCTGTGGCGATCAACAATGTCCCCTTATACTTACCGTATAAATGCGTTCCGTCCACTTGTATCACTGGTTTGCACCATTAGAACGCTGCACGACATTGACTGAAGGTCCAAAATGTACGTTGAAACACCCGAATCCCATTAACAACCCGCCGATCAACAATATACGGTCCATGTTCAATATGATAAATAGATCCCGGGGAAAATTTCAACATGTGCTCGAACCATCTTGGCAAGAACGCATATGACTCCTCCCAATCACCGTAAATCTTAGCAATTGCTTTTTGTTTAGCCTTCCATGCCTTCCTGTACGAAACATGATAACCGTACGTTCCAGTCACCCTTTCTTGTATCATGATCACAGGTACCGAAGGTGTTTCCTTCACCATGTCTGCAAAACCAATCAAAAAAAGTGTACATGTAGAATGTTACTTATGTTCACTCACAAACACAAATAAATTCACAATTTACCAAATTGTATTGTGCATCATACCTATTATGAGCTCAGAAATAAATTCAGAATCTAGTTGTTTGTGATCTTGGGAGAGATTTTGGTTCACACAACTATGAGCTCCAACCCATTTAGTTACTACCCAAGTGTTGCTGTTCTTCGGTTTAATTGCTCTAACCCTCCAATGACAACCTTGTTCTTCATTCTGACATTTCATTGAGTACTTGGTTGTTGTGCTCTCAACCACAGAAGATTCATGATGTTCCTTCATGCAATAATGTTTTATTGCGGCTTGCAAATCATTCTTTGACCCAAACTCTTGTTCCAAATATAATTCGTCTCCTCTTGCCCACGGACCTCGGCCCAAGCCTTCCACATCTAGTATGTCCTCATGCGGGTAATCTTCATTTACAGCCTCATAATGTGGAATGTCATTCCAAAACGGTGTGATATCTGCATGTTCACACATAATATCATTTTTGCGACAATATGGTTACCAGTAAAAATTAAAATAAAAATTATAAAATTATTACCTTGATGTTCGTCGTCTGCATCACTATCATTTTGATCATGATCATTTTCCAATAAAGTGTCTTCATCTTCTTCCTCTTGCTCCTCCTCCTCATTGTCAAGTTCATCTAACATATAGTCGTCGTTTTCTTCTCCTAGCACAACGGTTGGTTGTCTTGGTTGATGAGAGGGACCAGCCATATACTGTGATTGATGGCGTCCATGCGTCGGTATTGGTACGCCCTCTTCTAACATCTCGATATCCACATATAACTCAGCGAATTGGGACGTACGATTATCGTTGAATGTTTGAACAAAAAAATTTACATCCTCGTTATCGGATATCTGAAGACCCATATATTTCCGGTTTCCACAAGGCAATCTACCCGTCACTGAAGAAATTACCTGATTCTGTTGCAGCTTTAACTTTCGACGAATCTTCTCATGTAATTCGTCAGCAGACATGTCTTGACCAATAAACTTTCCTCTTTTTTCACCTTCAAAGCTCAAACCGTTTGGACCCATATTTTTAGAACCATTAAAATATACAAATGACCGAATGTCACTCATTTTTTTGTTATTTAATATTATGAAAAACAATATTAAACTACAGATAAAACAAATAATAACTACACAAATTGTAACTGAATAATACAAGAAGAAACACTTTATGAATTGAATTAAACAAAAAAAAAACCTAATTCAAGAACAGAATGAAGAAATGGAGGTAGTTTTCCGGATGAATAATTCAATGATAAGAGGGAAAGAAATAGTCACAGATGAGAGATGGAGGCAAAGAGGAAATAGGTGAACACTTTATCAATGGAATTAAAACAAAACCAAAAAAACACATACGCTGTGAGGGAGTTTTCTTGATGAATGAAGGGATGAATTATAAGAGAGAAAGAAAGAGGAGTCGGATAAGGGATGAGTGTAAAGAGTGGAATGAGAGAATTATATAATGAATGGAGGAGTGAATTAGACATGCTGAAAAAAAAGAAGGTCACGGGATCTTCATGGGGGAAGGGAGTTCACGGGTTGAATTTAATCTGATAGGTCAATTTCTGCTCAGTTTTTAGCTGGCTTCAGTGGTTTTTTCTATCTTTCCAGCTGCTTCAGTCCGGAAAGAGAAGCCGTGGTAGCGTTTTGGTGCTTGGTGGCGTGGGAGGGAGCTGCATCACTAGTGGCGTGAGGGTCCCACGCGAGACAAGTGGCGCGTGGGGCCCTCACGCCACTAGTGATTCACCTAGCCCCCACGCCACTAGTGAATCTGGCGCCTGCTCCCCTGCCACGACAAGACATGGCGTTCAGCACCCTCACGAAATCGCACAGTGGCGCGAGAGAGCAAGCCGTGACTCAATACGCAATGCTGACAGATGGAAAAGACTGCATTATTCTGGTATATATTTTGAACAGTGAACTACTCTGGTAATTTTTTTTCAAAATTGAACTATTTTGGTCAATTTCCCCGTTTTATTTGGTTCATAGAATGGTAATATATATCGTGTGTGTGTATATATATATATATATATAAAATCTCAAGACCGAAAAATGATCGTATCAACTAATAAACTGTTAACTGAGAGTGGTAGCGGCCCCACCTCAGTAAGAAAAACAAACACAAGTTTCAATATCGTAAAGTACTCTTGTGAACAGAGTGAAAGCTCATTAATGTGCTGTTAGAGCCTTGAAATTGATTAGTTTCAAATTCAAAATGTCTTTTTTTTTTTAATATTAAAATATCAAATTGATATTAAAAAACATAATATCTGCACTAGATGTTAGGTTTTATATTTAACACGGGTGGAATAATAATACAGTTATAAGACAGATTCCAATAAGAAACAAGTAAATTAACGGAAAGCTATAAGATTAATTAGGAGAGAGCGTTTTGAAAGTCAACGTTGATGAGACTAACAATAAAATTATTCCTAGAAATACCCTAGCTAATTAAGGGGGGAAAAAAAAAGGAAGAGTATCAGTCATATAAAATTATAAAATAAAGAATATAGACTTGAAGACTCAAAGTGGTCAAAAGTAAAAAATGGAACGTTTCCATTGTACGAGTCTAATAAATTTTGACTATCATATATATTTTAGACTATATTGTTATTAAGATGTATCCGTTCCTAATAATGGAAACGAGTGATCTGCTGGAAAATTTGACTGAACCACATGGAAATCTAAGTCCATATTAAAGTCTCTAGTCGCCACCACAAATTGCGACGAGAATTAATGCTGCAAACTTTTGAGTCCACAAAGGTTTTTCTTACAGCTATTCAGTCAACGCATAAACATATTTTAACAATACTTGGACTAATTATTATAAAAAAGGAACAGAAAGAACATCATCGTATTTGGAACGCATTATCATGTTTTTATCAATAATAAATATTTTTTAACATCATTAAAACTATCTAGTATATTTTGCATTTTGGTATTGTTGTTTCTGATTCGCGCCATATCAGGATTATTACGGGGAGAAGCCAACATATTTTTTCTTTTTCATTCAAAATCTCAAAAGAGATTTTTTTAAAAAAAAAATTTATTTATATAAGACATTTTTCTCCAGTTTAATTAACTATATCTATAGTTCAACTATACAGACTATTTGAATGAAACATGGATTACTCCATGTCAAAATGTCTACAGTAGCCCCCAGAAGGTGGGACGAAAAAGCTGAAAGCTTTAGTCCACAAAGATTTCTCCAATCTTCATTCAACGCATGAACAACTTGGGATTTAATTATAGAAAAATGGAAGAATATATGTGTGTGTTCTTTGAAATGACATATTTATTCTTTATATATATATATATTTGCAGTGCTTTCACAACTAATTGAAAATATAACCTTTAAGCCCCTATGGTTTTCCAAAATTCCAAAGCAGGTCCATAAACTTAAAAGTTACTCCTTCTTATTCTTAATAAAAGAGCTATTTAATTAATTTGGGTTGATTAGAAAAATAAGATAAATCATTAGTTAATTATAATACATGTGAAATGATATCTATAAAACACTCATGTGTGACATTATGATATATACTGCTCTAGTTATAAATATAAGATATAGTTTGTAGCTTAAAATACACTATAAACTATGTTCTATACTTAGGACTTGAGGTAGTATTAATTTATAAAAGTTATGTAAATTAATTTGGAGAAAAATGATATATATGTAAGTGACAAAATGGATTAATATATTAGATAATAAGGATAAAATTTAACTCTAGAAAACACTTTTATATTAGGGACCTGAAATTTGGAGAGACTAAAATGTTTGGAGAAATTCTTATTTGAACTTGGTTTTTCACATCATTTATGGTCTAACTAGTTAAAATACAATAACTCAACTAACATTAATCATAATTGGCCGCACATGTATTTTAATTTTTTTTCCTTTTTAAAAAATGAATCCCTTAGTTAATATTTCACAAGTAACAAAAAAGTAAATATTATGAAACCTTTTAATTTCATTAATATTTAGCTAATATTTAGGAGGTATGAAATCAGCTCATAAGTTATCGTATTTTAATCAGTTGGACGATTAATGATGTGGCAAACCAAGTTCTCACCAAAATTTCTCCAATGTTTGTACCTCAATCCTTATTTGCTGAGGTGGCTCATTACCAAACAACACAACATTATTGATGTGGATGATTGATTGAACATGTGGCTGCCACATGTGCGTTTACGTCGTCCATACTAGGAGTTTGGGACCCCTCCTCTTCTCTTCTCATCGTCTTCTCTCTTCTTCCTTTTTTCACAATTAGATCAACATTTGTGAATGGTTCATATTTAATCTTTCTTAAAATTGTTATTAAAATGTTAAATTATAAAATATAACTTATCATATACAAATTGCAAAATTTTTATATAAACAATTCAATATCACAACAAAGTAAATAAAAATAATATTTTATATAAAACTAAATAAGAACCACTCAAATGTTGATTTAATAGTTAAAAAAGAAAGAAGAGGGAAAGTGATGAAAAGAAAGGAGGGTTCCAAGTCGCTGTACTAGCATTATTTCTGTCGATTCTATCAAACCATGTTATTAGCAAGGGCATTGTAGTTATTCTAAAACAATTAAAATTATTCTAAAAAATTAGAATTTTCATTGATATTTTTAACTAGTTATTATTATTTTTATTTCATTAAAATTGTAAATTAAAACTAAGCATCCTTTTTTAAAAATAATTCAAGAATCTTTATACATTTATTGATATATCATATTTTAAAAAGTGAAAATACTGATTATATGAAGCTTCCAGAAAAATAATTTTATTAAATATCAATAATTCTGTTATTTTTTACATTTACATTTCATATTTTTAAAAGGTACAAATACTATTTTTTTTGTATAATTATTTAAAGAAAAATATTCTAACAATTCTCTCATATATTATCCGTACCCCAACAAGACAATCCAATCATCTCAATTTATTAGTTGATATGTCATATCTAACAGCAACTATATTATCGGCCTTGTATCCTGTCTGAGGAATAAAGTCATCATTTTCTCATCTTCTGAACGAAAAGTTATCATTTCCATGTTTAGCACTACGTCAATCTTATGTAATGCTCTTCTAATTAATCACATGTTTTATTTTTCTTTTTGGGTTTTATTTGAGAATTATTTGAAAATATTAGAGAAAAAATCTGGACTATTTGGCATCCCTTGTCCAATTGGTTCAATCACTCAATTAAGAGAATGGTTAAAATATCATTCAAATGACACAAAATAAATTTTATAATTTATATTTAATTTACAGTGTAAATTCATTTTTCAAGTCACATATAAATATATAGAAGAATGACACTAGTGTATAGAAATGGTCATTTTAACACCAGTTAAAAAGGCTCTTTAACATTAGTTCTCCACCCAGTATATACAAATTAATGTCACAGTCAGGGTAAAAGTGTGTTATATTTCTTTTTAAATAATTCGATATGTTTATTTCCTATTCCTTTGCTTACACTTGAAAACAATTACAATTGTATATACAAAACAATCAACAAGTATGTGTAGCCACAAACAATTCGATGTTTCCTTATTAATGCATTTAAAGATATAAGCACTGAGCATCTTGTTAATGATTTAATCTAGCTAGACCAGAAACAAGTTTCCTTTAATTTTCATAAAGTTCATTTTTCTCTTTCTGAAATCAGTCTATTTCTTCTCTAATATTCATATTATTTCGACTAGATTCAATAGAAATTTTTTATATATTTTCCTAAAATTCCCTTTATAAGATTTCTAATGAACAAATATCTATATTCGGTTGAGCATTATTATTTTTGTAGCGATCGCGCAATTAGAATTTTCGCTCTTTGCTCTTTTTGTTTTTTAATCGAATATCGTAGGATAATTAAGTGGCAACCAAACAAAGCGATAAAGGCCAATGCTGAATGACATTTTAAGATAATGAAATAATATTTTAATTATCAGTTCATCGATTGAGATTTAAAAATAAAAAAAGGGATAAATTTTCTTATAGATATAGTCTTTTCTCTTGGATTTGATGAATCAGAAATAATTATGATGAATGTCCATGCAAAGTGCAAGCTTTTTCGATCAAAGATTTGAAAAAGCAGAAAGTAGAAAAGTGTGTTTTAAAGTTCACTTTCGACTTCATAAGGACCCAACATGTCTCCCTCTTTACAAAGTCTTCAATAGGTTTGTTACATAACTCTTTAACTCTTGGCAACAATTCTTTTGAAGTTTCTTGTAAATATTTGTTAATTGGTGATTAGGATTTTAATCCCTGCAGCCACAATGATCAATCAAAACTCGAACAGTTTCAGGAGTTAATTTATTTATGAATTTTTTGCACCTTCATCTGTGACATTAAAACATTTTAAATGAGCTAGGTTAGAAGTTACAACATTAATTATTATTGATACGTATTTCCTTTTTATTCTCTTCGGTTTTTTTATAAGAGCTCAAAATTTGAATTTTCTTAGTCTTTTTTATAAGAGTCCGACAACAATTATCTAAGCATTTAATGATTTTTTCCCCATTTTTACTCCTAATTAATTATATGTATTGCATTAATTAAAAGGTTGGAGACATACTTAAGAAATAAAGTTTATTTTAGATATACTTATTATTTTTAACTAATTTTAATCACTTTCTTAAATTGTGTAATTTCATTATTGAGCTCTTATAAATAGAACCAAATAAAGTATTTAATTGCATTGACAGTGTAATGAGTATGTTTTGGTTTAATTTCTTTTGGCCAACAATTATTATGTTTTGATGAAAACAAATTAAATTATTTGAAAGTCACGAAAGGATTTAAGAGTACGAAATGGCTAATATGCATCTTGAAAACCCAAATCAGCCTACCGAATACTCAATTCAATACATATTCCCTAATAATACCATAGGTTGCATACCTAATATGCAATGGACATGTCGTATTTGCAAATCAATTAACGCACAAGAACACAGGTGACTTCATGATATGCATTAATTCCAGAAGTGAATGGAGATTAAGCAAAAGTGTATATTTTATTCAGTGCAAACTGTCCAGAATTAGATTTCCTTCTTGGTGTGGAAAACACTTTCCTTTAATGAAAGGAAAGGAATTATAATTCTATGGAGTCATAGTTCCACTGGAAAATATTTTCCTCCCATGTTCACCTGCACATATAAATTTTTTTGAACAATACCTGCACATATAATTCAAATAAAATGGAATCAACTATTCCAAAGTAAAAAATCATGTCAGTCAAATTATGAATAAAACCCACTGATTGGCTCATTAAACTCCTAAAATGACTTTCTGGCCCAAATAAAAAAAAAAAACCTAAAATGACTTTTTATATCATTTTTGCACATTTACCACTAACTAAGCCCAATTAACCAATTAATAGTCCCAAAAAGCTCAAGATTAGAGAGTAATATAAAGGGATTTGTAACCCTAACTCTTTTGGTCTCATTAACAAAAAAGATATTGAAATTTTAGATGTTCACAAAACATTCACAGAAACTGACATATTAAGTTTAAAGTTTAAAATTATAATGATTGACATAGAAATTTATCATTGAGAATAATGATGCTAGAATTAGATGAATTGGAAAAAAAAAAAAAAAATCCCCGTTGTTGGTGTGTGGTTTTTTTTTTTTGGGGGGGGGGGGGGGGGGGGGAGGGGGGTGGTCTGTCTCCGGTGGTCAGCATTGTCGTCCATAAATAGCCAGCAATGTCTGTATATAAAATTAAAATGTGAGTTGACATACGTATAATATAGGAATTTAAAGTCCAAGAAAGCAGCAGAAGAAGCATGTGATGATAGGTATAGCCGCAGAAGAAGCATGTGATGACGGGTATTTTCAAAACATACACTGACAAATAATAAAATTCAACCAAAGAAATAAACCATCAATCATTCAAGTCACAAAATTAAAGCTGACAAAATTAAATTGTCCCATGTGCCTCTTCCACTGAAGCTGGACCCGAAGAAAACAAGTTCATATATTTTCTCACCGATTAAGTTTGTGCGCGTCTAACAAAGGCTTTGAATTTTCTCAGCGTATTCTACTTAATTTACTCATATTTCTTGGCCATCTAATACGCAAGACAAAAACACAAACAAATTGTCATAAACTAAAGGTTGTATATATAGTCTGTAAGGGTGCGAACTTGAATACACAAATGCTTTTTGAATTTTAAGGACGTCTTTAATAAGTCACCAAATATTTTAATTGTATGTGTGAATATATAGGGTTAAAGGGCATTTTGACATCTAAAATATTCCATAAGAAATAATTGTTATTGAAGCTGACGTTATATTTTGGTTTCAGACTAAAAAGGCTAAATTTGCGGCATAACATGTTGCACAGTAAGAAGAAATGCCTAAATTGAAAGTGATTTCGTTTCACCTAACGCATCACTTAAAAGTTATGGTTGAAGTCTACTAACTAAATGTATGTATGTTCTTCACGTTTTTCTGTTTATTCAAACATCCAAGAAAACAATGTATTTAACTCTAGGGCTTTGTGCACCATTAATATTGAATCCCACTAGCTACTCAACTTGATGAGAAGAAAAATGGATGGTTGAAATGCGAATTACTTGAAGTAACATTTTGTGTTATGACTTTTTATAGATTTTATATTATGTATTGGCATTTGAAATATCACTGTTCATTGTGGAAATGATTGATTAATAGGAAAAGAAAATTTCAACACAAAGTAAAATGTTTAATAAAAGTCCTAGTCAAGTTTTAAAGGTTCATATTTTGTTGAATTTGAAGAGACTTTAATTTAGTTTATCTTATTTTAATAGATTAACACCATTGGTAGTCATTACAATTTAATTTTAGTCAGTGTAGTTTTAAATCATTGATTTTTGTCTCTGTAGTTATATAAGGATTTGGTATCAATTTAGTGATTGATCGTTATGCTTGTAATTAGTTTTGGTTTTAGCCCCCGTATTAGTATATTTAAACTCAAATAAAATTCTTATGAAATTATAAGGACCAAAACCAACTATTTGAAACTAAAAGAACCAAAACCAAATTTGGTCAAACTATAAAGACCTAAAATGAACATTAACCCTCTTTTTATAAGTGTGGCATAAAATATCAAAATAGACTCTTAATACAGACAATCATTAAGAAACATGTTATCCATAAGGGCCTGAATAATATGGCTTATTTTATTTTAGCCCCCAAAATCATTGAATCCGCTCTAATACAATTTGGATTTGGCTTTGGGTCCTATACCCCTTACCATTTTTATCATTTTTCTACCGTTAAATTAAGATCTTAATGGTCTAGATTTACCATCCTTTTCCCTCCTTTTCCCCAATAATAATATTTTTATCATATGGTAAATTTGAACCGTTGAAATCTTAATCTAACGGTAGAAAAAGGAAAAAGAGGGAAAATGATGGTAAGGGGTATATGACCAAAGCCAAATCTATACAATTTACTATTATTTGATTGTGGGGTCATCTCAAACCAACTAATTAAGTCGGCAGCATGGGCACTGTGAATAAAGAAAGATCGTGGCTGAATAAGAGTTTTATAGGGTTCTTTACACAACAACCACTACTTTGGGAAAAAGCCGAAAATATTTCAATATTGGCGGGATCACGATTACATATATGCAATCTGATCTCTGACTTAGTGGGGTTGTCATGTTTCCATGAGGATATAAATAGGCTTTCCATCTGTAAGATTAATTGCACTTAAAAACCTAAACAGATAAGATTAGGGTTTGTGCCAAGAATTGAGTCTTACTGGGGAAAAAAAAACCATTTTTACATAGGGGCTTTTCTTAACTGATGATTGCTATAGAGACGGTGAAAAAAGCGCGACTAGCTAGGAGTATTTTTATAAATAAGATGTAAAGCTGTTTAGTTTCTATTTGATAACGTATCACTATCTTTAATATTTATATATAACCTTGTTAATGTGAGACTGTTTATTTTCTATTTAATATCTTTAATTTATCTATAGTTATTTCTTACAATATAATGTTCCACCCTGTTGTTATGTCTTTTTATAAGCGAGAATAAGTCATAGTTAACTAATGAAGATGGAATTTTTTTCGTTGAGTTAAAAAAATGTTTTATATAATTCAGGCTTTTATTTGGTATCTTTAATTATATATAACCTTAATTAAGCCACAGAAGGAACGAAGTGATTTGCAAAACAAGCAACAAACTGAGCGCACAAGCGTCTCAAGCCCTCTCGCTTTGCTCAAACTAACAGTTTCACACATTGAGAGTTAGAAACAAGCAACAGAATGAGCGTACTAGTGCAAAAGCCGTTGCACTAATGAACAAGTTATAACGGCCAGAAGAATAACACTTCAGACTAATTAATTAAAGAATTTACTTTGACACAATCTAAAAAAATGCTAGAGAAGGACATTAGTCCTTGACTAATCCAAGAATAACACCTCCAAATGCCTTTATAAAACCGATTTTCATATGTTATGTTAAATCGAGTAATAAAATCCAAAGAGTAAGTAGTTGTAAATTATATCTGTAGGAATTAGATAGCACTACCTCTAGTCCTAATTATAAGAGTACTTTTGTAGTGCAAATTATACTATAAAAGTGCTCCTATAATTAAGACCAGAGGGAGTATTTAGTAGAGATGGCAATTAGGGTCCGTCCTTGAAGGACTTGGTCCTAAAAAGGCCGCCTCTTTTAGGCTCGGGGTAAGAAAAACATCTGTTTCTTAAGGTCCAGCCCGAGAGCGTGCAGTCTAGAGCTGGCCCTACTGATTGAACCATATTTTTACATGATTTTACATAATTAAATTGGGATTTTTAATGCATTTTATCATGATTATTGAGCTTAAAATGTCTTTCTTATGATAAATTGAGATTAAGAGTAAATACATTAAATTAGGGTTAAAAAGGGCAAAATTGTCTAAAAAAATGTAATTACTATTAATTATTGATTTTTATGAGAATATTTGATATTTGATTAATTGGTTTAAATTGTAGATGCCTAAAAGATTAGATAAAATTGGAAAATGAAAATCTGAAATCAAGTTTATAAAGCTTTCAGTTTAGTCCCTCTCCAGAAATTCTTCAATTTGCAGCTAGGTCCCTGTCAGCATAAAACTCTGCGTTTGATTAAACCAGTTGATCCTTTTATTTGATTATTGAATCAATAATTCCAGCAGACCCGTGAACCTGTGAAAAAAAACAAAATGGACACAATTAATGGAGATTGGAGATTAAATAGGGGGAATTACTTCAGAGGGCCGCGAGCTATAGGGATTCAGTTGGGCTTTATTCACTAAAAACCCATGGAGCTGATTGATGAAACGACGAGACCCGAATCAGACCCGGATATCAGCTGGGAGACATTAAATAATTCAGAAACAGCGCCGCGATTTCCATCTTCTTCACACGGAAAACAGACGCACAGAGGAGGACGAACGCCATTCACGACCTCCCTCTCCCTTCATCCACCATCCTCACTGGCGACACCCTTCACCTCCGCCGTCGCCGGTGAGACTCCTCACACCTCCAGTCCTCCATTCCTTTGATTTCACCACACCACCATTCCCTCACTCAGTCACTGTAGTTGATTATTCTTAATCCATCTCTCCTCTGTACCAGATTTTCCCTCTCTTATTTTCTCCTCTTTGTTTTATTCATTTACTTGTTCATCTTTGTGGGGTCTGGAGGAGTGCTTGCTGTGGTCAAAATAGAAGCTATGCGTGGCTGAGGTTTTTCAATTCTTGGAGATGGATATTGGCTTGAGTTCTAAAGCCTCACAGGGGAGTTTATTTTGTTCAATTTATTTTCTCTATTGCATTTTAATTTCCTAGATTTAGGAATATTAATTTGTATTGTTGAGACTTAGTTTGTCTGTTTGGAAAACTTTGTGGATTGAACCCTTGTGATTGGATTTAATTTTGTAGCTTGTTGGATTTTTATATATGTATTTCCTTATTAATTCAATGAAATTGTGCTTTCTACGTGGTATTGTTAGATAGTATGATTAAATTGGATTAATTGAGTGGCGTGGTATCGCATTCAAATCAAGAGGAAGCAAGTTGCATTAATTTAATCCTAATCACACACTAAGTGATTTTAAACAATACCTCAAGAAATAGTAGTTAGCTACGGTAGTAGGAGCTACTATTAATTGAGAATATTGGACTCAAGTGGTATCTTGGGGTTTTTCATATAGGCTTAGTGAAAATTTACTCCTATATTAAATTGAACTAGGATAGTCACTAATCCACTCCAAGAGCTTTCATTCATATTTCATTTTCATACTCCATTCCATTTTATTAAAAATACCAAAAACATTAGTTTAGCATTTAATTTAATTGCTATTTTATTTTAGGTTAATTAACTCAAAATTCCAAAACCAATTTCCCCTTTGTTTTAATTGCATTTGCATGTCATTTAGATTATCTAGGACTCAATAAAAGGCTTCTCGAGAAGAGAGAACGATCCTAGGTTTGCCTATACGCAATCCTTGATAATTTTTGATTGTGGACCCCAAGGCTAAAGACGAAAAGGCCCTCATCAAATGGCGCCGTTGCCGGGGAGCTAAGTAATTGGCTCCCTAGGTAATCTAATTGTCAAATTCACTTTTGACAAGGGGTTTCTCGTGTGAAGCTTAATAGTTTTGTATCAAAAAAAAAAATCTCATTGCACGTATTTTTGGATTTTTGTATTTAGGTAATTTGCATAGCATATTGCATTGCTTTGACTTGGTAGCTTCTTTGTGGTGTATCTGGATTAAAATTTGATATGATGTCGACCCTAATTGTTTGAATTCACCACGTCTCCAAGTTAATTCATAGCATACTTGCATTTTTATTTTCTTTCATTTGTGAAATTTCTTCTTCTTTTTCTTTTGCATTTGCATTTGCATTTTCTTTGATTCCTTTTCTTTGTTTTTATAGGTTATAGTTTGATAGTGATCTTGTGATTCATTGGGAATTAATTGATTGAATTTTCATGGCTTGGTTTAATGGTAATCAAGATTCACCATTTCAATCCCACTCCTTTGTAGGGGATTCAACCAGAAGGGAAGAGTCTATCTCTCAGAGTATTGATTCCATTCTACAAACAATACGGACTCTTCAGGCTAACTGGGGAATTCAAGATGAGGATCCAATTGGTCAAAAATGTCATGGTTCATTCCACCACCCATACCATGAACCTTATCACCCACCTCCATTTCAACCAACCCACTCACCATACCCACCCTATAGATCATACCATGAGCCATCTCCACCACCGTATAACCCATACTATGAACCTTCTCATAATCCCCCACCTTACAACCGCATGCCATACCATGAACCCCCTCATTCATTCCACCCCACATCTCGACCATATCATCCATCTCATGAATCCCTAACCTCATTCGACCCACCTTCTGGATCTCATTCTCAATCTTATGTGCCAAATAGAGAACCTACCATTCGCGAAGTCCTTGCAAAATTGCAAAATCAAGTGGATCAGACTGTAGATGAGAAGCGGTCACACAAGGCCAACTTTGACCAACAAATGGACTCTGTAATGAGACGAATGGAACAACAAGAGAAAGAGAATGAGAGAATGGAAAAGGAAATTGAGCGTCTTACTCAACAAGCACAAGTTTTGAAGTCTAATTGCCAAGAAAATCCTATTCTCAAACAAGCACAAGAAGTGGAGCAACTAGAAAAGAGCATTGAAGAGTCTTCTCTACCATTTGGTAATGATCCTATCCTAATAGAAGTAGAATCTCCTACTACTTTACCCAATGAAGCAATTCATGATTTGAGTGATGATGAGGTGGATGCGGAAATTATTGTTGAATCCCCCCAAATGTTTGAAAATGTCATTGCTCAAACCATTAGCTCTAGTAGTAGTGATTCGATTGAACTTGTGGATGATTGTGCTCTTACTTCTTTGTGTGATGCTTCAAATGTTGAAAATGCTTCTTTTAATAGTATTGGGGATGATTGTGATCAATTGAATGAAATATTTTCATGTTCTTGTCCGGAATACCAAATATGTGTAGACTGTTATTATGAAAAAAAGCCACTTACTTGTTGAGTTCCAAAAGAAAGTATTTAAAGAAGTGGTTGATTCTACGATTGATCATAACCCACCCTCGAGTACTATTGATAATAGTAAGCATGCCAATTGTGAAAAGGTTGATTCTGGCATTGATGACAATGTGGTTGATTTGTGTGCAAAAGACCATAGCCAAGAAAAAGATATTTCTTTTGATTCCACTGAATTGCATGATAGTTTCATAAGGGAAGATTCAATTGTTTTGACTGATGATATTACAAATGAAAATGGATCTTTCCATATGATTCTTTCTTGTGATTTGCCACCCGATATAGACGAAACAAATGATTCTTTTGAAAATTCAAAAGTTTTGGGAGGCAACAATTTGCAGAATTATCTTTCTTCTTCCACTCTTTCTCCTTCCATCTCTTGTGATTGCAATGATGATGTGGTGTACCCCAACAACAAGTTGGATTCCGCACCTTCCACTTTGCAAACACAAGAGAATTTTCAAAATAAAACTCTTTGTTTGACTCCTACTGATGGGAGTAGCATTGATTTCCTTGGATGTGATAGTTACTTAGAGAGTGTAGAACTTTTTTTTTAAGTAGTACAGGCAAGCCGAAGCTTGATTGAAAAATAGAGACTAAACTATGAAAGTCTAGCCCTATAGTACATCAAAGGCAGCAAAGAAACTAGGAGTCACATACCAATTGGTCTCTCATAGCCATTTCCATACATCCTGGAGGGATTGTTGGAATCGGCATCACGTCTTCATTAGGAGGAGCATTTTGGTCTTCCTTTGCCATATAATTAGCTTGATCTCTCATAGGAATTGGAACAAGGTTCATAGACGAGGGAACTTGCTGAGCCATATTGCTAAGGCTCCCTTGGACCACTACATGAGTACGTTGCCCAAGGCTCCCTTGGACCGCTACATGAGTACGTTGCCCTTTAATTTTTCCTCTTTTTTCATTTGATTTTTTTGGGCCCATTGTATTACTACTATTATGGCTGCCATCATTTGTCTGGCCTTTTTGCTTGATTTGTCCAGCAGAACTAGGAGCACCCATCAAAAGGATGGGCCCACCAGCAACTTCCATTTTATTCAATCTATGGTCCCAATTAGTATTGATTCTTGCGTCATCCACACGTGCTGGCCCATCTTCATTTTTTTGTATCAATTCCGCATCCATAGGAGATTTTGGCGTAGCAATAATTAAATCCCCTTTATTTCCCACTTTCCCAGCCTCCTTCTCCGCATGCGTTGCTTTCTCGGTGCCCAAGACAAAGGCAGTTGTTCTCTTTCTTCTCTCAACAGTCGGTGGCTTCACCGAGGAGTTTGGGATGTTGGTGTCCTTTCTGACCAAAGCTCCCTCAAATTGAGGTAGTGCCCCCTGTCCAGCGGTATGGCTCCCTTCTCCATCTTCGAGGTCCTGAGCATCTGCAATTGGTGCAAAATGGGTCTTCTGAGCAATAGCCGTTGGCTCCGATGTCGGCCCAGGACCCGATACCTGCTGCTGGAGCTTGGAGTCCGATGTCTGCTGCTGGTGTCTGGTGTCCGACCAGTGAACATGGCGAGGCCGACGATTTCGGCGATTAACGAGCATCCACGGCCCAAAGGCTTCGTCTGAATTAGTGGCCGGTGTGTTCACTGATATAGGCTGAGGCGGCAATGGATTATGTTGGGCATCTTGAAGGTGCGAATCAGAAGCTTTAAGGGGACATTTTTCGTGCCTATGGCCAAACCTGCCACACTCAAAGCAGATCAATGTAAGCCCTTCATACTCTACATTGAAAATGGAACCTGCCGCAATTACTCTGGGGACAAGTTTTTTTTGAAGATTTATCTCCACACAAATTCGAACAAACTTCCCCCTTTGGATTTTTGGTGATGCGCTTTGACAATCCTGTAGAGTATTCATGTCCACCTTTAGAGTCCTCCCAATTCGGTCTCCTAGCCGAGAGATGCAATGTTTATTATACAAGTGTATTGGGACGTCTGGAATTCTCACCCATGTAGCTACCCTACCCAAAGCATTGTGATATGGATTGAAATACGGTGTCCAGCGCTGAACAATCACACAATGTTGTTTGATCACCCAAGGTCCTTCATAGAGCACTTTCCTATAATGTGACCTCCATAGTTCTTGATCCTGGAAACGCACAACAAAATAGTTGTTAGGGATATCAATCAGTTCAAAACTAGAAAAACCCCATAGGTTTGTCAAGAGGTCTTTAAGAACAAAGAGGTTGAACTTCCTGCCAAGCACTGTGAGGATAAGAGCATAATTCCATGGTTCACACCACTCATTATACTCTTCCTCAGTACATGGTACAACAGGGTATAGATCCATCAGCTTCCTCATCTCTTCAGTTGGCTCAGGAATTTTCCAGCAAATGTCTTTATCATTGGTAAATAAGTCATCCTCCTCCATATTGTGCCCACTGTGGGCAACTCCATTATATCCCAGTAGAGAGGCACGATAGGATTGAAACTTGGAAGTACTTGCTCCATTTTCGTCTTTCAAATCTCTGCTTTCAGCGTTTTTGACTTCCTCTGCAACCTGTTCTAATTGCTTTTCTGCCATGGCCTCATCCATGATGACCTGATTAACTTCTTCCAGTTTCTTCTTCTTCTTTCGTTCATCATGCCCTTCAGCAGGCGGTCTGTCTGGTGGTAATTTCCTCTGGCCAGTATCGACAAGAATGAGAGCGTTTTCATGTGTGTCAGCCATTCCTTCCACAAGGTTATCTTTTAATTGCAGGTGATTATTGGGACACTCTATTGCTTCTTACTGATACGTGCAAGCTAGAGAGTTTAGAACTTTACATGCCTTTAATTCACTTGAAACCTCTCCATGTTTCTATTTTTGGACGGGATACTGCTATTTGCTTGTCATCTTTACAGGCACATCTTTGGAAAGGTCCTTTGTGCAACCAACATCCACCGTACATTCTTGGACCTCTTCCGATTGATCCTGAGCCACCTCCACCAAGGAAAATCAATACAGGAGAAGAATTCTTCAATAGCAAA
The DNA here is from genome assembly GCA_034222035.1 of Acacia crassicarpa. NCBI lineage: Eukaryota > Viridiplantae > Streptophyta > Magnoliopsida > Fabales > Fabaceae > Acacia > Acacia crassicarpa. The sequence continues at coordinate 13,120,200 of JAWXYG010000005.1, forward strand.
TGCATGATTCTCATCCGAGATGAGAACTTCTCTTTCAAGCGACTTAAAATCCTCTAACCCAGGTTGTCTCATTCCTCACTTATTTTCTTCCTAATTCATATGAACTTTTGGGCTTAATTGTTGTGTGAGGAAGATAAGTGTGGGGGAGGGACATAATCCAGTAGCAAAAGTAGAAATAATTTAGTTTAGTCAGCAAAATAAAAACCCCCTATGTATGCTTTGCACTTTGTTGGTCACTACCCTACTTAATCACCATTGTGCCTTGAATTTCAACTTGTCTATCATTCACTTTAGAGTGATTTTCTCACATTGAGGACAATGTGTTGATTAAGTGTGGGGGAGGGAAATACATTTTGAATCCCAATTAATTGGTTGTTTTTAAATGAGGAAATGCCTAAAACTAGAAAATTTTTTCAAGAATGACTTGCATTAATGCATGCCCTAAGTGGTAAAGGGTCGCATTTGCTACTTTGGAAGTGTATAATTTGTGGGAAATTCTTTGAGCTTTTATGAGATCTAGTGTTTTGGCAACTTTAGAAAACCATGTCTTGTTTTTCAAGTGAATGGGAAGAGAAATGAACCCACAATTGGATTTTTGCTTACTCCTTATTTTGAAAATGAGATGTTTATAAATCATTAGTGCATTTAATGGTTGAGCATTGTTTGAATTGATTGCAATGTCTTGATTGGTTGTGTTTTGTAAGGGTAGCACTTGGAATAGTTAAGCAGATGTTTTGTGATTAACTTACTATATAATTGATTTTGTTGGAATGAGCATTGGAGAAAAACCTCGTTGGAAGGATTTTGAGCCTTAAATTCTTTTCATGTGTGGCATGTTCACTTGGTTTTTCACTTTCTAGAACTTGTTTCAACTCTTTTTCGAAACAGTATTGGCATTAGTGTTATGGAAATGAAAGAGGCATTCAATTCTAAACCATTTTCACCTAAATACAAGCCTACAATTATCTTCCATTTGCTTACCCCCTTTGAGCCTTTCATATGTTGTATGCATGTCATTATTCATAGTGCTTATAGTATTATTTTTTTTAAAAAAAACAAGAGAATTGCCAATAAAAATTTGAAATGCCATGTACGTGGAAAAAAAAGCAAAAGAAAAAAAAAGAGAAGTGAGTACTATTTTGAAAGACAAAAAAAGAAAAGAAAAAGTATTTGGTAGATAAAAATAAAAGCAAAAAAAAAACAAAATAAAAACAAAATAAAAAATAAAAAATATTTAAAAAAATCAAGAAGGCATTTGTTCATGATTTTCAAAAGAATTGGCAAAAGTTTGTAAAGTTATTTAGATGCTATGAACTTGCTTGTTAACTTTGACTTGCATATCAACTATTCATTTTCTAATTAATCCATTCCATCTAGCCTTCATCCAACATTACAACCTTTAAAAGTCCTCTTGATTCATTTTGTTAATTGCTATCAGTAGTGAAGATGTTAGAGTTGTTACAAGCCTATGGTAAGGTGTTGATTAAATGAGCTAGAGTGAAATTATCCCAATCAATGAGGTGAGATGAGTGAAACACTAATATTTTGAGAGTCCTCTTGTGCTTCGTTCTAATATTTTGAGTTGGACTAATTCCTTTACATCACTTGACTATCACTGGTGTTTGCTTGAAGAATTTGATTAATTAATTCATTGCATCCTAATTATGAAATTGCTCATTTCTCAAGTGCATTAGTGATTTGGACTTAGAATTTTGTGCTCAATTGCCTTTATTCAGGAGTACAAAGGTCCAAGTGTGGGGGAATTGATTGAACCATATTTTTACATGATTTTACATAATTAAATTGGGATTTTAATGCATTTTATCATGATTATTGAGCTTAAAATGTCTTTCTTATGATAAATTGAGATTAAGGGTAAATACATTAAATTAGGGTTAAAAAGGGAAAAATTGTCTAAAAAAATGTAATTACTCTTAATTATTGATTTTTATGAGAATATTTGATATTTGATTAATTGGTTTAAATTGTAGATGCCTAAAAGATTAGATAAAATTGGAAAATGAAAATCTGAAATCAAGTTTATAAAGTTTTCAGTTTAGTCCCTCTCTAGAAATTCTTCAATTTGTAGCTAGGTCCCTGTCAGCATAAAACTCTGGGTTTGATTAAACCGGCTGATCCTTTTATTTGATTATTGAATCAATAATTCCAGCAGACCCGTGAACCTGTGAAAAAAAACAAAATGGACACAATTAATGGAGATTGGAGATTAAATAGGGGGAATTACTTCACAGGGCCGTGAGCTATAGGGATTCAGTTGGGCTTTATTCACTAAAAACCCATGGAGCTGATTGATGAAACGACGAGACCCGACTCAGACTCGGATATCAGCTGGGAGGCATTAAATAATTCAGAAACAGTGCCGCGATTTCCATCTTCTTCACACGGAAAACAGACGCACAGAGGAGGACGAATGCCATTCACGACCTCCCTCTCCCTTCATCCACCATCCTCACCAGCGACACCCTTCACCTCCGCCGTCGCCGGTGAGACTCCTCACACCTCCAGTCCTCCAGTCCTCCATTCCTTCGATTTCACCACACCACCATTCCCTCACTCAGTCACTGTAGTTGATTATTCTTAATCCATCTCTCCTCTGTACCAGATTTTCCCTCTCTTATTTTCTCCTCTTTGTTTTATTCATTTACTTGTTCATCTTTGTGGGGTCTGGAGGAGTGCTTGCTGTGGTCAAAATAGAAGCTATGCGTGGCTGAGGTTTTTCAATTCTTGGAGATGGATATTGGCTTGAGTTCTAAAGCCTCAAAGGGGAGTTTATTTTGTTCAATTTATTTTTTCTATTGCATTTTAATTTCCTAGATTTAGGAATATTAATTTGTATTGTTGAGACTTAGTTTGTCTGTTTGGAAAACTTTGTGGATTGAACCCTTGTGATTGGATTTAATTTTGTAGCTTGTTGGATTTTTATATATGTATTTCCTTATTAATTCAATGAAATTATGCTTTCTACGTGGTATTGTTAGATAGTATGATTAAATTGGATTAATTGAGTGGCGTGGTATCGCATTCAAATCAAGAGGAAGCAAGTTGCATTAATTTAATCCTAATCACACACTAAGTGATTTTAAACAATACCTCAAGAAATAGTAGTTAGCTACGGTAGTAGGAGCTACTATTAATTGGGAATATTGGACTCAAGTGGTATCTTGGGGTTTTTCATATAGGCTTAGTGAAAATTTACTCCTATATTAAATTGAACTAGGATAGTCACTAATCCACTCCAAGAGCTTTCATTCATATTTCATTTTCATACTCCATTCCATTTTATTAAAAATACCAAGAACATTAGTTTAGCATTTAATTTAATTGCTATTTTATTTTAGGTTAATTAACTCAAAATTCCAAAACCAATTTCCCCTTTGTTTTAATTGCATTTGCATTTCATTTAGATTATCTAGGACTCAAAAAAAAGGCTCCTCGAGAAGAGAGAACGATCCTAGGTTTGCCTATACGCAATCCTTGATAATTTTTGATTGTGGACCCCAAGGCTAAAGACGAAAAGGCCCTCATCACCTACAGGGTCACAAGATATTTTTATGAATTAAAATTATTTTTCCTGCATTTTTGCTAAAGAAATATAATTAGTAAAATACAACAGTTAAAGTTCTAATAAACAAACGCAGTCATTTATTCATAATCAAGAGTAAGCAATTGTCCACAAGTAACTTACATAAAACATAACAAGATTACCACTAAGCAACATGAGTACGATGACTGTCATTTTCATCTTCTTCACCACTATCATTAGATTCAAAGACATTTAATTGTGTTTCACTTCAAGTAGTAGGCTCTGCTTAATAGGTAAAAATATCAAGAATATCTTCTCTCATATTATGAATACATCCATAATCTTTCTTTGCACCAAATATTAAACCAAATCATAAAATTAAAGTATAGTTATTATGTATTTGCAATTAAATAACTCTATAACAAATACAAAATACATATAAATTAGTAAATCAAATGGTCAGATAAAGTCAAGTTAATGCAAATATAAACAAAAATATTTAAAGGGCCTAACGGGCTGGTCCTTGGCCTTGCAAGGCTGGCCCTTTTAGGCTCTCAGCCCTACGGGGCCAACTTTAGTTTGAAACTCCAATTTACAAGCCCACCCCTTGAAGAGCCAAGGCTTAAATGAGTTGGCTCAACAAGCTCTGCTTGATTTCCCAACTCTAGTATAGTCATAATTTTGCAAATAGTTCAGAGACATAATTGCCTATATATATATTGGAAGATCAATGATAGATGTCATTCTAGTTTATTTCACTTTATCATGGTTACCAAAGCAAAGGTTCTCTGGATGACCCGACCCGCCCAAACTTCAATCCATGCTCTCTTGACTTTTCTACCACATGTGTGGACCTGTCTTGGTTTCCCAATCAACTTAGGGCACTAATCGTTTTGTCAAGTGTGGTTTCTCGCCTCCAAAATTCTTTGTTTTCTTGGTTTCCCAATCAACTTACGGCACTATCATTCTGTTGAGTATGGTTTCTCGCCTTCAGACTTCTTTGTTTTCTTTCTAGTGAACCAATATCCTAAAGATTTTCAAGGTTCATCTCCTTTGAATTGCACCTCATTTCCGCAAGAGAAGGAGCCTCAACAAATAATGGAAGTGCGTACTCAATGGTTGATTCTACAAATCTTTGATCAAGTGTCTCTATTTCCTCGATCCCATTTGTCACATTCATCATTTGATTTCTAAAAGAAGAAGGCTTTGATTTAATCGCAAGAGTGTGTGTGTCTGCTTCTTCGAATGCTGTCATGACGTGATTCAGATCTTAAAACCCAATGCGGATCTTTTGTTGGATCTTGCAAAACAACTCGAGTCCACAACAGTTCTTGGATAGCCTTTAGATTTGTCTTTCCTCTGTCTCTATCTCCAGCACCTTCCTCGGTCTCTGAAACATATTTGGTATTTTCTCTGCTTTTACACCATGATAATCCATGGGTTGACGCATATTGTGGTAATCAGTTCCAATTCTTGATTTCATCGTCCTTCTTAATTTCTTCTTCGACTTAAAATCTGCATCCATCTCTATTGTGCCTATCGAGTTTGTACAATAATGGTCTCCTAGTGTGGCATATTGTGGTACTGTCGTGGATTATGTTACCATTTCAATCTCCACTTCATAGTTATTTTTGATATTTTTGTTATGGAAGAAGAGGGCTCACAAAGTATTGATTTCCAACACCCTCTCTACCTACATCCCAATGATAATCTTACTCCAACATTGTGAAGGTGGAGCTAAATCACCAAGAGGGGGGTGAATTGAGGATTTTAAATACTTTTTCCAAATACCTTGTTTTGAACAATAAAACAGAGGTGAACAGAGAGTAGAGAAGAAGAGCAAGACACAAAGATTTATATTGGTTCAGTCCAACCTCTTGACCTACGTCCAGTCCCCAAACTCTCTGGCATTTTCACTATCTCAATTGATTACACACTCTGTATTCAAGAGTAATTCTCTCACTATAACTTACTCCCCCTTACAAGTTGCAATCAATGAACCCAATCACCAAGTCCCCTGACTTGTGATTCTTTACAATAAATGATTTACAAATAAGAAACTCTATCTAAGAGTGGATAATGATAAACACTAAAGCTTTGTGTATCAAAAGATATTTTACAAGTGAAAACTGAAAGAATAAGTGTAAGACTTGAATGCAATTCGTTTTCAGTAGATGTGTTGGTTAAGAAGAATTGAATGCAGTTCTATTTATACCAAGAGAGCATTAAATGACCGTTATAATCTTTGATATAACTATTGCCTTCATTAGACAAGGATTAGGTTAAGCTTTGGTCTTCTTCTCTCTCTACTCTTCACTTAATCCAGTTGCACAGAAGTTTAGGGTTGACTTCTTGAATATTAATCCGTTGGAATAGCAGCTACTGGAAGTGGAAAGCATACATTAATTCTTTGTAGACGTGTGCAGAAGGATTACCTAAAAGAATGCAACTTTCTGGGTTTTGCATTTAATGTGCTGATGTCACTTTTTGCTTTAGCTTTTAACCTTCAATAAAAATCTTCTAAAACATCTGAAACTCATTAACAAAGTGGTTAAACATAGCTAGGAACATAGATGAATGATGATAGGAAGTATTAAGATCAAACAAGAAGATTTCACAAATTCGTCAGATTCAATTTTCAAACTCTGCGATGCAAACTCGAGTTTCCTCCATCCAGAGAGGAAAGTCGTGATTTGAGCTTTGGAACACATTTTTGAATGAAACTCAAAACTCGAGTTTCCAAAACTAAACTCGAGTTTTGGACTTTTAATGTGAAGTATAAGTTTTAGTCCAAAACATCAAAATTGGAGTTTTTATCCAAAACTTGAGTTTTCAAAACATTGAAAAAGTGCAATGCCCTCGGCTTGGCCAAAACTCAAGTTTCCGAAACAAAACTCGAGTTTTCATTTAAGTATGAAAACTTTGAAAGATTTGTGCTAAGCCAAAACTGGAGTTTTCAATGAAGACTGGAGAACTCTCTGCTAAGTAAAAACTCGAGTTTCCAAACCAAAACTCGAGTTTTCTCACAACTTTGAGAAAACTTAGAAAAACTCATGGCAAAGTGAAATCTTGGAGTTTTAGATCAAAACTGAGTTTGCATATGTTCAAAATGTTGGAGACTCTTTGTATAGCCAAAACTCTAGTTTCCAAATGAAAATTGGAGTTTTGTCTTCATCAGAAAATAATGAGAAGTCTCTGTGTAATGCAAAACTCAAGTTACCAGTCAAAACTCGAGTTTGTCTTAAGTTGAAAAACTGAGTGCTCTCTATAAGGCCAAAACTCGAGTTTTCTTATGAAAACTGAAGTTTTGCTTTGTTCATTGAAAATGAGCTACTATCTGTCAAAGTCAAAACTCGAGTTTCCAAACCAAAACTCGAGTTTGCCTTTGACAGTAAATTTTTCAACTTACCAAAGACAAACTTTAACTTGTGTTTATAATTGTCAATTATCATCAAAACACATAGAGAACTAACACATTGGTATCTCAGGTTCTTGTTGGTTTTTAGAACTACACAATTTGGAGTAGGCTATGAAATTAGCTCTCCATGCCAAGAACAAATTGGGTTTTCTAGATAAGATCATAAAGATCAAAAGTCCAGCCAAAAGAATCAATGGGACATATGCAATAATGTTGTTCTGTCATGGCTTATTATCTCTGTGGAAAAGGATATTGCAAGAGGGTTGGTATTCTCTTAGAGTGCTTCCCTTGTATGGACTGATTTAAGAGAAAGATTCAATGTGGTTGATGGTGCTAAGATATTTTCTCTCTATTGGTCAATTAACTCACTTATTCAAGGGGCTCTTGGTGTCTCTAGGAAAGGAGACATATAATTGTTGGGATCCATGTCAAGGCAATAATTAGTGAGGGACACAGGTAGAACTCCTATGAATGAAACACCTATTAAGACTAGACAACCTCTTGCATGGATTAAAGACTATAAATGTGACAATATGCCTTTGAACACCAATCAAATCCAATATGATCTTGGAAATGACCTACAAAATGATGCTACCTTGTTTAATTCCATTGCTCTTGATGATTTGTCTTATTTATTTAGTTGTTTTTTGTCTGCTATTGATAAAGAAATTGAAACAAAAAATTATAAACAAGTAGCAAATGATCCTAGGTAGGTAAAGGCAATGCATAATGAGATTCAAGCTTTAGAAGCAAACAAGACCTGAATTATAGCTACCTTACCAAAAGGAAAGAAACCTATTGGATGTAGATAGGTCTTCAAGGCTAAGTATAAGGCAGATGGGTGTTTAGATAAATTCAAGGCAAGATTGGTTGCTAAATGGAATAATTGAAAGGAAGTGATAGACTTTTATGAGACATTTTCACCTGTGGTAAAAATAGTGACTATTTGGACTATTTTGAAACTTGTTGTTATAAATAAATGGCTTATTCATAAAATGGATGTAGATAATGCATTTCTGCAAGGTGATTTACGCGAGGATGTCTATATGACTATACCTTAAGGTTTTGCTAAAAGTGGTAACTGAAATCAAGTTTGTGAAGTTAGAAAATCTTTACACGGTTTGAAGCAATAAGCTTCAAGACAGTGGAATGAAAAATTGACTCAATCTTTGATTAAAGGAGGTTTTCAACAAAGTAAGCATGATTATGCACTTTTTCAAAAGTAAAGTGGTACATAATTGGTGCTTGTACTTGCTTATGTAGATGACTTAATGATTACAAGGAGTAGCTTGAAAGCTACCAATGAGGTTATAAAAGCTTTTCTTCATTGCCAATTTAAAATCAAAGATTTAGGAACCTTGAAATACTTTCTTGGTTTAGAAGTTCTGATATCCAAACAAGGAATACTTCTTAATCAGAGAAAATATGCTACATAATTGATTGATCAAATAGGTCTAGATGAATTAGAGGTTGTGACAACACCTATGGAGCCCAACCTCAAGTTGACTGCTACGCCAACTGAGAAAGATCCCATTGTGAAAGATGATGAGATGTATAGAAGGCTTGATGGTAAGTTGCTATATTTGACGTTGACTAGACCTAACATCTCTTTTATTGTGCAACATTGAGTCAATTCATGCAAGATTTTAAAGAGTCCCCATTTGAAAGATGCCTTGAGGTTGGTCAAGAACTTAAAGGACTCTCCATGTCAAGGAGTCTAGGTTTCATCATAAAGTAACTTAAAGGTAGAGTGTTTCTGTGATTTTGACTTTGGGGCTTGTGCTGATACAAGACACTTAATAATCAGGTTTCCCGTAAAGATGAGGGAAAGCTTAATATGCTGGAAATCAAAGAAGCAAACCATTGTTTCCGTATCTTTAGCTGAAGCTGAGTATACAACATTGCGAATGGCAATAGTAGAGCTAACTTGGATTACAGGGTTGCTAAAAAGAGTTACATGTGCAAAATGTCGAGCCAATAAAGGTTTAATGTGATAGTAGATCGGCCATTCATATAGCAACAAACCCAGTATTTCATGAACGTACAAAACACATTGATATAGATTGCTACTTTTTTAGGGAAAAATTGTTAGCTGGCATGATTGCTTTTGAGCATGTACATTTAGAAGAACAAATAGCAGATGTTTTAACCAAATCCTTAGGAGGGCCACAACATTCTTACATTATTGGCAAGTTGGGCACTTGTGAATATAGAGTTCCCAACTTGAGAGGGAGTAGCGTGGGAATTAGATAGTATTCAGTCATTATTTTGTAAATAGTTCAAAGACATAGTTGCCTGTATGTATGTATGTATGTATGCATGCATGCATGAATATCAATAATAGTTGCCATTCCTGTTTATTTCATTTTATCAATATCATAACTAGATTTAATATAAAATGTGTGAAAATCCATGAGATCATGTAAGGACAAGGTCCTCCGTATCATTTTATAAATTTGGTTTCTTTTAGGATCATTAATTCCCTTGGCACTCATTCTCCCTAACAAAAACAACAAGCCTTATTCTATTAAGTAGGGTCCGCTACTCGCTGCCAATATATATACTTTATTGACCACCAAATTCTTGAATATATCGTTAACTAATAAATGTCTTATTTGATAACTTCATTAATTGAATTCTCATTAGTCTTCTTCTATCCTTTTTTGAAGATTTTAAATTTTCTAATTTGTCTTCCTTCCACTACTACAAAAATGGGATATTACTTCCTAAAAGATGTCCTTATTTAAAAGAAAGGAAGTAAAAAGTGAACATGATGGCATTCTCGTAATTATTTGCTTGAACTTTGAGACTTAGCATCCTAAAACATATTTTGGGATGCGTAAAATTACTTTAGGCATCCCAAATACATTTCAAGACGCCTAAAATTAATTATTTGACGTTTTTTGGGAAATTTGGTGCATTTTTGGCGTCCCAAATTTAATTTGGGATACCTAAAATACTGCTTTTGACATCCTAAACTTAATTTGGGACGCCAAAAATACTAGTTTTGGCATCCTAGATTAAATTTAGGGTTAAGGTGCGATTTGACTAATAAACTATTGGCTCGGGAGCGTCCAACACAATTAACTATTAAGTGTATCAAAAATACCAAGAAACTTTAAAAAAGGAGTGTTCAGCTCAACAAACTTTTAAAAAGAGCGTCCAACACAATGTCGTTAGCAAAAAGTTAACATCCGTTATTTAAGGTGCAAATTGGTCAACAAACTTTTACTCCAAGAGCCCCCAGCACAAAATTCTAAATTTTACTAAATTAAATAATTTTTTTCTCAATTGTCATTATTCAAAACTATTTGTATAAATATCTATGGACAAAAATTACTCATTTTCAATTTTGTCAAAATTATAATTTGCTAAAATAAACAAAATTTTTAATTAAAAATATTATTATATGATTTAAATAAAACTCAAGGTGTTTTATAGTTTATTATATATGTTAAACAAAAAATATATATAATTTATTTTTATTTTTATTTTAGAAGAAATTTATGTGAGTTAAAAAATTTATTTAATGTTAAAAAAATTTAAAAAATCTATTATATCCTGAAAGAAATGAAATGAGTTTAATTTTTATTTTTATAAATAGAGCTTAATGGATATCAACATTGATACTTAATAATATAAATCCAGCAACTTGATGATATATTTGTTAATTAAATGATCTATTACTTATATGGATATGGAACTTTCGTAGGCCAAATTACTCTTTAACCTATTATTAAATTGTTCTTCCTCAAGCCTCTTTGGTAGTTTTCTATGTGTTTTGATGATGTCTAACAATTGTAATAATTGATGGTTTAAATTGCAAAGCTTAAACTTCAGTCAAACATATGTGAGTTCTTTGAAAAATTTATAAACTTAGTAACTCAAGTTATCATTGATAACTCAAGTCATAGGATTTTGAAAATCTAGTTTTTGCAAAGCACATAACTCAAGTTGTCACTTAACAACTCGAGTTATAAGCTGTACTTCAGTTTTAAAAAAGATCATCGCGATATCAGATTTTTCAAAGTCTGGTGTAACTTGTAACACCCCAAATTCAACACCCACAAACTTGGCCAAAATATTTAGAATATCTCCAACAAGGATGTTTAACATCCAAATACATATTTACAATATGGCCAAACGGTAAAAATCCATTTGTACAGGGCCAAATTAAATCCAAAATAATATATCATAGTTTCTAAAATGCGGAAGTCTTATGGTCATGACAAATACAAATAATATAACAATACAAAAGAGCCTTCATGACTCATTCCATATGCGCCTTCCCTGGTTTCCCTACTAAATTAATCACCTGGAAAAAAAAACATAATAATTGTAAGATCCAAAGATCCCTGTAACCATTGGTTATTCAAAAATATACATGCAAACTGAGATCGAGAACATATTTATAAATTCATAATGATTAAAATATATGCCTTTATATAAAAACCTTTTACAAAATAGTTCTCGACTCGGTTACCAAAAACTCCATCCCAAAAAGGTTCCAAAACATCATAATTTTTTTTCCAATATTTCACATGAGATCTCACATATAAAATATACCAATGATGAATAGATCACCCTTATTACCCTGACCACCTCTTTCAACCGTTGACTGGAGCCATCTAACAAATAACTCATCCTCCAACAAAACATATCCATTACACATAACTTCAACATGGCTCCCCTCTTTAAAAATTAACACAACCAAAATGGGGTGTTATACTTAACCCGGTTAAAAGAAAAGTGATACTAAGGGCTCCAAGAATATCCAATCTCATCAAAACAACATTATTAGATTCCAAATCAAGCCTTCCATAGGCACAACAAATCCCAAAACAATTAATATATATAAATACATATATACATTTGACAAGTATATAAAAGAATAACCAAGGTTACCTCAATTTCAAGCTTATTTTTACCATACTCCAATGCTCTTAATTTACAAATACCAAATATAATTTTTATCATTCTTCTCCAACTCTCCCTCCTCCTCTTTTTCTCTCTTCTCTCTCTCTCTCTCTCTATGTGTTTTGAGTGTTTGTGTTGTGAAAGAAATGAGAAGGGATGAGGTATTTATAGAGTTTGGGTCTCAACTACTTTTCATAAATCACATGTTTATCTACTACCCATCTACCATGTCAATCTACCATTTATCTACCATGTAACTACCATACACATCTCCATCCATCGTCTAACTACCTTCCATATGTCCATCCACCATGTAACTACCATACATACCTCCATCTACCATCTAACTACTGAATACTCATCTTCCGATCAAATATCACATGCTTATCTACTACATAACCATCTACCATTCAAGTTAATATCTGATTTTTACCCTGATTGCAACAGAAAGAAAAATACTGATTATCAAGAGCCTAGTAGCTTTCTTATCTCAGTCTTATTAAGTTAAACTCCTTATTCCATAATTTGGGATATTACTATATTATAAAAATAAATCTTAAATTCTACTTCAGAAAAATGTGCTCTCATACTGAGTAATTACATGGTAAATTTTAATTACCATAAATTAATTTCTCTCGAAAAATTTTAGGATGTTACATAACTCGAGTTATTTGTGACATAACTCGAGTCATGAAGAGTCACAAAGAGCTTAACTGATATAGCCTTCTGATATAACTTGAGTTGCCTCAGATGACTCGAGTAATTCTATTTGAAATTCCTCTCTGTCTGAAAATTGCTGCAACTATGACTCGAGTTAGTTTATTTGGAATTTCCTCTCTGTCTTCAGACACCACAATTATGACTCGAGTCAACCATTGTAACTCGAGTTATCTTGTTTTGAAATTCTTCTCTGACTTCGAAATATTTTTAACATAACTCAAGTCATCCAGAGTAACTCAAGTTACTTGCATTAGACTTTTGATTTCATCGTCTTTGTAATCTGAAACTCTTTGGTTAAATCTTGGGTACTACATATTATTGATTATTATTGTTTCTAACCAAGTTTAATCAGTTTGCTAGTGGATTTCAGACATGTTTAACAAGTTTTAAACTTCAAAATTCGATAAAGCAAAATCTTGTCAGACGCATTAAATGCTAAACCAGAGATAAAGCACGAAAGAGGAAAATTGACTTCTGAGCAACAATAAAGCATCTCAAGCATTCCCAGTCAACATTCATTCTGAGTCATAACGGGAAAATTGAATAAAGAATGTCAACGAAGAATAATGGCTATTTTTCAGAAATATACGAAGAGATGAAGCGAAGAGACGAAGCTCATCTTCAACCTATATATTTAATATACTCAACGGCTCACTAAGTCTCATCTCAATAGTCATTAAATGCAAGCATCTATAAAATCCAGAAGCTTTCAAGTCTCCACCTACCAAAAACTCTGCGCATTCAATTAGCGATTAAGCTCATTTATTGTTTCCACTCTAAGTTTCAATATCTTCAGATATATCAATCTTCAATGATTATTAATATGCTCTTTTAAAGAGTTCTTTATTGATTATCCTTTCTTGTAAGAATCTCAAAGTATTGGGACTTTGGGATTGGGTTATTTGATTACAACTTGTAAGGGGGAGTAAGTTCTAGTAAGAGAATTACTTCGTGAGTTACAGAGTGTATAATCATTCGAGTTAGTGAAATCCCGGAGAGTCTGGGGACTAGACGTAGGTCAAAGATTTGGACTGAACCAGTATAAATCCATTGTGTTAAATCTCTCTTTCCCTTACTCTGTTTATGCCTGTTTTGAAACCGACTAACAGAGTATTTTTGTGAAGAAAATTTTATATCCCCAATTCACCCCCTCTTGGTGATATTCCGTCTTTCACTCTTAAGTTATCTTTTCTTTTTTTTCAACAAGTTCCATATTCATATAATTAATAAATCATTTAATTAACAAATATATCATCAAGTTACCGGATTTATATTATTAAGTATCAACGTTGATATCTATTATGCTCTTTTTATAAAAATAAAAATTAAACTCATTACATTTCTTTCAGGATATAATAGATTTTTTTATATTTTTTTAAATTTTATTAACATTAAATGAATTTTTTAACTCACATAAATTTCTTCTAAGATAAAAATAAATCATATATTTTTTTTGTTTAACATATATAATAAACTATAAAACACCTTGAGTTTTATTTAAATCATATAACTATATTTTTAATTAAAAATTTTGTTTATTTTAGCAAATTATAATTTTGACTAAATTGAAAAATGAGTAATTTTTGTCTATAGATATCTATACAAGTGGTTTTGAATAATGACAATTGAGAAAAAAAAATTATTTAATTTAGTAAAATTTAGAATTTTGTGCTGGACTCTCCTGTCGTAAAAGTTCGTTGGCCAATCCGCACTTTAGCTAATGGACGTTAACTTTTTGCTAATTAACGGCGTTGTGTTAGGCGCTCCTTTTTAAAAGTTTGTTGTGTTGGACGCTCCTTTTTAAAAGTTTGTTGGTATTCTTGGTCAACTTAATAGTTAATTGTGTTGGACGCCCCCGAGCCAATAGTTTATTGGCCAAATTGTACCTTAACCCTTAAATTTAGGACGCCAAAATTGAACCTGGAGCCACGTGTTTACTTTTTTTTTCTCTCAGCTCACACAAACATGGAGAAACCTGACTCCTTCACTCTTTTTTTTTTTTCTCTCTCAACTCACACAAACATGGATTAACCCGACTGCCAAAACACTTTCAGTGCTTCAAGCACTCATCTCTCAACTTTCTAGTTCTCTCAAATCTCTCTTCAATAGGCTTAGCCATGGCAACGACAGACATTGAAGGAGAAGGCGACTACAGGCATCGAAGGAGATCTACGGACGGTGAAGGCGAAGGTGATGACAACGGACGATTTTCTTGCACGACGGTTTGAGTACGTTCTTTGCTTGATTTGGTTATTCTGGTTTACTTGATTTGCAATGGCTATTTGGTCTTCTTGCATGGCGGTTATTTATTTTCCATGATTCTAGTTTCTAATTGAAAGCCGACGATTTTTTGGTTCCTAGAATTTCTAGATCTAAAAACATATAAGCTAGTTTGGCATCGTCTTCGCTCTGATGACGCGTTCAAGTCTCAGATCTCAGATCTCCCTCACTGACAACGATGGACGAACCAAGATCAGTGGACTGCTTTCACCCTGACTATTCACGTTTTTAGTTAGATGGTTTTGATTTTCTTCGATCTTCTCTATGACGATAGCTTCAGGTCTCAGATCTTCGCTTTGATTTTTGGTTTTGATTTTTAGCTTATGATTTTTGCTAAGTGTTTATAGATCTATAATTTGGTTTGATTTGATCAAATATGTAATTTCTAAAGTATTCACATAGGCATTGTTTGTTCGAATCCATCTCGCTCAGATCTGAGCGTCCTAATTTAAATTTAGAGAACTCTGATATATGGTTTTGATTTGAATCCATCTCGCTCAAATCTATAATTTCATTTCTTAGAGTCGTTTGTTTGAATCCATCTTCCTTAGATCTGTAATCTCTTGACTGTTTGTATTGCTTAATGAGTTTTAGCTCCAGGCATCTTCAAATGGACGCTTGTTTGGTTTTTTTTTTTTTTTAAATGATACGTCCCAAATTATTTTTGGGACGCCAAAAGTGTGCATTTTTGGTGCCCCTCAAAAGACATCCCTAGAAAAATGGATGTAAATTGGGTCAAATTTAGGACATTAAGAATGTTTTTTTGTAGTAGTGTCATTACTGCCTTTGACAAACCATCTTTAAACCACCTCAAATGATTTTTTCTCTCAGAATTTGGACGGTAGGCGTAGTGCATGAGAAGCAATAGAGATGGAACCACAAACCTGATGCCCAAAAGGGAAAATCTTATATACCACTAGATCCCAAGGTCTTTGTGTCATTCTTCCTAAATAATAGTTATTTTTAAATGAAGAATTTTTTCCCCTTACTGAGCTTTATTTTTTTAAAAAAATGAATATTCGTTGTTCTAAGAGACTGATTGCTAGTACAGTGGTGTGTATATATATATATATATATATATATATTATCATCTTTCATCATTTTATGGTTGAAGTTTACTTATACATATCGTGTGGTAGAATCCAAGCTCTTGCTTAATCAAATGAACTAATTTTTCCTTTTAAGTAACTCACCATCAATGTTCTTGAGAAACTAGAAGGAAAATAAAACCATCACACCACTGCTAATCAAAAGAAAAGATGAAAATCAATGTTAATCTCCATTTGTGTGGTCTCATAGCATAAAATATACAAATAGCAATATATGATATGTAGCCTAAAACAACAAATCGATCAAATCAAATGGCCCACTTAAATTTAATTTTATAATATATAAAAATATAATATAAATAAGTAGAATTATAACTATTTATTATAATTTTTTTTAATATAACAATGTTTCCAGTGTATAGCATCAAATTTTAAAAATGAATCGTATTATTTTTGGGTACTATTATAAGTAACTTGATATGAGCTGCGGTTTTCATGTTTTAAACATAGTAATACCAATAATATACATGCTACAATTGTTACTTTCTCTAATTTTAAATATAAGAACTAAATAATTAATTTACGCAAATTAATGAAATTAATTAATTATTTGGAAAAAAAATACATGTTGGTTTCCCAAAACACCATTTGAATCATTTACATTGGAAACTAGTTCTCATTGATTTTTATTTTTTTTTTAAAAAAAAACTCCTCTTTAATATGTGCAATAATAGGGATATAGTTTTGGAAAAAAATATGAATTTATAAAAGAAAATATATTGAAGTCTTATATTATTTAGGGTGAGAGGGAATGCATGCTATAATAATGTTAAATGTTGATATTGATATGAATGATTTTATTACTATCTCTGGACAACCCATCTGAATTAGACAATATTAGTTTGGTTTCTTAATATAAGATATATTTATCTAATTTGATTAGATTAAGGTAGTTAGTTGAATTAGTTAATGTTACATGTATTTTCTAAAACATCATAGTCATTTTCCTTAATTACGTCATTCCCTCTCCTTCTTTATTATTGTTCATCAATATATAATGGTAAATTAGGAAAAGATTTCTAAATATAAAAATTATGTCTTATATTTAAGATCAATATCAATTTTCAAAATTGTATTTATATATATATATATATATATATCAACTTTCAAAATATGTCTTATACAAAGGACAAAAAAGAGTATTATTCTTAGCCTCATAATTGAAATGTTCAAAAAGATATATTCATACTCTTGAACCACTTTTTCATCGTTGACAGTAATTAAACAAGTTATTTGATGTTCTTAACTTCAATTACAAGTTGGATCTAGACAAGCAAATATACAATTACGAGTTGTGTTGGTCAAATTCATTTATGGTAAGTGAACCAATCGAACAAATTAAAGTAATAGAATGATGAGTAGAATTTTGTCTCATAAAGATTAAAATAGCCAATTATGTAGCAAGAGATTGATCAAAAGTGGCGTGATAATAATATGAATGTTGGTGTAAACTACTAATACTAACAAACTGAAATAAACAAGCGATTTGAATATAGTTGAGACATTAGATTTAAAATAGGCAGAATTCAGACATCCCCTTAATTTTTACTTCCTCCCCATATTGCTTTAACGAATGTTATAACAATGTTGTGGCAGCTTCTGCAATGCTACAACAACGCTTATAACAAAGTTCTTCAGTTAACCCACTACTTTTGTATACAAAAGCTTCTGCCATCCTATAATTATACTCCTTACTCTACTTCTCTTATATTCCTATGCAGATTTTTAAGCTCGAAATAACAATTAAAACTAGGTGTAATGGCTATGTGAGGTAAACTCATTCATGTATCTTACAATTTAGATAGATCTTTGTACAAACTCTACTTGCACACACTGTTCAATTGAGGTCTAATTTTAACTCATTTCCAGTAAGCTAAAATCACTACTCTTGCTCATCAGTGGTCACCTAATGCACAAGACCAACGTTAATAGCATAATTCAACAAACTGAATTATATAAATTAGAACTTATAAGGTTCCATCATCGCTCAGCCAAAAGATAGTTCATGCCTGATGAATGAAACACAATTGAAACTGATAAAATATGATCCATGAGATACAAATAAAGAAACTAAAACAAAGAGGAGTTGTTGAGGGGAGTCGATGGCACAAGGTGGCATTTGTCACATAACACTTCAGTGTCTTCTTTGTATCAACAACTTCTGTCACAGTTGGTCTATAGTGCTTCTTAGTGTTGACTGTCGCGAGCTTTTTCGGCATGTCTGTGTATTCGTGTATCGTGTATGCCTTCTAGGGTTGGCTATCTTTTCCTTTTATATTTGTTCAAGTCCTTATGACGCATGCCTAGCCTATTTGTTAATGAGCTAGGCTTTCCTCTTCTGTCAGGGCCCGTCGGAAGATTCTATCTGATTGGTTTGGTTGTGATTAATGGGATTCTGTCTTGATTTCTCGTAATCCTTGGCTTTTGCCTTTCTCAAGTCAACTGCCTTCTTTTATCTTTCTTTATCTTCAAGCCCACTCGACGTATGGCCTAAGATCATGCAATCTATCTTTTGAATTTTCTCAAGAAAAGATCAAGGTATAACAAAATATGATATTTCATATAATCATCTGTACGATGTTACAACATTGCGACAACATGACTTTTTTCAACTCAGGAATATATTAGATTCTAAGTCTTATTTCAATCTACATGTGGAATAACAGCTCAAATGCAACAATTCAACTCATCTAACCTGTAATTCTACATATGCATGAGTACTATCATATTATATCACATCAACACATTTTAAGCACGGAAACACAATTCAAATCAGTCATAACATAGTGACAATATATAGCAAAAATACGACTTACCAAATTGCAAGCATCATGGGTTCAGCTTCCCTCTCATACTCTTCCCGTCCTTGGCTTATCCTTTACCCAAAATTACACTGTTTTGGGTGTCAAATGGGAGGGGTGATCCACTTTTTTTTTTTTTATATATTTACAAAATAACATTCAGGGCCCTAAAGTATATTTTTTTTCAGTAGCACCTAATATTTTTAAAAAAGTTTTGTGCACTATGTAGTTATAAAATAATTTTTCAGTAGCACCTAATATCTGGCAAGCTATATCTTGAACTATTTTAGTTGCAACGAGCTAACAGCATCTAAGTTGCATTCTACAACACTCAGTATTCTAAATTTAGGATACCAAGTGTTGTATGCACTCAAATTTAGTTTAGGATATGAATGTTATTGAAAAAATACTTTAGGGTGCAAGTTGTCATCTACTAGGTGCTACTACAAAAATTATTTTATAATATTGGGCACTACTAAAAAAATATACTCCAGGGCCTTGAATTCCCCCCCCCCCCCACCCCACCCCTTTTAATTGAAAAAAGTGAATCACCCCTCCAATTTTATTTCCAAAACGATGTAGTTTTTGGTAAGGCAGAAGCCAAGGACAGGAAGCCTATGGGAGGGAATCTGAATGGCATCATGATCTTCATCTCAACATCATTAAGAAAAGTACTGTCTGGTAGCAAATTCAAACTGTAAACAATAATAGCCAGACAAGAGAAGAAGAAGATTGATGGAATAATTCAAATAATAATGCCTATATGTCCATATAATATATATTGGTCTAAGCACTCTTTCGAGTATGTAATGGAAAAATATCAAACCCAGACAAAGTAAGAAAAAGTGTACAGCCAATAATAATGGTCTGTGTCTCTGTGATGTAGCCGTTCATCTAGATAGGTTGAAATTGTGTGTGTGTGTGTGTTTTTTTTAATATAAGCTCTTGCACTTGGACCCCACGTAATGACTTTTAGTGTTGTCTACTGTAAGTGAGGAGCCATCAGAATCATATATGTAACATTATATCTCTTTGATAATGGTGCATACCATACATATTGTGCCGCCGTGGTTGAATTATCCAACTTTAGTTTTCCAACAAACACGCACAAAGGACACTAAAGCTAGCATTATAAGCCTATGTTGTACTGTTTTGTATTTTTAATGCGGTAAAAATATACTCAATCAGCAGTAGCGGGGATGGCTCATCCGATCCTTACCCTTATCATCTCCACTGTTTTTAAGGTTTTACTAAAAGGGAGAATTTTCAACAGTAATAAATTTTTTTGTCAATTTTAAAAGTTTTTCTTCTTAGTATTCTTTTTTTTTTCCCCCTATCTTTCACTCACTTTTCCCTCCATCTAAATATAGGGTTAGTTTCTCAGGATTTTTTTATATGGTTATTTAACAGTGTCAAATTAGAGTATTATCAAACTCATTGGGAGTACTCTTCCAAGGGCATTTTCTACAATTACACTAACTCAAATTTGAAATCTCATACTTAAGCAACCAAAGTCACTTCCATGAGCATGAACACCTTTTTGGGTTTAACCTTTACTAATTCTAACACTACTAATATAATACCCCAATTATTAATTAGTAATATTATATTATATATTATATACTATATTATAGAGGAGTAGTGCATATGTCACGGGAGGCAACCAAAAAGAAAAGAATGATATTATATTGGAGACGTGTAATTTTATACCTTAGGGAAACAATAGAAATTAAATTATACCCAGTAAATCGTGAACTAGGTTTCTTGGGTAAGGGCATATTATAAACAAGTGAATTTTTATCTCAGAGTGGGTTATTTCCGAAGTCATTTCCGTAATTGGCGGAATGATTATTGAGATAGGTCGAAACCGATATTTTGAATCAGGACAGATAGTAGAACCGGTAGAAAATAAATCATAACTCAAAATCCTTGAACTAAGTAGTAAACAACTGCACATATTATGAATCAGTGAATTTTTGTCTCGAAGATGGTGTCACCCGAAGTAATTTCTGTTACCGGCAGTGTCCGACTTAAAATCTTTGACAGATTACGAAATATCCTGAATGAGGTCAAAAATTCAGTTGACCCAGATATTTCTAAAGAGGAAGAATAGAGCTTCAAGGCTGTGCTTCTGGATTTTTAAGAATTTGCAAAAGATCATGCGATCAGAACACCGAACAGGAATTTTATCGGTAGAAAAATACTATTCACATTATTAAAATAACAATTTTTTTAAAAAGGGCACAGATGCACCCCGTGAACAATTTTAATATTTTTTTAATATTTTTGGAAATTACGAAAAATGACCCAAAAACAAGAAATTACACTTAAGGACCCATTTTCCAACACTATAAATAGAGGCCTCACTTCTTCATTTTCTTCACACCAAACTCAGATCACAACGGTCGAGTTTAATAGAAGAGAGAGAATTCTTAGAGTTTAGAGGGAGAATTTAGAGTAAAGTTCTCGGAGCTGGAGAGAAGGAGTAAGAACTTCAAGGGTAAGTTCTTTGGTCTCTAGTCTTAAGATTTGGTAGTTTCTTTTGGTAATTATAGTAGAAATGCCAGATAGAGTTTTTTCTGAGTATGCTCTGTGGCTGCAGCTTAGTCTGATCTGTCACATCAGAAAAGAATTATTCTTGGGCAGTAATGTTATTTACCAATACAGTAAATACTATTTACCAAACAGTAAAAATTATTTACCGTCACGGTAAAAATATTTTTACTGGTACTATTCACATGAATAGTGAATACTATTAACATGAATAGTAAATCTTCAACGTAGAATTCCACAAGTATTGCAAAGTTGATGGCCACTGATAAATGTGATATTGTTCCTATAGGGTATCTGTGAACTTGTACCGCTGTTTTCCGTTAGAAGTACCGTTTTAGTCAAACGTACCAAAACATCATCAACGAAGGTACGGACGCGTACTGTAACCTTAACTCTGATGCTTATTGTAAATTTTTATGTGATGGATAGTCTGAGATTCTGTTTTTATAAAATTGTGCATACACATTCAGCTATATACGGGTTATAGTCATGATAATGCCGTTGAGTTTTCCTAGCGCTGAGGACACGGATGTACACCGTGGCACTGGGTAGTGCAGACTGGATTAAAATATGAGGTGGTTGTGCTGTTGAAATGTGATTATGCTGTAACTATCATGAATATCTATTATATATAAAATTGTTACATAAGCATGAGGTTAACTGTTACCTGAGGTTCAATGGGAATTGAACCTCAGCTCTTACCATAGCCTCAGGTTCTGGCGGAGACAGGGTTACTGACAAGGGTAAGCAGGCTGCTTAAGGACTCGGACGGAGGATTGTTTATCTATTGCTGTTTTCTTATGTATTTTGAGTACTTGAATATTTGGATGACTGTATTAGTATCAACACACCAATGTTGGTTAAATATCAGATACACGTTTTGTTTAAAATGAAAACTTTTTTCCGATGCCACTCTGTTTAAATTATTCAAAACTCTGATAATCTCTTTTGAAAATCGCATAATAAAAGACGGGACGTTACATTTTGGTATCAGAGCTTGCATCCTGGCACGAAGTTAACTAGGTTACTTTAAACAGTCTTGTAAGGTTGTTTAAGTAGCAGAGTTAAGTTCTAGCCTTCAAAAGTATTTTATTTGGCATGAACCCGACTTAGTTACAACAAACCATTGGTGCCGAAGGTAGGGCCGAGTCTATGTGGATCAGCCAATCAGTCACCCTAGCACGGTGAGGCTCCCATGATAGACGCCTACCTGGCCAATCGGTTGATTAACTAAGTTAGGCTCTAAGCCATGGTTTTCTTTAAAAAAAAATATTTCAAAAAAAAAAAAAAAGTATAAGTACTGATATGACCCTGGTGTTGTTGTAGAAATGGACAAAGAGGAATTTCCGTATATCAATTACTTTGGGAAAAGAAGACGTATTGCACGTCGGTCGATAGTCCCCGAACCAGTAAGTAGGAGATTGAACCCTGAGCCGATAAATCCACTCTCTGTACCAATGCCTGAACCTGTGCCGGTACCAGAACCACTCTACCCCGCTCTTGCACTTGATAATGATCCAGAACCAGAATACCATCCTGGACCTGAGTATCCCGACCATCTATATGACTCAATACCCATTCTTGCAGAGCCCTACTCACCGGAACCCGGAAATCCCAGCATTTCACATCACTCCTCAATAGGTGATAACTTTGACTATCCTCAGATACAAGATCTCGACTATGACTCTGACGCCAACTCTGGCAACCTGGAGTACGTCTTAGATGAAAACTCCATCTTAACTCTAGCCTTACACTTGGAATTTCTCCATGCCGCTCTCACTACTAAGACCGAGAAAGACAAATACCTACAGTATCTGACCCGAGTCAGAGAATTTTACCAGGCAAACTCTCGCTACCATTTTCCGTATCCTTCTAGAGACTGGGTTAAATCCACCCTTCATCACTTTCCTCGCACCCGTTTCTGGAAAACTAAAATCAATGAAATTCTGAATGAGGGCCACATCGAGGATGTGTGCTCGTGCATTTTCCGCCTCCAGCATTTAGTTCACCTGGTCATGTAGAAAGACAAAGACAACCCTATAACAGTCCAATGAACCATGGAAGTAGTGGTAGCAATAGTTTTGTAACAGTAGGACTAAGTATAATAGTAGTTTGTGTAATCACCATTAATGAATAAAAGGGGTGTACTATATACGCTTTGGTGTGATTCATATGAAATTTGTGATCTTATGTTATGTGTAATCTTTTTGTTTTCTAGTGTTTATATCTATTAACCTTTGGAATTTAGAATATGGCAACTTTGGGAGGCGCCGGAACTCTTAGAGGCCGAGGCCGAGGTCGAGGCAGAGGCCGAGGCAGAGGTAGGGGTAGGCAACTGCGAGTAGTACCAAACCCTGAACTCGAACAACATGAACCTCCACCACCAGTACAAGATGAACTTCAAGAAATGAGGAGAATAATACAAGAACAAAGAGCTCTCATTGATGCGCTTCTCATCAACAGGCAGGGAGGACAAGGGAATGAAGAACAACAGGCTGAAGGAGAGCAACAACAACAACGTGAGGGAGGAGAAAATTACGACGAACAAGAAGACGAGCACAGCAACGCATTTGAGAGACCAGAACAATCTCAGTCACCTCCTCGACAGGGGAGAGTATTGGTGGAGCAACATCAACCTGTCAGAGAAGCTAAGGATACACAATACTGGGTGACACAATTCTGCAAACACAAGCCACCAGTATTCCGAGGAAAACTTGATTCAGCTGAGGATTGGCTATTACATCTTGAAAAGATCTTTGAGGTCTTAGAATGTCCGGATAACAGGAAGGCTCAATTGGCAATTTACAAGCTAGCAGGAGACGCCGATCGTTGGTGGCGAAACACCGCGGCAACCCTCCGAAGCCGAAACTGTCCCGTCACATGGGAAACGTTCCAAGAAAAGTTTAACGAGCAGTACTTTCCACCCTCAGTACAGATGATGAAGGAGACAGAGTTCCTGCACATCCGTCAGGGTCGGGAAGAATCTTTCGATGATTACTTCGCTCGTTTCACCAACCTATCACGGTACTCATCACTTCTGAGGCGAGATAATGACGAGAGCAGCATTGCAAATGTACTTGTGTATGGACTAAAGTATGAGATAAGGGAAAGGTTGGTATCGCACAAATTTCTGGAACTAAATCAAGCTGTAGAAGCCTGCCGACTCATCGAACGAAACTTGAAGGAGCTTCGCAAGACCAGAGACTTCAGCAGTAGCGGCCCCAACCGTAGCGGTTTCAATCGCAACAACCCATCACAGAAGAGGAAGGCACCTTGGAATAATTCCCAACAAGGGAATAAGAGGCCATTTCAACCGAGACAGCAAAACTTTCCAAGAATGCAGACATCCCAAGCCTGTCCGCAATGCAGAAGGTTCCATCCGGGAGCTAACTGTGAGGGAAAGCCAGTGTGCTTCAGGTGTCAGAAACCGGGGCATATTAGCTTAAACTGTCCTCAAAAAGCTTTGGAGGCGAGACCGCAGAACGCAGGACGAGTTTTTGCTCTGACTAATGAGGAAGCCAAGAAATCTCCTGAGATGATCAAAGGTACTATTTCTCTTAATGGAAATCTACTACAGGCATTGTATGATTCGGGTGCTAGTCACTCGTTTATTTCTTTCGATTGTGCAAAACGACTAGGAATGCAAGCCTATAGACTACCATATGATTTGATAGTAGCTACCCCACTTGGCGCGAAATCTTTAGCGTCTGATGCATGTCTTAATTGCATTGCGAGTGTGAACGGTCGAGAATCTAACATAGATCTTATCCGATTACCGCTTCATGGCATTGATGTCATTCTTGGTCTTGATTGGCTAACGGCAAACAACGCGGTCATTGATTGTGGTAATAAAGAAATACGATTCTCACCACCACACGACCAGAGCAAGATCAATGTGAGTCTGAATTTCCTATCTAGTGCAGAAGCAGAAAAATGCATGAAGCAAGGTTGCCAAGCGTATATGGTGTTCTTCTCAATTAAGATAGACGACGAACCATCACTCAAAGACATTCCCATTGTGAATGAATTCCCTGATGTGTTTCCCAAAGATCTCACCAAGTTACCCCCTGAGAGAGAGGTTGAATTCGCCATCGACTTGATGTCAGGCACTGGACCAATATCAAAAGCACCATATCGTATGGCACCAAACGAGATGCTGGAATTGAAGAAACAGCTTGAGGAGCTACTGGAGAAAGGATTTATTCGACCTAGTGTGTCGCCATGGGGAGCCCCAGTACTGTTTGTAAAGAAGAAAGATGGAAGTTTACGACTTTGTATCGATTACCGCGAGTTAAACAAGGTGACTATCAAAAACAAGTACCCACTTCCTCGCATTGACGATCTACTCGATCAACTATCTGGTTCCTGTGTATTCTCTAAAATTGACTTGCGCTCAGGATACCACCAGCTGCGAGTGAAAACCAGTGATGTTCCAAAAACAGCCTTTAGAACCAGATACGGGCATTACGAATTCCTTGTGATGCCTTTCGGATTGACAAATGCGCCTGCCGTATTCATGGATTACATGAATAGAATCTTTCGTCTACACCTAGACAAGTTTGTAGTGGTGTTTATCGATGACATCCTAATCTATTCTAAAAGCAGGGAAGAACACGAAGAACATCTGCGACTCGTGTTGGGAATACTCCGTGACAAACAACTTTTTGCTAAATTAAGCAAGTGTGAATTCTGGCTACCAGAGGTAAAATTTCTGGGTCATGTCGTATCTCGCGATGGTGTAGCTGTTGATCCTAGTAAAGTGGAAGCGGTTCTGAACTGGAAGAGGCCGGAAACGGTGGCAGAGATACGTAGTTTCCTGGGATTAGCGGGATATTACCGCAGATTCATACAAAATTTCTCACGTATTGCCTTACCATTAACGAAGCTCACAAGGAAGAAACAACCATTCATATGGGACGATGATTGTGAGGCGAGTTTTCAAACTTTGAGGGAGAAGTTGACTACAGCTCCAGTATTAATAATTCCAGATCCAGACGAAACGTACATTGTCTATAGTGATGCTAGTGGGCAAGGATTAGGGTGTGTTCTCATGCAGCAGGGCAGAGTTGTGGCATATGCTTCTCGCCAGTTGAAACCTCACGAGTTGAACTACCCTACTCACGATTTAGAACTTGCGGCTATCGTGTTTGCTTTGAAGATATGGAGACATTACCTCTATGGTGCAGTCGTAGAGTTATACTGCGACCACAAGAGCCTGAAATACCTGTTTGATCAAAAAGAGCTCAACATGAGACAACGTCGCTGGATGGACTTACTAAAAGATTACGATCTGGAGATCAAGTATCATCCCGGAAAAGCAAATGTCGTAGCAGATGCGCTTAGTAGAAAGACGGTGCACGCAGCATACATGATGATTCAAGAGCGGAGACTACTTGAAGATTTCAGAGACCTGAACCTGTCCAATCAGATTTGCATGAGACACTACGCGCCCGATGACGTGTATCTTGCAAGTCTCCTTGTTAGTCAAGGGGAATACGATCTGAGAGATACAGTTGAGGAAGCACAGCGACACGACGAATGGGCTATTGCAGCGCGAGAAAAGATCTCACAAGGTGAAACTCAAGACCTTGACCTATCACCTAGTGGTTTGGTCAGATACAAGAAGCGGATCTACATTCCGAAGGATGGTGAATTGCGACAGAAGATACTAGATGAGGCTCATAAGAGCAGATACACTCTACATCCAGGAATGGTGAAGATGTACCAGAACCTGAAATCCGAGTTTTGGTGGCCCAGGCTGAAGAAAGACGTAACCGAGTACGTGGGTAGATGCTTAACCTGTCAGAAAGTTAAAACCGAACACCAACGACCCCCTGGTCTTCTTCAAGGACTGGAAATTCCGGAATGGAAATGGGAGAATATTACCATGGATTTAGTGGTAGGTTTACCCAAGATTAGACATCACGACGCGATTTGGGTGATTGTGGACCGATTGACTAAGTCGGCACACTTTCTCCCCATTAGTATTAATTACTCACCAGAACAATTGGCGAGGATTTATATCAAAGAGATCGTAAGACTTCATGGTGTACCTAAGAGCATCGTTTCTGATCGGGACCCACGATTTACATCCCGATTCTGGGAGACTTTGCATGCAGAAATGGGAACTAAGCTAAGGCCTAGTACAGCTTATCACCCGCAGACCGATGGTCAATCTGAAAGGACAATACAGACTCTAGAAGATATGCTTAGAGCGTGTGTATTGGATTTCAAAGGCCATTGGGATGAACATTTACCGCTGGTCGAATTCGCTTACAACAATAGTTACCATTCGAGCATACAGATGGCTCCGTTTGAGGCATTATACGGGCGGAAGTGTCGATCACCTATATGCTGGACAGAATTGTCGGAGCGAGAATTCATCGGGACAGATTTAGTTGATAAGACCTCCAAGCAAATTGCATTGATCAAACAGAGACTCCTAACAGCACAAAGCAGACAGAAGAGTTACGCTGATAAGAGGAGAAGACCATTAGAATTCGAGGTTGGAGACCATGTGTTTCTCAAGGTATCCCCGGTAACTGGTGTTGGAAGAACGCTTAAACGGCGAAAGCTAAGTCCTCGTTACATTGGGCCATTCGAAATCTTGGCAAAACGTGGACCAGTCGCATATCAATTAGCTTTGCCCCCGAATCTGAGTAAACTCCACGACGTCTTCCATGTATCTCAATTGAAGAAGTATCAACCTGACCACGAACATATTATCCAATATGAAGATGTCGAAGTGCGACATGATAACACTTTTGAGGTCGAGCCAGAGCAAATTGTTGATTACCAGGAGAAGCGGCTTCGACAAAGAAGTATTCCGTTCGTGAAAGTAGTATGGAGAGGCTTATCTCCTGCTGAGGCAACTTGGGAAACAGAAGAAGATATGAAAGAAAAATATCCGGAGTTTATGGCTCAATGTTTAGTAGGTGTAGAGTAAATTTCGAGGACGAAATTTTATTTAACGGGGGGAGAAATATAATACCCCAATTATTAATTAGTAATATTATATTATATATTATATACTATATTATAGAGGAGTAGTGCATATGTCACGGGAGGCAACCAAAAAGAAAAGAATGATATTATATTGGAGACGTGTAATTTTATACCTTAGGGAAACAATAGAAATTAAATTATACCCAGTAAATCGTGAACTAGGTTTCTTGGGTAAGGGCATATTATAAACAAGTGAATTTTTATCTCAGAGTGGGTTATTTCCGAAGTCATTTCCGTAATTGGCGGAATGATTATTGAGATAGGTCGAAACCGATATTTTGAATCAGGACAGATAGTAGAACCGGTAGAAAATAAATCATAACTCAAAATCCTTGAACTAAGTAGTAAACAACTGCACATATTATGAATCAGTGAATTTTTGTCTCGAAGATGGTGTCACCCGAAGTAATTTCTGTTACCGGCAGTGTCCGACTTAAAATCTTTGACAGATTACGAAATATCCTGAATGAGGTCAAAAATTCAGTTGACCCAGATATTTCTAAAGAGGAAGAATAGAGCTTCAAGGCTGTGCTTCTGGATTTTTAAGAATTTGCAAAAGATCATGCGATCAGAACACCGAACAGGAATTTTATCGGTAGAAAAATACTATTCACATTATTAAAATAACAATTTTTTTAAAAAGGGCACAGATGCACCCCGTGAACAATTTTAATATTTTTTTAATATTTTTGGAAATTACGAAAAATGACCCAAAAACAAGAAATTACACTTAAGGACCCATTTTCCAACACTATAAATAGAGGCCTCACTTCTTCATTTTCTTCACACCAAACTCAGATCACAACGGTCGAGTTTAATAGAAGAGAGAGAATTCTTAGAGTTTAGAGGGAGAATTTAGAGTAAAGTTCTCGGAGCTGGAGAGAAGGAGTAAGAACTTCAAGGGTAAGTTCTTTGGTCTCTAGTCTTAAGATTTGGTAGTTTCTTTTGGTAATTATAGTAGAAATGCCAGATAGAGTTTTTTCTGAGTATGCTCTGTGGCTGCAGCTTAGTCTGATCTGTCACATCAGAAAAGAATTATTCTTGGGCAGTAATGTTATTTACCAATACAGTAAATACTATTTACCAAACAGTAAAAATTATTTACCGTCACGGTAAAAATATTTTTACTGGTACTATTCACATGAATAGTGAATACTATTAACATGAATAGTAAATCTTCAACGTAGAATTCCACAAGTATTGCAAAGTTGATGGCCACTGATAAATGTGATATTGTTCCTATAGGGTATCTGTGAACTTGTACCGCTGTTTTCCGTTAGAAGTACCGTTTTAGTCAAACGTACCAAAACATCATCAACGAAGGTACGGACGCGTACTGTAACCTTAACTCTGATGCTTATTGTAAATTTTTATGTGATGGATAGTCTGAGATTCTGTTTTTATAAAATTGTGCATACACATTCAGCTATATACGGGTTATAGTCATGATAATGCCGTTGAGTTTTCCTAGCGCTGAGGACACGGATGTACACCGTGGCACTGGGTAGTGCAGACTGGATTAAAATATGAGGTGGTTGTGCTGTTGAAATGTGATTATGCTGTAACTATCATGAATATCTATTATATATAAAATTGTTACATAAGCATGAGGTTAACTGTTACCTGAGGTTCAATGGGAATTGAACCTCAGCTCTTACCATAGCCTCAGGTTCTGGCGGAGACAGGGTTACTGACAAGGGTAAGCAGGCTGCTTAAGGACTCGGACGGAGGATTGTTTATCTATTGCTGTTTTCTTATGTATTTTGAGTACTTGAATATTTGGATGACTGTATTAGTATCAACACACCAATGTTGGTTAAATATCAGATACACGTTTTGTTTAAAATGAAAACTTTTTTCCGATGCCACTCTGTTTAAATTATTCAAAACTCTGATAATCTCTTTTGAAAATCGCATAATAAAAGACGGGACGTTACAACTAATATTGCTAACGGAAAATACTGATGTAACAAACTCAAGTGATGATTGTGTAAGTTTAAGTGATGACTGCAATTAAATACTATTAATCTTAAATTCAAAATATGTGTAAATTGAAAAATATATTTTACAAAAAAAAAACTAATGAAGCATTCAATATTAAAACCTCGATTGTATTAAAAAAAATAGTCTAATAATCTAAATATATTAGTTAATAATCAAAATAGCAAAACCTTGATTTCATTTGTGACGATTTATCCATTTATTTTAGTTTAATAATCTAAATATATTATATTAACAAATTAAAACTTCAATATACTTTGTTATTTACATAGTCATTACTTAAGTTTGTTGTATCAATATTTTCCATTAATAATATCAGCAATGTTAGAAATATAGGACCCAAAATATACTCCTACTTTATAAAGTGAAGGAACTAAAAAAATATCTTATAAAAAACTTAAAGGACTAAAAGTATACTTTAACCAATAAAAACTCTACTTTTGATCTTTATTTATAACGTTATATATAATATAAAAATTTCAATAAACTGTATTATTTTTAATCATGCCTTCCTTTCATCTGATGAGAATCCCTTTTAAATCTAATTAAATCGTTGAAATAAAAATAGAGTTGTAAAAAATTTTTATTTATATTTAATATTTTTAATATAGACGTCAACGATGACGTACAAATAATCTACTGACTATCACCACTTTTCCGGGAAGCGATTTTCAGAGATGAAAAATTAAACATAATAAAAGAATTAAATCAAGATTGCCCATTCAAAGTTTCAAGCCTCTCATTTCAACGATTTTTTTTTTTTTTGGATACATATCATATTAACTTTTATTCATGAGGCTCTCATTTAATGATATCAGGCCCCGACTATAGATGAGTGCAACATAGATCTTAGGGCCCAACACTACATTTTCAGCCTATATAAAAAATCTAGGTTATGGTAGGAAATACGAGTTGAGCCCAAAAACAGAAATAGCCCCAAGAGTAATTGGGTCGAAGCCCAAAGTTCTTCACATTCAAAAAACACAAATCCACCCAATCACTATCTTTTTTTTTTTTTTTGGATAATGTCACTATCGTATATTGATTTATTGACCTGGATCCTAATTTATTGGGTCTTTTTAAGATGGTCACACACACACACAAGCATAGTTAAAACTTGATTTTATGGTTTCATATGATTATAACCAAACCTTAACCTTACTTGAACATATAACCATGAATAATTTTAAATGATCATTATTAGTGAATCTCTGATAATATTGCTCTCTAATTTGACCCCTTAGAAATTTAAAAACTCATACCTTATATATCTTGCACAGCAATATGAAATATTCTTTAAAGAAAGAAATGATTAAAAGTCTGGAATTTTATTTCTCGGGAAAGCTGAATACAAGAGAGTATGAAAAAGCATGTAGAGAATTGAGTGATGATTCAAACTCGATATGTCTTACAATGCAAAGTTACAAGGCTTTATATAGAGAGTCAACATTGATTACCTTCCTTGCATATGTATAAGATCGAATCCATTTGATTTTTCATTTTAAAAAGGACTACTAATCTTTAACTTTTTGAGGAATCTCCGGGTTCGAGTCTCGGGCAACCCATTCTACTTAATATATT
This sequence comes from Acacia crassicarpa, assembly GCA_034222035.1. Taxonomy (NCBI): domain Eukaryota; kingdom Viridiplantae; phylum Streptophyta; class Magnoliopsida; order Fabales; family Fabaceae; genus Acacia; species Acacia crassicarpa. The sequence goes on from JAWXYG010000005.1 coordinate 13,152,129, forward strand.
CAATCCAAGTCATATGTATATAAATTAGATTTTTTTTTTAATTTTCTGTTTTGAATGAAATAAATGAGGTAAAATAAAACGAGAATTCAGAGAAATCTAAATTAGTAAAAGTATCCTATAGATATTGGTATTGGCTGACACTGGTATATAAGTCATGTTATACTGTTGAATAACAAGCCTTCAATTCCTTAGTTATAGAGAATTCGTATGCCTGGGAGTCCCTGATAATTAAGTAAACCAAGATTTTACCATGACTACAATTTTAGAGAGACGCGAGAGCGAAAGCCTATGGGGTCGCTAACCCTTCTCCGATTTTTCTATCTATTCCAACATGTTGATAATGCAAGGAGACAATTTTACAAGGCTTTACAAGAATTCATATCTCCAAGTACTACCCTATTATTACATAGGACAAGCTATTATGTTACAACTTTAAGTAAAGAAGCATTTCAAGACTCAAGACACTATTACAACTTTTACACATGGAGTTCTTTCAAGACTTGCATAAAACTTCTTCCCTTCTTTTTTCTTGAAGAGGTATGAATTAAAGATAATATTAAACTGAAGTTTGAATATCCCTATCATTTGATATTGTCCAAACTCTCTTTATTTAGTTACCTTATATATACTTTTTTTTTAAAGATTTTATTAAGTATCGTCTTAAGTTGCAATATTGACTGATTTGCCTCACAAGAAAGGAGAAATCTTATTGTTTATTTTATAATTGTATAATCTATAGTTGTGTAATGATGAATATAATTAAGAAATTAAAACCTAGAATATATGAATTAGAATATGAACATTTACCAGAAAGTTCATATATTTTACCTGAAAAACAATTAGAATTAGGAACTTGTGTTTTTACCCCTTTTTTATAATGAGGAGATGGACAAAATACATATAATCAATTAAATTGGGATGATAGGTATTTAATGAAGAAGTAACTAGGAATTTATATGAATTTATTACATGTATATATACATTAGAAGATGTAATAAAAAGCTTGCCCTAAGAAACTAGAAATATTTTAGAAAAAGAAGATATAAAAAATAGGAAGGAAAGATTGATAGAATTAGCAAAACCTATAGAAAAAAAAATTAGGGTAAAGGAGTAAAAATACATATGTGCTTTATTCTTGGGAACGCTCAACACCATATGCTTTTTTTGGAAGCAAAAATACACATGTGGTTACAATTTAGGAGCAAAAGTGTTACACCCCTACTGGCTTTGCCCTTTCGGATGGCGGGTTAGAGGGATCCTTTTTGCTTATTATTTTTCCTTTGTTAATTTTTAAACATATATCAGAGTACGCACGACAGAGCATTGGATTGGTTTGGACAACTCTAGTATACTAGTAAAGTACATACATAACATAAAGTGGTCCGCATAGCGTTAAGGTTACAATCATCCAAAATAAAAAACTAATCAACAAGTATAAATCATACACTCACCCCAAATATAGAAGTAGAAAAAGCAACAAGGGCATCCTTTATTTCTTTGTCCTCTCGCATCAGACCCTAACTTCTTCAAGTCCTCCAGCTGCTCCTTCCTTATACCTGTATCCTTTGAACCAGTCTGGAGTTCAAAATTGAACCCCAAAGTAACTGTTAAACTCAAGTACAATATGTATACAGTGCATATAAGTAACCATAATCAGGAAATCAAATCACATATCATAAATGCATTCAGAATCACATCAAAATCACAACCACAACGACATATCGTCGAGCTCCCTTACTAAGGCAAGCCCCGGACGCCCGTGTACCATCGAGTCGCCCTACAGGCAGACCTTGGACACCCGTGTACCGTCGAGTCATCTCATAAGACAACCCCGGACGGTATCATCAGCGCTAGGATCAACACAGTAGCCAGGGAGTTTAACCCCAACTACCCTGAATGCATCTCAGGCTCGGTAGTGACCTACGGACCACAGTCCACTAAGCCCTACTGCCTCGCATCCTCAACCTTGGAAAACAGACATACAACAACAACATAGAATACATGAGTTAACAGTTACTACCTAGCACTCCTTGAAAGCAGTAAACTCTTCCCTTAGTGTCTGAGATACATCCCACATGTGTTAACACCCTAGATACAGCAACAACATCATGCTTTAAGCCACATATACAAGCTTCACTTCATGTTACATATATTTCGCCTAACTCTAGAATTTTCCACAATCTCTGACCCAACTTCGCCGAATTTTAATAAATTATAGAAAAATCGTATTGATGTGAAATCAAAGGCCATTGAACCCTTAGGATGTCTAGTTTACCATAAAAATAATTCCCAAGGTATTCTGGGTTCATATCCTTTTCTTATTTGCAAAACCGAGCCGCTGGTCCAGAGAAAAGTCCAGGTTTTTAGGTCATTTTCAACTTAAAATAACTCTTGGTTGGAAACTCCAAATGACACAAAATATTATATCAAAATCATCCTTAGGATGTCTACTTTCACTGTGTAAAATTTCAGATCAAACAGAATTCATTTACTATTTGAAAACTACTGATTTCCATTCGCTGCCTAGAAACCGTAAGAACCGGCAGATTTTCGTATATTAAAGACTTAGGCTTTTGGAGTTTAGAAAGAGGTGATCCCACTTGACCCTACACAAAAACACCTTATGGACCCATTGAGAACCTTAAAAACATGTAAATCCTACTGCAACCTCACGAAAACCATAGGGAAGAAGTGAAAGTAGCTTGGTTGCCGGTTTAGGGAACTTTCCTCGGAATGTCGGTTGCATATGGCCTTCTTCTTCTCCTTGGACCGAGACCTTGCTGCCCACTCCTTCCTCCCTCATTGAGCACGTCCTAGGAAATAGAAAATGGCCAAGGGAGGTGTCCTTATATAGACTCCAAAGGTGGGGCCCTTATCCAACCTTGATCACGATCCAACAGTCAGGAAAATTTCTCGGATTAAATTATTATTTCATTACTTGCTTCTCAAGGCTTCTAGAGATCTCCTTGGGCAGATGGCTGCGCCTTCCAAGACCAAAAAAAAGATTCCAAAATTTCCCCTGATGGTAGTCTCTGGTATTGCTAGTTGTAGGTTTTTGGCCTAGGGGTAAAATGACCATTTTGCACTGCTCTCTCTCCATGACTGTGGGACCCATATGATCTGCCCTAGGATATGCAATAATGACCCTTTAGGTGTCATAATTACTTGTCCTTCACCTTGTCAGATCAGCTTCAAATATGTGGTACAGATTAAACCGGATTATTTTATTCTTTCTCTCTCATCATAATTACTTGATATGACTTTCTCTCTCTTTATAATTACATGATGTGACTTTTTCTTTCCCTCCAAATCACTTTCTCTCTCCTCTGGGCCCACCCAGATTCGTCCTCCCTCTGTGTCCAGGGGTCTGGGCCCGACTCTGGTAACCTTAACCAGTCCCGCTTTGCTCCTTTTTGCCGGTTACCCTTTTCCTCGTAATTTATGCCCTTCAACTGGACTTGTGTGGGCCCTAGTCATCAGTCACTTTTCCTAGATCATAGGTGTACGGATTATAATTCCTTGGGGAGCAAGAAACCCTTATTCCAATACCTCAGATCCACCTCGTAATACGTGCTACCCAATAATCCAACTTCTGGCTCCGAAATGCCATGTGTCCGACGTAACACTACTATTACTGACTTTTCCTTCTATACTGGGTCCAGACACACATTCTCTCTCTCTTCCCTTCTTCTTTCCTCCAAAAACGTATGACATCCATGTCTGCCCTGAAAATGTCATATACTTACCTATTCTGGCATATTTCCGCTCAACTAATTGTCCTATACCTTTGGACATAGTTAGGTGGCATCATTCCCACCGAATTTACACTGTATAGGCCTTCTATGCCTCTTTTTCATTGGCACTTTAATTCCACGGCTTATTCATACTGGTCTACTGACCCGTATGACCAAGTTACTTGGTCCTAGAGAGGCTTCCCATGCCTCGACCCTCTTAGGACTCTTCCCGAACTGGGCCTAGTCGTTTGCTTATTTTCGGATTATTCTCAATTGTTAAGGTCCAAAATTTGGGGTGTTACAAAAAGTCACACTTGATGTTAGTTGACCATTAAAGTGGAAGTGTTGACTAACAGAGCTGACGTGGAGGATGTTGTAGCCAAGTGGGAAAAAATTTGCTTATTAGGGTAGCTAACAATGCACATTGAACAAATTGGGGAATAAACAAACCCTAAAACAAATGAGTGAGTTGAGGTAAATTGAAATCCCACTGCTACAAAACAAGTCTATGACGTCCTATTTTTTACACATTTAATGTCCTTTTTCCGTGGGACGCCTATCTGAGGAGCGTAGTAGGTAAAACTTATGGCGTCTAATTTTAATACTTAGACACCGTAAGTTCTGACTTATGACGTCTAATTTTAATAATTAGACGCTTTAAGTTTGGCATAAATGATGTCAGAACTTAAGGAGTCTAATTTTTAAAATTAGGCGCCGTAAGTAAGTAATTTTTAAAATTAGGCGTCGTAAGTAAGTACTTACGGCGCCTAATTTTAAAAATTAGACTCCTTAAGTCCACTTAAAAAAAAAAGAAAAAAAAAAGATCTGAGCGCCATCACAGATCAGGATTCAAAACCATAAAAAATATTGAAAAATGCTTAAAAGCTACAGAAGAAGAAATTACTTAATGTAGCAAAAGTGACAGAATTTTCATAAAATCACTGAAGAGTTATCATTAGATTAATAACTTGCAGTGTTGTGCACTTGTTTTCGATCCTGAATTGCAATTAATGTCAATGATAACATGAAATACCACAGGATACAACAAAGCAACAACATGGGATTCAAGCATTCATATTTATCACAAAAGCAACAAAGCAATTTCTAACAATTCAAGAGGCAATAAATTCAGTAGGATTGAATCAGATTCAGATTACAAAATCTAATCCAAAACAGCAATGAGACCTCACTATGACAACAATTATTTCTTCAAAGTTGCACATGAAATTCACAATGAAAAACCTCAATTACAACATAGCAAATATCTGCAATCTCTAAGCATAGGAAAGAAGGCAAAGAAACACCTTATGGAACTTATTAAATAGCCTTGATCGAAATTTCACAGTTAATTGATCCTAATATAAAAGAATTCAATCTGGATTCCACAAAATGAATGAATGTGCATATTCAGCAAGTTCAAAGTCTTGCACAATAGAAAGAAGGCAAAGAAACACCTTTGACATTATAGGTATGTCTTTGAGCTCCCACTTTGGCTAGAAACCAATGCCCAAAAATCCAGTTCCCATTTCCTCATCAACAGCTTTAACCTATCAAAAGAAGTGTGAAGTGATTTTTCATAAAGTTACAAAATATATTTAGAGGGCACATCAATAAATATATGAGCAGACAAGTGGATATCCAAAGGAACTGAGAACATTTTCAAAGCAAGAAAATTGCATTTCAAAAGTCACAAGTTTCTACCTTGCGGAAGTCCCCAGATGCATGATAGGCAACATCCTCTTCATCACATCAAACATTAGACTGAAACTACACACTAAATTTAAGCACTAATTGTAACATTGAAATTCCTGACAAATAAATTAAAGTAACCATCAGATTGAGAATAAAATACAGAATACATACAAAGTTTCAAACTAACCTCAAAGTCACTAGAAAGTTCCTTGTCTAAGGATGCAAGAAGATCTTCTCCATAAGTAGCTGCATATGTTTCAGAAATCAACTTACTCTGAGATGCATTTCTATGAAATGTAGAAAATGCAAGGAAACTACCACACCACTCATGAAATAAGATTTAAGCAGAACAAATATAGTCAATAAGCTAGTCAGCCTTTATTTTCCCCCTTGAAATTACCAGGTCTAATTTCTAGGCGTGGGCAAAAATTTGATAATACTTGGGATTTTCTTTTTCATAAAATTTCAAATTTTCACACTTCACTATAATTCATTAAAAAAAAAATCCCAAGAAACAAGGCACGGTAAAGTTCCAAAGTTCAGCAACAATTTAACCAACAACTTCAAGATTTAAATTCCCAAACTTCTTTTACAAAAATGATTATAACAACAATGAATTCCAACCTCCTAAAACCATCTTAATGCTTCAATTACTACTTATGAGAGGGACCAAGTCACTCATAATTCAGCATAGCACATGATAGTAGTTATCTTAGAATTAATTCAATTTCTCAAAATCATCCTTAGCATAGAATTTGACAGCAATCACTACACAATTTCAGCAACAAATAATTAGGAATTCAACTTCAATTACTACAGAGACATGAACAAATTCTGTAAGAGGTTTTTGCATCAAAAATCCAATAGAGTGGACAAAAATTTAGCACAAAAGTAGATGTTCCCACTCATTAGTTTTGCTTAATTTTAATCTAGTTTATTTAATCCTGTTTTTATTATTCATTGCTTAGTGATTGGCTACTGTTAAGCATGTGTTGGGGATTTAGGATTGAATTTGACGAAGGAAATCTTAAATTGACCTTGGATAAAATAATGTGGAATTAGGTTTTAATCTAATTTGCATCTAGGATAGACATATACCTAGAAGCTCCGCATAATCAAATTAGAGTGAGCCCGCTTTGAATTGCATTTTAATTAATTATATGAGACATTGTATAATTAATTGAGATAGGTGCATAAGTGGACTAACAGGAACTTATAAACATCAATACTCTAGATTAACTGATGAAGTTAAGTTAGAATTAATTTAGTAGGAATAAAATCTAAGAAACAAACAAGGGATTAGTATGTCTAGGTTGTCCTCCTTGATATTTGAATTCTCTCTCTCTAAAAGTGCTTGTTTTTATTAAATTCTTTGGTTTTACTGTTATTAAAAACAATTCTTATTTGCTCAACTTAAATGAAAAAAGGAAATTTGACACCTAATCACTAGTTTGATTGAGTCTCTGTGGGATGACCTTGATTTGCCACTTACTATTTTCATGACCCGTACACTTGCGGTGCTTAGTTAAATTTTGGTAGCATCAAGTTTCTGGCACCGTTGCCGGGAACTTGTGTGCCACAACTGTCTTGGTTGGAATTGATTGAGCATTAGTAGTTTAAGTTTGAGTTCGTAAATATTTTATTTTACTTTTTTAGAAAAAAAAATTTAAAAAAATGGATTTCAATTGGCAACCAATTGGTCTTAATAATGAAAAGGAGATGAATTCTCTGTCTTCTATACAAGATGGATTGATTGCTATGTTAAATTCTTTAAATGAATCTAGGCAACATAAAAGGAGCATAAATAATGGTTGTAGTCCATATGTTGATTCTTCTCAATATGTTTTCATGTCTTGTGTTTATCGTGGAGGGAATCATTTATATGAATATTGTCCATATAGTACAACTAGTCATTTTGTGAGAGATGATTTCACTAGGAACCAAGCTTGTTTTGATAACTCATTTTGTCCTAGTGAAGGTTTTGAGCAGCATAATTTTAGGGATCCACATGTCTAGGTAACCCCTAGGTATCAAGTGATGAGGATAACCCCTAGGTATGCAGAATCTCTGAGGTCCTAGAATATACCAAGATTTGTGAGTTTGTGGCCCGGATATTTGTTTTTCCTCTTCCAATCTTTGATAAACCAAGTTCAAAGTTTGATCTAATTGATGACAAAAGTCATTTGATAGAATTTAAGACTGCCTTGCATATTCTTCTTGGGGGACAGAGTTCTAGGTTACTAACCCAATGATTGACTTATTTGCTCTCTGAAAATTCTGTGACTCCCTAAGTTTAGAAGTTTCTGTTGCTTGAAAGTCATGTATCAAGTTTCTGATATGTTTTTCTGGATCCTAATTATGCACAAAGATAGTGATATGCAGTTTCCTGCTTTTCTTAGGTGTATATTAGTTGTTGTAAAGTTGAAAGTAAATATATTTTTCAAATGATTTGCATAGTTTTTGTACTCACATCTAAGCCATTAAACTATGATAGTGTAATTACACATGTTTGGGGAACTTTTTCTTTCATAGATTCGGTATTATCTTTTGTGCCCCATATTATAATTTATATGTAATTGTCTTTTTCAGTTCAAATTTCAATCGCCTGAACTATTCTGGTTTTATTACTGCTATCCTGGAGAGAGGCAATGAGGTCATTGGCGCCGCGTCCTTTAGGTAAGTGTCTAATTAACCTACAGATCATCTTATATTGATTTCGTGCAGCTTGCAAGTGGTCAATAATTAATACAATTTAGAAGAATGAAGAATGGATAAAGAACTAAAATTTATTTAGACGCATTGAAGGAAAAAGCGCAAAACCTTCACCATAGGTTGTGAAACCAATTATGAAATCTAGGGTTGCAGCTGCAGAGCACATCTCACAGGTGTTTTATTAAGTGATCATTCTCATCATTGCGTTCACAAATATGTTTGGGAAGCAATAAAGCTGCAAGAAATTGATGGTTTTTTGTTACTTTTAGTTCAATAAGGAGACACGTTCACCATTTCTGAAGAAGTATAAGACCATCATACATCCAGGAGAGGTATATATTATTCACATTGGCTGACGAGTTAAAATTAGCATACTTTAATACTATGTATTAATATACATGATGGATTAGAACTCTCTTGTCTTTCTTCCCCTTGTCCTTGCCCAAAACCCGATTTGAGATCATTTGTCTCCTGTGGGTTTGTTTTTAAGGCACCTCAGATGCCGTGTTTTTGAATAAATTTGCTATTAGTTTCTCCAATAATAATTCTACTTATATTTATTGTTAGTCCACTATTAGTTTTCTAAATGTTTTTTTTTCAAATAAAAAAATTCAGAGAACCTAAAAGCGAGCACCTAAGAGAAGGAATTTCTCCAGACATTTGTCCTTATTTGAAGGTTTTTTGGAAAAAAAAATTATTTCTTTGACTATGTTATTTTGATGTATACACTTTGTGCCTATGGATCCTTTAACCTCCAGATTTATATTGAATTTTTTTATGGTTAATAGATGTTGATGTTTATGGCTCTAACCTCTGGGCATTACTTTGGAGGTTAATAGAATTCGGGAATTGCCAACAAATTCTAAGATAGTACCTACTCATACAGATGGCCCTCATGTAAAAATCCATTGTTTACTCATGTATTATTGAAACTGATTATTATAAACGATTTCCTTGTTGCATGGTATCATAACAAGTAAGTAAACAATAATCAGGTGCTCATTTGGGAGATTGAAACTTAATCGTCATGTTGTCCTTGGAGCTACAAACTCTCGTCCAGATCTGGTATGGTTTAATATTACTCTTTAAGTACAAACTTTTTCATCTATTTGGATTCTGCCTTTTTTTATTTTCTTATGGAAGAATGAAGCAGATTATGCTCTTGCATCCCTTTATTTTAAGGAATATGCTTTACTCATCCTTCCAAGTAGGATATTTCATTGTGTGTTGTTGACTTGGATTGTTAGATGCTAGCTTTAATCAATGGCTCTTGGGATAAATTTTTCTGTTCCTTTCTTCTAGTATATGAAACCTGAGGCTATTAGCATAGCAGTAGGGAAGCAATGTCGGGGCTGAAATAGGGGATGCATTTGACATACTTAGAAATGGCTAGTAGGAAGTTGGCCTCTTCACTTTGTATAAAGTGACGCATTTCGTTTGTCCCTGCTTCCCATGAATCATATATTTTCAAAGAAACTCCAAAGGAAGCAATAATGTTGTTTCTGTTTTAATTGTTAGCCGGCATGATTACTACTTCATGATATATCATAGTCATCTTCTTGCAGATATTGACTGGACACCAAGATAATGCTGAATTTGCTCTTGCAATTTGCCCAACTGAACCCTATGTGCTTTTTGGAGGTTGGCATAGTTTTTAATGTCTTCTTTAAATGATTATATGCTCTGAAACTGTCCGTTTCTTGAAATAATTGTATATAGTTATCCTAGCAACCATTATGAGTAAACACCATGATTAACTTTTGCTAAATTAATTTGGATTCTGATTACACTTGCTGAGTTCTTACTGCTACAGACTTTACACTGTTGTGAACATTAAATTGTGATTTTCTTGGCATAGTATTTAATCTGAATTCTACTAAACCTTTGTGTATTCATTGAATTATTGCTACTTTTCTAGCCCTTGATCAATTATTGGATCGGGCTCTTGATTGTGGCATTTAGAATAAATTTGATGTCAATCGTGTTGGAATTGGTTGCATTATTTTTATTTGTGCCATCAAAATTTAATTAAAGGTCACTTTTACTTGTGCATTTTTTATTAGTTTTACTGCAGCAGTTGATTGTTTCCAAAGATGTGCAATCATTCTCGAATAATTCCATAAACTCAAGATTTCATACTTATTGTAACTGAATTTGGCTCTAGAATTTTGCCTAGAGTTAAATCTTGTTGTACACTCTATCTGCATTCTGCTGCACTATTTTGAGCCCTAGTTAGCTATTGTTGTACGGAAGTTAAGGGCTAGATCAGTGGCTTTACTTACTGGCAAGGAGTGGAGTTAGACCTCCGAGAACCAGACGCTTGTTAGGCGGCCCGTGCACGGCATAACCTATATTGTAGACTTCAGGAATGGGTCTACCGCTCGTCACCCTGAACACCCTGCGCATAGCAAAGATCTATACTCGAAAGTTACCATAGGAATATGGAATAAGTACAGGTAGCATCCTATGTATCGGTCGCGGAAGCTTCGATAGACAAGAGAGGTGGGGTAACCAAATAGCTTTGTGAGTAGCAACTGTGCTGTAGCATGCGGAAGCTGCACAGTATGGATGTCGTAGCATTGTGTGAAAGCAACTGGGGGATTAAAGCACTTAAGGACGATTCCAAGTCCAGCCTAACTTATCATTGATATCTTCTCTCGATTATTGTTATTTTGCTAGTAGCATAGTATCCAAATCTCTCAATCCATATTATTTATTTTCTATTTCACGACTATTAGTGCAACTGAGCATCAACCCTTGGTATCACAGTCTCTGTGAGACGATACTCTACTTTCACTTTATTACTTATTCGACTGGTTCGCTTGCCATAAGGGAATTTGACCAACAAGTTTTTGGTGCCATTGCCGGGGACTGCTGATATCCCCTAGTGACGACGCCCCGTTGCTTTATAGTTGTGACCCATTTAGTACCTAGCTCACTTGTCCCGTTCTTGATTTTTCAGGTACAATCTGTAGTGCATGCGCAATTCGCCTGCAACCAATCTTGAGCCTTACGATCCTAAGATAGACCGTACTTATAAGCAAAGGCATAGAAAGCAGAGGCAGAGAAGCCCACTCGTTGGCACAGTAAGCATGGCGGAAGCACCTAATGATCACGACCAAGAACAGCAAGAGCGTATAGCGATGCACAGGGAAAACCAGGACCCTCCACCAAATGTAGATGGGAATAAGGCCATTATGGAATTCAGGATTCCATATCTGAATAAACTGACTTCGGCCATCATTCCACCGACTTTACAAGCTGGGCACTTTGAAATCAAGAGTGTCATGATCCAGATGCTGAATGCGGCTGGACAATTCAGAGGACTCCCGTCTGAAAACCCGCACCTTCACCTCAAGACCTTTCTGGAGGTGTGTGACTCTTTTGTGATCCCTGGCATACCTCCAGACGCCGTCCGGATCAAATTATTCACATTCTCACTAAGGGACAAGGCACACACATGGCTAAATAACCTTCCTGCTAATTCCATCACTACATAGAATGATCTGGGAAGCAAGTTCCTGTTGAAATTCTTTCCACCTACAAAGAACGCGCAACTCAGAGGAGAAATCACTACCTTCCAACAAAAGCCTGGTGAGTCTACTTATGATGCTTGGGATAGATTCAAGGATATCCTACGAAGGTGCCCACAGCATGGACCGGTTGAGTGGGTGCAGATTGAAACGTTTTACAAGGGCCTTGACACGCAGACGCGATCAATAGTGGACGCCTCTTTAGGAGGATCCCTATTAATGAAATCCTATGACGAGGCTTATAACCTACTGGAACGTATGGCAATGAACAGTCACCAGTGGCAAATAGACAGATCTACTCCGTCCTGCACTATTGCAGGAATACATGAAATGGATGTCATGACTGCTCTCACGGCGTAGGTCTCAACTCTAACCAATATGGTGAAAGGATTGACCCTTCCACCAGCACAACCAACCCAAGTAACATGTGTGCACTGTGCTAGAGAGCATTCATATGCTCAGTGCCCCGCCAACCCTGAGTCCGTAAACTTCGTCAACAACTTTAACATGGGAGGCAATGCTAACAACCTGTACTCCAATACATACAACCCTGGGTGGAGGCAGCACCCCAATTTTTCATGGAACTCCCAGGGTGTACAAGGAACAATACAACCCTCGACTCAACAATTCTCCAACAGAGCACCAAACCCGCTAGGATTCACCCAGACAGCAAGGCAGCAAGGTGGGGATTCAGACCAGCAGAGTTCTATGTTGAACCTTCTGAAAGAGTATATGTCTAAAAATGATGCGATCATCAGAATCAACAAATGACCCTACGAAATCTGGAAACTCAGGTGGGACAGCTAGCCACTGCTATGAATAACCGGCCTTCAGGAACCCTACCTAGCGACACTGAAGTCCCTAGGATTCAAGGAAGGGAAGAAGTTAAGATGATCGAGCTCCGGAGTGGCAGCAGACTAGCACGCATGATCGCGATCAAGCAACCAATGGCACACTCTGACTCCCAACCAGAAGAAGTGGAAGAAGGGCAAGAGGGTAGTAAGCTACCTAAAGGAGATGACCAGAGGCAGCCAAAACCAACTACTCCAGCACAACCTCCAGGTGCAGCAGTTCTGCCTCCACGAATAGTGTTGGATAATCACGATCAATGCTCTACACCAACTACTACGGCACTGCCAAGGCACTAGTCTGATCGTGAACCCCCAGCAAAGACCAAACCACAGCTACCCTTCCCACAAAAGCTTAAGAAGCAAGAACAGGAGAAGCAATTCAAACAATTCCTCGACATGTTGCGGCAATTACATATTAACATCCCACTTGTGGAAGCACTGGAACAGATGCCCAGCTACGTGAAATTCATGAAGGAAATCCTGTCCAAAAAATGGCGGCTGGAAGAATTTGAGACGGTGGCATTAACCCAAGAGTGCAGTGATATGTTGACTAATCGACTACCTCCAAAACTGAAGGATCCTGGCAGTTTCACAATCCCTTGTGCTATTGGCCCCGACTACTCGGGAAAGGCCCTGTGCGACTTAGGCGCAAGTATAAACCTCATGCCTATGTCAATTTTCAAACAATTAGCCGTAGGGGAAGCCAGGCCCACAACCGTCACATTGCAGTTGGCCAACCATTCAATAGTACTGCCTGAAGGCAAGATCGAAGATGTGCTGGTTAAGGTCGATAAGTTTATCTTCCCGGTGGATTTCATTATCTTAGACTTTGAAGCTGATCATGATGTCCCAATTCTGCTGGGGAGACCCTTCATGGCAACTGGTAGAGCGCTGATCGATGTAGAAAAAGGAGAACTCACTATGCGGGTGGATGATGATCAGGTAACCTTCTCAATACTGAAACTCATGCGATTCAAGGACACCGCTGAGAAGAACTTGCCTTGTTCAGACTCCAAGAGCACTCTAGAGGCAGGGGAACCCCCTGCACCACCACAGCATTAGAATTGTTGTAGCACAGTCCAGCTGAAGACTTTAAAGCAAGCGCTATTGGGAGGCAGCCCAAGGTCATGATTCTTTAGCATCAGCACGGGGAAGGAGGACAGGTCAGCTTGGTATATGCTATGGCATGAGGTTTTGTAACAAGGCCCACCGTACTCAGGTATGCTCCGTTTCTCTAATCTAAACATTGCATTATTATTAACGGGCCACTCTAATGGGCCAGCGACTCAGCACTTATATGCCACGTCGGCTCGTTTGCTAACCCGAACAGTCCTCTATTAAAAAAAATCTTCGTGGATAATGTCTCTTCCATCTCTTTGCCTTAATTTGCCGCAATGGGGGCATTGCGATGTTTAAGTGTGGGGGGGGGGGGATGATATACTCTGCTGATGATAAGCTCGAATTAGAAAGAACCTGCACTTAGTTCTATTTTGCACAAACTGGAAAAAAAATTTTGGAATTTTTTTTTTCAAAAACCCCTATAGAGCAGGAATATTTTCGTGTAGCTGTGGAATGAATGCCTGTATGACTAAGCATAACACAAGGGCTGACAGGAACTGAACCTTGAGGCTTGGGAAATTGACGGTGCTAGCCAATCTAAAGTGGGGTAGAGTGAAAACGATGATGTTGACAGGGAAGAAACCCCCCATGGAAGGATTAAATTGAGCCTGAATGTTTTATCTTATGTGAATGTCTGCTGGCCTGTGTTGATCCTTGATTTGTCCTAGTTCTTCGATAAGCTACTTTGTGCCTGAGTTAAAGTTCAGAAGATAGAGGCATTCATATCATACCCATTACCACTATACACAAGCCAATTGCCATCATCGTCACTTTGCCGCCCCCTTGAGCCAATCGCTGATGCTATAGCAGAACAGGTTAGGAAGCCAAACTACGAGAAACTGTGAAGACGTTGTTACAGCAGAGTATACCCATGATAGGACAAAGAAACGAAAGAGTTGTGGGTTTGCAACCGCAAAAAAAAAAAATTTGGGTGAACTGAATAAAGGAACAGCATGAAGTCCAAGGCACAAGAAGGTACACTCGGCCTAAGCAACCAAAAGCAAGAAAAAGACTAACCAACCTGGGCCGCTACAACATCCACCATCCTATCCTATTTCACTACACTTAGCCACTCCCACAGCATAGCCACAAAAGTCCTTTTGATGAGCGAATACTCAGACGTTGGGAAGTAATCTTAGAACGCTGACAAGGCTATGGATCTTCTGGGCCCGCTAAGACAAGAGAGAAATCATAATCCCTTGGGTGAGAGAGAGAGTGCAAACACTGAAGCCTGAGAGCCCCTGTAGACTTCTTCATTGTAACGATACCACACGGAGGAAAAGTTGGCACTGGGCAGTGGGATTGCCAGAGAGGGGATCGAATTGAAGGCAGGCTTGCAAGCAAGGCCATACGGGCAGAAAGGCTAAGGCTACGAACCTCTGATTCGCTCTATCTTAATTTTTGCCCAGGAGTGCAAAAAAGCTAAGTGTGGGGGTATTTGATGAGTACGAGTAATACCTTAGTTTCCCTATGTCTCACGACTGAATTGGATGGTAAAAGTGAGCTTAACCGTGAAATAATCAAGCGAAAAGGCATGTATTCGTGATATAAGGGACAAGAGACGAAAATCATCAGAATGTGTTAAATTGCAATGTTTTTTTAGAAAAAACTGTACAACATAGATGATGCGATGCTATAGCATTCAAGCAGCAGCCGAGGAGCAATTCAAAGCACAAGAATGCTATAGCAAAGGAGAGGACGCAATGCTATGCAGTTTATGTTCTGACCTCTTTGTCTAGATGATTTCAGGAAATAAATAAAAGAAGTAATAATGATAGATTACTGGCGTAATGGAAAAGAAGATGCGGAGAATCGGAACTGAAAGATTTGGAAGAATCCAGCAGGATCTGCAGAAGCAATCTAATCCAATCAAGAAGATACTGAAGATCCAGACAGAATAGGAAAGTCTCAACCGCTGCGCCGCACGAAGGAACGATTATAAAAGGCGGCTAGAGAACCCTAAAGAAGTCGGAGAGCCCTAGACAGAATTCTATCTTCGGCAGTCTCTCGAGAAGAGTGAGCAAGATCACCGGGCACACGATCTCCAGGATAACCCAGCATCTTTCCCTTGAGTTCGACGGAGAGAAGACGATGTGGAGCAATAACGTGACAGGGCTCCTTCCACGCTTTGGAACTCCGATCAAGCTTTTTGTTTTTCTTTGTTATTTGTATTTCAATCATGAGTCTTCCTATTGATGTTTGTTTTGCATCTTCCTCGTCAGTCATGAACTAACTTTCTGATGGCTGGATGAGGATGAATCTGTAAGTGTCGAAAGAACCCAGTTGCATGATTTTTAATTCAATGAATTTGGTTTGCTATCGGTGTTTTAATTACTAGTCAATTAACGGAAGTTAAGGGCTAGATCAGTGGCTTCACTTACTGGCAAGGAGTGGAGTTAGACCTCCGAGAACCAGACGCTTGCTAGGCGGCCCGTGCACGGCATGGCTTATATTGTAGACTTCAGGAATGGGTCTACTGCTTGTCACCCTGAACACCCTGCGCATAGCAAAGATCTATACTCGAAAGTTATCATAGGAATATGGAATAAGTATAGGTAGCATCCTATGTATCGGACGTGGAAGCATCGATAGACAAGAGAGGTAGGGTAACCAAATAGCTTTGTGAGTAGCAACTGTGCTGTAGCATGCGGAAGCTGCATAGTATGGATGCCGTAGCGTTGTGTGAAAGCAACTGGGGGATTAAAGCACTTAAGGACGATTCCGAGTCCAGCCTAACTTATAACTGATATATTTTCTCGATTATTGTTATTTTGCTAGTAGCATAGTATCCAAATCTCTCAACCCATATTATTTATTTTCTATTTCACGACTATTAGTGCAACTGAGCGTCAACCCTTGGTATCACAGTCTCTGTGGGACAATACTCTACTTTCACTTTATTACTTGTTCGACTGGTTCGCTTGCCATAAGGGAATTTGACCAACATTAACACGCCTACTTATTTGTTAACACGCCAAATATAGTCTTTAGAAGCTGATACACTAAAATTTTCAAAGACGCTGAAGAGTAAAGCGAGCACAATCTCAGTTATGGAGACAAGGAAATTAGTTTTTAAATAAAGAAGAGAAACAGAGATTTTCAGCACAAATGGGATGAGGAAGAAGATACCTTAAGGTGCGATGGCAACGGCAGCGACCAAGGCAATGGTGGTGGTGTCCACGACAACAATGCGCGCCAAACTTCACGAGCATGGGAAGGACCACGAAGGTCCGACAGTGTGAGAGAGGAGGCAAGGAGGACGGAGATCTGAGTAACTACAGTGGAGAGGGGGACAACAGAGCAATGGCGAAGGGAGAGAAGAGACAAGGCGGACCAATGGCAAGGGTTGAGAACAAATCAGAGAGAATGAGAAATCGATGGAGCGCGGGAGACAACGTGGGAAAGGGTTTTGGCGTGAAAAAATACAACTACGGAGTCTAATTCTATAACTTAGACTTCAAAAAGTGTTAATTTTGCAACTTTTCGCTTGCTTTTGAAGCCAGAGCTAAACTTTTGGAGTCTAAGTATAAAAGTTAGACGCCGAAAGTCAACTAATAATTACAAAAATGTCACCGCCTTCTTTTTTACTTTCTTTTTTTTAAAATAGGACACTAATGAGAAGTAAAAGCTATTTTTTGTAGTAGTGGATCCAAGACAATGAGCTTTAATCTGCAAAAAAAAAAAAAAAAATCTTCTTTCTCATCATCTTCCAATCATTTTTTTAAGTACTTATCAAAACAACACATGGAGATCTCCAGCTGATCTGGTTTTCGCGTCTGTACGTGAACTCTATTGCTCTCTAATCTGAATCTGTGTCTGTTGGTGCCTGATGGTGAGGGATAGAAGATGAAGGTGGTGCAACGAAGGAGGAGGTGGTTGAGTGACGATGGGTGTCGGTGATGGTGCGAGTGAAAGCAAGACGAAGGTCCCGTTATCATCTCTCCGCTCTCTCCCTATCGCGTTCCAGCTCGTGTCTCTATTCTCTGGTTCAGCTATGCTTTTTTCAGAGAGATAATGGGTCCAAATGAAAATTGCAATTCAAAATTTCCATTATGTTTTACATGTAGCTGTTGGAGATTTAAAAAAACGAAAAAAGGAAAAGAGCATTAGGCTCATAATCACACCCGAAAAATCAATTTTGAGGAAGATTCGGTACAAAAGCAATCTGAGTTCAGCTTTGCTTTTTCATTTTTTTTTCATTGAACAACTGGTATTAATTTCTTCTGCAACAACAACAATTCATCTTCATCCCCAAGAATAACAAGATCAAAGAAAGCTGGAAGAAGAAGGATTCCATAAGAGTCCGAGTCTGGATCCGTACCACCTCAACCATTACCTTCATCTGAAGGGAGAAGATGAGAATCAGGATTCAAAAATTTCTCCATCTCACAAAGGCGTTGACTCAGCTCTTCCATTTATGTGTGTAATCATTTCCACTTGGATACTTCAACCTCCACGTCAGCTCCACATTAACTTCGGTTAGTCAACACTTCCACTTTAACGGTTAACTAACATCTGGTGTGACTTTTGCTCCTAAAATGTTACCACATGTATATTTTTGTTCCCAAAAAAAGCATATGTTGTTGGGTGTTCTCGAGGGTAAAACACATGTGTATTTTTGTTCCTTTACCCCAAAAATTATATGAAATAAAGATGAGAACAAAAACTAATTAAAAGAAGACATAAAATATGCTTTAGGAATATATAATAGACAACCAATAGAACCAAATAATAACCCACAAATACGCAGATCATACAAAATTAGTAATATAATGACACAACCTATAAATGTTAATGCAGAACAAACAAGAATAATAATAGAAGTTAAAAAGCACAAACGGTAATGAACAATAATTTATAGACAATATATGAAGAATTACAACAATTTAATAAAGGAAAAGGAATAACATATGATAATAAGAAGCAAGATATATTAAAAATAGATAATAATATGGAAGAATTAATGAAAAAATATACCAATTCAAAAAATAAAGAAACCAGAAAATTAAATATGATGAGAGGAAATGATTCTGAATCTAAAGATGAAATAGAGAAATTTATGGGCCAAGAAGAAACAAATTTAGTAACTGTAATGAAAGATTTAGAAAATTTAAGAATAACTAACGAAAATGAAGTAAATATGAATAGAGCAGAACAACAGCAGAAACAAAAACAAGATCAAGCAAGAACAGCAACATCAGGAATATCATCTATAAATCAAGAACAAATTATAGTAGAAAGAGCAAGAGATGAAGAACTATATAGGCAAAGAAATATAGTAAGAAAAAATTTAAGAAATATATCAGATGTAGCTTTTAATATTAATTATTAGTCAAGAAAAAGAAAAAGATATCTAATAGGATTATGGATCATGATATAGAAGAAAAAATGAGATTGAAGAAAAAACTATTATTCAAAAAAAGTAAAGAAGTTATTGAATCAAATTATTGTGACTGATCAAGAGAAAGAACAACAAGACATTGAAGAATAAAGTTATTAAATATGATGGGGAGAAGAAGTCAAGAAAAGAAGGAAATGAAGAAGAAAGAGATTGAGGATATGACACTAGTACTAAGGTCTAATACATCCGGTTATTTGACCTTTTAACGTCTAAAAACATGGGGACACCTATTTGGGAGAAGCAAAAGGTGGAGATTTACGTCATCTAAATATTTCTTAGACGCGAAAAGTATTTTTAAAAAAACAAACAAAAAAAACCAAAATAGATGGAGACGACAACGTCGACGGCGTTAAACCCAAATCTGATAAGTTTAAGGTCTGAAAAAAAATCCAAAATGCAATAAACATATTTGAGAAGTTTAAGATCAGGAAAGAAAAAAACCCAAAACACAATAAATAGATCTGAGAAATTTCAAATCTCACAAAAATCCAGAACACAATAAATAGATCTGAGAAATTTCAAATCTGGAAAAAATCTAGAACGCAATAAACAAAACGTCACTGGACCTATCATCTTAGCACATTGAAAGCTTTAGGAACATAGATTTGAGTTCGTGTTTTTGAAAAATAACAAGATCAACTCAAAATAAAATTAAAAAAAAAATCTACAGATCCGTGTTTTTTATTTCAGTAAAAGAAGATAGAGGCTCGCATCACCGAAAAAAGATTATGAGGAAGACGCACGACGGTTGACAAAAAAAGACGAGGATGAAGACGAGCACGAACTATGCTAATGGTGAAGGGAGGACGGCGGAGGAGGGGCGACGATAGAGGAGGGAGACAACAGAGGAGGGCCGACGATGAAGGTCTCAAGCAACATTGGAAATGAAGGTGCAGAGGAGAGAAGGAACGACAAATTGAAATAAAATGAACTTGGGGAAGGAAAGGTCACGTCATGCAGCAAGGGGTTATGTGTGGGGTCCGCGAGAGAGACTTTTGGAGTCAAAGTTTCAAACTTAGACTCCAAAAGCATGACAAAGTTAGACGCCAAAAGTCATGCTTTTGGAGTCTAAGTTTGAAAACTTAGACACCAAAAATCAACTTTTATCACATATAATTACAAAAATACCACCGCCTCTATTTTTTACTTCCTTTAAAAAAAAAAAAAAGAGGACGTCTTTTTGGGACGCAAAAACCATCTTTTGTAGTAGTGTTAGTTAAGAAAAGCAAGGAGTTATCAAAAGGATTGTGGAAAATAATCATGGAGAAGAAGAGAAGATATTGAAGAAAGAGGAACTTGATTACAAAACATGCTCAAAGAGGTTTGGATGAACAGATGTGAATTTCATAAGTTGACACGCAAAATCCTAACATTATATTCCAAACCAGCTGCCCAAGATTGATCATAACTTTCTAAATACAACGAATTTTGAGCTGATTCTTTTTGCTTTGAAACATAGACTTCAAGAGATTTCTAGAGATAGTTCATTTGCCATATTTGGAGTTAAAAAGTGTTTATCATTGGCAAAGATCACTTTAGTGATGTGAAAGTGAAGCACATCACTTCGAGTGTCACCTCCAGTTATACACTATTCACTTTGAAGATCTTAAAGGATCAATCGAGTGAGAACTTGGGTGATGACCTATCGCTAGAGGCATTACTATTGTCTTCACAGTTTTAATCACCATATTGGTTTTGTTGATTCTTTTTCAAACTCATATAAAACTTGTTACATTGTTCCTAATCATCATTAATCAAGTTTATATGAAAATTATAGGTGATTAAACTTGAATTAAACTTCAATCGCCAAAAAGAAAATTTTGTCAAAAGTTCAAAAGGCTACTTCCAATGATAACATTCTGAGGAGCTTAACAAGAAGAATGTACTCAATGGTCAAATGATAAGCGTGTGTTAATTTTGAATATAAAATGGTGGTTGGTATAATTTCAAAAAAAAAAAAGTTAACTTTTATAATTATATAATTAACTTATATCTAATGTTGCTTTCTTCATTAACTATAAATAGAAGAGGAGAACTCAAAGCCTAAGAAGAGAGAGTACGTTTACACCTTCACCATCGAAATACCAACACTCTGACTCTAACATTTATCTCATATACTCTTTGTTTTCTTAGTGCTCATATAATCTAATTTAGAGAGAGAAATCATTTGTATTGTGCTTCAGTGTTCATCTTATTCATTTTTAAGAGAGAAGATCGATTATAATCTTTATCATCAACGTTGTATCCTTACGATGTATTAGTGACTCAGCGAAGGAGTTGTAGTGGCTTCACAAGTGCTCATGTAACATCCCAATTTTTTAAAAGCGTTTTTGAAATAATTGATCAGAGTAGAGCATCGGAATAATTTCAAAAGTGTGAGT
Organism: Acacia crassicarpa; assembly: GCA_034222035.1. Classification (NCBI taxonomy): domain Eukaryota; kingdom Viridiplantae; phylum Streptophyta; class Magnoliopsida; order Fabales; family Fabaceae; genus Acacia; species Acacia crassicarpa. The sequence continues at coordinate 13,173,552 of JAWXYG010000005.1, forward strand.
ATCTGATAAACATTTACTGATGTAGTATCTGGCTACTTACACAGCGGTACAGTAGTCTGAAAATAGTTCAACAAAATAACGTTGAAATAAAAATTTCTCCGTCTTCGTTCTCGCGCTAGCTCCTTATCCTTGTCCTTGGCCCTGGTTCCTCCGGATCCTGACTCTATGTTAAGAGCTGAGGTTCAATTACCATTGAACCTCAAGTAACGGTTAACCTCATGCTTATGTATCAAATATGTATGACAGATATCCATGGCAAAACAGCAATAATAATCACATACGATATTCTCATATTCAGATAATAACATAACACAGCCACTGCAATATGCATGTTATTATAGTCTGCACTATCTCCAGTGCCACGATGGCCTATCGTGTCCTCAGCGCTAGGAAAACATAACGGCATTATCAAAACCATAACCCGTATCAAGTTGTATGTGTATGATCAATTTTTAAAACAGAGTTTCAGACTATCTATCACATATAAGCATACCATAAGCATCAGAGTTAGTGTTACAATACGCGTCCGTACCTGGGTTGATAATTCCGGTATGACGACGATCGGTATACGTTTGCGGACTTCCTATAATAGGAATATCGTATGATTAATTTACAAATAATATCCTAAAATATATTTTGGCCACTATTGACTATTCTACCCTTGGTACATTAAACCATTATTTTATTTTCTCACAATTTATTGAAAAACCGCTGGAATTTAGGGGCAGAATTTCGCCTATCTTTGGAAATTCATAACTAATTCTAGAAAAATCGAAACGAAGATCCGTAAAATGTTCCGGACTCCTTAGGATGTATATTTTCCAGTAAAAATACCAGACTTTGCCCAGAATTTAAAAATCATTCCCAGATTTCACGCATTCATCCTCTGCCCAGAATTTCCAGCATTTTCGAAGCATAAATTTTGTGAATTTCTTTCTCACTGTACAGAGCTCATTTAAACATGTTATTTACAGATTTGGAAAGCTCTATATATATACTTTCATCATGAATTTTCTCAGAATTTTTCAATAGCATTTTCAACATAAAATATGCGTTTTTCTGTGACTTGTTCAGAAATCGCCTAACCGACGAATTTCGCCAGAACTTCGTTACTACAGTGTTCTTAACCTGGAAATTTTGCAGAACTACTTCCTTCACTAAATTTTCGAAATGAAGCTATTTTTTAACTATAAAAACATGAAACTAAAATTATTCTAGAATTTTAAAGATTAAAACTACTTCTACCTATGAATATAAACTCAAAACTAAAGAACTTTGCTTACCTAAAGCTTGGACTCCTTCAAGCTCTCCCTCCAACTCTCTCAACTCTCTCTCAAATAAGCAAGTGTTGCTTTGCTTGGTGTGAGGAAAAGTGAATGCCCAAAGCCTCTATTTATAGTGAAAAGGTTGGGCAAACTTGTAATTAAATGCAACTTTCCTCTTGTTAACTTTCCACCATTGGATCTAGGGTTCCCTCAAAACATCACATCCTCACCATACACACACTCATCTGCCCTCTCTCTCTCTCTCTCCTTTATTCTCTTTTTTCTTCCTTCTCCTAGAAGCTAAACAACTTGAAGTGCAAGTATGCAATAGTAACTTGTATCCTACAAGCTTTTGACTATTTTTGACCATGTGACAAATTCAATTCCTTCTCCATGAAGCTCCCAAAACCGTGTCTACCTCTGGATTTTTGGGTTTCATTGTTGTTTTGGGCTTTATTGATTATTTGGGCAAGGGTTTGGCAAGGATTTGAGCTACCAAAAATTGGTCCAATGTAAATTGTTGTGGTAAAAAGCCCTAAGTTAATTTCTTCTTGTTTACTTCTTGGTTTAGCTTAATTAGGTTTAATTGGTAGTGTTGTAATTGTTTTACCACCCAATTATAATCCTACTAACTCCAATTGTTTCAATTATCGATCCCTTGTTAAGCTTTAATATTGAATTTAACCAATATATTCCAAATTGTTTTGTCGATATTTGCATTTAGATCATGTTTGAATCTTAATTCCATTAAGATACATTTTTAATGTCAAATGATTAAATTTTAGTGTTATCTAATTACTTTAAACCTCTTCCTACTCCTTTACAGCTTAATTTTGTCAATATGTGAATTATATGACAATATATCCTTAAGTGTGAATTTAATTGTTCTTGAATTGTTGGAAATCTTAGTTAATTAATTTAGGTGTTTTCATGGAATTTTATAATATTTTATGAGTCCTAATTAAAATTTAGAGAATTGGATTTCGCCCTATTAAGTCCTACCGACAACTTATTCAAAAAGTAGAATAAATACACTACTATTTTGGAGACAACATACTTTCCTATTTTCATGATATCTTATACTATTTTAGGAACCTCAATCTAATTATAGTCCTTAGAAATTCATTTAAACAACTCTTAATTAGTCATTGACTTTTAATTGAAATTATACATCTTTATTCATGCCTAATTTAATTTAGTTAAATTTAGTGTCTTCATTGTTGTAATTCCAATTGCTCATTAATTGTTATTATTCACCCCTTAATTGGGCTCAGTGTGATGATAACTCTTTAGGGCTTTCTATGAATCAATTATGATTTTATGCATTAGTGTGTTAATTAAGGGTATTTTAGTAAATTTCACCTCTTAATAGGTTAATGATGCTTAATCAATTCCTTGATTATTTATAAAGATTTGGCACAATTATTTAATTTAATGAATACCTAACTATTTATTATTTTTCTCCTATCTTGTTTAAGTATTCTCCATAGTTCCTTATTGGTCCTTTTAATTCCATGTGAACCATAATTTAATTTGGTAATTACTTGCATTTTATGATATTTTATGGTTCCTAAGAGGATTCAATAATTAATCGCAAAAATTAATGCAATTACTTTAATTAATGTACAATTATTTGTCCAATCAATTATTGACACTTTCCTCTAATTTGTTTGATATTTCAATAACATTTTATGCCCCTTTAAAATTTAAATATGAACTATACCTCAATATGAAAATTTATAGGGTATTTTATGATCCCTAAATGAACTTAGAGTATTTGAGTTGTTTTGGTTTATTTAACTCTAGGAGAAAATTCTCTAATTTTAAACTAGATGAACTATAATATCTTTGAGACCACATATTCACCTACTTTAATAGGTATCATTTAGTGGTTATGCTAAATAGGATTTTTAGGGTATTACAGCTCAGATCAAATGTAACATCCCGATTTTCCAAATTGTTTTTGAAATAATTGATCAGAGTAGAGCATCGGAATAAGTTTAAAAGAGCGAGTATCTGATAAACATTTACTGATGTAGTATCTGGCTGTTTACACAGTGGTACAGTAATCTGAATAAAAAAAACGTCAAAATGAAAATTTCTCCGTTTGCGTCCTTACGCTGGTTCCTTGCCCTTGTCCTTGGCCCTGATTCCTTCGGACCCTGACACTATAGTAGGAGCTGAGGTTCAATGACCATTGAATCTCAGGTAACGGTTAACCTCATGCTTATGTACAGTTATGTATGACAGATATTCATGACATGACAATGACAATCAATATACATATCCACGTATGAAAAACAATAACAATATTTGTATCATAACCACGTATGCTAATTAGAACATAACCACGTATGTAACATAACCACGTATGTAGCATAACCACGTATGAAAATCTTAGTCGATGAGCACAACAAACAACCATCATATACAATCATACAATAAGCACTACGCGAACGCACCTTTGCCTGTTGAGCACGATACGTTGTCGGCTGCAAGGTGATCACAGGTTTCCTATGAGGGTAATATTATGTTTATTAATTCACAACCAATATCCCAATAGATATCCTAGCCACAAACGACTCTTTCACCCCTGGCGGATTTATGAATTTATTATTTCCCTTTATTTTTGAGAAAAACGCTGGTCCTTAAATCTGGGCAGAATTTCGCCTAACTTTGAAAAATCATAACTAATTCTAGAAAAATCGAAATGAGGATCCGTAAAATTCCCCAGAATCCTTAGGATGTCTAGTTTCAAGAAAAAATAATAGCCTTTGCCCAGATTCTACGGTTCATTCCCAGTTTTTAATTTTTGAACATCTGTCCAGAATTTTCCAGAAATTCGTAGCCCTAACTTTGGGAATTTTTATCTCCCTGTTCAGAAATCATTTGGACATGTTCTTTACATATTTAAAAAGCCCTATATGTCTACTTTAACCATGAATTTTCTCAGAATTTTCTAACCATGATTTCAGCATAAAATATAAGTTTTTTCATGTCTGGTTCAGAAATTCCAGAACCGATGAAATTTCGCCAGAACTTCGTTACTTTGGTGTTTCTCTTCCGGAAATTTTGCTAAAACTCTTTCCTCACTATTTTTCGAAATAAACCCAATTTTAAACCCATAAAAACAACTATATCTAAAGAATTTAAAGATTAAACTACAAAATAACTAAAAACTTAAAAGCTAGAGCTCAAGAACTTACCTAGAACTTTGCTCTTTCTTCCTCCAAAGCTCTCACACTCACTTTCTCTCTATATTTCAGATGTTGTTGCTTGTGAATTGGTGAGGATTGTGAAGAGCAAAGGGTCCTATTTATAGTAGAAGCTCCATGTGCAAAAAGACTCATAATACCCCTCCCTACATCATCCCTTACATCATCTTATCCTCTTCCAAAGCCTTGAAAGTCTTCTACTACATACATGACTCATGGTTAGGGTTATGACTCATCTCTTAACTAGGCTAATGACTCATGCTTGTTTAGGGTGATGATTCATTCATAGAGCTTGTGATTCATCATTTAGGTTAGTGACTCATACATGTTTAGATTAATGACTCATTCATGTGTAGACTAATGACTCATTTCTAGAGGGATGACTCATTTTACATATGTATAATTAGAATTTCCTACTTCTTCTATTTTGTGTTCCACTATATAGAAATTCATTTGGGGATTCTAATGAACTTGTATGCTCAATTTCTCATTGGTTTTGAGTTCTAGAGATTTTTAGCTTCATTTTGAGACCCATTTTACCTATCTTTTCTATTGATTCCATTTCTTAAACAATCATGAAAATGACTTTGGTTATACTTGTTTTCATGCTTGATTTATGCTTGTTATGAATCTCAACTTAGTTTCCATACTTAGTTCATAGATTTCAAGATATGATTTAATTTGTATAGGTTTTCATTTGCTTATGTCTAGATTTAATTTTATGGATTAATCTAATTGTTTTAATGTCTAATTTTCTTATTGGCTAATGCTTTGACTTCTCTTTCTCACTCCTTCCACTAGACTCACAACACTCACAACATTTGCACACACACACATTCACAACTCCCTCTCTTATCGCTCAAAACCTTTTCTCATGGATTAAGAATATTTTCTTGATTTATCATTGGCCAATTCCATCTCACAAGGATTTAGCTTTATGGTATTTAATTAAGGCCTTAGGATTTAGCTTTATAAGGTTTAATCCTAGCCCTCCACCACTAATCCTTAATTAGCATTCCTAATAAAGTGTTTTAATGAAGTTGTCAATTTATGATTGGTTCCTAACTTGATTATGACTCTTAGAGTAGTTTATGACCATTGGTAATCCAACCTATGCTAATCCTAACTTCTTATTGGTTGTTGAGATTTATTAACTTAATAATGATTACCTAATGTTAATTGTGATTATTGACTTTTCAAAGCTTAGTTAAAGTTTACTTATCATCTTAATCACAAGCTTACTTGCCTCTTGATTATTAAATAATTGGTGTTTAGGGTATTTTATGACCATAGGCAATATATTTTATACTAATCTCAAACCCCTATTGGTCTTTGAATTTTAATTAGCCCAATGTACTTCTAATTAATGGCTATAATTGTTTAATTGTAAATAATTGGCTAATCATCCTATTAGTGGTAATTAATTGCCCATTAAATATTAGTAATTGCCTTTTTAATTGTTCAAGTGCTTTGGTAATTTATTATGGTATTTTATGAATTAATATGAGCTAGGTATTAATTCTAGGGTTTTAGAAAATATAGTTTCTTACTTGATTATGAATTTTAAGATTTATGTCCTCTTAATTTTATCCCTTGATTAATTATAAAAATTTACATAATCATTTTGTTTTGTGAGAATTCAAAGGTCTACTAATTCCTCTTATGCTCCCCTATTTATTTGATGTGTTTTCCTAATTTTTCCTTGGCTTCTTTGGATCCTATAAAATCCCTAATTTAATTTGGGAGTTGTTGGTATTTTTATGGTATTTTATGATTCTAAACAAAACTTAGAAAAATGAAACATTAGCTACCTTAAATTCTAAGGGAAAATAACTTAATAGATAAAATAAATATATCTCAAAATTTGAGACCACATATTCACCTATTTTAAATAGGTGCCATCAACCAAAATATTGTGTTTATGAGAAATAATAATTTTGGGGTATTACATCAAACTTGTGAGATTGTAGTCATTCACTCAAGTACCTGGTTTAAACTTGAGGGAGATATATAGTGGATTAAAATCTCAGGAGGAGCTTAGAGACTAGACATAGGTAATCACAGATTGGACCGTCCAAGGATAAATCATAGTTTGCATACTTTCTTCCCTTACCTTTTATATTTCCAGCAATTTGACTTGATTAATTGATCGAAGATTTCATACTTATTGTCACTCTCAATGCAGATAGAGCTAGTTGTGGACTTTTTGGTTAATCACACGAGTGACCACTCGATTGATATGTTTTGAAAAAAGCTCTTCACCACAATAGCAACTGGAAGTGATCAAGTATCTTCACTAAAGACCACTCGAGTGATGCAATTATTTCTTATCACTTCCACTTCACCATGGTGATTCTGATAGTGATCTCATTTTTGCAATATAGTTTTTCAAGTAGATCACTCAAGTGACCACTTAAGTTGATATGTTCTAAATTTTATCACTTTCAATCTACTATAGTGAAAATAGCCAATGATCAGTTTTCTAAAAAGAATTTCAAAGTTCTTACATTTTTATCTTACACTTAATTTAATCCTCTCTTGGGTGTCAGCCGGTTCTAACAGGCTAGAAAGGCTTTTCATGTCCATATATAGTCATGGAAAAGGACTAGCCTTTAAGGTTTTGTTTCTTACTTTGGTTAAATAATAATAGCCTAAAAATTCATTTATTTCATGCTTATTGTGCTCAACTGATTTTTCAAGAAATAAATACAAATATCGCCGTGAATAATTTCTTTATGCTATGTTTGTGAGTTTTATTTTGGAGGGAAAGGAAAGGGAAGGGAGGGTTTTGGTAGTCCCTTCCCTTGTTTGCAAGTTTTAAAAATAAGAGGGGAGGAAATCAGGAGATTTTACAAATCCTCAAAAACCCTCCTTCTTTTAAAAAATAGAGTTCCCCCAATATTGGGGGGTTTTAAGAGGGGAAATAGGTTAATTACTTCTTTACCCTCATTCACCACTAATGGCAACTACCATAAGAGAAAAATGGGCCAAAAAAATGTTAAAAGAAAAGTTTTATCGCCAAAAATAAATTTTCACGGCAAACATATAGGTCATTACGGATGACGAACTAACTATCTTTCAACGACTAATGGCAACTACCATAAGCATAATATTTTCACTACTGGAGTTATCATTGGCCTAAGAGAAAATTTTTGACTTTATAATTTATTTAATATAAAATACAAAATTTACAGTAACCACTAGAATACCTTATTTTTTAAATACTTTACAATATTTGATGATGAGGCTTGTTCACCAAATAACGATCTTGTCTATCTTTTTGTAAAAAAAAAAAAAATTGTGATGCCTTAATTTTGAATTTTATGTATATTTATGAGGATCTGTTTTTTCTGCTCTTGAAGGGAAAATGAAAAAGATCAAACGACTTTATATTGCAAGTTTCGTGTATATAACATTTTAAATTATCTTATACAGTTAAACTTATAATAATTAGTCAAAACACGTCTACATATGATCTTACTTTCCGTTCCCCAATAATTTTAAAGAAGGTTCATAATTGATGCATGTAACAATTTATCAGTAAAAACAACGAAACAATTCTTATTCAATAAGCCATATAAGTATTACAATTTTATCTCAGCTTCAGGAGATAGACAGACAAATATTATTAAGAGGCCAGGAAGAAAATATTCTTCACAACAAAGAATTGAGAAACTTTATTAACCAATATATGTATTCATTGGAAAGCACCAATGACAAACCAAATCTCCAAACACACAATGAACATAAAATAAAGGAAGTTGACCATTTGCGTGAATAGAAAAACAAATCAAAACACTGGAAATTTAATGCATATTGATGATGAAGGTTTCTTTAAGCACATTGAAAGCCGTTGTTGTTCCTGCCACAGTTGTTGAGGATTAAGCTTAAGTCAACCGGAACGTTGAGAGGGATGCCTAAGACGTTCCCGTTGATGATTGTGCAAAGGCAAGCAGCGGCTTCAAGATCGGCCAAACCCTGAATGAGGCTGCAACATGGGAGTGTTGGTGGTGATCCAACCACAAGGTTCACCAAATTCAACGCATTAGCACATACACCTAACTTAAGTGCATCTCTGGGACAGTTAGCCCCTGTGGATGGCACATCAGTGGAGCTCACCATTGTGAAGAAAAGAAGATTGAGAGAGAGGAGAAAGGCAAGAGATTTGAGAGCCATTTTTTCCACAAAAGATGCAACAAGCTTTAGGCTTTAATTGATGCCTTTTTGTGAATTGGCTGTCTTTTGGATGTGTCAATGATATTGGAGACGCATAGAGGTATTTATAGGTGAGGATTGCGGGATTTTATGTATAGATTTGAGCAAGGATGAATAAAGTATTGCTTTTGATCTTAAATATAGGAGCTAGATAACTAATATAATTTGTATACATTAAGAAGATGTTAATTAAATTAGTTATTTGTAAGACAATTTGTGTTGGTTTACCTATAATACTACTTTTAATTATTTGCATTGAAAATTACTCACGTAATGAATTAATCCCTCTTAAATAACTTGCAATCAATATAGGGAGTTTAGAAAAAACATCTCTGCCGACTCTTACATATGGGATTAGAGGGAGAAAAATATAATTAAACTAATCTTTTTGTTAAAGATTTTCTTCAAACCATGGAGCCTGACTATATATTTAACTGCCTTCGGTCATAGGTGTATGAGCTTCATGATAAGTGTTTGTTTTGATTCTAAATGTAAGATTTTTTTTATTTTTTAAATCCTTTTTATCTCATAAGTTTATAATTTTCCCACACTATCTCTGTTTATTACACATATATGTAAACAGTGTTTCAATCAATTTAGTAGCTTTGTATGCAAATAATCAAATGAGATAATTTATGAAAATGAACACATATTTTTTCTTACAAATAGCTAATTTAACTAATTTTTTTAATATTTATAAATTAAATATCAAGTTAACATTTAGGTAGGATGAGGGAGTAAAGTATCTAGTTATTAATTTTCAATTGTAGGATCGGCTCCCCGTCCAAAATTGTTGTCAGAAATTTTTTAAAAAAATTGTGACTGGGACAAAAAATATTGTCTCAAAAATTATAAACTTGAAGTCGACAACGAAGGTTAGTAATTTTTTAAGAGAAAAAAAATTAAAATCGGATAGAAATACAATTTACTTTAACCCTATTTATAAGTCACTTTCAACATATTTTACTGAAACTAAGAAAAACATTAAAAGTGATTAATCTTGTTTTAATATTCAACAATCTTTCAATTTTATCCATATTTGATAAAGACATTACACCAAATACAAATAAAGTTAATATAAAATAAATGAATAGTAAAATTATACATTCCTATACAAATTTTAATAATGTGACTTATAAGTATGACAAAAAATTAAATTTTAAATTAATTCAAATTGCTTGATACTATCCTCATTGATGAACCTCTTTTAATATGGATTAATTGAGGAAACAATTGCCCCTCGTATCTTTATTATAAGCATTCCATAACAACTTTATATGAATTAACAAGGTTAGTTAAAATTAATTTTTATTTACTTATTTAATACTGCTCTTGTTCCAAATGTGGGAACAAGCTTACCACACAAATTACAATACAAATTGAAAGGATAAAGTGAATTTGGAAGTTATATTTATATTCGAAACAAATCCTTCCTCTAAATCTTACATTTTAGAAAAGAAGCGGCCATATATTGCCAACATTTCCACATATATTACCTAAATTTGAGAGACTTGCGTATTAATCTCTTGGATTCTAACTAAAACAGAATTCGGCTGCCTAAACCAAACAATTAGCCCACTTCCATATATTATTTCTGTACCTAAAACAATTCGGCTGCTCGCGCCTAAACCAAACAGACTTGCGTATGAATCTCTTGTCATTGAAATCCTCGAGAAGTGGTGATACAACCAATGAGAAGACAGAACCTTCTTTCTCAAAACTTAGAAATCCTCATAACTTCCATATCAATCTCACATTTTCTTCTCGTCTCTCTACTCAATATAGCCGCATCGAATTTCCTTTATAACTATTAGTTCATCTTCCTTATTCTTCTCAACCCACTCAAAATAATAACCAGTATGGGTATGAAAAATCATAAGCTTCTTCATTTTCTTCCTCTATTCATCATCTCTATCTTTCCTTCTCTGTGTCTCTCTCTTACTCTGGAAGATGCTTTTTCTAAGTGCTTTGCATTTCATTTAGGCGGAAACCCTAATTCGTCTTCACAGCTTATTATCACTCAGAATAACACTTCATACCAACCTCTTCTTCAATCCTCCATAAGAAACCTCAGATTCTCAAACACTTCTTCATCTTCAACCCGGAAACCGAAACTCATTGTCACTCCGAAAAACGTCATTCACATCCAATCGGCTGTAGTTTGCTCCAAGAGACAGGGTCTTCAAGTTAGAGTCCGAAGTGGTGGCCATGATTATGAAGGTCTCTCTTATACCTCAGATTACCAAAACCAACCTTTCATCATTATCGATCTCTCCAACGTTAGATCCATAACCGTAAACCTCGAAGACGAAACTACTTGGGTTGAAGCAGGAGCTACACTTGGAGAATTGTACCATGCAATTGCTAGTAAAAGTTACGTCCTTGGCTTCCCAGCTGGAACTTGCCCTACGGTCGGAGTAGGAGGACATATTAGTGGTGGTGGGTTTGGTACAATCTTTCGAAAATACGGCTTAGGGGCCGACAACGTTGTCGATGTTATAATGGTGGATTCTAATGGGATGATTCTGGATCGAACGTTAACGGGGGAAGATCTGTTTTGGGCTGTACGGGGAGGAGGAGGATCAAGCTTTGGTGTTATCACTGCATGGAAAGTTAACCTAGTACATGTCCCTCCAACCGTAACAATCTTCGAAATCTCAAGAACTCTACAAGACGAAGATGCTTCGACACTTTTCCAAAAATGGCAAAAGGTTGCAGACAAACTCCCAGGAGAGATGTTTCTTCATGCAGTTATGGGAGTTGGGAACGTAACACTGAATAATGGTTCATCTTCTAAAATTGTAACATTTTCTTTCTCGGGATTATACCTCGGAGAAGCCGAAAATGTGACGATTTTGATGAACAACACCTTCCCAGAGCTGAATTTGCAGAGAGATAACTGCATAACGATGAGTTGGATTCAATCCGTTGTCTATTTTGCAGGATACTCTATGAACACCTCCATGGACGTGTTGCTTCAGAGAAACCAAACATTTCGAAGCTTCAAAGCAAAATCAGACTATGTAACACAACCAATTCCCAAGTTTGGATTACAAGGATTATGGAATATTCTTTTGGAGGAGAATCAGAATGCACCAGTGTTGATATTCTCACCTTATGGAGGAAGAATGAGAGAGATTCCAGATTCAGAAACTCCATTTCCACATAGGAATGGGATCATATATGGGATTCAGTATTTGGTGTATTGGGATTATAATGAAGAGACAGATGAACATGTGGAGTGGATGAGAAGATTGTACGAGTACATGAAGCCGTACGTTTCAAGGAATCCGAGGGCGGCTTATTTGAATTATAGAGACCTTGATCTGGGGATGAACAGGGGTGGTGGTAATGGTTCTAGCTATGAAGAAGCAAGATCTTCTTGGGGTCGCAAATATTTCAAAAATAATTTTGAAAGATTGGCCAAAGTGAAAGCTGCTGTTGATGGTGGTAACTTTTTCAGGAACGAGCAAAGCATACCGCCATTGTTTGCCACCACATGGAGGAATTCCCTGTGTGGGGATTCATGTTTGTATTGAACCAATAATAACAAAACTAACAAGTTGGTTGAGAGAGTAAGTGGTCTCATTCCCGTAATTAATAAGGAAAACATAAGTTTGAATCCTATAAAGTGCTTTTGTTGGGAGAGATAAAAACCCATCAGGCTCCAAGCCTTAAGAGGGGAAATCCCATCATCAAATAAATAATAAAGTTGCAAATAAATTATGCTACCAAAAAAAGCAGGTTAAGGATATTAGAGTTGATTGAATGAATAAATGAAATATGTAGTATCAAGCAGTGGATACTGGAAAAAATACAATAGGTAGCACGCCTTTTATTGGTAATAGCCGGAAAATTGATTTTTTCAATGAAGCATTTTAAAAGAAGAATTATCATTATTAAGGAAAATAATCATGTGCTCATGGTTTTACCTCAATCCTGCCTACAGTTCCATGAATTTTAACTCCTTACAATTCAATTCGTATAATTTTGACTCAATTGAAATTTAGTCATTGAACTTTAACTCAATCCAACTTAGTGGCTATAGTATAGTCATTCATTATTATAATTATAATTTTTTTTCATTGTTTTTGTACTCAATGTTTTTGAGCTGTTCATTATAAATCCAAACAATATAAATTTTAGTTTTCCTTGCAATGTTCAAGGAATAATAGGGATTTATATACACACACAAACATTGTAACATCCCAATTTTCTAAAGCGTTTTTAAAATATTTGATTAGAGTCGAGCATCGGAGTAATTTAAAAGAGCGAGTATCTGATAAACCTTTACTGCTAGTGTATCTGGTTGCTTTAAATAGCGGTACAATTTTTTTTTGAATATTTAAAAGTATGCTAGTACAAATCCAAAAAGAAATCCTCCGGCTAGGTCTTTACACGTGCTGCTTGCCCTTGTCCTCGGTCCTGGTTCCTCCAGACCCTGAAGCTATAGTGAGGGCTGAGATTCCATGACCATGGAATCTCAAGTACGATTAACCTCATGCTTATGTATGACAAAATATGTATGGCAGATATTCATTCAGCAACAATCAACAATACATATCACATGTAAAGTCATCTATGTTAACAGTACACATCGCATGTACAATCATCTATGATATCAGTACACATCACATGTACAATCATCTATGTTATCAGCACATATCACATGTACAAACATTTATGTTAACAGTACACATCACATGTACAATCATCTATCACATATATGTATACAATAAGCATTACGCAAACGTACCTTCGTTGGTGATCGCGGCAGTACGTCGGTCGGTATGATCACGTATATCCTATAATGGTAGTATTGCATCCATTAATTCACAAATAATATCCTAGTAGATATTTAATGACCATTTTACCCCTTAGTGGACTTATTTTTCATCCATTTCCCTTATTTCCTAAAAAAACGCTGGTTGACAATTTTTGGCAAATTTTCGTCTAACTTCGAAAAATCATAACTAATTCTAGGAAACTCGAAACGAGGATCCGTAAAATTCCCCGGACTCCTTAAGATGTCTATTTTTGGGAAAAAAATATCATATTTTACCCAGATTTCAAGAACAGTTCCCAGATTTCAAGTGTTCATACGCTGCCCAGAATTTCCAGAAATTCGTAGCATAAACTTTGAGAATTTTTATCTCACTGTACAGAGCTCATTTCAACATGTTCTTTGCATATTTAGAAAGCTCTATATGTCTACTTTAACCATGAATTTTTCCATAATTTTCCAACATCATTTTCAACATAAAATATTAGCATTTCTGCCACTGACTTCAGAAATCGCCTACCCGACAAATTTCGCCAGAACTTCGTTTCTTCGGTGTTTTTCTTCTAGAAATTTTACTAAACCACTTTCTTCACCAATTCTTCAAAATAAAGCCAATTTTAAACCCAGAAAAACATAAAACCAACTATATCTAGAAGATTTAAAGATTAAACTAAAAAATAACTAAAAACTCAAAAGCTAGCACTCAAGAACTTACCTAGAACTCTTGCTCCTCCTTTCTCCAAGACTCTCACTCACTCTTTCACTCTTAGAATCAGATGTTGCTTGGGATTTTGGTGTGAAGAAATGAAGAGGATTGCTCTTCTATTTATAGGGAAAATTCAAGGTCCTACTTCCTCAAGAAGTTGTTGCAACTTCCTCTACAAGTTTCCTAACTTTCTCTACAAGTTGTTGACCATTCTAGACAATTCCTAATTCCTCATGAAGCAAGCCAAACCGTGCACCCCCCCCCCCCCTCTCCCCTTCATCTTCACCTTTTTCTTCCTTGCTCAAGAAGTCTCCAAGCTTGTGTGTGAAGTTTTGAAACTTGATCCCCAAGTTGGAAGGTTCCAACTTCATCAACAAATTGTTGACTTTGTTTTAACATGTGTTTGAATCTTTTTCTTTTTCTTTAAGCCACCAAAACCGTCCCCCTCCCTTTTTTGTTCATTTTATGCTTTAATTTTAATAGTTGGATAATGTTTTTGAAGCTATATCATTGGTTCTTGGATTATTAATTATGGTAAAATACTCTTAATTAGATCCTTTTATTTGCTATTAGATTTAGCTTAATTAAGTTTATTTGTAATTGTTTAATTGATTACCAAACCAATTATGATCTTTCAAAACTCATTTGATACAAATATTGAACCTTTGTTAGGCTTTAATATTTGATTAAGCCAAAATATTCCAAATTGCTTATTAATATTTGCCATTAGATTAATTATAAATGTTAAGCCAATTAATATTAATTTAGGTGCCCACTAATTATTTTTTTAGTATTCCCTAATTACTTTAAGCTTCTTCATACTCCTTTATGGTTTATTTTTGACAATATAAGAACTAAATGTCAATATCTTACCTAAGGTAGGTTTAATTGTTCTTTAATTGTTGGAAATTCTCTCTAATTGTTTTAGGAATTTTCAAGATATTTTTATAACATTTTAGGAACCCTAATTTAATTATGGTAATTATTTGCATTTTATGATATTTTATGATTCCTAAGAAAATTCAATCCTAAAGGAAGATTTCCTAGAAAATAGAATAAATACATCTCTAATTTTGAGACCACATATTTACCTAGCTTAAATAGGTGTCACTTATCAAAATATTGTATTTATGGGAAATAATAATTTTGGGGTATTGCAAACATAATATTATTTGAATGGAATAGTCCAAAATTCTGGTTGGGTTTTTCTGTTACGAGGAGTTAAAGCAAGAAATTAGATAAACATATAATCTGCCATTTATGGATGTTTTTAGGGTCAACTTTTACGGCATCTTCAATAAACCTTGAGATTTCAAGGGGATTACAGTTTTAATTTTAACTGTTTCTGGTATTCCCGTTGTTGGGTCATAAATTCTCCCTTCCTTTACTTTAATTCTCAACCGATTCAGCTCCAACTCAGGAACAAATGAAGTTATCTTGAAGGACATCTCCTTTTGCCAATTATTTTCTTGTATTTATATAGTAGTTGTTCATGCTTCTCATTTTGTATTCTCTAAATTTCTTTGTCTTACTGATTCTCTTTATTGTAGTTGTAATGTTATTTTTTATATTTTATTAATATCATTTGATCTTTTTCCAAAAAGATATATGTGGAAATATGCCCAAATAGATATAGACATACACACCCAAACTGGTTGGGACGGGTTAACTGGACCCTTATTCCATGCTGCCTTTATTTGATGGGATCAACCCAAATCCAATTTGACTAGTAGGAACGGGTTTGCCGAACTCACGAGCATATGAATCAACCCATATATGAACCTTTTTTATTCCTTGATATTTTTCATTCAGCTCAACCCACACCAATTGATCAATTTGGAATTTAGAGGTAAAAAAACGGGTCGAGCCCGCCGAGATGACCCTTTTAAATCCAAATATTGTTATGTTTTTTGCTATTGCACCCAATTCACTAGAGCTTCACCCTGCCTAGTCAGGATCAAGGTTCTGTCGGGTGCATACGCAGGGACCTCTCCTAGAAGAGTTTTCTACATCCATAAAGACTCGAACTCGAGACCCCTACTTGAATTGTTATGTTCGTTCTTCAGAATTGACTTTCAAATTGCAAACAGGCTTATGAGGGCAAGTTCCAATAGGCCGAGGACTTCATAATAAGGGTGGTTAATGGAAGTTAGGCCTAAACGACTAGGCCCATGAACAGCCAACCCATTTTCCCACTCTAGTTTGAGTTTATATTCGATTTATAGGGTGAATGAATTTACACTTTAAAGGTTCCATTCATTATTCGTAAATTTTTTCCTATTTTTAATATAAATAACATAAGTCATTAATTAAAAATGACTGAAGCCATATAAATTCTTCCCTTCACGATACAACAGTTCCAATTCCAAACATTGATGCTCCCTACGTAATTGAATGTACTTTTTCTCATGCCAATTGAAAGATAATTGAAACCATAATTTTTATTAAAGTGATGCCATAATCTTAATTAAAGCTTATCAAAGTATTTAGGGTTCATCATAATTTTTCTTGGTGCAATTTGGATGATCCGTATCAAGGTTAGCAGCCTTGCACATCTCTGCAAAAGATCTGAGTTTGCGTTTGGACCAAAATCAACTTCTAGTCTACACAAAGGAAGATAAATTCACATTAACTTGACCTAGGAGTATAATACAATTTGACCTATGAATTTACATCCAATCTTTCAATTATTTCAAAGTGCATCTGCAAATTTGCAGGCCTATCAGCAAAGTAGTACTTCTCATATACTTGTAATTTCCCCCCACTCTTTTGAGCTTCAGACTCAAGGAGGTGGAGCAATGTGTCCTTGTCCCAGCATATCCAACTACGCCATTCGTCAGACCATTGCCGGGGAGTTCCATGAAGCACAAAGCGAACTCTGGGAGCCCCTCGCATGAGCCTTCTGGAGATTCCCTTGATCACATCAGCACTGGTTAAGTATGCACCAGTGGAGTTCAAACCAGCATCAACATGACGAATCTCATCTATGCTATGCAGAAAGGTTTCTTTTGTTTTAGGTACTATATAAGACTCATCAAATGCACAGGAGCTTGTGTCAATTGGTTGTCCCAAATGGGGTGATTTTCCATGGATCCAACATCTGAAATGCCAAGTTCTGTGCCTAACTGGTTAAGCACAGTCCCACCTTTGCTGAATCCAAGGATTATTGTCCTAGGATGAGCAAAACACAAGGAATTTCCGCAATGCGAGAGTGAGTATGAATCCATCTGCTTCCCAAATACCACCTTTTTAACCTGTATCATAATGATACTTAAAGGTCATCATTAAGTACAAAGAATGCAAAATAACGGACATGAAAAAACAGAAATGAAAGAAAAAAGTTATCTGTGGAGGTTAAATTGATTTGTGTCCCTACTTTTAAAAGTAAACGATTATATTACAATAATATATTACCACTAGTCCTTAATATAAGACCTACTTGACTAATTTGAGAGAATAAGGAAGCTAAATAAATTGTTTTAAAGTATTTATGCAGCATGGTAGTCAATCTCGGATAGCAGCGTGGAGTGGCTGGCTCAAAACACGGCATAGTGCATGGTGGGATGGCCGCTATACCGAAGATAGCATATATACACATAAATGCTCAAAAATAAAAATGTACTCAAAATTTAAGACATATTCACCATTAATAATAAAAAGTCATAAACTAAAAATACAAACATCATTAAATTAGTCTTTAAACCCATAATAGTTTACGACATTTTATCTTAAATTTTTGCGCATTACACGTGAAAATTTAATCTAGTTTATGTAACCCCATTATAGTTGGAAAAAAAAAAAAAAACCCATAATAGTTCCATCTTCTGGAGGGGGGAAAAGAAAAAGAAAACAAATGGCGAGCACGTGTCAACTAGTATAGGCTAATGAGAGATTTGAGGTTCCAGTCACTTAACGGGACCATCAAGGCAAATAGCAAATCCACTCATGGAGTGAGCGCTCCATGAATTGGCGTCTTTGAACGTTCAATTCTCTCTCCTTAGTGTTGTCATTCACGATCCTTCACCTTAACCATACTGTCCTCTCTTATGGACTCTTGCGATGACGACGGCTTCTCCCTCCTCAATGACAATCATCACCAATCAAGCTCTGGCCCCCACTTTAGTATTGGGGTTGCATTTCCGGAATCAACTAAAGTGAATGGCCAAAATGGCAAGAGGGGATGGCCGAAAATCGTGCAAGGGGCTGTGTTTTGGGATTTTTTTTTTTTTTAATATATAAAAAACCTAGTGGCGCGACACCTCGTGACACAGCCGCTCTGCAAAGGGCGCAACAACTACAATGACAAAGCGCTCCGCTAAGGAGCTTCTGTGGCGGCCAGCACTTGTTTCACGCCACACCACCACTATCGCGCCGCCATAGCATGAGATTTACTACTCTATTTACACTTATCATTTTTCTCTAAACTAATTTGTCTGACTTATAAAATGATATATAATCTAATAATACACATAAGTATTTTAGAGATGTCATGTAACATATGCTATAATTAAGTACTTTATTTAACTTCTTTAATCTCCTCAAATTAGTCATATGGGTCATATATTAAGGATAAGATATAAGTAGTCAATCTCAGATAGCGACGTGGAGCGGCTGGCCCAAAAAACGCTATAGCGGTATAGCGCATAGCGGGATGACCGCTATGCCGAAGATAACAAATACACACTCAAATAAAAATATAATAAACAATAGATCATCCAAGTCATAACTAAAGATACAAAACATACAATATATAATAAACAATGGTAACTATCACAAAAAACAGAAAAGACAGTATAGCATCGATTCACCCAAGGTTATAGATATCCTGCACCACTTCTAAAACTCAACTAAGAGTTAAAATAGGCCACGACAAATAGAGACACCAAAAAGGCAACAATACAAGAGCTAGACGATGCCAAGAGGGGAACACTATAGTTCGACTCGAAAGGTCTTTCCATGGCAGAGTTCAGTGACGGCAACTCACTAGGCAAAAAAGAAAGTTGCCAATATCGTCGAAATAAGCTGGTTGATGGACAACGGAGATACATCAACCGAACAATGGATGGCAGATGATGGACTGGTTGGCAGGAGGGAAAACGATAGCTAGTCGAAAATGGCTCAAGGCAACGATAGCTGTGTTTTTGCGGGTCGAAAATCACATGATGGCTGTGTTTTGGACTTTTAGGGATGGATTCGGGAATGGACTGGTGTTTCGGACTTTGCTTTTTTTATTTATTTATTGTATCGTAAACCTAAATAACACGACGCAATGCGCGATTTAGCACACCATAACTGTCGCTCCAGGCACAACGTCAAAACGCTCCGCAAAGGAGCTTTTGTGGCGGCAAGGCATTGTTCCATGCTGCCCCACCGCTATTGTGCCGCAATAGCGCGCTATTTACTACCCTATAATAGATATCAAACAGAATAGAAAAAGAATACTTCTCCCCATCAAAATCAAACAAGGCCTTGGGATATGGAAGCATTCAACTCAATTCAATTCAAGAAGTGAATGCAAGTTACAAACAAGCATGAATGGAAGGTGAACTGAAGTTGCTTTCACTACTAATCTCCTATAAATTAAGAAAAAACAAGATATCCCTTTATGCATCATGTTGGAATCAAGTTTAAAGAAACATTACCTCAAACAAGCTGCAACCAACTTAGATGTAGGATAAGCTTCTCATTAGTATAAAATTTCTATCTCACATTAAATCACAAATCATGAAAAATAAAAGAAGAAAGGCATACAAAAAAATAGTCAAAAGGGCAGCTTAGTGCACAAGGCTCCAACAAGTGGGATTTGGGAGGGATAAATGTACGCAGCCTTACCCCGCAAGCAGAGATGCTGTTTCCAAGATTTGAACCCGTGACGTCCAAATCACATGACAGCAACCTTACCGCTAATCTAAGGATCACCCTCTACCAAAAAGATAGAGAGAGAGAGAGAGAGAGAGACTCCTTGACCAAAAATCGAAGAAAGTACAGTAGAAGGTAGCCTTCAAGGTAATTAATTAGCAGATAACATACAAACCCTGGAATGAAACTAAAGAATTATCTAAAATGAACAGCAATGGAGAATCTTGTACACCATTAACACTTAGAAATAACCAGCATAAACAGAGCAAAAATAGTCCAAACATAAAAGGGACAGAAATTATAGATATTAAGGCAGGGGAAATCATGGCATACTTCTTCAACGGAAATTGATAAGAGTGAGACGGTTGATGTAGATGCTGGAAATCCAACTGGACTGTACAACTTTGGCTCTCCATGATTCACAGAAGGTATGAACTCATTGTAGACAGCAAAAGGCCCATTAAAAACAGAAGCCTCAATAACCCAAGCATTGATTGAATGACCAAATTTTGACACCAGAATTTCAGATATTTTCTGTAGATCTGATAGTCTCTCAATCACTGGATTACCAGTCCCTTCAACACGACCACCACAGAAAAAGACAGCATTTGCTGATGGTACCTGCAGCAAATAGAATATTTTCAAGTAAGCAATGATGTCTGGTACCTGCACCAAATAGAATGAAACTTGAGAGACTAAAAACTAGTTTGAAACTTGGGGAACCAAAACCAAAATGAAAGTAAATTTGAGGGACCAAAGATTTTATTTTAACCCAATATTAAATCAGAACTATTGAAATTTTAATCCAATAGTAGTAAACTGAAAAGGAGGGTAGAGGAGGGGAATGGTAGAGGAGAGGATCTATTACCAGTTTGAGTTATTTCCAATATGAAACCAAACATGCACTTGATTATCTATCAAAACTCCAATTTCTAGGCATGCTATATATCTAGCTACAAGATAACTCTCAGCTAGTCAGCTGTCTTCGATTGCAATACACCCCCACATCAAGAAGAAGCACCATCTTCTTTAGGTCTTGTAGCTTTTGCAGGTTCTACAAAAATCAGCCTTCCGTCAATTATCTGCATCAGGTTGATTAATGCACTTTCAATAATGAGTCTTACAAAGAAGGAAACAGGCATGCCATGTTAATAATAATCTTTTCCAAATCCAAAACAATGATAATCATATTTTTGCAAGCATGAATAAGAAAGAAGGGAATGTGAGAATGGTCTGAACCTGTTCTTCAATCCTCACATGGTGCAACCATGCAATCTTGAAGTGTTTATTGCTAATAATGTGTTTATAACATCAAAGTCTAATAAGCAATTCTATCCAATGCTTATTCTAAACATGTTACTGACTGTAGAAAGACTTATAAACCAGGATTTGGGCCAAAATAAATTTCAAAAAGAAGTCCAACCAGTAGTACATGGGGCCATTCCAACATAATTACATGTCTGATAGGAATTTCATGTTATTTCACTGATAATACCATGTCATGCTAGCTTCCATCTTAGATTTTCCTTCGTAAGTGATCAGAGCATTCTCAAGCTTTTCATTAGGAACTTTTCCAAGGCATCTACCCCTTAAGATGGTTAGCCAACTACCAAGGACATCAAGAGTTCCAAGACCCTTCCCTGGTATCAAGTAGTCATTTATTACTTGTTTTCAACCCAAAAAAATTATGCTTATAATACCACCTGTGCAGTAGCGTTTGTATCAATTAAGTTAACACTAGTCATACTAATAAATTCACTTTGAGTCATTACCAGCAAACAAAACACAATAATATTTTGTCGAAGTTGTTTTCCTTGCACCTAAATTCACTGTTGTGCATTTTTGTTTAGGGTCAATCACGTAAATAAGAACCTTTTAAAGCTTGTCCAACAAATTCATGTATCAAAACATCAACTTAGAGTTTTACCCTGGCATTCATGGCGTTCATAGCCCTCTCTGCTTCAATTTCTGACTCATAGGAGACAAACCCAAATCCTTTAGGCCTTTGAGTTTTTGGGTCCTTCACTAGACAAGCTGCAAAAGGCAGTAGCATTGAGAAGATCAGCAAAATGGAGAAATAAAACATCCAAATATTCAATCAGAGAAAAAAATAAAAAGGGAACAATACCTTCTGTAATTTTTCCAAACGGAGAAAAAAGATTTCTGAGGTGGCTAGCTGTTGTGAAGAATGATAATCCTACAAAATAAGACACTCGAAGATTAGGGCTCCCAAACGATTGTTATGAAGTTCAGTTAGAAGGAGAGAAGAGAGAGAACGTACTGCTCACAAATAGTCGAGTCCCAATTCTTTGTCCCATCTCAATTTCTCAGGACGAATCTATCCATCCCATTGCACGAAATTGAAGAAGAAAATGTCTCGACTTTAGGAGGCGCTGGGCTGGCCAGCAGAGCCTTGGAGCACAGAGATGGAGGAAGAGAAGGGAATCAGAGCCATTGAAACAAATATTAAAAGTAAATAAATAAATAAAGCCTTGCAAATTAATTCATTCAAATGAACATCCAAAGAACCACCAGATTAGAACACCCAATCACCCAGCAGTTTAACACAAAGGTTCGAATGTAATTAATTCATTAAGATTGAACACCCAGATCTCCTGGATTTTAATACTCATTCATGGATTGCAGAATCTCAAGCAAAGTAAAGAAAAATTGGAGAGGAGACAAATCTGGAGCAAGTAGGCAGAAGCTCACGAAGAGTAGAGGTAGGTATTTTGGGCGAGAAGCTTGAGCTGCAGCGAAGACGAGGAAGGAGGATCGGCGACGGCCGACGATGTGAAGGGGAGAGAGTCACTTAGTCTGGCGTCTGAGTGGCAGCGAAGAGATTAGAGAGCAGTGAGGCGCAAGGGTTTTCTTATCGATGATGAATGGGGGAAGCAGGAACGCACAACGGCAGAAAGCAAAACAGAGAGGCTTTCCTAAATTCCTTTCAAAATGCTCTACCCTTTTCTCAACAGGGTTTGGATTTTCTTATTAGCATTTCTTATTGTCCTCAGTAACTTTAAATTTAGACCATAAATTTGATTTATCTTTCCACACTAACAACTTCATTTAAGTTAAATCAATAGTTGAGATTGGATGATGAAAAAATAAAAAGGAGTAAAACCCACAGCGGTGTTAAACCAAACAAACTTTCGCTATTTTGGTCCTAAATTGGTGATGGGGATGATGACAAGGACGCAAAGCTGTTTAATTGTTGTAGATGTGGTCACTTGCATAGCTGACCTATTTCACAAATCAGAGAATCAAGTTGAAGCTGAAAAGGATCTAACCCTAGTTTCAATTAGAGAGCGAATTCAAGAGGCAATTTGAGCGAATCAAGAATAGGAATCACCTCGCGAAGAGAAGTCTGAGAACCTCCGTGCTAGTGTACGACAGCAAAAGCTCCATTTGACGTGCGACAAGAAGGATTTCATTGAAGTAGCGTTATGGCCTGGTTGAGGCAGACAGTGAAAAGGCAAGATTCTTCTAAGGCAAAGGTCCATCAAAGTTGTGACAAGAAAGAATCCAAGGTAAGCTTTGTTTGGGACCCATAAACAGTGTTTATATTGTGTGCATAGTGAAGTCCCTCTGAAGCCCTCAGTTTAATTTGTGTTATTGTTCATGTAGATTTAATGGCATCTGATGGTGATAAAATTGTCGTATTGGAAGACGAAAATATCGAAGAGAAACTGGAACAAAAGATGCTAGGTCATTGGATAAGGTAAGCCACGTATGCGTCTTGGCTAGAAAGAGTTAGGATCACGAAAATGAAATTGAGAAAGACATGGGAGTGGGTTCTCATGAAAATGAAATTGGAATAGGGAAAAATGAAAGGTATACTTGAAATTGAAACTGAGAAAGAGTGGAGTGGGTACACAAGATGTAATTGAGGATGTTGAAGGGCTAAATGTGTTTCATGACATAGATGTATATGAATTTGATGAGATTGAGTATCTGGTTGTTGAAGGAATTGATTTCAATTGTGTTCCTAAATGTCATAGATATGAAGGCAAAAGTGATATTATTGATGACATTGATATTATTGATGATATTGGGGCACATAATGGGAAATGCAAATTGTGCGGGAAGTCTGAGGATGTGTTTATCAGGAAGAGGATGCAAATAGTGATGATCAATGCTATGTGGTAGATGGTGTGTGCTTGGATACAGAAGAGAGTGTTGATTATGATGTTGAAGTGTGTGGTGAGGATGAAAGAAGTGACCATGAGGAGGAGGATTTGGCACTTGAATGAGATAATAAGCTTCCTGAAAAGGTCACTCATATCAAGTAACAAGCCATTGTTAAGCTTGACATGACATATGTGGATAAAGAAGAGCTATAGAGCACATTGGATAGGTATGGGGTAAAGAATGGTGTTAATCTAAGAGTTGTTAGAAATACCAAGAGCTTTAAAAGAGTGGTATGTGACGAGGGATGCCCATTTGTCTTCTTCGCCTCTAGGGTTGGGGTTTAAGTTAAAGACTTTGTGGGATGAACATGGCTGTGTTAGGATGTTTTAGAATAAAGAGCATCTGTTAAGTGGTTGGCTTCTCAGTTTAAGGAATAGGTAGAAGAGGTTCCCAAGTTCAAGATTGTTGAGATAAGGAAGGAGATTGAGAGAGTTTAAGGTGCATGTAACCCAAGTAAACATATCCAATGCGTCACCCTCAAAATTCATTGTTGTAATGTCAATTTTTAAGTCTTCTGGTGTTTGATAATAGCGAAAATATTTTTCCGCTTTCAGTATCCAACCTCGCGGATCACCACCTTCATACTTTGGAAACTCCACTTTCGAATAAGGTCGTTTTAAAGGATTCCTACTCCACCAAGGTGCTTCTCCATCATTCATCGTAAGTCTACCTGTTGTAACGACTTGATTCACCATGAACCATTATGGGCTCTTTTTGTTTCTTCAATGTATTAATCTCAGAATTCATCTTGTTCAGTTGCGTGAGTATGGCTATTAGTTGCTGCTGGTTGGGATCCGACTGCGGCTGTGAGGGTTGTTGGACCATGATAACAGCAGGATCACTCTGAGGATCAGGATTTGATGGCATTTCAGGGTTCTAATTTGGACGTAATGGAGAGTTATCTTCATAAGACGAAGTACGGGTGTTCACCATGGTGGATTACAAGTCCAAAAATCTTTTGCTCTGATACCAATTGATAGGATCTTAGCAGAATATGAGAGAAGAAATGAAAGAAAAGAGAACTCTAGAGCCAATATCTGAAATCTCTAGCCAATAGAACAATATAATCAGATTACAATACTTGTCTTTCTGAAACATAATACAAATGATAATATAATCCAGTCTGCATACTTCCTATAACTACCCATAACTGATATCTAAACTGCCATATAGATAGGATAAGAATAACTTCTAATAACTTCCTAAACTACCAAACAGATAAAATATTCAGTAACTACTCTATCTTATCTGAAATATGTTTTCTTTTCCTAGAATAAACTAATAAGGGATGTGGGATCCTAACAAATTTATTCACTGTGATCATTATATATGCTGGAATTTGTAGTAGTGGCTCAATCAATGATATGTTGTACATTTTAGATAAAATCAAACCTCTTTATTAACTCTTACATGTAGGACAAGAGATAATATGCTTATTTTGTTTTTACATTTAAAATTAAATATCTTTATTCTTTTTGGTTCAACGTGTTTGTTATCAGTTTATATGTTAGTTCTCGGTTCATATGTTTTGATGATAACAAGACTTGGAAAGGATTAAGGTTTTTAATCAGTGAAAGTGCAAAAGATAGAAGCTTACTCGAGCAAGTGATAACTTACTTGACCACATAAATGATTGCTCGGGCAGACTTCTTACTCAGCATGTTGAAAAGGTTACTCGAGCAAGTGTCATATTAATCCCTTTGTTCAAGACGTTGCAGGTCATTACTTGAGCACATCCAGAAGGCTGCTCGAGCACAGAAGATAGTTTACTCGAGCAAAGCCAACTTGTTACTCGAGCACGTTGCTTGAGCACAAATAAATGCTTACTTGAGCATGAATGATCTATGAATCTAATTTCTCTACTACAGATTTTTAATCGAGCAAGCTGAGAGCCTTACTCAAGCAGCCTACTCGAGCATAGTTTCTATGTTTAACTAATGAACTTTTTTACAGAGTTTACTTGAGCAACCAGGAGCACTTACTCGAGCACATGACCCTTAACATATCATTTGCTTCATTGACAAAAGTTACTCGAGCACTCCGAAGAACTTACTCGAGCATGGTACTCGAGTCGAGGTAAATTTCCACTCGAGTAAGCCTGTTTATAAACTCTCTCTTATGATTGCTCAAGCACGCATATGTTCTACTCGAGCAAGCTTGTCACAGGGAGTTCGTTCACTTCATCTTCTTCATGTTTGTTAATTTAAATGTATATGATTAACATCTAATTTTGTTTGAATACTACTCACTATTATCTGCAATGCTATTAATCATTTTACTAAGTGAGTTTCAAATTGTTAACAACGGATTTCGTGCAAATCATCAAAAAGTAACAAACGTGTCAGAAAATTAAATACGTTGCAAAAAATAGAGCATGCACATAGAATGGAATTCAGAGTAGATCAAATAATCATTGTCACAAACACCCATTCTGACAAAAGCGATAGCGAAAAATCAAATACTGACCAAGGGCATGTTGTATGAAGATTGTCGATAGCGATCCGAAAGCGACATATCCTTAAATCTTCAAATGATGATGGGCTGTGTGTAACGGAAGCCTTCCGTGTCTAATGGAACGATGAATTCTCTTAACAGCTAACTTGGAGCTTCATAACCAGTCATTAATGGTAACAACTATAAATATGAAAAGCATTCAATGTGAAACAACCTACCAAAACTACCAACACTAATATTCATTTATTACTCTCTGCTCAGTTTAACTTAGCGATATATCTTCAGATATCCTTTGTACTTCAGTGATTATAAATCCACTCTATAAGAAAGTTATTTCTTTGATTTATTATCTGTTAAATCTCAAGGTAGAGAAATGTAACATTCCAGAGAAATACCTATTTTATTATTAAATAAACATTCCACTATTCCCTTATTATATTATTCGGTGCACTATCAGGAGACAACTTGCAGATTCTCCACAATTCTTCCATTATTTTTGTAGACCATGTGACTATACCCCATTTGTTTAGCCACCCATATTTGTTTATTATATAATTCCAACACTTTCATATTGTCTTGACGTACTCATTCAGATGCATAAAACACCATGGTCCACTCCAATTCCAATTGATCATCTTCCCTTTCTTATTTTAATATTTTAAAGTGGTCCTACGTGAAACATTTTGCAAGACACCCCATGAGAATTTTATCTTCAGAAGAATAATTGTACATGCTAAACCCCCACTGTCCACGTGAATATCAAAGGATGACAGAACCAAGGGAGCAATAGATGGAATCTCCATACCTCACCTTATCTCCAGCATAATAATGCATATGCTCCACAAATTCTCTTGTGTCCAGCGAATTATGGGCCACGTACCCTCTCATTGGTTATTAAATCTATCTAGGCAGAACCATTTGCATAGTTTGCATCTGCTTATTTTGGCATCTGAGAGAGAGAGAGAGAACGTGAGTCAGAATATCAGTGGCAGAGAAGGCAGAGAGACAGTCCGAGAGTTTAAGTGAACACTGGGGAAAGAGTTTGTATGCCATCAGCAAACTAAGAGCTTGACTAAGGTAAGTTTTGGGACTCTTTCCTATGTGGTTATTATACGTTTGGAATAAAGAGAATTTTAGAATGTTGAAACTCTATTTTTGGAACTAAAACAGAGGTGAATGCATCAGGTTGCTACAGTAATCCCGTTAATGAACAGTGTTTTCACGTGTTACTGTAGCAGTTATTTTTGCTGTTGATGCACCAATGTTTAAGTAAAGCAAATCAAGGGAAAATAATCTCTTTTGAACATGAAATTTTTTGGACATATGGTACACATCCTAAAGTTTAAAATAAGTCAAAGAACACCATAATCCGATGTGTACAATGAGAGTTATGATTTTTCAAAGTTGGTCATAAAGATCTAGAAGTTCCAAGTGGTCAGCGAAGTATATTAATTAAACTGGGAATGATATTGGATTTTATGGCTATTAAAAATATTACTACATGAAAATAGACATGTTAAAGGTCATTTGGGTTTTTGAAACACCCCAAACGGAGTTCTGTGGAATTAATTGTGAATTTATGAAGTTCAGTCACTAATTCTGGAATTTACTGTACAAACCGAAAATAAAAGGAGTTTTCACAAACGATGGACTTCCAATTGAGAATAATGGTTTAGAGATTGTAGAAGTTGGAAAAGACTTATTTCTAGTAAGGAAGCTAGATATTTATTAAAGTAAATATTCATTATTATTGGAGATTTATTTGCATTATTGTTTATTTTAGGGTAATTTTGCCAATTGTACACCGGGAAAACTTACTGATATTTGTGAGCAACTGACAGGTAGTAACCTTAATCTTCATATGCCTTGTGTTACTTTGTATGTTTGATTTTTCCATGATTGTGGACCCGTGTCTCCTGAAAAGGGACATGCGTTTGGGTGCATTCAGAGTGGTCTGGGTTCATAGCCCAGCTACTGTATCTTTCCTGGCGCCGTGGATCCGGGGCTTGCTTTGTCGAGCAGTCCTGCGTTTGTTTTTAGGACATTTAGTCCTTCCGCAATTAACACTCTACATATGGTATGTTTATTTGTGTTATTGCGCGTTTGATATTGAATGCTGTATGATTTATATTTTTCCATGTTATGGTGACATACATGCATTGCATACACTTGTTATATGAGATTAATGGTTACTCTGGGATTCAAATGTGAATCCCAGACTTTTGTAAGGAATTTGGGAGTGCTTCTGAGCTGGTGCTAGGTGACAAGGGTAAGCGTGCGGAGCAGAATTGAGCTGGAAGTAATTTTAAAATTGGAACTTTATTTTGGACTGCTCGGATGACTGTATTACTAATATTTTGGCCATTGAGTAATTTATCTGGGATGACTGTATGCTAATACCTTGATGATAACCTCCATCTACTGCACTTTAATTTATCAGTATGTTTGTCCAAACGAGAATGTGCTCTGTTGCTTACGCTCTGATACAAGACGTAAATAACCTGGGATTGAACTTTAAGGTAAAAGATTATAAAAAGAAAAAGAGGTTTAAGTTAAGGGCCCACACTACCCGTCACCCGAAAGGGGGAGACCGGTAGGTGTGTTACAATTTTTGGTATCAGAGCACGGTTTGGACAATACTGATAAATAAAGAAACTGATATTAGTACATTGGTTAATGGAATAGGAATTATTAGCTAGGTTAATTATCATTCCATGGTTATATATGTTGAGATAATAGTTTGTGGGAATAATATATTCTTTCGTTGTATGAAGCTTAATAATGGCAAGAGGGAGAGGACCTGGAAGGCCTAGGCGAGAGCCAGAGGCAGCAATACCTAACCCTCAAAACAATAATAATTTGTTGCAAGAGTTAATAGGGTTGGTCCGAGAGCAAGGGAACCGGATGCAAGAGATGCAAACAGAGATAAATGAGATCAGGGCTCGTCAAAACCAGAGTTCAGAGGAACGTGAGACTGAGGTGGAGAATGGTAACAACACTAACAATAGTAATGATCAGGAAGGGTCTCAGATGGGACAGCAGAATAATGAGGCAACAGTCTACTGGGTATCTGAATTTTGTAAACAACAGCCACCAATTTTTCGGGGCAGACAAGATGCAGCAGAAGATTGGATTCTCCGTCTCGAGAAAATTTTTCAAGTACTAGGGTGCCCAGAAGAAAGGAAGGCAGAATTGGCTATCTATAAGCTTGAAGGAGACGCTGATCGATGGTGGCGCAATATGGAGCTAACTCTACGTGCTCAAAATGTTCCTATTACTTGGGAGCTATTCCAAAGGAAGTTTAATGACCAGTACCATCCTCCTTCCATCCGTATCATTAAGGAATCAGAATTTTTGACTATCAAGCAAGGAGATGGCGAATCTTTTGAAGATTATTATGCTAGATTTACTCGTCTGTCTCGCTACTCCACCTATCATAAGGACCCTAGGGCTGAAAGTAGTTTAGCAGATGTCTTGGTTCGTGGTCTAAAATTTGAGATCAGAGAAAGGCTTATAGCCAGGCAATTTCATGAATTGAGCCAAGCTGCAGAAGAATGCAGGATTGTGGAGCGAAATCTGAGGGAATTATATGCTACCAGGGAACCTACTCCTAACAGTGACACTAATCGTGGAAGCTCTTCCCAGAAAAGGAAAGGGCCATGGAATAAAAACCGTGGCAATGGCAAGAAACCTTCTCGACCTGGTCATCAGAATTATAGGAGACCTGCAGAGCCTCAGTTATGTAATAAGTGTGGTAAGACCCACCTTGGTACTAGTTGCAGTGGGCAGGTAATCTGTTATGCTTGTCATAAGCCTGGACATTATAGTCGTGAGTGCCCTCAGCGAGCTGTTGAGAAGAGGCCCCAAAATCAGGGCCGTGTATTTGCTATGACACGTGATGATGCCCGCAGATCACCTGAGTTAGTTCAAGGTACCATCTTACTCCGTGGTATTATGTTACATGCATTATTTGATTCTGGTGCCAGTCACTCATTTATTGCATATGATTGTGCTAAGCGTATGAACTTGAGCATTTATAAATTACCGTATGATTTGATTGTGTCGACCCCACTCGGAGTCAAATCTAGGACTGCAGATGTATGTTTAAATTGTGTTGTGGTGGTTGATGGATTCGAGTCAACTGTGGACTTGATCTGTCTGCCATTACGGGGTATTGATGTGATTTTGGGATTAAATTGGCTAATAGCCAATAATATTGTATTGGACTTCGGCAATAGAAGGATTATACGTCCTGATCAACAGCAGAGTCACGATGCCAAAACAAGTCTTAGTTTTCTTTCAGCTACGAAGGCGGCGCAATACATTAAACAAGGATGCCAAGGGTATATAGTGTTCTTTTCAGTACAGGCAGAATCAGAACCTTCTCTGGAAGGCATACCAGTGGTGAACGAATTCCCAGACGTGTTCCCTGATGATATCATGGGTTTGCCACCACAGAGAGAAGTAGAGTTTACAATTGAAGTCATGCCCGGTACAGGTCCGATTTCTAAACCACCTTACCGTATGGCACCCAATGAGATGGTTGAATTGAAGAAGCAGATCGAGGAATTGCTGGAAAAGGGATTCATTCGCCCCAGTGTTTCACCTTGGGGAGCTCCAGTCTTATTCGTGAAAAAGAAGGATGGCAGTTTAAGACTCTGTATTGACTACAGGGAATTGAATAAGGTGACAGTGAAGAATAAGTATCCTCTTCCCAGGATCGATGATTTGTTAGATCAACTATCTGGTTCTAGTATATTTTCAAAAATTGATTTACGTTCGGGCTACCATCAGCTGCGAGTTAAAGCTGAGGATATTCCGAAGACAGCTTTTAGAACCAGGTATGGGCATTACGAGTTTCTGGTGATGCCGTTTGGCTTGACCAATGCTCCTGCTATCTTTATGGATTATATGAACAGAATCTTTCGGCCATATCTGGATCAATTCGTTGTCGTGTTCATTGATGACATATTGATATATTCCAAAAACCGGGAGGAACATGAAAGACATTTGCGACTCGTTTTAAGCATTTTAAGAGAGAAGAAACTCTATGCAAAGCTTAGTAAATGTGAATTTTGGCTAGAAGAGATTAAATTTTTGGGTCATGTGGTTTCAAAATACGGTGTTTCAGTAGACCCTAGTAAAGTGGAAGCAGTACTGAGCTGGAAAAGACCTGAAACTGTCACTGAGATTCGCAGTTTCTTGGGATTAGCCGGGTATTATCGTCGGTTCATACAGAATTTTTCTCGGATAGCATCGCCATTGACGAAGCTCCTGAGAAAGAACCAGTCTTTTGTGTGGGACGATCGTTGTGAGGAGAGCTTCCGGATACTGAAGGAGAGGTTGACGACGGCACCTGTATTAATTATCCCAGATCCGAGTCAGACCTATGTGGTCTACACTGATGCGAGTTTACAGGGATTGGGATGTGTCCTGATGCAGCAGGGCAGAGTTGTAGCGTATGCCTCTCGTCAGTTGAAGCCTCACGAGATGAACTATCCTACACATGATCTGGAGCTTGCGGCGATTGTGTTTGCTTTGAAAATGTGGCGACACTATCTGTACGGTACCATTGTTGAGCTGTACTGCGACCACAAGAGCCTCAAGTATCTGTTTGATCAGAAAGAGCTCAATATGAGGCAACGAAGATGGATTGAGTTGTTAAAAGACTATGACTTGGAGATCAATTACCATCCAGGTAAAGCTAATGTTGTCGCGGATGCGTTAAGCCGAAAGACTGTGCAGGTAGCATCTATGATGATACAAGAGTATAAATTGTTAGAGGATTTCAGAGATTTGAACGTGTCAGGCCAAACCCTTGTAAATAGGAATGCGGATTACAGAGTTCATTTGGCTAATCTCCTTGTTAGTCAAGAGGAGAATAATCTGAGCGCAGAAATAGAAGAAGCACAAAGGCAGGATAAACTAGCAACATCCATTCGAGAGAAAATTACTCGAGGGGAAGCAATAGATTACGATATCTCATCGAACGGTTTGATTCGATTCAAGAAACGAATTTATGTACCGTCTAGTGGTGATTTGAGACAGAAGATTCTAGACGAAGCTCACAAGAGCAGGTACACAATTCATCCAGGCGCAGTCAAGATGTATCATAATTTGAAGTCACAATTTTGGTGGCCTAGAATGAAGAATGAAATATCAGAGTATGTGGCTAGATGTTTGACTTGCCAGAAGGTCAAGATTGAGCATAAACGTCCTCCTGGACTTTTGCAGGGATTAGAAATTCCTGAATGGAAATGGGAGCATATAACTATGGATCTAGTAGTAGGCTTACCCAGGATCAGGCATTTGGATGCAATATGGGTAATAGTTGATCGACTCACTAAGTCCGCACATTTTCTTCCTATCAGTGTCAATTATTCCTCTGAAAAGCTAGCAGACATTTATATTCGGGAAATAATTAGACTTCATGGTACACCTAAGAGTATTATCTCTGACAGAGATCCTCGGTTTACTTCCCGATTCTGGCAAGCGTTACAAGAAGCAATGGGGACAAGGTTAAAACCTAGTACGGCTTATCACCCCCAAACTGATGGACAGTCAGAAAGAACTATCCAAACATTGGAAGATATGTTGAGAGCCTGTGCCTTAGATTTCAAGGGCAGTTGGGATCAACATTTGCATTTAGTCGAGTTTGCCTACAACAACAGTTATCATTCCAGCATACAGATGGCTCCATACGAGGCACTATATGGGAGAAAATGCAGATCACCTATTTGCTGGACAGAGTTGTCGGAGAGGAAGCTGTTCGGACCAGAGCTAGTGAATGAGACGTCTGAGAAGATCAATTTAATCCGAAAAAGACTCCTTGCAGCCCAAAGTAGACAAAAGAGTTATGCAGATAAGAGAAGAAGATCTCTCGAGTTTGAGGTAGGTGATCATGTGTTCTTGAAGATATCTCCTGTTACAGGAGCAGGAAGAGCTATCAAACGCAAAAAGTTAAGTCCTCGTTACATTGGACCTTTTCAGATTTTGGCCAAACGAGGACCAGTAGCTTATCAGTTAGCATTGCCACCTAATTTGAGTAGGTTGCATGATGTTTTCCATGTCTCTCAACTGAAGAAATATCAACCAGATCCGGAGCATGTCCTTGAGTATGAGAATATTGAGGTACAGGATAATCATACGTTCGTAGTAGAGCCTAAAGAGATTATCGATTATCAGGAGAAGCAGCTCAGGCGTAAAAAGATTCCTTCTGTGAAGGTGGTTTGGAAGGGATTATCTCCTAGAGAAGCGACGTGGGAGACAATTGAGGATATGAAGAAGCGATATCCAGAGTTTATGTCTAGGAATATGGAAAATAGAAAAGCAAATTTCGAGGACGAAATTTATTTTACGGGGGGAGAAATGTAACATTCCAGAGAAATACCTATTTTATTATTAAATAAACATTCCACTATTCCCTTATTATATTATTCGGTGCACTATCAGGAGACAACTTGCAGATTCTCCACAATTCTTCCATTATTTTTGTAGACCATGTGACTATACCCCATTTGTTTAGCCACCCATATTTGTTTATTATATAATTCCAACACTTTCATATTGTCTTGACGTACTCATTCAGATGCATAAAACACCATGGTCCACTCCAATTCCAATTGATCATCTTCCCTTTCTTATTTTAATATTTTAAAGTGGTCCTACGTGAAACATTTTGCAAGACACCCCATGAGAATTTTATCTTCAGAAGAATAATTGTACATGCTAAACCCCCACTGTCCACGTGAATATCAAAGGATGACAGAACCAAGGGAGCAATAGATGGAATCTCCATACCTCACCTTATCTCCAGCATAATAATGCATATGCTCCACAAATTCTCTTGTGTCCAGCGAATTATGGGCCACGTACCCTCTCATTGGTTATTAAATCTATCTAGGCAGAACCATTTGCATAGTTTGCATCTGCTTATTTTGGCATCTGAGAGAGAGAGAGAGAACGTGAGTCAGAATATCAGTGGCAGAGAAGGCAGAGAGACAGTCCGAGAGTTTAAGTGAACACTGGGGAAAGAGTTTGTATGCCATCAGCAAACTAAGAGCTTGACTAAGGTAAGTTTTGGGACTCTTTCCTATGTGGTTATTATACGTTTGGAATAAAGAGAATTTTAGAATGTTGAAACTCTATTTTTGGAACTAAAACAGAGGTGAATGCATCAGGTTGCTACAGTAATCCCGTTAATGAACAGTGTTTTCACGTGTTACTGTAGCAGTTATTTTTGCTGTTGATGCACCAATGTTTAAGTAAAGCAAATCAAGGGAAAATAATCTCTTTTGAACATGAAATTTTTTGGACATATGGTACACATCCTAAAGTTTAAAATAAGTCAAAGAACACCATAATCCGATGTGTACAATGAGAGTTATGATTTTTCAAAGTTGGTCATAAAGATCTAGAAGTTCCAAGTGGTCAGCGAAGTATATTAATTAAACTGGGAATGATATTGGATTTTATGGCTATTAAAAATATTACTACATGAAAATAGACATGTTAAAGGTCATTTGGGTTTTTGAAACACCCCAAACGGAGTTCTGTGGAATTAATTGTGAATTTATGAAGTTCAGTCACTAATTCTGGAATTTACTGTACAAACCGAAAATAAAAGGAGTTTTCACAAACGATGGACTTCCAATTGAGAATAATGGTTTAGAGATTGTAGAAGTTGGAAAAGACTTATTTCTAGTAAGGAAGCTAGATATTTATTAAAGTAAATATTCATTATTATTGGAGATTTATTTGCATTATTGTTTATTTTAGGGTAATTTTGCCAATTGTACACCGGGAAAACTTACTGATATTTGTGAGCAACTGACAGGTAGTAACCTTAATCTTCATATGCCTTGTGTTACTTTGTATGTTTGATTTTTCCATGATTGTGGACCCGTGTCTCCTGAAAAGGGACATGCGTTTGGGTGCATTCAGAGTGGTCTGGGTTCAGAGCCCAGCTACTGTATCTTTCCTGGCGCCGTGGATCCGGGGCTTGCTTTGTCGAGCAGTCCTGCGTTTGTTTTTAGGACATTTAGTCCTTCCGCAATTAACACTCTACATATGGTATGTTTATTTGTGTTATTGCGCGTTTGATATTGAATGCTGTATGATTTATATTTTTCCATGTTATGGTGACATACATGCATTGCATACACTTGTTATATGAGATTAATGGTTACTCTGGGATTCAAATGTGAATCCCAGACTTTTGTAAGGAATTTGGGAGTGCTTCTGAGCTGGTGCTAGGTGACAAGGGTAAGCGTGCGGAGCAGAATTGAGCTGGAAGTAATTTTAAAATTGGAACTTTATTTTGGACTGCTCGGATGACTGTATTACTAATATTTTGGCCATTGAGTAATTTATCTGGGATGACTGTATGCTAATACCTTGATGATAACCTCCATCTACTGCACTTTAATTTATCAGTATGTTTGTCCAAACGAGAATGTGCTCTGTTGCTTACGCTCTGATACAAGACGTAAATAACCTGGGATTGAACTTTAAGGTAAAAGATTATAAAAAGAAAAAGAGGTTTAAGTTAAGGGCCCACACTACCCGTCACCCGAAAGGGGGAGACCGGTAGGTGTGTTACAAGAAACCCTAAGTGTGGGTGTAATGATTACAACTTGTAATGGGAAGTGAATCATAGTGAGAGGATTATTTCAAGAAATAGAGTGTGTTATTGTGAAAGTGATAATGGAAATCCTAGAGTGTTTGAGGATTGGACGTAGGTCAAGAGATTAGATTGACCCAGTATAAATTTTCTGTGTCCTTTATTCTTTTATCCTCGCCTTGTCAATTTCTTTTTCAAGTCTAGTTGCAAAGTTTTTTTAAATCGCCCAATCACCCCCTTTTAGGTAATATTTCATTGTCACAACAAAGGGGGAAGGAGGCATTTTAATGGAGGGGAGAGGAAGTGAGTAATTTTAATATTACCTCGTTTGCATTGATCAAAAGGGAAGGGAGGGAAGGAATTTTATGTTACCTTGTTTGGTTCAAGAGAGGAGAGGAGGTAAAATATTCTTATATGGACAACTTTGCCCTTATAATTATAATTATATGATTATAATATTTATAGTTATAAGGAATTATATTTCTATTTATAAATATTTAAATATTTAAAATTATATATATTATAATTATAAATATAATATTTTATAAAATATTATAATAATACATATAACTATAAATTTGTACAGAGAGGCGTTACTAGAGGGAGTTAAGGTTGAAACTTTTCTTTTCTTGGTTTAAAAAAAAAAGGATTGTTGGGTTACTATTGCTTGCCCACGAACATAGAGAGGTTGATGAAAGTAAAGGTGAAGGTCGTGGTTGGAAGGTTGCCAGAAAATGAGTTTTGAATGTTGGAGAGTTAAAGATGGAGATTTGGAAGGAGGGGGGTAGAGGAAGAAGCAAGGGGTATAATAGTCAACACATGACAAAATATTGCCCCTCCCCTCTAAATCCCCTAAATTTATTGCTCCCCTCTTAAAAATTTTCAAATGCCAAACAAGGAGAGGGGAAGAAAATCCCTCCCTGCCCCTCCATTTCCCTTCCTTCCGCTCAAACAAAACAAACCTTACTGTATGATTATGTTCATTGGAAATTTCTCATATCTCTATCCCCAGATTTTATTTTTGTCCTAGCAGACCACTCTCTATCACACTCGTCACTCTTTGTCTCTCCATCGTGGGGCATGGGACCACTTCTTTAGTATAAGATGATCATTGTTCTTGTTTTACAGATTTTGTCAATGTGAGACAGAGCTGAAGCCTCTAGGTGAATTTTTGTGACTCTGTATTTGAACTTGTTTATCACTTTCACTTTTCTCCATTATAGATCATTGATGAACTAATGTAAATGGAAGCGTATGCATGTTCCTCTACATCTGCTAGTGTTTTTTTTCTTTGCTTTATTGACTATAAATTTTGTTGGATTTTCCTTTTCCATTCCATAATTCTTTTGTTATTGATTGTGTTCATGATATCATATCATACTACTACAAAACAGGGCTACAGCGTCCTATTTTTTGCATATTAGATGTCTTTTTTTTGTGGGACGCCTATCTAGGGGACGCAGTAGGTAAAATTTACGGCGTCTAATTTTTAAAATTAGACTCCATAAGTTCTCACTTACGACGTCTAATTTTAATAATTAGACGCCTTAAGTACAACATAAAATGAGCTTTCAAAGTATACTTAAGACGTCTAATTATTAAAATTAGACGCCGTAAGTGAGGACTTACGGAGTCTAATTTAAAAATTAGACTCCGTAAGTCCTCACTTGCGGCGTCTAATTTTAATAATTAGATGCCGTAAGTCCACTTTTTTCAAAAAAAAAAGATCTAAACGCCATCACAGATCAGGATTCAAAACCATAAAAAATATTTTAAAAAACGCTTAAAAGCTACGGTAAGGGAAAATAAAAAAAGTAGGAGCAGAGACAGAAGGAAATGTTAGAATACTATTATAGATCTAAACATAGGTTTTATTATAGCATTTCAACAATGAGTTACCCAAGTTATCAAACATAGGCACAATAGAAATAGATTTTGTACACTTATGCCACATATAATTTGATGCAGAACAATAGGTGAAAAGGAGCAAGGGGAGGGCAAAGGAAGAGAAAGGAAGTTGGGAGAGAAAACTGACAAAATCCTGGGACAAAATGACTAGCCAAGACCTATATCAAATCAAGATTGAAACCTTATAGCAATCTTGTAACACATTAAATATAGAAATGGAAAAACTCTATTACACTAAAAAAAAATGTCCAAAATACCCGCAAATATAGTATTGACTCTGATTTTGTTCTTTCTACCCGCCTCAAAAGCAAGCACCTGAAAGAACATACAGTTATATAAAATTTCAAACATCCAGAGGCAAGGAGGAAATAGACAAACAAGAAAATAGAATAATTCCAAGCAAGTCAATGTGCAGTAGTGAAATCCCAAAAATAGATTAACTAAGCAGTCACATTAACTAATTATTTTTGACAAGCATACTCATTAAGTCCAGTCTTAGAGTTTATGCTTACTCCTAGCAAGAACTGTAACCTGAGATGATAAAGAGACAAACAACAAGGTGAATGACTAATTAGTAATATCAGACCTCCCTGCGAAAAAGCAAGTTAAGTGAACAGAAATAAGCTTTCCTTAGTGAATCCAAGCAATTTTTATCCAGACTCTGCAAGTGTATAGCAGTATACATCAGAGGGAAAGCTAAGAAAAAATTAATAAATATGTAAATGCAAGATGTTAAAGTTAACCTTTAAATGCTGTAGAAGTCATGCATATCTCCTGCATTTGTAGTGCAAGTCTGCATGATCAGGCCTCTTCAACTTTCCACGTTGTTTAAAGCAATCAGGCCAAGATGTAAATAAATTTCCAAGACTTCAAAATATCCGATTTTACAAGGAGTTTAAATCAATAGTACTAAGAGATATAACTTTTATCACTTATCATGAAATCCACCAGACTAGCAAAATAATATCTCAAGAACTTTGAAGCTTTCCTGACAAAGGTAGATTTTAACTTTTCAAGTTCCGCACGCTTTTCTCTTATCTGATGGAGTAGAAAGAAGTAACTAAGTAAGGAACCCCCATCACAACAGATAATGTTAGGTCCCATGCATATAAAAAGTATCTATACAGCAACAGCACTATATTGGCCTCGTGATGACAAAATTCTCTTGGGATCAATTTCAGGTGAAAGGTGACAAGAGTGAAATTATATCACAAATCAATGGGTTAGATAATGAACAAACTGCCATAAGATCTGTAATAAACATTTCTTAATCTTTGCAAATATTGATTCTGCAGTAATCTTGACCCCTATGATTACTTACTCCTCTTAAACTCTTGCTAGTTACACGTTACATATATATTCATGCACGTGTGCCAGATCACATGAACATCAGCTTTCAAATCTAAAATTCCACTTCAAAAATTGAATTTTAGATAGAAACTAAAAGCAAGCTAGAGAAAATACAGCTCTCATATTTGCAAAAGCAGGACACAGATAAGGCACCTCAAGTAAAATTTTTTGCAATTGTAGAATTAGTGGCACGTTGCATCCGGATAGGGCTGATACATGGACAATTTGTGGCATAAAGCAAAAGAAGTTAATCTCAATAATATAGTAATCCCGTGACAAAATTACCTTAAGAATTCAACGATAAGTGGTTCAAACAATTTAGAAAGCAGATAAACTAGGAAACAAACCAATAAACTTCAATGGATAAAGCGTCGATCACCCGGTAAAAGTGATTTAAAGACAGAAAAAGAAAAAATAATTGAAGAACAATAACGACTGGTGAAATCGACGAAAGGGTAAAAAATAAGTAGGGTATTCGAGAAGGATGAGTTGGGCAAGAAAAGGGGGACCTTTCGTCGGGCTTTGGCAGCATCAATACGGCAAGATCTTCGAAAAGCTTCAATGGCATCCCTTTGATTCTTAGCCTCTTGTTGAGCCTTTCTTTCCTTCTCGACTTCCAACCGGGCCTTCTCCATCCACTGCCTCTGCTCTCTTTCTAGTCTTTCTTTCGCTCTTCGCAGTTCAAAATCCATCCCTCCTTCTCTGTCTCTCTTGGATTGCTTTGGCCTTTCAGGATCAATGCGTTAAACGAAATGGTAGCTTTGTGTCGATGAAGAAACGTTTGCGAAGCTCGTCTCTATATTTGTTAGGAAGAAGGGAACTTTGTCTCTATCTATCACTTCATAGGATTGTACTTGTTATGGTGAAGGACTAAATGCAAAAAATTTGACTCCAGACTACGTTGGTCGTCGGTGTCGCTAGGATAGTGCTCGTCGTTATTGCGGTTAGGGCTCGAAGTCACCGTCGCCGCTGGTTAGGGATCTTCCCATGGCACTCATGGTCCAGGGAGAAAGTCGTGGACCAGCAGTAAGGGTTGAGCAGAAATGAGAAATGAGAATGAGAATCGACAGAGAAAGGAGAAAGCACGGGGGAGAAATTTGGGGAAAAAGGGTTTTTACGGGAAAAATTTTTCTAGGTCGACACTATGGCGTCTAAATACGTTACTTAGACGTCAAAACTATGTGTATTTGCGCCAAATAATTCACTTATCACGTTTTGGCGGGCAAAATTTTCCTTTTTTGGTGTCCTAAATATTTATTAGGACGCCATAAGGACATTTTCTCCGTCCTAAAAAATAAAAGGATGTCTAATATATCAAACTTTCTCCAAATATTTACAAAATTGTCACTGCCTCCACATTTTACTTCCTATTTTAAAAATTGGACGTCCTTTTAGGAAGTAAAAACCATATTCTGTAGTAGTGTCATATGTGGTCTTAAAAAGGAGAAAAACTCATAACAGTGTTAAACCAAACAAACATTCGTTATTTTGGTCCTAAATTGGTCATGGGGATGATGACGTGGACATTAAGTTGTTTAATTTTTCTACATGTGGCAGCTTGCACAATTGATCTAATTTCACAAATCAGGGAATCATGTTAATGCTGAAAAGGGTCAAACCCTAATTTCATAAATTAGAGAGCAAATTTGAGAGGCAATGTGAGCAAAATAAGAACAAGAATCACCTCATGAATAGAATTTTGAGAACTTTCATGCAAGTGTGCAACAAGAAGGGTTTCATGAAGTAGCATTATGGTCTGACTGAGGGAGAGAGCCAAAAAGCGGGATTCTTCTTAGGAAAAGGTCCATCGATGTCGCACCCAGAAGGAATCCGAGCTAATCTTCGTCTGGGACCCATAGATGGATTTTATATTGTGCATATAGTAGTTTAAATTTATATTGAGAAAGATAGAGGAGTGGGTACACAATATGTAATAGTGGACATTGAAGGACTAAATGTGTTTCATGACAGAGACGTAGATGAATTTGATGAGATTGAGTATCTGGGTGTTGAAGGTTGATAGGGCAAAACTTTAAAGCCTAAAAACTCCGCAAATGCACGGGTCGTATCAAGTAATAAAGTGTTAAGAAAGATATCGTTCCCACAAGGACTTAGTACCCACAATTGTTAGTTCTCAGAGTGTTTTGATGATCACTGACAATTGTAAACAATAGTGGAAAGATTTGACAAGT
The DNA here is from genome assembly GCA_034222035.1 of Acacia crassicarpa. Classification (NCBI taxonomy): domain Eukaryota; kingdom Viridiplantae; phylum Streptophyta; class Magnoliopsida; order Fabales; family Fabaceae; genus Acacia; species Acacia crassicarpa. The sequence goes on from JAWXYG010000005.1 coordinate 13,215,312, forward strand.
CAAGGATGTTTAAAACTCATGATTTTTCTATCTGTCAAAATAGAACTCGAGCCTATGAGTGATGAACTCGAGCCTGTATTTAACAGAAAGCATGAACTTGCAAAACCAAAGTTCAAACTTGAGACTAAACCTGAAGTTTATAATTAAACCTTTGAAAGTTCGCATGAACTCGAGCCTATAACTGTTGAACTCGAGCCTATGTTTAACAGAAAGCATAAACTTGTCAAACCAAAGATCAAACTTGAGACTGAACCTGAAGTTCAAAATTAAATCCTTGAAAGTTTGAGTGAACTCGAGCCTACCATTTAATGAACTCGAGTTCGCCATTGACAAAGTTTTTTTAACTTTTGAAAACCTATTACAAACTCTAAACCTCTACTCAAACCTCAAGTTTGAAAAAGTTCAAAGAAGATATTAAGTAAAAGAACTCGAGCCTGTCATGATGAACTCGAGTTCATCCTTGGCAGGACAAGTTTGTTTAAACTTGAAAACAGAACATTGTCTATAAACTGGAGCCTAAACTCTTCAGACTCGAGCCTAGTTTTGACCGAGAGCCTTCAGAATATTTTAGAGAGAACTAAACTCGAGCCCAAGCTTCTCAAACTCCAGTTCAAAAGTTCCAGAGAGTAATTAGCCATTTTCAAAAGTTTCAAACTCGAGCCCACTTGTCTTAAACCTCCAGTTTGTTTTATGTTAACCCTTTTTGAAGTTCTCTAAGTAAAGAGAACTCGAGTTCATCATTAACGAACTCGAGTTCGTGTTCTTACAAACCTCAGGTTTACACACAAACCTCCAGTTTGATTTTGACAGAACCGAATTCTCAAAATGAATAAAGGCCGAACTCGAGCCTAACATTATGAACTCGAGTTCAGACCTCCAGAACAGAAAAACGCATTTAAACTCTGATATGTCAAATTTGATTCTTTCTTCATGTTTCAAGTTACCCATTGAATCTAATCATTATATCTATCTCTTATATATGTAAGTGAACTGTTCTAACAAGTTTATTTATGAGATAACAGAAAGAATTTGAATTAGACAGAGATTCAATTGGAGCAACACTTTATGCAACTTGGATTATTTTATCTTATCCTTCAAGACAAGATTAAATGCATGACAGGTTGGCATTACAGACAGTACAATCACCTCTGAAGAAAGCCAAACGTGATTATTCTAAAAACAGAATGTCATGGGCCACCAATATTCAAATGCAAAAGCTACAAACACCCAAATCTGGAAAGTAGCAACAGAATATTACCCATCAGCTTCTGCAGTACCTTTACACATGGAAGAACACTCACAACAGTCACATTTTCGAATGGGAACAAGCTTCAGTGGATTATTAACGTTCAAATGATTCAAACAATTATAAATGACTGAGGAACTGAAGCCAAACAGACACAACTGATGAACAACTACTCTACTCGAAAATAATCATCCTGAGTTGTTCTTTTCATTAGGTTGTATCTTTGATACATTGTACTTCAGTATTTATCTTATCTACTCTTTGAGAGAGTCTTTCTTGTAATCATTCATTGATTGAGATAACCACAAGTCAGGGGACTTGGTGGTTGGGAGTATTGATTGCATCTTGTAAGGGGGAGTGAGTTCTAGTGAGAGAACTACTCTGAGTACAGAGATTGTAATCAAGTCTTGTGAAGTTAGTGGATTGAAAATCCCAAGTGAGGCTTGGGGACTGGATGTAGGTCAGAGAAAAGGCCGAACCAGTATAAATTGATCCGTGCAAAGCTTCTCTACTCCTCTCTTCATTTATCCTCTGCTTTAACTTGCCCAAAACAGAGCCAAGTCTCTAAAATTTTATAGATACCCAATTCACCCCCCCTCTTGGGTATCAAGGTCCATTCTTTCATTTGGTATCAAAGCCAGGTCTTCTCAAGAGAGTCTAACAGCTCGAGAAGGATCATTATGGAAGGAATTCTTCCCGATGGAGCCTCTATCAACAGACCACCTGGTTTCAATGGAGAGCACTACTCATTCTGGAAAGCCAAGTTCAAAGTCTTTGTCATGGCTACTGAATATGGACTATGGAGAGTATTTGAAAGAGGAGATTACACTCCTACAACTATGGAAGATGGTGTGAGAATTCCAAAGCTTGAAGAGGAATATGATGACAATGATCGAAGGAACATCACACTCAACAGTAAGGCAGTTCTACTTCTCCAAAGTGCATTAAGTCAACAAGAATACTTCCGGATTTGCACACTTCCATCTGCAAAGCATATGTGGGATGCACTAGAAATTGCTCATGAAGGGACAGCAGGTGTAAAGCAAAATCGTGTAAACACCCTCATGACAGAATATGATCTCCTTAGAATGAAGTCCGGCGAATCCATTGGTGAATTTCAACTTCGTTTCACTCATCTCATAAATCAACTTGCTGCACTTGGTAAAGACTATGATCAGTCAGTCCAAGTAAGAAAAATTCTCAATGTTCTCAACAAGGAATGGGAGGCCAAAGTCACAGCAATAGAAGAAGCTAGAGGAGAATCAATGACTTCTGTGGCTGCTCTATTTGGTAGCCTCTCAGAATATGAAGCAAAAATCAAGTTCAAGAAAGGACTTGACGAGGTACATGGGAAAAGCAAGGGATTGGCTCTTAAAACAGCCAAGGAAGCAAGAGATTCTGATAATGAAGAAGATGAGGAAGATGAAGATGAAGAAATCGGTATGTTGGTCAGGCGCTTCAAGAAATACTTCAAGAGAGACCAAGGATTCAAAAGGTTTCAGAAAGGAAGCTCAAGTCATGAAACAAAGAAACCAATCATCTGTTATGAGTGCCAAAAGCCTGGACACATCAAGTCTGAATGTCCTTTGCTGAACAACACCAACAAAGAGAAGGACAAAAAGAGCTTCAGCAAGTATAAAAAGAAAGCATACATTTCAAGCATATGGGGTGATAGCTCTTCAGATGAGGATGAAGAGGTTGAAGATGAAAAGGCAAACATATGCCTAGTAGCTCAAGAACAACAAGATGATGATGAGGTATATGACTCAAAACCTTCCTATGATGAACTTGTTGATGAATATTATCTTGTGCAAAAGGAATTTGAGAAACTCGCAGAAAAATACTTAGCTTTGAAAAGGAAAAATATCACTCTTGAACTACAAATTGAAAAACTATCTTCTTCTAAAATTTTGATTTGTCAGGAATGCCCTGAATTAAAACAGAAGAATGTACATCTTACAAAAGCACTTGAAACATTTACTAAGGGCAGTGAAATGCTTAATGTAATTTTGAAACAACAAAGATTTGTAAATGATAGGTCAGGTATTGGTTACAAACCAAATTCTGATAAGAAGAAAGGTAAAAAGAAGAGTGGTCAAAAATCTTACATGAACTACTTTACAAAAACAGTTCACTCCTCAAATCCCTTTGCACATTGTGATTATTGCAATAGGAAGGGCCATTCAACTTCATCTTGTTTTCATAAGAGGGAAGGAAAAATTAAACCTATAGGAAACTATAAATGGGTACCAAAAGGAACTTATGTTCTCAAGGTGCAAGCTAACCCAAAAGGACCCAAGAAAAGTTGGGTACCTAAAACTTGATCCCATTGTGATTTGCAGGTTTGTCTTAGAGCATCAAGACCCAACAAATGGTATATTGATAGTGGATGCTCAAGACACATGACTGGTGATAAAACCAAATTTCTTACAATTAAACCAAAAGATGGTGGTAGAGTCACCTTTGGAGGAGACCAATCAGGAAAGATTGCTGGCATTGGTGAGATTGGAAGTAGTGATGGTCCACTCATCAAGGATGTCTATCTAGTAGAAGGATTGTGTCACAATCTCCTAAGTGTGAGCCAAAGCACTGATAAGGGTAACTTAGTTATCTTTGATTCTGATGAATGCTTTATTGTCAAAAAGGATTTGATTCCCATAGAAAATTTGAAAACTAAAGCCTTGTTTAGAGCACCTAGAGATGGCAATTGTTATACACTTAACCTCTCTAGTAATACCTCCGTGTCAGAAAAATGTTTTGTAAGTAACTTGGATGAAAGTTGGTTATGGCACAAAAGATTAGCTCATGTGAACATGTCTCAACTTGACAAGTTGCTGAAAAAGGATTTGGTTATTGGTATTCCAAAATTGAATTTCAAAAATGATAAGATATGTGATGCTTGCCAAAAAGGAAAACAAACCAAATCATCCTTTAAAACGAAGAATGAGATTTCTACTACCAGACCCCTTCAATTACTTCATATGGACTTAGTTGGACCAGCTAGAGTTAGAAGTCTTGGTGGAAATTTATACACTTTGGTCATAGTTGATGATTATTCTAGATTCACATGGACAATTTTCTTATCATCTAAAGATGAAACATTTGATCAATTTGTTGTATTTGCCAAGAAGGTCCAGAACGAGAAAGGTTTTTCAATTTCAGGTATACGAACCGACCATGGTGGAGAATTTGAGAACAACGCCTTTGCTGAGTTCTGTGACAACACGGGGATTGATCACAACTTTTCAGCACCAAGGACACCACAACAGAATGGTGTTGTGGAGAGAAAGAACAGAATACTCACTGAGATGGCAAGAGCAATGTTGAGTGAAAACAACACATCACAAGTATTTTGGGCTGATGCCATGAGCACTGCATGCTATATCTCCAATAGAGCTTACTTAAGGAAGAAGTTGAACAAGACTCCTTATGAGCTCTACAAAGGGAGAAAGCCAAATCTCAGCCACCTTCACATTTTTGGTTGCAAGTGCTATGTGCACCATAATGGTAAAGAGAATCTTGGTAAATTTGATTCTAAGGCTGACTTAGCGATATTTATTGGTTATTCTAATAGAAGCAAAGCATATAGAGTTTTTAACGCTAGAACTAAAGTTGTAGAAGAATCAATACATGTTGTGTTTTGTGAAACTGATTCTAACAGATCTTTGGATGATGAAGAAGAAAACATTTGCAAAAATCAATTCTTTTCAAAAACTACCCCTTCCTCTGAAAATTATGAAAATGTTTTTGAAGCTGATCCTGAAAACAGTTTAGAAAATCCTGATCAGACTCAGCCTAGAGCTTGGAAATATATAAGGAATCATCCTATAGACCAAGTTATAGGTGATATTAATCAAGGAGTAAGAACCAGAAGAAGCACGTTAAATGAAGTAACCTTCTCTGCATTTATTTCACACATTGAACCCTCTAAAATAGAAGAAGCCCTTTCAGACAATGATTGGGTGATAGCTATGCAAGAGGAATTACATCAATTTGACAGAAATCAAGTTTGGGACTTGGTACCTAGGCCTAAAGACCATCCAGTCATTGGCACTAAATGGGTATTCAAAAACAAACGAGATGAATCTGCAGTCATTGTCCGAAATAAGGCAAGATTGGTTGCCAAAGGCTATAATCAGGAAGAAGGTATTGATTATGAAGAAACTTATGCTCCAGTGGCAAGATTGGAAGCTATAAGAGTTCTTCTAGCCTTTTCTTGTGTAAAAGGAATTAAACTTTATCAAATGGATGTTAAAAGTGCATTTTTAAATGGTTTTATTCAAGAGGAAGTTTATGTTGAGCAACCTCCTGGTTTTCGAAATGAAAATTATCCAGATCATGTTTTTCGTCTCAAGAAAGCTTTATATGGTCTTAAGCAAGCTCCTAGAGCTTGGTATGAGCGATTAAGCAAATTTCTTCTTGATCAAGATTTCGTTAGAGGGAAAGCTGATACAACTCTTTTTATTAAAACTAATAAGCTAAATGAAATTTTAGTTGTTCAAATTTATGTGGATGATATCATATTTGGAGCTTCTAATGATACTCTGTGTGAAGAATTTGCAAAGAAAATGCAGGGAGAATTTGAAATGTCAATGATGGGAGAACTAAATTATTTTCTTGGATTGCAAATCAAGCAAAGGAAGGATGGAATTTTCATATCCCAAACCAAGTATCTGAATGATCTCTTAAAGAAGTTTGGAATGGATCAATGCAATGGTGCTGATACTCCCATGAGTGCAACTACTTCTTTGGATGCTGATGAAGAAGGCAAGGACTTTAACATAACAAAGTATAGAGGAATGATTGGGTCATTACTCTATCTTACAGCAAGCCGCCCTGACATTCAATTCAGTGTGGGGATGTGTGCAAGATTCCAATCTGCTCCAAAAGAGACACATGCTGAACATGTGAAAAGAATCTTTAGATATCTTGCTGATACTAAGACTCTTGGCTTATGGTTTCCCAAAGGACAACCAGAACACTTAGTAGCATATTCAGATTCAGATCATGCTGGATACAAGACAGATAGGAAGAGCACAAGTGGACAATGTGAATTCTTTGGTGGCTCACTTGTGTCATGGTTCAGCAAGAAACAAACCACTGTTGCTGTATCATCTACTGAAGCTGAGTATGTGGCTGCCTCAAGTTGCTGTGCTCAAGTGTTATGGTTAAAACAACAACTCGCTGATTTGGGAGTGTACTTGAAAGAAATTCCAATACTATGTGACAACACAAGCACAATAAGCTTGGCCAAGAATCCTGTGCAACATACAAGAACCAAACACATTGATGTGAGACATCATTTCATCAGGGATCATGTTCAGAAGAAGGATGTCAAAGTCATGTTTATCCCAACACATCTCCAACTTGCAGACATTTTCACAAAACCTCTTGCAAAAGAACAATTTAATTTCATAAGAAGAGAATTGGGAATGGTAAACCCCAATGAACTGTAAGTATTTCTCACTCATTTTAATGTTAGTTATGGTTTTGATAATGATTGATTACTGACTTAAGCATCGGAGTATCTAGAAGTGTCTTATGCAGGATGCTCTTATCTCAAATTTGCTGAAGTTATGACCGAACTCGAGCCTGACAAGAGAGAACTCGAGCTCGAGAGAGACTGGAAGTAGTGAAAGGCAAAAACAAGAATGAACTCGAGTTCATTAGTGAATGAACCTCAAGTTCATTTTTGGCAGAGAGCAAGGCTGGATCTCAGGCATGACGAACTCGAGCCCATAAGTGACGAACTCGAGTTCGTAAATCACAGAGAGCAACCTTGGAGGAAAGTCATCCTGAACTCGAGCTCGTAAGTGAGAACCTCAGGTTCACGAGGAAGTTCAAGAGTTCTCAGCACACTCTTGAAGTCCAGGTAAGCAAATTTTAATGACGAACTCGAGCCTGAAAGGTGTGAACTCGAGTTCATCACGAACTCTATATATACTACAGTTACAAACTTTTCACTTCACTCTTCACACACCTCCGGTTTGCCCTAGTCCTCTGCGTCTTTCTCATCATCTTCTTCCTCTGTTTTCTGCGAAAATGGCCTCTCAATCCACAAATCCCAAAGACACAAACCCTAACCCTTCTCAATCTGTTTCTCAAACTCAATCTGAACGCCCTGTCCGCACAAAAAAGCGCTCTTCCCGCCTACAAGATGGAATTGACAAATTCGTTAGAGGAGTTGACGGCGAAAATACTCAAACTCCTCCTTCCAGACCGAAAGGAGTTGTAATTGGAGAAGAGAGAACGAAGAAGAGGCATGATCCCGAGCCTCCTGTCCAAGGAAGAGGTAAAGCCCCTCAGCCAGCTGCTCCTCTGAGGGAAAAACAACCCTTCAAGAGAAAGAAAACCGCGGGTATCCACTCTGTTCCCACTCCCGGTCAAGGTAGTGGTCAAGCTGAACCTCAATCTCAGGAACAAGGGACTCCTCAGGTATCTCAGCCCTTACCTGCAATTTTAGAAATTTACAAGCATAAGAGGTGCCCAGAAGGTTTCAACATAGAACCATGTAGAATGACAGCAGAAGAGGGTGTTTTATTCAAGAAAAAATATGATGAAAAGAAGAAATTCTGTCCTATAGTCTTTGTAGATTTAGCTAAGCTAAAAGAAGAATGTAATTTGGATTTGAGCCCCTGGATGAATCAATTTGAGTCCTTAATTTCAATCAAGGCTGCCTATAGTCCCAAACTTGTGAAAGTCTTTTACTTTCACATGAAATCTGATAATGTGCTAAATTCAGATGGTGATTTGGTAGAAGAAAGAATTGTCACAAAGGTTAGAGGTCAGAAAATCACAATTACTCCTGACTATCTGAACTCTATCCTACAAATCTCAAACCCTCCTAAGCCTGAAACTCACAGATATAAGCAACAGGCTATATTTAGTTTACTCAGACCTGATGAACCTATTCCTAATACCCTTGAGATACTGAATTTCACCCCAGCTGCCATGCCTCTGAGAAACCGAGCCATCTGGTACATTTATTCCAGGAATCTTCTTCAGAAGGGAGGCAACTTTACACACTTTGCCAAGAAAGATTTTAACATCTTCGCCTCCATTCTAGACCAACAACCTCAGAATGTAGGTTACTGGCTCTTTCAAGAAATAGCAAAATTTGCTTTTCACTCACGCCAGTCATCCCAGATTCCCTTTGCCAGCCTGGTTTCAGTAATTCTATTTCATGAGAAGATTTGGCACTTGGCTGAGAATGACTCTCCTCAATTTCCAACTGAATTTGGACAGCACATCATGAACTTGATGCAAACTCACAGGCCTGAGTACTCAGATCAGTCCAGAGCCCCAAAGAGGTCCAAGCCAGCTACATCCAGAGCCACACAGTCCAGAGCTGAAGAAGCTCAGAGTGCTCCTCCACCTCCTTCTGATTTTAATGTCAGAGTTCAAGAAATTGTGGACAAGGCCGTATCTGATCTAATAGAAGGAATTGAACTAGCTGTAGGGAAGCTAGTTGCTGAAGTGAACAAGGGTCACAATAACCTGGTGGATGCTCAAGAAGCCTTCAGAGTTGAACAAGAAGCACTGAAGACTCAAGTCAATGAACAGACCTATACTATGTCCACTTTATTGGTTACAATGATGAACCTAAGCGATAAGATGGACAAGATCTTAAAGTCTCAGTCTCCGGATGCTTCTACCTCTGTACCTGCCCCAGACTCAGAACCTGCTCACGCTCAGCCTGCACAGACACCTCCTTCTGCTCCTACACCTTCGACCTTCACATCCTATGCTGAGCCACTAGCCATAGTACCCTATGTCCAAATTGAACCTATCTCTTCTTCCCCTCCTTTTGATGATGCCAAAGGGGGAGAAAGTGTGGAGTGAATTATGTGAATTTTTTTTTTTTTCAGTTTGAAGTTATCAATTTGAAGTTTCAGTTATATTTTTTTTTGGTCTTAAAGTTTATCTCTGATAATTTGGTTAAGTCTCTGATAATCTGCAAAATTTTTGTTTCACAAAACAAATCCTTGATATTCTGCTTCTGATATATGTTTTCTGTCAATTTGATCACAAGCTGAATTTCAAAATAAATTTCAAACTAAGTTTCCCAATCAATTGTTTACAAGTGTTGTCATCATCAAAAAGGGGGAGAATGTTAGTTCTCAGAGTGTTTTGATGATCACTGACAATTGTAAACAATAGTGGAAAGATTTGACAAGTCAAGGATGTTTAAAACTCATGATTTTTCTATCTGTCAAAATAGAACTCGAGCCTATGAGTGATGAACTCGAGCCTGTATTTAACAGAAAGCATGAACTTGCAAAACCAAAGTTCAAACTTGAGACTAAACCTGAAGTTTATAATTAAACCTTTGAAAGTTCGCATGAACTCGAGCCTATAACTGTTGAACTCGAGCCTATGTTTAACAGAAAGCATAAACTTGTCAAACCAAAGATCAAACTTGAGACTGAACCTGAAGTTCAAAATTAAATCCTTGAAAGTTTGAGTGAACTCGAGCCTACCATTTAATGAACTCGAGTTCGCCATTGACAAAGTTTTTTTAACTTTTGAAAACCTATTACAAACTCTAAACCTCTACTCAAACCTCAAGTTTGAAAAAGTTCAAAGAAGATATTAAGTAAAAGAACTCGAGCCTGTCATGATGAACTCGAGTTCATCCTTGGCAGGACAAGTTTGTTTAAACTTGAAAACAGAACATTGTCTATAAACTGGAGCCTAAACTCTTCAGACTCGAGCCTAGTTTTGACCGAGAGCCTTCAGAATATTTTAGAGAGAACTAAACTCGAGCCCAAGCTTCTCAAACTCCAGTTCAAAAGTTCCAGAGAGTAATTAGCCATTTTCAAAAGTTTCAAACTCGAGCCCACTTGTCTTAAACCTCCAGTTTGTTTTATGTTAACCCTTTTTGAAGTTCTCTAAGTAAAGAGAACTCGAGTTCATCATTAACGAACTCGAGTTCGTGTTCTTACAAACCTCAGGTTTACACACAAACCTCCAGTTTGATTTTGACAGAACCGAATTCTCAAAATGAATAAAGGCCGAACTCGAGCCTAACATTATGAACTCGAGTTCAGACCTCCAGAACAGAAAAACGCATTTAAACTCTGATATGTCAAATTTGATTCTTTCTTCATGTTTCAAGTTACCCATTGAATCTAATCATTATATCTATCTCTTATATATGTAAGTGAACTGTTCTAACAAGTTTATTTATGAGATAACAGAAAGAATTTGAATTAGACAGAGATTCAATTGGAGCAACACTTTATGCAACTTGGATTATTTTATCTTATCCTTCAAGACAAGATTAAATGCATGACAGGTTGGCATTACAGACAGTACAATCACCTCTGAAGAAAGCCAAACGTGATTATTCTAAAAACAGAATGTCATGGGCCACCAATATTCAAATGCAAAAGCTACAAACACCCAAATCTGGAAAGTAGCAACAGAATATTACCCATCAGCTTCTGCAGTACCTTTACACATGGAAGAACACTCACAACAGTCACATTTTCGAATGGGAACAAGCTTCAGTGGATTATTAACGTTCAAATGATTCAAACAATTATAAATGACTGAGGAACTGAAGCCAAACAGACACAACTGATGAACAACTACTCTACTCGAAAATAATCATCCTGAGTTGTTCTTTTCATTAGGTTGTATCTTTGATACATTGTACTTCAGTATTTATCTTATCTACTCTTTGAGAGAGTCTTTCTTGTAATCATTCATTGATTGAGATAACCACAAGTCAGGGGACTTGGTGGTTGGGAGTATTGATTGCATCTTGTAAGGGGGAGTGAGTTCTAGTGAGAGAACTACTCTGAGTACAGAGATTGTAATCAAGTCTTGTGAAGTTAGTGGATTGAAAATCCCAAGTGAGGCTTGGGGACTGGATGTAGGTCAGAGAAAAGGCCGAACCAGTATAAATTGATCCGTGCAAAGCTTCTCTACTCCTCTCTTCATTTATCCTCTGCTTTAACTTGCCCAAAACAGAGCCAAGTCTCTAAAATTTTATAGATACCCAATTCACCCCCCCCTCTTGGGTATCAAGGTCCATTCTTTCAACAATTTCAGTTAAGCATTGATTTTACAATTTCGTTTAAGTTGAGAAAACCAAATTAAATTTAATGAAGAGAAAAGAAATTAAAACTAAAATAAAAATAAGAAAACTACCACAATAATCAAATGAGTAACCTAGAGTCATTAATCCCTTATTTGATTCTTAGATTTTATCCCCACTAAATTAACTTTGACTTAACTTGATCAGCTAATCTAGAGTATTAATGTTTATAAGTGCATGTCGGTCCACTTATACACTTACCTCAAATAATTATGCAATGCCTCACATAATTAATTAAGATGCAATTCAAATCGGGCTCACTCTAATTTGATTATGCGGAGCTTCTAGGTATATGTCTATCCTAGACGCAAATTAGATTAAAACCACATTAAATTTAAATCTAATTCCACATTATTTAATCTCAAGGTCAATTTAAGATTCCCTTCGTCAAGTTCAATCCTAAATCCCCAAAACATGCTTAACGGTGGCCAATCACTAAGCAATAAATAATAAAAACAAGATTAAATAAACTGATTAAAATTAAGCAAAACTAATGAGTGGGAACAATTTCTAAAACCCAAACAAGTTCATAGATTCTCTAGGTTGCAAAACCAACTAGCCACACATGGCTTTATTCAAATCCAAAACAAAAAGATAAGAATTCAGGTTCAAAGAAGAAGGAGAGAGAGGAAAGAAAGATTCTCCATCGCCTCCACAGTCCTTCCGTCCTTCCGTGGAGATGATGAAGAGAACTGAAACGCTCAGCCTCTACTCCTCTGCTTCTTCGTTCCTTCTCGTTCTGTGTCTCTCAGATCCGCCTTCATCTTCTTTTCTTCCGTGATCCTCTTTCTTGTCTCTGCCTCCCTATTTATAATAATTTAGATCTTGGGTCATTGATTCTCCTTTTCTTATTACAAAGATATCTCATATCTTGTAATTTACTCCATCAGATCACGTAATTGATTTTGTTTCTATTTTTCTTGCGGGGGACTATCAAGTTTGGCTGATTGCATATCCTCTTATTTCCTTTTCTACTTCATTCCAAATAAGCTAATATTTCCTGTACAATAAAAATAGGATATGAGTAGATTTTATGTTGATTTATTCTTAGATCCCAAGTTTGATTCAATTATGGAAAAGTTCATAAAGATAATTAAATAGGTATATAATATCAATAATTCCAATTAAATCTCATAAAATATACACCTATTTAATCATAAAATATATACTCATCAAAGGTATTGATTTGAATTGTGTTCTTGAATGTTATAAAGATGAAGTCAAAAGTTATATTATTGATGATATTGGGGGACATAATGGGAAACACAAATTGTATGGGAAGTCTGACAATGTTTATGATGAAGAGGATGCTAGTGATGATTATCAAAGCTATGTGGCAAATGGTGTGGGCTCGAATATAGAAGAGAGTGTTGATTATGATGTTGAAGTGTGTGGTGAAGATGCTAGAAGTGACCATGAGGAAGATGATTTGGAACTCGAATATGATAATGAGCCTCTTGAAGAGGTCACTCATGTTGGTGAAGGATTGAGTAACAAGACATTATTAATGCTTTGCATGAGATTTGTGGATAAAGAAGAGATAAAGAGCATATTGGATAGGCATGGAGTAGAGAATGGTGTTAATCTAAGAGTTGTTAGAAGTACCAAGAGCTTAATAAGAGTGGTATGTGATGAGGGATGCCCATTTGTCTTACTTGCCATTAAGGATGGGTCAAATATAAGGTTTAAGATAAAGACTTTTAGGGATGAACATAGCTGTGTTATAGTATATAAGAATAGGAAAGCATCTACTAAGTGGTTGGCTTTTCAGTTTAAGGAGAAGGTACAAGAGGCTCCCAAGTTCAAGATTACTGAGATGAGGAAGGAGATTGAGAGAGAGTTTAAGGTGCATGTAAGTTCACATAAGTGCAAAAGGGCTAAGAGGAGGATAATGCAAGAGATGGAAGGGAGCTTTAAGGATGAATTTGGGAAGTTAGAGACATACTTTAGTGAACTTAGAATTTCAAACTCAGTAGAATTTCAAACTCGGTTCATATGTTAGTGTTGAATTGAGCAATGAGGCATTGGAGAATAAGAGACATGTTTTCAGAAAGGTGTAGCTCCGTCTTAATGCTTCAAAGGTACGACAAATATATAAGTTTATGTTTTTTCATAGTTTCTAGTGTTTATTGTATTGTAATTGAGTTTATCTGAAGTAAGTTGGGTAGAGACAAGGATGCAAGCTACTTATTAGAGTAGATGGCACATTTTTAAAGGAATAGAAAATAGAATTTTTCTCACAGTTGTAGGTATCGATGCAAATGACTCACTTTATGTAATATCCTGAATTTTGGGCCAAGATAGTAGAGCATAAGCCTGTATTAAGTAGATGGCTAAGTCTAGTTAAGGAAGGGTGACATCCCAAATTTTTGAGATATGAATATTAGAAATATTATATGGGATGTTGTTGTGAAATTTTGGCCATTGGAATTTTCAACCACATGGAAAAGAAGGAAAAGAAATGAAGACAATAAAGGGAGAAAAAAAAAACAAATAATGGACTCTGATTGGTGAAGCATGGACATAGTCAATTGTGGGCAATTATTCATTAGAACCATATTTCTTCCTCCATTCCCATCATGTTATTTCAGTTAGCAAAGGAAAGAGAGAAAAAGAAAAGGAAAGAAAGATAATGAAGAAAAGTCAAAGGAACAAATGGATAAACATAACTAGTGGAACATGGGATAATTACATATGAACTCATTTATTCAATATTAGCATCATTGCATCCTTACTTCCGTCATCTCATTTTGGACCAGCAAGAAGGAAGTGGGAGAGAGCTCTTAAATCAACCAAAAATGGAGGGGGAAAACGAAAGAACAGAGAAATCTAATCTAGCAAAAATCTCCTATAAAACCACCTCAAATCCAAAAACTCCTTTCACAAAAGTCGATCTACTAATCAAGAGCTTCCTTTCTCTGTTATTAGTTTTATGATTGGAGTAGTTTTGTGCCATCCAATTAAATGAAGTGCCCCTAGATTTCCAAACTGATTGCAAAATCACGACAAGGTAAGCATAAACTTCGTTTTGAACCAATTGGTTTGAAGTTTTGATGAGTTTTGTGAATATCTTTGGGAAACCTAGTATTTTGCTCAAGAAGGGATTTTTTGGATTTCATGGTGTTTCATATACATGTGATTGCATGATGTTTTGGAAGCATATGAACCTAGTTTGGTGGATAAATTGTGAATTTGTGAATTGTTATATTAAAGCCCTAATTTTGGTTTGACTAGGGCATGATAAGGGAGTGAGATTTTTTCCATTTTGATTTTTCCAATGTGTTTAAAAATTGTGTAGGACAGAGGTGAGTAATTGATTATAGTAAGATTATAGTTGAATTGGACAATACCCTAATGCTAGTAGATTTGATTTCCTGAAAGGCAGTATGTTTGTGACCTGTTTTTGACTAAGAAAATGATATCCAATGGCTATTGAACTTTCCAAATTTAAAGTAGACGTGATAAAATTTGATATGACAGGTCTTATAGGAAATTTGGATCGGTATACAATGACATGAATTTTTGAAGTAAATCATTGGGTCTGGAATGTTGTTCCAGACCGGTGTGTAATGATTTGTTGAAACTGGAACATATTGCATGTGTTTGACTGAAAGGTATTTTTCCTTAATAGCCTTTGGAATCACCATAACTGGACATTTTTACTTGAAGATATGAATTTTCAAAGTAGGTTAAAAATTCTGCTAGTTCTGGATTGTTGTGCAAGAATGAGAAAGTGAAAGTCTATAATAGAGTAGTTAACTTGCAAGAGTTAAGATAAGCTCTTGGAGTTAATGTAAGCTCTTTATTTTTATGTTGGGCATAGAGTAATAACGAGATTAGCAACCCTAGTATTTTGAGAATATGAAAGGTCTGGATAGATTATAACCCACCATGTGTGAATGTGTATTATATCATTCAATGTTTGCTCGAGATGACCGAAGGATTGGGAGCCTCTTCGAGAATTGGTAAAGCATCCAGGTAGTAACTCTAATCTCACATATTCTATATGATTGTATATGCTTGTTTGAATCATGTTTGTAAATAGTCCTGCCTATATGGGGCCAGCACCACTTGTGAGCCGACTAGCTAGGAGAACCAACCATAGGGTATCTTCTCGATGGTTAGGTGTAGGGCTTATTACACCGGTAGTCCTTATATTATACCCCTACCAGCCTTGCCATATTTTAGGTAGTGTGTAGTGTGATACCTCTTATTTATTAAATACAAGGAAGCGCAACGAGCAAGAAAACGGATGTGCGAAGCTAACGCGTCAGCTTGAGGGCTTGAGACGCTAGCGCGCTCGAGCCCTTGCTTGTTCTTTCGCTCCGGGCCCTTGCTTGTTTGAGACTAAGCGCAATTTCTGTGCTTTCTCAAACAATTTGGGAACTAGTTGTTTACAGCTATCATACCTTTTCAATAATATTTCACATATCAGAGCATAGTAGCGTAGCATAGTGGCAAAACGGTTTAAGTATAGTATACTAACGATAAATTATAAATCTTGGTTACAAAACTTAAAACATAATTACATAAAATTTCTATAACAATTCTCCAAATGTTCTGGAATTGGTCCAACACCTCCATCTGCTAATATACGCCTGGGAGCTACATCCAATAAACAGTAAAACATATAGGTAGCAACAAAGGCTGGAATCTCAAAGGATCCCAGAGTAACCATTAATCTCATAAACAAAGTATGTAAGAACACCATAGGCACAAACCATAAAGCATCCAGTAAGTCGCATACAATGAGTCACGAAGCCTAATCTGGAACAAGAAGTCTCAATAGCACATAGCAATGCCTAGTCACACATAGCGGGTCACACATAGCGAGTTTTGGTTCCAAAGCGCTTAGATAATAACAACAACCGAATGCATACAAATACATAGGAAAACATATATACAGAAACATACAAAGTATATGAGATTAAGGTTACTACCTAGCAAACTTAAACTATCAATTACTTTCTCCAAATTCTTTTAAAAGCTCCTAGCGACGGCACTTCTTGTTCTAGACCTTAACTTTCCTTTGAAACCTCTCCTCCTTGAGGTCCTTTGTAGTTTCGGTCAAGACTTAATTATGTGATCAGTTTGGAGATCTAACAGCACCTCCACCATGTAGGCGGCACTAAACATCTTAGATCAAGATTCCAAAATTATACAAATGTTGTTCACATCGAGAGAAACAACTTTAAAGAGGGCCTCATAAGCTAGAAACACTAAATCGAAGGCGAAATCAGCCATGTGAAGGTGGAGCTAAATCACCAAGAGGGAGGGTGAATTGGGGATTTTGAAAACTTTTAGCAATTGCTCTGTTTTTCGACTATGAAAACAGAGATGAACAGAGTAGAAAGGAGAAGAGCAAGACAGAAAGATTTTTACTGGTTCGGTCCAACCTCTTGACCTACGTCCAGTCCCCAGACTCTTTGAGATTTCCACTATCTTAATTGATTACACACTTTATACTCAAGAGTAATTCTTTCACTAGAACTTACTCCCCCTTACAAGGTGCAATCAATCAACCCAATCACTAAGTCCCCTGACTTGTGATTTTTTTACAATAAATGATTTACAATCAAATAACTCTCTCTAAGAGTAGATAAGAATAAACACTGAAGCTCAATGTATCAGAAGATATTTTACAAGTGAAAACTGAAAGAATAAATGTAGACTTGAGTGCAATTCGTTTTTAGCAGATGTGTTGGTTGAGAAGATTTGAATGCAGCTCTATTTATACCAAGAGAGTATTAAATGACCGTTTATTTCCCTAACATAACCGTTGGAGACATTCAGCAAGGATTATAGAGTGGTTTAGTCTTCTTCTCTCTTTACTCTTTACTTAATCCAGTTGCACAAAAGTTTAGGGTTGACTTCTTGAATATTAATCCGTTGGGATAGTAGCTACAGGAAGTAGAAAGTAGACATTAATCCTTTGTAAACGTGTGCAGAAGGATTACCCAAAAGTATGCAACTTTCTGGGTTTTGTATTTAATGTACTAACATCACTTTTTGCTTTAGCTTTTAACCTTCAATAAACATCTTCTAAATCATTTGAAACTCACTAACAAAGTGGTTAAACATAGCTAGGAACATAGATGAATGATGATAGAAAGTATTAAGATCAAACAAGAAGGTTTTACAATGTCAGATTTGATTTTCAAACTCTGTGACACAAACTCAAGTTTGTTCTTCTGAACTCGAGTTTTCAACTGTGCACTTAAGGCAAAACTCGAGTTTCCATAACTAAACTCGAGTTTCCTCCATCTGAGGAAAGTCGTGATTTGAGCTTTGGAACACATTTTTGAAAGAAACTCAAAACTCGAGTTTCCAAAACTTAAACTCAAGTTTTGGACTTTTAATGAGGAGTATGTGTTTTAGTCCAAAACATCAAAACTGGAGTTTCCAAAACATTGAAAAGATGCAATGCTCTCGGCTTGGCCAAAACTCGAGTTTCCAAAACAAAACTCGAGCTTTCATTTAAGTATGAAAACTTTGAAAAATCTGAGCCAAGTCAAAACTGGAGTTTTCTGTAAAAACTGGAGTTTTCAAAAACTGAGTAAAACGTGAAAACTCTCTACCAAGTGAAAACTCAAGTTTCCAAACCAAAACTCAAGTTTTCTCACAACTTTGATAAAACTTAGAAAACTCATGGCAAAGTGAGATCCTGGAGTTTTAAATCGAAGTTGAGTTTGCATATGCTCAAAATGTTGGAGACTTTCTGTATGGGCAAAACTCGAGTTTCCAAATCAAGACTCGAGTTTTGTCTTCATTAGAGAACAATGAGAAGCCTCTGTATAGTGCAAAACTCGAGTTTACCAGTCAAAACTCGAGTTTTTCTTGAGATGAAAAACTGAGTGCTCTCTGTAAGACCAAAACTTGAGTTTTCTTAAGAAAACTGGAGTTTTGCTTTGTTCATTGAAAATGAGCAACTCTCTGTCAAAGCCAAAACTTAAGTTTTGAACCCAAAACTCGAGTTTGCCTTTGACAGTAAGTTTTTCAACTTACCAAAGACAAACTACAACTTGTGTTTACAATTGTCAGTTATCATCAAAACACATAGAGAACTAACACCACGAACTCTTCCTCCCTCCTCTAGCTCCTTCTTCCTCTTTTCCTTCTCTTTCTATACCCCTTTTCCCCTTATTTGCCTAAAGACAAATGAGGGGAAAAAGGGCATATAAAGAACACGGGTGCAGTCCAGAATGCGCCATGTGTCTGGTTCAGAATGCCCCATGTGTCCTCTATCCATTGGACCAACATAAAAGTAGATTTATGCCTTGTCATGATGACAAAACACGTGTCATGATCTTGTGACGATGACTCAAAAGCTATGTCATAATGAGGGGACACGTGTCATATTTCCATTTGACCAACAAAAGTAGCCTTTTACTTGTCATAATGGTAGACACATGTCATGTTTCTATTGGACCAACATAAAAGCATATCTTGATTAAAAGACGCTTGTCGCATTCTTATTGAATGAACACAAAAGTAGTGTCATCATGAATCATCATGACTTACTTTATTAAAGGACGAATACCGAGACCCAACAAATGATGCCACACACTGATGTTTTCTCAAAAAACGCAGGGCATACCCGACTGCCTTCAAAATGTTGTATACTTACTTATACCAACATATTTTTGCTCAACTAATTGTCTTATACCTCAGGACATAGTTGTGTGGCATTTTTTCCTACCGGATATATACTGTATAGGTCTTCTGTGCCCCTTTTTATTGATACTTTAATTCCACGACTTATATATACTAGATCTACTGACCCGTATAGTCAAGTTACATAGTCCCTAAGAGGCTTCCTATCTCTAAACATTATTGGAACTTTTCCTGCACTGAGCTTAGTCGTCTGCTTACGTTTAGGCTTATTCTGAATTCTCAGGGTCCAAAAATCGAGATGTTACACCTTAGGCAGCGAACCTAGTGGCATTCAGATATTATAGGCTATTACCCAGCTAAGTACCTAGCACTATGGTAATGGATCACATGATGATTGTTTGCAGTTAATGCTACGTGTGATTTGTGACATGTGATGTTTGATCCATGAATGTTGTATATGATGTAGTGGAATTTATTGTTTGTGGTTAACTATCATGTACTGTTTACACGTTCTATGTGAGGTTAACTGTTACTCTGGGATTCTTGGGGATCTTAGCCCTTGTCATTATTGGTGATATGAACAGTGCATTGGACTTGACTCTTAGGGCAAGACAGTGGAGGTCGACAAACAAAAATGATGGACCTATTACAGTTCTGCCATTGGTTTTGTAGTTTTATTTTAGAACTTTACAACATTATGTATATTCTTGTGAGAATTCCTATAATGTAATCAAGTAAAGTTTATCAATATATTATGTCATTTTTGTTCACCCACTGCGCTCTGCAATAATACTTTGATAAATGTCAGTATATACCAAGGGGTGTGACACTTTAACCTTTGCCTTTTGGTTTGACACAAAAAGAGAAAGGGTTGCATTGGACTTGGTTCCTACAATGGATGCAATGCTTGCTGGACTTGCATGAAGGTTACAAAGTCACCTTAATGTATGATATGCAAAAGGTGAGAAACAAATGTACTTGTGGTCTTTGATTTATATCATGAACTTTGATGCCAAAGTAATGTATTTTGTTCTCTTTAGGATCATATCCATATACTAAAGGATATTTTGCAATCTGTGTTCTTCCTTGCAATAGATAAATGTTGTTTAGAGCAGATGGATAAAGAATGTTTTCATCAATGAAGTTAGAATACGAATTCATATAGTTCATTGTAGATTATTTTTGCAACATATTATTCTCCTTTTTAATTAAGTGCTTCAAGTAACAAATACCTATGCAAATATATACCTTATTTCTCTAATTTAGTTTCACACTTCAGTTGCTTGATTCATATTGTAGTAATCATACATGAGTGCTTCAAGTAATATATAACTATTTGAAGTTTGAATTACACTAAATTAAGTTATACAAGTTGTAATCTCTCCAACATATCTGCAACAACAAACCAAACACAACCCATTACATCACTCTCTAGCAATATTCACACAAAAAACACCACAGAAAAGTTGCTCTCCACCATTAACTAAAACATTAATGCTTTGTGTACACAATAAACAACCATACCCAAGTTAACAACAAACTTTTATTGCAAGTCTATAGTTTATCTCCCAATTCCGTCATTCTCTTTCATTTATCTCATGCATTCCTTTTAGCATTCACATCTCACTGTGAATTATTCTGAGCTCACCACCAAAACTTGTTGGCATCCTTACCTCTTCGAAGCTTCGTATTCTCATCATAAAGCTTGTCTATATCATCAAGTAGCTCCTTTATCACAAAGTTCGCCCTCTTACCAAAGTTGTCCTCATGCCACGCAAAGTACCCACAACCCCTAACCTAAGAATTTGCAACAAATTGATTCAGTGACTCCAAAACATCAACCATGCTCAAAATGCACCAAATCTTATCTAAAAATAGTTTTGACTGCCGTAAAACCTCCTCATAGGTTCCCTTCACTCCAAGACGTCCATTGGGGTGCCAAAACCTATGGTGGAAATACCTTGTCAAACCTTCGTATTCCTCCTTATGATTGTGTTGCCTAATCAAAGACACCCTTCTTTTGCTTCTTCCTGTCGTTGAATTAGAGGATGACACCATTGACCTTCTTCGGCTGCCCTTAGCACTAGTTTTGTCACATCCTTCTTTACCTTTGCTGCTAAGCTCTTTGACCATGGAGAATAAGTTCGGTCAGGAGGAGGAAGGTCTCCCATTTATTGTCTTTTTTTCCCAACCATTTATTGTTAAAATAAAAAAATTTATCTCCCCCCACCTGCCACATCAACTCATTCATTAAATTCCAAGTGGACTCCAACTTGTCACAATTTAGGACTAAAATAGCAAACATTTGTTTGGTCTAACCGTTATGGGCTTTGCTCCTTTTTATGTTGTTTATGGGTACTTTTTGACCAAAAAATAGTTCATGGTTAGAGTTGCACTTTTCATAAAAGTTGATGGTCATTTTAGCACCTTAACCCATCAAGAAAGTTAGTTTTCTACATTGAATGCTATTCATTTGGTGGAAACCTCCTTACTAGGTTCACTACTATAGAAATTGTGATATATGACAGTTATTATCGGCCATAAATTGTGGTTTTGAACCATAAATATGCAGGCGCCATATATGTTCGCCCCAGAAAAATACGGTTTTGAACCATTATTTATTTTAGACCTATTATAATGGTTTTAATATAACACTCATTTGTAAGTGTTACATGATGGTTTTTTCAAAGGAACTATAATTTTTGTCATTAAATAAATGATAGTTATTAACTACAACCGTTATTTTTGTATTTTCGTAAATTCCACCTCGTAATACATAGGTGCGCATATTAACTATTATTTTAAGCGTTATATATTCTTGCTCGAACTCTGCCTTAACATACATGGCATTTATTCATTGTGACCGTTATATATGCTTGAATCTATAATAGTGGTTTAATCAATAAATATATGGTTTTTTACATTCTAGATAAAATCAAACCTCTTCATTAACTCTTATATTTAGGACTAGAGATAGTATGCTTATTTTATTTTTACATTTAAAATTAAATATCATTGTTTTGTTTGGTTCAACGAAGGGGAAGGGAAACAAGGGATTTTAATAGAGGGGAGGAGAGGGAAAGTTAAAGATTTTAATATTATTTCGTTTGGATTGATCAAAAGGGAAGGAATTTTATGTTACCTTGTTTCGTTCAGAAGGAGAGAGGAGGTAACATATTTTTACATGGACAACTCTGCCCTTATAATTATAATTATATTATTATAATATGGGATAAGGGTCTTATTTGCCCTGAAAGTTTTGGCTGAGGAGCATTGGGTGGACAAAAGTTTTTTTTAAAAAAAAACCAAAATTGCCGCGGAAGTTAACAAAAGGTAGCAATTTTCCCTTCCGTTAATTTTTACTGTTAAGTTTAACTGAGTGCACACGTGGCATGCCACCTCATTACACGTAGCAATTTTCCCTTCCGTTAATTTTTACTGTTAAGTCTTTGCTGAGGAGCAATTTTGCCTTAGAAGTTTACCAAACGTAGCAATTTTACCCTTCTATCCCCCAATAATAAATTTGATTATTAAACCAGTCAAAGAACACATATATCATGCCTTGAAAATGTCGAACTTGAAGTCAGAGAGGGAGATTCTTGAGACATTGAGCTCAAGGAGGCTGGAATTTGTGAAGCCGAACCGGTTAAAGGGACTGAAGTCTGTCACAAAACCCAGAGGAAGCATCTTATCCCTAAGATCATAAGTGATGCTCCCTCTGGGTTTTGTGACAGACTTCAGTCCCTTTGACCAGTTCGGCTTCACAAATTCCGGCCTCCTTGAGCTCAACGTCTTAAGGATCTCCCTCTTTGACTTCAAGTTCGACACTTTCAATTTCAAGGCATGACATGTGTGTTTTTTGACTGATTTAATAGTCAAATTTAATATTGAGAGACAGAAGGACAAAATTGTTATGTTTTGTAAACTTCCAGAGCAAAATTGCTCCTCAGCGAAGACTTCTAAGGCAAAAATAATACTTATCTCTTATTTGATTGATGAGGTGGCATGTTACGTTTGCACCCAGTTAAACTTAATGGTCAAAATTAACGGAGGGGCAAAATTGCTACGTTTTGTTAACTTCCGTGACAATTTTGGTCCAAAAACAACTTTCGTCCACCCAGTGCTTCTCAACCAAAACTTTTAAGGCAAATAAAACCCTTATCCCTTATAATATTTATAGGTATAAGGGATTATATTTATGATTATACTTGTATTTATAAATATTATAATATTTAAAATTATATATATTATAATTATAAATATAATGTTTTATAAAATATTATTATAATAATACATATTTCTATAAATTTGTTCAAAGAGGCAATACCAGAGGAGCTATGATCAAAACTTTTCTTTGCTAAAAAAAGGATTGAAACTTTTCTTTTCTTGATTAAAAGGAAAACAAAAAGATCGTTGGGGTGCTACTGTTTGCCCACAAATATGGGGAGATTGATGAAAGTGAAGGTGAAGGTTGTGGTTGGAAGGTTGCCAGAAAATGAGTTTTGAAGGTTGGAGGGTTGAAGATAGAGATGTGGAAGGAGGGAGGTAGAGGAGGAAGCAAGGGGTATAATAGTCAAAACATGGTAAACTTTTGCCCCTCCCCTCTAAATCCCCCAAATTTTGGAGGGGAGGGAATGGCTCCCCTTTAACAATTTTTAGATGCCAAATAAGGGGAGGGGAATAGAATCCCTCCCCTCCTCTCAAGCCAAACATACTTATATGGTTATTTTCACCAGAAACTTCTCACATCTCTATCCCCAACTTCTCTTTTTGTCCTCTCTTTGTCCCACTCCTCACCCTCTTGTCTCTCCATCATGGGCAAAGGGACCGCTCCTTTAGTATAAGATGATCACTGTTCTTGTCTTACAAACTCCGTCAATGAGACAAAGCTGAAGCCTCTAGTTGACTTTTTCTATGACTTCGAACTTGTTCATTGTTCATCGCTTTCACTTTCCTCCATTGTAGACCTTGGATGAACTAACGTAAATGGAGGGGTATGCATGTTCCCTTGCAGCTGTTGGGTTTTTTTTGGGCTTCATTAACTATAAACTTTGTTGGATTTTCCTTTTTCCTGTCCATAATTCTTTTGTTACGTTCTCACTCATTCAATGTGTCCGTGATATCATATCATATATTATCTTAGTTTTTCCAATTTAGTCCTCTTGCTCTTGTTTAATGTTCACTTTGAAGTCATAACTTTTTCCTTGACTCAACGGTGCTAACAAAAATCCCTTGTCCTTTCTGGGTCACTTTGAAGTATAGGAGTCTGTGTATATTTTAGTTCACTTGATAAGTGAGAAAATTCGTGTGAGGGGAATGGGGATATGACATTAACACAAATGGTAAATTGGAGGAATTTGTTTTTTGTTTTTGCTTTTTTTTTTTTTTTAAAAAAAAGTGTATGAAGCTTTTATTTTTGGGTTTAGATAAGTATGGGGTACTGGCATTATCCACAAGTGTATTAATGCCTTTTCGGCTTAACCAAGGTAATGTGTTGCAAGGTTTAAACCACTTCAATATTTAGAATAATGTTTGGGAGAATATAATCTTTGGTCCCTTAAGTTTATTATTATTTTGTTTTTGATCTCTCAAATTTAAAAACTAAACATTTTAGTTCCTCTAGTTTTAAAATCATAAGTTTAAGTCCTTTAAGTTTTATTTTGTTTTAAAAATTGGTTTCTATAGTTAAATAAAAATCTGGATCATTTTACCCTTTAAAATAATAAAATTTCCTATTTGAAACTTTAGCACCAAAATAAAAATAAAAGCAAATTTGAGGGACCAAATATTATATTAACCTATAAAAACAATTAACTTCATGTATGGGTTATAACAATACTAACAAAGTGAAGTTAAGGAGCTAATAATACTAAAATAGCAAAATTACAAGATTTAATAAGCAGAAAAAATATATATAGATGCTAAATTGAAAATTAAAAGAAGGGTTAAGGTGTAAAAATACACATGTGCTTTTCTCCGAGGAGCGCCCAGTAGCAAATGCTTTTTTTGGATGCAAAAGTACACACGTGGTTACAAATTAGGTGCAAAAATACCGTTTGACCATTAAGTTTGACTTTGACCGATGACATGTCATTTCAAAGGTGCAAAAATACACATATGATTTGTCAAGAAGAGCGCTCAACAACAATTTTTTTAAATTTAATAATTTTATTTTAATTACTACCGGGTGCTAAAAAGATAGAATACTGACCTGTACTGAAAAAATACTTCATAATCTTCAAAAATTATTTTTAGATCTGAAAAAAATATTTCAGGGTACTATCTAGTACTAAGAAGATACTTTGAAGTATTTTTTTCTGTACCAATCAATATCCTAAAAGTACTTTTTAGTACCAGTCAGTACCCTGAAATATTTTTTTCAGTATCCTTTTAGTACCGGTAAACACTTGAAATATGTTTTCAAGATTCTAAAATAATTTTTCAAGATTATGAAGTATTTTTTCAGTATCAGTTAGTATCCTTTTAGTACCGGTCAATACTTGAAATATTTTTTCAAGATCCTAAAATAGTTTTTCAAGATTATGAAGTATTTTTTCTGTACTAGTCAGTATCTGAAAAAAAATATTTCAGGGTACTGACTAGTACTAAAAAGTACTTTTAGGATACTGACTGATACAGAAAAAATACTTCATAATCTTGAAAAATTATTTTAGGATATTTAAAAAATATTGCAAGTATTGACCAGTACTAAAAGGATATTGACTGATACTGGAAAAAAAATTCAGGGTACTGACTGGTACTAAAATGTACTTTCAGGATACTAACTGGTACAGAAAAAATACTTCATAATCTTGAAAAATTATTTTAGGATCTTGAAAAAATATTTTAAGTATTGACTGGTACTAAAAGGATACTGACTGATACTGGGAAAAAATTTCAGAGTACTAACTGGTAACTGGCACTAAAAAGTACTTTCAGGATACTGAATGGTAAAGGAAAAATACTTCATAATCTTGAAAAATTATTTTAGGATCTTCAAAAAATATTTCAAGTATTGACCGTTACTAAAAGGATACTGACTGATACTGAAAAAATACTTCATAATCTTGAAAAATTATTTTAGGATCTTGAAATAAAATTATTAAATTAAAAAAAAAATTTGTTGTTGGGTGCTCTTCTTGACAAATCACATGTGTATTTTTGCACCTTTGAAATGCCACGTCATCAGTCAAAGTCAAATTTAACAGTCAAAGTCAAACTTAACAGTCAAATGGTATTTTTGCACATAATTTGTAACCACGTGTGCACTTTTACACCCAAAAAAAACATTTGCTACTGGGCGCTCCTTAGAGAAAAACGCATGTGTATTTTTGCACCTTAACCCTTAAAAGAAATTACAAATTCTCCGAAAGTAACCTTTTTAATAATATTTAATCATGGCATCAATGAAAAACACTGTACAAGTGTTTGTTCGGGCGAATATTCCATGTCATGATCATTAGTTGCCTTTTTTTTTAAAAAAAGGTTACATTATTGTACCAGTGATTCCCTGGTAATATATTTTAGAAATACATGATTATTATATTACTCATATTTATTATTTTTTCCCAAAACAATTAATTAATATGAATTTTAACTAATACTCTATTTACATAGTATTTTGGGAAAATCAAATTATATTTATTATAATTAATTGCTTTATTTTTTAACCTACTCAAATTAATTAAGTAAAACCAGAGAAAGTATGTATTAATAAATAGGGCTGCTTAAACATGTTTTCGTCAGCATTTAATTATATAATTATCATTTAAATTTGTTGTGCTAGCATTTTTCATTAAATGATTAATAAAAATAAATTTAAGAAATCCATATGATCTGCATTTTGAAGGAACTATAAAGCGATATGTAAAAGACAGGCTTTTCCAATTAATATGATTAATGAAAATATGTTTGTTTTATTTTCCTATGCACAAAGTATAACATTATGAAATAACTTTAACAATCTCCTACATTTTTTTTCCCCTATACAAAATTGAAAAAGTAAAAATCCCCCTCAGAACCCAAGAGACCAATATATTATCAAAGAAAGTCCTAAGAAAAGTCACATGTCAGGAAAAACCCTAGGACTTTTTTGGGTATTATTTCAGAAAACAAAATTACAATGTTGTAATAATATAGTTGTTAAAGTATACTGACATAGTTGTGAACGTGTATTGATTCAGTTATTAAGATATAATTATTAATGTGTACTGATTTAGTTGTTAACGTTTTCAGATATAATACCTAAAAAAGTCTTAGGACCTTTTCTGACATGTGACTTTTCTTTGAGTCTTTTTTTTTTAGAATATCTTGGTCACTTGGACCCTGAGAGGGATTTTCCCAATAAAAAATGAGAAGATTGCTAGCCTCATAAAAGTAGTGTGGAAGTTAACATTTCCGTATATAGGGAAAAATACTTTTCATGTTGTAGGAGAAGTATTTTCTCTGTCATAGTGTCACACACACATAAAATGGTGGGACCCACATATATATATATAATGTTATATATATATATATGTGGGTCCCACCATTTCATGTGTGTAAAAATTTTCTTCTTCTCATGCAACATGAGAAGTTTAAACGCCATAAATATAACTTGACTATAAAATAACAATTTATACAAAAATATGCTAATTTCTTGCGCAGAAATTTCATTCTCAGGTATATAGCTGTACAGAGTTATAAGCAGAGAGAGTTACATGGAATTGAAAAATAGTTAGATAATACTCCAATGGTCCTATTTATAAATCACATACCCCCATAAGAATATAACAACTTTCCAACTCTATCCTTATTTAATATACAATATTGGTAATATACCATATCAAAACAAAGTTAACATAATAAAAATGAAAGGCAAAATTGTACATTCATGTAAAAAATTTAATGAAATAAAATAGGACCAAAATAAATCTTCTCTCTCTTCTCTGTAAATAGGACCGGACCAAGAGGACACACAAATTGAAAGGTCACCTATAATTAAGGCCACTGATCAAAAAGAATAGAAGGCAAATGACCAAATTACCTCAGCCATTAGTGTCACGTATAGGCTTGACTGTAAAATTTTGGCAGCTCCAGAATCTGATTCTGCAATCACCAAACAAATTACAGTAAGGACTAATTATAATCCCTTAAAAAGGATACTTTTTAAACAAACTACAGGTCCCGAGCGTTGCACATAGTCAAAGAAATGAACTGTATTATTCATAACTCATGAATCTGAGTGGTATCCACACACACACACACACATACTGAATGAATGATCAGAGTTTATTCAGCATGATTCTATTTGAATATAAAATAATTCTTAGGACAGATTGGTCAATTCATTCATGTACTCTACCAAGTAAATTCAGTTAAGAGAAATCAAACTGTCAAAAAAAAATAAAAATAAACAAAAACCAAGTAATTGTTTTAAACTCTCGACCCTCCAGTATTTTTATAGCAGAACCATTTAAGGCTATAAGTGTCCAAGATCCAACCAAGAATGATCATATATGACCAGACTTTCTTCAGGATCAGATTATGAACTCTCTCACAAACCAATCAATATAGGCTTTTCATTTTCTGATAAATTCCAACAGATAAGTTCCTTAGCTTTATAGAAAAGCCCATCCGTAGCTTTTCTTTTTCTTTTATGTTATAGTGCTAAGTGCTTTTGCTTTTTTAAAAGATTCAGAAACTTTAACTTTTAGAAAAAAAAACTACTTTTGCAGAGAGAGAAAGCAGATCTTAAGATGCTCTAAAGAGAAGCATCCACCGACACTTGCTACTGTGTCTAACACAGTTTTATGACTATTCTAATATCAATCCAACTGGCTTTGAGCACCGTTCTCTACTTTTTGTTTATTTGATCAAGGTATCCCATGCTAGAGGGTGTCCTAGAGCAACGGTAAATTTGCTGCCATGAGATTAAGTCGTCGCGGGTTCAAATCTAGAAATAGTCTCTTTATTTGTCTAAGGCTGTGTATATTTGACCCTCCCCAAACCCCACTTGGTGGAAGCCTTGTACACAAGGCCGCCCTTAAGGTATCCCAACGCCAATTTGAACTGAAGAGACTAATCCCTTTCGAAACTTAGAACACAAAAGATTTGCACCTTTCCGAATAAGTGTGCTTACTGAATTCAAACTTGTGTTGGTACCTTTCTCTAATTTCAGGATAGAATTTCTTCACTTTTGCTAAAGTTACCACTTGAGCTTCTTAAAGTTCCGGTCTTGATATTACAATTATTTTTCATCTAGGAGTAGTAACAAATTTAAACGATACATATAGGATTTGAAAGTTCATGCTGTAACTTCATTGATAAAATGAGTGATAATTTTGGAAGCACTAGTGGAAACTTAATTCTACAGTCATTAAAAGATATTTTGATTTTCTTTCTTTTTTTAAGATTCTTAACTATCATTGATCTAAGTTATGCAGCATATCAGATTGATAAAATAAAAAAGTTCATAAAATCCAGATCCCAGACAGATTGAAAAACCATAGCCTGTGGTGAATACTTTTGAGACTTGTAGAGAACCTTTCATGCATGATCATGAATTCTCAAGATTGGCAAACGATACATGTGAACAAACTAAAACCTAGTAAAAATGACACATCAAGTTGACAATGAGAAAATCACAAAAATGTTGCATGTTGTTTATTTTTTAAGGGAACTTGATTACTTAGCTAAGACATATGCTTCTAATGATTTACAAGAAAACCGGGTTCAAACACAAAGCAGCAGATTCTTATCAACAAGCACTAGATTATGGAACATCTGTAAGAGAAATTAAATTCCAAAACCTAAAATGTCTCCAAAATATTTCACTAGGAAAATATCAGTTTCACTAAGATGGGGAATTAAATTACAGGCATATGCACTCAAGATGATGCTCTCTTGTCAACTTTAACAGCCAGAGAAGCTTTATACTACTCCATCAGCTTCAACTTCCAAAGACAATGTCCATAAAAGAGAAGAAGCAGAGAGCAGATATTAGAATCTAAGGGAAAGGGAATAGAGTTAAGAGAGTTAAAGGAAAAGAATGAGAAGGGAAGAGAAACTAAAGCCAGTATCCGAAACTCCAGACAAGAAAAAGGAATTGCAATTTTCTGAATAAGTCTTGATATCCATTAAGATAACATAAAACACATATTTATAGAGTCTCAAAAGCATAACTGGCAATAACTAACATAAGATAACTGCTAAACACTGGATAAGACTAAAAATGAGATAACTGCTAAAGTGCTAAATACTTAATAAGAAAAGATAACCAACTCTAAACTGCAACTTGTCCCTAAACTAAGCCAACCACTAAGCCATGCGTTTCTTTCTGGAATAAACCAGAAGTGGCCTGGGGATTCTATCAGAAGACTCAATACTCAGAAAAAAGGGCCTCCAAGACGCCATTAACACAAGAATTGGAGGTTGGACTTCCAAAGGCCTTAGCAGTGGGCAAAAAAGAAGACTTAGCATTTGCATTGAGATTCTAACTCGTTCCAGATTTCTATTCCTTGATGAACCACCCAGTGGGCTTGATAGTTCAGCTTCTTATCATGTCATGAGCAGAATTGCCAGCCTAAACCTAAGAGATGGAATTCAAAGGACCATAGTAGAATTGCAGCATTTAGGGCTTTAGGCCATTTTGATATATTCATTTCAGAAAATCAAAAAGAAAATATTGAAAAACAATAGGACAAGAGAAAAAAATAAGCCCACCTTCGTTTTGGTCACCATTAAAAGACAGACCTGCTTGTAACGGGAGTGTCATATATGTTTCACTCCCACGCCCTATAGTATAGATAAATAGGCGATTCTTGTCTAAATACTAGGATTAAATTCAACCATGATCTACAACTAAATTTGCAAGGTTTTGTCCAAATCTTAGCAAGACAGTACTTAAAATGAAACTCTTGTCACCCATGTATACACTATCTCAATGAATACAACGAATAACTTCTTTTAGTTCTTTAATATTTCACATATCATATAGTATTTATTTATTCTTGGATATTTTGGAAAGTAAAGAAAGAGAAGGAAACTCCCTGAATTTTTATGATAATTTACATGTGAAAGAAGGGATTAAAAAGAATGACCCAAAAAAAGAAAAAAAGAAAAAAGAATGAAGACGAACACAAACAAAATCCCTAGAGATTAGACCTGTAATGGTCAGATCTTGAAAAGAAAGTGAATACTAGGCATATTGCCTTTTGGAACTAAAGATTGCTGCTACCAAACTCCAACAATTTGAATAATTATTCACCAAAAGAAACTGAGGCCAAGCTATCACATAAGAAAAGAAATCAAAGAAAATAAGCCAATTAATTCACTCACTATAACTAATTCCCTTTGCCTTACTTGGATATACTGGGATGCTCTGCTGATCCCTGAAGAAGTTTTCTGGATCAAAAGCTGTCTTTATCTTCACCAGCTTCTCAAAATTGTTATGGAAGTACTTGACCCCATATACCTTCCCTTCTTCATAGCTATTCTTATCAAAATTGTTGACGCCAATATCAAGGTCCCTGTAATTAATGAATGCCCGCCTTGGATTCTTAGACACAAATGGTGTCATGTAACTGTATAACTGTCTAATCTGAGTTGTATAATACTTCTCTGCTTCATCCCCAGGTTCATACCAGTTTATTGAGTATTGAATTTTGTACAGAATCCCTGCACGATGAGGGAAAGGCGTCGCATCAGATGAAATCTCATCCATTTTTCCACCATAAGGATTGAAAACAAATCCTGTTTTCCCCAAGTCAATCATCTTCTTCCATATATATTCTAATCCATCTCTGGGAATCGAGGTCTGCACATAATCAGATTTCCTTTTGAGGAACCATGCTGAGTCAGGATTTCTATCGAGCAGCTTATCTACTCTGGTGTCATTATCAAATCCAAACCACCATATCATTGAATCAATCCAACTCTTTTCAAAACAATCTTGCTTCTTCAAACCCAATAAAGGGAATTCCTTCTCCAATAGCTTCACAAGTTCATCAGCCCTCCCAAGAAATGAACCCAGAACAGAAACTCTGACAGTTTTCGTTTTGTAAGAGTCAGATTTCATAGTCACAGGCTGCAAGAGCAATCTCAGGAAAAGCCTAGCATCCGTATGAGGAGCAACTTGCTGCCATTGAACAACAAGATCAGTGGCATTCTCTTCCAATGTTCTTTGAATCCTGAAATCAGTAACAATTTTTGGTACCTGAACCAACTTAACTGTGTACGACAGAATAACTCCAAAACTTGCTCCTCCACTCCCTCTTATAGCCCAAAAAAGATCTTCCCCCATTGATTTTCTGTTAAGAATTCTGCCACTAATATCAACAATTTGAGCATCAATAATATGATCAACAGAAAGCCCATATTTCCTCAGCATATTGCCATACCCTCCACCACTGAAATGACCACCAACACCTACAGTTGGACAAAGCCCCGAAGGAAACCCATGAACTTTACTCTGCTCCCAAATCTTATAATACACTTCACCAAGCGTAGCTCCAGCTTGAATCACCGCAATTTCATTCTGTATATCCACAGTGACACTTCGGAGATTAAAAAGGTCAAGGAGGATGAAGGGTTCGTTAGAGGTATAAGAAATACCTTCGAAGTCATGGCCACCACTCCTGATTCTGAGTCTAGCCGACTGGCTTTTGGCGCAAATTACTGCAGCCTGAACATGGGATTCTTGCAAGGGGGTCAAAATAATGAGAGGTTTTGGAGTAGAGGAGGCGTTGAACCGAGCATTACGAATGTAGGCTCGAAGAATGGAGGCGTAGTAGGAAGTGTTTTTGGTATGAACGAACCATATGTTTGATGATGCTTGGCCTTTAATCGGTGAATCGGTGTGGTTCGTCAGGCAATGAACAAAAGCGTCATAAGCAGTGCCTTTCGATTCTTCCGAAGCGACTGCCAACAATAAGCCATTGGGACTGATACTCAGACTTAGAACCAGAAGAAGAAGAATGGGACCACCAGAGGAAAAACCAGGTTTTGCCATTGATCGTTTGGGTTGCATATGAAAAATTCAATTTTAAAATTTAAATATATACACACACGCACATAGTATAATTATTAATTCATGAGAAGGAAGTTGAGAGGGTGAAGTTATTCCTCATTCCTTGGAATCCATCAGAAAAAATAACTGCCAGTGAGGAAGACTGCACTTTATTGTTTATTTTTGGGAAAATCACAAGCAGGACCCAAGTAAGAGAAAGAAATATAACTAGGTCCCTTGAAATTACTAAATTACATTAAAGTTTTAAGGGACATTGATGATATTAATTAAAATTATGAAATGATCATTTTGTCCTCTTTCAATCTCTACATTGCCCACCTTGCATGAATCAGCTCACTCGTAGAATCTTTGCAATTCGAACACCTTCGTGTATGGTTGCAACGATGTTGGTTTAACCTCTGTGGTGTTAACTCTTGTTCCGATCACTTCTCCGGTCACATTATGATCCAGTGAGTCCAAACGGATCAAAACCATGGTCTCTGACCATGGTTTCGTCGAGCCATTCCAATGGTTGGGCACTGAGGAGCGACACAAGCAGCTCTCCAGATAGTATGGTGTTGGACTGTGCTCTTTTGGGTGGCAAAGGATGTGGGGCAGCCTTCTTCTTGGTACCGAACTTAAGCAAGAAGTGGAATTTGCGAGAGTAAGAGGTGGGATTGTTGGTAGTGAGATGAGTATCGAAGAAGTAAGAGGTGGCAGTCGACATGGCGGTTGTAGCCATGGGAGGGTGGCGGTGGTGAAGTTAAAATTATCAAAACATGGAGATGGAATTGTCAAAACGTAAAGATGGAATTACCAAAACATGGAGATTGACTTGTCAGAAATAGGACATGCAAATGTCAAAAACTAGACATGGACTCATCAAAACGTCGAGATGGAATTGTCAAAACCTGAAGATGAAATTGTCAAAACGTGGAGATTGAATGCACATTTAGAAAACACAGCCTACAATTAGAATGAAACCTCGTAGCAAAGGAAATCATTCCTTCGAGGCATACCAATTCCAGCAATCATTCTGAGTGAACTTCTGAGCACAAGTGCATCGATGGCAAACGAGTTAATGAAGCAATGGCCGACTGTACCTAATGGAAACCATCTATGCCTAATGGAAGTTTGAAGAGACACAATGGCTATATTCAAAGCTTCACAACAACATTAACAGAAGATTGGTATAAAAGCTCATCACATTCAATTCCGTCAACCACCAAAACTCACCGCAATCAATTCGACTTTATTTCAACTTACTATTTCATTCACTTCATTTAACATCTTCGGATATTGTCTGTACTTCAGTGATTATTACTTATCTGCTCAATGAGGAGTTGTTAAACACTTATTTGATTTCTTGTTTATTTGTCAAATCTCAAGGTTGTGGAACCTTGAGTATGAGTGTACAATTACAACTTGTAAGGAAAAGTGAATCCTAGTGTGAAAGGATCATCTCAAGTACAATGTGTGTAATTGTAGCCATGATTATGAGATAGCGAAATACCCAGAGTGTCTGAGGACTAAATGTAGGTTAAGGAGTTAGACTGAACCAGTATAAATTCTCTATGTTCATTCTCTCTGCCTCTGCCTCTGTATTTATTGTTTGTCTTTATTCGCTAGAAAAAGATTTTCGAAATCCTCTATTCACCCCCTTTAGGTGATATTCTCTCTTCATTTGGTATCAGAACTAATATTCTCTATTGGGTTTAACATCTTGAGAAAGATCATGGAAGGAATATTGGCTGATGGTGCCTTGATCAACCGACCACTAGTTTGAGGGGCAAACATTACTCATTCTGGAAAGCAAAGTTTAGAGTGTTCGTGTTAGCCAATGAATATGGTTTATGGTACGTATTTGAAAATGGGGATTACGTTCCTATAAGAGTAGAAACACTACTACAAAAAACGGTTTTTGCGTCCCAAAAAGATGTCCTTTTTTTTTAAAAAAAAAGGAAGTAAAAAAGAAAGGCGGTGACAATTTTGTAATTATATGTGATAAAAATTGACTTTTGACGCCTAAGTTATAAACTTAGATGTCAAAAGTCCCGCGAGAGACGCTTTTGGAATCTAAGTTTTAAACTTAGACTCCAAAAGTCATGCCTTTTGGAGTCTAAGTTTAAAACTTAGACTCCAAAAGGCATGACTTTTGGAGTCTAAGTTTAAAACTTAGACTCCGAAAGTCATGCGTGGAGCCCACGAGAGACACTTTTAGAGTCTAAGTTTTAGAATTAGACTCTAAAAATTATGTTTTTAGAGTCTAAGTCTTAGACTCCAAAAATCATGCTTTTAGAGTCTAAGTCTTAGACTCCAAAAGTCCCCTTGTTGCACAACGCGACCTTTTCTTCTCCCACTTTATTTCATTTCATTTCAATCTATCGTTCCTTCTCTCCTCTACACCTTCATTTCCAATGCTCCCTGAGACCTTCATCGTTGGCCCTCCTCCATCATCGCCCCTCCTTTGCCGTCCTCCCTTCACCGTTAGCATGGTTTGTGCTCGTCTTTCTCCTCGTTTTTTTCCGTCAACCATCGTGCGTCTTCCTCGTCATCTTTTTTTTGGCGATGCAAGCCTCTTTGTCTTCTTTTATTGAAATCAAACTCAAATCCGAGCTAATGAAGGAAGACGATGGTGAAGGTGAGCAAAAACATGAATCTGTAGATTTTTTATTTTTTTTTAGTTGCTCTTGGTTATTTTTCAAAAACACGAACTCAGATATGTGTTCCTAAAGCTTTCAATGTGATATAGATGATAGGTTTGGTGATGTTTTGTTAATTGTGTTCTGGATTTTTTACAGATACGAAATTTCTCAGAGCTGTTTGTTGTGTTCTAGATTTTTTTGAGATCTAAAATTTCTCAGATCTGTTGATTGCTTTATGCAATTTTTCTTAATCTTAAACTTCTTAGATATTTTTATTGCGTTCTGGATTTTTTTTTCCAGATCTTAAACTTCTTAGATTTGTGTTTAACGTCGTTGTCGTCCTCATCTTTTTTTTTTTTTTAAAAAAAGATACTTATGGCATCTGAGAAATATTTAGGCGCCGTAAGTCTCCACTTTTTACGCCTTCCAAATAGACGTCCCCATGTTTTTAGACGTTAAAAGGCCAAATAAACGGATGTTATAGATTTTTTTTTTTTTGTAGTAGTGAAGGCGGAATTAATGTTCCCAAGATTGAAGATGAGTTCGACGAGAATGATAGAAGGAAAATAATTCTCAACAGCAAAGCCATCTTATGCTCCAGAGCACTCTTAGTCAAAAGGAGTATTTTCGTATTTGTAATCTGGGAAGTGCGAAGGAAATGTGGAAAGCTTTGGAAATTGCCTATAAAGGAACATCTGGCATTAAGGACAATCGTATCAACACGTTGGCGACTAAATACAATTTCCTTCGTATGAAGACTGGAGAATCCATTGGAGAGTTCCAACTTTAGTTTACCCATCTAATCAATCAATTGTCATTGTTTTAGCAAGGGATAGTCCAGATGCTTCTATTAGCCACTTCATCAAGATGTAGGGTTCATTTTTGTTGCAGAGGAAGCAAGAAACCTTTGGCCACCCTTCAATCGTTGTTTTAGGAACTCCATATTGCAATCATCATGCATGCACCATTGTCATCGTTTCCATCAATGTTGCCAAAACCAAGTTTCTACGTAGAAATAGAAGAGGATGGTAGAGACATAAATCATAGAAACGACACAAAACAAAACGTAAAGTTTTTACTACTTAAGGTCAAGGTATAAAATTATATATGTGTGTGTGCGCACGCGCGCGTGTGTGTGTGCGCATGTTAAAAAACATAAATCGCTACTGAAAATTTAATCAGCAACTTCATATTTAAAAGATATAAGTCACATAACTATATAAAACATAAATCCAAAAATACAAAGAGTTTAATAACTTCTATAACCTAATTCCAAAACATCAAAAGAATAAAATTTAAAAATTCCTAAATTATATTAGTTGATTTAATTTTTTTTTTTTTAAAAACATGAACTTGCATGTCTTCAATGTACTCTTCTCTTACTCTTATAACAAGTTCATTCGTAAAACTTGGAATGTTCAAATCATGACCATTCACAGGTTCCCTCACTTTAACTTTAATCAAGCTTTTCTCATCATGGACATCAACATCTAAGTTGTCTACATCTTCCTAATCTTCTTTATTTTCCACTATCCAATCATCATCAGATGGAAGATCATCAAAATTATATGCACGAGAGTTTTGAGTTTTCTTTTTCTTGGTCGATCTTGAATTGGTCATCACCAAAAAAAATATCATTCATAGTCTTTTGATTTTGGAAAAATGAAAATAGGTTTTTGTTTTAAGCAAAAATGATAAAAAAAACATAAGTTTTTACTGTTTTTATGCATAGTTTTTAGACAGCTTTTACTTGCGTCTTAACAAATATCACCCTAATAAAAACGTTAGTTTTTATGTTTTTACACTAGTTTTTTTATAACAATGGTTTTCATCCTTTCCTTCTACTATTTAATAAGGGTGAATTAAAAAATTATTGATAAATATAAAAATTACAAGAACCAAAGATAATATTAATCCTACAACAAGAACAGATAAAATATGAGTAGCCTCGGAGTTAAACAATTCACCGCATTCTGCGGTCGATGTAGAATTTGATATTCATGGAGTCTATCCCATCGACATGGGACCTCTCCTTTCCTTATGGTCCATTTCCCTCCACTTCCTTAATCTGGACCATTGATCAAATCTGATGCTCCACAACCTGTCTGCCTCTTTTGTAAGTCTATGCATTTGATGATCCTCCTCACGTCTCTTCCAAAATAAAAAATCAGTGGATCGAGCAGCCCTCTTTGCGATATTTGAGCACTTCTACCTTTTATATTCAAAATGTTTAAATTAATATGTACTATATATTAACTTAATATAAGAAAAATATGGATACAAAATCTTTAAATAAATCTTATGACTCCCATACATGTGGCCACTATCTCACTATCGGTAACCTCCAATAGCAGTTCTCTTAAATATAAAAATATATTTTAAGAATCTGTGTAGGAAAAATAAATAGAGGTCACAATATTTTATTCAAAATTAATATATCAAAAATAAATTAAAATATATTTGAATACATATTTCGAAAATAAAAAGAAATATGAGCTAGATAGGTTCCAAGGACTTGCTGGCTATTTGATTAAAGCAAAATAAAAACAATATCATGATTCTCGGTATTTGTGGCCATTATCCTACTATTGGTAACCTCCCTACCACGGTTCTCCTAAATGTAAAAATATATTTTAACAATAAATGTAAAAAAAAAAATAGAGATCACTATATTTTATTCAAAGTGAATATATCCAAAATGAATTTCAGCATTTAAAATATATTCAAATAAGATATAGTGCGATGGTATAAAATAATAGAGATCACAATATTTGATTCAAAATAAATATATCAAACGTAACACTAAACATAAATTAAAATATATTAGAATAAATCTTTGAAAAATAAATAGAAATATGGGTGAGGTAGTTTTTAACGACATCCTAGCTGTTCGATTAAAGCAAAATAAAGATGTTTGTTTATATTATTCTAAGCGTTTATTTGCTTGGGTTTGCAATATCCCGACTTTTGCTTTACTAGAGACTCTGTATATTGTGGAATATTGAATAGATGCCAAGATTAAATATCTATTGAGATATTGACAATTTATTTAATATTTGCCACTTGGATAAATTCAGTCAAATTAAGAGCCAAATAGGAAAGAAGAAACTTATGAAAGGCAACATATGTTGGCCTCCAAACAAGGCCACAATTTGGCCCAATTATAAGAATGAATAGAAAGATAGTTTGGGCTCTTATGTGGGCTAAGGACTTTGGCCCAAATTAAGGAGGAATAGAGAATCAAAGTGGAACATTGTTTAAGCCCTATTTCGGACCAAAATCAAGGAAAACAAAGGCCATTGTGGACCCACGTATTGTGCCACGGATTTTTGGCCCATTAAGAGGAAATTAAAAAGCCAATTTGACCTTTGTAAAGGCCAAATCCGGCCAGCCCAAAAGAAGAGGAAAACTGGGAGAAGCAAGGTTTTGAAACCTGGACTGATGATTGAATCGGTGAGGGTACTGGGTTAATGGGTCAGACTAGAGTCAGATCGGTATTAATTAAAAATATAATTTAATTAAAATAAGTCAAAATATTTATATTTTAATAATAAAAAATATTTTGTGATCAAAATATGGGGGGATATGTGATGTGATGATGGATGTTAGATGTTAATATTATACGAGTATTATTTTTTTTTAAAAAAGAAAAGTATCATAGATCAGTGAGCCACCTGTAGTTTAGGATGGAATGATTGGACATAATCCATTAACACACACACTACTCTATCCTATCTTTGTTCACTTTACAGCTTGAGTTTTCATCTCAATTCAATATCACTCTCTCACCTTCAATACTCTTCAAATCTCTCTCTCACCTCAATACTATTTACATATATTATCCTACTAAGAACGCTCAACTCAAAGGAGACATCACCAACTTCCAGCAAAAAGCAGGCGAGTCCACCTATGAAGCCTGGGACAGATTCAAAGACCTCCTCAGAAGGTGCCCCCAGCACGGACTTTGCAAATGGGTCCAGCTAGAAACATTTTACAGAGGTCTAGATGGACAAACGCGATCAATTGTAGACGCCTCTTCTGGAGGATCCATTTTAATGAAGTCTTATGAAGAAGCCCATGAGCTATTGGAACGCATGGCCATGAATAGTCATCAGTGGCCAGCAGATAGAGCTACATCCTCCCGAATTGTTGCAGGAGTACATGAACTCGATGCCATGACTGCTCTTGCAGCACAAGTTTCATCTCCGCCTTTTCCACAAAGGCTAAAGAAGTAAGGATAGGAGAAACAATTCAAGCAATTCCTCGATATGCTATAGCAATTGCACATTAATATCCCACTCGTGGAAGCCTTGGAACAAAT
Source organism: Acacia crassicarpa (assembly GCA_034222035.1). Classification (NCBI taxonomy): domain Eukaryota; kingdom Viridiplantae; phylum Streptophyta; class Magnoliopsida; order Fabales; family Fabaceae; genus Acacia; species Acacia crassicarpa. Next base: position 13,255,230 of record JAWXYG010000005.1, read on the forward strand.
GCCCAGCTATGCGAAGTTTATGAAGGAAATTTTGTCTAAGAAAAGCGGCTAGAGGAGTTCGAAACAGTAGCATTGACCTAGGACTGCAGTGCCATGTTAACCAATCGACTACCTCCGAAATTAAAGGATCCTGGCAGTTTCACAATCCCTTGTGCAATCGGACTTCATTACTCTGGTAAAGCTCTATGCGACCTAGGTGCTAGCATAAATCTTATGCCCATGTCGATTTCAAGCAATTGGTAGTAGGGGAGGCCAGGCCCACAACAGTCACGTTGCAACTGGCTGATCGCTCCATAGTACTACCTGAAGGAAAGATCGAAGACGTTCTGGTAAAAGTAGATAAGTTCATCTTCCCTATGGATTTCATCATCCTAGATTTTGAAGCAGATCATGATGTACCAATTCTATTGGGAAGACCTTTCATGGCAACTGGTCGTACGCTGATTGATGTGGAAAAAGGAGAACTCACTATGCGTGTAAATGATGATCAGGTCACCTTTTCAATACTTAAGACTGAGAGCTTCAAAGACCTAATTGAGAAGTGCTTGACTTTTCCAGATGACACTAAGGGTACTAAAGAAGCAGGGGACCCCCCCTGCGCCACCACAACATTAAATTGCTATAGCAAAGTCAAGCTGAAGACGTTAAACCAAGCGCTATTGGGAGGCAGCCCAATGTCATGCATAAATTACTATTTTGAGATTAACTACCGAAGCAACAAAGGACTAAGGCATTGGAACTGCTGTAGCAATTCATCTGCACTAGTCGCACTCAAGGACGGACTTATGGGGTGGACCACACATGACTGGGCCCAGCGATTTGGCCATTAGCCACACCAATGCATCTGCCGTATGGCTCTTCCATGAAATTTTGGACGGATTGCACGCAACCCACCCGAGTTGTATGCCCAAAATCACTCTCCTTGAGCCCTAGTTAAATCAGAACTCAACCTTCGACGCAAACCCTCGCGCTCATTCACTCTGTCCAAGGCTACGACACTTCCCCTGCCATTACAACTCCAGGATCTTCTAGTGGCATGCACCAAGGGTTCCGGCCAAAAAGCATTGGCAAAAGCTCCAGACACTATGCCATTTGCCACTTGGGGAGCCGAATCTCGCTTCAACTCTGTAAAAGCAGATAAAACCCTAGCACCGGAGCGAGGATTTGACGGAGATGCATTCGAGCAGGGCGCTTACCCAGAATGTATCCTAGGGATCGTATGCCAACGACGACGGGAAAAATTCTACCTCCACACTGCTGAAGTGGTGACCCCCCTTGTTTTCGAATTTGGTGCAAATTATCCAGGGGGTTCCCCTTATTTCATCACAATCCGAGGGAAGAATGTACAATGCAGCGCCAGCGCCATCTGAGAGGTTTTCGACCTAGAACCTACTGATGATGAGTACAACGAGCTTCTCCAGCAAGCAGAGAACCCTAAGACCCTTGCTAACGCGGTCGCTCGGCTGTGTTTGCCAAACATTGAGTGGCAAATTTCCAAGGAAGGGTCATACAATTTGAAATATAGCCGTTTAATACCCGAAGCACGTATCTGGTTCCACTTCCTCTACTACCGACTCATCTCCACACTGCACACCCAGACTATTTCGGGAGAATGCACCTTCCTGCTTTATTGCCTCCTGGAGGGTAAACCAACTGATGTAGACACACTCATCTACCGAGAGCTGTTCGAGTCCCTGAAGACCATTACAGGAAACCTTTGGTTCCCTGCACTCATCACCGAACTCTGTCGAAATGCAGGGGTGATTTTTGATGCCAGCGAAGAAATAGCATTACTCCTGCAACCTCTCACCGTGGCAGCTGCTCAACGCATTTTGCAAAAATGTCAACCACGGGTTGCACGGATCAATGTGGCCAATTCATCTGTCAAACCTCCGGCCGACACTACCCTGGTTTCGGCAGTAGCGTTTCACGCTTTGCTTGCCCAGGTCAACACAATGCAATGTTCAGTTAGCACTATGCTCCTTCAGTAGCAGATGTGGTGGCAATATGTGGCTGAAAGGGAACACGACCTTGCTGCAAATCTTATGGTGAACGTCCCAAAACACACTCCATTATCGATTTTCCCTGAGGCAACGTTTGATATGCACAATGGGGTCACCGACCCACCACAACAGGAACCAACAAGCTCGCGGAAGCGTCGCCGGAGCAAGAGCCCCCAAGAAGGTGAGCCCACCAGTACACACTCTGTAGACACTAATGACGACGAGGTGTCAAATTCTCCGGGGCCCTCGGCCAGACCTTCAGCAGGGAAAGGTTAATCTTGGTTAATTCGTTTCTTTCAGCCTGGTACTGGACTTCTTTTTCCATTTTTGCATTTTGTTTTGAATATGTTTTTTTGTTGCTTTCTAGGTGCTCATCAAAATAAATAAATAAAATAAATAAATTCGGGGTTGTGTTTGGAAATGTCTCTCTCCTTGCTCATCGATCTCCAGTTTCACTCGGCTGTTGCAATTGGGGCATTGCATCGTTTAAGTGTGTGTGGGGGGGGGGGGATTGATACGATTTGTGACATAATCTGTCGTTATTTTCACCCTACACATACGTACGTACGTACGTACGTATGTATGTATCGCATCCATCTATTTTCTCCTATACTTTTGCTCCCTATTTTCTTTCTTCCTTTAAGGCACATCCACTTTCTCCACTAATTACTACAAGCTTGCTTAAGCAAGTTGTTTCTTCTTTTTTGATTCTTGATCTTTGTTTTTTGAGGAACTTTTAAGTAAATAACTTATTTTATATGCAGCCTATCTGCTTGATTTCTTAAATAATTAATTGTTTTTCGATACATTAATTTAATGAACACATGTATTTAATTTGTAGTTAGGATTTTTGTAGGAAAGGAAGGGATCTGTATAACTTATTTTTATTAAACTAGCTTATAGGATTGTTCACTACTACAAAAAGAAACCTTTTAAAGTATGTTTTTAGGCCATTTCTACGTTCCTTTATAGGGGGAACCTATGTATGTAACGTAGTAAGACTTGGCAACAATGTTTGCTACAAAAAGGACGCCATAAGTGCATAAATTCTATAACCGTACTCCTTACGTGAATGTGGGCCCGTTCTACCAAAGGTCCATTGACGACTTCGCCAACACGGGATCGACACATACCTCATCTAGAAATTGTTCAAGTAGTAATCCTCTTAACCATCCTAGCCATCATCAAAGTTAAGGGCATAATTGGATGCATCAATTGGAAAGAGCCTTGCTTCATTTATCCACTAGACCTCCCTTTATTGAAGCGGTGGATGAATGTCTTCCATTTGGGTTCAGCGACAATCTTTGACCATTTTCGCAATTTCTTCCACCCACGACTGCACCAGTGATCCTTCCTCTCGAGGCTCCGTATTTGCTCCCACCACATGGATCTGGCTTTGGACAGAGTCTAAAATGAATCGTACCCTAAGCACAGCATCATGAAATAGTAACCCCTCCTATTGAACACCGCATCATCACTTATGACTGTAACACCCTGAATTCCTTACTACTTATTATGTCTGTTGACACGTAGTATTAGGAATGTCAATAGACTTGACGGTGCTATAGATCAAAGTAATTCACAACAGAGAGCATACATTAACTTTTGGACGATAGTAACTTGTTAGTTCTCTATGTGTTTTGATGATAATCAACAATTGTAAACATGTTTTGAAGTTTCCACATTTGCTAAAAATCATCAGTCAATTGGAAACTCGAGTATTGGAATGGATACTCGAGTATTGACTTGACAGTGAATTGCTCAAATCCATTTTTACAAAGCAATACTCAAGTATTGGAAGCAATACTCGAGTATTGGACTTACAGAGAGCAATCAAGTTTTCACCTTGAGTGAATACTCGAGTATTGGACTTACAGAGAGCAATCAAATTTTCACCTTGAGTGAATACTCGAGTATGGCATTTGAATACTCGAGTATTGGACTTACAGAGAGCAAACACGTTTTCACCTTTGAGTGAATACTCGAGTATGACATTTGAATACTCGAGTATTGGTCTTACAGAGAGCCTTCAAACTTTTATAACTTATGAAAACTCGAGTATAGGTTTACATACTCGAGTATTGGGCTTTTATAAAGATTTTCAACTTAACACCTGTTTATGAAAACTCAAGTATTCATTTGAATACTCAAGTATTGACATGAAAAAAACTTCACAAAGTTTTTCAAAAGAATCAATACTCGAGTATTGGTTTAGCACACTCGAGTATTGGGCATACAGAGAGGTTATCCACTTGTCAATGATTTGAATAATCAAGTATTGAAATGAATACTCAAGTATTGAGGTTTTGAACTTAAACTCATTTTCCTACAAAAGGTTCAAAACTCGAGTATAGACTTACATACTCGAGTATTGACATTGGTTTTCAAAGTTCAAGTCACGATGGTTTGTCTCTAGAAGAAGCATACTCGAGTATCAGCTTGTATACTCCAGTATTGACTTAAGTACATAGTGACAAACTCGAGTATTGAAGAACATACTCGAGTCTTGGGCGCTGAAACTGAATTTCAAATCTGTCGAATTTGTGAAACACATTCTTTTGATCTAAATGCTTACATTAATAATTCTTATATGTTCTTAGCTATGTTTAACCACTTTGCTAAGTGAGTTTCAGTTGACCTAGAGGATGATTAATGAAATCCAAGGCAAAAAGCATAAAGTGCTCAGAACATTAAATGCACTTCTGAAAATAGCCTCTTTTTGGCTAATCCAACTGAGCACGCATACAGAACGGTAAAGAATATTTTCTACAACAAGCAAACTCTTCTCCAACGGGCAAATCCTCAGAGAGACACCTCAGAGCAATTATACATCTGGATTAAGTGGAGATTAGACAGAGAAGCTGACCCAAGTTATTACTAATCATCTCCAACGGTTTGATTCATCTTACAACGGTCATTTAATGCTCTCTAAGTATAAATAGAGTGCATTCAAGACTTCTCAACAACCAAGAACATATGAAAACGCATAAGCATTCAATTGTCACAACTACCTTCTGTTTTCATTTGTAAATTGTCTTTTGACATAGTGAGCTTCAGTGTTTATCATTATCCACTCTTTTGAGAGAGTTATTCTTGATTATTGATCATTGATTGTAAAGAACCACAAGTCAGGGGACTTGGTGGTTGGGTGCTTTGATTACAACTTGTAAGGGGGAGTAAGTTCTAGTGAGAGAATTACTCTTGAGTGCAGAGTGTGTAATCATTGATATAGTGGAAAATCCCAGAGTGTCTGGGGACTGGATGTAGGTCAAGTTGAAAGGACCGAACCAGTATAAATCCTTGTGTGCAAGCTTTCCTTCCCTTATCTCTGTTTTACCCTGTTTTTCCTAGTTCAAAACAGAGCATTATTCGAAAATTTTAAGAATACCCAATTCACCCCTCCTCTTGGGTATTCAGCTCTATTTACATTTGGTATCAGAGTAAGGTCTTCTCTAAAGAGCTTAACATCTCGAGAAGGATCAACATGGAAGGTATTCTACAAGATAGAGCTTCAATCAACAGGCCACCCGGTTTCAATGGTGAACACTACTCGTTTTGGAAAGCTAAATTCAAGGTGTTTGTCATGGCTACTAAGTATGGGCTCTGGAGAGTATTTGAAAGAGGTGATTATGAGCCATCAATTGTTGAAGATGGTGTAAGAGTTCCAAAGCTTGAAGAGGAATATGATGACAATGATAGAAGGAACATCACACTCAACAGCAAGGCGGTTCTTCTACTCCAAAGTGCACTAAGTCAACAAGAATATTTTTGTATTTGCACTTTGCCTTCTGCAAAACACATGTGGGATGCTCTAGAGATAGCTTATGAAGGCACAGCTGGAGTCAAGCAAAATAGAGTAAATACTCTTATGACAGAGTATGATCTTCTTCGAATGAAGCCTGATGAATCTATTGGAGAGTTTCAACTGAGGTTCACTCATCTCATCAATCAACTCGCTGCTCTTGAGAAAGAATATGATCAGCCGGTCCAAGTGAGAAAGATTCTAAACATTCTTAACAAAGAATGGGAAGCTAAGGTCACAGCTATAGAAGAAGCACGAGGAGAATCGATGACGTCTGTAGCTGCTCTCTTTGGTAGTCTTTCCGAATATGAGGCAAAAATCAAGTTCAAGAAAGAACTTGATGAGGTTCTTGGGAAAAGCAAGGGAGTTGCCCTCAAAGCTGCAAAAGAAGCTAAAGATTCTGACGAGGAAGAAGATGAGGAAGATGAAGATGAAGAAATTGGGATGTTGGTCCGGCGCTTCAAGAAGTTCTACAAGAAGGATCAAGGCTTCAAGAGATTTCAGAAAGGTAGCTCCAGCCATGAAGCAAAGAAGCCCATCATATGTTATGAATGTCAAAAGCCTGGTCACATCAAGTCAGAGTGCCCCCAGCTGAACAACAACAAAGATAAAGAAAAGAAGAAGTTTAGCAAGTACAAGAAGAAAGCTTATGTGTCAAGCATTTGGGGTGATAGTTCTTCTGATGAAGATGATGAGAATGAAGAAGAAAAAGCAAATATATGTCTAGTGGCAGAGGAAGAAGAGCAACATACAGAAAACGATGAGGTATATGAATCTAAACCTTCCTATGATGAACTCTTTGATGAATATAACATTGTGCAAATGGAGTTTGAAAAACTTGCTGAAAAATATTTGGCTTTGAAAAAGAAAAACACTACTCTTGAATTGCAAATTGAAAGACTTTCTTCTCCAGAAATTCTAGTCTGTAATGAATGCCCTGTCCTAGAGAAAAAGAATTTACAACTGACAAAAGCACTCGAGAAATTCACTAAGGGAAGTGAAATGCTCGATGTGATTCTCAAACAACAGAGATTTATAAATGATAGATCGGGCATTGGTTATAGACCAGATTTCGATAAGAAGAAAGGCAAGAAGAAGAATGGTCAAAAATCGTACATGAACTATTTTACAGAATCGGTTCATTCTTCTAACCCATTTGCACATTGTAACTACTGTAATAGGAAGGGTCATTCTACCTCATCTTGCTTTCATAAAAATGAGAGAAAAGTTAAACCTATAGGGAATTATCAATGGGTACCGAAAGGAACATATGTTCCCAAGGTCCAATCTAACCCCAAAGGACCCAAGAAAAGATGGGTACCTAAAACTTAATCCTTTGTGGATTGCAGGTGTGTCTTAGAGCATCAAGACCCAACAAATGGTACATTGACAGTGGATGCTCAAGACATATGACGGGAGACAAATCCAAATTTCTCTCAATCAAGCCCAAGGAAGGTGGCAAGGTGACTTTTGGTGGTGACCAATCCGAAAAGATTGCTGGCATTGGTGAGATTGGGAACAATGAAGGGCCACTCATCAAAGATGTCTACCTTGTAGAAGGATTATGCCACAATCTCCTTAGTGTGAGCCAAAGCACCGACAAGGGTAACTTAGTTATCTTTGATTCTAATGAATGCTTGATTGTGAAAAAGGATTTGGTTTCCATAGATGATTTGAAATCAAAAGCTTTATTTAGAGCACCTAGAGATGGTAATTGTTATACTCTCAACCTCTCTAGTAATGCTTCTATTTTTGAAAATTGTTTTGTAAGCAATTTGAATGAGAGTTGGTTATGGCACAAGCGTTTAGCTCATGTCAACATGTTTCAACTTGACAAGTTGCTGAAAAAGGATTTAGTGATTGGCATTCCCAAACTTAGTTTTAAAAATGATTTGACTTGTGAAGCATGCCAAAAGGGAAAACAAACTAAATCATCTTTCAAAAACAAAAATGAAATATCTACTAATAGACCATTGCAATTGCTACATATGGATCTTGTGGGTCCAGCAAGGGTGAGGAGCCTTGGTGGCAATTCATACACATTGGTTATTGTGGATGATTTCTCTAGATTTTGTTGGACTATTTTCTTGTCTTCTAAAGATGAAACATTTGATCAATTTGTTGTATTTGCCAATAAGGTCCAGAACGAGAAAGGATTTTCAATTTTAGGTATAAGGACTGATCATGGTGGCAAATTCGAGAACAATGCCTTTGCTGAGTATTGCGACAATATGGGGATAGACCACAACTTCTCAGCTCCAAGATTAATTTAATTTTCCCTATTAATAAGAGTGGCGAAAATCCCCTCTTAAAGAGGCAAGAAAATTACACAAATATTAAATCCTAAGGGCACATAATATATGAACAAATCAATAGTAGTAGGATTTTTCCAACACAAATTAAAGGCTTGGATTAAATCTAATAAAGCTAAATCCTAAGGCCTTGATTAACCCTCATAAAGTGTAATCCTTGTGAATCAAACATTAACCAATGAAAGACTTTTCTTCTAGATGTTGTGAGGTAATTAAAACACAAATTGAAGAGACAAATTAGAAAGCATTAATTAGAGAATGTCTTAATTTTAAAATTAAGGGCCTAAAGAGATGAGATTAAGCTTGCTAATAATGCTCTAATAGCCTTGATTTAACAGCACATCAACCAACCTATGACATTTGCAATAAAAGGACAATTAAGCACATAATTAAGGGAATGAATAGCCTTAATTAAATCAGCCCCTAAAGTTATGAGAGATATTAACAAATAGAAGGCCAAGATTAAGTCTAATAAAGTGAAATCTAATGGTTCTAATTAATTATACAAATTAAATCCATGTGAAATTTGAGGAACCAATAGGAAGTTAGAGTTCTTGTTGTGTGACACATTAGAAAACACAATTTGAGAACCAAAGAGGAAGGGGGCCACGGTTTTGTGGCTTGAGGAAGAAGAAGGAGCATTGTTTAATAATAATCAAACACACACGTGCTAATTTAATCACATGTAAGTCATTAATAGGGGAGACAAATTGGCAAATGGCTAAGAGTACTTGTGATAAGGTCTTAATGAGTTGGAAGAGGATAAGTTGGAAAGAGAAAAAGAGTTGTGAGTGTGTGTGTGTGTGTGTGTGTGTTGTGAGTGTTGTGAGCCTAGTGAAGGAGAGAGAAAAGTGTGTAATTAATTGAGTTATGAGTTAAAAACTATTGGGATTAATTCAAGACACAAGTAAATGAGAATTTATACAAAATAAATTGTATCCTGAGATACGTTAATATAGATCAAATATAAGGATTTATTATGAACCAACATATTTTAAGTTTGGAATATGTTATCTCCAAAATCTTTTCCTCAAATTTTAGAATTAATCTTAAAATAAGTAAACGGTTGGTTAAGATCTCTAATGAAGCCAAAATTTTGAGATTAGTGAATTGAAGAAGAAAAACTTAAATAAACTTCAAATTAAACCCTAAAAGCATTTTTTGCTTAGTTGGTAATCAACTACCAATTTCATCTAGTTACAAACACACTTTGAGTAACTAGGAATTTAAAGCACAAAATCAAAGAAAGATGAAGGGGGAGGGGGACGGATTGCTTGGCTTGGAAAAGAAGAAAAAGTTTGAAAAGTCTAGATATTATGTTGAATCAAACACATGGGTAATTAAAGTCAAGATTGGAAGAGGATAAAGTACTTGAGCACATGGGGTTTTTATTGAAAAATTGATGAAGGAGAGAGGGGAGTTGGGGGCGGTTTTGAAGAAGGAAGGGTGAGGATTAGGGCTTCATAATTAACCTAGATCCAATGGTTGAAATGTAAGAAGAGGTAGGTTTGAAATATTTACCAAGTTGCCATAACATTTTACTATAAACAGGCACCTTAAGTTCTTCATTCTTCACACCAAACTCAACCAAATAGGTGAGTTTTAGAGAAGCAAGAGTAGAGTGAAAGTGAGAGTTAGTGGGAAGCAAGAAGGAGTAGCAAGGTTCTTCAAGGGTAAGTTCTCTAGTTCTTAAGCTTTAGCTTTAAGTTTATAGCTTAAATGTTGTTTTGATCTTGAATCTTCCAATATATTCTTGTTATCATGTTTTTATGGTTAAAAGTGGTTTTAATTCAAAAAATTGATGAAGAGGGTGTTATAGCAAAATTTTTGGAAGATTATGATCAAAATAGTGAAGCTCTGATGAAATCTTATCGGTGAGCGATTCCTGAAATCAGTGATAGAAACACCATAATTTTATGTTGAAAATCAAGTTATAAAATTCTGGGAAAATTCATGGTTAAAGTAGACATATAGGGATTTTCAAATATGCCTAGAATGTATTAATTTGAGCTCTGTACAGTGAGATAAAAATTCTTCAAGTAAGGCTACGTTTTCTGGAAATTTTCTGGGCAGAATATAAAAACGTGAAAACTGGGAATGATTCACAAATTCTGGGTAAAGACCATTATTTTTTATAAAAAATAGACATCCTAAGGATTCCGGGGAATTTTACGGATCCTCGTTTCAATTTTTGTAGAATTTATTATGAATTTCCAAAGTTAGCGAAAATTCTACCCAAAATATTGAAACCGGCGTTTTTTGAGAAATAAAGGGATATAATTAGAATAACAAATCCACCAGGGGTAAAAACGTCGGTAATGGTTAAAATATCTCCTAAGATATTATTTACAAGGTAATAATGTGATAATACTATTATAGGATATTCGGGAAAAACGGGAGACATACCGATCAGGCAAGTGTACCGCTATCCGAACGGACTAAAGCACGGACGCGTATTGTAACACTAACTCTGATGCTTATTGTATGCTTATATGTGATAGATACTTTCATAAGGTCGTGGACAGGACTATGTCTTGGGTTATGCACCGTGACTAAGTTTATAGGGCTTAGATCACTACTTATACATTTAGCTTTATACACGGGTTATGGTTTTGATAATGCCGTTACAGTTTTCCTAGCGCTGAGGACACGATAGGCCATCGTGGCACGGGTGGTGCAGACTAGAGATAACGGACATATGCAGTGGTTGTGTACTGTTATCCAAACAAATCTGTTATGGGCTTTTATATTGATTATTGCTGTAATGTCATGAATATCTGTCATACATATATTGTTTACATGAGGTTAACCATTACCTGGGGTCCAATGGGTTCAGCTCTTACCATAGATTCAGGTCCGGGGAACCAAGGACTGAAGACGAGAGTAAGCAGAGAGTAAACAGCACGCGTAAAGACCCGACTGAAGATCCTATTTTTGGACTTGTACAGTTATAATATTACTCAAATAAATGTACTGTACATTATGAACAGACGGATACGCTACAGTTAATGATATATCAGTTACTCACTCTTTTACTTGATCTGATGCTCTACTCTGATGAAAAAAAAAATTATTCCGCTTTTGAAAATTGGGGTGTTACAGTCATGTAGTTTGTTTTAGTTAGCTATGAAATTTTCCAGATTAGAGCTATATAGTATCATGATTGTTCTTTGTTTCTCCTTTCTAATGGCATCATCAGGACATATTGGAGAAAACTCAACATCTCTTTACTTGAGCTTTAATAGTTGATCCAATTCAAATTGTTTATTTGAAAGGAATAGTTCGAAGTGTTGGAGGGATTTCGTAGGTGGGGAGTCTACTTCACACTTAATTAATTTAATTTTCCTCCTGATTAATTTCCATCAGTTTCGTAATAGTTGTAGTAAAATAACTTCATCATAAAAAATTATCATAAAAAAGTACTTATGAGTCGGTCAGTTCTTCCTCTACCAGGCTATCAAAAGTTACGTCTTTTTCTATGAACCCAGGCTAGGAACTGCTGTTATTCATAGTAGGGTGCTGTTCCCTCAGGGCAACTTGCTTGGACTGACAGCCTTTTCTCTTTCGTGCCTAAGCGTAAGATTGAATAATCATAATCATAATCAAGGGCGAGCTCACAATAGCTATTGATTCTTTGAGAGCTAAATTGAGGTAGACAGGACTTGCTTAAACTTGAGTTCGCCATTGAAATTTAGATTCCCTAGTACATGACATTTTAAATATACTGTGACAGGTGAAGGAATGTACTTTAGCATTGCTACGAAATAAAATTCAGATTCCCTAGTGTGATATGTGAGAATATGTCCATGTTAATGTGATTTAATGTGATGAGGGCCAGAATGTGTCATAATACCATGTAGTATACACTCGAGTGCGGCGTTATCACACTCGAGTATACACGGCATGACAACATTTCAAGCATTTTTTCTTAGAGATTTCTGCTATGGGCAAGTATGCATGATTTCACTCAAGTGTGACACATATAATACACCTTTTGTTTTAGCTCGGTTTTAAGTTAATTGAACAAGGGATGGGGGAGGAACAAAAAATTATTTAGATAACTTTAACAATTTTAAATTAAAGGCGGTTAAATACATATAGGATAGATATTGTCTGTCATTTGTCAATTACAATCACACAAGTTGCCTTGACAAAATTATAAATATAGTGGAGAACAAAAATAACCCATCCAGAAATATATATTTGTTGGTTTTTCATAAATATGAAATTTTTAGTCAGTCTGTGAGTTTTTCACTTCTGCTTTTTGTTTACTTTTCTAAATTTTCAGGTGATTGATGCAAGTTCAAAAGGAAATCTGGGGCATTTCATTAATCATAGTTGTGATCCTAATTGTTGTACATAAAAGGTGAATACATTAGTTGCATAAAATGTGGTGTTTTCACTGGAAGCTACCCATAAGTAAATTTTCTTTTGTATACATTAGGTGCTTACAAATTAAGAAATTTCAAATTCTTTACCTTCTTTGTGATTTTGCCTCCTTTTTTCTTTGTTTTTGGGCATCTGTTTTGAAGGATATTCATGTTGCAATGAAGAAATTTGGAAGTAATATAATTTTCTCAAATGGCCTATTGGATCCATGGAGAGGTGGCAGGTGACAAATTCACTCTGATGATATCTTTATTCTTATTTTTATATTTTTAAAAATTAAAATTTTCAGTGTGGTTGTATTTTGAGGATACAAGTTGTTTCTTTTGCAGTGTTCTACAAAACATATCTTGATGAATTTCTTCTAGTATTATTCCATAAAGATGAGTCTGCCAGAGTGGAAGTCTTTGCAAGGTCTGTGGTTTGAGTTAGTGAATATGCATTCTACAGTTTGGAATCCCTTGTGCTTGAATTTTAGATTTATATATTTTCTACCAAGCTGGTTGCCAGTGAAATTATTGCTTGACATAGGTCTTGAACTGTTGGTCAAATTCTCTTATGGCAAGCGAACCAGTCAAACAAGTAATAAAGTGAAAGTAGAGTATATATTGTCCCACAGAGACTGAGATACCAAGGAGTGATGCTCGATTGCTACTATAGTTGCGTAAACTGAAGGTAAAATAATTGGGTTGAGAGGTTTTAATGACTATGCTAATAGCAAAATTAAACAACGTAAATTAACTTGAGAAGATATCAATAAGAGGTTAGGCTGGACTCAGAGTCACCCTTAAGTACATCAATCCCCCAGTTGCTTTACCCAATGCTATAGCATTTATGCTACACAGCTTTCGCAATGCTACAGCATAGCTACTAACTACAAAGCTATTTGGTTAACCCACCACGATAGTCTACCCAAGCTTCCACGTCCAATACATATGACACTAATTATACTCCTTCCATATTCCTATGGCAACTTTCTAGTCAAGACTGCTTTTCGCTCAGGGTGTTATGGCTATAAGAGGTAAACCCATTCCTGAAGCCTACAATAATAGGTTAAGCCGTGCACGGGCTGCCTAGCAAACACTGTTTCTTAGAGGTCTAACCTCAACTCCTTGCCAGTAAGCTGAGGCCACAAATCTACCCCTTAACTTCTGTTAACCGACTAGTAATTAAAACACTGATAAGTAAACCAAATTTATTAAATTAAGAACTTGCAACTGGGTTCATTCAACAACTTAAGGATTCATCCTCATCCAGCCATATAAAAATCAGTTCATAACTGACGAGGGACACACAAAACAGACACTAACAGAATGACCCATGATTAGAAAACTAAATTAAAAGGGAAAACAGAAAGCTTTGACGGAATTTCCAAAGGCGTGAATGTGGCCCTGTCACGTCACCACTCCACGTCTTCTATATTCCGTCGTACTGCAGGGAAGGATGCTGGCTTGTTCTGGAAGTCTCATGCTCTTGTGAAATCTCTCGCTCTTCTCTTGAGTCTGCCGAAAATTAGAATCTCGTTCTAGGGCTTTCCGACTCTCCTAGGGTTGACTCTACTGTTTCCTTTTATAATCAGGCTTTTCTTGCAGCGTAAGTTATAGTGAGCTGGGCCTTTCCTAATCCGTTGGGATTTATTGTATCTTTTGATCTGAGTAGATTGCTTTTGCTGATCCTACGGGATTCTTCAAATCTTTCAGTTTCGATCCTCCGCATCTTCTATTCCGTCATGTCAGCAGTCTACCTGTCAGTATCGCCCTTTTCTTTTATTCCTGAAATCATCTAGGTAAAAAGGTCAAAAAACATTCCGCATAGCATTGCGTCCTCTACTTTGCTGTAGCATTTGGGATGCCTTGTATTGCACTTCAAGTTGCTGTCAGATTGCTATAGCATCATATCAGCTCTGCTATACGTTTTTTCCTGAAAAACCGTATAATTTGTTCCATTCTTAGCACATGCATATGATTTCTATTCTTCAACCCCTATATCATGAATGTATGCCTTTTTGCTTAGATTATCTGCATTTAAGCTTGTAATTAACATTCAATTCAGACAAAAAGTATAGGGGAAACATGGTACGATTTGTCATCATGAACCCTCTTGTACATCTCCTGCTTTCCCTCTTCTTGGCATGACTTATTCGATTTCCCAAAAATTGTAGGCTGCATTGTCCAAAAAATTAAAGAAACTTGATGATTTGAAGTATTTGAACAATGGAATAAATGAAATGATGGCTGCAAAACATGCCTTTGTAATTTTGTCATTGTACGTGCATGCAAATTCTCACTACTATTTTCTTGTCTTAAGCATCAAGCGCATAGATTTGAGCTCCATAATGTTTGTAGGGTTTGAAGGTGTTTGATAATTCTGTGGAGAATTTAACATCAAGAGCATGGACTGCTTTAGGAAGTGCATGGAGAGAGGGTACTGGTTTAGTTCAAAGGTATTATTATTCCTTTGAAAAACATTTGAGTTGCGCTGATGCAATTGTACAAACTACAAACTTTGTGCAGTCAGTGGTCTTTATTTTCTTTACTAAAAAAATTTAGGGTTTAGGGAGCAGTGAAAAAATGTAATTTGAGTTTGCAGATCTGCACGTGTTTGCTGTTGTAAATTTAATTTGAATGACCACTAAAAAATATGTACTAGGTATGAAAAACAATCATAAACTTTGTGGCGTCTTGGTTTAAAATCAGGACGCCACAAATCTGATTCTAAATGATTTGTGGTGTCCTGATTTTGAAATCAGGACCCCACAAATAACACCAATTTACCCCTAATATGTGATTTTTGGCTTTCTTATTGGGTTTTAGGACGCCTTAAATAAGACATCCTGAATATTATGTAGGACGCCAAAAGTGTGCATTTTTAACTATCCCCGTCGAGACGTCCCTTTAAAAAGGGACATTAATTAGGTCTTATTTAGGATGTTTTTTAAGGTTTTTTTTGTAGTAGTGAAAGATTTAAAATAACCCAACAAAGATTGGACTGCCAAAAGATTGAAGATCACCCACATAAATCTATGTTCCCACCAACAAGCCTGTTGTGTGGGAAGCACAATCGTTGAAATTCTACTCTCCATCTTTGTTCTCCACAACTCTTTGATTTTCAAGGTTGCATGCTCGCCATTTTATACAACATCATCAGGGGCAAAATCAATGTTCACCCATTTTCATAAGCGCTAGAAACCCACCATTTTTGGTGGGAACCAATTTTCCCTTAAACGTGGGAGAATGGCGCCTAGTGGGAAAATATTTTCGTATGGAAAGTTTAATCTAAACGGTCGCTGCCATTGGAAAATTTGAATTTTCCTTTTCTAGTGCCCGATTTTCGTCATTCCAAATGGGGCCTACGTTTTCTCTTCTTCATCTCCTCTACATATTCTTGGACGAAAATTTGGACTCTTTTAGAGCCCTTGAATTGCTCTTCCATGTGTCAAACTCTCATGGTTTGTTGGCTCTAAAGTATCAAGATATTCTTAGAAGACTTATAGTTAATTAACACGTGCTCTTATCTTCAACAACTAGGCATTTATGATCAGCCCATGTGCCAGGGAAATTGAAGACTTTTAGGGCAGATTTGTGATGTCATTTGATGACTCAATTAAGGGCTTAAATATCCCTTAATGCCACATGTCATTTTGTAGTTGGTTTGTTAACTTAACAAGGGCATTAGTGTATTAATCATCAAGCTTTATCACATATTCTTCTTGGCCCTAATTATCTTCGAAAATCAGCCCTTCTTGGCTTTTAAAAATTGTCTTGCCATGTGTCCAAATCTCATGGTTGAAGTTCCCCTTCTGGCTCTTGAAAATTCAAGAAGACTTTAGCTTAATAACCATATGATCTCATCATCAATTATGGCTATCTTATCTTGACATTGGCTAATAATCCCTCCACATGTCCAGCTGAAATTAGAGGCTTATTAGACAAGTTTATTATGTCATTTTGATGACCCAAATTAGGGATTAGGTGTCCTTCATTGCCAAGTGTCAATACTTGATTGGTTGGTTGACTTGTCAATGTGCTTATATGTATCTTTCTTCAAGCTTCTTCCTCCCTTCCTTGCCCCTTGCATAGGCATCATTTTTGGTCTCTCAAGGAGGTCTTTGTTGCCTTTCCTAACTTGAAGATACATGCACATTTTGGTTATCAAGGAATTACATATTAATCCCTTGCTTGACAAGTGTTTACTTGGCACAACATACCTTAAATACTATGTATTTTATTCCCTTTTAATATCTACTAATTTTCATTGTCCCCTAATACTTGCCCTTTGGCAAAAAATATAGCCCTATTAGGTAGTTACAAATGTTTGCCCCTAATCTTAATTAGTGCAAGTTCATTTGTTAATATGTACCAATTTGGATAAATGTCATTCATACAATTTATTGACTCCTTTTCAATGGAAATCATCATTATTTTATGTGATTTTATGTCAAATATTTTAGCTAATTTAATATGGTCACATATTCCTAAAATACAGGATTTTTGGTAAAGTGAAAATTGGGTATTACACTGATACCATCATATTCAATTTAGGTGGCTTGGCTGGTCCCATAGTCATGGTTGATTAGAATGATGAGACGATAAGTGAATGATGTTTTCCTTCCCTCTCGACTTCGTCGCATTAGATTCCTATGGAAAAACATTTATGTGGAAATGGAAAACACCGAAAAATGGAATGGAACCTTATGTGGGACACTTTAGGCATCCCAATTTTGAATTGAGGATGCTGAAAGACCACTTTTTGCCACTGCAAAAAATTTCGAATTTTGCTACGGAAAAAATCCGTATCAAAATCCGTAGCAAAATCATTTTGCTACGGAAAAAATTTTCCGTAGCAAAATTATTTTGCTACGGAAAAAATTTTCCGTAGCAAAATTCCTCGTAGCAATTTGCGATGGACGTGGAAAATCCGTCGCAATTTGCGACGGAACTTCCATTCCGTCACAAATTTGCTACGGAAAATTTTCCATAGCAAATTGCTACGGAATTTTTTCCGTAGCAAATTTGAATTTTGCTACGGAATTTTTTCCGTAGCAAATTCTTTTTTTTAAAATTTATTTGTTTTATTTTTTATTTGTTTTTCCATAGCAAACTTGAAATTTTGCAAATTTCCCCATATTTGATCGTTTGCTACAGAAACAATTTCTTAGCAAAACTAATAATTATTTTAAAAATATATATTTTTTTAATTTTAAAAAAGTGAGTACAAAAAGTAGTGATTCCTGGATATGATAATAATTATAAGGAGTGCACATTAAGAGTAATCTAACAAATACCAAATACTAAAAAGTAGTCTAACAATGTTACAAAGAGCAAATTCTAAACAGTAGTCTAAACAGCAGCATTGTGATCATCATCATCATCACCAGCATGGTCATCATCACCAGGAGCCGACCCCGAACCCTTGTTCATTAGGGACTTGAGTTGAATCTGCATCTGCCTCATCATCTCCTCTTGCATCTGCCTCATTTTCTCCTGCATCATCTCTCGTTCCTTAGTCATCCGCTCCTCCATCATCTCTCGTTCCTGAATCATCATCTGCCTCATCTTCTCTTGCTCTTCAAGCATCCGCTCCTGTTCCTGAGTCATTTGTGCTGTCAAAGCCTTCATCTTCTTCATCTCATCTGCAAAAACAATATCAAGTACATTTATTATTTGGACTTCATTTGAATGGACAAGAGAATGGAAATTATCAATATCAAATACGTTTACCTGGAGAAACATCTTCAATGCCGGATGAGGAGCGCTTTGTTGGCTTCAGTCGGCTAGCAGTGGCACCGTATCCAAAGACTCTCCCTTTCTTGTTAAATCCACCTGTAGCCTCAAAGAACAGACTATCATTATTGGACACAGAGGATGAGGGGTCAGTCTCACGCTGTGAGTCTCTCTCCTGCGACAGCTTCATAAAATTTTCCTACAAAGACAAAAATACATAACAAATAAGACATGTAAAATGAAATAAATATTGTGGTGCATAAAACAAGTAATAAATGCAATAAATGTCTAACCGCTACTGTGTGGGCCCTTGAGTTAATCCATTCCTTCTCATCACTTCCTTCAGACTGCCGGGAATGGGTCCACTCAAAGGTAGCCCAACCTATCGACTCTGGAGGAACCCCAGTCTCTGCCTGTAAACGCAAATGATGATCATAGTTAATTACTTCAAAGTACAAAATATTGAATACCTAAATAGAAAATAATGTGTACTCACAAGTTTCCGTCTCCACTCAGTCATCGGAATGGAGCCGCCAACATATGACGGTCCTTCCATTTTGGCCCTATTTTGCTTATTTTTCGCACGCTTCTCCTGAAACTTTTCATTGGTGGCCCAATTGTCAAATAATTCGTTTGCAGTGTCCTGTGGAAGCCAATTTCGCCTGCTTCTTGACTCTCTCAAACAATAAAGCTTTCAAGACAACCACCGGGCTGCCCTGGCATTATAAGCTTTTCTTAGAGCTTCACGATGTTCAGGCAACGACATATGCCTCCTCTGAAAATCAACAACGAACAATTAGTGCGGTAATTTGTAAAAGTACTTAATTAATAACCATAAACAAATAACTTACCATAAACTCATCGAACCAAGAATTTCGATTTTCCGTAGGAATCGCTGTCCAGCTGGTCCAAGCTTGATTGTAATTACGAAATAATTGGTCCGAGATGAAAGCCCCCACCGGATCACGAGGCACAATGCTAAAGACAGAGGACATCATGCAAATATTATTAGCATACAAACCAATTAGAGAAGGGATTTGTAACATTACTGGTAACTTGGCATGACTTACTACTCGCCGTCAGGACAGATCCAAAGCATCCCTGTCGAAGGATCTGTTGTGCCCCAGATTGGTGTATTGGAGGAACTACCTTCTTCCCTGACGTGGCTCTGAGGCGACGGGGTGTACTAAGCAAAGAATGTGAAATATTAAAGATGTTTGTACATAGATGGTTTCATGAAACTAAACATATGTAAATCAATCAGAATTGGGCTAGTAAACCTGTTGTCCCATTTGCTGTGGATCAGTGGGGGTAGACGGTGACGGCGACGTATATAGCGACGGTGAAGTTGCCAAATAACCCGACGGTGACGATGACATATTAAACGGTGGCACCTCTGGTGCACCGCCCCGCCCACTGCCTACAGAAGGGGCAGATGACGTCGCCCTACCCCCTCTGATAGGACGGGGCCGGGATCGACCACCACCACGTCCACTACCTGAAGATCTTCCTGGATGCTCCATCTCTGAACACTTATAGACATTAGGTCAAAGAATAAAAAAAACTAAAAAGATATTTAGGGTTGATTACAGTAGTAAAGTAACAAAGTATGTAGTATAACAGATCGTCAAAAACAAAGAACTAACAAATCTCAACCGGACGATTCCTGTTCATCGACATCTGCTTGCCCGTCTACCTCTGAAGTCTCATAGTCGTCGAACTCAGATTCACTGTCAGAGTAAATCAATTCTACATCATCGTCTGATTCCTCATCGTCAATTTGTATAGGAATCAATTCTAAATCCGCAGCAGAATCAAAGAGTTTGCTTGGTACTTCGTTGTCTTCGATGTTTATGGGCAGTAGATGTTCCACATCAGCTTGGAACGGTTCAGCCATACCGTCATTTGAATCCGACTCTTTCGACTTTGGTATGATATTTCGTGCTTTGGTTTTAATAACCCCCCTCCACCCTTGGCGGGATGTGGGGTATGATGTATAGTAAACTTGTTCTGCCTGTTGAGCAAGGATGAATGGGTCATAACCAACCGCATATCTCCTTGTCCAGTGGATCTCAATATTTCCATGCTTGTCCATTTTTGTCCCACGCGGACTGTTATCAAACCACTCACATTTAAAAAGGGTCACCACCTTGTCCCACGGATAACTCAATTGAATTATGTCACGTAACTTCCCGTAGTAGACAGTATCCACCCCGTCAACTTGGTCACCTCTACAACATACACCGTAATTGCAACATTGTGTACCTGCATCCGTGTCAACAGTTGAAAACCGATACCCATTGATTATATATTTGTTGCATTGAGTAACACTAATTGGAGCTCCATAAGATAAACTCCACGCAACTTCATTGCGATCTTCTCGATTTTTTGCGAAATAGGTTCGAAACCATTTTGGAAACTCAGAGTTCGTGAATTGATCAACCTAGGACACCGACAATGAAGGATTTTCCGATCGGACCCAATTAGAAAAATAACTGCAAAAAATATATATATATATATATGAAGTTAATACTTTAATACTTACCGTAATAGTAAAACGGAAAAACAAAAATCTTACTTTAAGTACTCGGCGACCTCTTCACAGTTGTTTAGAATGTACCACTCCACTACTTGCTTATCTCTTCCGTCAAGAGTTGATTTCCAATGTTTTCCCACGACTCGCCCTGGATAATTAAATATTGATTTTTGATCCCTTGTATCACCGGCATCGTTGCGAGGTACCCTTCTCCATCTTGACATCATTTCAGGGGGATGATAGTATGACGCAAATTTAGCGGCCTCTTCGACTAGAAATGCTTCAGCGATAGATCCTTCAACGTGGGTTGGATTTTTGATCTTCTTCTTAAGTGTGCGTAAAAACCTACAATGGAATATCATAGGGTATTTATAAACTAAAGTACCATGTCGGTCAATTAATAACAGATCGAAAGAAATATATATTACCTCTCAAACGGATACATCCATCTATATTGTTGCGGGCCTCCTACCTTTGCTTTGTAAGCCAAGTGAACGGGCAAATGTTCCATTGAGTCAAAAAAGGTAGGAGGAAACACCATCTCTAACTTGCATAGCGTTATGGGCATACTCGCCTCCAGGAGCCGTAACTTTTCAACATTAAGCTCTGAAGCACAAATTTCTCTAAAGAACATGGAAAAGTCCGTTAGAATAGACCATATTTCCTTCGGTAGTGCTTTGAAGGCCCAAGGCAACAATCTCTGCAAAAAACCATGACAATCATGACTCTTCATCCCGAAGAACTTCCCCTCGTGCATGTTGACACATCTTTTCAAGTTTGATGCATAATCGTCCAGGAGTTTCAAATCTTTAACCCATTGCAACAATTCTAAATTCTGCTGTTTCTTTAATGTGTACGGTGCTCTAGGATTGGAAATCCGTCCCCTGCCATCCTGCACCAAATGCAAAGCAGGCCTTCTGCAAATCTCTTCTATGTCCAGTCTTGCGTTGACTGTGTCCTTCGTCTTGCCCTTGGTGTCCATCACGGTGTACAGAATATTGCAAAACACATTCCGCTCAATATGCATGACATCGAGGTTGTGTCTTAACAGTTGATCTTTCCAATATGGTAGTTCCCAGAAGATGCTGCGTTTGTTCCAATGATGATCAACACCATATCCCTCAGGTTCCCTGGAAGCAGCCCCCTCTTCAACACTTGGAATGTACTTGACCCAATCCCATATTTCTTGGCCACTTAAACGACGAGGTTGATCTGCTCGTTCGACAACATTCCGCGTGAAGTCTTTTCTATTTGTCCTGTACGGATGATCGGGGGGTAGGAATCGCCGGTGCCTGTCAAACTAACAGACCTTGTGACTGTGTTGCAAGCTATAACCCGTATTCTGTTCAAGACATACCGGGCATGCAAGCTTTCCCGATGTTTGCTAGCCACTCAACATCCCATATGCAGGGAAATCATTTATCGTCCACATTAAGGCAGCCCGCATTGTGAAATTCTGACTTAATGATATATCATACGTAAGAACCCCTTCACTCCACAACATTTTCAACTCGTCTATCAAAGGCCTGAGGTACACATCTATCTTCTTTTTTGGGTTGGATGGCCCAGGGATTAACGCGTTAAGGAACAAAAACTCTCTTCTCATGCACATAGAAGGTGGGAGGTTGTACGATGCCACAATGACAGGCCAACAGGAATAATTCCTGCCCGTTTTATCAAAAGGAGCGAACCCATCCGAACATAGACCAAGACGGACATTACGAGGATCCATAGCAAAGAAAGGATTCACCTCATCAAATTTACGCCAAGCTTCAGCATCCGAAGGATGCGTCACAAAGTTTTCATCTCTGTGATGCTCTCGATGCCATCTCATGTGAGCAGCTGTTTGTTCTGATGCATACAATCTCTGAAGTCTGGGCACCAGAGGAAAGTAGTGCATCTTGCTTAACACTTGACGGGTAATTTTCCTTCCTTTCCTCACAACTTTATATCTGTCATGTCCACAGAATCTACAATTGGTCAGCTCAGCATCATCCTTGCAATACAACATACATCCCCTAGGGCAGCAATGAATTTTTTCACGTCCAAGCCCAAGCTCTTTCACCTTTTTTTTTGCTTGATAAAAATCCTTCGGCAAATTATTGTCTTTGGGAACAACCTTGCTTATTATCTGCATCATTTCGTTGTAATTCCTCTCACTCATATGGTGATCAGTCTTCAAGCTTAGTGTTGCTAGGGTAGCCGATAGTGATGAATATTCACTATTTTCAAAGTGTTCACAACCTTCCCATAACGGACGTTGCGCTTCTTGAAGCATTTTATAGAACCTATCGGCTTCCGGATGAGGATCCTCTCCCATGTATGATGGTTGAGCATGTGTATCGGTCTCCTCTCCCATGTATGACGGTTCAACATGAGTAACAGGATCGAAATATCGGCCGATCGACGGTCCCGCAGCGTCCATAACCAACTGCTCATATTGATTAAGGTTGTCTCGATGACTACTGTCCCCGTAATAACCACTAGGTGTCGGTGTCTGTCGGACTTCGCCATGACATTCCCAACACTCATAATCCTTCATGAATCCCCTTTTACACAAATGGATTTTGACCTCCTCAAAATCTTCAAATCTTATACACCTACATTTGACACACGGACACCTGATCTCCCTACTTGAATTAGTTGAATGTGCCAGAGCAAAATTGATGAACTCTTGCAAACCCACCAAGAATGCTTGAGTTAGTTCTCTTCTCTCAGTTAGGCGATTGTACATCCAACTTCTATCATGGTTGCCATCCATATTTCCTAGCTAGTTCAGTTACTAACTTAATTAACATCTCAACATGCCACAAATATATAAAAGTAGTCAATTCAACAGAATAAGTATTTAGTATAAAATTTATCAATTTACAAATTATTTTAATAAAAAAACCATTGATTTGAAATTTTAAAGTGCAATTGGTATTTTGTTTCCATGTATACTTTTTTAGTAATATTTATAAGATATTTTTAAAAAGAATTATTAGCCAAATAATTTTTACTGCTATTTTTACTAATGTTTATAAGATATTTTTAAAATTTATCCCCCCCCCCCCCCGGTTTTTTTTTTCAATTTTCGTTTGTACGCCTTCTAATGTTTATTGCTATTTTTTGCTCCTTTTTTCATTTAAGCGTGAGTTTATGTTACAAATTTACTTTTCCAAACAAAAATTATTGAATTTACAAATATTTAATATTGAAAATACTAAAAATGCCTTGAAAGTACAAACTTTCTATATATATTTAAAAAAAAAATACTTTCACCTAACATAAAAAGGGAACATAAAAAAATATATACAATTAAATTAATATCATATACATTTGGGAATATTTTATTTTAAAGGGAACAAAAAATATTTAAACAAAGTAAACTAATTAAAATAAAATATTATTACCAACATAGGGTTGGTTTAACGGTGTAAGGTTTTGATAATTCCTTTGAGTCTCGAGTTCGAATTTCAGATGAATCACTTATGTTAGGAGAGGCAGGGGTAGTTACAATCTTCAAACCAAATAGAATTGGTTTAGCGGTGTAATGTTTTGACTAGTCTCTTTTGTAAAAAAACAAAAATGGAAATGAAAAAACTTTACTTAAAATAATTCTATACGTTTATTAACTGTGTTTACTTGTAAAAATTACTTTTTTAATTTATTTTCGTCCCAAAAAACAATGCAAGATTAAAAAAATTCAAAATCATTAAAACCCAATAATTAAAAAAAATCATGGAACCTCCTAGACACTATAAGTATAATCCAAATTAATAAACACATTAAGTATCAAGATCTTTATGTAATTAATAGAATCAGCCAGAGAAGAAACTAAAACCAAAAAAAAAAAAACAATCTAAACTCGTGTAATTGATAATCTTCTGCCAACATACATATTTCCACTATGTACAATAATAACCAATAATGAACAATATCATAATTTTAACACACAATTTATTCATTATACAAAAGAGACTAGTCAAAAAAATAATGCAACATTAATACTCTCATTAATACTCACAAATCAACATGAATAACCAATAATAAACAATATCATAGTTTTACCACACTTTCATTATACAAAAGAGACTATAAAAAATTAATGCAACATTAATATTATCACTAATACTCACAAATCAACATTAATAACCAATAACAAATAATTTAATCAACATTAAAGAAATAACACAAATATTAAAAAAGATATGTTCTGCAGAAATTTCACTAAAGAGAACCAGTAATATTTTTGACATAATTTTATTACTAATAAAAATAATACTCAAGAAAATAATAAAAAAAATCAAATCTTTCCACACCAGAAAAAAGAAAAAAGAGAGCAAGCTTACTTGGAATAGAGGTGCAGACGGTAACTAGTAAGGGAAGAGGAGGAGGAGACATCGCCGGAAAATCACTGATTGGAGCACAGCGAGACACCACCGGAAAATGGGAGATTAATGTGTTTATGGGTGTCTAATAGAAAAAAAACCAAAACAAAAAAACAAAAAAACAAACCTGCGAGGGGGAGGGCGAGCTGGGCTGCGACGGCTGAAGGAGGAGCTGAACCTGGGGGGCTGGAGCTTGGGGACGCCGGGGAACTGGAGGTGCAGCTGAGGGGAACGGCGAGCTGGGCTACGGTGGGGGGAGCTGGGTAGGGGAGTTGAGGGGGTTCGGGGAGCTCAGGTCGGGCGCGGGGAGCTGCAGATGAAGGAGCTGAGAGGAAGACGAGCTGGGGGGGCAGCTGAGGGGGGCCGACTGGAGGAGGAGCTGAGGGTGGGGTGGGGTCGGAGCTGAGGGTGGGGGTGGGGCCGGAGCTGAGGGGAGAGCTGAGGGTTCTTCACGCGGTGAAAGAAAAATTATATCCGTCACGAGCTAGGGGGTGGGTTTAATTTGTTTTGCGACGGACCCACCTGTTCGTCGCAAAACTACTTTTTGTGACGGAAACTATTTCTGTCGCAAAAAGCGAAAACCTTTGCGACGGACTTAGTTATCCGTCGCAAAAGGGAGGGCCGCCGTTTTGCGACGAATAGATAGGTCCGTCGCAAATTCTTGCGACGGAAAGCCTGTCCGTCGCAAATAGGAGGAAAATGGCGGCCTTTTTGGCCGCCATTTTGCGACGGACTGGCAGTCCATCGCAAAGTTTTGCGACGGACTGATTGTCCTTTGCAAATTTTTGCGACGGACATACAATCCGTCGCAAATTTGCGACAGATTTAATATGCTGTCGCAAAGTTTGTGATGGAATATTAAATCCGTCGCAATTTTTTAATTTTGCGACGGATTTACGTATCCGTCGCAAAATTCCTAGGATTTGCGACGGAATATAATCCGTCGCAAAATCCGTTACTATTTCAAGCTTTTCTAGCAGTGTGCATACCAATTCTAAAAGGGACGTTAAAAGTAGTGCTCTTAGCACAAAACTCTACTTTAAGTATCCCTTTTACAGTTACGACACCAAAAGTCTATGCTTTTGACATCTCTTTTCTAATTCGGACGCCAAAAGTATACTTTTGGCATCTGTTTTTATTAAAGGGACACCCATTATTTCAAAATTTCTCCACATAAGAGATTGCGCTCCTTAATCTGTATGAAGTGTTAGAAGCTGTTCCATATCCACCATATGAGAAGTGTCCTGTGATGATGCTCAAATTATAAAACCCACAACCGTTTCAAATATGATAGTGCCCATTCTGAAATTTAAAATAGTAAATTAAAACTATTAAGATTATACCATAATATTTCAACCTTTTATATTTTTTTTTGTTATTTAATATTACAATATATTGTTATAAAATGTTAAATTTCAATCATTGGAAGTTATCTAAGGGTAGAGATAGTAAACGTAGACGAAGTTGAGATGAAAGTAAATGAAAAAATTCCTTTCTCTCTGCAGAATTGGGGCATATGACACGTGTATTGATGAGAATGCGTGTGTAAAATACGCATTACACAAACAAGGGCAACGAATTTGAGAATGCCCCAAGTTGCCACATATCTCCAAAGATAGTGTGCAAGCTCCACAAGAAAAGTCAATTGCACCACGACACCACACTTGACACATAAACTTCAATGATCATAAGCCATGAAAAACAAATGAATCAAGTAGTGGCACAGAACTCTAGTTTCTCTTTACTACAAGGTAAAGCTCCTTCGTCTCCTAAAGTCTTATTAACTTCTTGGGAATATAATGATTTGATAATATTCTTGAAATATGTATAATTTCAACTAAAAGAAAAAAAAAAATCTGACTGGCGAAAAAACAAAAACAAAAAATAATTGTACTACAAGGTTTGACAATATATAGACAAAATTATAAGCTATCTTACATTACTTTTGCCTTTTAGTGTGGTAAAAATAGTGATGGAATCGAAGGGTTTGTTTAACTGAATACATAGTATGACGTAGAATGATTTTTTACCAGGCAAATTAAAGTAAAGCAACTAATTATTTTAATTATTTATTTACAATTACTAAATATAAAATTTGTCCTACAATGAATTTCCTATAATTATATGCAATCGGCTTTTTAATTATTCTTGTTGTGCTAATGGGACTCCGGACTGTAAAAGATCCGCCTTCTACTCGTAGATACTTCTTCCCAATCACTTGAGAGTCATTATAACTCTAAATTTTAATTATTTATTAATAAGAAATTTTCAGTCTCAAGTTCAAAGGTTAATAAATATCTTGTATATTTCATTAATATAGATATTATAACCTGGCAAAAAAATTAGATACTGTAACAAAACGTTTCTCGCCAAAAATTTATTATAATGCCATATATATGTGAGCGCATACGGAATAAATTAATCGTTTATTAATGCTCTTATACTTATTTTTCTGTTTCAGTTTCTCTCTGTTTTTTTTTTGGGGGTACAAAACACATACTTATTTTTGCTCAAGGGTTCATACTTCACCGAATTTTCCATGGAGATTTTCTCTTCACTATCTTGTTAAATTAATCATTCATTATTTAAGTCCTATAAATCAAAATTTTGAAGTTACAGCCACTATAATAGATGCAGAATTTAAAATAGAAACAATCTATCAGCAATGCCCATTATATTTGGCAAAGATTGCTAATAGCTAAGTCTTGAAGCATGTTGTCAGGAGTTCGTATCCTTAAAATGAAATGGACTATATATATATATATATTAAAGAAAAGAGACAATACTCAGTTTTATGATCCCTTTGCCTTGAATACGTTAGTCTTAGTTGTTGGTTAGGCACACCATTAGCATATCCTTTCCAAGTTTTTTTTTTTTTGGGTAGCCGAATAAATTCAATTCTTAATTACAGTTCAGTGAAGTATTAAATTTAGACTAACATTACTTGTAATTATTTATATATTAATGACAATGATAGTTAACTTTTCGTTTTAATAAAATTACTATAAATAATTAGTCACCATAAATTCATGATTGTTAATTTTAAGAAGAGATCAATTACTATGCAGTCCCATATGAGCAATCTAATGATTAAAAAGTCTCAAAGTAAGTGAGTAACATACAATGATAAGATTTAGTACATGGAATGAAAACATGTCATCACATGTTGATAATTTAAAAGATCTTTTTGTGAGCAAATTGCGTTTTTGGAATTTCATGATAATTCTTCCTTCTCATAAAGACAGTCCTATAAAGATTATATCATATATTATTATTTTTCATATGATTTATTTTATTTATACAAAGTATATTACCAATATAGATAAGCAATAAACATCAATATAGTTGACATTTTCAAGTTAGAGAAAATAACTTAACAAACCTAGAGACAATAAAATAAAATAAAAAAGATTTCACAGAACTTTATTTCCTTCTAGCATCAGAGCCTTTCCATCAGTTTGATCCTGCAAGAAGATTTAAGTGAAAAAGAAATTAAATAAAATCATCAGAAAAAAGTGTTAAAATACATTCTTAATTAGTCCTTTTTAATTTTTTTTTATATATACCCAATAGTATAAAACGATGATGGGCTTACATTAGTCAAGATTGTTAAAATTTGTCTCTCTTATTGTAACATCCCAATTTTCTGAAGCGTTTTTGAAATAATTGATCAGAGTAGAGCATCGGAATAATTTCAAAAGTGTGAGTATCTGATAAACATTTACTGGTGTAGTATCTGACTGCTTACACAACGGTACAGTAGTCTGAAACTAGTTCAACAAATAACGTTGAAATAAAAATTTCTCTGTCTTCGTCCTTGCGCTGGCTCCTTATCCTTGTCCTTGGTCCTGGTTCCTCCCGTCCCTGACGCTATGTTAAGAGCTGAGGTTCAATTACCATTGAACCTCAGGTAACGGTTAACCTCATGCTTATGTATCAAATATGTATGACAGATATCCATGGCAAAACAGCATTTAATCACATACAATATTCATATATTCACATAATAACATTACACGGCCACTGCAACATGTATGTTATTACAGTCTGCACTATCTCCAGTGCCACGGTGTACATCCGTGTCCTCAGCGCTAGGAAAACATAATGGCATTATCACGACTATAACCCGTATCAAGATGTATGTGTATGATCAATTTTTCAAAACAGGGTTTCAGACTATCTATCACATATAAGCATACAATAAGCATCAGAGTTAGTGTTACAGTACGCGTCCGTACCTGAGTCGATAGTCTCGGTACGCAATTGATCGGTCTGCGTTCTTTCGGACAGCCTATCAGAGCAATATCGTCCTATTAATTTAAAGATAATATTCTAAAAGATATTTTGGCCACTATTGACTATTCTACCCTTGGTATATTAAACCATTATTTTATTTTCTCATAATTTATTGAAAAACCGCTTGAATTATTGGGCAGAAATTCTCCTATCTTTGGAAATTCATAACTTATTCTAGAAAAATCGAAACGAAGATCCGTAAAATGTTCCGGACTCCTCAGGATGTCTATTTTCCATTAAAAATACCAGACTTTGCCCAGAATTTAAAAATCATTCCCAGATTTCACGCATTCATCCTCTGCCCAGAATTTCCAGCATTTTCGCAGCCTAAACTTTGTGAATTTCTTTCTCACTGTACAGAGCTCATTTCAACATGTTATTTATAGATTTGGAAAGCTCTATATTCCTACTTTCATCATGAATTTTCTCAGAATTTTTCAATAACATTTTCAACATGAAATATGCGTTTTTCTGTGACCCGTTCAGAAATTGCCTAACCGACGAATTTTCGCCAGAACTTCGTTACTACAGTGTTCTTAACCTGGAAATTTTGCAGAACTACTTCCTTCACTAAATTTTCGAAATGAAGCTATTTTTAACTATAAAAACATGAAACTAAATTTATTCTAGAATTTTAAAGATTAAAACTACTTCTATCTATAAATATAAACTCAAAACTAAAGAACTTTGCTTACCTAAAGCTTGGACTCCTTCAAGCTCTTCCTCCAACTCTCTCAACTCTCTCTCAAATAAGCAAGTGTTGCTTTGCTTGGTGTGAGGAAAAGTGAATGCCCAAAGGCCCTATTTATAGGAATTTCTCAAGGTAATTTGGTAAATAAAAGCAACTTCCCTCTTGTCAATTTTCCACCATTGGATCTAGGGCAATTTTGCAACTTCAAATCCTCACCACTCTCCCTCTCATCTGCCCTCTCTCTCTCTCTCCCTTCTTCTCTTTCTTCTTCCTTCTCCTAGAAGCTAAAACAACTTGAAGTGCAAGACTTGAATAGTAAGTTGTATCCTACAAGCTTTGACCAATTGGCACATGTGATGAAACTCAATTCCTTCCTCATGAAGCTCCCAAAACCGTGCCCCCTCTGAATTTTTGGGTTTTAGGTTTGTTTTGGGCTTTATTGCTTGGTTGGGCAAAAGTTTGGACTCCCAAAAATTGATCCAATGTGCATGGTTGTGGTAAAAAGCCCTAATTTAATTTCCTCTTGTTTATTATTTGATTTAGCTTAATTAAGTTTAATTTGTAATGCTTTTATTGATTACCAACTTAATTATGATCCTACTAAATCCATTTGTTTCAATCATTGATCCCTTGTTAGGCTTTATTGTTGAATTTAGCCAAAATATTGCAACTTGCTTGTAAATATTTATCATTAAGTTAATTATGCATGTTAATTCAATTAAGATTAATTTTTGATGTTTACTAATTATTTTTAGTGTCCTCTAATTATTTTAGACCTCTTCCTATCCCTTTACGGCTTAATTTTGCCAATATGTGAATTATATGACAATATACCCCTAAGTGTGAATTTAATCGTTCTTGAATTGTTGGAAATTTCATTTAATTGGTTTAGGGGTTTTTAGGAAATTTTTACAATATTTTATGACCCTTAATAATATTTAGGGAGTTGAATTTTGCCCTATTAAATCCTACCGACAACTTATTCAAGAAGTAGAATAAATACACTACTATTTTGGAGACAACATACTTTCCTATTTTCATGATATCTTATATTATTTTAGGAACCCCAATTTAATTATAGTCCTTAGAAATTCATTTAAACAACTCTTAATTAGTCGTTGACTTTTAATTGGAATTATACATCTTTATTTATGCCTAATTTAATTTAAATTTAGTGTCTTCATTGTTGTAATTTCAATTGCTCATTAATTGGTATTATTCACCCCTTAATACGTTAATAATGCTTAATCAATTCCTTGATAAAAATTTAGCACAATTATTTAATTTAATGAATACATTTATTATTTTTCTCCTATCTTGTTTAAGTATTCTCCATAGTTCCTTATTGGTCCTTTTAATTCCATGTGAACCATAATTTAATTTGGTAATTACTTGCATTTTATGATATTTTATGGTTCCTAAGAGGATTCAATAATTAATTGCAAAAATTAATGCAATTACTTTAATTAATGTACAATTATTTGTCCAATCAATTATTGACACATTCCTCTAATTTGTTTGATATTTCAATAACATTTTATGCCCCTTTAAAATTTAAATATGAACTATGCTTCAATATGAAAATTTTATAGGGTATTTTATGATCCCTAAATGAACTTAGAGTATTTGAGTTGTTTTGGTTTTTTTTTTTTTTTTAACTCTAGGAGAAAATTCTCTAATTTTAAACTAGATGAACTATAATATCTTTGAGACCACATATTCACCTACTCTAATAGGTATCATTTAGTGGTTATGCTAAATAGGATTTTTAGGGTATTACACTTATTGTGTTTAATAGATGGGGTAAAATTGACTTTTTAGAAAAAAATAGAAGACTCCCATATTTATGGAAGAGAGTTTTCCTATTCTCATGTTAAACTAAGTAGAAATCCCTTCGGCGTATCTTGAGGGGAATGGAGGGAGGAGAAAGAAAGAAAATTTTTAATGAGTTTGGTTAAAAAATAAACAAGTGGAATTATAAAATTTTAATAGAGAAAAAATGTAAGGAACATTAGTTGGAAATCTTCAACCCACTTCTCCATTTTTTAAAATCAAACTCATTAAAATTTTCCTTCATCTCTCTAATCTCCTTTAATTTCTCCTTGAACCAATACAAAGGGTTAAGAAATTCAAAGCATAGAAAAGTATGATAAAATGAATAAATTACCTAGCACATGAAAGAATTGTAATTATTCACTTTTTTCCATGACCAGCATGCTTTGAAACATTTGTTTTCCTGCTCTCCTTTGAGTTTGAAGTATTAGTAGTTTTATAAGTGATGACCATTATGTGCAAGATCTGATTTCTTGCTCGGGTTTGAACCTGAAGCTTTTTTCTTATGAGTGCTACCCTGACCAGCATGGTTTGGAAGATCACTCATTCTGCCGCCTCAACAACACTAAATGTTTTTCTGTTTCTTCCTAATCTTTTTTGCTTTTTGCCTTCTCCATAGTGGAATGTTGTCCTAATTTATAAAGGATTTTAGACGTGTGTATGCCAATGAACATTTTTTGTGAAAATGGATCTAAATTTCTTCCAAGTTTGATTAAAATTTACTCAAGATTTCTTCAAAGCCTTATAAAATTGTTGCAATTTGTGAAAATGTCACATTGAAGTTTTCCTATCACGTAGTCAAAAGGTTTATGAGAAGTGTCTGCAAATAAGAACTTTTGTGAAGATGCAAAACAAATTAACAAGTGTACATGCAAATAAAAATTTTGTGAACAATGTGTTCAAATTTCATCAAAGTTTTATTAAACTTGTTTGAAGGTTTTGACTCATAAGGCAACAGAAGTCTTAGAGGGTTTATGAATGTGTTCTAGTTTATAAAGATCTTAGACATGTGTATGCAAATGAACATTTTTGTGAAAATGGGTCTAAATTTCTTCCAACTTTGATCAAAATTTACTTAAGATTTCTTCAATGCCTTATAAAACTGTTGCATTTTGTGAAAATGCCATTTGAAGTTATCCTATCAAATAGTCAAAGGTTTATGAGAAGTGTCTGCCAAAAAATAAATAAATAAATAAATAATTGTGAATATGCGAAACGAATTAACAAGTGTACATGCAAATGAAAATTTTGTAAACAATGTGTTCAAATTTTATCAAACTTGTTTGAAGGTTTCGAGGCATAAGGCAATAAAAGTCTTAGAGGGTTTATGGAAGTTTCATCAAAATGGTCAAAGGTTTCATATGTGTAATACCCTAAAATTTTCACTTATTATAAATATCATATTTTGACAAATAATACCTATTAGAAATAAGTGAATATGTGGTCTCAGATTGAGAGATATATTTATTTTATCTATTAGGTTATTTGCTCTTAGAATTTACGATAGCTAATGCTTTATTTTCCAAAATTTTGTTTAAAATCATAAAATACCATAAAAATACAAATAATTCCCAAATTAGATTAGGGTTCTTATAGGACCAAGAGAGAGCAAGGAAATGCTAGGGAAAATACATTAATCAAATTGGGGAAATAATAAAAATTAGTAGACAATTAGAATTTCACTAAACTAAATAATTATTAATCAAGTGAATAATTAAAGAAGACTTAAGTCTCAAAATTCATAATTCATTAAGTAACTAAATTTTCTAAAACCCTAGAATTAATACCTAGCTCATATTAATTCATAAAATGCCATAATAAATTACCAAAACACTTGAACAAATAAAAGAATAATTACCAATATTCAATGGACAATTAATTAACACTAATGGAAGGTTTAGCTAATTATTTACAATTAGCACCAATAATCACAACTAGAGATGAATTGCGCTAATAAAAACTCAAAGACCAATAAAGACTTGGGATTAGTACTAAGTGAATTAGGAACAAACACAAATTAATGCATGAATCAATCATACAACAAGAAGAGCTAATTAAGCTTAGGATTAAGATGTTAATCAAATGCTAATCAAGAATTGAAAAGTCAACAATTGCAACTAAGATCAAAAGGCTAGGAATTAATCCCATAAAGCTTATCCAAAGGCCCTAATTAAGTCTAAAAAGCTTGATCCATGAGACAAGAGGGCAACCAATGAGAGTTTTCCCTCTATTAATGTGGGAAAATTGGAAAACAAAATTCAAAACAAATCCAAGGGGGAGGGGGGCGGTTTTCGCAAGAGGAAAAAGGAGAAGAAAAAGTGTCCAAAAACCTACACACTCATATGCTAAATGAGTCACTACCCTAAAAGGGTGAATCACAACTCTAACACATGAATCATCATCCTAAGCTTGCATGAATCACTACCCTAGAAGATGAATCACTACTCTAAATGATGAATCACAACCCTAATGAAGACTTTCAAGAGGATAAGGTGATGTAATGAGTGATGCAAGGGATGATGTAAGGGGATTAGGTGTAAAACTAGGTGGACCAATGGGAAAAAAGATAATTAGAATAACTAAATTGGTTTATAAAAATAATTCTAGATAAAAGCTAATGAAACCTATACAAATTAAATCATATCTTGAAATTCATGAACTAAGTATGGAAACTAAGTTGAGATTCATAACAAGCATAAATCAAGCATGAAAACAAGTATAACCAAAGTCATTTTCATAATTGTTTAGGAAATGGGATCAATAGGAAAGATAGGTAAAATTGGTCTCAAAATGAAGCTAAAAATCTCTAGAACTCAAATCCAATGGGCAATTGAACATCCAACTTCATTAGACTACCTAAACACATTCTTTTCAATGGATTCTAATTAGTATAAAGCAAGCCAAACTCTTAGGATAATAGACATTGAATGTGGAAGAGGATCATGTACCAAGTGATGACTCATGTAGGTGATTCAAAAGCAATTAGAAGGAGCTAGAAGGAGGGAGAGGGGCAGTTTTGATGGGGTGTAAGGTGAGGATGAGAGTTTGAAATCTAACCTAGATCCAATGGCCAAGAATTACCAAGAGGAAGTTCTAAATAATTACAACATTGCCCAACCCTTCTACTATAAATAGGGGCCCTTGGCCCTTCACAAAACTCACACCAAAATAAAGCAATCTGAATATTAGTGAGAGTGGAAGAAGCTTGAAGGAGTTCAAGAAGAGGTAAGCAAGTTCTTTAGTTTTTAGCTTTTAAATTCTTAGTTAGAAGTAGCTTAGATCTTAAATAGTTTAGAATAATTTTAAATTCATGTTTTTATAGTCAAAATTGGTTTTATTTCGAAAAAGTAGTGAAGAAAGGGTTTTAGCAAAATTTCCGGAAGAGAAACACCGAAGTAACGAAGTTCTGACGAAATTTCATCGGTTCTGAAATTTCTGAGTCAGTCATAGAAAAGCTATTATTTTATGTTGAAAACATGGCTGAAAAATTCTGGAAAATTTCGTGGTGGAAGTAGACACATAGGGCTTTTTAAATATGTAAAGAACATGTCCAAATGATTTCTGTACAGGGAGATAAAAATTCCCAAAGTTAGTGCTACGAATTTCTGGAAAATTCTGGACAGATGTTCAAAACTAAAAACCTGGGAATGAACCGTGGAATCTGGGCAAAGACTGTTATTTTTTCTTGAAACTAGACATCCTAAGGATTCTTAGGAATTTTACGGATCCTCGTTTCAATTTTTTTACAATTAGTTATGGTTTTTCAAAGTTAGCTCAAAATCTGTCAAGATGTAAGGATCAGCGTTTTCTTCAAAATAATAAAGGAAAATAATTAATTGATAAATCCACCAGGGGTAAAATAGTCATTTGTGGCTAGGATATCTATTGGGATATTGGTTGTGAATTAATAAACGACATATTACCTCATAGGGAATCTGGGATCGCTTCGCAACCGACAACGTACCGTGAATACCGACGAAGGTACGGACGCGTACTATAACATTAACTGTGATGCTTATTGTACACTTGTATGTGGTAGATATGCTCATAGACTGTGACTCTGCTTTAAAAATTATTTGAAATATACATACAGCTATATACGGGTTACAGTCTTGGTAATGCCGTTTGAGTTTTCCTAGCGCGCTGAGGACACGATAGGCCATCGTGGCACTGGTGAAGAGTGCAAACAAATTGTGATATATATAGATATATATGGATATTTGATGGTTGTGTTTTTATTTTTGAGAAATGAATATTGAATATGAATATCGTTGTTTTATCATGAATATCTGTCATACATAATTGTACATAAGCATGAGGTTAACCGTTACTTGAGGTTCAATGGAAATTGAACCTCAGCTCATAGTCTCAGATACTGGTGGAACCCGGGAAAGGAATAAGGATGAATAGTACATGAGAGGACACGGGCAGAGAAGTACCTAGGGGTCATTGTAATCGTAAATATTCAGAGACTTGTACCACTGTAATAGCAACCAGACTCAACAACAGGGAATGTATATCAGTTACTCGCTCTTTTAAAAATTGTTCTGATGCTCTGATTGAGATATTGTTTTAAAAAGAAAATCTTTTCCGATGCCACTCTGATTAATTTCTTCGAAGTTCTGATAATCCCATTTGAAAACCACATTTAAAAAGGCGGGATGTTACAATATGAAACTGTCCATGTATTTCAAATTGAATTACATCGTAAATTTGTAACCTTGATCTATGTTTGCCTTAATACTTGAATCCGGTAATCCATAATGGAGGAAAAAATTGTTTTGGAAGCTTCCTGTAATTCATTGAAAATTATAATTTTTGATGAAGAATATGTCAAGATATATAATATTTAATTATTGTTCCCTTAAAATCATTATTCAAGACTAATAATCTCTTATGTTTTTTTCCCCACGTGGAGAAAACAATATTTTGGATTCAAACTATTTTTGTTATCCCTTTCCATTTTTCAGTTACTCAATTATGGTATCAAATAGGTTTAAAAAAAAACATCAATACAGTCTTTAGTCTCTCAAATTTTCCTTCTTTTTAGCTTTGTTCCCTCAAGTTTTAAATCATATAGATATTGGTCTCTCAAATTTCATTTCCTTTAAAACATTGATCCTTATAATTTTATATAAACCTGCACTTTTGGACCAAAATTAAAATAAGGGCAAACTTAAGGGAGTAAATATTGTATTAATCCTAATTAATTTCAGTTTCTGCTAAAAGTTCTTCAATTTTTCTAAATAAGTTGATTTCCACGTAGTCAAAGATCTATGAAATGGGTTAAATGTATATTACTATAACATCTACTACTAAACATGTTTTGAAATTAACTGGGTGTTTTGCAGGAAAAAATAAAGAAAGAAATTGACAAGGTGTTTACCATGAATGAGCTTCTAAAGTTTGAGACCACATATTCACCTATTTTTAATGGGTATTATTTGTCAAAATATGACATTTATAATAAGTGAGATTTTTTGGGTATTACACTTTCCAAGTTTTTTTTTTTTTTTTTTGGGTAGCCGAAGAAATTCAATTCTTAAT
Organism: Acacia crassicarpa; assembly: GCA_034222035.1. Taxonomy (NCBI): domain Eukaryota; kingdom Viridiplantae; phylum Streptophyta; class Magnoliopsida; order Fabales; family Fabaceae; genus Acacia; species Acacia crassicarpa. Next base: position 13,292,732 of record JAWXYG010000005.1, read on the forward strand.
TACAATTCAGTAAAGTATTAAATTTAGACTAACATTACTTGTAATTATTCATATATTGATGACAATGATAGCTAACTTTTCGTTATTGTAAAATTACTATAAATAATTAGTCACCATAAATTCATGATTGTTAATCTTAAGAAGAGATCAATTACTATGTCGTCCCGTATGAGCAATCAAATTATTAAAAAGTCTCAAAGTGAGTGAGTAACATGCAATGATAAGATTTAGAGCACAGAATGACATGTCATCACATTATGATAATTTAAAAGACCTTTTTGTGAGCAAATTGCGTTTGTGGAATTTCATGATAATTCTTCCTTCTCATAAAGACAGTCCTATAAAATCTATATCATAGATTATTATTTTTCATATGATTTATTTTATTTATACAAAGTATGTTGCCAATATGGATAAGCAATAAACAGCAATAGTTGACTTTTTCAAGCTAGAGAAAACAACTTAACAAACCTAGAGACAATAAAATAAAATAAAAAAGATTTCACAGAATTTATTTCCTTCTAGCATTAGAGCCTTCCATCAGTTTGATCCTGCATGAAGATTTAAGTGAAAAAGAAAAAAGGAAAAAGAAATTAAATAAAATCATCAGAAAAAAGTGTTAAAATACATTCTTAATTAGTCCTTTTTAATTTTTTATATATACCCAATACAATAAAACGATGATGGGCTTACATTAGTCAAGATCATTAAAATTGTTCTCTGTTATTGTGTTTAATAGATGAGGTAAAATTGACTTTTTAGGAAAAATAGAAGACTCCCATGTTTATGGAAGAGAGTTTTGCTATTCTCATGTTAAACTAAGTAGAAATCCTTTCGGCGTATCTTGAGGGGAATGGGGGGAGTAGAAAGAAAGAAAATTTTTAATGAGTTGGTTAAAAAATAAACAAGTGGAATTATAAAATTTTATTAGAGAAAAAAAAATGTAAGGAATATTAGTTGGAAATCTTCAACCCACTTCTCCATTTTTTAAAATCAAACTCATTAAAATTTTCCTTCATCTCTCTAATCTCCTTTAATTTCTCCTTGAACCAATACAAAGGGTTAAGAAATTCAAAGCATAGAAAAGTATGATAAAATGAATAAATTACCTAGCACATGAAAGAATTGTAATTATTCACTTTTTTCCATGTCCAGCATACTTTGAAACATTTTGTTTCTCGCTGCCATTTGAGGTTGAAGTATTACGAGTTTCATGAGTGCTCCCGTGACCAGCAGAATGTGTAACATCTTGTTTCTTGCTCGGGTTTGAACCTGAAGCTGTTTTCTTATGAGTGCTACCCTGACCAGCATGGTTTGAAAGATCACTCATTCTGCCGCCTCAACAACACCAAACGTTTTTCTGTTTCTTCTTAATCTTTTTTGCTTTTTGCCTTCTCCATAGTGGAATGTTGTCCTAATTTATAAAGGATCTTAGACGTGTGTATGCAAATGAACATTTTTGTGAAAAATGGGTCTAAATTTCTTCCAACTTCGATCAAAATTTACTTAAGATTTCTTCAAAGCCTTACAGTAAAATTTTTGCATTTTGTGAAAATGCCATATTGAAATTTTCCTATCACATAGTCAAAGGTTTATGAGAAGTGTCAAAAAAAAAAAAAGGAACTTTTGTGAATATGCGAAACAAATTAACAAGTGTACATGCAAATCAAAAGGATCTTTGGCTTCCCCTGGAGCGCAGATTAATAGCCTATATTCCGGATCCATCTCTGATCAATGAAGATGAGATGGTGTGCGATCAACTTTTAACAAATGGAAGATGGGACATTAACAGATGGGTTGGTATCCTTCCTCCTGCAATCATAAACACCATCTCCAAAGTGCATCCTCCTTTTAATAGCTCCCTTGACTGTTTTACTTGGAGGCTGGCGAAAGATGGATATTTTTCTGTCAAATCTGCGTATCACTATCTCTCTGATCATGGTGATGCTAGTATCAATAGGTTTTGGGCCCTCATGTGGAAATGGCAGCTCCCAAAGAAAGTTAAATTTCTTATGTGGCAAATTAGCCATGAGAAGCTGGTCACTAACTCTCTCAGAGCTAGAAGAGGGCTCACAAATGACAACCTTTGACCTTTCCAATGTAACAGTGAGGAAAGCGTGCTCCATATAATTAGGAATTTTGAGAGAGCTAAAAACATGTGGAAACAAATTTTAATGCCTAACTATTTTGCTAAATTTTTTGCAGGAAATTTGTAAACTTGGCTTAACTGGAACTCCGATCACTATCCTGGGAAAGGGAATTTTCAAAATTTCTCCTAGCAAAGGGTCTTTGGTCTGGGGTGCTGGATCCTTTGGAATGCCAAATGCAAATACATATTTCAAGCCGAAAGCACATATACCAGAGAGATGCTCCACTTGTGTACCTATCTCCTCATGGAAAATTCCACTAAGTAAACTCTAACTCACCAAATTTTTCATCTTGACAGGTTTGTGGAAGAGTCTTGGACACTGCCCCCTTCGAATACGATTCGTATTGATGTCAACAGTTCAGTGCGTCCTCAACACCAGGCAGCTTGTGGAGGAGTGATTAGGACTTCTGAAGGCCACTGGTTGATGGGGTTTCACAAGTCTCTTGGACTCCAGACTGTTATTGAAGCTAAGCTATATGCCATCTTGATTGTGTTAGTTCTCATGTTTTTGATGTTTTGATGATAACAATTATAATGTAATTGAATCTTAATTTTAGATGAAAATTTGGAGTTTTTGGTTTGCCTCTAGTCATTCAATATTTTATCTCAAAGTATATGTTTCAGGAAATCCATTTAAAATGGCAAAACCGTAATTACGCCTAACTTCCTCTTTTGCCTCAAGTCATCTAATTTGTTCAGGCAAGTTATTTCCGCATGTGCTTCGGAGAATTCACATATAATGGCAAAGTTGTAAATATATTGAAATTCATATATGGCAAAACCGTAATTACGCTGAACTTCCTCTTTTGACTCAAGTCATTGACTCTAGTTAAGCCTTTCAACTTGCTTCTTTTTCAATGTCATCGTTTTTAACTCTTGGGTATCAAGTTGATGACTCTAGTTACCAACTCAAATCATTCACTTAGTAACTCAAGTTAAACTTTCAATTGTCTATTATTTTTTGAGAGCATTTGATTTAACTTTTGACATATCAGTCAATGACTCAAGTCACTAACTCAAGTCATTCACTTATTAACTCGAGTCAAGCTTTCATTTGCTCATTTCTTTTGAAATTATCGGGTTTAACTTTTGCATCTCAAGTTAATGACTCAAGTCATTAACTCAAGTCATTAACTTCTTATATCAAGTTAAAGCTTTCAACTTGTGCATTTCAAAGAGAAAGTCACTAACTCTTGGATATCAAGTGAATACCTCAAGTCATCAACTCAAGTCAATTCTTTCTCAACTCAAGTCATGTCTTAGACACCTTCATCCTGTGACTTGATTTTCTAAAATCAATTGCCTCGAGTCAAGTATTTTACTACCTTGAGTCATTACCTCAAGTCATCAACTCTTTAACTGAAAGTCACATCTTTCTAATTATCAAATCACCGTCTCCGGAAAATCAAATTCAATTGATTGTGACTCTATTTCCTCAATTCATTACTCATTACTATTCTTAATTGCTTTTAATCAATTTGTTAATGAGTTATAGATTATTAGAATGAGGATCAAACACAGGATATCGATCAAGGCAAACTGACATTCATTAAACTTGCCTATTCGAGAAACTCAACAACAAACTTATCTCTGCAACATTCTGGGCAAGAATATTTCATTTCCTTTGCTGGGTTTCAACGGTCATAATCACAATTACAGGAATTAATGACCGCGATTATTCAACGATCATAATCACCATTACGGGAATAAATGACGGTGATTATTCCGGATCTTCTACTTCATCTCTAACAGCCATTTTAAAGAGCCTCAACGGATATTTCTTCAAGCTTCTCAACGGTCATGAGATCAACTATATATACCTGAAGTTTTGAATTCATCAAGCACCGAAAAACGCTGTGCATTCTACTCTTATTGTATTCAACAGTTCTGTCCATTCCATTGATATCTTCGGATATCTTGTACTTCAGTGTTTATCAACATCTACTCTGTGAGAGAGTTCATATTCGTGTATATCATTCATTGTAAGAATCTCAAGTCGTGGGACTTGGAGATTGGGTAATCAGAGTACAACTTGTAAGGGGGAGTGTATCCTAGAAAGAGGATAACTTTCGAGTACAGAGTGTGTATCTGATTGTGTACAATTACAACTTGTAAGGGGGAGTGAGTCCTAGGGAGAAAGGATCATCCTAAGTTACAGAGTGTGTAATTGTTCTTGAGTGATAGTAGAAAATCCCAGAGTGTCTGGGTATTGGACGTAGGTCAAGAGTTCGACCGAACCAGTATAATTCCTCTGTGTCATTTCTCTTTACTTTTCTTACTGCTTTCATCGTTTATCAATCGTACGTCCAAAAGAATTTTTGAGATAACCTATTCACCCCCTCTCTAGGTGATATTCCACCTTCAGATTGGGCTCAAAGTGAGTCATCAGATGGGCTTGCAAATAATAATCCTCTACTCTGACTCTCTAGATGCCATCAACATTCTTATGAGGGACTGTTGCACTGACCATCCACTAAGAGACATCATTGGATATATTAGGGATCTACTTTTTCGAGATTGGAAAGTAGAACTCCACTATACTTCAAGGAACAACATATCTTATTCTGAGTATATATAGCCAAACAAGGTCATGATGCTCCCGAAGATGCGGATGTAGTGTTAACCCTGACAATTCCTAGATGGTGCCTTGATATGGTTTTGAAAGACCAGTTGGCGTGCCACCATTAGTTTATTTTCATTTTAATGTATTAAGGGCTAGATCCTCGCGGTCTACTCCCTGTCCCTCTTTCAAGCTTCGGCTTGCCTTTATTAATTATTAAAAAAAAAAATCAAAAGGATCAATACAATCTTTGGTCTCTCAAATTTTGCTTCTTTTTAGTTTTGTTACCTCAAGTTTTAAATCGTATAGATGTTGGTCTCTCAAAGTTTCATTCCCTTTAAAACATTGATCCTTATTGTTACGGATTTGAACAGGGCCCATACTCAATGTAAAGCCCAAGAGGAGATATATTGCATATCTATCGGAATCTATCTATAGCAGGTAAATATCCTAAAACAAAGGGGTATCTTCATATAAGATATAGCGGCCTGGATACTCACATCGGAGATCACACAAGGTCCGACTTATCCTACCTAAGGTAAACTCTATAAATATAGAGGTCAAACCCTAAGGTACACACATTACAAGTTCTACGTTCTAACCCTAGACTATTTAAATACAGTTACACAGAGCACACACCTCACCCCCTTGGCTACACGCCTATGTGTGTTTCGAACTACGTGAACTTTGATCCATTTACAGGGTATGTAGGCCCTAGGCTTGGCTCCTAGTCAAGTCCGATAAATCTTGTTCTTATTACAAAATATTGGCGCCGACTGTGGGGACCATAAATTCCTGCGACCAAAGATGGTCAACACCAGAAGCAGCAGTCAGATGTCTTTCCACAGGCAGCTCCTGAAAATCCACAACAACAAATTCAAGAACTGTAGCAGCCTGCGAAGGATTCAGAGAAACAATTGTTGTTTGAGCAACAGCTTTGGTTTTGAGCTGCTTCACATGGGTTTTCTTATAATTCTCCTTGCATCCACATAACAAGAAGATAGTTGGAAGGATTGTCAGGTTCTCTCTTTGGGAATTCTTTTAAGAAGGGGGTGTGTATCAGGAATCACATAAATCATATGTTTAGTCCTTAAACGAGCAACACTTTTCAACTCTGGCACAAATTTAGATGCTCTATTGGGATCATAAGCTCCCACATGATAAGAAGATAGCATGAAGATCATCATCTCTCCTTGAGAACCCATGATTGTTATCCTTTCTCCTTGGGAACCCAGATCTTTCAACTCTGGCATAAATTTAGATGCACTATTTGGATCATAAGCTTCCACATGATGAGAAGATAGTTGGAAGGATCACCAGGAAGAACTTAGAGGAGTCTTTGATGACCTTAATAAAAAACTAGCAGACTTAGAGGATCTTGTTCTGCAACATCAGATCCTCCTATCGTCGTGCCAACAGTTGTTGGCACAACAGCCTCTGGGCCCACCACACAACAACAGCCACGGACAGAGGATGAGATCTAGGAATTGATACAGCTACGGGTTCAATACCCATTTGAGAATCCCAAAACAAACAAATTGAGATAGCTGAGGTTGTTGATAAGCCGAGGTTGATTCAATGCCAAAGGAGTTATTTTCCCAACTCAGGGAAGCAGGGAAGTCTACTTTATGTTTGCCTTTGCTATATCTACTTTGTGTTTGTCTTTTCTATATTTTTCACATCAGAAAGAGTTAGCAGATTACTAAAACCCTCCATACATATAGCAATAGCGTTTGATCTCATTGATCTATTATTTCTTCTATCAAAATTGTTTTGAGGCAGGGCAAACGAGCAAATTGAGATAGCCAAGGCTGATTCAACGCCTATGGCGTCTCGACTCCATCAGGATTGTCGAGGCTGATGATACGTCGAGATAAGGAGGTGTCGAAACGCCAAGGTACGCTGAGATTGTTACCGACCTTGAAGTCGAGCGAATTCCTTGGTATTACCTCGAATCCTTGAGACTTTACTTCGGATCTTTGAGCAAATGGCATAGGTAACCGGGGTCAATATGACACAACCTGGCAATGCATGGTAGATAGGCAAGAGGGTAAGATTCACAGCAATCTAGCTCGAATAACTAGGATACAAAAGATCCCGACCTCAAAGTCAGGCAAATCGCCTCGACATTACCCCGGATCTTTGAGACATTACCTCGAATCTTTGGGATAGACAACTTCGATAGCCGAGATCAACATTCAGATTCAAATGCAGGCGAATCATCTCGGCACTACTTAGGATCTTTGAGACAAGACCTCGGATCTTCGAAGTAAGCCGCCTTGATAGCTAGGATCAACGTAATTCAGCTCGACACTTCAATAGTCAGGATCAATGTAATTCAGCTCGGCAATGTAAGGCCCACGACAGCAAAGCTCGACTAGTAAAACCGACTAGGGGCAAAATACATCTAAGCAGCTCAGAAGCCTGAACTACCGGGCTGGGGGGCATCTGTTATGGATCTAAACAGGGCCCATACTCAATGTAAGGCCCAAGAGGAGATATATTGCATATCTATCGGAATTTATCTATAGCAAGTAAATATCCTAAAATAAAGGGGTATATTCATATAAGATATAGCGGCCTGGATACTCGTATCGGAGATCACGCAAGGTCTGACATATCCTACCTAATGTAAACTCTATAAATATAGAGGTCAAACCCTAAGGTACACACATGATAGGTTCTATGTTTTAACCCTAGACTATTTACATACAGTCACACAGAGCACACACCCCACCCCCTTGGCTATACGCTTGTATGTGTTTCGAACTACATGGACTTTGATCCCTCTACAGGGTACGTAGGCCCTAGGCTTGTCTCCTAGTCAAGTCCGATAAATCATGTTCTCAGAACAGAGCACTTATATACAAACATGCACTTTTGGACCCAAATTAAAATAAGGGCAAACTTAAGGGAGTAAATATTATATTAACCCTAATTAAAATCTCATAAATGAATGGAAATAAAATTTCAATTTCCGCCAAAAGTTCTTCAATTTTTCTAAATTAGTTGATTTCCACGTAGTCAAAGATCTATGAAATGGGTTAAATGCATATTACTATAACATCTACTACTAAACGTGTTATGAAATTAACTAAACATGTTATGAAATTAACAGGGTGTTTTGCAGGAAAAGAAAAAGAAAGAAATTAACAGGGTGTTTACCATGAATAAGTGAATTAATGGTATATAGTATATGACATATGCATATACGTGTGTGTGTTAACTATCAAAATATGTGAAATATACAATTACTTTTCATGTTCTTTTGGTAAACACCCTGTTAATTTCATAACATGTTTAACAATTTACATACAACCCATTTCATAGATCTTTCACTGTACGTGGTAATCAACTACTTAGAAAAACTCAAGAACTTTTGGTTGAAATTAAAATATTATTTCCACTCATTCATGGGATTTTTCCTTGCCATGCGAAACGCACGTTTTGCATATCTCGAAGGGCTAGAAGCGCGTTTGAGCTCACATTGCTGGGCTTATGGATTTTTTTCCCCTTTCTCTCTCTACTCTCATTATTTTTGTGCTTTGGGCCCCAGGACTCTTGGCCTGCGTTATTATTTTACTATGGGCCACATTTTGAATTCTAAGACAATTGCAGAACATTTGTGGCATGGGCATTTCACGTTAATTTTTTAACAGTTGTTTTTTATTGAAACATTTATGGGCTTCAATGTTTTATTTCCTTTCTGGAAAAATCAGTTATGGACCCTTTTATGTTTTAAATTCTTCTGGGCTATTGTTTTGATCTCCAGAAATGATTTTTGGGTTAAATGAACGTCTTGCTCACTTTTTACCCAAAAAAAAACATCTTGCTCACTGTTTATTAAATTAACTTCTATTTTATAATTTTGATTATATCACATTTAATTGTTTAAATTAAGAAAAGGGTCCATTTTGGCATTTTTCATATTCTAAAAGGTTTGCATATTAAAAGAATTAGTTAATTGTCTAAATATTTGGAAAAATTAACTTTACACAATTATTTAACTATTCACAATTTTTGTAAAACTTAATTTAAGTTGAAAAGTGCCACAATTAATTATTTAAACAATTTTTGTGTTACACACCTACTGGCCTCACCTTTTTAGGTGGCAAGTAGTGTGATCCTTTATCTTAATTCAATTTTAATTCAATTTCCTAGGTTAATTACGACATGCATCAGAGTGTTAGTAGCAGAGCACGCATTGGTTTGGACAAATATATACTGGTAAAATAAGTAAAATATTAAAGGGTAAATTTCCCTGGATGGTTAATGATACAGTCATTGAAAAGCTCAAATGTTGGATGATCTAGCCAAGTCCATACAAGAAAAGAATGAGCGGGCAAAAACAACAGAATATGATATCTCATTGAGTGGATTGATCCGGTACAAGAAACGAATTTATGTGCCGCTTAAAGATGACTTGAGATAGAGAATTCTATGAGGCTCACAAAAGTAATTACACCATTCATCTAGGTGTAGTCAAGATGTATCAGAATTTGAAGTCACAGTTCTTGTGGCTTGGGATGAAGAGGGAAATCATGTATTATATGGCTAGATGTTTGACTTGCCAGAAGATAAAAAATTGAGCATCAATGACCAGGAGGACTTCTGCAGGGACTGGAGATTCCCAAGTGGAAATGGGAGAACGTAACCATGGATTTGGTAGTGGGTCTACCCAAGATTAGCCATTATGATGCAATCTGGGTAATCGTTGATCGACTCACTAAGTCTGCACATTTTCTTTCTATTAGTGTCAATTATTCTCCTGAGAAGTTGGCAGAGATCTATATAAGAGAAATAATCCAACTCTGTGGTACACCAAATAGTATTATCTCTGATAGAGATCCTCGATTCTGGAAAGCTTTAAATCAAGCATTGGGGACGAAGCTAAGATCTAGTACCGCTTATCGTCCCCAGATAGACGGGCAGTCGAAGAGAACAATCTAAACACTTGAAGATATGTTTCGAGCTTGTGTCTTAGATTTCAAAGGAAATTAGGATCAATAATTACCTTTCGTCGAATTTGTCTACAGTAATAGTTATCATGCTAGTATACAGATGGCTCTTTATGAAGCACTGTATGGAAGAAAATGCTGATCACTTTTCAGTTGAATAGATTAATCTAAACGAAAGTTTTTTGGACCGAAAATAGTAGATGAAACTTCTAACCAAATCAACTTAATCAAGAAGAGGCTTGTGGCTCAGAGTAGATAGAAGAGTTATGCATATAAGAAAAGGAGCCCTCTACAGTTTACATTAGTGGAAAAAAGGCTTTTAAGACCGGACAAAAGAGGCTCGTAAGACCGGACCCGCGAGCGGTCTTGTATCAGCCGGTATTAAAAGTCGACATTTAAGACCAGACTATGACTGGTCTTAAAGAATCTATTTTAGACTGGACATTAAACATGCGGTCTTAAAATTCGTACTAAACAATCCATGGACTCGCTTTTTGTTCGGTCCTAAAACTCAACTTTTAAGACCGGCTAAAACTTGGCCGCTCTTAAAAGATATGACTTTTAAGACTGGACAAAAATAAATACAGTCTTAAACTTAGCGACTTCTAAGACCGACTAATTATACGCGGTCTTAAACATAGCGACTTTTAAGACCGGACATATAAATACGTCCGGTCTTAAAATATCAACTTTTAAGAGCGGCTAAAACTTGGCCGCTCTTAAAAGATATGACTTTTAAGACCGGATATATAAATACATCCGGTCTTAAATTCTCAACTTTTAAGACCGGAAAATTTATTTGCGGTCTAAATTTTCCTGAATTTTTCCTTGTTCTATTCTTCCTGATTATATTACACACAAATCACCTACACAATCCAGCATACAAAAGTCGATACTTTTAAGCTACAAGCTATGAACAATTACTTGAATAAATTGAATTGAAAAAATGATACAAATATTTATTCACCATGAGTTATTTGGCCTCATGATTATAATTAATGATTATATATACTATGTCTACAACACCTAAACTAATTCATATACAATAAGATAACTTACTTACAAATACAATAAGTTACAAATATACATGCACCCAAAATAATATTCACCAAGCCTTCATCTGATTCAGTTCAACAATGCAGCTCCCTCTAGTTCAACATGCCCCTTTGGATCGGATCCTGCCACAAAAATAAAACAAGGAACAAACTTCATAGTCAAAGACATGATGAACATAGAAGGAATAAATGTTATAGTTAAATACTTAAAGTAGTTTACAAAGAAATCTGCATATATATGAATATATTACCTTATGAATTGACTCTTTTATAAAGTGATATCTTCTCATATCCCTTCTTGATGATCACTTCTTATGCCGGGTTCATTATTCGCTTCATCTTCTTCGTTCATGTCCGGTAGACCCCTTGAAAAAGGAGTACTCTCAGGAATACCATAATTTGAATTCATTTCCTCATCAATATCAATGACCCTCTTTCCTTGGAGAGCTACAGACCACATTTTATTTTCTTGATCGGTGATATAGAACACTTGTTTCGCCTGGTCTGCCATTATAAAAGGTTCATCTCCAAAACTTCTACCATTGACATCGACTAATGTAAATCCTCGTCGATCGATCCGAACATCATTATTGACATTAACCGACTTGCATTTGAAAATGGGAAATCTAATTTTCACACAGTCCACCTCCCATATCTCTTCAATAACCCCATAATATGGCATGACTGCCAATAAAGGGCTCTTGTCTTTCGAACTGGAGAAGTGCATAGATTCAGCCTCTAACATAACACCACTGTTCTGAATTGCGCTCCTATCATCTAGGGACTTCGTGTAAAATGTATATGTTGGAAATTATGCCCTAGAGGCAATTCATTGTACTTTGGATAGTTAAGTTATTTAAAGTATTCTCTTTTGTTATCATTTTCGTTTGCATATTCGTATTGATAACTGCATCCCTGGATAATCTTATAGATTATCCTAAATGTCCCTGGTCGGTCATCTACACGGGAGTGAAGATGAAATAAGACCAGTATGACTTTGATGAGGTATGGAGATACGAATCAAAGTCATGGGCACTTGTAAGAGTACAAGGTGCTGGACCGACCCACTATGAGAAAGCTGCATGGATTAAGCCATAAGCTTATCTCATGTATAACCGCGTCACGACGCCCTATGACCTGAGACCATCATAGATTCCTACATGATGAGTCACTGGTCTTTGACCTAGTCAAAAGTCACCTTTGACCGGGTGATGATAAAGGCTCGGATCGGGATCAGTGGTTTTCATGCGGAGGAATGTGAGTGGTCAAGATGAGATTTGTCCCTCACATATGTGAGAGATAATGCTGGGCCCCTCGATGAGTGAGTCTAAAAAATGTATGGCCATACTGTGATGGAAAAGAGTTTCCATTTCACTTATTAGACTACTCGAGAATCGAGAAAGCAATGGTTAAGAAAAGGAAGTTGACATTATCCATGCCTCATCCTTGACCAAATTATCGCGTGACAAAAGGGATGTGATATGGTTGTACAATAGGTAGTATCGTGTCATCGATCCCTATGTGAATTGGGTAGTCGCAATGTCTTGCTAGAGGCCGCTTGCGACTTGTGGGCTGATGCAGTGTTGGCCCACTGCCAATCTCATATGGGCCTGCAGGGTCGAACACAAGAATAATCCAACACGGGTAAAAGTGTTTAGATTCATTGAATCTCAGATTAATCTGAGATTAAATGAATACTAAATTTGATCTAGGATTTATATATATATATATAATTCGAAATTAATATATATATTATAAATAGAGATTATAATATTATATATGATATTTGTTTAGTATTTAATTTATTTGATAAATTAAATATCTGAAACAAATAGAGATATTGTATCTCATTTAATTTCGAATAAAGATATCATGTATCTGTTTAATATAAAATTGAGAAATGCTATCTCAGATTTAATTAAATGGATAGATATCATATCTCGGATTTAATTTATAATGATAAATTAAATCAAAAGGCTTTAAATTTAGATTTGATCTAAATTCAAGATACGGATTTCAAATCTGGCTTTTAATATATTTGATTATATTTATGAGATAGATTTGATTGATATATTGTCCAGATTCGGAATTCGAGTTTCCAAAATTAATAAGGATTAATTTTGATTATATAATACGCTTATCGGGTTTAAAAAAAACCTACGGACTTTTGGTTGAGCGTATTAGCAAGCCGCGAGAAACCCTAGAGCAGATTGAGAGAGACGCACAAGAAGCGCTAGCACGTTGCCGCAACCGTGTTCGGGGATTGTTCGTGTGGATACCAGTAGAGGAGGCCGATTCTAAGAGTCGACTTCTGCTGATCAAGAGAACGAGACGCGGACGTGTTGATCGAGAAGGTAGCCCACCTGATCAAAGAGAACGGAACAAGGATGAGTTCAGTATAAGGTATGATTCGGTTTCCCTAACCTTGATTTAAACGTCGTTGAGTGATCCTTCGGAAGGGATTTGTAAGGAATTTTAATCCGCTGCGTGTACGGATCCCAACAGTATAACCATTGATCACATACGAATTCCAACTTATGACATCAACCTCAGGACCACGCGCTAACCATTTGAGGATATCAGAAACACATTCCTCTCCCTCGACCTTTTGTTTGAACCAGTGTGCAAAAGTTCTGTTATGCTCCTTAATCAACCTTTGTTCAGTCATTCGAGGATTTTCTTTCCTCACAGCTTCTTTATGTGCAGCTATGCTGGCTTGAACTTCATCAACATTATTCAAGATGTATAAGTGGACTTGTGACAATTCATCAGGATCCACAGTCTTTACTGAAGCCCCTCACCTACCCCTTCAGCATGCTGACGTTTTGGAAGCTTAATATGTCTTACTTTGGCCAAATAATTTTGACAAAATTCCATGGCTTCTTCAGAAACATATTTCTGAACAATCGAGGCTTCTAGACGGTATGCATTCTTCACATAACCTTTAAGGAATTTCATAGATCTTTCAATTGGGTACATCCATTGTAAATGGATAGGGCCGCACAACTTTATCTCCCTCACGAGATGAACAATTAGATGAACCATGATGTCAAAAAATGTAGGAACAAAAAGCTTCTCAAGGTGGCACAAGATAAGATATCCTTCATTCTCCAATTTATCCAAGTTTTCGATGTCAAAAACTTTACCACAAATCGCATTGAAGAAGACACAAAGTCTAGTCCAAACGACCCGAAGATCATATTCGGCGATGCCTCGAATAGCTATTGGGAGTAGCTGTTGCATCAAGACATGACAATCATGCGATTTTTGGCCTACTAATTTCAAGTCCTTCATCGATACAAGTCGTTTAAAATTTGAAGAATACCCTGATGGAACTTTTGTGCCATGTAAACACTCACAAAAACTTCATTTCTCATCCTTAGACAAAGTATGAGAAGCTGGGGGACAGTAAGTTATCTTCCCATATGGCCTTGGATGTAATTCTTCACGTATTCCCATTGCTTGCAAATCCAATCTTGCCTTCACACATCCTTGGAACTGCCTTGTATGTTGAGAAGCGTGCCAAAAATACTATCACATATGTTTTTCTCCACATGCATGACATCGATACAGTGCCTCACATCAATATTGCGCCAATAGGGAAGATAGAAGAATATAGATCTCTTATTCCATATATTTGTATCTTTTCTACTCTTGGCTGTCTTGCCGAAGATGACATTGATATTTTTCACCTTCTCATAAACTTGCTCCCCAGTTAATGGCACCGGAGCATCTTCAGACTCTTGGCCACCAAAGAAGGCTTTCTTTAATCGACGATATGGGTGGCCCCGTCTAAGAAATCTCATATGTCCAAGGTAAACCGTCTTTCTTCCATGTTGGAGTTGATGGTAGCATGTGCCTTCTTCACAAACTGGACATGCTTTATGACTCTTTACACTATACCCTGACAAGTTACCATAAGTTGGGAAGTCGTTTATAGTACAGAATATCATGGCTCGCAATTTGAAGACCTCCTTCTTGAAAGAGTCAAAAACATCAACACCTTCTTCCCATAACTCCTTCAAGTCTTCGATCAAGGGTTGAAGGTAAACATCAATGTCATTTCCGGGTTGTTTTGGTCCCGAAATCAACATAGACAGCATGATGTACTTTCTCTTCATGCATAACATAGGAGATAAGTTGTAAATAATGAGGAGTACAGGCCATGAACTATGTACGCTGCTAAGGCTTCCATATGGATTCATGCCATCCGTGGTAAGGGCAAGCCTAAGGTTCCTAGGTTCTTCGCCGAAGTTGGGAAATAATTGATCGATTTTCTTCCATTGAGAAGAATCAGCTGGATGACGAAGCTTTCCATCAGAAATCATCTCATAAATTTTTTGCATCATTTTCATTCGCAAACAACCGCTTGCACCTTGGTATGATTGGAAGATACCACAACACTTTTGCAGGCCCCTTATTTGACTTGTACCTTGGGGTTTCACATATTGGACAATTCTGCTTCTCTTCAAACTCTTTTCTATACAATACGCAGTCATTCGGGCATGCATGGATCTTTTTTGTACTCCATTCCCAGTGGACAAAGTATTTTCTTAGCATCATAGTATCGATGCGGCAACACATTATCATCCGAAAGTATGTCCTTAAAAGCCTCAAGCATTTCAGAAAAACTCTTGTTGTTCCATCCATGACGTGCCTTCAAGCTTACCAATTTCAATACAGCGTTCAACAATTGGTATTTTTGACACCCAGGGTATAGCGGGGTCTCCGCCTCACTGCACATATTACCATATGCTTGTGGTTGTTGAAAGGACTCTCCTCCTACATCACGAATAATGTCCTCTATGCGATCATCCATATCCGTGTCATTATCATCAAAGGCCACTTCCCCATGTTGAGATCCACTTGGTATTTTTTCACCATGTCATACCCATACTGTATAAGTCTTACAAAATCCATGACAAATTAAATGTGTACGTATAACTTCAGGACTTAGTCGCCTATCATTCAAACATTTTACACAAGGGCAATAAAACTTCCCACTATCATCACTTCCATTTTGTTTAGCAAATTCAATAAAGTCCCACACCCCATTCTGATATTCAACGCTCGTCCGTAAAGCATTTATCCAACTGTGATCCATAGTAGAATTCCTATGGACGGAAAGATTTAGCATACGTAAAATAAGGCAAAAGTAAATGCATAACAAAGAATATCTACTATGGATCCACTTTTGGCTGTCTTGCATATCACAGTGAATCCAAAATAAAATATCATGAAACAAAATAAATGCATGACGAGGAAATTAAAAGCTTCGCATGAATGTCTTGAGGACTCACCTGTAGCTCAAATGCGAAATAAGAGTCTTTCTTCTCCCGCCATGAACGTTGATATTGGAGACAGAAAGAGTACCCTAAAAACATTTGTTGGTCAGTTAGGTAGGTCTCAAGTGCAAATATAATCTTCAAAATAGAATATTCATTAACAACAGAGAAACCCACAAGAGCATTTCATCGATTTCGTTCAACCCATGAAAACCCCAGAACGATAAGTAGGAAAACCGTGAAGTTATATAACCGAAACACCTCTTACAACTCGGTCTATATACGTTTAGCTGAAGAACCAGAAAGTGATTGTCGAGAGAGCAACACGAAGCTCCGACGGAGCAACACACAAACACTGGAGAGAGAACCTCCTCAGTAAGCACTTTCGGCACGACAAGAGAAATTCAGAGAGGGAAATTTAATTTTCCGCGCGACAGGGACATGGTTTTGTATTTGGAATTTTTTAAGACCGATTAATTATAAAGCATCTAGTCTTAAATATATTTTAATAAATTTTTAAGACCGAATCATTATCTAGTCCGGTCCTAAATATTGGTATTACTTTTAAGACCTAATTATTATCCTGTCCGGTCCTAAATATGTTACTTTTATTATTCATTCTTAGATTTTATTAAGACTGGTTAATTATTAGTAGACGGTCCTAAATATATAACTTTATCTGAAAACTAAGAAAATAAATTCCCAATTATTTTTTTCAAGAAAAAAGTATTGGCTTTGGCGAGCGCAGAAAATTATCAATGCTATTATTAATTACTTGAACAAAAAATTAAAAAGAGACAAGCTTATGTTTTTTAATTAATGCTATTATTAATTACTAATAATAATGCTGTACACATTGTTTCAAATAAAAAAAAAAGCAGAAAATTATCAAAGCTTATTATCCTTCAAAGCCCAGGCAATATCGGCTTGAGCAGCATTAATTTCCCGCCGGATATTAGCAAGTTCCCATCTTATTCGTATCAGGTCATTAGAGGAAAGAGGACGAGGGTCAGCGTTAGGCGCGCTGGGGCCAACTGGTTGGAGAGGTGGAGCAGCAGGAACCTCTTCATGGTCGGAAGGCTGGAGGGGGGGTGTGACAATCTCTTCATCATTGGAAATGACAATGGGTCCAATGACTCGAGATTCTTCTGTTTCAATAGACCGCACTCTTGATGGAGGAGGCGCACTGTATAATGATCGAACTAAGGCACGAGCATCACGAGTAAGAGCACCCCTACGAGCGGTTCTCTTGTATCTAACCATGGTTTGAGCAGTTGGCGTAAAGAGGTATGAGGAGTTTATTAATAAAGGCAAAGAGCAGTGCGGAGTTACGAGGTATGAGGACTGAGGAATTAATAAAGGTAAAGAGCAGACGAATTGTCTACTTTACGAGCGGGTTTTATAAATATTATTTATTTTTTAAATGAATTAATTTTAAAACTGACCTTTTATCATTTCCCCGGTCCTAAAAGTATATCATTTATTTTTTTAATCAATTAAATTACTTTTAAGATCGACCTTTTATCATTTCTTCAGTCCTAAAAGTACATTATTTATTTTTTCCTATTTTTTAAAGTAAGATTTAATTTTGTAAAAAAAGTTCATTGTTTCAAATTCCGATAGCAGAGTCGTATCCTTACACTCTATCAGAGCATCTCTTCGGCTTCCAGATAAACTTCCCAACGTAACTAGGTGTCTTCTCGTATTCTGATGAACTATGCGTCTGCTCATTAAAGGTTTCGGCGTTTCACTCCGGATGGGTTCTCTATTTAAACCCGTTGTTACTTTACTTTCTTTACATTTTTCATCATCACTTCTACAATGGCTGCTCCACCACCCCAAGGTCCTCCACCACCACCAGGTCCTCCTTTTCCTCCTCCCACTGGGCGTAACAATCCTTACCCTCCTCCTCTGCCTTCGAACCCGACCACCAAACAGCTACTGCGCCACCTCCTAGCCCACGTTGATCATATAGATCGACGACAGGGCCAACTTTTTCAAGTCTACCACGCCGTCAACAACAAGATCAACGCGATACTCGACGCCCAAGATG
Organism: Acacia crassicarpa; assembly: GCA_034222035.1. Classification (NCBI taxonomy): domain Eukaryota; kingdom Viridiplantae; phylum Streptophyta; class Magnoliopsida; order Fabales; family Fabaceae; genus Acacia; species Acacia crassicarpa. Next base: position 13,310,792 of record JAWXYG010000005.1, read on the forward strand.
TTGAGTACAATCTGTTCGATGACGACATCTCCGACCTCTCCGACGACTGCCTCCCCTCCGACAACGATGGGGAGGAGTAAATATATATTTTTTATATCATGTACTGCATTGCCCCCCACGGGGCAGCATTAAAAAATATATAATAAATTTGTAATTCTCCTATTTCGATCGCCTTTGTCCTTCTCAGTACATTCTTTCTTTTTCCGACAAGGAGGAAAAAAACAAAACATTGTCCTTGTGTGTATGATCAACATTAAAAACTCGCACATTAAATAATCCAACGATATACAGTTAATATCCAACAAAAGATTCTTTCTGTTTCCGACAAGAAGGAAGAAAACAAAATATTGTCCTCGTGTGTTTGATCAACATTAAAAACTCGCACATTAAAAAGTCCAACAATATATAGTTAACATCAGATCAACAAAACAAAAAACATTGTTTACCTTATTCGAATAAAAACAAACACAGTGACAATTCTTCTCAAGGTTGGACCGCCATTGTCGTCGGTTTTGCCTCGCCCTGATTAGAAACAAAGTGTCCTTTTCTTTGTCTCTTTTCTTTTTCCGACAAAAAGAAAAGAGACAAAGAAAAGGGACAACGATGTCGCTACTCAACATTAGGGGAGGTAAAAACGACGACAATGAGGGTCCTAGCTTGAGCAGAACGCGAGAACCTCGGTTGCCTTGAACGCCAGGATCGGACTCTTAAAATATGCGGTCATAAAAGTCTCAACATTTAAAAACTTAATTTGTCCGAAAAGCGAGTCAACTCTATTTAAAGGAAGACTATTAGGAGCGGACCGTAAAAGGAGAAACGGTCCTAAAAGTCTCGAATACTTTTAGGACCGTCATTTTACAATATACGGTCCTAAAAGTCTCACCAATATTTAGTCGAATATTTTTAGGACCGGAAGTTTAAAATATGCGGTCCTAAAAGTCTCATATTATTTAAACCGAATACTTTTAGGATCGGAAGTTTACCCATATACGGTCCTAAAGTCGCGAACTCTTGCTTCTTTAATTTAGAGCATCCTGAACCTCAAATTTCAAGCACTAAATAGCTATATCCATCCAATTTCAGATACCCAAAATGGACACAAGAAAATTGTTCGAAAAGTTAAACAAATTTATCTATTGAATTTTATATTGCCTGTGTACATATACAAATGAATTATTCGAAAAAATAATCAAATTTACAGAAGATTATTGTTGCTACAAGATATTTACAAATGAATACATCGTTATTTATTATGGATCAGGTCATACATATATTCACAAAACAAATTGCGGATGTGCTCGAGTTCAGCATCCGAAAAGGGGGCAGGGCATTGAAACATTTGTAACATCAAAGACAGAAACTGAATTAACTTGCGTCCATATTTCATATGTAACATATTAAGCCAGAAACTGATGAATTAACTTGCGTGCATAATATGTAACATCAAATATTTACCTTTGCATATAATTTAGTATTTCCTTTAGTGACAATATCATACATGTGTTTCATGACGTATTGGCCACATAGATTGGACGCCACTGGTTGCCGACGAGTCTAAAAAGAACAAGAAATATATATAAGTAATATTGTAACATCGATACAGTGTCTCACAAATATTGTACCAACCTCTGGTCTGAACCATTTAGGCGCTTTGGCGTTAGAAGAACGCCTTTTGAGTGTGTCGATTTGGAACGTCCTCATGGCACTATCATAAAAAATGCATATTTATCAATGTTTAATGAAAATTCACAGCAGAGATTTCTAACAAGAGAATCAAAATAACATGCTTACTCGTTGATGGTCTGTGTCAACGCAGGCACTGGCTTGGTGTGAGTGGAGCATAAGAAGGTAACTTTATTTTCTTCCATGCACATGATGACCAACTGCCAGTGGTGGCTGAAAATTCACAGCAGTCAAATATACTCAGTGATATATATATGTAGCAGAATTAAGTGAATTGTAGACAAGATTTGTGATATGTACCTGTGGAAGAATGGCAAAAAGTACACCTTTCTTCTCACATTACACAACCTGCTTGATATGTACCCTTGTCTCTCTGCCATGGTTGTTTGACTTGAATACACAGGGCACAAGAATCCAAAATCGTTGCTCCTGCCCTTATTCTCCAATTCGTGATGCAAGAACCTAGAGTAATTACATCGATCAGGGAATTAGTATATGTATGTGTGTCTAAATGTTGCATTTAAATTATGTACTCATAGAAGAACATACTTACTTCATCCAAATTCGAATAATTGCATCACCAAGCTCCTGCCTAGAAAGCAGCAAGGAGTCAATATCAACGGTGTCAACTTGGACTAATAGGGGATGAGCGACGCCTACTACTTCATTGACATCCCACGATTTATCTTTAAAACCTCCACTTTTCACCATATCGGTTATTTTTTCGCGGCCAGTCAACTTAGCAGTAGGGGATTGAACCTGAGGAGGGGATTGAGCCTGAGGAGGGGATGGAGCGCGACGAGAGGATGGAACTTGAGGACGAGGGGTTGAAGCTTCAGGAGGAGTACATACATCTACAAGCTTCACTGGCCAAGGGATGAAGGTTCCCTTGACATCACTCACAATCTTCATCTCATCAGTTGGGAGAAGGAGAGGTGCATCAATGATCACCTTTACAACTGACACTCTGACTTCATCATCAGACATTTGTTGGTGGTGTACAGTTGATCCCAAAAAGTTGTGGACAGTCCCTTTTGCAACCAATAGTAGTCTATCATGATGATCAGGATCCTCCACATAAAGGTCACAAGGTTGCTCTGACTGTCCAACAATACAGCTCCCTCCAGTGCTCTGCTGTACAGTTGCAGGTGAGTGTGTGATGGGAACACTACTGGTCTCTTGACGTGAGCTCAAAAGCAGCTTCATCTGATTCAGTTCCTCCCTCAACTGGCTCATATTAGATTGATACCTTGCTTCTTTAGCCGCTGATTCCTCATTTAATTTGGCCACTGTCTGTTGCATCTCCACCCGGGTAACCACCTCTTTCCTATGGTGTTTGGTGGATGAACCAAAGAATACCTTCAGGCCTAACCATCCTCCAACCCCCCTTACACGCACACCGTGGTCCGGTTTTCCGGTGGCAACAGTGAGAACATCACTCCTACCTGACGACACGAAAGATCCCTCTGCCTCTTTCTTCTTAAGATCTTCCTGTAAGGTACAGATAATGAGAAGCTTAGTAATGAATCATGTTTAGTAACTAAAAAATAACAACAATAACGATACTTACAATTTTTTCAGCAACTACACGAGTTTGTTCACTCGTGTAGGAGCCGCTTGGCTTTTGCCGAATGTGCAACCACAAATCCTCGCGACGTATTGGAGATGGCGGACCATGTACCGCTTCAGGATTGAATTCTAATTCATCTTCCAATCTTTTCTGCTTGGCCGCCATCAATTCTTTTTCAGCCTTTTCATATCCGCCGCGAGAAGCCCTATGCGGGCAATCATTCTTTCTCCTTATCTCCTGTGCTTTTGCCCTTCTTTCCTGTGAATCAGAATTGAAAACAACTATTAATTATGAATTCCAGCCATCTCACTAACAGAAATTAGAGAACTTCTGCTTGATATGAACCTCAAACACTAGTCAAATTCACTTGATCAAGTTTCAACATTTTATTTAAGGCAGATGTAGATAGGTTAAGAAACAAAAGAGAATTATGCTTACAAAAGAGCTATGTTTTGTACTGCTAGGTAGATAAGTTAAGAAACAAAAGAGAATTATGCTTACAGAATAATACAAACTTGATCCTTTTTAAGGCATCCAGTGGGATCATCAGTCCACATTAGATAGTAACAATTGGGTATATAAATTTTCCCCCTTTTAAGACTATTCATTTCCTCCTTTGCAAGACAAACCATTACACAATTACCTCCTTAGTATTTTACCTTTTCAGGGTTTACATATCAGACTTGCATCGACAAAGGCAGGAAATGTATACTTCTATTCACACACCAAACAATATAATTTAACTAACAGGATTAGATGAACAAATATAAGCTCACAGGTTACATAAGCAAACAAAACTAAATATAGACTCACCAGAGCGTCAGGAGTGGTCCGCAGCAGAACAAATTGTCGCCAAATTTGTTCATCAATATATGTGTACTGTTCCCAAGGCTGTTTGGCAGGCACAACCTCGGAAAAAATATACGTGTTAGCGAGAGAGGTCTTAACCTTCCTCCACCGCTCAGCACAATAAGACAATGTCTTGTCTTTCAACTCTTCAGAGTCAGGGACAGTGTATGTAAGCCGGATAGTGTCCCAAATAGGTTGCTTTACTTTGTCAAAGTCAACACTTTTCCACTCATCTTCCAAGATGCTAACCTTGCTGCGTGCAAGATAGCCGACAAAACTATTATATTTGGTTTTATTAGGACCGAAAGGCCGCAACTTTTCATCGAACTGAATCTCGAGCCTTGACCCAGAAGTTCGACTTAGAGATACATCCATCATTCGCGTGCCTCTTCTACCATGGCGTGCAGGGCGGTTACGAGGCACATTGTCAGTGGAAGATGGTTTGTTCTGACTCACACCAGTAACTGGCGTTCCTGGAACACGAATGGAATCGTTTTCACCGTTCATTTTCGAGACAGTAAGAGACAGTAAGCTGAGCAAATGAAAGACTAACAGAGGCTAATGGTACGTGGGAGAGGAAGAGTGGTAATGCAACAGGAAGAGTGGTTTCACAACAAGAAGAGGGGTTTTAGAGTTAAGAGGGACAACGTAAGTCATAAGGTAACGTTTCGCGTGAAAATATATTTGGCACTTTATTTTTAAGACCGGATGAACAACAAGGATGGCCTTTAAAGGTTAAGTTTTAAGACCGTCCTTTGTTAAACTCCCGTCTTAAAAGTAATAAACTATTTACGACCGGGCACGATTTATGTCCGGTCTTAAAACTATGATCTTTAAGACCTCCTGTTATAAGATATCCGGTCTTAAAAGTTTTTATTTAATTTTTTCCTGATTATTTTGGACCGCAGAAAATATAAGTCGGCCTGTTCGAGATTTCTCTGTAAAGAAATTTGATATTTCAATTTTTTTAATAACATTTTTAAGACCGGTTGTTTTTTAAGCGGTCTAAATAATATATTTAAGACTCATCGCTAAAGGATACGGTCCAAGAAGTTCTTTATATTTACAAAACTGCCACCGGTCATACCTTTAAAGTTCTTTATATTTACAAAATTGCCACCGGTCACACCTTTAAGACCGGGGCGTCAATTGTCCGCTCTAAATGAGGCGGTCTTAAAAGTTTTTTTGCACTAGTGTTAATGTAGGTGATCACGTATTTTTAAAAATATGTCCTGTTATAGGAGTGCAGAGAGCCATCAAATGTAAGAAGATAAGTCCTCGATATATTGGTCCTTTTGAGATATTGACGAAGCAGGGACCAGTGGCTTGTCAACTAGCATTGCCACTAAATCTAAGTAAGTTGCATGATATTTTTCATGTCTCTCAACTAAAGAAATATCAACCAGACTCGGAGCATGTTCTTGAATATGAAGACATGGATGTACAGGAGGATCATGCTTTTGTTGTGGAGCTCAAATGAATTGTCGATTATCAAGAAAAGCAACTCAGGCACAAAAGCATACCTTTTGTGAAAGTGGTCTGGAGAGGATTATCTCCTAGGGAAGCGACATGGGAGACAATTGAGGATATGAAGGAGAAATACCTAGAATTTATGTCTAGAACTATGATGGATGTATAGACAAATTTCGAGAATGAATTGTTGTATTGAATAAATTAATAGAATATATGAATTTTCATCAAGTCTCTAGCCAATGGTATTTATCTTCCAACACGAATAATTAATTAAAGAAAAAGGATGTGGAATTGTTATTTGAGAATTTCGTTAAGGACAACATAATAAAATAGATGACAATGGAAGTCAAAACACATTTTTATTTTCCCTTTTCACCCCTAAGTATTTCGTACAAGAGGGAAAAAAAGGAAGAAAATTGTAAAATTTCAAATATGCTCAAGAGGGTGACATGTGCAAGCCAAAAATTCAGGACTAAGTTAGGCAGACTACTAAGCTCGGTTCACGAAGTGTGACATTTCCTGGACAAATAAGGATCCTCTGCGTTTTAGAGGAAAATAAGATGAGAAGGAGACACTGGAGGGTCATATGTCAAAAAGCAGGAGTCAGTGTATTGATTACATTGGGACACGTGTCACTTCAGGTGTAAAAGAGGAAAAACAAGGGCAAAATAGTCAATTCTTTATCCTTTTAACATTGAATTTTGTCCACCATGAGAGAGAAGAGAAAACCAAATGATTTTAGTCATATTCAAGCCCAAACTCAAAATGCGGGTCCCACAAGTGAGTAGTTGGTAGAAAAGGGACCGATCGAGACCAGTTAGGGTTTACTTTGGATTGAATGGGATAAGTGTGGGGCCATTTTGGAAAGTTAAGAAGGCACCACATATGAATGTCCATTCAGGGGAAAGTATCTGGAAAAGTTGAAGAAAAGTTCAAAGGGAAACACCCTGTTGACCAGCGGGACCCATGTGGACTAGTAGAGGAGATTGGATCGAATAAAGTGAAAAGTCAGGGGTAAAGTTGGAGGGCAGATTTGGTGGGCCCAAAGTAGCACCACCCAGCCCCCCATAATCACTAAAAACATGCTTGAAGAAAAAGAAAGAGAAAAATTAGTGCAAAAGTCAAAGTGCAGGACCCACTTGTTGGAAAAAGGGGGAATTAATCAAATAAATTAGGAAAAATAAAATAAAATCATAGAATCTGATTTGAGAGGTCCAGAAGGCACTGCCTAGCCCTAGGAAGTGTCTAGAGAGCTTGGGGAAAAAGAAAAGAATAATAAAGAAGTTTCGGGCCAAAATTGGTAATTTTTAGAAATTCCAGGCCAAAGTAGGTAATTTTCTCCAAATGAAAAGTAAAAATCTAGATATTTTAAAGGCGGGACGCCACTTGGCTGACCTAGAACCCTCTGGAATTTTCTTGGAGAGGATGTGGGCCCTACTAGTTGGTCAAAAAGGTGTTTTGGGTCAAAATAAGTAATTTTCACTATTTGGAAAGTAAAAATCTGCCAAACTTGGAGGAGGTTGCACCACATGTCCTCAGCCAAGAGCCCCCTGGAATTCTCTAGAAATTCTTGGGAATTAAGTCAAAAAGCCAGATGAAATTCATTAATTACTGGACACGAATTTACACATGTTATTTCAGACTGTCTGTATTCTTTTAATTATTTAAAAGGACAAAAGCTCTCTCTCTCCTAAACCATGAGGAGCACAAAATTGCAGACGGAAGAGAGAATGTTTCAGCCAAGTTTCCATAGCCAAAGCAAGGTCCAAGCTCCAAGAATCATCAATCAAACTTCCGATGCAAGTAAACACCGAAAACTCGAACCTTTGCAACTTGAACTTGTGATTTTCGTGCAAGGGGTTTGGGTATGGTGTTGCAATATGATTTTTGGGATTTTTATGGTCTCAAAGTGTTCAAAACATGATTTTGTATGGAGTTAACCCATGGTTTGATTTTCCGAAATCAAAAACACCGAAAACCCCTAAGAACAAGCTTATTGTTGATTCTGAAAATTCTAGCAGTGAACTTTCAACTGAGCTTTAAAAATATCAAATAAACTTGGTTTAACCTGAGGTTGTACAGGTATAAATTAAACTTCCTGAGCTTCACCGTGATGTATAATTTTGTATAATTTGGTTTTTTCTACTAAGAGATAAAAATTGTTAAAGTTGGCTCAGAAGCATTAGGCCGAATCTGGACTAGAGAGTGAACAGTTGGCTACATGCAAAAATATTTGTCCTTTTGGTCTCTATAAATGTTTTTCATGAAAATTAGACACTCTAATGGTTCAAATGGCGCTGGTTTCATGCAAATATTACTTTTGTGGAATTTATTAAAAATCCCTGAACTTGGGCCATAAACACTAAATTTTTGGAAAATTCTGGTTAAGCTTGAATTTAACAAGAAAATGCAAGGGTATTTTTGGAAATATTAAAAATGGTGTATTCTGGTATTATTAGGTCAAGGGAATTTCTGGAAAGCTCATTGGGAAAAATTAATATTAAGGGCAGTATATTATACACCAGGTAGTAACCACTTTACTCAGATATCTTTATGTGTCTTGATGTATGTTTGTGTTTGCCATGTGTGTTTTTGTATATGTTCTGCCAAATATGCATACAAAGTTATGTGGTTCCTAGCGCTGAGGACAATCGGTCCGAGGCCGGCCTTGGTTGGCCGCTGTACGAGTCAATAGGTTTGGGGCTATCCTGGTGTAGGCAACTTTACAGGTCGTGGCTCCGGTAAGTCCAAGCTTGCCTTGGTAAGGCAGCCTAACGGCACGTGGTAGTCGGTGATATTTATATTTCTGTTTGCATATGTGGCATGTTTGGCATATTATTTGTGTTATCATATCTGACATAGTTACCTGCATACACTCTACACATATAGTATTTGAGTGCTGATGGTTACTGTGGGGGCCAACACTAGACTTTAGAAGCTTTTGTTGATATAGAGGGGCATGCCTGAGTTATAAAGGCCTTTCTGCAGAGGTAGGATGGAGGTGCTGGTGAAGGATAGAGGATGCCCTATCATATTATGTATTTTATATTTTGGGATGACTGTACCTACTATTGTGGTATTTTCTGGCGGATGACTATACCCTTAACCCTTCGGGGACTTTTATTTTTTGTTTATTTTACTTTTACCAGTGTAGTAGATTGTCCAAATCAATTAAATGCTCGATTGTGCTCACTCTGATATAAGTTAAATGGACCTAATAATGAAGGAAATGTAACAAGTAAAAAGAATCCCTCTAACCTGCCACCTGAAAGGGCGAGGCCGGTAGGGGTGTAACATGGGCTGAATGCGAAAGGTAATTTTTGAAGCCCAATAGGGAGGCCCAATTCGCATAAAGAGGGGAGGAGGATGGAATCAAAAATTTGTTCATAAATAATGAAGCATCTAGAAGACACATGACTTGATGAAGAAACTTAATACTTTTCTTGTAATAATGTAGGACCTAATTTGTAATGTAATTTGGATTACAAATTAGATCTCACATTTAAAAAACTAGAGGTAATATTAAATTGGCTTTGTATGAATAGGGAAAATATTTCCTCTACAGTCAAAAAAATAATCCTCCAATCCTTAATATCGAGGCTAGATTGCTAATTTATCTAAATTAAGATAATTAATTAATTATTTATTTGTAAGAAAATGAATGTTATATACCTAAAATATCCTCTTTAATCAATTGTATTTAAACAATCCCTTGATGAAAACCTCCTTAACATGTGCAATATAATAAGGATAATTTGGGGGGGAAAAAAATTAACTTATGAAACACCGTTGATTGAGGTCTTGTCTAAAATTTAAGACCGAGGTAAAGTGTCTGATTAACTTGTATGATTAAGACCGAACATAGTAGGTAACAACAAAGCTTTGTCTCTTCCAGTGTCTCCTCCAGACTAAAATAGGTTGGAATTCAATGCAATTTTGTAAGAGATTCAATCCAAACATTGCGTGTGCGTGTGTGAGACAAAGGATTATATTGGATGCTAAATATAGCAAAGTTTTGCACACACGAAAAAACATTGTTTGTCAAGATTGGTTACATAATGAGCATGTTTATACTCTCACATATAAAATATCAGACGCAGAATACATACAAACACATATATTGCCAAAGGATTATAGTTGCCCTGATTGATTGAGGGACGACCTAATTTGTAGGACAGGCATGACGAAGGCCATCATTGTGATTCCTTCCTTTGTCGTCGCCGCCGCCGGAGCAACTGCCTGTGCCAACAAAGGAGAAGCACACGCAGCTGCTGAGCTTGGACCCCATTTTGAGGTGCTGATGAACAGAGAGACAGGAGAAAATATGTGAGAGAGCTTTATATAAAGTAGTGCTCATGAGAGGCGCAGACAAAAAAGATAATCATTTAATGGGTTTTCTTGTCAGTGATGGGGAAAGTGGAGGAAGCAATGTTCTTGGCATATACTTCATCATAACGCACACAACTTACAACATTGTGTTGTGCATTTAAATTTATGATGATGTATCAAAGTCATAGTGACGACATTTTTGCATTGATGGAATCTGTCTTGGCATTTTTACTCATGTGATATCCTAAAATTCATATTCACTATAAATATTATATTTTGTCAAATAATATCTATTAAAAATAGGAGAATATGTTGTCTCTAATTTTGTAGGTTATTTATTTTATTTCTTGTAAGTGATGGGAAAAGTGGAGGAAGCAATGTTCTTGGCATATACTCCATCATAACGCACACAACTTACAACATTGTGTTGTGCATTTAAATTTATGATGATGTATCAAAGTCATAGTGACGACATTTTTGCATTGATGGAATCTGTCTTGGCATTTTTACTCATGTAATACCCTAAAATTCATATTCACTATAAATATTATATTTTGGCAAATAATACCTATTAAAAATAGGAGAACATGTTGTCTCTAATTTTGTAGTTTATTTATTTTATTTCTTGGGCAAATTTTCTCTAGAATTTAAATAGGGCAAAATCCAACTTTCTAATTTACATTATGGATCATAAAACACCATAAAATTATCATATTATAACATAGTTCATATTTAATCATAAAGAGCCATAAAATGTTATAAAAATACCTAAAGTAATTAAAGAGAGTTTCCAACAACCAAAGGCTACATTTAAGGATCATAAAATACAAAATAATTACCATATTAAATTATGGTTCTTGAATAATAAAAAAGAACAAGAGAATATTATGGGAATACTTAAACAAATTAAGAGAAATTATTAAAGATTAATAAACAATTAAGTCTTCAGTTAATTAATTAATTATGTAAAACTTTCATAATTAATCAAGGGGTAAATTAAGAAGCAACAATTAGGGAATGTCTTAATTAAAAATCAAGGATCAATTAAAAGACAAATGGAAATAAGTAAAGATGAAGGTACACAAAGCTTGATTTAATTAAACACTAGTTAGTTAACAAATGCAATTAAGGGTTAATTAAACTTTGTTAATAACACTTAAGCCTTGATTATGTCATCAAAATGACATCACAAGGATGACATCATGCTTTATAGTGAAGGGTGTAGATTAAAACTTCTTGATTAAGTTTAGATCCAATGGCTTGGGATCAAGATGAGAGAATAAGAGATTTTTAATATTTAAAGAAAATGTAATTAAATTAGCACATGGGCTCATAAATGCAAAATGGAAGAGGATAATATAAGAATATAAGATAATACTTAATATAGGATAAATACACTAGCACATGGGACGACAATTGCAAAACATGCAAGAAGACAAGTGAGAGAGAGGGGGAGCACGGATGTGGGAAAGAGGAGAAAGAGAGAGAGAGAGAGAGAGAGAGTGGGATTAAAATATAATATCTTTTGAACACATGTTGAATTTAAAAAGGAAATTAAAATAATTAGCTAAATCCAATGTAATTAATTTTGACCAATGGGAAAACTTTATGCACAAATTGTGTCTTCAAAAAAAAACACAAATCATCCTAAGCCATTGATTATGAAAATTGATCCAAAGGTTGAAATCCTTGGACTTTTCCTATAAATTGGGGCCTTTCCCTTCACAATTCTTCACACCAAACCCAAATCTAATAGGTGAGTTTAAGAGAGGAGTGGAGCAAGAACGAGAAGCAAGAGGCTTCAAGAGGTAAACTTGTCTTTAGTTTTTTAGTTTCTAGTCTTTAGTTTTATAATTATTAGTAGTTCTTAGTTGTTCTTAATATAAATGTTAGTTTAATCTAGGAAATAGGTAAAGTAATTTCCCATAATTGTTTTCAAGCCTTATTGCATCAAAAGATGCTTGACAAGGTGGAAACATGTTGGGAAGTGACTTCTTGGATTAAGGGAACAAGTTAGAGTGAGGTAGAGAATTATGGGGTTGCTGGGTTTGGGAGTCAGTTAGTTAGAGGGAAATATTTTATAAGTAAATTTATATTCCAAAATTCTGAAATAATTCATGGGTATAGTAGACATGTATAGCTTTCCATTGATATAAAATATGCATCAAATAGAGGTCTGTAGAGGGAGATAAAAATTCTAGAAATAAGGCTACGTTTTTCTGGAAAAATTCTGGGCAGAGGTTGAATATTATTAAACTGGGAATGATTCACTAATTTTGGGTGAAGACCATTATTTTTCCACACAAATAGACATGCTAAGTTTTCCAGGGAATTTTACGGAACCTCATTTCGATTTTTGTAGAATTAGTTATGATTTTTCAAAGTTGTCGAAAAATTTGCCCAGAAATGCTGAAACATCGTTTTTATGAAAATCAAAGTATATAATTGGAATAATAAATGGGTTAAGGTGCAAAAATACACATGTGCTTTTCTCTGAGGAGCGCCCAGTAGCAAATTCCTTTTTTGGGTGTAAAAGTGCACACGTGGTTACAAATTAGGTGTAAAAATACCGTTTGACCGTTAAGTTTGACTTTGACTGTTAAGTTTGACTTTGACCGATGACGTGGCATTTTAAAGGTGCAAAAATACACATGTGATTTTTCAAGAAGAGAGCCCAACAACAAATTTTTTTAATTTAATAATTTATTTTAATTACTACCAGGTGCTAAAAAGATATTTAGAATACTGACCTGTACTGAAAAAGACTTCATAATCTTGAAAAAAAAATTTAGATCTGAAAAAGATATTTTAGAGTACTAACTGGTACTAAAAAGATACTTTGAAGTATTTTTTCCTGTACCAGTCAGTATCCTGAAAGTACTTTTTAGTACTAATCAGTACCCTGAAATATTTTTTTCAATATCCTTTTAGTAATGGTAAACACTTGAAATACTTTTTCAAGATCTTAAAATAATTTTTCAAGATTATGGAGTATTTTTTCAGTACCAGTCAGTATCCTTTTAGTATCAGTCAATACTTGAAATATTTTTTCAAGATCCTAAAATAATTATTCAAGATTATGAAGTATTTTTTCTTTAGTAGTCAGTATCTGAAAAAAAATATTTCAGGGTACTGACTAGTACTAAAAAGTACTTTCAGGATAGTGACTGATACAAAAAAAATACTTCATAATCTTGAAAAGTTATTTTAGGATCTTGAAAAATTATTTTAGGATCTTGAAAAATTATTTCAAGTATTGACCGGTACTAAAAGGATATTGACTGATACTGAAAAAAAATTCAGGGTACTGACTGGTACTAAAAAGTACTTTCAGGATACTGACTGGTACAGAAAAATACTTTATAATCTTGAAAAATTATTTTAGGATCTTGAAAAATTATTTCAAGTATTGACCGGTACTAAAAGGATACTGACTGATACTGAAAAAAAAATTTCAGGGTACTGACTGGTACTAAAAAGTACTTTCAGGATACTGACTGGTACAGAAAAAATACTTCATAATCTTGAAAAATTATTTTATGATCTTGAAAAAATATTTCAAGTATTGACCGGTACTAAAAGGATACTTACTGATACTGAAAAAATACTTCATAATCTTGAAAAATTATTTTAGGATCTTGAAATAAAATTATTAAATTAAAAAAAAAAATTGTTGTTGGGTGCTCTTCTTGACAAATCACATGTATATTTTTGAACCTTTGAAATGCCACATCATCAGTCAAAGTCAAACTTAACAGTCAAAGTCAAACTTAACGATCAAACGATATTTTTGCACCTAATTTGTAACACGTGTGCACTTTTGCATCCAAAAAAAACATTTGCTACTGGGCGCTCATCGGAGAAAAGCACATGTGTATTTTTGCACCTTAACCCAATAATAAATCTACCAAGAGTAAAAAGGTCATTAGTGGTTAAAATATCTCTTTGGATATTATTTGTAAGAGAATAATGCGGTAAATGCTATTATAGGCTATCTAGGAGACATACTGACAGATAGACGTACCGCTATCCACACGGACTAAGGTACGGACGTGTACTGTAACACTAACTCTGATACTTATTGTATGCTTATATATGTGATAGATGATAAGTTTACATGTGACACGTACTGTTAACATAAACAACTTTACATGTGACGTGTACTGTTGACATAGATAACTTTACATGTGATGTGTGATGTTAACATAAGATAACTGTGTTAGTTATGATTAGTTTTGATGATGTCTTAAATAGATGCTATTGTTATAAGCAAAAAGATTGAATAATATAATTATCTCCTACATTGACTAATTGTTGTATTTAATGTAGATTAATCCAAGTTGAATTATAGAGATTAATCAAGAAAGAGATAAGAGTTGAAAGAAAGAAGAGAAGAGACCAAATAAAGAAGAACTTGATATATGAAATGAAGATTTTATCATCCAAGTTCTTATATTGATGATAGAAGCCTCCAAGATCATATGGAAGTTGGAATGATTCAATTCAGAGTTAAAACAAGCAAGAATGAGGTTTTGGATGAACAAACTTGAGTCACCAAGTATTAAACATGAGTTTTCTACTTTGCTGCTGTAATTTACTCATCTGAGAGGAGAAAACTCGAGTTATCAGGTGTCTACAACGTCTCTGGGGTCTCTGAACAAGCAAAACTCGAGTTTTGAGGTGAAAACTCGATTTTTGGAACACTGGAATGAAGTCTCAGGGCAAAACGCGAGTTTTGGAAATTTCAAGAAGCAAAACTTGAGTTTTGAAGGGCAAAACTCGAGTTTTGAACTGTTACCAGCACTTCAGCTCCACACTGTCTCACGTTCAGCACTGGCGACCTCTGGTGTTTTGATGATATCTCATAAACCAAAAATCGGATTGAGACGAAACCAAATTCATATGAAACTAGACTCCCAATGCGTCATTTTGATGTAAAAGTCAAGCCAAAAGGAGTTCAGATCAAGGAGATATGATTTTTACAAGATGACCCAAGAATCAACGTCACAGTCTAGACTCACCTTCAGTATTTTGGGAATATCTCATAAACTACAAATCCAATTGAGCTCAAATCAGTGCCATTGGAAACTAGACACGCAGAGCTTTCCATCAAAAGTTGAACAGACCAAAACGGAGTTCAGACCAGGGAGATATGGTCTTCTAAAGTTGATGGATGTTACAAGAAAACTCAGCAAAATCCTGGAGAAGACAAAACTCGAGTTTTGCAAGTGAAAACTCGAGTTTTCATCAGACAGAGAGCATTCAAGAGTCTCACAAATGAAAACTGCCAGTTATGAATCAACACCTCCAGTTTTGATGTTTTGAACTTGATATCAAAAGTTTAAAACTTGAGTTTTGGGAAGCAAAACTCGAGTTTTGGTCAACCTGAGAGCATCAGACTCTCCAAAGCTTGAAAACTGCCAGTTATGGTTTGAAAACCTGTAGTGATGAAATGTGAACAGTTCAAAACTCCAGTTTTGATAATCAAAACTCGAGTTTTGGTGCTTTTATCAGAAAAACGCTGTTTTGTGCTTCAGAACTTGCCAAATCTGATTCAATGTTCCTTGTTTAAGATACCCATTGATCCTATATGTTATATCTATCATTTATCATTGTAATCGAGCTATTCTAACGAGTTTATTCATGAGATTACAGGAAGATTTTGAATTTGATTGAGATTCAAATAAGGAGTCATTTTAGGAAACTTGCAAAATCTTTGGATAGCCGTTATGCAAATACTTAGTATCTCCACGAATCAAGCATCTGCATTCTTCAGACAAGACCAACATGGAAAAGAATCAGAATTTGAAATACTCAAATTTGCAAAACAAGCTCCAACGGCTATATTCAAAAAGGGAATGATTTTAGCAGATTGATTCATGATGTAACAACCGTAACAACTATATTCTCGAATAGGAAAAAGCTCCAACGGATCTATAACGTTCACAAGCTTCAAATCACTATAAATGGCTGAAGATTTGAAGTTGGACAGCAGAGAAGACAACTACAGAAAACTTGCACGAAAATATCACTACATTTGATTGTATCTTAGATACATTGTACTTCAGTGTGTATCATTTTCTTCTCTTAGAGAGAGTCAATTTCCCTGTATATCATTTGTAATACCCTAAAAATCATGACCACTATATTTGATAAATGATACCTATTAAAGTAGGTGAATATGTGATCTCAAAGATATTATAGTTTATCTAGTATAAATTAGAAAATTTTCTCCTAGAGTTAAATAAACCAAAAAGACTCAAATATTCTAAGTTCATTTAGGATCATAAAATACCCTATAATTTTCATATTGAAGCATAGTTCATATTTAAATTCTAAAGGGACATAAAATGTCATTGAAATACCCAAACAAATTAAAGGAAAATGTGAATAATTGATTGGACAAATAATTGTACATTAATTATTGAATCCTCTTAGGAACCATAAAATAGCATAAAACGCAAGTAATTACCAAATTAAATTATGGTTCACATGGAATTAAAAGGACCAATAAGGAACTATGGAGAATACTTAAACAAGATAGGAGAAAAATAATAAATAGTTAGGTATTCATTAAATTAAATAATAGTGCCAAATCTTTATAAATAATCAAGGAATTGATTAAGTATCATTAACTTATTAAGAGGTGAAATTTACTAAAATACCCTTAATTAACACACTAATGCATAAAATCATAATTGATTCATAAAAAGCCCTAAAGAGTTATCATCACACTGAGCCCAATTAAGGGGTGAATAATAACAATTAATGAGCAATTGAAATTACAACAATGAAGACACTAAATTTAACTAAATTAAAATAGGCATAATTAAATATGTATAATTCCGATTTAAAGCCAATGGCTAATCAAGAGTTGTTTACAAGAATTTCTAAGGATTATAATTAAATTAGGGTCCCTAAAATATTATAAAATATCATGAAAACACCTAAAACAACTATGGGGAAATTCCAACAAGTACAGAACAATTAAATCTATATTTAAAAAAAAAGATATTAACATGTAACTCTCATATCTTCAAAAATAAGTCATAGAAGTGTATGAAGAGGTTTAAAATAATTAGAGGAGAGCCAAAATAATTATTGGACACCAAAAAATTAATCTTAATTGAATTAACATTTATAATTAATCTAGTGGCAAATATTAATAAGCAATTTGGAATATTTTGGCTTAACTAAATATTAGAGTTCTTGTTTGTGTGACGCATTAGAAAACACTAATGGCCTTGATTAAGTGGCAAATCAATTAACCTTTGACATTTGCAATAAAAGAACAATTAAGCTTTTAGTTAGCATGGTAATTAAATGAATGAATCAATTTCCCTAAGGTCCAAAAAAAAGTGACGCATGCATGGAGGAGTTGGAATGGGATAATCAAATGCATTATTGTTATTAAAAAACACATAGAATGGCTAAAGGGAAGGGGAGCCACGGTTTTAGAGGAGTAAAGAGCTAAGAAAATTGTTCAACACAAGTCAAAAGGGGAGTCAACAACTTATGGAAGAAGTAGAAGCTTCCAAGCTTCATGAGTAAGCTTCTCCAACTTCTTGAGGAAGTTGCAACAACTTCTTGAAGAAGGAGAACAACTTGTTGAAGAAGGTTAGATCCAATGAGTGAGATTAAAACTTCTTAGTTAAGTAGGATCCAATGGCCAACAATTGTCAAGAGAAAGTTGCAATTATTTACAAAATTACCAAGCTCTCTTCCTATAAATAGGAGGCTTCCCCTCCTCATTTCTTCACACCATCACCACAAACACCTCTAATCCTTTGATTAAGAGAGTGAGAGTGAGAGTTCTCTTGGAGCTAGAAGGAAGAAGCAAGAGTCTTCAAGAGGTAAGCTTGTTCTTAGTTTTATAGTTTTTAGTTTTTAGTTGTTCTTAGTAGTTTAATGTAGATGTTAGTTTAATCTAGAAATAGGTAAAGTAATTCCCCATATTTGTTTTCAAGCCTTATTGCATCAAAAAGATGCCTGACAAGGTGGAAACATGTTGGGGAGTGACTTTTAGGATTAAGGGAACAAGTTAGAGTAAAATGAAAGAAGTCTAGAATTGCTGGATAGGGGGCATTATTTTCTGTATCAAATGATCTTTAGAAATCACGAAATTTTCCAGAAATAAAGTAGACATGTAGGGCTTTCCGAATATATAAAATATGTAACGTTTTGATCTCTGGACAAGGAGATATGAATTTTTGAAGATTAGGCTATTTTTCTGGGCGAAATTCTGGGCAGAGGATGAACACGTGAAATCTGGGAGTTATTTTTGAAATCTGGGCAGAGTATGATATTTTTTCTAGAAAATATACATCCTAAGGAGTCCGGAACATTTTACGGATCTTCGTTTCGATTTTTCTATAATTAGTTATGATTTTTCGAAGTTAGGCGAAATTCTGCCGAATATATTCCAGCGTCCTTCAACGAATTTTGAGGAAATAAAATGATAAACTAGTGTACCAAGGGTAAAATAGTCAATAGTGGTCAGAATATCTTTTAGGATATTATTTTAAATTAATAGGACGATATTACTATGATAGGCTATCCTGAAGAACGCAGACCGGCCGACTACGTACCGAGATCACCGACTCAGGTACGGACGCGTACTGTAACACTAACTCTGATGCTTATGGTATGCTTATATGTGATAGATAGTCTGAAACTCTGTTTTGAAAATTGATCATACACATACAACCCGATACGGGTTATGGTTTTGATAATGCCGTTATGTTTTCCTAGCGCTGAGGACATGATAGGCCATCGTGGCACTGGAGATAGTGCAGACTATAATAACATGCATATTGCAGTGGCTGTGCTATGTTATTATCTGAATATGAGAATATTGTATGTGATTATTGCTGTTTTGCCATGGATATCTGTCATACATATTTGATACATAAGCATGAGGTTAACCGTTACCTGAGGTTCAATGGCAATTGAACCTCAGCTCTTAACATAGCGTCAGGGTCCGGAGGAAACAAGACCAAGGACAAGGATAAGGAGCCAGCGCAAGGACGAAGACAGAGAAATTTTTTATTTCAGCGTTATCTTGTTGTACTATTTTCAAACTACTGTACCGCTGTGTAAGCAACCAAATACTACAATAGTGAAGGTTTTTATCAGATACTCGCTCTTTTGAAATTATTCCGATGCTCTACTCTGATCAAATAGTTCGAAAACATTTTAGAAAAATTGGGATGTTACATCATTCATTGTAAGAATCTCAAGTCAGGTGACTTAGAGATTGGGAAAATCAGAATACAACTTGTAAGGGGGAGTATGTCCTAGGTTGGGAGCATCCTTCGTTTACAGAGTGTGTATCTGTTGTAAACAATTACAACTTGTAAGGGGGAGTGAGTCCTAGAGTGAGGAGCATCCTTCGTTTATAGAGGGTGTAATTGTTCTTGAGTGATAGTGGAAAATCCCAGAGGTACTGGGGACTGGACGTAGGTCAAGGAATTAGACCGAACCAGTATAAATCATCTGTGTCAAGCTTTTCTTCTCTATCTCCACTTTGCCTTGATTTTATCTGCTGTGTGGGTGAACCGAAAAGAATTTTGAAATCCCCAATTCACCCCCCCTCTTGGTGATTTCCTTCTCTTTCAAACTGTACATGTGATGTGTATTGTGGATATATTAATCTTACATCTACTGTGTGCTTGTGTGTTGATTAATGCTATGATGAATATCTGTCATACATATTTTGTCATACATAAGTATAAGGTTAACCGTTACCAGAGGTCCAATGGGCATTGGACCTCAGCCCTTGCTATAGCTTCAGGGTCTGGAGGGCTGAGGGCCGACGATAAGGGTAAGCAGCCCGCGTGAAGATCTGGCCGAAGTTTCTTTTTGTTTTTTGACTGTATAATATTTTGAATTATTGGGATGAATGTACCACTACTATAACCAACCATGGTTAATATTTTAATACACTCATCAATTACTCGCTCTCTTGAATTGTTCCGATGCGCCACTCTAATCAAACTATTTTAAAAATGCTTTAGAAAAATGAGGTGTTACAACTCATGACGCACATGATAACTTTGTTTTGAGGAAATGAATCGGAGGAAAAAAATAGCATAGGGACAATTTTAGTAAGTACTGATTTTCATAAAAGAAAGAAATGATATTAAAATTTTATTAGAGGGAAGAGCTAAAAGCAAACAAATTAATTAAAAAATTTTAATCACATATTTTTTAAAAAAAGAAATTAAATTAAAATCACTCCCTACTCTCCTTCCAATCTCTTTGAATTAAACAAACATAAGTGGGATACATCAATAAAAGGAAGGTTAGCTAACAAACGAGTATCCGATTAGCTAATAAACGAGTATTCGGTTAAAAAGCTACCAACAAGATCGTTTTTTAGCAGGACATTTTTAACCAAAAAAAGTCTTAGTGACGACATTTTTGCATTGATGGAATCTACCTTGGAATTTTTGCTCATGACGCGCCCAATAACTTTGTTTTGAGGAGATGGAGGTAAAAAATAGCATAGGGACGATTTTAATAAGTACTGATTTTCATAAAAGAAAGAAATGATATTATAAAATTTTATTAGAGGGATGAGCTAAAAGAAAACAAATTAATTATAAAAATTTAATCACACTCCTTTTTTTTCTTAAATTTCAAATTGTATTTATAAAAATCCCTCCTTACTGTCCTTCCAATCTCTTTGAATAAAACAAACATAAGTGATATATATCAGTATAGGCTACCAACAGGATCGTTGTTTAGCTGTGTACATTTCTTCCATGCTAAAGTCTTTATCAAGTGTTTCATAATGTTTAGGGCACAATCCCTTTTTCTTTCAGCTCACTGAATTTAATTTCCTTTCTCTTCTTTGTATAACTCTCATTTTGCTTTAATACATTTTGTCTTATTATGGAAAAAAAATTAGTATAAGGCTCATTTAGTTTGAAAACTGTTATATTTTTATAATTATTTTTACCAGAATATTTTATAATTATTACTTAATAACTAATAAGACACGATACCTTTCTAATTCTTATACCACAATTACATTAGATATCTCTTATTTTATTAATTTATACCCTAGCTATCTTCCCAAAATCACATCTTATTCACAATGAGACATTATATTCTTCTGAATCGATGATGATCCATTTATCTTTATCAAAACTCTGGCTTACACTAAGGAGGTTGTGAGAATCTTTATCATTGATTCTCCTCTAGCTTTTTAATGATTGTAACCTTAGCCTCCCATTCCTTTGAGAGAATGTTTAGTATTTTTCTTATTTTAGAATTTGATCATATGTTTTGCCTAAGGCTTCCAATTGATTTATTAGATGTGTATATCTGAGTTCAAACTGAGCTATACTTTCTCTAGACTTCATTTGGAGTAGGTTGTATTCAGTGACTAGAGCATTTACTATGTTCTCCTTGATGCTAGAAGTACCTCCGTGGGAAATTTCAAGTGGTTCCCACATTTATTTAGACGTTGAGAGATTACATATTCAAAAATACTCCTTTTGGCTAAGAGCGCCCTAGATCATTAAAATAGCTTTGCTATTCAAAGTTACTAGTTTCTTGTTGTTGTCATCAAACTCTGTGGCATTCTTTAGGATTGCTCATTCCTCAACCTTTTTCATTGGAACAAAATCTCCATCTTCTATTGCTCGTCACAGGCAATATTCTGTAGCCATTAAGAAGACTCTGAAATTTGCATTCCAAAACGAGAAATGTTCTCCATTGAAGATACACTACAAAAAAAATGCAGAATACCGACGGAATTTGCGACGGAAAATATTCCGTTGCAAATTCAAGCCATTTTGCGACAGAATTAAAATTCCGTCGCAAAATGAGAAAATTAGCGACGGATTTTAAATCCGTCGCTAATTTTAGGGACGGAATTCAATTCTGTCGCTAAATCTAGCGACGGAATCAAAAATCCGTCGCTGACTGGCGGCCAAAAAGCCGCCAGTCCCGCCTTTTAGCGACGGAATTCAATTCCTTCGCTAGATTTAGCGACAGAATTTACTTCTGTCGCAAACTGGCGGCCAAAAAGGTCGCCAGTTTTGGGAGGTAGCGACGGAATTCATTTTCCGTCGCTAGATGGTAGCGACGGAAATGGATTCCGTCGCTAACTGGCGGCAAAAAGGCCGCCAGTTGTGGGATGTAGCGACGGAATTCATTTTCCATCGCTAGATGGCAGCAAAAAGCTGCCAGCTGCAGCTTTTTTAGCGACGGAAATGAATTCCGTCGCTAAAAAGTTTTAACTTTTTGCGACGGAATTCATTTTCCATCGCTAGACCATTTAATTACTCACCTCCTTCCTCAGAACCCACAGCTCGCGTCTCTCAGCTCTCACAGCCGCCCTCAGCTCTCACAACCGCCCCAAGCTCGCCCCTTTCTCGCCGTCGCCCCCAGCTCACCGTCGCCCCCCCAGCTCGCCTTCCCCACAGCTTCTCCCTTTCCCACAGCTCGACTATCGTCGTCTTTCCCATAGCTCGCCTTCCCCACAGCTCACCTCCACCCCACAGCTCCACCGCCACCCACAGCTCCCCCGCCACCCCACAGCTCGCCGAGGCCGCCCAAGCTCCCCCCTCCCCCACAGCTTCCCTCCCCTAAGCTACACTACTCTCAGCTCGTTGCCCACGCCACTACCCTCAGCTTGTTCCCACGCCCAAAGCTCAGATCCGGCGGTGAGTGTGGCTTTTTTTTTAAAATATTATTTTTTAATTAATTATTTATTTGTTATGTGAAATTAGTATATAAAAAAATGGAAAAAATTTGTAATTTTTTCCCTCATGAATAAATAGGTCTCTACAGTTGCCGTTCTCTCTTTCGGTTACCCTCCCCATCCGGTAAGTTCCCTTTTTCTTATTCTTTTTTTTTCACCACTTTATTTATCACGAGAAATTAATATAGATAAAAATTGAAAAATTATTCATATTTATTATTCATAAATAAATAGGTTATAATTTAAGATTTGTTGTTTGTCTGCTGCATTTTTAAGAGAAAAGTTGTAATATTAGGTTATAAATAGTCATATTTAATAAAATTTGTTTACTGCATTTGTTAATAAAATTATTTCGTAACTTAACTCCCAATCAGTTTAAGCAATATCAGGAGTTAGTCTTACTCAATTATAAATAAATAAATAATCTTCTCAGAATATAATCTATCAATTAAATAATGTTGTACAAGGTTTATAATGAATTGCAAATCTCATCAACGTTAATTTATTTTGCTCTCATATTGTCTTATTAACCTTTGATATATAGTGATACAAAACACTAATTTTGGTTTTTTTTATATCACATTAATTTTTTTTAATGATAAATGTATTAATATTTTACCATTAAGTTTCCTTAAATGCTCAATTGCGTGTTGATTGATCTATCTGTATGTAAAGGCATACTAGAAAAATCATACTTTAGCTGGAATGGCCGTCTTAATTTTTTTAGCTTTGTCCTTTTTATGGCTTAGTTAACAATAATAATTAAATTTTGAATATCGTCTTCACTGCCATTACAATTTACAAATAATAATAATAATAATAAAATTCTATCTAATATTTCCTGGTTAATTGGAACCGAGAAACTCTTAATTAAGATTACTTCATAATTGGCAAAATTTAGCAATATATCGATTATTGGTCAACTTCATTGTACATATTCAAATTGAAAATTTTGATCATAACCCACTAGCTATTTGAAATGATTTTTCCTAGGGGAAAAAAAAATCAAGAATTGGATACAAAATGTTGTGGTAGATCAAATCCAATTCACACGATATAGAATTGGGGAATGAACTATTTGAGCCATAATTAGGCATAATTAATTGACTCAAGTGTTTGACATTTTGCCTACTTAAAAGCAAGCTACAATTAATTATGCCTAAAAAAAATTGGATTTGTGTAACATGTGAGAACAAATATAAAGTGCTAATGAAGTAACCAGCCAACAAAAAAAAAAAAAGTTGATGCATGCAAGCAACATCGATCTCACTGTCTATGTTCGTTTTTTAAAAGAAAAAGAAAAGAAAAAGGGGGTCACAGACATTGGAATGTGCAGTAAATTGAAATATAATGTAAATTGAAATACATTTATCATTAAAAAAAAATTGCTCATATTTATTGCTCATGAATAAATAGGTCTCCAAAGTCGCCGTTCTCTAGTCACCGGTGCTCTTCTCTGCCGTCCGGCTACTCTCTTCATCCGGTAAGTTCCCTTTATTTTGTTCTTTTTTTTTCACCAAATTAATTATTATGTTCACTTTAAAGGTTTTTTTTTGGGTGAAAATCGAAATTGTATTTGACTCAGCTTTTAGTTCATTGTTTCAATAAAATTAAATTTACTATTGTTTTTAATCATTGTGTGAATCACTTATTATTATTTTTTAAAAAAAAGGCAAACTCAGTACCTAAATTGTCCAATATTATTACAGCTTGGGCACTTGATTATATATCCATTTTCTTCTTAATTAACGCCAGTACTTTTAATTAAATTATCAATCCATATCATCATTAATCAAGCATAGGTCACACTCAACGGGAGAGAGAAAGTGTGTGTTCATATATCAAACAATAATAACAAGATGGGTTAATTAGGTAATTATAAATAACAAGTTGTTTAGATAAATAGGTAATTATAAATACAAAAGATAAGGTTGATTTTGCAGATTATATAAATTTGATGTAGTCTTATTTAATCTTTATAATTTAGAATATCCAAAATACTTATAGTTTTTACGCTTTCTTGATTAAGTGGCAATTGGTTGGCATAAGTGGCTAGTTGTATTGTCTACTTATAATTGTATTTGTGGCAAATTGAGATGTTAATTAGGTTAGTAACTGAAGTAGCTAGGAAGTATGGAAGACAATCACGATAGGACTTGGATGTACAATCGTCTAACTGGAAGAGAACTAAATCCAGCATTCAGGGCGGGTTTGAACGAGTTCATCCAATTTGCTTTGGCGCATTCAAATAATTCAAGTAGGGAGATCAGGTGTCCGTGTGCCAAATGTAAGTGTTTAAGGTTTAAAATCCGAGCAGGGTCAAGATTCATTTGTGTCAGAATGGATTCATGAATGACTATGAGTGTTGGGAATATCATGGCGAAGTCCGACAGACACTGAGTGGTTATTACGGGGACAGTAGTCATCGAGAAAACCTTAATGCGTATGAGCAGTTGGTTATGGATGCCGTGGGACCGTCCATTGGAACATATTTTGATCCCGTTAATCATGTCGAATCGTCATACATGGGAGAGGAGACCGGTACACATACTCAACCATCATACATGGGAGAGGATCCTCATCCGGACGCCGATAGGTTCTATAAAATGCTTCAAGAAGCGCAACGTCCGCTATGGAAAGGATGCGAACACTTTGAAAGTAGTGAATATTCATCGCTTTCGGCTACCCTAGCAACACTAAGCTTGAAGACTGATCACCATATGAGTAAGAGGAATTACAACGAAATGATGCAGATCATAAACAAAGTTGTTCCCAAAGACAATAATTTGCCGAAGGATTTTTACCAAGCAAAGAAAAAGGTGAAAGAGCTTGGGCTTGGATGTGAAAAAATCCATTGCTGCCCTAGAGGATGTATGTTGTATTACAAAGATGATGCTGAGCTGATCAATTGTAAATTCTGTGGACATGACAGATATAAAGTTGTGAGAAAAGGAAGGAAAATGACCCGTCAAGTGTTAAGCAAGATGCACTACTTTCCTCTGGTGCCCAGACTTCAGAGATTGTACGCATCAAAACAAACAGCTGTTCACATGAGATGGCACCGGGAGCATCACAGGGATGAAAATTTTGTGACGCATCCATCCGACGCCAAAGCTTGGCGTAAATTTGACGAGGCGAACCCTTTCTTTGCTATGGATCCCCGTAATGTCCGTCTTGGTCTATGCTCGGATGGGTTCGCTCTTTTTGATAAATCGGGCAGAAATTATTCCTGTTGGCCTGTCATTGTGACACCGTACAACCTCCCACCTTCTATGTGCATGAGAAGGGAGTTTTTGTTCCTCACCGCGTTAATCCCTGGGCCATCCAACCCCAAAAAGAAGATAGATGTGTACCTCAGGCCTTTGATAGACGAGTTGAAGATGTTGTGGAGTGAAGGGGTTCTAACGTATAATATATCATTGAGTCAGAATTTCACAATACGTGCTGCCTTAATGTGGACGATAAATGATTTCCCTGCATATGGGATGTTGAGTGGCTGGCAAACGTCGGGAAAGCTTGCATGCCCGGTGTGTCTTGAGCAGAACATGGGTTTTAGCTTGGCACAGGCACCGACGATTCCTACCCTCGGACCATCCGTATAGAACAAATAGAAAAGACTTCACGCGAAATGTGGTTGAACGAGCAGATCAACCTCGTCATTTAAGTGGCCAAGAAATATGGGACAGGGTCAGGTATATTCAAAGTGTCGAAGAGGGTGCTGCTTCCAACGAACTCGAGGGATATGCTGTTGATCATCATTGGAACAAACGCAGTATCTTCTGGGAACTACCATATTGGAAAGATCAATTGTTAAGACACAACCTGGATGTCATGCACATTGAGAGCAATGTGTTTTGCAATATTTTGTACACCGTGATGGACACGAAAGGCAAGACGAAGGACACAATCAATGCTAGACAGGACATAGAAGCGATTTGTAGAAGGCCTGCTTTGCATTTGGTGCAGGATGGCAGGGGACGGATTTCCAAACCTAGAGCACCGTACACATTAAACAAACAGCAGAATTTGGATTGTTGCAATGGGTTGAAGAGCTGAAACTCCCGGACGGTTATGCGTCAAACTTGAAAAGATGTGTCAACTTGCACGAGGGGAAGTTATTCGGGATGAAGAGTCATGATTGTCATGTTTTTTTCCAGAGGTTGTTGCCGTGGGCCTTCAAAGCATTACCGAACCACATATGGTCTATTCTAGTAGAATTTTCCAGGTTCTTTAGAGAAATTTGTGCTTATGAGCTTAATGTGGAAAACTTACGGCACCTGGAGGCGAGCATGCCAATAACACTATGCAAGTTAGAGATCGTGTTTCCTCCTAGCATGTTTGACTCAATGGAACATTTACCTGTTCACTTGGCCTACGAAGCAAGAGTAGGAGGTCCCCAACAATATAGGTGGATGTATCCGTTTGAGAAGTAATATATATATTTCTTTCGTGCAGTTATTTCTTTCGCGCACTTTAGTTTATAGATACGTTGTAATTGTCCATTGTAGGTTTTTACGCACTCTTAAACAAAAAATCAAAAATCCAACCCACATTGAAGGATCTATCGCTGAAGTGTATCTAGTCGAAGAGGCCACAAAATTCGCGCAATACTATTATCCCCCTGAAATGACATCAATATGGAGACGGGTACCTCGCAACGATGATGGCGGTAATACGAACGAACAAAAATCAATATTTGATTTTCCAGGCCGAGTCGTGGGAAAACGTTGGAGATCAACTCTTGAAGGAAGAGATAAGCGAGTAGCGGAGTGGTACATTCTAAACAACTGTGAAGAGGCCGCCCAATACTTAAAGTAAGATTTGTTTTCTTTTCACTGTTACGGTAAGTATTATAGTATTAACTTGATTTTTTTGTTGTAGTCATTTTTCTAATTTGGTCCGATCGGAAAATCCTGAAATGTCGGAATCCCAAGTTGACCAATTCACGAACTCTAAGTTCCCAAAATGGTTTCACTCCTACTTCTTGGAACACCCAGAAGATCCCAATAAAGTGGCATGGAGTTTATCTTATGGAGCTGCAATTAGTGTTACCTGGTGCAACAAATATATAATCAACGGGTATCGATTTTCAACTGTTGAAGAGAACGCAGGTACACAATGTTGCAATTATGGTGTATGTTGTCGAGGTGACCAAGTTGACGGGGTGGAGAGTTACTACTACGGGAAGTTAGACGACATAATTCAGCTGAGTTACCAGTGGGACAAGGTGGTGACACTTTTTAAATGTGAGTGGTTTGATAACAGTCCGCGTGGGACAAAAGTGGACAAACATGGAAATATTGAGATCCACTGGACAAGGAGATATACGGTTGGTTATGACCTATTCATCCTTGCTCAACAGGCGGAACAAGTGTACTATACAGAATACCCCACATCCCGCCAAGGGTGGGTGGGAGTTATTAAAACCAAAGCACGGAATATCATACCTCAGTCGAAAGAGTCGGCAGCAAATGACGGCATGAAGGAACCGTTCCAGGCTGATGTGGAATATGTACTGCCCATAAACATTGCCGACGACGATGTACCAAGCAATCTGTTTGATTCTACTACGAACTTAGAGTTGATTCCTATCCAAGTTGACGGTGAGGAATCAGACGATGAGACAGAAGTGATTTACTCTGATAGCGAATCTGAGTTCGACGACTATGAGACTCCAGAGGAAGCCGTGCAAGCAGATGACGAAGAACGTGAATCATCCGATTGATTTGTGTTAGTTCTTTTGTTTATGACAATTGGTTATACTACATACTCCGTAATTGCGCTACTATCATATTGAGTAATAAATATCTTATTTTTATGTATATTTTCACATAATGTTTGTAAGTGTTCATAGGTATATGGAACATCCAGCTGGAGGACGTTCAGATGGTGGACGTGGTCGTGGTCGATCCCGACCTCGTCCTATCAGAGGTAGGGGAACGCCATCTGCTCCCTTCGTAGGCATGGGGGGGGGGAGAGGCGCTTCCCCAGAGGTTTCACCATATGAGTCCTCATCTTCACCATCGATTTACCTGTCCACTTCACCGTCACTGTATACGTCCAATTCTCCGTCTTCCTCCAGTGATCCATAGCAAGGGGGACGCCAGGTTTACTTTACCATTTCTGATTGATTTACATATGTGTAGTTTTATTTAACCATCTATGTACAAACTCTTCAATAATTCACATTCCTTCATTCAGCACATTCCGTCGCCTCACAGCCAGGTCGACAAAGGAGGTAGTTCCTCTAATACACCTGTATGGGGAGCGAAAGATCCTGCGACGAGGAAGCTGTGGATCCGTCCTGACGGCACCGAGGGGTGAGTCATACAGCGTTACTAATAACGCTACGATTTTTACCCTTTAGTTTGTATGCTCATATTTGCATCATATCCTCTGTCTACAGATTTGACCCTTATCCCCCAGTGGCTGATATCTTATCAACCCAAATATTCCGCAATTTCAATGAGCCTTGGGGCACGTGGAAAGAAATTCCTAAGGACACTCGGAATAGATGGTTCGACGAGTTTTTGGTAAGTTAAATGATTTATAGTTATTAATTTCTTATCCAAATACAAACTAATTAAGTATTTGTAACATTTGGAGCACTAATTGTTCATTATTGATTTTCAGAGTAAGTTTGAGACGTTGCCTGAACATCATAAAGGTCTGAGAAAAGCTTTTAACCATAAGGGAAGCAAGTGGTTGTCTGGGAGATTTCATAAATTGAGAAAGGGTGTGGGCAAGACAGATTGGATTGACCCTGACACTGCAAGCCTATTACTTGCACAGTGGGAGAACGATGAGAAATTTAATCATAGAAGTCAGAAAAGTAAGGAGAATAGGGCCAAGCAGGTGGGACCTTCATTTGCTGGCGGGTCCATTCCGTTGAGTGAGCATTGTCAGAAAATTGTGAGTACACGTTATTTTCTATTAAAGTATTCAATGTTTTGTACCTTGAAACAATTTGTTAACGATTTTTCATGTGTTTGCAGGCACAGTCTGGGGATGTTCCACCAGAAGAAGTTGAGTGGCGTGCCTTTGAGCAGACCCATACCCGACAAACTGAAAGAGGTGAGAAGATATGGATTAACGCCAGGGCGGAGCAAGTGGCGGTGAGATATTTATATTGTATTGATTCTTTGTTTCGGACACCAATATGTTTATTTCATTTCACATCGGCTTTTTTTGTGATGTCTTTTTTTGTTTATAGGGCAACTATCTGAGGCTGACTCAGGAGAGAGACTCGCAGAGTGGAACCCAGCCCTCATCCTCTCAGTCCGATAACGAGACTCTATTCTTACAGGCTGCGGGTGGATTTAACAGCAAAGGTAGAGTCTTCGGGTTAGGTTCCTATGCCAGCCGACTTAGGGAATCAAAACGCTCCACATCCAGCAGTAGCGAAGGTGTTTCTGCAGGTAAACGTAATACATTTGATATTGATTGTAACATTTTCATTCTCTGGTTCATTTAAATGCAGTGCAAAAAAGATAATTATATTTCCTAATTTTTTAGCAGATGAGTTGATGAGGATGAAGACAATTATCGAGTCGCAAGCAGTTGAGCTGAACGAGACAAAGCAAAAACAAATGAACACAGACATTGAGCTCCACCAGACACAGGAGATGGTTAGACAGATGCAGCGTCAAATCATGGCCCTAATGAAAGACAAGGGTCCGACGCCGCCTCCTGAAGGTGATCCTCCTGCTGCTGATGATGATGAGGATGCTGCTGTTTAGATTACTTTTTTAGTACATCTCTGTTGCAACACTATATTTATAATGTATTTTATACTCTGTGTTATGAAGATTCGGTATGTATGTTATATAATTTTTTAAAAATATTTTATTATATAATTTTTAAACAAAATTAAAAAATAAAATAAATAAATTTAAAAGAATAATGGAAAAGAATATAATTATTTTTAAAAGAATATAATTTTCAAAGAAAATTAAAAAGAAAAAATAATTAATTAATTAAGAAAATAATAAATAATTTTTTTAAAAAAAATAATCAAATTAGCGACGGAAAATGAATCCGTCGCTAATTTGAATTTAGCGAAATTAGCGACGGAATATGATTCCATCGCTAATTTGAATTTAGCGACGGATTTTAAATCCGTCGCTAAATTCAAATTAGCGACGGATTTTAATTTCGTCGCTAATAGCGACGGAATTATTTTCCGTCGCTAATTGCGACGGAATTTAAAATTCCGTCACAATTGCGACCACCTTTTAGCGACTGAAAAAATCCGTCGCAAATTCCGTTGCTAATTCATTTAGCGACGGAATTTTAGGGTTTAGCGACGGATTTTTTCCGTCGCTAAAACCCTTTTTTCTTGTAGTGATAGAAGGTCTAGAAATAGAGGCACCATAAGGTAGAATTCCTTCCATGGATCTTTCCTGGGATGTTAATCTTGAAATGAGAAATCGACTAGGCTCTGATACCAAATGTTAGTGCCAATGTTTCACCTAAGGAGGGGGGTGAATTAAGTGATATTAAAAATTTAGAAACAAAGGAGATTAACAATTAAAACAAAGAACAAGGGTTAGAAGAATATCACTGATGTAATACCCTAAACTTTATAATTCTCGTAAATACCGTTTTTAGGCAAATAATACCTATTTAAAATAGGAGAACATATTGTCTCCAATTTTGTAGTTTATTTTATTTCTTAGGCAAATTTTCTCTAGAATTTAAATAGGGCAAAACTCAGTTTTCTAAATTATATTATAGATCATAAAACACCATAAAACTATCATAAATACAACATAGTTCATATTTAATCTTAAAGAGCCATAAAATGTTATGAAATACCCTAAAGTCTCTAAAACTAAGTAGAATCCTAATTGAATCATAAGAGACAATTAAATGGCTTCAAAATACTTATACCAAGTTAGGGGAAATTATCAACAACTAAGGAACAATTAAATCTACAATAATTGGAATAATTGTACTAATTTTCATAATTAATCAATAAGAGACTAAATTTTCTAATAACCTATAATTAATACGAAGTTCATATTTAATTAATAGAAGGCCATAAAGAATTATCACAACACTTGAGGGGCAATTACTAACAATTAATGAGCAATTAAATTTACACTAATAGTATAATACCCCAAAATTTGTATTTCCCTTGAATATGATATATTTTGGCCATTTAGGACCCATTGAATAGGAGAGTATGTTGTCTCCAAATTAGTAAGAGTATTTATTCTATTTCTTGAATAAGTTGTCGGTAGGACTTAATAGGGCAAAATTCAACTCCCTAAATTTTACTAGAAGTCATAAAATATTGTAAAATACCATAAAAGCCCTTAAACCAATTAAATGGAATTTCCAACAATTTAAGAACAATTAAATTCCCACTTAGTGACATATTGTCATATAATTCACATATTGACAAAGTTAAGCCATAAAGGAGTGGAAAGGGATTTAAAATAACTAGTGAACAATAAAAATTAATCATTATACATCAAAAATAAATATTAAGTGAATTAACACTCATAAGTAACCTAGTGTCAAATAGCAACAAACAACTTGGAATATATCGGCTAAATTCAACATTAAAGCTTAACAAGAAGAAAATTAATTTAGGGCTTTAGTCACAACAAAACTCAATTGGATCATTTTTTGTAACCCAAACCTTGACCAAACCCTTGCCCAAATCAACAAGAAAGCCCAAACCAACCCAAAAACAATTCAAAAAGAAAAAAATCAGAGGGGGGCATGGTTTTGGTAAGGCTTCAAGGAGAAGGAAATGCTTTTCATCACATGTGCCAAAAGGTAGCTTCTAGGATACAAAGTACTATTCCATTCTTGTAGCCCAAGTACTTTAACTTCTAGGAGAAGGAAAAAGAAAGAGAAGAGGGGAGAGAGTGAGAAAAGTCGGATGATGCATGTGGATGGAGAGGATGTGAGATCTCAACCTTACCCTAGATCCAATGGTGGAAATTTGAAAAGAGGAAAGTTGCATTTAATTACCAAATTGTCCAACCTTTTCACTATAAATAGAGGGCCAAGCTCATTCATTTTCCTCACACCAAGCAAAACAACACTTTCTTATTTGAGAGAGAGTTGAGAGAGCTGAAGGAAGGCTTGAAGGAGTTCAAGCTTTAGGTAAGCAAAGTTCTTAGTTTAGAGTTTTAAATTCATAGGTAGAAGTAGTTTTGATCTTTAAAATTCTAGAATAATTTTAGTTTCATGTTTCTATAGTTAAAAATAGCCTTGTTTCGAAAATTTAGTGAAGAAATTGGTTCTGCAAAATTTCCGGGTTAAGAACACGGTAGTAACGAAGTTCTGGTGAAAATTCGTCGGTTAGGCGATTTCTGAACAAGTAACAGAAAAACACATATTTTATGTTGAAAATGCTATTGAAAAATTCTGAGAAAATTCATGATGAAATTAGACATATATATCTTTCCAAATCTGTAAATATAATTTTGAAATGAGCTCTGTACAGTGAGAAATAAATTTACAAAATTTATGCTGCGAAAATACTGGAAATTCTGGGCAGAGGATGAATGCGTGAAATATGGGAATGATTTTTGAATTCTGGGAAAATCCTGATATTTTTTATGGAAAATAGACATCCTAAGGAGTCCGGAACATTTTACAGATCTTCGTTTCGATTTTCCTAGAATTAGTTATGATTTTTCGAAGATAGGCGAAATTCTGCCCAATAATTTCCAGCGTTTTTCCACGAATTTTGAAGAAATAAAATGATGGTTTAATGTATCAAGGTAGAATAGTCAGTAGTGGCCAAAATATATTTTAGGATATTATTTATAAATTAATAATGCAATATTTCTAATATAGGAAGACCGTAATCATTCTCTGATCAACGTACACCGGAACCTCGTACCGAAATTACCAACCCAGGTACGGACGCGTATTGTAACACTAACTCTGATGCTTATGGTATGCTTATATGTGATAGATAGTCTGAAACTCTGTTTTGAAAATTGATCATACACATACAGCTTGATACGGGTTATAGTCGTGATAACGCCGTTATGTTTTCCTAGCGCTGAGGACACGATAGGCCATCGTGGTACTGGAAGATAGTGCAGACTATAATAACATGCATATTGCAGTGGCTGTGTTATGTTATTATGTGAATATTGTATGTGATTAAATGCTGTTTTGCCATGGATATCTGTCATACATATTTGATACATAAGCATGAGGTTAACCGTTACCTGAGGTTCAATGGTAATTGAACCTCAGCTCTTACTTTAGCCCCAGGACCCTCAGGAGGTCAGTCCGAAGAGAAGGGTAAGCAGATAGCGTGACGAAGCGGACGAGGAGATTTCTTTTGAAATTTTTATTTTACCGTCTTTTTGAATATTCGAATATTTTGGATGACTGTAACAGTACACAGATACATCATTATTGAATGTTATTCAGTTACTCATTTTCACGACTATTCCGATGCTCTACTCTGATAAGCCCTTTTTGAACTTTGATAATTTTATTTAGAAAATGCTTTAGAAAATGGGGTGTTACATTTATGGTATCAGAGCAGACATTCTAGCCCAAAGTTAACTATGTTACTCCAGACAGTTTGGTGTCTACAAAGGGTTTTGTGGTTGGCAATCAGTCCCCGTGAATTCGGCGAGCCTTCCACAAATACACCGGCCTGGCCAGACTGTTTGAGTAACAGAGTTAGGTTTGGAGTTTTTCAAAAAGTCTTTTCTAGCTAGAACTTGGCTCAGTTATAAGAAACCATTCGTGCCGAAGGCAAGGCTAGTTTATGTGGATCGGTCAAGCAGTCACCATAGAGTTGGTGAGACCCCCATGATAGACACTTACCTGGCCAATCGGTTGATTAACTGAGTTGGGCTCTAAGCCGTAGTTTTGGAGCACATTTCGAAAAGAGTACTGATGTAACTTCGGTGTACATGTTGCAGGCAATGGCTAGACCCCCCATTAACCTTCAGAGAGCCCCTTTCGTTCAGCGATACGGACGCATGAGACGCGTTGCCCGGAAGACTGTGAACCCGTAGCTGGTGGGCTGAAGGTTAAAGCCTGACCCCGTATACCCTCTGCCCGCACCAGCACCCCAGCACGTGCCAGCACTTCCTGCCCCTGCTAATCCCTTAGGGCTACCGTATAACCCCTACTATCCGGTAGAGCACCTGCATGACCCAGAGCCTGAGTATCACCCGGGCCCAGATTACCCTGACGAATTGTATGATCCAAATCACGTACCGGTTATACCCTTGAATGTTCTACCTGCACCTGATGCCCCAGCAGGTTCACACCATTCCTCTGTTGGGGATAATTTTGACTATATTAACGTAGCAGACTTGGTGGGCGAGGATGCTGATTCTGACTACGATTTCATCAAGCTGGCGGACCTAGAAGAAGAGCACGCAGACAATGTAGTTGATTTAGAGAACGCTGACCCTGAGAACCTGCGGTATGTGCTGGATGGCAACCGCGAGCTGACGGAGACGCTATATGACGGGTTCGTGATGGCAGGCTGTAACGGGGCAACCGTTCAAGAGCATTACCTGCGCTTCTTGACTCGTGTTAGGG
Source organism: Acacia crassicarpa (assembly GCA_034222035.1). Classification (NCBI taxonomy): domain Eukaryota; kingdom Viridiplantae; phylum Streptophyta; class Magnoliopsida; order Fabales; family Fabaceae; genus Acacia; species Acacia crassicarpa. The sequence goes on from JAWXYG010000005.1 coordinate 13,345,957, forward strand.
AGATTTATGATATGACCATGCCTTTTAACAACCCTTACACTCTTGAAGAATGGATCAGATCCACTCTTCATCACTTCCCCCGAACCAACTATTGGATACATAAGACAAATGAACTTCTCGACGAAGGTCCAATCGAGGAGGTCTACTTTCACCTGTGGCAGATCCGAAGTTGGGTGCATCGGGCCATGTGAAGCTGGAGGAAGGAGGTCAGAACCCATTAACAGTCCAAGAAAGCGGTGGAAGATTATGATGCATAGTAGTAGAACTAATTAGTAGCCAGACTCGTAGAAGTAGTTGTTACTATATATCCTAGCACACCCTTAAGGGATAGTTAGAGTACTTAGTAAATTGTAATGAAGTAACTATGATGACAAATGCACTTTGACTTGTGAGAAATTTGATATATATATGAAATATGATATTTTATCTCTATTTTGTCTTTCTCTAATGATCTATCTATTATTCATCAAGATTAGACTAATGGCAACCTTAAGAGGAGCCGGAGCTCCCCGAGGTCGAGGTCGAGGTCGAGGTCGAGGTCGAGGCCGAGGCCGAGGTAGAGGCCGTGGTAGACAACCACGAACAATACCCATACACGAATTAGACCAGTAGGAACCACCACCACCACCTGTTTGAGATGAGATACAAGAGATGAGACGTATGATACAAGAATAAGGGGCCCTCACCGAGGCACTCCTCGCCGACCGACAGGGAGGACAGAACGGAAGACAAAACGAAGAGCGACAAGCAAATGATGAACAACAGAATACTGAAGAAGAAGAAGAGAACAACGATCAGGATGACGAGCAAGGCAACGCATCTGATGGATCCAACCGATCCCAATCACCTCCCCGACGGGAGAGAGCAATGGCATTACTACAGCAGCCAAATAGAGTGGTCGAGAACACCCAATACTGGGTGACACAATTTTGCAAGTTGAAACCACCAGTCTTCTGAGGCAAGCTAGATTCGGCAGAAGACTGGTTGATGCGGTTAGACAAGATCTTTGAGGTCTTGGAATGCCCGGAAGACCGGAAAGCACAGCTAGCAATTTACAAGCTGGAAGGAGATGCGGACCGTTGGTGGAAAGGCACTGCAGCAACACTACAAGCACGTCACTGCCCCATTACATGGGAAAAATTCAAGGAGAAATTCAATGAACAGTATTTTCCACCCTCTGTTCAGATGATGAAGGAGTCCGAGTTTTTGCACCTTCGGCAAGGGCAAGAAGAGTCTTTTGACAACTACTATGCCCGCTTCACCAACTTGTCTCGATATTCCACCCACTTTAGGCGGAATGAAGATGAAGGTAGTATGGCAAACCTACTAATTTACGGGTTGAAGTATGAGATAAGGGAGAGACTTGTGTCGCAGCAATTCTCCGAATTGATTCAAGCGGTGGAGGCCTGTCGACTGATCGAGCGGAATCTGAAGGAGCTTAGGAAGACCAGAGTCTTTCATAGCAGTGGTCCCAATCGTGGCGGTTTTAACCGTGGAAATTCCTCGCAGAATCGGAAGATGACTTGGGGAAATTCCCGTAATGGGAATAAAAGGCCGTTCCAACCTGGGCAGCAGAACTTTTCAAGGATGCAGACATCCAGAGCGTGCCCAAAATGCGGAAGGTATCACCAGGGGACCAACTGCGAAGGGAAGCTTGTGTGCTACAAGTGCCAGAAGCCTGGGCACATCAGCACGAACTGCCCTCAAAAGGCGCTGGAGGCAAGGCCACAAAACCCAGGACGGGTTTTCGCCCTAACAAATGAAGAAGCCAGAAGATCTCCCGATATGATCAAAGGTACTATTTCTCTTAATGGGAATCTACTCCAAGCATTGTATGATTCGACTGCTAGTCACTCGTTTATTTCATATGATTGCGCAAAGCGATTAGGAATGCATGCTCATAGACTACCTTATGACCTGCTAGTAGCTACACCACTTGGTACGAAATCCTTAGCTTTTGATGCATGTCTTAACTGTATTGCGAGTGTAAATGGATGAGATTCAAATATAGATCTTATCTGGCTACTGCTCAGTGGTATCGACGTCATTCTTGGTCTTGACTGGCTGACGGCTAACAATGCAATCATCAATTGTGGAAGTAAGCAGATATCCTTTGCACCCCCGCGACACCGAAGCATGGTTGACGGGAGTCTGAGTTATATCTCTATTACGGAAGCAGAAAAATGCATACAGCATGGGTGCCAAGCATACATGGTGTTTTTCTCTGTCAAGGCAGAAGCTGAACCCTCACTCCAAGACATTCCGGTCGTCAACGAATTCCCTGATGTGTTTCCAGAGGATCTCACTGAGTTACCTCCTGAAAGGGAAGTTGAGTTCGCCATTGAGTTGATGCCTGGAACGGGATCAATATCAAAAGTACCATACGGAATGGCACTGAATGAGATGCAGGAGCTGAAGAAGCAACTTGAAGAACTACTAGAGAAAGGGTTTATCCGACCCAGAGTGTCACCGTGGGGAGCCCCCGTATTGTTCGTGAAGAAGAAAGACGGAAGCCTGCGACTTTGTATCGACTACCGTGAGTTGAACAAAGTAACTGTCAAGAACAAATACCCACTTCCTCGAATTGATGATCTACTTGATCAACTATCTGGTTCCTATGTATTCTCAAAGATCGATTTGCGCTCAGGATACCATCAACTTCGAGTAAAAGCCAGTGATGTTCCAAAGATAGCTTTCAGAACCAGATATGGGCATTACGAATTCCTTGTGATGCCTTTCGGATTGACTAATGCCCCTGCCGTATTCATGGATTACATGAATCGGATCTTTCGCCAACACCTAGACAGGTTCGTGGTAGTATTCATCGACGATATCCTGATATATTCGAAAAGTAGAGAAGAGCACGAAGAACATCTGCGACTCGTTTTAGGAATACTATGTGACAAGCGACTTTTGTCTAAATTTAGCAAATGTGAATTTTGACTGCCAGAAGTAAAATTTCTGGGCCACGTCATATCTCGCGACGGAGTTGCTGTTGATCCCAGCAAGGTGGAAGAGTTCTGAACTGGAAGAGACTAGAAACAGTGACGGAGATACGTAGCTTTCTGGGTCTAGCGGGCTACTACCGCAGATTCATACAAAACTTCTCACGTCTTGCCTTACCATTGACAAAGCTCACAAGGAAAAATCAACTTTTTGTGTGGGACAAGGACTGTGAGTCAAGTTTTCAGATACTGAGGGAGAGGTTAACTACAGCACCAGTGTTGATCATCCCAGATCCGGATGATACTTATACAGTCTATAGTGATGCCAGTGGGCAGGGATTGGGATGTGTTCTGATGCAACAGGGCAGAGTTGTAGCTTATGCCTCTCGTCAGTTGAAGCCTCACGAGTCAAACTATCCTACGCATGACTTAGAACTTGTAGCTATCGTGTTTGCTTTGAAAATATGGAGGCATTACCTCTATGGTGCAACCGTAGAGTTGTTCTGCGACCACAAGAGTCTGAAATACCTTTTTGATCAAAAGGAACTCAACATGAGGCAACGTCGCTGGATGGATTTGCTAAAAGATTACGAGTTAGAGATTAAGTATCATTCGGGTAAAGCAAACGTCGTAGCTGATGCGCTCAGTAGAAAGACGGTACACACGGCATACATGATGATTCAAGAGCGGAGACTACTTGAAGATTTTAGAGACCTGAACCTGTCCAATCAGATTTGCATGAAGCACTGCACGCCCGATGACGTTTATCTTACAAGTCTCCTTGTCAGTCAAGGGGAATATGATCTGAGAGATGCAGTTGAGGAAGCTTAAAAGCACGACGAGTGGGCTATAGCAGCTCGGGAGATGATCTCACGGGGAGAGACTCAAGACCATGACCTATCGCCTAACGGCTTGGTCAGGTACAAGAAGCGGATCTACATTCCGAAGGATGGTGAATTACGACAGAAGATACTGGACGAGGCTCATAAGAGCAAATATACTCTACATCCGGGAATGGTCAAAATGTACCAGAACTTGAAATCCGAGTTTTGGTGGCCCAGGTTGAAGAAAGATATAACCAAGTACGTGAGTAGATGTTTGACCTGTCAAAGGGTTAAGACTGAACATCAACGACCCCCTGGTCTTCTTCAAGGACTAGAGATTCCAGAGTGGAAATGGGAGAACATTACCATGGACCTAGTGGTAGGTTTACCCAAGATCAGACATCACGACGCGATTTGGGTGATTGTGGACCGATTGACTAAGTCGGCACACTTTCTCCCCATTAGTGTTAATTACTCACCAGAACGATTAGTGAAGATTTATATCAAAGAGATCGTGAGACTTCATGGCGTACCTAAGAGCATTGTCTCTGATCGGGACCCACGATTTACATCCCGATTCTGGGAGGTTTTGCATGCAGAGATGGGAACTAAGCTAAGGCCTAGTATGGCTTATCATCCGCAGACCGATGGTCAATCTGAAAGGACAATACTAACGCTAGAAGATATGCTTAGAGCATGTGTATTGGACTTCAAAGGCCATTGGGATGAACATCTACCATTGGCCGAGTTCGCTTACAACAACAGTTACCATTCGAGCATACAGATGGCTCCGTTCGAGGCATTGTACGGGCGAAAGTGTCGATCGCCTATATGCTAGACAGAATTGTCGGAGCGAGAATTCATTGGGACAGATTTAGTTGACAAGACTTCCGAGCAAATCGCACTGATAAAGCAGAGACTCCTAACAGCGCAAAGCAGACAGAAGAGCTACGCTGATAAGAGGAGAAGACCGTTAGAATTCGAAGTTGGAGACCATGTGTTTCTGAAACTATCACCAGTCAAGGGTATCGGTAGAACGCTGAAAAGGAAAAAGTTGAGTCCGCGATATGTAGGGCCATTTGAAATCCTGGCCAAGCGAGGACCAGTTGTGTACCAGTTAACCCTACCCCCAAACTTGAGTAAACTCCATGATGATTTCCATGTTTCTCAGTTGAAGAAATACCAACCTGACCATGATCATATTATTCAGTATGAGGATGTCGAGGTACGACATGATAACACTTTTGAGGTCGAGCCGGAGCGAATTCTCGATTACCAGGAGAAACGGCTTCGACACAGAAATATTCCTGTTGTGAAAGTGGTCTGGAAGGGTTTATCTCCTAATGAGGCAACTTGGGAAACAGAAGAAGATATGAGAGAAAGATATCCGGAGTTTATGGCTCAATGTTTAGTTAGTATGGAGTAAATTTCGAGGGCGAAATTTTATTTAACGGGGGGAGAAATATAATACCCCAAAATTTGTATTTCCCTTGAATATGATATATTTTGGCCATTAGGACCCATTGAATAGGAGAGTATGTTGTCTCCAAATTAGTAAGAGTATTTATTCTATTTCTTGAATAAGTTGTCGGTAAGACTTAATAGAGCAAAATTCAACTCCCTAAATTTTACTAGAAGTCATAAAATATTGTAAAATACCATAAAAGCCCTTAAACCAATTAAATGGAATTTCCAACAATTTAAGAACAATTAAATTCCCACTTAGTGACATATTGTCATATAATTCACATATTGACAAAGTTAAGCCGTAAAGGAGTGGAAAGGGATTTAAAATAACTAGTGAACACTAAAAATTAATCATTATACATCAAAAATAAATATTAAGTGAATTAACACTCATAAGTAACCTAGTGACAAATAGCAACAAACAACTTGGAATATATCGGCTAAATTCAACATTAAATCTTAACAAGGGATCGATAATTGAAACAATTGGAATTAGTAGGATCATAATTGGATTGTGAAACAATTAAAACACTACAAACTAAACCTAATTAAGCTAAATCAGATAGTAAACAAGAAGAAAATTAATTTAGGGCTTTAGTCACAACAAAACTCAATTGGATCATTTTTGGTAACCCAAACCTTGACCAAACCCTTGCCCAAATCAACAAGAAAGCCCAAACCAACCCAAAAATAATTCAAAAAGAAAAAAATCAGAGGGGGGCATGGTTTTGGTAAGGCTTCAAGGAGAAGGAAATGCTTTTCATCACATGTGCCAAAAGGTAGCTTCTAGGATACAAAGTACTATTCCATTCTTGCACCCCAAGTACTTTAGCTTCTAGGAGAAGGAAAAAGAAAGAGAAGAGGGGAGAGAGTGAGAAAAGTCGGATGACGCATGTGGATGGAGAGGATGTGATATTTCAACCTTACCCTAGATCCAATGGTGGAAATTTGACAAGAGGAAAGTTGCATTTAATTACCAAATTGTCCAACCTTTTCACTATAAATAGAGGGCCAAGCTCATTCATTTTCCTCACACCAAGCAAAACAACACTTGCTTATTTGAGAGAGAGTTGAGAGAGCTGAAGGAAGGCTTGAAGGAGTTCAAGCTTTAGGTAAGCAAAGTTCTTAGTTTTGAGTTTTAAATTCATAGGTAGAAGTAGTTTTGATCTTTAAAATTCTAGAATAATTTTAGTTTCATGTTTCTATAGTTAAAAATAGCCTTGTTTCGAAAATTTAGTGAAGAAATTGGTTCTGCAAAATTTCCGGGTTAAGAACACGGTAGTAACGAAGTTCTGGCTAAAATTCGTCGGTTAGGCGATTTCTGAACAAGTCACAGAAAAACGCATATTTTATGTTGAAAATGCTATTGAAAAATTCTGATAAAATTCATGATGAAAGTAGACATATAGAGATTTCCAAATATGTAAATAACATGTTGAAATGAGCTCTGTACTGTGAGAAAGAAATTCACAAATTTATGCTGCGAAAATGTTGGAAATTCTGGGCAGAGGATGAATGCGTGAAATCTGGGAATGATTTTTGAACTCTGGGAAAATCCTGATATTTTTTCTGGAAAATAAACATCCTAAGGAGTCCGGAACATTTTACGGATCTTCGTTTTAATTTTCCTAGAATTAGTTATGATTTTTCGAAGATAGGCGAAATTCTGCCCAATAATTTCCAGCGTTTTTCCACGAATTTTGAAGAAATAAAATGATGGTTTAATGTATCAAGGTAGAATAGTCAGTAGTGGCCAAAATATATTTTAGAATATTATTTATAAATTAATAACGCAATATTCCAAATATAGGAAGACCGTAATCATTCTCTGATCAACATACACCGGAACCTCGTACCGAAATTACCAACCCAGGTACGGACGCGTATTGTAACACTAACTCTGATGCTTATGGTATGCTTATATGTGATAGATAGTCTGAAACTCTGTTTTGAAAATTGATCATACACATATAGCTTGATACGGCTTATAGTCGTGATAACGCCGTTATGTTTTCCTAGCGCTAAGGACACGATAGGCCATCGTGGCACTGAAAGATAGTGCAGATTATAATAACATGCATATTGCAGTGGCTGTGTTATGTTATTATGTGAATATGTGAATATTGTATGTGATTAAATGCTGTTTTGCCATGGATATCTGTCATACATATTTGATACATAAGCATGAGGTTAACCGTTACCTGAGGTTCAATGGTAATTGAACCTCAGCTCTTACTTTAGCCCCAGGACCCTCAGGAGGTCAGTCCGAAGAGAAGGGTAAGCAGATAGTGTGACGAAGCGGACGAGGAGATTTCTTTTGAAATTTTTATTTTACCGTCTTTTTGAATATTCGAATATTTTGGATGACTGTAACAGTACACAGATACATCATTATTGAATGTTATTCAGTTACTCATTTTCACGACTATTCCGATGCTCTACTTTGATAAACCCTTTTTGAACTCTGATAATTTTATTTCGAAAACGCTTTAGAAAACGGGGTGTTATAAATAGAATATTTGGATAATTATTTACAATTAATATTAGATAATCATTAATTAGAAGTGTATTAAGTTAATTAAAGCTCAACAACCAATAAGAAGTTAGGATTAACATAAGGTAGATTACCAATGATCATAAACTACTCTAAGAGTCATAATTAAGTTAGGAACCAATCATAAATTGACAACTTCACTAAAACAGTTTATTAGGAATGCTAATTAAGGATTAGTTGTGGAGGGCTAGGATTAAACCTTATAAAGCTAAATCCTAAGGCCTTAATTAAATACCATAAACCTAACATGCATGAGTCATTAACCTAAACATGGATGAGTCATTAGCCTAACAAGAGTGAGTCACCAACCTATTTAAGAAATGAGTCACAACCCTAACTATGAGTCATAAATATAGTGGATGACTTTTGGGAAAATTGGAAGAGGATATGGTACTTTGGATAGAAAATGGAAGAGGATAGGGAGAGAGAAAGGGGAAGCACGGTTTTGGGGTCTAAAGGGTGAGGATTTGAGCTTCAAATTTAACCTAGATCCAATGGCCAAGGTTCAAGATGAGCTAGGTTTGAATTAATTGCAAAATTGCCACACCAAACTACTATAAATAGGGGTCCTTGGGCTTCATGTTCTTCACACCAAAACAAGCTTGAACAAGCTCATATAGAAGGTAGAGAGTGAGAGTGAGGACCTTCCTGGAGGAGTAGCAAGGTTTTCGGTAAGTTTTCTAGCTTTAGCTTTAAAGTTCTTTAAGTTTTAGTCTTTAAATTATTAGGTAGAAGTAGTTTAGATCTTAAATATTCTAAAATAATTTTAAATTCATGTTTTTGTGGTTAGAATCAGCTTTATTTTGAAAAATTGATGAAGAGGGTGTTTTGGCAAAAATTCCGAAAGAAAAACATCAATATAACGAAGTTCTGGCGAAATCTCATCAGTTAAGCTCTTGCTGAACCAGTGACGAAGATGCCTATACTTTATGTTGAAAACGTGGTTGGAAAATTTTGGAAAGTTCATGGTTAAAGTAGACATATAGGGCTTTTTAAATATGTCAGGAACATGTTAAAATGATTTCTGTACAATGAGATAAAAATTCTTGAAGTTTGATTGCGAATTTCTGGAGAAATTCTGGGCAGAGGATTAAAACATTAAAACTGGGAATAACTCAGATGATCTGGGCAAAAGTGAGTATTTTTCGTTAAAACTAGACGTCCTAAGGATTCTAAGGAATTTTACGGATCCCCGTTTCGATTTTTCTACAATTAGTTATGATTTTCCAAAGTTAGGCGAAAATCTGTCCAGAATTCTGGACCAGCGTTTTTTTAGAAAATAAGGATGATAAGTTGAGAGATAATCCTACCAAGGGTAAAAAGGTCATTAGTGACTAGGATATCTTCTAGAATATTATTTATGAATTAATAAATGTGAAATTACCATTATAAGATATACGTGATCATACCGACTGACTTACGTACTGCGATCCCCGACGAATGTACGTTCGCGTACTGTAACACTAACTCTGATGCTTATAATATGCTTATATGTGGTAGATAACTTTACATCTGCTGTGTGCTTATGAGATACATCTACTGTGTGCTGGGATACATCTGCTGTGTGCTAGGATACATCTGCTGTGTGCTGTTGGAATACATCTGATGTGTGCTTATGTACTGTTGGGATACATCTGCTGTGTGCTTATGTGTGGATTATTGCTGTAACGCCGTGAATATCTGTCATATACTGTCATATATAAGCATGAGGTTAACTGTTACCTGAGGTTCAATGACCATTGAACCTCAGCTCTTGCTATAGCCTCAGGGTCTGGAGGAACCAGGGCTAAGGACAAGGATAAGGAGCCAGCGTGAGGACGCAGACGGAGAGATTTTATTTTGACTTTATTTTATCGAACTATATTCAAATTACTGTACCGATGTGTAAGCAACCAGATATTACATCAGTTAATGTTTATCAGATACTCGCTTTTTTAAAATTATTCTGATGATCTACTCTGATCAATTATTTCAAAAACGCTTTAGAAAATTGGGATGTTACAACTGAAGTGTGCACAATAGATTATACTAGTTCGGCCTTAACTTTCTGACCTATATCCAGTCCCCAGAACGTCTTTGAGATTTTCATTATTCTTCCAAGATTCCACAGGTTCTTGATACCATAGTACATAAGTAATCATCAACAGTAGGACTTACTCCCATTTTCTAGTTGTAATCCTATAACCACACTCAATGTCCCACTTCCTTGAGATTTTACAAGGATTGACAGTGTTTGATAATTTATCTCTCATAAAGTAAATGAATAATCACAAAAGGGAAAAATGAATACCCAAAAATATTATAGAGATTTAACTAAGCAATAAATGAATTAGAAGATAGTAGTTGGCTAAGTTAGTTGCTCTGTATTGAATACATTGTTATTTATAGACGAACACCATTATTGATCGTCGTGAGCATTCAAACTTCCTATTAGAGACAGATTGGAATATTAGAAGATTTCAAGGTTTAGTTGCTTTTGTCGTCACTATAATAAATGCTTTAGACAAAATCCCTTGGGTCTGCTTTGATATTGCTTTCGTGTGCTCTATTTCCTGTTATGCATTTAATGTTCTGACACATGAAATTGCTTTCATGCTTTTTGGAGTTAATCCATGATTTTAAACATCTGAAACTTATGCACAAACATGATTAGTAGCATTGATTAGTAGTATAAGTAAGAATCAAGTATAAACAGATGTTAATAATAATATTTGAATTCTAGGAGAAGTTGTGATTTGAAATGAGAACTTGCATTCGAGTGTGATTCTAGAATCACTCAAGTAAGTGCATATCACTCGAGTGTTTTTAACACAACTTGAGCGTCTGATGAACTGGGAGTTCTGGTATTGAAGTGCCAAAAGATTGTCACTCAAGTGGTTGAAATCTGACTCGAGTGATATTTTGTTTGTTTGGAAATAGATTTAACACTATGAGTGACTTAAGTGCTTACTGCAAGTGACCTTCAAGTCATTCTTGTTAGTTCTCTATAGTTTTGATGATAACTGATAATTGTAAACCCAAAAATGAAGTTTTGTCTTGGTAAGTTGAAAAACTTACTGTCAAGACAAAACTCAAGTTTTGGTTTCAAAACTCGAGTTTTGACCTTGACAGAGAGATGCTCATTTCCATTGAACAAGAGCAAAACTCAGTTTCCTTTCGAAACTCGAGTTTTGAACATTACAGAGAGCACTCAATTTTTCATCTCAAGACAAAACTCGAGTTTAAGTTTGAAAACTCGAGTTTTGGTTTATACAGAGACTTCAAAATATTTTCAACTAAAGACAAAACTTGAGTCTTGGTTTGGAAACTCGAGTTTTGTCCATACAGAGAGTCTCTAAGTTTTAAACCCAATTTTGCGCCATGTATCTGCAACTTCAACCTGTTCTGATTTTTTAAATGTTTTCTCTGAGTTAAGAGAAAACCCAAGTTTTAGTTTCAAAACTCGAGTTTTGACTTGACTAAGCATTTTCAATGTTTACACAGTTTTTGAAAATTGGAGAGTGATCTGGCTTAAAATCTTTAAATTGTTCATTTTAAAATGAAAACTCGAGTTTTACTTTGAAAACTCGAGTTTTAGCCAGACAGAGAGATTTCAATGTTTTCAACGTTTTTCACTCTTAAAGTGAAAACTCGAGTTTTGGTTTGGAAACTCGAGTTTTGATCAGGCAGAGAGGTCTGAACTTTTCTTAGTTTTCATGTTCAAATGAAAACTCGAGTTTTGGTCTACAAACTCAAGTTTTGATCAGACCAAGAGCCTTGGAATTTATCTCAATGTTTTCACAATTAAGTGAAAACTCGAGTTTTGATCAAACAAAGAGCCTAAGACTCTTCATTGTTTTGAAAACCCAAGTTTTGATTTAAAAACTCTAGTTTTGACGTTTTGGACTTCCACGTGCTATATTCATTAAAAGTCCAAAACTCGAGTTTTGGTTTGGAAACTCGAGTTTTGAGTTTCACTTAAACACTGGTCCAAAAGCTCAAAACACGACATTGCTCTCTGGAAGAAAAAAACTCGAGTTTAGAGTTTAAAACTCAAGTTTGGTCTTAAGTGCACAGTTGAAAACTCGAGTTTTGAAGAACAAACTCGAGTTTCCATCGCTAAGTTTGAAAATTGAATTTCGCGATTTTGCAAATGTTTCATGTTTGATTCCAATACTTTCCAGTGTTAATCTTCTATATTCCCATCTATGTTTAACCACTTTGTTAGTGAGTTTCAGATGTTTTAGAAGATGGTTAATGAAGGATAAAGCTTAAAGCAAAAAGCATGTCAGAACATTAAATGCTAAGTCCAGAAAGTTGCACATTTCTGGCTAATCTATCTGCACACGGCCACAAAACATTAAAGAATGTTTTCCACAACAAGTAAACTCTTCTCCAACGGATTAATTCGGAGAGAGTCAACTCTGATCATCTAGCCAGCTGGATTAAGAGTAAACTAGAGAGAGAAGGTGCCTAAACCACTTCCTAACCATTAGCACAACCTCTCCAATGGATCTATTGGAAAGCAACGGTCATTTAATGATCTCTAAGTATAAATAGAGCTACATTTAAGTCTTTCCAACAACCTACCGCTGCTGAAAACGTATTGCATTCAAGCGTTCATTTATTTTCACCAGTTTTTCACTTGTATAGTATCTTTTGATACAGAGAGCTTCAGTGTTCATTTATATATACTCTTTGAGAGAGTCTCTTTCTGAATATCATTTATTGTAAAGGAATCACAAGTCAAGGGGACTCGGTGATTTGAGTTCATTGATTACACCTTGTGAGGGGGAGTGAGTTCTAGTGAGAGAATCACTTCTTAAGTGCAGAGTGTGTAATCATTGAGTTAGTGGAAAATCCCAGAGAGTCTGAGGACTGGATGTAGGTCAAGTTGTTGAGACCGAACCAGTATAAATCTCTGTGTGCAAGCTATCCTTCTCTTACTCTGTTTATCTTTGTTTTTAGTATTGTAAAAAAGAGCACTTGCCGAAAATTTTAAGAATACCCAATTCACCCCTTCTTAGGTATTTAGGCTCCACTTACAATTCTCAGGTTCACTCGAGTGATTCACAGATGTGAATCATTGCACTTCTTGGTCCATCAATGAGTGACTTGCAATAAACTCATGAGTTGCCTATCATTACTCGAGTGACAACTTTCTCACTCGAGTGAGCTTCATTCAACTTTCAGAAAATGAGCGAGTGACTTGTAGAATGTTTGCGAGTGAATACCATCACTCAAGGGACAATTTGTTCACTTAAGTGATCTTAAGAAATCTTTTAGAGAACATGCGAGTGAATTACAAAAATCTCAAAGAGGATCACCTGCACTTAAATGGTCACTTATTTACTCGAGTGTTATGAGCTTATAACTTGAGTGTAATATCCTGAATTTTGGGCATAGAGAGTTAGGAATAAGCTTATAAAAGGCAGGTGACTAAGCCCAGTTCAAGCATAGTCCCAAAAATGTTAAGGGATAGGAAGTCTCTCGGGGGACTGAGTAACTCGGTTATACAGGTTAGTGGACTAAGTATGTATAAGCTGAGGAATTAAAGTGCCAGTGAAAACGGGCCATAGAACACCTATACGGAACAAATTTGATTGGAAAAGATGCCACCTAACTATGTCCTAAGGTATAGGACTATTAGTTGAGTGAAAATATGCTGATATAAGTAAGAATACGGCATTTTCAGGACAGTGGGCTATGCCCTGCGTTTTTGAGTAAAACTCGAGCAGGATCCTAACCAAACACTGATAAAGTAACTTTAATAAAGTAAGTCATGATGACCCATTATTACATGCTTTTGTGTTGGTCTAATAAGAGCATGACGCGTGTCTTGTTATTATGACAAAGCATAAAGCTACTTTTGTGTAGGCACAATGAGAATGTGACACGTGTTGACTCATCATGACAAGTGAAAAGCTACTTTTGTGTTAGCGCTATAGAAACATGACATATGTCGTCTCATTATGACATACTTTTGTGTTGGTCTAATAGAAACATGACATGTGTCCTCCATCATGACAAGTCGAAAGTTACTTTTGTTGGTCAAATGGAAATGTGACACGTGTCCCCTCATTATGACATAGCTTTTGAGTCATCACCACAAGATCATGACACGTGTCCCATAATCATGACAAGGCATAAAGCTACTTTTATGTGGTCCAATGGAAAGAGGACACGTGGCACATTCTAGACTATACACGCGGCGCATTATGGACTAGACACGTGGCACATTCTGGACCGTACCTGTGTTCTATATATACCCCTTCCCCTTCATTTGTCTTTAGGCCATTCTTGGCCGAAACATGGAAGAAAAAAGAGGAGAGAAGGAGTGAAAAACGAAATAGAGAGAGAGGGAGGGAGAAGAAAGGGGCCGATTTCACCTCCGGTTTTGTGCTTTTAGCTCCCGGTGCCTTCTCCAATGTTGTTCCTCTCGGACAAAGCAATGTTTCTATGGTTTTGGATTCTTGATATGAGGTGTTTGGTGCCATTTACATGGTGGAGATGCTATTAGATCTCCAAACCGATCACAAAATCAAGGTAAGTAGAAATTGGATTCTTGCTCTACTCCCTTCAATCTTCATAGACATCCCTAAGACCTTGATAAATGATTCTTGTGTGGTGTTTTGAAGTCTTGACTGAAAATACAAGGGAGTTCAAAGAGGAAAGATTTCAAGGAAAGGCTAAGATCAAAGACAAGAAGTATTGTTAGTCTTGTGTGATCGGTTTGGAGATGCTATTAGATCTCCAAACCGATCACAAAATCAAGGTAAGTAGAAATTGGATTCTTGCTCTACTCCCTTCAATCTTCATAGACATTCCTAAGACCTTGATAAATGATTCTTGTGTGGTGTTTTGAAGTCTTGACTGAAAATACAAGGGAGTTCAAAGAGGAAAGATTTCAAGGAAAGACTAAGATCAAAGACAAGAAGTATTGTTATTCGAAGCTTTAAGGAACTTTGGGAGTTGATTATCAGTCTAAGAATTTACCAGGTAGTAACCTTAATCCTCATATGCTTTGCATATCTCTATATGTATGCTTTACCATGATTTTGTATGCATTCGGTATTGTTATTTGCCAAGCACTTTGGTACTGGAACCGTTGTGTGCGATCTACTGTGCACAACTAGGGCCTTGTTGTGCCCTTAGTCTGTGTTGTGTGCTAAAGAGACTGTTTGTTCCGGATTAGGCTTCATGCCTCGCTCTGTGCAATTTACTGAATGTTGTGGTTTGAATTTATGGTTTTCTTATATACTTTGAATATACTTTGTGTATGAGATTAATGGTTACTATAGGATCCTTCGGGATTCCAGCCTCTGTTGCTACCTGTATTATGTACAGTTTATTGAATATAGCTCCCAAGCGGATATTAGCAGATGAAGGTGTTGGACTAGTTCCAGAATATTTGAAGAAACGTTGTAGAGATTTTATGTAATTATATTTTAACCAAGCTTTGTAATTTATTATTAGTATGCTACGCCCAAACTATTTTACCACTACGTTGCACTATATTGTTAAGAGGTATCACATTACCCACCACCCGAAAGGACGAGGCTGGTAGGGGTGTAACATTCAGTAATGAGACACATCACTTGAGAGAGCTGCCATGACTTCCAACAATCTTGCAAGTGACTTATTGATTTTCTACAAGTGAAGCAGGATCACTCGAGTGCTAACCTAGCCACTCGAGTGATCTTGCATCACTCTTCCAACTTTCAGCCAGTGACTTGCAAAATCGATGGAAGTTAAGGATCATCACTCGAGTGTATTACCTGCCACTTGAGTTGTAATACCATAAAAATCCTATTTAGCATAGCCATTATATTTTGATAGAAAATATCTATTTAAAATAGGTAAAAATGTAGTCTCAAATTTTGAGATATGTTTATTCTATTTTCTAGAAAATTTTTCCTTAGGGTTAGGGTAACCAATGATTTAATAAATTTTATTAGGCATCATAAAATATCATAAAATACAATAAATATCATATTAAGCTATGGTTCATGTTAAATCAAGAAGAGTAAGAAAGTGTTATGAAAATACCTAAAAAAATTTAGGAAAAAAACAATGACAGTTAATGACCAACTAAGTCTTCACTAAATTAAATAAATTGTAATTAATCAAAGGATATTAAATACCAATTTTTATAATTTATTAAGAGACTACATTTTCTAATACCCTATAATTAACACCTAGTTCATATTTAATTCATAAAAAAGCCATAAAGAATTATCAAAATGCTTGGAACAATTAAGGGGCAATTACCAATAATTAATGAGCAATTAAAATTACACTAATAAAATACCTAGGTAATCCTTTACAATTAAAATTAATAGTCACCAATTAAAGGTGTATTATGTTAGTTCTCGATGAGTTTTGATGATGATTGAACAATTGAAAAGACTTGAAAACTAGAAAGATAAGTTTTAGGATGCAAAAATTAGTTTTCCTTGCTATCAGAGGAAAACTCGAGTTTTGGGATTCAAAACTCTAGTTTTGATCTGTGGCAAAACTGCTCAAAAGCCATCACCGCCGGTTTTCGTAATCACTGCCAGTTTTGAACTTGTGAAAAGTTCAAAACTCAAGTTTTGGAATCCAAAACTCGAGTTTTGGCCTGGCAGAGAGGTTTGCAAATCTTCTAAGTTTTTTCACATCTCAAAACCTCCGGTTTTCATTCATCACTGCCAGTTTTGAACTTCTCTTATTATGGAAGAAAGTTCAAAACTCGAGTTTTGGGAACCAAAACTCGAGTTTTGAAGAGACAGAGAGCAATTGATTTTTCTCCAGTTCATCACCGCCGATTTTGAGACCATCACCGCCAGTTTTCAACTGTACATGTATTTTCCAAAGTTTTCATAAAATATGAAAACTCGAGTTTTGAAAACCAAAACTCGAGTTTTGGCAAGGCAGAGAGCCTTCAAAATCTACCAAGTTGAAAACCGCCAGTTATGAATCAAAACTCCAGTTTTCAAAATTTTGAACTTTGTACCAAAAGTTCAAAACTCGAGTTTTAAGAATCAAAACTCGAGTTTTGACAGACCCGAGAACAATGAAGTTTTGCCAAACTGAACACTGCCAGTTTTCACATCAACACCTCCAGTTTTGATGTTTTGAACTAAATCATGTTTTGCCATGAATAGTTCAAAACTCGAGTTTTGGATGTCAAAACTTGAGTTTTGGGCAACCCGAGAGCATCTGAATTCATAAACCTTCATAACTGCCAGTTTTGGTTTCATCACCTCCGGTTATGAAACATGAACAGTTCAAAACTCCAGTTTTGATCTTCAAAACTCGAGTTTTGGTACATCGACAGAAACACGCTGATTTATTCCAGAACTACCAAATTCAATCTACACTTCAAGTTTAAGTTACCTATTGATCCTGAACGTTATATACATCGTTTATCATTATAACTGAGCTGTTCTAATGTGTTTATTCCTAAGATTACAGAAGATTCTTGAATTTGGATGAAATTCAAATAAAGAGCCACTTTAGGAAACTTGTTCAAATCATGGAGAAACGTTATATAGAATCACTAGCCGTTATACAAAATCATCTAGCCGTTATACAAGATCATTTGTACGTTATGAAACATCTTCAAACGAGTGAATTCATTAAGAGGAAACAAGAATCAAGCATTCAGAGCAACAACAGCTATATTTCAGATAGGGAACAATTTCAGCTGCTTAATCAATGTTATAACTCCAGCAACAGCTATAATTTAGAATTGGAAGAAGGCCCAACGGATCTATAACGTTCACAAGCCTCAAACTAGTATAAATAGCTGAAGAATCCAACATGGAAATACACAGAACTGAGTTACAACCACTCTACTCGAAAAAGAGCTGCTTCTATCTTTTGATTGTAACTTAGACACATTGTACTTCAGTGATCATTGAAATTCACTCTTCAAAGAGAGTTCTTTCATTGTAATTTCTTTTTCTGGAAAAGATCTCAAAGTAGTGGGACTTTGAGATTGGGTTATTCAATTACAAATTGTAAGGGGAAGCGAGTTCAAGGTTGTGAATCGTCCTTCGTTTGCAGTGTCTGTAATTGTCAAAAAGTTAGTGAAAATCCCAGAGTGATTGGGGACTGGACGTAGGTCATTAGATTGGACCAAACCAGGATAATTTCTTTGTGTTCTGCTCTTCTTCTCCTCATACTCTTTTCAATTTTGTTTCATCAGGGTTTTTTTTTTTTAAAAAAAAACAGAGCATACTCAGAAAAGAATTTAAAATCCCCAATTCACCCCCCTTGGTGATTTAGCTGCACTTTCATTTGGTATCAGAGCCAGGTTTCTCAGAAGAGCTTAACATCTCGAGAAGAATCACAATGGAAGGAATTTTGCCCGATGGAGCCTCTATCAATCGTCCACCAGGTTTTAATGGTGAGCATTATTCCTTCTGGAAAGCTAAATTCAAAGTTTTTGTTTTGGCTACAGAATATGGCTTGTGGAGAGTTTTTGAAAAGGGAGACTATGCTCCAACAATTGAGAGGGAAGGAATCAGGATTCCAAAACCTGAAGAAAACTATGATGAGAATGATAGAAGAAACATCACTCTCAATAGCAAAGCCATACTCATGCTACAAAGTGCCTTGAGTCAACAAGAATACTTCCGTGTATGCACTCTAAGCTCAGCAAAAGCCATGTGGGATGCTTTGGAGATAGCACATGAAGGGACAACTGGAGTCAAACAGAATAGAGTCAACACTCTTATGACAGAATATGATCTCCTTCGCATGAAACAAGGAGAAACCATTGGTGAGTTCCAGTTAAGATTTACTCATTTGATTAACCAACTTTCCTCCTTAGGAAAAGTATATGAACAATCTGTTCAAGTGAGGAAGATCCTAAATGTCCTCAACAAAGAATGGGAGGCAAAAGTCACTGCTATTGAAGAAGCACGTGGAGAATCAATGACATCTGTAGCAGCCCTCTTCGGAAGTCTTTCTGAATATGAAGCTAAACTGAAATTCAAGAAAGGTCTTGAAGAAGTGCATGGGAAGAGTAAGAGCATAGCTCTCAAAACTTCTAAAGAACCTAAATCTGATGACGAAGAAGAAGATGATGATGATGAAGAAATAAGCTTGATGGTCAGAAAATTCAAGAAATTCTTCAAAAGGGATCAGGCCAACAGAAAGTTTTTCAAGAGTAGTTCAAACACAGAAACAAAGAAATCCATTACATGCTACGAATGTGGACAACCCGGTCACTTCAAATCTGATTGCCCACAGCTCAAGAACAAAGAGAAGAAATCAAACAAATTCAAGAGAAGAGCCTATGTCTCAGGCATATGGGGAGATAGCTCATCTGATGAAGATGAAGCTAAAGAAGAAGAAAGAACCAATGTCTGTCTTGTAGCTCAAGAAGAATCTGATAATGAAGAGGTAAATATTTCTGACTCATCTTATGATGAATTATCCTCTGAGTACAATTTGCTCTTTATTGAATTTAGGAAAATAGCCAAAGAACTTTCATCTGCAAAGAAGAAAATCAAACTTCTAGAAAAACAAGTTCAAGATACTTCTTCTACTTCTGAAAATATTTCCAAAAAGAATTTTGAGAAAAGTTCAGAAAAGAATTGTGAAAATTGCTGTATTTTAGAAAAGAAGAATCTACTTCTTACTAAAACTCTTGAAAAATTCACCAACGGTAGCGAAATGCTGAATGTTATTTTAAAACAGCAAAGATTCACAAATGATAAATCAGGAATTGGTTATCAACCTGATTTTGATAAACAAAAAGGAAAGAAGAAGTTTGGACAAAAATCATATATAAGTTATTTTCGAAAACCAGTTCATTCATCTAATCCTTTTGCTCACTGTAATTATTGTAATCGAAAAGGGCATACCACTTCTTCTTGCTTTCATAAAAAGGAAGGTAAAAGCAAACCTATAGGAAATTATCAATGGGTGCCAAAAGGAACCTATAAAGGTTCTGAAACACAAACTAACCCAAAAGGACGCAAGAAAAAGTGGGTACCTAAGACTTGATATTTTATGTTTTGCAGGTTTGTCTTAGAGCATCTAAATCCAATAAGTGGTTCATTGATAGTGGATGCTCAAGACACATGACAGGGGATCAATCAAAGTTTGCAACAATCAAAACTAAGGATGGAGGCAAAGTAACATTTGGTGGAAATCAAACAGGCAAGATTGCTGGAATTGGAAACATTGGAAACAACGATGGACCAAAAATTAAAGATGTGTACTTCGTTGAAGGCTTATGCCACAATCTCCTTAGTGTAAGTCAAAGCACAGATAAAGGTAACTTAGTTATCTTTACTTCAGAAGAATGTTTGATTGTTAGCAAGGATATTCTTCCCCTAGAGAATATTAAGTCTAAAGCATTGTTTAGAGCACCTAGAGAAGGTAATTGCTATACACTTAATCTTTCTAACGATGATGAAATTTCAGAAAAATGTTTTGTAAGTAACTCAGATGAATCTTGGCTTTGGCACAAAAGGTTGGCACATGTTAACATGTCTCAACTTGACAAACTAGTTAAGAAAGAATTGGTTATTGGCATTCCTAAACTTGTTTTCAAAAATGACATGATTTGTGACTCTTGTCAAAAGGGAAAACAAACCAAAACTTCTTTTAATGCCAAAAATGAAATTTCAACTCAAAGACCTCTTCAATTACTACACATGGATTTAGTTGGACCTGCTAGAGTTAGAAGTCTAGGTGGTAATTTATATACTTTAGTTATAGTTGATGATTTTTCCAGATTTACATGGACCATATTTTTATGCTCTAAAGATGAAACTTTTGATCAATTTGTTGCATTTGCCAAAAAGGTCCAGAACGAGAAAGGTCTTTCTATTTTAGGTATTAGAACTGATCATGGAGGAGAATTTGATAATCAAGCCTTTATTGAGTTCTGTGAAAGCATAGGTATTAATCACAACTTTTCAGCTCCAAGGACTCCTCAACAAAATGGAGTAGTTGAAAGAAAGAACAGAGTCCTCACTGAGATGGCAAGAACAATGCTAAATGAAAACAAAACATCTCAAGCATTCTGGGCTGATGCAATGTCTACGGCATGATACATCTCAAACAGAGCCTATGTACGAAAGAAATTGAACAAAACTCCCTATGAGCTGTACAAAGGAAGGAAGCCAAACTTGGCATATCTACATGTGTTTGGATGTAAGTGTTTCATCCACAACAATGGTAAGGATAACTTGGGTAAGTTTGATGCTAAATCAGATGAAGGTATTTTTCTAGGATACTCTAATAGAAGTAAAGCATATAGAGTATTTAACGTTCGAACACGTTGTGTAGAAGAATCTGTTCATGTAGTATTTTGTGACTCTTCTTCTAACAAGCCTTTGGATAATGATGATGATGAACCCATTTCGAAAAATCAACTTCATTTAAAAACTACTTCTGATTCAAAAGAACTAGATGTTTTCGAAACTGATCCTCAAAACCATTTTGAAAATCCTGAATCATCTCAGCCTAAAGCTTGGAAATACATTAGAAATCATCCTTTAAACCAAGTAATAGTTGATGTCAATCAAGGAGTAAGAACCAGAAAAAGCACTTTGAATGAAGTAACATTTTCTGCATTCATATCTCACATTGAACCTTCTAAAATTGATGAAGCCCTTTCAGACAATGATTGGGTGATAGCAATGCAAGAGGAGTTACATCAATTTGACAGAAATCAAGTTTGGGATTTGGTACCTAGGCCTAAAGACCATCCGGTCATTGGCACTAAATGGGTATTCAAAAACAAACGAGATGAATCTGCAATCATTGTCCGCAACAAGGCAAGATTGGTTGCTAAAGGCTATAATCAGGAAGAAGGGATTGATTATGAAGAAACTTATGCTCCAATAGCAAGATTGGAAGCCATAAGAGTTCTTCTAGCCTTTGCTTGTGTTAAAGGAATTAAGCTTTTTCAAATGGATGTAAAAAGTTCATTTTTAAATGGTTATATACAAGAGGAAGTTTATGTTGAACAACCTCCAAGATTTCAAAATGAAAAATTTCCAGATCATGTTTATCATCTTAAGAAAACATTATATGGTCTTAAGCAAGCTCCTAGAGCTTGGTATGAACGGTTAAGCAAATTTCTTCTTGATCAAGGCTTTGTTAGAGGAAAAGCTGACACAACTCTTTTTATTAGAACTAATAAGTTAAATGAAATCTTAGTTTTACAAATATATGTGGATGATATCATATTTGGTGCTTCTAATGATAGTTTGTGTGAAGATTTTGCAAAGAAAATGCAGGGAGAATTCGAAATGTCTATGATGGGAGAACTTAATTACTTTCTTGGTTTGCAAATTAAGCAAAAGAAGGATGTGATCTTCATATCACAAACCAAGTATCTGAATGATCTCTTAAAGAAATTTGGAATGGATCAATGTAATGGTGCTGACACTCCTATGAGTACAACTACTTCACTGGATGCTGATGAAGAGGGCAAGGATTTCAACATTACAAAATATAGAGGAATGATTGGATCGTTGCTCTACCTAACAGCAAGCCGCCCGGACATCCAATTCAGTGTTGGAATGTGTGCAAGGTTTCAATCAGCCCCAAAGGAGTCACATGCTGAACATGTGAAAAGAATTTTTAGATACCTTGCTGACACTAAGACTCTAGGATTGTGGTTTCCCAAAGGTCAACCTGAACATTTGGTAGCATATTCAGATTCAGATCATGCTGGATACAAAACCGATAGGAAAAGCACAAGTGGACAGTGTGAATTCTTTGGTGGGTCACTTGTGTCATGGTTTAGCAAAAAACAAACAACGGTAGCTGTATCATCTACTGAAGCTGAATATGTAGCTGCTTCAAGTTGTTGTGCACAAGTTTTGTGGCTGAAACAACAACTTTCAGATTTGGGAATCAACCTCAAAGAAGTTCCAATATTGTGTGACAATACAAGCACAATAAGCTTGGCAAAAAATCCAGTTCAACATACTAGGACCAAGCACATTGATGTGAGGCATCACTTCATAAGAGATTATGTTCAGAAAAAGGAAGTCAAGGTCATGTTCATTCCAACTGATCTCCAATTGGCAGACATCTTCACAAAACCACTTGCTAAAGAACAATTTAATTTCATAAGAAGAGAATTGGGAATGGTAAATCCCAATGAGCTGTAAGTATTTCTCACTTAATTCAATGTTAGTTTTTTGGTTTTGATGATTATAAGTTACTGACTTAAGCATCGGAGTATCTAGTTTTTCTCTTTTGCAGGATATCTTAAAAATTAGTTTTTAGTGTCAAAAGATGAAAACTCAAGTTTTGGAGACCAAAACTCGAGTTTTGATGGTACAATATCAAGGCCAGAGATACCTGCAAAGCTGAAAACTCAAGTTTTGACCTGAAAACTCCAGTTTTGAAGATTCCAGTATCGGGGTCAGAGAATGAGCAGAAGTTTTCACAACAGTTGAAAACTCGAGTTTTGGGGATCAAAACTCGAGTTTTGGGGATCAAAACTCGAGTTTTGGACTTGGAATGTCAACGGTTCACGGTACACCTTTGACAACCAGGTAAGTAACTAAAATTCATCAAAACTCGAGTTTTGGTGATGAAAACTCAAGTTTTGAACTGTGTATATATATATATATATATATATATATATATATATATATATATATATATCTATGTGTGTTCCTCAAAACTTCACTCAAAACCGCGGTTTTACCCTAAAACGCTCTACACTCTCTCTTCTCTGTTCTTCACAAATCAATCCAAAAATCATTCGAAACCCACTCAAATCCACAAAATGACCTCAAAATCCACTCAACCCTCTCAATCCGAAGCTCACCTACAGTCTGAAAGATCTCAATCACAATCATCTCCTCCTTCTCAGCTTCTCCAACGCCCACCGAGAACAAAAACCATACCCAGCAAACTTCACGATGGCCTTGATCGTTTTATCCCAGGAGTTCATAGCGAGATTCCACAGTCCACTTCAAAGGCTACCTCAGCTACTCCTACTCGGTCCAAAGGAGTGTCATTTCAGGAACCCATTGCCTCATCGTTGAGAAAACGCAAGGAGCCTGTACAAGAGTCTGTGTCAAAGCCCAAGAAGAAGGTCAGAGCAAAACGGGCCTCCAACTATGAACCAGAAGGAACACCACTGCCTAAGAAGAAGAAAGCTTCCTCTTCTGTACCTCAGACAACTTCCAGAGCAGAGTCATCTGGAGCAGAAGCCACCACACAGTCCTCACCAATTATGGTAAATGCCATAGAAGACATTTATCATATTCAATCCCCTCCTAGTTCTTTTGATTTTACTACTGTGAATCTGAGAGACCAAGATAACATTTTCAAGGAGAAATTTGCCTCTAGAGAATTCTGTGCAGTAGTAGCTTTGGACTTTGAGCAATTGGAAAGAGAAACTAATTTAAGCTTACAACCATGGCTCAATTTTTATGAAATCTTTGTTTCCATAGCCTGTCCATATTCACCTACCCTTGTCCGGCAATTTTACTCGAATATGGTTTATGATAATGTGTTGGGTCCTGAGGGAGAATTGATAGAGGAGAGGATAACCACAAAAGTTAGACATACTAAGTTCACCCTCTCAGTCTCTATCTTGAATAAAATTTTAAAATTAGACCAATTCCCTGTACACAACTCTGAGTATGGTAATAGGGCAATTTGGTCTGTTCTTATGCCACACAAGCCTTTTCCTGAAAACCAATCACAGACCCTCACTCTCAGTCCCAGTTCTATGCCCCCTAGAAACAAGGTTTTATGGTACATCTTTTCGAGAAACTTCATTCAAAAGGGTGGCAATTTCACCCATTTTGCCCAGAGAGATTACCCTTTGTTCACATCTTTTGTCAGTAAAGCCCCCTTCAACCTTGGTCACCACATTCTCAAAGAAATGATCAGGTTCAAATTTCCAACAAGAAAGCTCTCTCATATGCCATTTCCTTCCTTGGTATGTGTCATACTATTCTACTTTAAGATATGGCATATTGGATCAGTTGATGCTCTGAAGTTTCCTCCTTATTTTGGAAAAAGTCAATTAAATCTGATGAATCTGACATTTGAGGGAGAAGACTCAGGACAGTCAAAAGCTCCCATAAGGTCCAAAGCTCCAGTTAGATCAAAAGCCTCTCAGTCTCAGTCTCAGAACCAAGAGGCTCAGTTTGCACCTCCTCCTCCTTCCTCTGAGTTTGAAGCTCGAATAAAAGACATTATTGACTCAGCGGT
The DNA here is from genome assembly GCA_034222035.1 of Acacia crassicarpa. NCBI lineage: Eukaryota > Viridiplantae > Streptophyta > Magnoliopsida > Fabales > Fabaceae > Acacia > Acacia crassicarpa. The sequence continues at coordinate 13,370,925 of JAWXYG010000005.1, forward strand.
TCAAGATATGGGTATAAGAATTGGGTACGAGATTGGGACACTGAAGGATGAACAGTTTAAAAATTCCAAGCAACTGGCTGATGTCCAAGATGATATGAAACAAGATTTGGTAGGTATGAAGCATGAGTTGGAAGAACTCACAAATCAAAATGCCAAGATGGCAGACTTGGTCAACAATCACGATATTCTACTTACCTCTCTCAGCGTATCACACTCCAGCCTGCAAGACAAGGTTGATCTGTTGTTGAAACACTTCAACATCAGTCTCTCTTCAACCTTTGAGACTACCTCAGATCTACAGCCTTCTGGCACTGTACCTGAAGCTTTTACTCCTCCTATGCCTTCAGCCTCCACACTGTAAGTTCCGGCTATCACCCAAGAGGGGGGGGGGGTGAATTGGGTGATATATAAAAATTTCCACTCTTTAAAACATTTTCGCAATTCAGTGTTTTCATCTTGAGTAACAAAAGTAAGTTTTCAAACAATTGATAATTGCTCAAATGTAAATGCTGGGAATGCAAAAGATAAGGAAGAAGAGCTTGCAAACAGATTTATACTGGTTTGGCCCTCTCTGACCTACGTCCAGTCCCCAAGCCTCACTTGGGATTTTCAATCCACTATCTCACTCAAGCTAAAATCGGGTACTTGAGAACCGCTACAATCCCACAAGTTTAGCCGGGCACTTGTGCAGCCTTTTACAAATCTCTTACTGAGATACTCCCCCTTACACACCGTAAGGATACACTGCTTGATCACACACTTCGTACTCGAAGTAATCCTCTCTCTCTAGGATTCACTCCCCCTTACAAGTTGTAATCAACACAATGTATAACCCACTCAAGATTACCCAATCTTGAGTTTCTCTCAGAAGGATAATGTGTTTACAATGAATTTCCTCTCAAAGGAATGGATAAATAAACACTGAAGTACAGACACAATTCATTTCACACTCTTAAGCTATTTAGATATGAAAAACAGAGTGAGAATGATGTAGAAGCAGAGCATCAGCATTTTGGCATGGTAATCATATGTCTCCCCGTTTTTCTGCTTCAATCCATGTCTTTTATAGGTAGAGAAGAGTCTGTGACCGTTTATGACCGTTGAAGAATCAATCAGACCGTTGTAGCTGATTATCTTTAAGTTTGGTCAGCTTCTTTCTCTAATCTCCAACTAATCCAGTTGTATAATTGATCTGAGGTGGCTTTCTGTGGATTTGCCCGTTGGAGAAGACTTTGCTTGTTGTAGTAATCTTCCTTTTAGCCTTTTGCAGACGTGTACAAGTGGATTAACCAAAGGAAGCAACTATCTGGGCTGTGCATTTATTGTTCTGACAGTTTTTTGCTTTTTGCTCTAATCCTTCAATGAACCTTCGTTAATCTATCTGAAACTCACTAGAAAGATGGTTAAACATATCTAGAATCAATATAGAATAATCATGGAAAGCATTGAGATCAAACAAGAAGGTATTGCAGATTTCCCAAATTTGAAATTGCACCAACGGTCACAAACCTTGAGGCCAACCTCGAGGTTAGCCTGAAGGTTTCAGGCAAGTACTGGTTTTAGAAACTCACAACCTTGAGGTTGAAACAGTAACCTCGAGGTTGGAAACTTGGTTGAAAGAGCATTTTTCCTCTGGAGCCCGATAACCTCGAGGTTGGAAATCCATACTCGAGGTTTGCTTCTGAAATTGCAAAGTTCAGTTCTTGAAAACAAGCCTCAACCTCGAGGTTGCAAACTTGACCTCGAGGTTGTCATTACTTTGACAACCAGTTTGCTCTCTGTAAGTCATAATACTCGAGGTTCAAAACTGATACTCGAGTATGGCTTCTCATACTGCAGTAGAGCAATTTCTGAGGGCCATATCTCTCTGGTCCGAGCTCCGTTTTGGTCCGTTCAACTCTTGATGGAAAGCTCTGTGAGTCTACTTTCATATGCCACTGATTTCAGTCCAATCGGATTTTCCGTTTGTGAGATATACTCAAAATACTAAAGGCTGTTCCTGACTGTGACGCTGATATTTGTGTCAACTTGTAAAATTCATCAATAATTCATCTGAACTCCTTTGGACTTGAATCTTTGTCAAAAGTACGTGTTGGGAGTCTAGTTTCCAATGCTTTTGGTTTCGTCTCAATCCGATCTCTGGTTTGGAAGATATCATCAAATTACCAAAGGTCGCCAGAAGCTGAACGTGGAACAGAGTGCACCAGAGTTGCTGATAGTGCTGAAACCTTGAGGTTATGACTACAACCTCGAGGTTGGCACTTGCAACCTCGAGTTTGCACTTGCAACCTCGAGGTTGGCTGGTCCAGTGACACCAAAAATGCTGAAGACACTCAAACCTCGAGGTTTACGCTCAAACCTCGAGTTTTCTCGACCTGGATCTCATATTTGCTTGATTTAACTCAGAATTGAGTCAATTGAACTTCCATATGAACTTGTAGCCTTCTAACATCAATATAAGAACTTGAAAACTTATATTCTCATTCTATTCATCAAGTTCTTCCTTCTTTAATCTCCCATCTTGATTATTCCTCATAATCCAACTCTTTCTTCAGCCTCGAATGATTCTTCTTTATTTGGTCTCTTTTCTTCTACTTGGTTATCACCAAAACCCATTGATAACAACTTGCTTTCTTGATAACCTCTGCAGATACTTCTTTCTTTCAACTCTTATCTCCTTCTTGATTAATCTCTATAATTCAACTTGGATTGATCAAAACCCATTGATAACAACTTGCTTTCTTGATAACCTCTGCAGATACTTCTTTCTTTCAACTCTTATCTCCTTCTTGATTAATCTCTATAATTCAACTTGGATTGATCTACATTAAATGCAATAGTTAGTCCAAGTAGGAGATAATTATATTACTCAATCTTTTTGCTTATAAGAATGACATCTATATAAGACATCATCAAAACTAAGTATAACCAACACACACCACTTACACATTCTCCTAATCCCGAGCACCATGATCCACATATTTCAGAACCCCATGATCCTCAAGCCACACCAGTTGTAGAGCCTATTGATCCTAACCCTCTAGCCATTGTACCTTATATTCCTCCTCTCTTTGTCCTTGACCCAGATTTTGCTGATGACAAAGGGGGAGAAGATCAGAACTAAAGGCAGAACGAATTTGAGTCTTTTGATTGAAGTCTTTTAATTATTTTTTTATTTCTGTTTCTGTAATTTTGACTCTTCTGTGTTGAATGTCTTTAAGCTTATGGATGAAATTGTGCTGTTTACTTATTCTGATAATTTATACTTCTGATAATTCTTGTCTTTACTATATATATCAGTTAGTATATCAGTTAGTATGTTTTTCAAAAGAAATTCAAATAAGCAAAAACAATTTGACAAATTGAAAACACTTCTGTTGCTCATCAAGATTTCATAAATATCAGTTTTTGAAGCCAAAAGAATTTTCATGAATTCAGAATCCAAATTTCCTCAAATTCTTCAAAGTTTGGTTTTTCAAGTGTTGTCATCATCAAAAAGGGGGAGAATGTTAGTTCTCGATGAGTTTTGATGATGAATGAACAATTGAAAAGACTTGAAAACTAAAAAGATAAGTTTTAGGATGCAAAAATTAGTTTTCCTTGCTATCAGAGGAAAACTCGAGTTTTGGGATTCAAAACTCCAGTTTTGATCTGTGGCAAAACTGCTCAAAAGCCATCACCGCCGGTTTTTGTAATCACTGCCAGTTTTGAACTTGTGAAAAGTTCAAAACTCGAGTTTTGGAATCCAAAACTCGAGTTTTGGCCTGGCAGAGAGGTTTGCAAATCTTCTAAGTTTTTTCACATCTCAAAACCTCCGGTTTTCATTCATCACTGCCAGTTTTGAACTTCTCTTATTATGGAAGAAAGTTCAAAACTCAAGTTTTGGGAACCAAAACTCGAGTTTTGAAGAGACAGAGAGCAATTGATTTTTCTCCAGTTCATCACCGCCGATTTTGAGACCATCACCGCCAGTTTTCAACTATACATGTATTTTCCAAAGTTTTCATAAAATATGAAAACTCGAGTTTTGGAAACAAAAACTCGAGTTTTGGCAAGGCAAAGAGCCTTCAAAATTTACCAAGTTGAAAACCGCCAGTTACGAATCAAAACTCCAGTTTTCAAAATTTTGAACTTTGTACCAAAAGTTCAAAACTCGAGTTTTAAGAATCAAAACTCGAGTTTTGACAGACCCGAGAACAATGAAGTTTTGCCAAACTGAACACTGCCAGTTTTCACATCAACACCTCCAGTTTTGATGTTTTGAACTAAATCATGTTTTGCCATGAATAGTTCAAAACTCGAGTTTTGGATGTCAAAACTTGAGTTTTAGGCAACCCGAGAGCATCTGAATTCATAAACCTTCATAACTGCCAGTTTTGGTTTCATCACCTCCGGTTATGAAACATGAACAGTTCAAAACTCGAGTTTTGGTACATCGACAGAAACACGCTGATTTATTCCAGAACTACCAAATTCAATCTACACTTCAAGTTTAAGTTACCCATTGATCCTGAACGTTATATACATCGTTTATCATTATAACTGAGCTGTTCTAATGTGTTTATTCCTAAGATTACAGAAGATTCTTGAATTTGGATGAAATTCAAATAAAGAGCCACTTTAGGAAACTTGCTGAAATCATGGAGAAACGTTATACAGAATCACTAGCCGTTATACAAAATCATCTAGCCGTTATACAAGATCATTTGTACGTTATGAAACATCTTCAAACGAGTGAATTCATTAAGAGGAAACAAGAATCAAGCATTCAGAGCAGCAACAGCTATATTTCAGATAGGGAACAATTTCAGCTGCTTAATCAATGTTATAACTCTAGCAACAGCTATAATTTAGAATTGGAAGAAGGCCCAACGGATCTATAACATTCACAAGCCTCAAACCAGTATAAATAGCTGAAGAATCCAACCTGGAAATACACAGAACTGAGTTACAACCACTCTACTCAAAAAAGAGCTGCTTCTATCTTTTGATTGTAACTTAGACACATTGTACTTCAGTGATCATTGAAATTCACTCTTCAAAGAGAGTTCTTTCATTGTAATTTCTTTTTCTGGAAAAGATCTCAAAGTAGTGGGACTTTGAGATTGGGTTATTCAATTACAAATTGTAAGGGGGAGCGAGTTCAAGGTTGTGAATCGTCCTTCGTTTGCAGTGTCTGTAATTGTCAAAAAGTTAGTGAAAATCCCAGAGTGATTGGGGACTGGACGTAGGTCATTAGATTGGACCGAACCAGGATAATTTCTTTGTGTTCTGCTCTTCTTCTCCTCATACTCTTTTCAATTTTGTTTCATCAGGTTTTTTTTAAAAAAAAAACAGAGCATACTCAGAAAAGAATTTAAAATCCCCAATTCACCCCCCCTCTTGGTGATTTAGCTGCACTTTCATATTAGGATAATTAAAAGTCAAGGACCAATAAGGGGTTAGGATTAGCATAAGATGAATTGTCAACAATCATAAATTACTCTAAGAACCAATAATACAATAATCAAGGGACAATTAAGCTTTTGATTAGGATGGTAATTCAACTTTAATCAAGCTTTGGAAAGTCAACAATTGCAACTATGATCTAAGGGCCAAGATTAAACCTCATAAAGCTACATCTAATGGCTCTAATTAATTCTAATAAAGCTTAATCCTTGTGCATAAGGGAACAAACAATGATATATCCTCCACATGAAATTTGTAAGAGCAACAAAAACACAAAAATAGAGAGCATAGGGGGGGACGGTTTTTGCAACTTGAAGAGGAAGAAATGAGTTGTTTAATAAACCAAATACACACATGCAAATATGAGTCATAAGCAAACATTAATGACAAGAGGACTTTGGAGGCAAATGGAAGAGGATAGTGTACTAAAGCAACTAGGGCTCTTAAATAATATGGAAGAGGATAAGATGGTGGAAATAGGAGAGAGGGAGTGAATGTGTGTGTGTGGGACGTATGTATGTGTGTGTGTTGAGTGTATGTGATGATGAGAAATAAAAGAGAGGAAGATTGTGTGTGTGTATGTGACACACATGGGTGTGTGTGTTGAGTGTATGTGATGATAAGGAATAAAACAAGAGGAAGAGTATGTGTGTGTGTGTATGTGGTGTGTGTTGTGTGTGGGTGTGTGAGAAGGAGAGAGGGTGTTGTGAGTGCTATTATTGTGAGCCTAGTGGGAAAAGTCAAAGCAACAACCAATGGGAATTTAGTATAAATCTTATGTAAATTAAATTAACACTACTACAAAAATTTGATATTACTACCCTCAAATACGTCCTAAATAAGAAATAGGTAGTAAAAAATGAGGCCAGTGGCAATATTGTTATTATATAGAAGGAAAATTCATTTTTAGCGACCTGATAATATTTCAAGCCGCCTAAAATCAGCCAAAAAATTTCGCGCCAGAGGGAAATAGGGGAGAAATTTTTTGTTTACGCGCCAATTGGCCAAATAGACGACCTGAACAATAATAAGGTTGTCTATTTTTATCAATAGGCGACCTGATTGGGTATCAGGTCGTCTATTTTTATAAAAAAGGCGACCTGATTAAGTACCAGGTCGCCTATTTTTATAAAATAGGCGACCTGATTGGGTACCAGGTCGCCTATTTTATAAAAATAGGCGACTTGATAGTTGATCAGGTCGCCTATTTTTGATTTTAGGCGACCTGAAGCTTAATCAGGTTGCCTAAAATGAAAAATAGGCGACCTGAAGTGCTTTCAGGTCGCCTAATGGCTTTTAAAAACCTAAACTCCAATCAGAGTCCCAATTCGAGTCCTCCTCAAAGCAGCCGCAAACCTGAGCTCTGCGTCCGCCAAAAATCAGAGTCCCAATCATCAGAGTCCCAATCAGAGTGCTTTCGCTCAACAAATCAGTTCTACTATCTCAAAGCTTTTCAAAGTTCCATTTCCGCCATCAGTTCGCCGGAACCGCCGCTAGTAAACCTCTCGATTTCTTCACCTTACCTTTCGATTTTTCTTTCTCTCTTTTGATTTATGAAAACGCTGTTCGATTTGAAAAACTTTGTTAATTGCTCGTTTAATTGGCAGTTTTGGTCACCAGTGAGGACGAGAGTGAGGGACCTTGAGAACGCCATGAACGCTGAACTTCAACAGCAATACACAACAAAACCGTGACGCTTCTCTTGGTTCGACAATGGTGGATACATTCCCTTCGTCGGAAGAATCAAAGCCAGATGATAAAGTCTAGGTGGGGATTCAATCGATCTTTATTCTTCTTTGATTGGTCTTGTGTTGATTTGCTCTTTGGGGATTGCGATTTTGTTCTGGGAAAGAGTGGACGCAAGGTGTTTGTTGAATGTCCTCTGTGATCACCCTTTTTGCATGCTTGTTCTCTAACACATATCTTCACAATTCTCATTTTGCATGCTTGTTCTCTAACACATATCTTTGGGGATTGCGATTTTGTTCTGCGAATGTTTTAGTTTATCCCCTCTCTGGATAACTAAGGCACACATCTCGTTTGGAGTTTTTGGTTCAACTCATTTTAAATGATTTTAGACGACTTGAATGTAAATCAGGTCGCCTAATATTAGGCGACCTGATTTTTATTCAGGTCGCCTAATGTTAGGCGACCTGATTTGTATTCAGGTCGCCTAATATACAACAAACTACTACTCTGTCCCCAACGTCCCTTAAAATCAGGTCGTCTTTTGAGTCTTTTTTAGGTCGTCGTTTTAGTATTTTGTAGTAGTGTAAGTTAATCAATAGAAAAAATTCAAGACATAAGTGAAGGGAAATCTATATAAAATAAATTGTATCTTGAGATCCATTAATCATAAATCAAATATAAGAAGTGATTATTAACATGCATAATTCAAGCTTGAGAATGGTTATAACCAAAGTCATTTCTTCAACTCTTGAAGATTGTTTCCAATTGAGGAAATGGGTGTTGGAGGTATCCAAATGAAGCCATGAATTCCAAGGTTCCAAAACCAATGAAAAGATTTGAATAAAACTTCATTAAGATCCCCAAATAAATTTTTATCTATTGATTCTATCTAGTGGAATGCAAAACAAAGAATAGAAGGAGGAAATTGTTAGCTTGAGGAGGAGGTAAGAATTGTTTAGGTCATCAATGACATCATCAACTTGTCAAAGAAGTAGGAGGAAACTTGTTGAAGAAGGGGGAGAGAGAGGGTGGATGGAAGAGATTTAAACTTCTTTACTAAGTTTAGATCAAATGGCCAAAATGCAAGAGGATTAGGTTTGAAAGAATTACCAAAGTGCCATACCATTTTTCTATAAATAGAGGGCTTAGGCCTCTTCATTCTTCACACCCAACTCAACCAACATAGGTGAGTTTTAGAGAGCAAGAGTAGAGAGAAAGAGTGTGGGAAGCATGAAGAAGGAGGAGGATCTTCAAGAGGTAAGGTTCTTTAGTTCTTAAGTTATAGTCTTTAGTTTTTAATAGTTCTTGAGTTTTAGTTTTTAAAATTCATAGTTAGTTTGTGCTTTGATCTTAAATCTTCAAGAGTAGTTTTGTTATCATGTTTTTATGGTTAAAAATGGTCCTATTTCGAAAAACTGATGAGGAGGATGTTATAGCAAAATTTTTGGAAGATTAGGATCAAAGTAACAAAACTCTGGCGAAATTTCATCGGTTACGAAGTTCTGAAATCAATGTTAAAAATGCAAATATTTCATGTTCAAAATGATGTTGAAAAATTCTGGGAATATTTATGGTGTAAGTAGGCATATAGGGCTTTTCAAATATGCCAAGAACATGTTAAAATGAGTTTTGTACAGTGAGATAGAAATTCTCAAAGTTTGGGCTACGAATTTCTGGAAAATTTTGGGCAGAGGCTCAAAACTTAAAAACTGGGAATGATTAGTGAAATCTGGGCAAGATTGAGTATTTTTTTTTTGAAAATATACATTTTAAGGATTCCAAAGAATTTTACGGATCCTTGTTTCGATTTTTATAGAATTAGTTATGATTTTTTCAAAGTTAGGCGAAAAATCTGTCCAGAAATACAACACCATCGTTTTTTCCAAAAATAGGGGAAATATGTTGAAAAATAATTTCACCAAGAGAAAATGATCATCTATGACTAAAGATATCTAGTAGGATATTATTTGTGAATTAATAAATGCAAAATTACCATTATAGGAGATACGAGATCATACCCTGACCAACGTACATACCGCGATCGTCGACAAAGGTACGGACGCGTACTGTAACACTAACTCTGATGCTTATTGTACTTTTATATGTGATAGATGTATTCATAGATTAAGACTCTGTCTTAAATTTTTCCATATACATTCAGCTATATACGGGTTATGGTCTTGATAATGCCGTAGAGTTTTCCTAGCGCTGAGGACACAAATGTACATTGTGGTACTGGTGAATAGTGCAGACTAGTGATAACGGACATATGCAGTGGCTGTGTGCCGTTATCCAGACAAATCTGTTATGAGTTTTTATGTTGATTATTGTTGTAATGTCATGAATATCTATCATACATAACTGTTACATAAGCATGAGGTTAATCTATCGTTACCTGAGGTTCAATGGTAATTGAACCTCAGCCCTTACTATAGCTTCAGGGTCTAGAGGACCGAGGACTGAAGATAGGAGACAAGGGTAAACAGCGTGCGTGAGGACCGGATAAAATTTATTTTGAAGGTGTACTTATATTGCTACATAGCTAGGATTTTTAATACTCAGATAAATGTATTGATATTATCAAGATACGCCACAAACAATATTGTACCACAGATTTATCAGTTACTCAGTATTTAAAATTGCTCCAATGCTCTATTCTAATCAAACTATTTTGGAAATGCTTTAAAAATTGGGATGTTACATTTATGGTATCAGAGCAGACATTCTGGCACGAGTTTAACTAAGTTACTCCAAATAGTCTGGTGTCTAGAAAGGGTTTTGTGGTTGTCAATCAGTCCTCGTGAATTCGGCGAGACTTCCACAAATACACCGGCCTGGCCAGATTGTTTGAGTAACGGAGTTAGGTTCGGAGCTTTTCAACTAAGAACATTTTACCTGGCAAGAACCTGGCTCAATTATAACAAACCATTGGTGCCGAAGGTAGGGCTAGTCTATGTGGGTCAGTCAGTCAGTCGCCGTAAAGTCGGTGAGACTCCCATGATAGACACTTACCTGGCCAATCGGTTTAATTAACTAAGTTGGGCTCTAAGCCATTATCTTACAGCATCTTTTGAAAAGAGTACTGATATACCTTTGGTGTAAATGTTGTAGAGATGGATAGGGAAGAATCCCCTTTTATAGATTATCACGGGAGAATGAGACGTACTGCACATAGATTTGTAGTCCCTGAAATAATAAGACTGAGGTTGAACCCAGAGCCGGTTTACTCAACCTAACTATGCCTGTACCTAAGGCATTCAACCCCACTCCAGAATACAGTTTTGACCCAGTGTACCTTCCAAACTACCCTCTTGCACCTAAGGATAATTCGGAGACCGAGTACCATCCCAAACTTGTAGCTAATCAAGAACCCAAGTACCATTTCAACCCAGAGTGCTTTGACGAATCCATATACAACCCTAGACCGGTGTATCATTTCGAACCTGTATATCAATCTAAACCAGTATATCACCTTGAGTCGGTAGATCACCCAAACCCTGAAAGACCCCTTGTACCTATTCATAACCATAAACTCTCAGAAGTATACCATCCTAAGCTAGTGTACAATCCTAAATCTGTACTTCAACCTGATCAGTTATACCCCACTCTAGAACTTAACCTTGAGCCGATATATCTTCATGCTCTTAAACATTTTATCGGCCTGAAAATTGATTTCAAACCTGAATACCACCCTGGACCAGAATATCCTTATAAGATCATGTAAGACCAAGGACCTTTTCATTCAGTATCTCTAAACATAGTGTACCCAGAAGCAATGGCTAGTATACCCTCTAAGCCAGAGAGACCTATAGGATCATATCATCTATCCGTCAATGGTAACCGTGAGTATTTTCAACTGTTAAGCTACCGAGGTGATTCTGAGAGTGAGTCCTCTTACGAATCCAAACTTTCTTGCGACGTGTCCCGATATAAACAAAAATTGATAGGCGCTCTACAAAATGGTAGATCAACGCTGTAAGTGTAAGAACAGGCTGAAACTTTTGAAAACTCCAGTATTGGTCTTGCATACTCGAGTATTGGATCTTCACAAAATTTTCATTACTTAAACTTGTTTATGAACACTCAATTATGCTTTTGAAAACTCAAGTATTGACTTGGGAAAGACTCCACAAAGTTTTTGAAAAATGAATGCATACTCGAGTATTGAGTTGGATACTCGAGTATTGGGCATACAAAGAGCTTTTCCCTTGACAACAATTGGAATACTCAAGTATTGAAAGCAATACTCAAGTATTGAGACTTTTTGATCTTAAACTTATTTTCTTACCAAAAGTTCAAAACTCGAGTATGGATTTGCATACTCAAGTATTGTCCTTATTTTTCATTAAGGTCCAAAGTTCAAGTCTCGATGGTTCCTCTCTAGAAGAAGAATACTCGAGTATCAAGATGGATACTCAAGTATTGACTTAAGTGCACAGTGACAAACTCAAGTATTGATGAACATACTCAAGTATTGATCGCTAAACTTGAAAATCAAATCTGACTAATTTTTGGAATCATCTTATTTGATCTTAATACTTTCTCTTATCATTCTTCTATATTCTTAGCTATGTTTAACCATCTTTTTGATGAGTTTCAGACAGATTAACAAAAGTTAATTGAAGGTTAGAGGAAAAGCAAAAAGGTAGTTCAGAACATTAAATGCTGGACAAAAAGTTGCTCCTTTTTGGCTAATCCAACTGCACACGCCTACAAAGCATTTAAGAATGATTTCTACAACAAGTAAACTCTTCTTCAACGGGCTAATTCACAGAGAGTCAACTCTGCTTACTTGGATAGCTAGATTAAGCTGAGTTTAGAGAGAGAATATGCCAAAACCACTTCCTAAACGTGGCAGAGCTTCTCCAACGGATCTATTTGGATAGCAACAGTCATATATTGATCTCTACATATAAATAGAAGACAAATTCAAGCAGAAAAACGTGGAGAAACAAGCTTACACTTCCAACATGCTGATACTCTGCTCTCACATCATTTGTATTCTGTTTTTCATGTTTAGTTAACTTAGAGAGTGAAGTGATTTGTATTTGATCTTCAGTGTTTATCTATTCACTTCTAAGAGAGAAGATTTATTGTAATCGTTCTATTCTTCTGAGAGTTACTCAAGATTGGGTGATCTTGAGTTGGAAATACATTGTGTTGATTACAACTTTTAAGGGGGAGTGAATCCTAGTGAGAGGATTACTTCGAGTACAGAGTGTGTAATCAAGCGGTGTGTTGATTACAGTGTGTAAGGGGGAGTAAATCCTAGTGAGAGGATTACTTCAATTACAGAACGTGTAATCAGATTGAAAGAAGATAGTGGATTGAAAATCCCAAGTGAGAGTTGGGGACTGGACGTAGGTCAAGGATAAGGCCGAACCAGTATAAATCAGTTTGCACATTCTCTTCCCTTATCTCTTACATTTCTAGCGCATATGTTTCAATGTTTATAGATATTTAAATGTCTGGTTATTGTTTTATAAACTGATTTCCAGTGAGTTTCGAAAAGTTTTTAAAGTTCTTAAATTTTTATACTTCACCCAATTCACCCTCCCTCTTGGGTTCAGCCGGTTCTTACAAATAGTGTTAACTAAATATAGTTTACTATTATGAAGTGTTATGATGTGGCAATATAGTAACTTTGCAACGTAGATTTATATATAGGTTTGCAATAAGTGATACTCGTTACTTCATTCCGATGTTTATAAGGGACTGGAGTTCCCGAAGAGATAGACGTAGAGGTGGAAATAGACAACCACAAATAAAACCAATACCTAGAGCAATGTTTTTCATTGGGGTCTCGATTATCATTATGAACCCGGGCATAATCATAATCAAGGCATCATTGAGGGCCGTATAGGTGGTCCATTTTGCTCTACCCCTCTAGGCTAGTTGATCTTCATAGATAGTACGAGATATCTTAATGATAGAGGACAGATTAACTAGTATTGAAAGACTCTTTGTATGTACTCAAGGAAGAAAAACTACTAGTAGACTAAATGCCTAATTATATGTTAGTAGACAAGTCTAGAAAATAGTTAGTTTTTGTAACCCATGGGCATCCATGCTGATGTTTAAAAATTAAAAAAAAAATTAAACAAAAAACTTGAAAGCACATAAGAGGGGAAAGAGGGTTTATGTGGTATATGATATTGAGTTTTGGTTTTCCTTATATACAGGATTGATTTTGTTTCTAAATATTGTAGATATATCATGGCAAAACTTTTAAATTTATGTCATTGTAAAGAGATATGTCTTATTGAACAGAATTTAAGCATCATCATGAAGTTTATGATAAATCAAGCAATGCCTTGTATGAACTCTCTCTTATCATTTGAACCATTTGCATGATTAAATTTTTATCTGCTGTTCTCTAGTTTGATATTGAAAAATTTTTTGTGATCAAATGCTGGTTGCTGAATATGTTGTATGAAAAATAAAGATTGCATTGGGTATGTATACTCTGAACTTGCTGTTGAGACTCTAAACTTGTATGAATTTTTGCTTCTAAATGTTTCCCAAATCTCTGTATACATATGTTTGAACACTTACTTTACTTCTGAAAATTCCCAACCAAATATAAGTCATAGATGGCATGATAACCAATTGTTTGTTCACCAAAAAAAAAAAATCTAACCTGAGTGGTTCACTTGAATTTTCCAAACTAAGTATGGAACTATGTTAAAAGGTGATTCTTCTATGAATTTGTTATATTAAAGTTTGAATACTATTAAATATGCATAGTTGCGATACTTCATGGAATCTTGTGCATAAAATTATTTTAGTTCCAACCAGCTAGCTATAAGAACTTTAAAACGTGACACTTGCATGAAATTTTTGTGAAAACTAATCATATGTTGGCAATAACACTTAATTCTTCTAGGTCGCTATCAAGTATTTTTGTATTAACCTACTCTAGAAAAGAGTGGCATATCTAAATGATGCTATAAAATTCATGCATTTTGGTTATATTACCTGTCATACCTAATTATGTTGGAAAAAGTTGTGTTCGGGAAGTTTTCTTTATTATACCATAAAGTTTTTAACGGATTAAATTTATAAAAGTGGCTTAGAGTATACCATATTAAGTTCCATTCTAAGTGTGTGCATTGCCACTCTCCAAATTTTTGCTATCACACTTTGAGAAATTTGGACCAATGAATATTTTGGCTATCATTTTTCTCAAATTACCTTATCATTCGTTGACTCTTTGTGATCTCTGTTGCTGTAAGTCTAATTGTTAGTCATTGATTGTTAAAACAAGATTAGTTTCAATTGGTGCATGTTAGAATTAGTTGAAACCTGGCAGATAAACTAGTTTTGACTATTGAAACCACGCTTGGTTGAATTTTGTGGCATGCATTAGGACCCTGTTTTGAACTGCACTTTAGCCTATTGAGATTAAGATTTCTTATCACTTTTCATAGTGAGATAACCATGCATTATATATCCTTGTTTCATTTTGAAATTTAGCTGAACACCTTTAAAGTTAAACATGAACTTTTTGACTCGAAAGTTTTGAAGGTTATGTGTTGTGCAAAAATAGAAACCATAGGGATTAGACCCTAGACGTTAAGAAATAAAGCTCTAAGATGAAATTTTGAGTGTGCACTTCAGTAAATCTCGAACATCTATTTAAATAAAGAGTTAGTACGTTGTGTTGAACTCCTTGAAGGTGAAATATCACCTAGAGGGGGGTAAATAGGTGATCTCAATAATTCTTTTCGCGGTATGATGTATAAACAATGAAAGCAATAGAGAAGTAAGGATGAATGACACAGAGGAATTATACTGGTTCGGTCCAACTCCTTGACCTACGTCCAGTACCCAGACACTCCGGGATTTTCACTATCTCACAAATACAATTATACACTCTATAACTCAGGATGATCCTTTCTCCCTAGGACTCACTCCCCCTTAAGAGTTGTAATTGTACACCCATACTCAAGATACCTCTACCTTGAGATTTGAACGAATGTAAAACAAATGATAAAACTCTCTCACAGAGTAGATGAATGATAAACACTGAAGCTCAGTAATATCCGAAGATATATACAGAATAGAAATTGAACTCTATATATACTTTGTCTGTGTATGTGTTGGTTCTATCGATGAGTTCAAACCTTCAGGCATTTATACTAGTTGAAGCTTGAGGACCGTTGAAGGATTTGATTCTGGCCGTTTGAATGTTTGAATATGTCTGTTGATGAAGCATGAAGAATAATCGTTGTGACTCATGAATATAACCGTTGGAGATGAAGCAGAATGATCGCCATCATTTATTCCTGTAATTGTTATTATGACTGTTGAGTGTTAGTTCTCAATGTGTTTTGATGATGATGGAACAATTGAAAAGCCTTGAAAACCAATTGGATAAGTTTTATCTTGCAAAAAAACAGTTTTCCTTGCTGTCAGAGGAAAACTCGAGTTTTGGGATTCAAAACTCGAGTTTTGGGATTCAAAACTCGAGTTTTTGTCTGTGGCAAAACTGCTCAAAGCCATCACTGCCAGTTTTCGTAATCACTGCCAGTTTTGAACTTGTGAAAAGTTCAAAACTCGAGTTTTGGCCTGGCAGAGAGGTTTGCAAATCTTCTAAGTTTTTCACATCTCAAAACCTCCGGTTTTTATTCATCACTGCCAGTTTTGAACTTTTCTTATTTTGGAAGAAAGTTCAAAACTCGAGTTTTGAAGAAACAGAGAACAATTGATTTTTCTCCAGTTCATCACCGCCGGTTTTAAGACCATCACCGCCAGTTTTCAACTGTACGTGTATTTTCCAAGTTTTCATAAAACATGAAAACTCGAGTTTTGGAAACCAAAACTCGAGTTTTGCCAAGGCAGCAAGCCTTCAATCTTTTCTGATATGAAAACTGCCAGTATTGCTTCAAGAACTCCAGTTTTGATGTTTTGAACTCAATTCTTGTTTTCACATGAATAGTTCAAAACTCGAGTTTTGAGAACCAAAACTCAAGTTCTGGGCAACCTGAGAGCATCTAAATTTATAAACCTTCATAACTGCCAGTTTTGGTTTCATCACCTCCGGTTATGAAGCTTGAACAGTTCAAAACTCCAGTTTTGATCTTCAAAACTCGAGTTTTGGTGAAATATCAGAAAAACGTTGTTTCGTTTAAAAACTTGCCAAATCTGATTCATTCTTCCTTGTTTAAGATACCCATTAATCTTATATGTTATATGTATCATTTATCATTATAACTGAGCTGTTCTAATGTGCTTATTCCTGATATTACAGAAAATACTTGAATTTGACTGAAATTCAAATAAGGAGTCATTTTAGGAAAATTGCTGAATTCATGGAGAGCCGTTATGCAGAGTCATCTAGCCATTGTTTAGAATCGTTTGGCCATTATACAATATCTCCAACGGATGAATTCCTTAAAAGAAAACAAGAATCAAGCAAATCTGCAAATCAACTTGACCAACGGCTATATTTCAGACAGGGAGTAATTTCAGCTGATTGATTCATGATACAACTTCAGCAACAGCTATAATTTTGAATTGGAAGAAGGCATAACGGATCTATAACGTTCACAAGCCTCAAACCAGTATAAATAGCTGAAGAATTCAACCTGGAAAGATACAGAACTGAGTTACAACCACTCTACTCGAAAAAGAGTTGTTTCTATCTTTCGATTGTAACTTAGACACATTGTACTTCAGTGATCATTGAAATCCACTCTTAGAAGAGAGTTTCTTTCTGTAAATCATTTTTCTGTAAGGGTCTCAAAGTAGCGGGACTTTGAGATTGGATTATTCGATTACAACTTGTAAGGGGGAGTGTGTTCAAGGTTGTGAAACATCCTTCGTTTGCAGAATTTGTAATCGTCAAGAGAGTTAGTGAAAAACCCAGAGTAACTGGGGACTGGACGTAGGTCATCTGATTGGACCGAACCAGGATAATTTCTTTGTGTCCTGCTCCTCTTCCCTTCATACTCCTTTCAATTCTGTTTCAACGTGTTTTTGACAAAAACATAGTATACTTCAAAAGAATTTTAAAATCCCCAATTCACCCCCCCTCTTGGTGATTTAGCTGCACTTTCATTGAGACCCAACAAAGGAAATGAAATATTCTCGCCCAGTATGTTGCAAAGATATGTCCGTTGCTGATTCTCTTGAATAGGCAGGTTTAATAAATGGCAGATTCCCGCCTTGATCGATGTCCTGTGTTGATCTTCATTCTGATAATCTGTAACTCATTAACAATTTGATTAAAATAGATCAAGAATAATAATGAGTAAGGATTTGAAGGAACAAGATCACAATCAAATGATTTTGATTTTCTGGAGACGGTGATTTGAAAACGGAGATATCATTGCTCGAGCAATATTTCAGGCTTGCTCGAGCAAGCTTCTTTAGATTGCCTAGGATAATGACTTCTGTCGCAGATGCTCGAGCATGCAAATATCTTTGCTCAAGCATGGTGCTCGAGCATGATTCCATCATGCTCGGGCAAGCCTTCGCTTGAATCAGATAAAAGCACCTCAGTATCGTTGATGCTCGAGCAAGCTATGGGAGGGTGCTCGAACAACGTCGAGACAGAGACCGAATGGATTCAGAAACATGTTTGCTCGGGCAATCTTTTTCTTCTTCTCGAGCATGCTACTCGAGCAAGCCTTTGTTTCTACTTGAGCAGGACTCTTCAAGATGCTGTTTATTTGTTCAAATCAATGTTGCTCGAGCAAGCATTTTCCTTTGCTCGAGCAAGCCTTCGTCTCTGCTCGGGCATAATTCTTCAACTTGGTGAGTTTGTTGCTTGTCACGCTGATGCTCGAGCATGCTTCATTCTTTGCTCGAGCATGACTCTCCATCTTGCACTTCTTCGCTATGAGCCTTCTGATCATGTGTGAATGAGCATAATACTCTTCAGTACAAAGCTCAATTTCAGAATGTAGAGACTTTCAAGAACCAAGAATATTGGCAGCACAATTGTCAATTTCAGGCGAGCGTAGCTTCTTCGATATAGCTTTTATCCAGCGTTTTTGCTACATTCAGAACAGACTGTCAACTTCAAAACATCATAACTTCTTCAATTGATCTTATTTTTCTGTGTTCTTGATGTTTTTAGAAAGGTATTTGAGTGTAGTTTCAAATGGCACTGGTTTCATCTCAATCTGATTTGTCGTTTGTAAGATATGCTCAAAATACCGAAGCTGGGTCTGGACTGTGACGTTGATTTTTGTGGCAACTTGTAAAATTCATAGATAATCCATCTGAACTCCTTTGGGCATGAATGTTTGTCACAAATACGTGTTAGAAGTCTAGTTTCCAATGCCACTTGTTTCATGTCAATTCAATTCCTGGTTTGAGAGATATCGTCGAATTACTGAAGGTCGCCAGAAACAGAGCTGAACAGAGGAAGTTGATGGAACTACCTTGCTCGAGCAAGGATTTTCTGTTGCTCGAGCAAGGTCGGATTTTGGGCAAAAAATGGCCTGAAAGTATGCCTTGCTCGAGCATGCTTCCCACCTTGTGCGAGCATGCTTCCCAGCCTCTGCGAGCATGCTTTCCAGCCTCTGCAAGCATGGTTTCTAGAAAAAAAAGCTGAAATTGTATTAAAGCCTCAAAACAAATTGATATTCTTCCAGAAGCTTGAACTTGCTCATTTTAACTTCGAATTGACCCGTTCCAAATTCTATTTGATCACATAAACTTGAATATTGATATTTTCATGATAATTAACAGATTCTTCTTTCTTCAAACTCCATTTTTGATCATTATTCATTGTATTAAACTTTGTATCTACATTAACTATAAGAATTAGTCAAAGTATAATATAAAAGTAGTATACAGACTTTTTGCTCTAGATAATGACATCAATATAAGACATCATCAAAACTAATCATAACTAACATTCTCCCCCTTTGTGATGATGTCAAATACTTTAAGAAAAATATGTATGAATATGAAGATATATTAAATGCAGCATATTTTTCTTGCTATTTCTCTCCCCCTTATTTGTCATTAGCAAAAAGTTGAAGTATTAAGAAGACATATTTGGAGAGGCAAATATTAAACAGATTAGAAATAATCAAGCAGCAAATTTGAAAGTGTTTTCTCTCCTTGATTGAAAGTATGTATTGTAAGTATAAATGAGTTTTCATGAGAATATGTTTGAAAAATAATCTAGAGAGGTTTTCAAGAAATCTTTTACATTGCAAGCATATAAATACCAGACATATGCAAAATATTCACAGAATATAAAGAGATAAAGTTTAGAAATGCTCATTTATATTAAGCATATTGAAGAATGATTTGAGAAGTCCATTTGCTTGCTATATGATATTTGGTTTAGTTGCCGTGGCCTAAGATGAAGCAATGATAGACTTTCTTCCTGTATGAGCAAGCTTCAATGTGATTAAACATCAATGCATCTTTTCTCAGTGCAATAATTCCTCCTTGAAGTGCATTAAGAGATATCCGCAGAATGAAGTCTCCTGCTACAAATTGAAAGCTTTCCTTGCAAGAGGGATTTGTCAATGCAACCAAATATCAAAGTATCCCTTTCGATATGATATTTTCAAATAATGATAATGAAAAGAAAATATAAGACATTTTAAAATATGAAATTAACTCATTATCAAAACTAATAAAACATAGTGAATACAGATGAGCAGATTTGAAAAGCATTTTCTTCAAATAAAGGAGATTTGCTTGTAAGATATAGAACACATGTGAATGCGAAGCTCCCCCTTAATGAATGCATGACTAAAAGGTATGAAATTCCCTAACATGATACCACATAATTGTAAAACTTATGCTTTTTGTGATGATAAAAAAAATGTTTAAAAAACATAAGAATCATTTTGAAAATGAATGTGGTCAGACTAAATTTCATGAAATAGGATCAAATGAATAAAATCAATTTCACCTAGCATAATTATGATATGCAGTACATATATTGTTTCATAATACAATACCTCACTCAAGTAATATCGTAATTACTTGAGCCATATTCCTTTGTTGTTCTTTGATGCATCTAGTCAGTATGATCTGTACTGAAAGTCTCTTAAGATGGATGAGGAGAACCTTTAGAGGGAAGAGTGCTTCAAGTGTGTTCTATGAATACTTGAGCTTCTTTGGAATGAAATCTCGTCTTTGAAATTTGATATGAGAATTTCATGGTCAGTATTGAGTTTTGGCTTCTTGAACTTTGCTTTCTATCCTGAGTCTATCATCAACACATTCGAGTCTGCCACTGGCTTCTTCAAAATTCTCTTGCATTTCAGTAGCTTTCCTGATATGGCCTAAGATAAACTTGTATTTGATAGTCTCTGCATCTTTTCTTCTTGAGAGAGTCCTACAAGGCAAAAGTACATGTGGTACCCAGTTCTTTCTTGGGTCCATACAAGATCAGACATGACAACTCCTATGCTCTTACAGAATTAAATCATATGATATTTGAGCAAAGAGTAGAACAGTTAGAGATCAAAAACATAATTTTACCGAATCAATTAAGTTCAGACCAATGAATCAAAAGGGCAAAAATTAAATCATGTCAAGACAATTTGTAAGTACACTTTATGTAAAAAGATGTCATTGATATGAATCTCGTGTAATCCATGGATTAGAAAAAAAAAATTGATAATGAAACATGAGAATTGTTTCAAATTTTGAAAGTTCTTTCAAACCATGATAATGAATTCAAAATTTTCATGAATAAAAGATTCAATTTGACACAGATTTGAAATCAATGCTTACTCTAAACATGGTGGAAGTCAATCAGTTTAATGAATATGTCAATATGCTTCAATTTTAGAGAACATGACATTGCAGTTAATATGTTACAGAATTTTTCAAAGTAAAAGTCATGAACATAGAGCATTAACGAAACATGGTTAGCATAACAGAAACACATGAGCACAATGACTTTGCTATTGTCCAAATGATAATCTTGCCTCTTAGAATTGAATTTAGAAACATATGAATGGACAAGGCAAGAATTTGAATATAGTTACTCAAACTAGAGATGAAAACAAATGTTGATGTATTTGAGTAACAGAATGACTACTAGGATTCATGGATGATGAAGCACAAACTCATTAGTCCATATGACTAGATTTCCATAATATTATTTTAGTAAGTTATTCCATATAATGGTTAATGCATTAATATTCAATGCACTAATGAACATTTATAAATTTTGGAATAACTCAGCCAACTAAGAAATTATGCTTAAAGCATAACAGATTCACAAATTAGATTCTTTTCTTGAAGATAGGTTTGAAACTCATATATGATTAACTTGTTAGACATAAGGTCCAACTAGTCAGAGAATAAAGGATGAAGAGTTCAAGTATCACATTGAATGCTAAAGATCAATATGTGAATGACAGGGAAAATTAGCTGGACAAATTTGAAGCATTCCAACATTTAATAAACAATCTTAACTTCCATTTTTGAAACACCATTTGAATGCAATAAAAACATGAATGTTTTTCAAAAGCAATTGTATGCATTTTCACAAAACAGAGTGAATTGAAGTCAACAACAAATTTTAGAATTGTGCACTTCATTAGCATAATCTTAGAAAGTTATGCACAAATTCATTTACCATCCATTTAGCAATAAAAAAATATTTTGAAAATCATAAACGATTGATTGCTAATGGAATGCAATAATGGACAAGTATTCATTACCCAAAAATGAATATATAGTCACAGTAAGGGGTAAGAGTTAGATATCACCATAATTCCTCTTGTCCTTGATGAAGCTTGCATGGTTGTGATGGATTGATGTAGATCACTTCTTTTCCAGCATTCACCATCAACATCAACCATTGCTTCGTTTGCATACTTGAGACCTGTACTCGGGTACCGTTCTGATACGTGAAGAACATTTTCAACGATGAAGTCACATACTCGAGTATTCAAGAACTCATACTCAAGTACCTATCATAAGCAGTCAGCGATGATTGATCTGACTCGCCAATATTTGAGTATCCCACAACCCATACTAGAGTAGTATATTGGAACCAGTATGTAATACTTCATCTGTCAAACCAATACTCGAGTATAACTTACCAATACTCAAGAATTGATCCCTGAAACACTCAAACATACTCATTAATGCCTGAAAATATTCGAGTATGTTAACCATTACTTGAGTACATTTTAAAATTGCAATTCATCAGAGGGAATTATCAAATTATTGTACAAGCATAAAGAGTTAGACTTTTTGAACATTGCAATCCTTTTACAAATAAATCTGTCAAATGGATTTTCAAGAGATAAAAAGAAAATTTCAAAATAGTTTTCAATGTTCATTCATAATATCCAAAGTATAAAACCTCAACAATTATTATTGATAATAGCGTAGGAGGTTTCACCATCGTGTACCTTATACCTTACGCAGTTGAAGGATTGGCTTTGCTTACCCATTGTCTCTTCCCATCACATTGATTCTTCATATGTCTTTCCATGGGTGTCTGCAAAGTTCTTTCAAAGGGTATAAACTTCAATAGTCTTCTGCTTGACACTTGAGAGAATCTCCTTTTCTTGTTTTCCTCAAGATAGTTGAATGGTATTCTGTGGTAGTTTGTTCTTGAGCTGGAACATACTTCTCTTACTTGTATCCATTGCTTCTTTTGGTGTTTTGACCTTGTAGTTCTAGCAATTGGTGTCCTGAGAGCTCTCATATTTGATATAGGTGCTATGCTGCTTTTCATAGGTGCATGAGAAAATATTGACTTCTTCATCATACCCTTATGTCCATTGATCTTCAAATCATCCTGCACATATAGACCACTAGATGGACATTTTGGTATCCATTTATACTTGGGTCCTTCAGGATTAGTTTGAGCCTTAGGGAAAACATAAGTTCCCATTGGTACCCATTGATAATTACCAACAGGTTTATCTCTTCTTTCTTTCATATGAAAACAAGATGAAGTGTTGTGCCCCTTTCGGTTACAATAATTACAATGAGCAAAGGGATTCGAAGTATGAACTGATTTCTGAAAATAGTTAAAGTAAGATTTTCCACCAGTTTTCTTTTTGTCAAGAATAGGATTATATCCTATCCCTGATTGATCATTTGTAAATCTCTGAGCTTTCAGAATCACATTGAGCGTTTCACTTCCCTTAGTGAATTTCTCAAGTGTTTTCGTAAGATAAGAGTTTTTCTTTATAAGATCAGGACAATTTTTGCAAACAAAGTATTCACAAACCGAAACTAGAGGTAAATCTTTGGTTTGTTCGAGCAATTTAATTTTCCTCTTGGAGGCAATAAACTGTTTTGCAAGTTTTTCAAATTCAGAATGTAGTTCATTGAATTCAGACAATAATTCATCATAAGTAGGTTCAGAATCATGTACCTCATCATCATTTTCACATTGCTCTTCTTCTTCAGCAATTAAGCACATGTTCGTAACTTTTTCTTCCTCACTTTCCTTCTCTGAGGGGTTATCTTCACATATAGTAGACACATATGTCATTTCCAAAGCTTTCCACATCGCCTTGGCAGTAGATAGATTGCAGATGTGGAAATACTCCTTTTGACTTAGAGCACTCTGGAGCATCTGAATGGCTTTGCTGTTAAGAGTAATTTTCCATCTATCATCCTCATTGTACTCATCTTCTGCCTTTGGAACATTAATTCCGCCTTCTACTTTTGTGGGAACATAATCCCCATTCTCTATCACTTGCCAGAGACCATACTCTGTGGCTAACATAAACACCCTAAACTTTGCTTTCTAGAATGAATAGTGTTTACCATTGAAGCCAGGTGGTAGATTGATTGAGGAACCCTCAGGTAATATTCCTTCCATGATCTATCTCGGGATGTTAAGCCCAACTGAGAAACCTTGCTCTGATACCAAATGAAAGTGGAATATCACCTAGAGGGGGCTAAATAGGTGATCTCAATAGTTCTTTTCGCGGTATGATGTATAAACAATGAAAGCAATAAAGAAGTAAGGATGAATGACACAGAGGAATTATACTGGTTCGGTCCGACTCCATGACCTACATCCAGTACCCAAACACTCCGGGATTTTCACTATCTCACAAATACAATTACACAGTTTGTAACTTAGGATGATCCTTTCTCCCTAGGACTCACTCCCCCTTACAAGTTGTCATTGTACACCCACACTCAAGATACCTCTACCTTGAGATTTGAATGAATGTAAAACAAATGATAAAACTCTCTCACAGAGTAGATGAACGATAAACACTGAAGCTTAGTAATATCCAAAGATATATACAGAATAGAAATTGAACTCTATGTATACTTTGTCTGTGTATGTGTTGGTTCTATCGATGAGTTCAAACCTTCAGGCATTTATACTAGTTGAAGCTTGAGGACCGTTGAAGAATTTGATTCTGGCCATTTGAATGTTTGAATATGTCTGTTGATGAGGCATGAAGAATAATCATTGTGGCTCATGAATATAACCGTTGGAGATGAAGCAGAATGATCGCCATCATTTATTCCTGTAATTGTTATTATGACCGTTGAGACCCAACAAAGGAAATGAAATATTCTCACCCAGTATGTTGCAAAGATATGTCCGTTGCTGATTCTCTCGAATAGGCAGGTTTAATAAATGGCAGATTCCCGCCTTCATCGATGTCTGAAGATGGAATATCACCTAGAGGGGGGGTGAATAGGTGATCAATGAATTTTACGACTTAAAAAAAAAAACTATCACTCTTTGGATGATCAGAGAGAAAATGAGTAATAAGGCAAGTGACACATGAAGATTTATCCTGGTTCGGTCTAATCCTTGACCTACGTCCAGTCCCCAGAACACCTGGGATTTCACTATCTTCAGAAGAATTACAGACTCTGTAAACGAAGAAGGATTCCCTCACTCGGACTTCACTCCCCCTTACAAGTTGTAATCTTTACACCCACTCTTAAGGTTCCACAACCTTAAGTTACAATTCTACAGAATGTAATTGTAACTGTTTTAAAAGGAAAAAGAAAACTCCTCACGAGTTGGATATTAATGAACACTGAAGAACAATAATACACAGAGACAGAAATTTGAGCTCTCTGTAAGCTTGATTTTAGTATGCGTTGGTTGTGTGTGTCTTTTGAGTTCAATCCTTCGGCTTTTTATACTAGATGGAATATGACGACCGTTGAAGGTTTTGATTCTGTTCATTTGAATATTTAAAGATGCCCGTTGGAGCTTCCATCGTTGTAAAGTGTTCTGTCAATGGAGCGTGAGGTCTGTCTGCTTTAGCTGGGAATCTTTTCTTTATATAATGCTTCGGTTTTGATTCTTGTGATTGGTCCCATAACGCTGAAGAAATAGTGGAAGCTTCGTTGTATATGTCTGGCGTGAGAGCTGCCCATAATTTGCTGTCTGTACTTTGCTTCAGAGAATAAAGTAAAATAATGCAATTTGCATCCAGCGTATTTCCTCATTTGATTCTGGCTTCTGTAAACTCATGAATAAACTCGTTAAAAGCATTTGGTAATCTTACTCATAAATATTCAGATGAGAAATTTAAACTTTTCAAGACAGCCGGAAAGCTTCCAAACTGATATGGAGAACAGAGGTTGACTGTGCTTGAGCATGATTTATAGGTTGCTCAAGTAAGCATGTTAAATACCGAAGACAATGGCTTCTGCTCGCTGCTGCTTGAGCATGCCCGAATTCATACTTGGGCAAGCTATTCCTGGGGCGAAGAAACGCCCTTGCCCGAGCAAGCACTTCGGCTTGCTCGAGCAAGCCTGCTCGAGCAAGGTCCTGACCTTGCTCGGGTAGGCTTCTCTCGGGGAAGGTTGCTCGAGCAAGGTTTCAATCTTGCTCGAGTAAGCTTGTACTTGGGCCTTTTCTTGGGGGTGCCCGAGCATACTTTCTGAACATGCTTGGGCATGTTTTGCTCGAGCAAGCTTTCAGCCTTGCTCGAGTACGGTATCTTACCAGTGCCTTTCCCGTTATTACTCGAGCATAATCTTTGCTTTGCCCAAGCAAAGTTCTTCCAGATCCAAACCCATACCTTTTGCTCCCGATGTTGCTCGAGTACATAGAATCATTGCTCGAGTAACATGAAATAAATCAGATTAATAGATTCAGGATCTTATTCAATTAATTCTATTGTGAAATTGTAATCATCAAAACATTGAGATCCAACATTCTCCCCCTTTTTGATGATGACAATTTCAATAACCTTTTGAGAAAAAAAATCGTGAACTTGTTATCAGAAGACGGTTATCAGAAAAACAACTGTTACATTGAAAACCTATGAATGCACCTGAAATGCTTAACTCATTCATTCAACTATCGAATTTCAATACATTCATAAAGAAATATAAACGTCAAATCCTAATAACTACTCTCCCCCTTTGTCATCAACAAAAAGGGAGGACTGAACATGTGGAGAAGAAGGGGGATCCTGGAAGTCCGATGAAGATGAAGATGGCAGGGGAACCGTGGAGGGATCAATCACTGGAGGAGGAACAACTGGATCAGCAACCGGAGCAGATGAAACAGGAGGAGGAGCTGAGGCAGAAACAGGGACACCCAGAGTTTGAGCAACAGCATCTAATGTAGTATCGATATTCCTGTACTGAGTAGTAAGCAACTCAATAGAAGTCTTGATTGCTTGCTGCTGGTCATAGATAATAGAGAACCGGTTGTCCATGTTGGTCTGGAAATCCATCAGATCAGTCATCAAACGCATTCCTACACTGGTCTTGAGACTGGTCATATCATTGCCAAAGGCCTTGATCATATCTGGAACGATTTTCTCAATAACAGAGAGAGAATGAAGAACAGGGGCCATGGCTTTCTGAATGGATTCTTCCACAATCTTTTGAACCGAGGACTCAACAATGTTCTGGATTGCGGGCTGTGTGAGGGATGGACCGGGATGAGAAGAGGGACCGGCTTGAGAAGACTCACCCTCATCTGGTGGAACCGAGGTAGATGGCACAAAAACTAGCTTCTTTACCTTTCCGAGTTTTGAAGTACTCTTGGAAAAGGTGATCTTCATGTTCGTCATTTGCTCTTTTCCAAATAAGGAAGGGTACACGGGTTCATCATCAGAAAGATACCAGATATTGTTGATCTCCAGTATTCGGGAGACCAATGAAGGATAAGGAATTGTTGCACGCAGTCTCACTTTAGCCTCTGAGATGAAAGTCATCATTTCGTCTAAGATCCACTTGCCTAAATCCCGTGGTTCCATGGCAATGAGAGAAGCAAAGCGTTCGAAATCCTTTTTCACAAAATGAGTAAAGCTTTGGCCTTTCTGAACCAAGCTACGACTATACACATACCACAAAACCCTGTATTCATCCTTCATCATTGGTGGTGTTACATTTATTTTGGATCCTTTAAGAGGTGGAAAATTAGGAAAGAGAATTTGATAGCACTCAATAGAAGACATCTTAGGAGGATCCTCAGGCACATCTACAACTCCTAAAAGAACATTAATATCAT
Source organism: Acacia crassicarpa (assembly GCA_034222035.1). Taxonomy (NCBI): domain Eukaryota; kingdom Viridiplantae; phylum Streptophyta; class Magnoliopsida; order Fabales; family Fabaceae; genus Acacia; species Acacia crassicarpa. Next base: position 13,398,481 of record JAWXYG010000005.1, read on the forward strand.
GGGCTGAGAGTTTAATTTCTTGACCTCTGACTTTGGTAATCAACACATCATCATCAGATTCATTGTCCTTTTGTTGAACTACCATGTTATGATAAAAAATTCTTACTACTTCAGGTGAATAGGACCGATTGATACTTAGAAGAGGCATGAATTGTTCCAACCAGACAGTCATATCGAAATTAAACTTCTTCTTAAAATGCTCTAAGTCAACCCAGACAATTGGACAGAATGGCCGTGTCTCATAATACCTCTTAAACAAGGCATAATCATCTAATCCAATGTTACCCATATTCATATTGGGAGATGGTTCAGGCAACTCACCATCCGGGGGGCGACTCGAAGGAGATTGCTCAGTTTTGCTTTCTGAGGCCTCGGACTGAAACGAAAAGGAAACTTTTAACTGCTTACTGCTTCCTGACCCTTGAGATTTCTGGCTGAGAGAGGGCTTGAGAGGTTTAGGTTGGTCCTCTTTCAATTTACTGCTTGCTTCGTCAAATGATTTTTCAGTACCGGTTTTTGAAGGTGGTGGTGAAGGTGACCGAGAACGTTTGCCGGAGGGAAGAGAGCCGGTCTTCATTCTCGTTGTAGGGGAGGTAGGTGCCGATGGATGTGCATTCTTCTGGGATTTGCTTGCCGATTTCGAAGATGCCGATTGAGTTGCCGAAGATTTTGCCGTCGATTTGGCCTTTGAGGATTTTGACGGTTGGTCTGGATTGGCAACTTTGGGTTTGTAGTAGCGGGATTTCTTCGAGAGTGATTGAGAGGAATGTGTAGAGGTGGGTTTTTCGCCGGAGCCGGCCATGAGGTAGTGGTGTCGAGAGGACCGATGGTGAGGAGTGTGAATGAGAGGGAAGAGGAGAAATTGGAGGTGTTTGAAAGGTTTCAATCGGTTGAAACTGTTGGGAAGATGAAGTGAAGAGTTGTACCGGATGATTGAAGGTGACGATTTGCTAACGGATGTAACGGATTGAAGGAATTTGGAAAGAAGGTGCCGGTTAGGGTTTAACAGAAATGAAAATAGGAATAGGAAAATGAACCGGCGTTTGATCTTTTTAAACCTGATTGCACGACTTTGCTCGAGTATAAGATTTTCTGTGCTTGGGCAAGGATCTTACCTCCGTGATTTAGAGAGAGTACTCAGGCAAGTGCGGCGAGTATGACAACTAGAATACTTGACAGGAGATAGTTTTGTTCGGGCAAGGGATAGCATGCTCGGGCAGAAGCATACTTTTGGTCGTTTTTGAAGGTGCTTGAGCAGAAGGCTGCGAGTATTATTAATATTAATAGTTTTATTTAATTTTTTTTTTTTTTTTTTTTTTTTTTGGTTTCGGACATGGCTCGATTTTGCTCGAGCAAGAATTTTTGCTTGGGCAAGGCAATACTTCCGAGGTTTTTGTCATGTGCTTGGGTAGAACATAGCGAGTATGCCCTTCCTAAGTCCTTCGAAAATGCCGACTTTGCTCGAGCATAAAATATTTATGCTCAGGCAAGGTCATACCTTTGGGACACTTTGAGGATGCTCGGACAGAAGGCAGCGAGTACACTTTTCACTTAGTGCCCGATTTTGCTCGAGCAAGTATTTTTCTTGCTCGGGCAAGGCACTACTTGCGTGATTTTTTTACTTTGCTTGGGCAGACAGTGGCGAGTATGCTCTTCCCAAATCCTTCTGAGGCCCGACTTTGCTCGAGCTGGAAATTTCTTTGCTCGGGCAAAGTCATACTTTTGGCATTTTTGGGACATGCTTGGGCACAAGTCAGCGAGTATCTCCTCTCAACCCTTTGTCAACTCCCGTCATTGCTCGAGCAAGGATTGTTCTTGCTCGGGCAAGGATGTACTTTTGCTAGATTTTATTTATGCTTGGGCATCAGACGCAAGTATTGCTTCTTAGAAGGCAATTCAATGTCCGTTATTGCTCGGGCAAGACATTTTCTTGCTCGGGCAAGGTCATACTTTTCAAAGAATTTTCCTTTGCTTGGGCAGGATCTGTAGGTATCCTTTCTTTTGGTCCCGTTAATGCTCAAGCAAGACTCATCTTTGCTCGGGCAAGATTACTACCCAGAAATTTTTAGAAGAATCAACATGCTGTGGCGAGGATCAGGTTAAATATTTAGGACAATTCTAACCTTCCATCAAATGTGTATGGTGAACATTTGATTCATTCTTCTCCTCAGATCATTTATTCTCACTAACAGATCTAGCTGTTTCCGTCTTTGCTTGAGTATCATTTGAGATGTGCTTGGTCAAATGTCTTCTCTGTTATCCTCTGTTTTACGGTTTGTGTTCAGGGCATCCTGCAAAACACACAAAAGTACTCCGATGCCAAAGTCAGTAGTGTCCTGAGAAATAATAGTTAATTGAAAGGTACTTACAGTTCATTAGGGTTAGCCATTCCCAGTTCTCTTCGAATAAATACAAATTGTTCCTTTGATAATGGCTTGGTAAAGATGTCGGCCAATTGCAGGTGTGTAGGTATGAACATTACTTTGACATCCCTCTTTTGCACATGATCTCGTATGAAGTGGTGTCTGACATCGATGTGTTTCGTCCTTGTGTGTTGTACTGGATTTTTTGCTAAACTGATCGTACTTGTGTTGTCACAGAGAATTGGGATTTCTTTCAAGTGTATCCCTAGATCAGCCAGTTGTTGTTTTAGCCATAAAACTTGTGCACAACAGCTTGAGGCAGCAACGTATTCTGCTTCTGTAGACGAGACAGCCACTGTAGTCTGCTTCTTACTGAACCATGATACTAGTGAACCTCCGAAAAATTCACATTGTCCACTGGTGCTTTTTCTATCAGTTTTATATCCAGCATGGTCAGAGTCTGAGTATGCCACAAGATGTTCTTGTTGACCTTTCGGGAACCAGAGACCCAACTCTTTTGTATCTGATAGGTATCGGAAGATTCTTTTAACATGTTCGGCGTGTGATTCCTTTGGAGCCGACTGAAATCTAGCACACATTCCTACACTAAATTGTATGTCCGGCCGGCTGGCAGTTAGATAAAGCAAAGACCCTATCATTCCTCTATACTTAGTTATATTGAAATCTTTGCCTTTCTCTTCATCTGCATCTAATGAAGCCGTTGAACTCATTGGAGTATCTGCTCCATTACAGTGTTCCATCCCATATTTCTTGAGTAAATCACGAAGGTATTTTGTCTGTGAGATAAAAATACCGTCCTTTCGTTGTTTGATTTGTAAGCCGAGAAAGTAATTCAATTCACCCATCATGGACATCTCAAATTCACCTTGCATTGTCTTTGAAAATTCCTTACAGAGAGCGTCATCAGTAGCACCAAATATGATATCGTCCACATAGATTTGTACTACTAAGATTTCATTGAGTTTGTTTGTTTTGATAAAAAGAGTTGTGTCTGCCTTGCCTCGTACAAATCCTTGATCAAGTAAAAATTTGCTTAATCGCTCATACCAAGCTCTAGGGGCTTGTTTGAGACCATACAACGCTTTCTTGAGTTGATAGACATGATCTGGATGATGTTCATTTTCAAAACCAGGAGGTTGTTCTACATATACTTCCTCCTGAATATAACCATTTAAAAAGGCACTTTTTACATCCATTTGATATAACTTGAATCCTTTAATACACGCAAAGGCTAAGAGTACGCGTATTGCTTCCAATCTAGCCACTGGAGCAAACGTTTCCTCATAATCAATTCCTTCTTCCTGATTATAGCCTTTGGCAACCAGTCTAGCCTTGTTACGGACTATGATTGCGGATTCGTCACGTTTGTTTTTGAATACCCATTTGGTGCCAATGACCGGATGGTCTTTAGGCCTAGGTACCAAATCCCAAACTTGATTTCTATCGAATTGATGTAATTCCTCTTGCATTGCTATTACCCAATCATTGTCTGAAAGGGCTTCATCAATCTTAGAGGGTTCAATTTGAGATATAAAAGCTGAGAAGGTAACCTCGTTTAAAGTACTAGCTCTTGTCCTCACTCCCTGATTAACATCACCGATCACTTGGTCTAAAGGATGATTCCTTATAAATTTCCAAGCTCTGGGCTGAGATTGATCAGAATTTTCTAAATTGTTTTGAGGATCAAGTTTGAAAACATCTCCAGGATTTTCAACAGAAGCAGGAGTAGTTTTTGAGAAAAATTGATTTTTAAACATGCTTTCTTCATCATCATCCAGGTTTCTGTCTAATTTTGATTCACAGAAAACAACATGTATAGATTCTTCAACTATTCGTGTACGTTTGTTAAAAATTCTGTAAGCCTTACTTCTATTGGAGTAACCAAGAAAGATACCTTCGTCAGATCTAGGATCAAACTTTCCTAAATTGTCTTTACCGTTATTATGAATAAAACACTTACAGCCGAAGATGTGAAGATGAGCTAGATTTGGTTTCCTTCCTTTGTAGAGTTCGTATGGAGTTTTATTGAACTTCTTCCTGAGATGGGCTCTATTTGATACGTAGCAGGCTGTGCTCATGGCATCTGCCCAGAAGACTTGGGATGTTTGATTTTCATTTAGCATTGCACGAGCCATCTCAGTCAGCACACGATTTTTTCTTTCTACTACCCCATTCTGTTGTGGTGTTCTTGGAGCTGAGAAGTTGTGACTGATCCCATGAGTATCACAGAATTCTCCAAATGCTTGGTTCTCAAATTCTCCTCCGTGATCCGTTCGAATAGCTGTAATACAAATACCTTTCTCATTTTGCACCTTATTGGCAAACACAACAAACAAGTCAAAAGTTTCATCTTTAGATGATAAAAAGATAGTCCATGTGAATCGTGAGAAATCATCAACAATTACAAGTGTATACAAGTTTCCGCCAAGACTTCTAACTCTGGCAGGTCCAATTAAATCCATATGAAGTAATTGTAGTGGTCGATTTGTCGAAATTTCTGGTTTGTTTTTAAAAGATGTTCTGGTTTGTTTACCTCTTTGACATGAGTCACAAACCATATTATTTTTGAAGCGTAAGTTTGGTAACCCAATTACTAACTCTTTTCTTTGCAACTTATCTAACTGATTCATGTTGACATGAGCCAATCTCTTATGCCATAACCAGCTTTCATCTAAATTGCTCACAAAACATTTTTCAGATTTTATTTTTGGTAAATCCATGGTATAGCAGTTTCCTTCGCGAGGAGCTTTGAACAATACCTTTAGTTTACCTTTATCTATAGGGAGATCATCCTTGTTGACTATGAGATACTCTTCTGAGTCAAAAATGATCCAATTGTTCTTGTCAGCACTTTGACTTACACTCAGAAGATTGTGACAGAGCCCTTCAACCAGATATACTTCCTTAATTTGTGGCCCGTCTTTTATACCAATTTCTCCTATTCCGGTGATTTTCCCGGATTGATTTCCTCCAAAAGTAACTTTTCCACCGTCTTTTGATTTAAGTGCAATAAATTTCTCAGGGTCTCCGGTCATGTGTCTAGAGCATCCACTATCGATATACCATTTATTTGCTCTGGAAACTCTCAAGCACACCTGCAAAACAAGACAAATTAAGTTTTAGGTACCCATTGTTTCTTGGGTCCTTTGAGGTTAGTCTGAGATTTAGGGACATATGTTCCCTTAGGCATCCACTGATAGTTTCCAATTGGTTTATTCCGTTTATCCTTTTTATGAAAACAGGATGAGGTGCTATGACCCTTCCTATTACAATAGTTGCAATGAGCAAATGGATTTGAAGAGTGAACTGTTTTTCGAAAATATTTTAAATAGGATTTTCCACCAGTTTTCTTCTTTCCTTTGTGCTTATCAAAAATTGGATTGTATCCTAAGCCAGAACGGTCATTAGTAAACCTTTGTGCTTTCAAAATTACATTAAGCATCTCACTGCCCTGAGTAAATTTTTGAAGAGTTTTCGTGAGATACAAATTTCTTTTCTTCAAGTCCAGACAGTCGTTACAAGCTAGTTTTTCACGGGACTTGAGAGCAATATTTTCTCTTTTCAAAGATATGCATTCATCCATAAGTTTTTCAAACTCAGATTGTATTTCGTTATATTCATCAAACAATTCATCATAGGTTGGTTGTGAATTAAATACCTCACTGTCGTTTTTCAACTGTTCTTCCTCAGCAACCAGGCATACATTAGCTGTTTCTTTTTCTTCTTCACTTTCTTCATCTGAAGAGCTATCTCCCCAAATTGCCGATATGTATGCCTTCTTTTTGAATTGATATGACTTCTTTTTCTTCTCCTTATCTCCTTCTTTTAGTTGAGGACATTCAGATTTGTAGTGGCCTGGCTTTTCACATTCATAACAAATGATCTGTTCTTTATCCCGTTGCTCCTGTCTGTTACTTGAGCCACCTTTTTGAAATCTGTTTCTGAAGCCTTGATCCTTCTTGTAAAACTTTTTGAATCTGCGGACGAACATGGCCATTTCATCATCGTCTTCCTCATCTTCTTCTTTCTCTTCTTTCTCCTTTATTACGTTAAGAGCAATCCCCTTGTTGCGATTGCTACTGCCGTTGACATCTTCTAAGTCCTTTTTGAACTTTAATTTACTTTCGTATTCAGACAGACTTCCGAACAAGGCAGCAACTGAGGACATAGATTCTCCACGAGCTTCCTCTATAGCAGTAACTTTAGCTTCCCAATCTTTTGTCAGAACATTGAGAATTTTTCTCACTTGGGGCCCTTGGTCATATATCTTTCCTAATGCTGCCAGTTGATTTGTCAGATGAGTGTACCGAAGTTGGAATTCGGCAATACTTTCTCCTTGCTTCATCCGTAACAGATCATACTCAGTAGTTAGTATGTTGACGCGGTTCTCCTTGATTCCGGAAGTTCCTTCGTATGCTATTTCGAGCGCCTTCCACATTTCTTTTGCAGTTGACAAGTTACAGATTCGGAAGTATTCCTTTTGACTAAGAGCACTTTGAAGCATCAAGATAGCCTTGCTATTGAGAGTGATATTCTTCTTATCAATCTCGTCGAATTCGGCCTCGGTTTTTGGAATAGAGATACCTCCCTCAGTTTTAACTGGTACATAGTCTCCAGTCTCAAAGACTCTCCAGAGCCCGTATTCAGTAGCCATCACAAACACTCGGAATTTTGCTTTCCAAAAGGAGTAGTGTTCACCGTTGAACCCAGGTGGTCTGTTAATTGAAGCACCGTCAGGTAATATTCCTTCCATGATCTATCCCGGGATGTTAAGCCCACTGGGAAACCTGGCTCTGATACCAAATGAAGATGGAATATCACCTAGAGGGGGGTGAATAGGTGATCAATGAATTTTACGACTTAAAAAAAAAAACTATCACTCTTTGGATGATCAGAGAGAAAATGAGTAATAAGGCAAGTGACACATGAAGATTTATCCTGGTTCGGTCTAATCCTTGACCTACGTCCAGTCCCCAGAACACCTGGGATTTCACTATCTTCAGAAGAATTACAGACTCTGTAAACGAAGAAGGATTCCCTCACTCGGACTTCACTCCCCCTTACAAGTTGTAATCTTTACACCCACTCTTAAGGTTCCACAACCTTAAGTTACAATTCTACAGAATGTAATTGTAACTGTTTTAAAAGGAAAAAGAAAACTCCTCACGAGTTGGATATTAATGAACACTGAAGAACAATAATACACAGAGACAGAAATTTGAGCTCTCTGTAAGCTTGATTTTAGTATGCGTTGGTTGTGTGTGTCTTTTGAGTTCAATCCTTCGGCTTTTTATACTAGATGGAATATGACGACCGTTGAAGGTTTTGATTCTGTTCATTTGAATATTTAAAGATGCCCGTTGGAGCTTCCATCGTTGTAAAGTGTTCTGTCAATGGAGCGTGAGGTCTGTCTGCTTTAGCTGGGAATCTTTTCTTTATATAATGCTTCGGTTTTGATTCTTGTGATTGGTCCCATAACGCTGAAGAAATAGTGGAAGCTTCGTTGTATATGTCTGGCGTGAGAGCTGCCCATAATTTGCTGTCTGTACTTTGCTTCAGAGAATAAAGTAAAATAATGCAATTTGCATCCAGCGTATTTCCTCATTTGATTCTGGCTTCTGTAAACTCATGAATAAACTCGTTAAAAGCATTTGGTAATCTTACTCATAAATATTCAGATGAGAAATTTAAACTTTTCAAGACAGCCGGAAAGCTTCCAAACTGATATGGAGAACAGAGGTTGACTGTGCTTGAGCATGATTTATAGGTTGCTCAAGTAAGCATGTTAAATACCGAAGACAATGGCTTCTGCTCGCTGCTGCTTGAGCATGCCCGAATTCATACTTGGGCAAGCTATTCCTGGGGCGAAGAAACGCCCTTGCCCGAGCAAGCACTTCGGCTTGCTCGAGCAAGCCTGCTCGAGCAAGGTCCTGACCTTGCTCGGGTAGGCTTCTCTCGGGGAAGGTTGCTCGAGCAAGGTTTCAATCTTGCTCGAGTAAGCTTGTACTTGGGCCTTTTCTTGGGGGTGCCCGAGCATACTTTCTGAACATGCTTGGGCATGTTTTGCTCGAGCAAGCTTTCAGCCTTGCTCGAGTACGGTATCTTACCAGTGCCTTTCCCGTTATTACTCGAGCATAATCTTTGCTTTGCCCAAGCAAAGTTCTTCCAGATCCAAACCCATACCTTTTGCTCCCGATGTTGCTCGAGTACATAGAATCATTGCTCGAGTAACATGAAATAAATCAGATTAATAGATTCAGGATCTTATTCAATTAATTCTATTGTGAAATTGTAATCATCAAAACATTGAGATCCAACAATGTCCTGTGTTGATCTTCATTCTGATAATCTGTAACTCATTAACAATTTGATTAAAATAGATCAAGAATAATAATGAGTAAGGATTTGAAGGAACAAGATCACAATCAAATGATTTTGATTTTCTGGAGACGGTGATTTGAAAACGGAGATATCATTGCTCGAGCAATATTTCAGGCTTGCTCGAGCAAGCTTCTTTAGATTGCCTAGGATAATGACTTCTGTCGCGGATGCTCGAGCATGGTGCTCGAGCATGATTCCATCATGCTCGGGCAAGCCTTCGCTTGAATCAGATAAAAGCACCTCAGTATCGTTGATGCTCGAGCAAGCTATGGGAGGGTGCTCGAGCAACGTCGAGACAGAGACCGAATGGATTCAGAAACATGTTTGCTCGGGCAATCTTTTTCTTCTGCTCGAGCATGCTACTCGAGCAAGCCTTTGTTTCTACTCGAGCAGGACTCTTCAAGATGCTGTTTATTTGTTCAAATCAATGTTGCTCGAGCAAGCATTTTCCTTTGCTCGAGCAAGCCTTCGTCTCTGCTCGGGCATAATTCTTCAACTTGGTGAGTTTGTTGCTTGTCACGCTGATGCTCGAGCATGCTTCATTCTTTGCTCGAGCATGACTCTCCATCTTGCACTTCTTCGCTATGAGCCTTCTGATCATGTGTGAATGAGCATAATACTCTTCAGTACAAAGCTCAATGTCCAGAATGTAGAGACTTTCAAGAACCAAGAATATTGGCAACACAATTGTCAATTTCAGGCGAGCGTAGCTTCTTCGATATAGCTTCAATTTTGGCAAACCACCCATGCTCATAAATCTCTTCAAGTGTTCTTTCCAATGCAAGAAGAATCAGCTCCAAACTCATTTTAATTCGTCCATTATCATCAGGTGAATGGAGGTTGATCTTATCCAGCGTTATTGCTACATTCAGAACAGACTGTCAACTTCAAAACATCATAACTTCTGCAATTGATCTTATTTTTATGTGTTCTTGGTGTTTTTGGAAAGTTATTTGAGTGTAGTTTCAAATGGCGCTGGTTTCATCTCAATCCGATTTGTCGTTTGTAAGATATGCTCAAAATACCGAAGCTAGGTCTGGATTGTGACGTTGATTTTTGTGGCAACTTGTAAAATTCATAGATAATCCATCTGAACTCCTTTGGGCATGAATGTTTGTCACATATACGTGTTAGAAGTTTAGTTTGGAATGCCACTGGTTTCATTTCAATCTGATTCCTGGTTTGAGAGATATTGTCGAATTACTGAAGGTCGCCAGAAACAGAGCTGAACAGAGGAAGCTGATGGAACTACCTTGCTCGAGCAAGGATTTTCTCTTGCTCGAGCAAGGTCGGATTTTGGGCGAAAAATGGCCTGAAAGTGTGCCTTGCTCGAGCATGCTTCTCACCTTGTGCGAGCATGCTTCCCAGCCTCTGTGAGCATGCTTTCCAGCCTCTGCAAGCATGCTTTCTAGAAAAAAAAGCTGAAATTGTATTAAAGCCCCAAAACAAATTGATATTCTTCTGGAAGCTTGAACTTGCTCATTTTAACTCCGAATTGACCCATTCCAAATTCTATTTGATCACATAAACTTGAATATTGATATTTTCATGATAATGAACAGATCCTTCTTTCTTCAAACTCCATTTTTGATCATTCTTCATTGTATTAAACTTTGTATCTACATTAACTATAAGAATTAGTCAAAGTATAATATAAAAGTAGTATACAAACTTTTTACTCTAGATAATTACATCAATATAAGACATCATCAAAACTAATCATAACTAACACTTCTGACCAAACCATTAGATTCCAGGTATATAAAGCATAAATTGGAATGTGTAGGTTACTGTAGTAACTGAAGTTAAATTTTTGTCTTCTTATTATTTGCGTCTATTGATGAGTGTTGAAAATGAAATTTGTAGTATCATTTAAATTTCTTGTGAACTAAATGGTACTTAAGATTGTTGTAGATTTCGTTGAAACTATTTTTCGGTCACTTTGAGAATAGTACATTAGTTTTTCCTCACTTTAAGTCCTCATCTTATGTTAGAAGTTTGGCATAGTATTTACTATGGCTAAGAAAGGATTTGCTAATATAATCAATAATTCTTATGTTTGCGGGGAAACTGGTAAAAACCTTAGAGACCTAAGGAAAATTGAGTTTTTAATATAGTCTTAGAGCTTGACTGGGAAAAGGTTCAGATGAAATAGATAGGCAGATGCTCGAAATCTAAGTGTCCACGAGGCAGTGTCCCTAGGCCTTAAGACCAGTGGTACTCAGCACCGTGTGAAATGCTGGTTGTTATAGTAACCTTAGACTCGTATGTCTACAAGTATGTCTTAAGACTAGCATAACATTCTTTGTACCAGGTAGTAGTTGAAGTGCCTAAAGCCTGAGGATAATCTCCTAGGTATTAAGGCTAAAATCCCTAGTGTTGTGGTAATGGATTGAGCCAGAAGGCCAATATGTGTTAAGCCGAGAGGCTGGATGGGTCAGGCAGTAAGGCCTGTGTAACCAAGCACGGTGGGAAGGGACGAGTAGGTCCTATGGTTGAATACTATACCTGGGTACAGAATGAATAAGGTTATTATTTGAGAGTACATGCTAGTAAGCAGGCATGGTAAGGGAATAAACTAGATGTCTAGAGTTTCCCAACTTTATATGAATAAATTCAAGGACGGAAATATCGGTCACCTTTATGTTGAACAGAGTTATCTGAGCAATAGTTGCTTGAACCGGATCTGATTGATCAGACATCCGAACAAATCGCTGTGATCAAGAGATGACTCCCAACGGCACCAAACAGACAGAGGAATTACGCTAACAAAAGGTGAAGACCTCTAGAATTTGAAGATGATGATCATGTGTGTCTAAAGATAGCTACAGTGACCGATGTCAGTAGAATGCTTCGGAGCTGAAAATTTATTTCGCATTACATAGGACCATTCGAAAATTTTAGCTAAACGTGAGCCAGTCGCTTACTAAATAGCCTCACCCCTAAACCTGACTAATCTCCATAACGTTTTTCATGTTTCTCAGTTATACCAACCAAACAGCGATCATATCGTTGAGTATGAGGTACCTTATGTTGCCACAATATGTAGGCACCACGGAGACATTTTTGATATGAGGATGTCGAAGTACGACATGGCAATAGCTTCATAATTAAGCCAGAACGAGTTCTCGATCACCGAGAGAAACAATAAAAGTGTTTCGACAGAGTGAATATCTAGAGTATATGGTCTAATTAGTATAGAGTAAGTTTCTAGAATTTATGATTCAAAGTCTAGTTAGTATAGAGCAAATTTCAAGGGCGAAATTTTATTTATCGGGGGGGGGGGGGGGGGGGAGGGGATATAATACCCTAAAAATCCTATTTAGCATAGCTATTATATTTTGATAGAAAATACCTATTTAAAATAGGTAAAAATGTAGTCTCAAATTTTGAGATATGTTTATTCTATTTTCTAGAAAACTTTTCCTTAGGGTTAGGGTAACCAATGATTTAATAAATTTTGTTAGGCATCATAAAATATCATAAAATACAATAAATATCATATTAAGCTATGGTTCATGTAAAATCAAGAAGAGTAAGAAAGTGTTATGAAAATACCTAAAAAAATTTAGAAAAAAAAACAATGACAGTTAATGACCAACTAAGTCTTCACTAAATTAAATAAATTGTAATTAATCAAAGGATCTTAAATACCAATTTTTATAATTTATTAAGAGACTACATTTTCTAATACCCTATAATTAACACCTAGTTCATATTTAATTCATAAAAAAGCCATAAAGAATTATCAAAATGCTTAGAACAATTAAGGGGCAATTACCAATAATTAATGAGCAATTAAAATTACACTAATAAAATACCTAGGTAATCCTTTACAATTAAAATTAATAGTCACCAATTAAAGGTGTATTAGGATAATTAAAAGTTAACGACCAATAAGGGGTTAGGATTAGTATAGGATGAATTATCAACAATCATAAATTACTCTAAGAACCAATAATACAATAATCAAGGGACAATTAAGCTTTTGATTAAGATGGTAATTAAACTTTAATCAAGCTTTGAAAAGTCAACAATTGCAACTATGATCTAAGGGCCAAGATTAAACCTCAGAAAGCTACATCTAATGGCTCTAATTAATTCTAATAAAGCTTAATCCTTGTGCATAAGGGAACAACCAATGATATATCCTCCACATGAAATTTGTAAGAGCAACAAAAACACAAAAATAGAGAGCATAGGAGGGGGGGGACGGTTTTTGCAACTTGAAGAGGAAGAAATGAGTTGTTTAATAAACCAAATACACACATGCAAATATGAGTCATAAGCAAACATTAATGACAAGAGGACTTTGGAGGCAAATGGAAGAGGATAGTGTACTAAAGCAATTAGGGCTCTTAAATAATATGGAAGAGGATAAGATGGCGGAAATAAGAGAGAGAAAGTGAATGTGTGTGTGTGGCACGTATGTATGTGTGTGTGTTGAGTGTATGTGATGATGAGAAATAAAAGAGAGGAAGAGTGTGTGTGTATGTGACGCACATGGGTGTATGTGATGATAAGGAATAAAACAAGAGGAAGAGTATGTGTGTGTGTGTGTGTGTGTATGTGGTGTGTGTTGTGTGTGGGTGTATGAGAAGGAGAGAGAGTGTTGTGAGTGCTATTGTTGTGAGCCTAGTGGGAAAAGTCAAAGCAACAACCAATGGGAATTTAGTATAATCTTATGTAAATTAAATTAAGTTAATCAATAGAAAAAATTCAAGACATTAGCAAAGGGGAATCTATATAAAATAAATTGTATCTTGAGATCCATTAATCATAAATCAAATATAAGAAGTGATTATTAACAAGCATAATTCAAGCTTGAGAATGGTTATAACCAAAGTCATTTCTTCAACTCTTGAAGATTGTTTCCAATTGAGGAAATGGGTGTTGGAGGTATCCAAATGAAGGCATGAATTCCAAGGTTCCAAAACCAATGAAAAGATTTGAATAAAACTTCATTAAGATCCCCAAATAAATTTTTATCTCGTGGAATGCAAAACAAAGAATAGAAGGAGGAAATCGTTGGCTTGAGGAGGAGGTAAGAATTGTTTAGGTCATCAATGACATCATCAACTTGTCAAAGAAGTAGGAGGAAACTTGTTGAAGAAGGGGGAGAGACAGGGTGGATGGAGGAGATTTAAACTTCTTTACTAAGTTTAGATCCAATGGCGAAAATGCAAGAGGATTAGGTTTGAAAGAATTACCAAAGTGCTATATCTGTAATACCCCAAAAATCATTATTCCTCATAAATACAATATTTTGATAAATGGCACCTATTTAAAATAGGTGACTATGTGGTCTCAAATTTTGAGATGTATTTATGCTATTTTCTAGGAAATCTTTCTTTAGGATTAAGGCAACCAATGATTGAATTTTCTTAGGAATCATAAAACATCATAAAAATACAAATAATTACCAAATTAAATTATGGTTCTTCTATGATCAAAAAGAGCAAGAAAGTGTTATGGAAATACTAAAACAAATAGGGGAAATTAATAAGAATTAATAAACAACTAGGTTTTCACTAAACTAAATAATTGTGTAAATTTTCATAATTAGTCAAGGGATTAATTAAGCACCATTTTTTCATAATTTATTAAGAGACTAAATTTTCTAATACCTTATAATCATCAAACTAATACCTAAGTTCATATTTAGTTTATAAAAAGTCATAAAGAATTATCAAAATACTAAGACCAACTAAGAGGCAATTATCAACAAATAATGGGCAATTAAAATTGCAACAATTAAAATAGAGGCACTAAATTTAATAAAAAATTTAAAATAAGCATAATTAAGGGTTTACAACCCTAATTAAGAACCAATGGCAAATAAGGATTAAGATTAGCATAAGTAGAGTCTCTAAGGGCCATAATTAAGTTAGAGACCAATGATAATTTGACAACTTCACTAAACCACATTATTAGGGATACTAATTAGGATTAAAAAAGGAGGGCTAAGATTAAATTTAATAAAGCTAAATCCAAAGGCCTTAATTAAGCCTCATAAAGCCAAATCCTTGTGAAATTGAATTGGCCAATGATAAATCAAGAAAATGCTCTTAATCCTCCTAAAATTAATTGGACCAATAAGAGATTAATACAAAATAAAGGTTTGGATTAAATCTAGTAAAGTTAAATCCTAAGGCTTAAATTAACTCACATAAAACACAATCCATGTGAACCAAAATTAACCAATGAGAGATTTTCTTCTAAATATTATAAGATAAATAAAACACAAAATTAAAATAAATAAAGGGGGAGGGGGCGGTTTTGAAGAAGCAAAAGGAAGAAGGAAAATTGTTAAATTAATAAAAAACACACATGCAAGAATGAGTCACAACCCTATGCATAAATGAGTCACAACCCTATGCAAGGATGAGTCAATACTCTAACATTAGGGCTTGAAGACTTTGGGGCAATTGGAAGAGGATAGGATGTACAATTGTTGTGAATACAATTGTTGTGCATACAATTGTTGTGCATGTGTGTGTGTGTGTCTAGTATGAAGGAGGAGAGAAAAGTCAAGGTAATAGCCAATAGGAGAATTTAAGCATAAAACAATTAAATTAATCTATAGAATTAACTCCAGATATAAACAAATGAGAATCTATACAAAATAAATTATATCTTGAAAACCGTTAATCATAGATCAAATATCAGTGGTGATTATGAACAAGCATAATTCAAACTTGAGAATGAACATAACCAAAGCCATTTCCTCAACTTTTGAAGATTGCTTCTAATTGAGAAAATGGGTGATTATGGTCTCTAAATAAAGCTAAGAACTTCAAGATTACAAAACCAATGAGAAAACTTGAATAAAACATCATGAAGACCCTCAAAAATATTTTTATCTAGTGACATGCTAAGCAAAGAATAGAAGAGGAAGGAAATTGTGACTTAAGAAAGAAGCCAAGAATTGTTTAAATCATCAATGACATCATCAACTTGTCAAAGAAGTAGGATGAGTCGTAAAGCAATGAAAGAAGCTAGAAGGGGGAGAGATGGTCGGTTTTGATGAGGTGTGGGGCTAGGATTTGTGCTTCCAATTAACCTAAATCCAAGGGTTAAGAATGGATTAAAGTTGTTAGATAGTTAACTCTCAAATTTACTATAAATAGGGGTCCTTAGTCTTCATAATCCTCACACCAAACCAAGCTTGAACAAGTTGATATAGAGAGTAGAGAGTGAGAGGAAGGAGCTTCTTGAAGGAGTAGCAAGGTTCTTGGTAAGTTCTCTAGCTCTAGCTTTAAGTTCTTTAAGTTTTAGTTCTTAAATTCTTAGTTAGAGGTAGTTTTAATCTTAAATATGCTAGGGTAGTTTTAATATCATGTTTTTATAGTCAAAATTGGTTTTAATTCGAAAAATTGATGAAGAGGGTGTTTTAGCATAATTTTTGAAAAAGAAACATCAAAGTAATGAAGTTCTGACGAAATCTCATCGGTTAAGCACTTGTTGAACCAGTAACGGAAATGCCCATATTTTATGCTAAAAATGATTTTGAAAAATTTTGGGAAAATTCATGGTTAAATTGACATATAGGGCTGTTCAAATATGCCAAGAACATGTTAAAATGAGCTCTGTACAGTGAGATAAAAATTCTCAAAGTTGGGTTACGAATTTCTGGAAAAATTCTGGGCAGAGGCTTTAAACATTAAAACTGGGAATGAATCAGGTGATCTGGGCAAAATTGATTATTTTTACTAAAAACTAGGCATCCTAAGGTTTCCAAATAATTTTACGGATCCTCGTTTCAATTTTTCTAGAATTAGTTATGATTTTCCGAAGTTAGGTAAAAATCTATCCAAAATTCTGGACCAGCGTTTTTGAAGAATTAAGAGTGATAAGTTGAGAGATAATCCTACCAAGGGTAAAAATGTCATTAGTGACTAGGATACCTTCTAGAATATTATTTGTGAATTAATAAATGCGATATTACCGTTATAGGATACTCGCTCTTTTAAATTATTTCGATGCTCTACTCTGATTAAACTATTCTAAACTCTGATCAAATCATTTCAAAAACGCTTTAGAAAATTGGGATGTTACAATACCATTTTCCTATAAATAGAGGGCTTAGGCCTCTTCATTCTTCACACCCAACTCAACCAACATAGGTGAGTTTTAGAGAGCAAGAGTAGAGAGAAAGAGAGTGGGAAGCATGAAGAAGGAGGAGGATCTTCAAGAGGTAAGGTTCTCTAGTTCTTAAGTTCTAGTCTTTAGTTTTTAATAGTTCTTGAGTTTTAGTTTTTAAAATTCATAGTTAGTTTTTGCTTTGATCTTAAATCTTCAAGAGTAGTTTCATTATGATGTTTTTATGGTTAAAAATGGTCCTATTTCGAAAAACTGACGAGGAGGATGTTATAGCAAAATTTTTGGAAGATTAGGATCAAAGTAGCGAAGTTCTGGCGAAATTTCATTGGTTAGGAAGTTCTGAAATCAATGTTAAAAATGCCAATATTTTATGTTCAAAATGATGTTGAAAAATTATGGGAAACTTTATGGTGAAAGTAGGCATATAGGGCTTTTCAAATATGCCAAGAACATGTTAAAATGAGTTTTGTACAGTGAGATAGAAATTCTCAAAGTTTGGGCAACGAATTTCTGGAAAATTCTTGGCAGAGGCTCAAAACTTAAAAATTGGGAATGATTCGTGAAATCTGGGCAAGATTGAGTTTTTTTTTTTTTGAAAATATACATCTTAAGGATTTCAAAGAATTTTATGGATCCTCGTTTCGATTTTTCTAGAATTAGTTATGATTTTTTCAAAGTTAGGCAAAAAATCTGTCCAGAAATACAGCACCAGCGTTTTTTCCAAAACTAGGGGAAATATGTTGAAAAATAATTCCACCAAGAGAAAATGGTCATCTATGACTAAATATATCTACTAGGATATTATTTGTGAATTAATAAATGTGAAATTACTATTATAGGAGATACGAGATCATACCCTGACCAACATACGTACCGCAATCATCGGCGAAGATACGGAAGCGTACTGTAATACTAACTCTGATGCTTATTGTACTTTTATATTTGATAGATGTATTCATAGATTAAGACTCTTAAAGTTTTCCATATACCTTCAACTATATACGGGTTATGGTCTTGATAATACCGTAGAGTTTTCCTAGCGCTGAGGACACGAATGTACATCGTGGCACTGGTGAATAGTGCATACTAGTGATAACGAACATATGCAGTGGCTGTGTGCCGTTATCCAGACAAATCTGTTATGAGTTTTTATGTTGATTATTGCTGTAATGTCATGAATATCTGTCATACATAACTGTTACATAAGCATAAGGTTAACCATTACCTGAGGTTCAATGGTAATTGAATCTCAGCCCTTACTATAACTTCAGGGTCTGGAGGACCGAGGACTGAAGATAGGAGACAAGGGTAAACAGTGCGCGTGAGGACCAAATAAAGTTTATTTTGAAGGTGTACTTATATTGCTACATAGCTAGGATTTTTAATACTCAGATAAATGTATTGATATTATCAAGATACGCCACAGACAATATTGTACCACAGATTTATCAATTATTCAGTATTTAAAATTGCTCCAATGCTCTACTCTAATCAAATTATTTTGGAAATGCTTTAAAAATTGGGATGTTACATGAATGATCATCTCAGACAACTTGAAGTGAATATTTTTGCTGACTTAAGTTTTAGTTCAAAACTTCAAATACAGTTCTATCACTCATGTGTCTTGAAACACATAACTCGAGTAACTTAAATCATTGAGTGCTTTTTGTTTTCAAAGGTTCATTATCATCAAAACAAATCCGAGAACTAACACTATCCTTATTTCCAACTCTAGTTGTTGTATGTTATGTGCTAATTAGATTATAGGGAAAGTTCAATTAGATTATAGGGAAAGTTCAAAAAAAAAAAATTACTTCATGAATTCTCAAAACCAAAAAAGGTCACTTAAACATGAAAAGGGACAAAAAAGAGAGGGTAGGAATCTGAAATTTTATAATCTATCAAAGATAGACAGACTTATGGAATAATTTGGACATTATAAAAAGGGTTAATATCATCTTTAGTCCTGGTAGTTTAACTTCGTTTTGGTTTTGGTCCCTAAAGTTTAAAATACATGGTTTTGGTCCTTCAAGTTTACTCATTTCACACAGTTAGTCCTTATAGTTTGAAAATGATGATATCGGTGTTAAGTTTGATTATGTGGCATAAACACCATTAAAATTACTAAGGTGGGTGGTTGACTGGGCACGATGACAATAACCATAGACATACTATCAAAAAAGGCATAAAACATAAAACACAACCAAAGTTATGAGAGGACCTAAAGCATTTCGTTCTTTGAAATTTTTGCTTACTTTTTGCGCTAAGGAAGGAGCAAGAGCACTAGCATCTTACTTTGCCCTAGCTCTAAAATCATATCTGCGGCAGGCGCGCGCGTGATTCATATTGTTCAACGCCCTCCTTCTACTTTGATTTTTATTTTTATTTTTTGAATTTGCTCTCTTTTCCTTCGGTTTACCTGTGTTTTTCCTCCTCAAAACAAAGATGGACATAGCATTTAAATCTTGGGCCCCAGCCAATGTTCAAGTTGCTTGGATCGTTTCATTTTCATTTTTTGATCATCCCCGACACACCCTAAACAAAAATAAAAACAAGCTAAAGCGAATTTCGAAGGTTAATGTGACAGAATGAAAACTCCTAGTGGGAATGATAAAGTCTGTGATTGTCATTGCTGGAAGTCCTGCTGTTGAGATTCTGACCAAATTAAGGTATAAAATCTGACGATTTTCACTCCACTTGTATCCCAATGTATCATATCCGTTGGGACGGTTGGCTGCTTCCTGGGTCCAACTTGTAATAACAGGGTGCTTATACGTTATGGCTTCACCACATAATCTTCCATTACATAGTAAATGATTTCTGAAGCACCCGAGATTTTAAAAAAGGAAGAGTTAGAATACACAGGAAGATTTTGATCATGTTCTGTGTAGTATGAGAAAAATAGACCATCCATCTATCCCAATGTAATGATATTTTGGACAACTGACCAATCATCTCAAATGCTTGAAATAGCACTGGAACCACCCTTGACAGAGGCAAAAAATGTTTAAAAGATAATCGGAGACGACTTTGTATATGATGAAGAAAGCCAGAAAGATGACAACTGTGGTCTCAATATTACTCGTCTTATTGAGTGCTGAACTTAGATCTTTGAGTCCTGAAGTTGATGTGCATTCTGGGGTAATTCTTTCATTCTATGTTTTTTTGGTCATATGTCCATGTTGCTACCTAATCAACAAAATTACGCGGTCAATATCATGCCCAATCAGCCATCGACCTCAGCAAATTTAACTGTCTTTATATCACATCATCAAAATTAACAGTGTCCTTTTCAAACTATAGAGACTATGTGAAACGAAGTAAACTTAAGGACGAAAACTAAGTATTTGAAATTTGAGAGACTAAAATTAAAAAGAAGTTAAACTATAAGAATCAAAGATGGTATTAAACTTTATTAAAAAAAAAAAAAAGGGATTACCGAGTTTGCTGTGTGAAAATATTTTAAAACTACATTTCTTAACTCGTTCTTTTTTATACAAATATATCAGCGAGTTATGGACTAGTTTTTCCCTTATATGTGTGATACCCTAAAACTCATAATCATTATAAATGTTATATTTTGGTAAATAACGCCTATTAAAAATAGGTGAATATGTGGTCTCAAAATTGAGTAACATATTTATGTTAATTTAGGAAATTTTCTCTGAGAATTAAGGTAATCAAAAACCAAATTCTCTAATTTTATTTTGAGATCATAAAATACCACAAAATTACCATATCAAAGCCTAGTCTTATATAATCATAAGAGCAATAAAATGCTATGGAGATACCAAAATTAATTAAGAGAGATTAATTAAAGTCGAAAGGCCAATTTTAAGAGTATGATTAAGGGACATAAATATGATAAAATTATCATATTAAAACATGGTTCTTATGTAACCAAAATAATCAAGGAGTGTTATGAAACCACTTGAATTAATTAAAAGGAAAATCATCAGTAATTGGTGAATATGTGATCTCAGTATTTCATGGTTTATTTATTAACATTTAGGAGATCATAATATGTCCTAAAATTCATATCTTAACCTTTAGATCTTATAAAATCATTTATAAGTTATAGAAGGTTATAAAAGTGATCAAAATAATTAGAGAACAAAAAAATAAGTTGAAAGACAATTAAATTTATATTAATGGAATTAATTGCATAATTATTCATAATTGATCTTAAAATACCTGTATGACTTGTGAATACTCAAAATCAATTAGATAAAACCATCTATAATTAAATTAGTGGTTATAAATGTCATAAAATGCCATAAAAATCCCTAAATTAATTAGAGAAAATTTCTAATGACTAACAAACAATTAGTGGATGGTTGAGCTACAATAAATTAAGGCAATAATATTAAAGTTCTTAATTAGCTAGATAGCATATATAAAACCATCAATTAGGGTGTTTTACCTTAATTAATAATTAAAAGGCCAATCACGTAGCTTCAAAAGGTTACCTAAATAAATAAATAAATCACAAAACAAACCAAAAAGAAAAGATGAAGGGGGGAGGCGTATGAATTGGAGCCTTGGAGAGGAAGTATTTTTTTCAACACATGTTGAAACTTGTGGGAGAAGTGGAAGCTTCCAATTCTTGGTGAGCAAGTCTCAATGCTTCATGAACAAGCTTCAAAACTTGGTGCGCAAGGAAAACAAAAGTGAAGAGGAAGAGAGAGGGAGGTGAACGGATGAGAGGGTGGAGAGTGAGGATTTGAGTTTTGATTTTTTCTCTAATCTAATGGCCAAAAATTGAGATGAGGTAGGTTAAGAAAATTCACAAAAATGCCATGGTAAATTCCTATAAATAGGCACCTTGCCTCTTCACAAAACTCACACCAAAGCAAGCAATAGAAATCTGAAAGTAGAGAGAAGTGAGGTTGAGTGGGAGTAGCTTGAAGGAGTTCAAGCAATAGGTAATTAGGTTCTTGAGTTTTGAGTATTTAAATTCATAGATAGAAGTAGTTTAATCTTAAAAATTCTAGAGTAGTTTTATTTTCATGTTTTTATGGTTAAAAATGGTTTTACTTTGAAAAATTGATGAAGAAAGTGGTTTAGAAAAGTTCTTGGTGGAAGAACACCGAAATAACGAAGTTCTGGCGAAATTCGTCGGTTAGGCGATTTCTGAGTTAGTAACAGAAAAGCTTATAGTTCATGTTGAAAATGTTGTTGAAAAATTCTGAGAAAATTCATGGTTAAAGTAGACATATAGGGCTTTTCAAATATTTAAATAACATGTTGAAATGAGCTCTGTACAGTTAGAAAGAAATTCTCAAAGTTTATGTTGCGAAAATGCTGGAAATTCTGGGCAGAGGATGAACACGTGAAATCTGGGAATTATTTTTGAATTCTGGGAAAATTATGATATTTTTTCTGAAAAATATACATCCTAAGGAGTCCGGAACATTTTACGGATCTTTGTTTCGATTTTTCTAGAATTAGTTATGATTTTTCAAAGTTAGGCGAAAATCAGCCCTAAATGCTGATAATCAGCGTTTTTATCCGAAAATTCAAAGGAAATAATGAAAAAATAAATACACCAGGGGTAGAATAGCCAATTGTAGATAAGATATCTTTTAGTATATTATTTGTGAGTTAATAAATGCGGCATTACCCTTATAGGAAGTCTGCAATCGTTTTCTGATCGACGTCATACCGAAACTACCAATTCAGATACGTTCGCGTATTGTAACACTAACTCTGATGCTTATAATATGCTTATATGTGATAGATAGTCTGAGACTCTGATTTTAAACTGATCACACACATACAGCTTGATACGGGTTATAGTATTGATAACGCCGTTATGTTTTCCTAAGCGCTGAGGACACAGATCTACACCGTGGCACTGGTGAATAGTGCAGACTATAATAACATGCATATTGTAGTGGCTGTGTTATGTTATTATCTTGAATATGAGATACATCTGCTGTGTGCTGTTAAAATACATCTGCTGTGTGCTTATGTATTGTTGTAATCATACATCTGCTGTGTGCTTATGTATGGATTATGGTTGTAACACCGTGTATATCTGTCATATATACTATCATATATAAGCATGAGGTTAACCATTACCTGAGGTTCAATGGTCATTGAACCTCAGCTCCTATTATAGCTTCAGGGTTTGGAAGACTGAGGGCCAAGGACGAGGGTAAGGAGCCAGCGTGGGGACGCAGACGGAGAGAATTTTATTTGACTTTATACCTTCGAACTATATTCAGACTATTATACTGCTGTGTAAGCAGCCAGATACCACAACAGTGAATGTTTTATCAGATACTCGCCTTTTTGAAATTATTCCGATGCTCTACTCTGATGGAAAAGAAAAAAAAAATTATTCCGCTTTTGAACATTGAGGTGTTACAATATGAATGACTTTCAAGGCATTAAAATGAGCCAAAAATTATGTCATATGATTTTTATTGAATTAAGTATGAATTCTTATTATTGAACGATTTTTATTTTATTTTGTTATTTTTTAGAAGAGGTCAACTTAGTTCTCAAGAGCAAAGCCGAAAGTTTATTAAGTTTTAAGGCTGTCGGGGTTTTGAATCAACTGAAAAGGTGTTCTTTTATCAAATTGAATATAAGAGTATTATAATTAATTGTTTTTCTTTTGTTATTACTATAAACATTATGAGTTGGGAGACATTAAGTTGAACAGGATTTTTTAATCAACAATAATACTGGCATATCCTTTTGATCAGTTTGATCTAAAGTTGTCTCGACTTTTTGCTTTCTTTTATAGCTTTTAGTTCTTTATCTACCTATTTATGGTTAGGGTCATAACTAGCATCTATAAGAAGATTGTTTTTTTAAAAGCTAAATTATACAGAGAACTTTCATAAATTTTAGACTAAATTTTAAAATAACTTTCTTAATCCTTAAAACTTATTGAAAACGGCCGCCATGAGTTCGCACATATAACCCTTAACCTATCTATTATATACCATAAAAAATGTAACATCCCAAATTTTGGAGTTGAGAAATTAGAAGTATTATTTGGGAATTTTGTTATAGAAATGTGGCCAGAATAATTATTGGAAAATAAGTTATATTTTTCCTTGAATTTTTGGGGAAAATGATTATTGAAGATAATGGCCTAGAATGATTTTTGGAATTTATTTGATAACCAAGTGTTGGGGGCAAATTTTGCCACTACAAATTCGGAAGTGAAGTTGGACCGATACAAAGCCCAATGACATACTTTTATTTTTGGTACCCACAGCCCATTTCATCTTCTTTTTACTTCTCATTATTTGGACTATTCTTCATTTCCTACGGCCCCACAAAATCACCAACGCACATACACTCCATTGGTTAATTCAATTGGGCCAACACGTACACATTCATTCGGCTGCAATCCAATAAGCAGAACATACACACTTAAAATTTCAATTCAATTCCCCTCACATGCGCAAATATACTCCAGTTGTTAATAGCTCACTCTTTCGGTAACTATTTTACCGCCACCTCACTTCTCTCCTGCTTATTCCTCCGACAACACATCACAGCATATCCTCTGCTCTTCTTTATTTTCAGCGTGACAACAGTGACCATACTCCACTGTCTTCTGCGTTTTCAGCTACACCCATGCTGCACTTCCCATTTTCGATTCTGCATAAACTCCACTATTGTGTTTCGTTCATGACAGAATCCACACTCCAATACTGTCTCAGAACTCGGGAAAATGTGCGCATGTGCTCTCCCATTATACTCACTCGGACTGAACCATTATACTCTCTTGATTGTCACTCTTCCACCACGGCCCTTCACAGAAGTCAGAGAGTGAGAGAGACGAGAGAGAGAAAAACGAACCGAGACCAGAGTCGGAGGAGCTGAGAAAACGCAATGAAGCATGAGTGAGATACCGAGCATGAAGCTGAGTCAGAGAACACAGAACGATTGGGAATCCAGACAAAGTGTGAGGCAAAGGTGAGATCGAGGAAGAGGAAGTTGCAGAAAGAAGTGAGACGAGGATGTGAGTTGAGAGCAGAGAGAAACACGATGAAGTGAAGTATGAGAAAGAGCGAGTTTCGTGAACTGAGACTGAGAAGGAGCATTGAAGAAAGAAAAAGAGAGAGAGTCGTTGAGAGAGGAAGTGGGTTCAGCTGTTACTTTCTCACTCTGCAACACAAACCGTGAAGCAGAGGGCAACGGTTCCAGCTGGGTACTCATCATGCAAGCTTGTAAGATGCAAATAGAAGGAGTGTTATAGACATGAGCTTGGAAGAGAGATGGAACCTAGAACACCAAGAGCACTCGGTGGAAGGAACCGAAGGTAGAAACCAAAGGAGGAGGAGCTGGAACTTGCAGAAACAAGCTAAGGTAAGTCAATAAGCTTCATACTCCTTAGTTTTTGCAAGTCCTACACGATGGGTTCTACATTTGAAGCTCTCAATTTATGACTAGTCTCTGCGTATGGGTACTCTATTTTAAGGAACTGAAAACAGAGAGCATTGAGGTCTAACATGCATGCATGGGGTTCTGAAGAGGTTGAAGATGGAAGCCTACGTTGCATGCACGATGAAACTCTGTTTTTGAAGTGCAGAAACAGAACCAACAGCGTCAGCTACAGTGAATTCGTAGATGAACAGTGCGCAGTTACTGTAGCATCATCTGGAAAAGTAAACGTGCTGCTGGAACATCAAACTTTGAGAAAGGTGAAACCAGGGTAAACGAACTCCTTTGACCCTGAAACTTTGTATAGATTTAGTACACATCATAACCTTTAGCATGAGCCAAAGAACACCCAAATCCGATGTGTACAATGAATGTTATAAATTTCCAAATTTTGAAGACGAAAACTGGAAAATGTCATTTTCCAGTAATGAACAGTCTTCTTCGTGTTCAATTTTGAAATAGTAAAATGGTATCAGAGCATTCATTCGGCTTGAATGCTCTGATGAAGTGAATAGTATTTGAGATTTTGGTAATAAAATTACCTACTCTGATGAAGTGAATAGTATTTGAGATTTTGGTAATAAAATTACCTACTCTGATGAAGTGAATAGTATTTGAGATTTTGGTAATAAAATTACCTACTCTGTTGAAGTGAATAGTATCTGTATCGATACTTGGATAATTCTGATTGATAAGTCAGAATTAGAATGGAAATCTTGGTTAAAGAATTATCTGCTCTTAATTTGGAAGTGCAATCAGAACTTAGGTTCTGACTACTGATAGTTGATTGCATAATCATAAGAAACGGAGCATTAGTGACGTATACCTAATCGAAAAGGGTATGAGCTCTAGAGAATTTGATGCCTAGCTAACCTTTGGACTGGATCCTAATGGAAGTCCATGACTAAATGTGCTTAGGCGAGAGAAATCCCATAATGGATAACCCCTAGGAAGTGTCATAGAAATTTGAAACCTCTTGATTTATGGTTTGAGTGCCTTGAGGTATGAAATATGGTGATCCTTTCGAATGCCATGAGAATATTAGAATGAATACAGTAAGGTTGATGAACCTAGAAGTTGAGTAGGCATCCAGAGGGTTGCTACCAGTTGAATTGATTCTTTAGGCAATTGAATTGGTTTGAATGAATTGAGGTATTTGGATATTGAATAGAATGATTTGAATGAATTGAGGTACTAGGATAGGGTACCGATTGAATTGAATGAATTAAGGCACTAGAATGTTGTGCCGATGTTTATGAGGGCTACCTATGAAGGATGCTCACCGAAGAGGTTGACCATTTAGAGTAGCGCAGTGGAAGCGTGGTGAGCAAGATTGGCAGATAATGGATTGAATGTCCTATGAATGGCTTAGATAGCCAATGATAGAGTCGGAAATGTGATTAGAAGAAGTAATGACCTTCTATAGCAGTTGTCTAGTTCCTGAGTTTGAAATTTTGAATTTTGAATTTTGAACTTGCCAATGCACCGGCAGAATTGTGAAATTTCTGAAATGATTTTTCTACATGAAATATTTTGAACAGAATTTGAGACCTGTTTTGTGGT
Organism: Acacia crassicarpa; assembly: GCA_034222035.1. Classification (NCBI taxonomy): domain Eukaryota; kingdom Viridiplantae; phylum Streptophyta; class Magnoliopsida; order Fabales; family Fabaceae; genus Acacia; species Acacia crassicarpa. The sequence goes on from JAWXYG010000005.1 coordinate 13,425,324, forward strand.
CACTTTTGAACATATTGTTTCACAGAACGGCTCCTTGTGGAACCCAGAATTGAAATTGAATTTTTGAATTCTAGGAACTGAAGTTTTGAATAAAATGTTTCTAGTAGAATTTGAGACCAGGTTAATGGTCACTTTTGAAATGATGTTGTCTCAAAGAATGGGTTGGAACCCTGAACTTGAAACTGAATTTTGAATTATGTGGTTGTGAAAGCAGTACAGAACTGGAAAGGTCAGAAACTGTTGTAAAAGTACTCAGTTTACTGGATCTTGCCAGACATGTTTAGAATGTTTTTGAACGCTTGCCATTGAAAAAGCTCACTGAATTGAGAATTGAATGAAAGAATTGTGCACAACGGAATTGAATATCTTGAATTGAGAATTGAAAGAAAGAATTGTGCACACGAGAATTGTACATTTCATTCTGAGAATGAAAGAAAATTCAACTCCGGTTAAAGCCGAGAAGTAATGCCCTAGAATGTGGGGTAACCCTGTATGCCATCACGGTTAAGCCGGGGGTGGTAATACGATGAGGGAATTTGAATGCTGTAATCTTGTCGCCGGTTAATCCGGGAGGTAGTGCCCTAGAATTTGGGGTAACCCTGAATGCTACGGCGGTCTAGGCCGGGTGTGGTACATTGGCAAGAGAATATTACAGTTTGAAATGAAGCGACCATCATGGTCTGCAGCAGAATGAATGTATTCTCTTGAATTTGAGCTGGCAGCGATTTTGTTGTCCTTGAAAATGTGAAAGCACTACTTTTTATAAGTGCGATTTTGAAAATGTACTGCTACCACAGAATTTTGAATATGAGACAACATAGAAGCAATATTGAAAGTAATGATGTGATTATCATTACTGATATTTTGAATTGAAAATCGTTGACGTAATTGTCTTCGTTGATGTTTTGAATTGAGAAGCGGTGCATTAGGTGATTATGTTGTTACAGGAACAGAAACTGATAGAATGGTCTAGAGAATGAACTGGTTAAGCCAGATAGTACTTGATAGCCACTGAGCTAGTCAAGAGGAAGTAGTTTAAGAACTTGAATTGAAGAAGCCTAGCACTGTGTTGTTATCTAGCTTGGTAACATTACACCAACGTGTCTAAAGTATACATGAGATTGGAAGAATAATCAGACTGTACCGTGTTGTAGTTGTGATGCCTATGGCTTGAAGGTAACTCCTTGGGCAATAAGGCAAGAGTGTCCAGCGCTGTGGTAATTGAATAAGCCGAAAGGCTAGAATGAAATAAGCTAAAAAGTTGAATGAAAATGAGGCAGTGAAGCCTGAGTAACCAAGCGCTGTGAGAATGAACTAATGAGTCCTATGAATGAATGCTACACACCAGGTAGGGATGGAAACTCTTCCACATTGACCAACAAGTGCGTTGTTACCTTGGTGGTCTGTGCATGAAAGGATTAGGATATGCCACTGTACCGAAGGGTTGAAGTGGCAGCGATTAAGTTGAAAACATGATAGCACTATTACTGTTTGTATAGTGCAGGTTGTGAAACGTACCGCGATCACATAAATTTTCAATGTGGGAAATTTGAAAATGAGATAGTATAGTTGAAATGAAAAGCGGTGCAGTTAGTGATTATAATGATCTCGGAATAGAGATTGTTACAGTGGTCTAGAGATCTGAACCGAGTAGGTCAGATAGGAAATTGCCAGCGTGCTAAGCAAGAGGAAAGTGGTCTGAGAGCTTAAGTTGAAGAGGTTCAGATGATTGATGAACAAGTAAGGCTCAAGGCTGTAAAACCCGATGTGCAAGATGGCACAGGGCGGTGTCCCTGGGTCGTAACATCTGTGTGATTAGTACTGTGTGGAATGCTCACAAGTATTGTGAACTTGGACTAGTATGTCCAAGAAAGTTATGAGGCTGGCAGAATATTTAAATTGTATCAAGTGGTAGTTGATATGCTAATGGCATAAAGGTGGTTTTATGGGCATTAAAGCCAGAATATCCAGTGCTACAACATTGGAACGAACTAGAAGGTTGATTGAAACGGGCAGAGAAGCCTGAGTAACCAAGTGCTTAGAAAATGGACTAATGGGTCCCGTATGGTTGAGAACTATACCTGGGTACAGAATGAATAAGAATGTGGTATGATGAGTTGTGTGTTTTGTAAGCAAGCATAAGGAAGGAATAGACTAGACGTTTAAAATAATTCCCCGAAGGTATAAGTTCAAATTTCGAGGACGAAATTTAAATAACGGGGGGAGAAATGTAACATCCCAAATTTTGGAGTTGAGAAATTAGAAGTATTATTTGGGAATTTTGTTATAGAAATGTGGCCAGAATAATTATTGGAAAATAAGTTATATTTTTCCTTGAATTTTTGGGGAAAATGATTATTGAAGATAATGGCCTAGAATGATTTTTGGAATTTATTTGATAACCAAGTGTTGGGGGCAAATTTTGCCACTACAAATTCGGAAGTGAAGTTGGACCGATACAAAGCCCAATGACATACTTTTATTTTTGGTACCCACAGCCCATTTCATCTTCTTTTTACTTCTCATTATTTGGACTATTCTTCATTTCCTACGGCCCCACAAAATCACCAACGCACATACACTCCATTGGTTAATTCAATTGGGCCAACACGTACACATTCATTCGGCTGCAATCCAATAAGCAGAACATACACACTTAAAATTTCAATTCAATTCCCCTCACATGCGCAAATATACTCCAGTTGTTAATAGCTCACTCTTTCGGTAACTATTTTACCGCCACCTCACTTCTCTCCTGCTTATTCCTCCGACAACACATCACAGCATATCCTCTGCTCTTCTTTATTTTCAGCGTGACAACAGTGACCATACTCCACTGTCTTCTGCGTTTTCAGCTACACCCATGCTGCACTTCCCATTTTCGATTCTGCATAAACTCCACTATTGTGTTTCGTTCATGACAGAATCCACACTCCAATACTGTCTCAGAACTCGGGAAAATGTGCGCATGTGCTCTCCCATTATACTCACTCGGACTGAACCATTATACTCTCTTGATTGTCACTCTTCCACCACGGCCCTTCACAGAAGTCAGAGAGTGAGAGAGACGAGAGAGAGAAAAACGAACCGAGACCAGAGTCGGAGGAGCTGAGAAAACGCAATGAAGCATGAGTGAGATACCGAGCATGAAGCTGAGTCAGAGAACACAGAACGATTGGGAATCCAGACAAAGTGTGAGGCAAAGGTGAGATCGAGGAAGAGGAAGTTGCAGAAAGAAGTGAGACGAGGATGTGAGTTGAGAGCAGAGAGAAACACGATGAAGTGAAGTATGAGAAAGAGCGAGTTTCGTGAACTGAGACTGAGAAGGAGCATTGAAGAAAGAAAAAGAGAGAGAGTCGTTGAGAGAGGAAGTGGGTTCAGCTGTTACTTTCTCACTCTGCAACACAAACCGTGAAGCAGAGGGCAACGGTTCCAGCTGGGTACTCATCATGCAAGCTTGTAAGATGCAAATAGAAGGAGTGTTATAGACATGAGCTTGGAAGAGAGATGGAACCTAGAACACCAAGAGCACTCGGTGGAAGGAACCGAAGGTAGAAACCAAAGGAGGAGGAGCTGGAACTTGCAGAAACAAGCTAAGGTAAGTCAATAAGCTTCATACTCCTTAGTTTTTGCAAGTCCTACACGATGGGTTCTACATTTGAAGCTCTCAATTTATGACTAGTCTCTGCGTATGGGTACTCTATTTTAAGGAACTGAAAACAGAGAGCATTGAGGTCTAACATGCATGCATGGGGTTCTGAAGAGGTTGAAGATGGAAGCCTACGTTGCATGCACGATGAAACTCTGTTTTTGAAGTGCAGAAACAGAACCAACAGCGTCAGCTACAGTGAATTCGTAGATGAACAGTGCGCAGTTACTGTAGCATCATCTGGAAAAGTAAACGTGCTGCTGGAACATCAAACTTTGAGAAAGGTGAAACCAGGGTAAACGAACTCCTTTGACCCTGAAACTTTGTATAGATTTAGTACACATCATAACCTTTAGCATGAGCCAAAGAACACCCAAATCCGATGTGTACAATGAATGTTATAAATTTCCAAAGTTTGAAAGAAAAACTGGAAACTGACAGTTTTCAGCAATGAACAGTTGTTTTCGGGTTCAATTTTGAAACAGTAAATGATTGGGTTTTGCAGTGAAATTTTCCAGAAATAAAGTGGACATACCAAGGTTTCATTTGATAGGTCATGAGCCTTAATCAGAGTTGTATCCAAGGAGATACAAATTTTTGAAGTAGACCTATTAAACTGAAATGTTTTTCTGGACAGCGGAGAAAGAATGAAAATCTGGGAATGATACAGCAAGAAATGAGTCTAGTGATTATTTTTACATGAAACTAGACTTAATTAGTGACACATAGAATTTTGAACCACCCCAATCGGAGTTTTGTAGAATTAATGATGATTTTTCAAAGTTAGGTTAAATGCTGATAGCTTTTAGCTACGATGCGAAATTAAAAAGATATGGCTAAAGTAATGAGAATAAACTCCAAGGGTGTAAGAATGCCTATGAGGCAAAGATAAGCCATCATGTATTCGGTTTACTTGGCTCTAATAATATGACGTCGTGTTTAGGGCCATGAGAAGTCAAGACCAAGAAGAAAGAAAATAAATGGATGATACTTAGCTTCAAGCAACTCCGTAGTTGAAAGAGAAAGTACAACCGGAGGACATAGGCTAAGGTAGTGGGCTTACCCTACTTGCTTGTATTGATACTTTGCTTGTGTGATAATATGCATGATTGCTTTACTTGCTTATTTAATATATTTGAATGGTTGAAGCTCTGTTTCTATTTATGCTATGGCCATGAGTATATTTTATGAAGCATTGTAGCATGCAGAAATGTCATTATGTTAACATGAGCCTATGTAAGGCAAGCATATCATACACTAGCATTTATCTTACATGCATTGTTCGGTAATGTTTGCTACTGAGATTCCCCAGAATCTCACCCTCCACAACCAACCTTTAGGCAGGTGAGCACGTCAGAGAAGTGCTGCAAGGGAAGGTTGCTTGAAGTTGCTGTAGAAAGTATGAGCAAAGCAGACACTCTGATAGTTGTGACAACGGCCCTGAAGAATGTTGACGCTTCCAACCGAATAATGTAGGGCCGGGTGTCTAATATTTGAGTACGTGTTTTGGGAAAGCTTCCGCATATGCCAAATTAAAAAGATCCAGATGGGTTTTTAGAATCGCACTAATCCGCCACCCGAAAGGGCGAGGCCGGTAGGGGCGTTACAAAAAACTATTTTTATATGCATATAATCTGTTAAACTTTGAATTTGTGTGCGGATAAATAATGTTCAAAATTACCAACAAAAGTTAGTCTAGTTGGTTCATAACCAATGAGGTTGTAAGTTTAAACCCTACTATTAAACATTTATTGGTAGGTACCTAATTTGTAAGTACTTTTGTATAACTTCTTTTTGAGCTTAGAAACATACCTAGCCTTGGTGAAATGGAGTGGCCTTAGAAGCGGATTTGGCTTTCCTCCTATACCCCTTACCATCCTTTTTCCTCTTTTTCCTTTTTCTACCATAAGATTAAAATCTCATGGTCAAGATTTATTAGATGATAAAAATATTATTATAAGGGAAAAGGAAGGGAAAGTATGGTAAAAAGGATGGTAACTCTTGATCGTTGAGATTCTAATCCAACGGTAGAAAAATGAAAAGGAGAATGAGGGAAAAAGATGATAAGAGGTATAGGAGGAAGGAAGCGGCTGGAGTCCTCTTCCCCTTAAGCTCCGCTGCGGTCCTCTTCTCCAAAATGGCGTCGCTTTGACGCCAAATGGGGTTGTTGCCTCTTTCCTTTTTTAAAAAAAAAAATATATTTAGGATGCTAAAAAGATATTTTAAGATGCTGATTGGTACTTAAGCAATACCTCATAATCTTGAAAAATTATTTTATGATGTTGAGAAAATATTCCAGGGTACTGACTGGTACTAAAAAGATACTTCAGGATACTGACTGGGGACACTAACTGGTACTAAAAAAAATATTTCATGATCTTGAAAATATATTTTAGGATATTGAAGTATTTATTAATATCCTAAAATAATTTTTCTAGATCATGAAGTATTTTTTTAGTACCAGCCAGTGTCCCCAGTCAGTATCCTGAAGTATCTCTTTAGTAACAGTCAGTATCCTGGAATATTTTTTCAACATCCTAAAATAAATTTTCAAGATCATAAAGTACCAATCAGTATTTTCCAGTAACAGTCAGTATCCTAAAATATTTTTTTAGCACCATAAAAAAAAAAGCAGGCAACAGCTCCATTTGGCGTCAAAACGACGCCATTTTGAAGAAGAAGACCGCAGCGGAGCTTAATGGGAAGAGGACCCCAGCCGCTTCCATAGGAGGAAAGCCAATTTACAATACCCCAAAAATTTGTATATCTCTTGAATATAATATTTTGGCCATTTAGGTCCCATTTAAAATAGGAGAGTATGTTGTCTCCAAATTAGTAAGTATATTTATTCTAATTCTTGAATAACTTGTCGGTAGGACTTAATAGGGCAAAATTCAACTCCCTAAATTTTTATTAGGAGTCATAAAACATTGTAAAATACCATAAAAGCCCTTAAACCAATTGAATGGAATTTCCAACAATTTAAGAACAATTAAACTCACAATTAGTGATATAGTATCCTATAATTCACATATTGGCAAAATTAAGCCATAAAGGGATAGGAAGAGGTCTAAAATAGTTAGAGGACACTAAAAATAATTAGTAAACATCAAAAATTAATCTTAATTGAATTAACATGCATAATTAAATTAATGACAATTATTTACAACCAATTTGCAATATTTTGGCTAAATTCAATAATAAAGCTTAACAAGGGACCCATCATTGTAACAATTGAACTTAGTAGGATCATAATTGAATTGGTAATCAATAAAATCATTTCAAACTAAACCTAATTAAGCTTAATCTAATAATAAGCAAGAAGAAATTAATTTAGGGCTTTTTGGCACAACAAAAACTCATTGGATCATTTTTGGTAACCCAAACAATTGCTCAAACCACCAATAAAGCCCAAAACAACAACCCAACCACTAGGACCAGAGGGCATTTCGGTTTTTGGGGAGGCTTCAAAGGGAAGGAAGTGATTTTCAGCATGTGCAATTAGTCAAAGGCTTGTAGAACACAATCTACTATTCCATTCTTGCACTTCAAGTTGTTTAGCTTCTTGGAGAAGGAAAAAAAAAAGATGAGGGAAGAGAGAGAGAGGAATTTCGGTTTTCTCAAGTGGATGGAGAGGATGTGAGATTTCAACTTTAACCTAGATCCAATGGTGTTTAATTGACAAGAGCAAAGTTGCATTTTATTACCAAATTGCCCAACCTTTTTCCTATAAATAGGGACCCAAGCTCTTCACTTTTCTTCACACCAAGCAATACAACACTTGCTTATTTGAGAGAGAGTTGAGAGAGCTGAAGGAAAGGCTTGAAGGAGATCAAGCTCTAGGTAAGCAAAGTTCTTAGTTTTGAGTTTTAAATTCATAGGTAGAAGTAGTTTTAATCTTTAAAATTCTAGAATAATTTTAGTTTCATGTTTTTATAGTTTAAAATAGCTTCATTTCGAAAATATAGTGAAGGAGGTGGTTCTGCAAAAATTCCCAGGTCAAAAACACTGTTGTAACGAAGTTCTAGCGAAAATTCGTCGGTTAGGCGATTTTTGAACCAATAACAGAAACACTCATATTTCATGTTGAAAATGATATTGAAAAATTCTGAGAAAATTCATAATGAAATTAGACATATAGAGCTTTTTAAATATGTAAATAAGATGTTGAAATGAGCTCTGTACAGTGAGAAAGAAATTCTCAAAGTTTATGTTGCGAAAATGCTGGAAATTCTGGGCAGAGGATGAACACGTGAAATCTGGGAATTATTTTTGAATTCTGGGCAAGGCCTGATATTTTTTCTGGAAAATAGACATCCTAAGGAGTCCGGAACTTTTTACGGATCTTTGTTTCGATTTTTCTAGAATTAGTTATGATTTTTCAAAGATAGGCAAAATTCTGCCCAATATTGTCCTGCGTTTTTCCATGAATTTTGAAGAAATAAAATAATGGGTTAGTGTACCAAGGGTAGAATATTCAATAGTGGCCAAAATATATTCAAGAATATTATTTACAATTAATAACACAATATTCCTATTATAGGACACTTGCAAACGTATACCGATCGCCTACATACCGGAATAATCAACTCAGGTACGGACGCGTATTGTAACCTTAACGCTGATGCTTATGGTATGCTTATATGTGATAGATAGTCTGAGATTCTATTTTTGAAAATTGATCATACACATACATCTTGATACGGGTTATAGTCGTGATAATGCCGTTATGTTTTCCTAGCGCTGAGGACACGGATGTACACCGTGGCACTGGAGATAGTGCAGACTGTAATAACATACATATTGCAGTGGCTGTGTAATGTTATTATGTGAATATATGAATACCGTATGTGATTAAATGTTGTTTTGCCATGGATATCTGTCATACATATTTGATACATAAGCATGAGGTTAACCGTTACCTGAGGTTCAATGGTAATTGAACCTCAGCTCTGACTTTAGGCCCAGGACCCTCAGGAGGTCAGACCGAAGAGAAGGGTAAGCAGATAGCGTGACGGAGCAGTCGAGGAGATTTCTTTTGAAATTTTTATTTTACCGTTTTTTTTAATATTCGAATATTTTGGATGACTGTAACAGTACACAATTACATCATTATTGTATGTTATTCAGTTACTCATTTTCACGACTATTCCGATGCTCTACTCTGATAAACCCTTTTGAAACTCTGATAATTTTATTTCGAAAATGCTTTAGAAAACGGGGTGTTACACAATTCCGAACCGCGATCATTCTCCTTAACTTTCGTGTATTGAAAAACTAATACCAAATTTAAATTAAATGTACGGGATTTATTTATATAATTTATACTCCAGAGATTTATATATAACTTAGTTTTAATTGAAAACAATTATTGTACGTCACCTAAATTTAAGGCTTCGTAACATGCACCATTACGTATTAACAATACATGGTAAAAACATATATAGATTCCGTAATCTTTATTTTTCTGAATTCATGATGCATACTTCTTAAACAATTAATACATGCACTTACACGACAAAATGCAACACATAAGCACCTTTTTCCAGATCATTAGCAGCCAACTTGGTTTATAAAACCAGAATTATTATATTCTGTGGAGCTAACTTTGCAATTTGCACATCATACTCTTCACAACCAAAACTCACGTTATTTTTGGAAGCTTCTGCCACTAACTTCAATGTTATTGGTCTCATCGCTTTCAACTATGAGTTGGGAGAGTTCACATGACTCTCCAAGTCATTATTCAATGCACCAAGCTAATAATTACTCACATAAAACCTTTTTTAAATCAGTATTTTAGTCAACAATTACAATGAAAAATGATAAATTATCTTCCCAAATAAAATGATTGCAACAAGAATCTTATAAATTATTTAAATGTAATTTTTATATAATCATAAGAAGTTAGCAGTAATGTACTCCTTTAGTTCTATTATAAGGTAGAGAAAAAATATTTTTTTTTTAAATACTTATAAGTCACATTATTAAAATTTTCGTATGAACATATGATTTGATTTTACTGTTCATTTATTTTATATTAAATTTATAGGTTTAATGTTTCTACTTTTGCTACATAAACATTTTTTCTGCTATACTCATATAAAAGTGAGTGGGTCATGCTAATATTTTTTTTCTCTATTCCTTTTACAATGAGACCCACTCACTTTTATATGAATGTAGTAGAAAAAATATTTCTCCAGTAGAAACATTAAACTTTAAATTTATTTGTATGGGGTGTAATGTCTTTATCAAATATGGATAAAGTTGAAAGAATATGTTGAATTTTAAAACAAAATTATTGAGTTTAATGTTTTTCCTAGTTTCTATAGAATATGTTGAAATTGATTTATAAATAGGGTTAGAGGGGTAAGTTTAATTATGATGTACAAATTATATTTCTATAAGCTTGTATTTTATTTTTTTCTCTCACAAAATCACTGACCTTCATTGTCGCCGTCAAGTTTATAATTTCTGAGACAATATTTTTAGTCGAAGTCACAATTTTTTAAAAAATTTCTGACAATAATTTTGGAAAAGGAGCCGATCGTACAATTGATAATGGGTTTTGAATATAGAGTCAGGCTCGTAGTACCATGAAAATCTATAACCAGAAAAAGAGTCGGGTAATTATATCTTACTTTCTTTACACTTTACTCAAAACTATATACTCCCTCATCCTACCTAAATGTTAACTAGATAATTAAGTTATAAATATAAAAAAAATAGTTCAATTAGTTATTTTTAAGAAAAAATATGTGTTGTTTTTCATAAAATATCTCATTTAATTATTTGCATATAAAGCTACTACATTGACTGAAACACTGTTTACATGTGTAATAAACAGAGAGAAAGTGTGGGAAAATTATAAACTTATGAGATAAAAAGGATAAAAAATCTTATATTTAGAATCAAAACAAACTTTATTAAGCTCATACACTTGTCCGAAGGGAGTTATATATATTGTCAGGTTCCATGGTTTGAAGAAAATCGTTAACAAAAAGATCTGTTTAATTATATTTTTGTCCCTCCAATCCTATATATAAGAGTCAGTAGAGATTTTTTTGTTTTAACTCCCCATGTTAATTGCAAGTCAATTAAGAGGGATTAATTTATTATGTGAGTAATTTTCAATGAAAATAATTAAAAGTGGTATTATAGGTATACCAACACAAATTGTTTTACATATAACTAACTTAATTAACTTCTTCTTAATGTATATAAATTAAATTAGATATCTAATTCTTATATTTAAGACCGAAACCGATACTTTATTCATCCTTGCTTAAATCAATACTTAAAACCCCGCAATCCTCACCTATAAATACCTCTCTATTCATCTCCAATATCATTCACACAGCCAACTCACAAAAAGGCATCAAGTAAAACCTAAACCTTGTTGCATCTTTGGTGAAGAAAATGGCTCTCAGATCTCTTGCCTTTCTCCTCTGTGTCAATCTTCTTTTCTTCACAATGGTGAGCTCCACTTATGTGCCATCCACAGGGGCTAACTGTCCCAGAGATACACTTAAGTTAGGTGTATGTGCTAAAGTGTTGAATTTGGTGAAACTTGAGGTTGGATCACCACCAACACTCCCATGTTGCAGCCTCATTCAGGGTTTGGCCGATCTTGAAGCCGCCGCTTGCCTTTGCACAATCATCAAAGGGAACGTCTTAGGCATCCGTCTCAACGTTCCGGTCGACCTAAGCCTAATCCTCAACAACTGTGGCAGGAACAACAAAGGCTTTCAATGTGCTTAAAAAAATCTTCGTCATCACTATTCATTAAATTTCCAGTGCTTTAATTTGTTTATCTATTCATCCAAATGGTTAGTTTCCTTTATTTCATGTTCATTGTGTGTTTGGAGATTTGGTTTGTCATTGGTGCTTGCCAATGAATACATATATTGGTTAATAAAGTTTCTCTATTGTTTGTTGTGAAGAATATTTTCTTCCTGGCTTCTTAATAATATTGGTCTGTCTATCTCCTGAGGCTGGGCAAAAATTGTAATACTTATAGGACTTCTTTTATTATAATTGTTTCGTTGTTTTTGCTGATAAAACCGTTACATACATCAATCATAAATATTTTATAAGATTATTGGGGAAGGGAAAATAAGATCACATGTAGACGTCTTTCGACTAATTATTATAAGTTGAAATGTATAAGAAAATCTAAAAGGTTATATACAAGAAACTTGCAATATAAAGTCGTTTGATCTTTTTTCTTTTCCCTTCAAGAGCAGAAAAAACAGATCCTTCAAAATATACATAAAATTAAAAAATATGGCATCGCAATTTTGTTTTTAAAAAAAGATAGACAAGATGGTTATTTTGTGAACCAGCCTCATCATATATTGTACATTATTTTAAAAATCACTACTACAAAAAATATGTATTACTTCCCTAAAAAAACGTCCTTATTTTAAAAAAAGAAGTAAAAAATGTAGACGGTAGCATTCTCCTAATTATATGCCTGAACTTTGAGACTTAAACGTCCTAAAACAAAATTTAGGACGTCGAAAAATTAATTTTGACGTCCTAAAATATTTTTAGTAAGCCTAAAATGAAATATTTGGCACATTTTGATAATTTTTTGGCTCTAAGAAATTTTTTTACATCCTAAATTTTAATGCAAGATGCCAAAAATGAAATATTTGGCGCGGTTAGTGTCAGGAAATTTTTTGTCGTCCTAAATTTGAATACAGGACATTAAAAATTAATTATTTCGCACGTTGGAGAATTTCTTTGAGCGCGAGACAAAAAATTTTGGTCTTTGGGAGAGATTTTTAGGCGCACTAAATTAAGGTGTAGGATGCCAAAATTTAAAAAAATGGCGTCTTGAAATTGTTTTCACGACGTCCATGACTTTTTCTTTCCTCCTTTAAATATGCATCTACCTTCATCATACGCGCGCTCTGTCTTCAACCTAGCCACAGCCTCCCTCTCCCACGGCGAAACGCACTGAAGGAGGCGAGAACGCGTTCGGATCCAACGACTACAGTCTCAGATCTTTAACCCCTTCAACTCTCAGATCTCGCTCTTGCTTAGACATAGTGTGTAGTCCCATGAGCAGCGCCGAAAATGCCACGAACGTCAAGGAATCGGCAAAGAAGGCGAGCTTGGGTGCGCAAAAAGCAAAAGCGCACAGGGATTTGGTTGAAAAAGCGTAAACCCTAAATTCCCATTAGCTCCTCCCCATATTGATGTCGATTATTTCACGGCGGACAAAATGGCCGTCAACGAAAACCAAGGGTTCCCAAAAGCCTACGCGAAGCTCTGTCAGAATCGGTGTCTTAGTCCCTACAGTCATGGCCCTTCGTTCATCTTCACACCTTACGCTCTCGAGGAAGACGAGGTAAGAAAATTGAGTTCACACACACACACACATATATATATTCTGTATGATTGTAATGTAATCTTACTTTGAGATAATAATTAGGCTGAGAGAGCAATGGATTTAGATATAATGTTCCCAATAATTGATCTGAAAGTGAAGCCAACTGCGAAGCCTAGGACTGATCTGATTCTGCTTTCTTTCTTTTTACTGAACTCTTTCCACACTAACTCACCTCGTCCAGCCCTTGTTCCCGTTCCCCTTACTGAGGTAAGTTAGTGTGAGTAATGTTCAAATCCGAAGTTTGTGTGGGTAAGAGTGAATCAGTCGCATTGTTGAAACTTTGCACAAGTAAGAAGTAAGAATTAGAGGATGCCCAAAAGAAATTTCATCGGGGGAACATTGCTGCGTAGGACACAATTTGTCAAACCAGATGGCAAGCAAGAAAAGGTTTGTGGGCAATTGAACCAAAAGCAAAATCTAAAGAAGATGAGAGCCCAAAGTGATGTTTCCAAAAGCCTAATGAAGAGGAAGCCAAGGTTACAAGGACAATGAACATTGGGCAAGCAAGAATAGGTTTGTGTCCCACGTAGCAGTGTTCTTGATTGTGTGAGCCCAAAAGTGATGTTTCCAAAACCAATCGCTTTTGTGATGGTCCTGAGATCAGCGTTCGTGGAGCTGGGTGCAATATTATGTACGCTCTTCTTCTGATCTGATTGTGGAGTTTATCTTGATTTTAAGTGTTAGACCTATTTATTGTATTTATCAATTTTTTTGTGTTTCAATTCATACTTAAACTTGGCAGGCTCATGGAATTGATCATCTTGTGATTCCTACTAGAGATTACTGTTTCGCACCTTCACTGCATGACATATGCTCTGCTATAGGCTTCATTCATGGTAAACATTTGTTTGACAATATATAAGACATTGAAATATTTGATGGTTAGATTTAATTTAAGTCCCTTACTTACCCATAGGGAAAAACTGAATCTGATGAGTTAAATTTCAAAAAATTTAAGTCTGTTGTTTCCCTCTTGTTTTGCACATATTTCTATTCACTGTTAATACTGTCTTCTTGGGAGCACCGATGAAATATTTTATGGATTAGGTATGATAGTAGAGCAACAATATAGGTGTTGAAATCTGCAACTTGGATTAGGTAATGATAGTTGACTAACTATTTTATGATCATTTGCATTAATCAAATTGTCCGAAGGAAGTATACAAGAATCAATGAACTAATGGTGGTTTCTCATGACTTAGTCATTGTGATCAAAACATCATTAATGCCAAGAACACTATCCACTATTTCTGCTGTTATAGTTGCAGAATATTCTGACCTGGATCTTCCCTGTAAAGGTGTCAAGCATGGTGAATTATTTGTGGTTGTAATAATCTTTTGACTCTTATGACTGAAGTGTCGAATGTCAAAATCTGGAAGCAGCATTTTATTATCAATAAGATAACTTTAGTTGTCATCCAAAATATTGGAATCACAACTACAATGTGAAGCTACTTGCTAATGTTATGATAGTGTCCAATTTATAATGTGCTTTCAATCACATTATATAGGCTTCAATCTGTGGATCTTTTTGCTTTTTCATCAGAGTTGACTTGAGATACAACGTAGGAAGTTACCTCTCAATTTTTTGCTGGTATTAGTTTGGTGTTGAATAACTTTTTGCTTCATACATGCTTTTGTTTTTTCGTTTTGACCTTATTATTACATGCTGTTTGAGTTTATGAAAGTGGATTCATCCTAAATCTTGCAATGAGCTATAGACTTCCTGCTTTGAGTTGATTTGTTCCTTTACTATAAAATCTCTTCCACCAAGCCACTCTGCTAAAGAAAGAACAGTTGGATAGACACTTATCCATATCTCTTGCAGCTACTGGTATACATGTCTGATAATTTCTTTCTATTGATTCATATTTCAGGTTTTTGCCTTAGTAGTTGTATGTTAAAGGCTTAAAGCTACTCCTCTCTTGTACGTGCTAAATTAATTTCATTCTTTCAAGTCTTATAATGTGCATGACAGTTTTTGGTCTGCGTTATGTCATGTGGATGTAATCTTTTTAAAATTGCGACCTATTTTCTCTACAGCACGTTCATTTCCTTCTGCATTCCAGAGGCTCACCATATCGTTTTTTCCTCTTTTGATAAAGGTTCAATTAAAATAGCATCTAGAAAAGCAGACCACCAAATTATGTTAAAGTATCTTTCATATGCTAACGTCCAAATTATTTTTTGGCTGCACTTTTTTTATGTTTTATTGTATCAGCAAGGTTGTTGCTTTTCCATATATTTTCCTTTTGAAATGAGATATTATTAAACCAAAGGTATAAGTAAGTTGCACAAACTCTTTAAAATGAGATATTATTTTATGAAAACTGGATGCTACCCTACGTGCTCTGATCTTTCCTCCATCTTTTTTCTCTATTTAATCTTCCTTTTCTTCATGCAAAACGTTCAGCAGTTGTAGTACTAAACAAAAATGAAACATTTGCATCTTCTAATTTGTAGGAAAAGACGCATAGCTATACAAAATTATGAGGCAGCTTTCCCATTGTAGGTTTACATATTGGGACAGCCTTGGATCTTGTACTGATAGGACCAGAAGATCTTTGTTGGTTCAGTTTTTGAGGTAAAATACCATATCTGGATACCTTTGTTACTATGATTATGCCCTGTGACTGAGTTCAATCTGACTGTGGAATTGATAACTTCTATTTGTCATTAGCTATGGAAATAATATCAGTAGTTTTGTAACTGTAAATTTTGTGGCTAGTTGAGAATTAATTCTGTTCTTAATTAGGTAATTTTAGGAAATTTGTTAAGTGGTTTTAAGAATTAAGATGCTTGCTTATTGAGTTATTTTAAATGCCTTTAAGTGAAAATGGAGCTGGATACCCAAGAGGGGGGTGAATTGGGTATCCTTAAAATTTTTGTAGAATGCTCTGTTTTAAGCTAGAGAAAATAGGGTAAATCAGAGGAAGGGAAGAAAAGTTTTCACAAGAGAATTTATCCTGGTTTGGTCTTATCAACTTGACCTACGTCCAGTCCCCAGACACTCTGGGATTTTCCACTATTTCGATTGATTACACACTCTGCACTCAAGAGTAGTTCTCTCACTAGAACTCACTCCCCCTTACAAGTGTTAATCAATGAACCCAACCACCAAGTCCCCTGACTTGTGGTTCTATACAATCAATAATCAATGAAAAATTAAAACTCTCACAAAGAGTAGATAATGATAATCACTGAAGCTCACAGTGTCAAAAGACAATTTACAACAAAAAAACAGAAGGTAGGTGAGACTATTGAATGCTTGTGCGTTTTCTGATGTTCCTTGGTTGTTGAGAAGCCTTGAATGCACTCTATTTATACTTAGAGAGCATTAAATGAAAAACAGAAGGTAGGTGAGACTATTGAATGCTTGTGCGTTTTCTGATGTTCCTTGGTTGTTGAGAAGCCTTGAATGCACTCTATTTATACTTAGAGAGCATTAAATAACCGTTGTAAAATGAATCAAACCGTTGGAGGTGATTAGTGATAACCTTGGTCAGCTTCTCTCTCTCTAATATCCACATAATCCAGATGTTTAATTGGTCTGAGGTGTCTCTCTGTGGATTTGCCCGTTGGAGAAGAGTTTGTGTGTTGTAGAAAGCATTCTTTACCGTTCTGTATGCGTGCTCAGTTGGATTAACCAAAAGGAGGCTAATTTTCTGAAGTGCATTTAATGCTCTGACCACTTTATGCTTTTTGCCTTTGACCTTCATTAATCTTCTTCTAAGTCAGCTGAAATTCACTTAGCAAAGTGGTTAAACATAGCTGATAACATAAGTGAATGATAAATGGAAGTAATAAGATCAAAAGAAAGTGTTTTACAAATTCGTGAGATTTGAAAATCAGTTTTCAGCGCCCAATACTCGAGTGTGTTCTTCAATACTCGAGTGTGTTCTTCAATACTCGAGTATGTCACTGTGTACTTGAGTCAATACTTGAGTATCCAAGGTGATACTCGAGTATGCTCCTTCCAGAGGCAAACCATCGTGACTTGAACTTTGAAAACCAATGTCAATACTCGAGTATGTAAGTCTATACTCGAGTTTTGAACCTTTTGTGAGAGAATCAGTTTAAGTTCAAAAGCTCAATACTTGAGTATTCATCCTAATACTTGAGTATTCAAATCGTTGACAAATGGATAACCTCTCTGTATGCTCAATACTTGAGTGTGCTAAACCAATACTCGAGTATTGATTCAATTTCAAAATTTGTGAAGTTTTTCCATGTCAATACTTGAGTATTCATAAACAGGTGTTCAGTTGAAAAACTTTGTAAGAGCCCAATACTCGAGTATGTAAAACCTATACTCGAGTTTCCAACAGCTATAAAGGTTTGAAGACTCTCTGTAAGACCAATACTCGAGTATTCAAATGCCATACTCGAGTATTCACTCAAGGTGAAAAATTGTTTGCTCTCTGTAAGTCCAATACTCGAGTATTGCTTCCAATACTTGAGTATTGACTTAGCTTGAAAAACTTGAGTACTCTCTGGAAGTCCAATACTCGAGTATGCAAGTCTCATACTCGAGTATGTACTTAAGATCAAAACTTGATTGCTCTCTGTAACTCCAATACTCGAGTATTGCTTCCAATACTTGAGTATTGCTTTGTAAAATGAACTTGAGCAATCCACTGTCAAGTCAATACTCGAGTATTGATTCCAATACTCGAGTTTCCAATTGACAGATGATTTTTAGCAAATGTGGAAACTTCAAAACATGTTTACAATTGTTGATTATCATCAAAACACATAGAGAACTAACATTAAGGTGTTTAATGAATTGTGTGAAAGAAGAATGAGGCTTGAAAGGTTTGTTTTGCTAACGCTTAAGCGATGTAAGTTCATTTAAAAGTGCATTTTATTTAAATTTTTATTGTTGCAAGAGAAGAGCAATGGAGAAAGTTGGAAATGGGGGAGTCATTACTGTTGCTGTAAGCGACTTTGCCCTTTTTTCTTGAAAACCTGTCTCTTGTGTTTCTGCATTTTCATTAAATTTTAGGAATAATGCTACTGGTTATATGCCTATGTTCTGATTTGTTGGTTATATTTCAGTTTGTTCTGGTTTATTTGTTATTTTAAACTTAACTAAAACTGGTTTGTTGATTATGTTCTTGTTTGTTTCTGTGTGTTTTTTTGTTTGTGGTCTAAGTTTTCTTGAGGAACCTACATGAGAGATGTTAGAAAAAAAATATTTATATATATTTTTTAAAATTAGGCACTTATGGCGTCCTAAATATAAAAAAAAGGAAGCCATAAGCAATTCTTACGGTTCCCTAATTTAAAATTTAGAGTGCCATAAGTGGGACTTACAGCGCCCTAAATTTAAAATTTAAGGCGCCGTAAGTCCCACTTACGGCGTCCTAATTTTAAATTTAGGACACTGTAAGTCCCACTTACGACATCCTAAAATCTAATGGGGATGTCGTAATTTTAACGTCCCCTAGATAGACATCCTTTGAAAAAAAGGACGTTAATTGGGCTAAATTTAGGACGTTAAAATCCTTTTTTGTAATAGTGAATAAGGTGTACTAGTCATAGCTCTTGAATAATGTTGATTAGTGTAAATTTTGTATTTTATATTACATTCATTATAAAGTATAAAAATTTCTCCTTGGCCAATGACAAATCCAATATCATATGTTTGCCGTGAAAATTTATTTTTGGCGATAAAAATGATTTCTTACTCTTTTTGGTCCAGTTTTCTCTTAAGAAATTATTCACGGCGACATTTGTATTTATTTCTTGAAAAATCAATCCAGCACAATAATCATGAAATAATTGAAATGTTTAGGCTATTATTATTTAACCAAAGTAAGAAACAAAACCTTAGAGGCTTTTACTTTTCCATGACTATGGACATGAAAAACCTTTGTAGCCTGTTAGAACCAGCTGACATTCAAGAGATGGTTGAATTGAGTGTAAGATAAAAACTTAATATCATTAAAATTCATTCAAAAAATGAATCACTCACTAATTTTGGGTGGACTGAAAGTGATAAAATTTAGAACATATCACTTGAGTGGTTACCTGAGTGATCTATTTAAAAAATAAATTTCAGAAACGAGATTACTATCAAAATCAACATGATGAAGTGGCGGTGATGATGAGGAATTGTTGCATAACTCAAGTGGTCACTGTGATACCCCAAGAATTGATAATTATTAAAAATACAATATTTTGGTTGATGGCACCTATTTCAAATAGGTGAATATGCGGTCTCAAATTTTAAGATGTATTTAATCTATCGTTTAGAATATTTTTCCTTAGGATTTAAGATAGCTAATGTTTTATTTTCTAAATTTTGTTAGGAATCATAAAATATCATGAAAATACAAATAATCCCCAAATTAAATTATGGTTCTTATATGATTAAAAAAGAGCAAGGAAGTGTTATGAAAATACTCACTACTACAAAAAAACAAATTAACGTCCTAATTTAAAGGCAATTAACGCCCCTTTTTAGAAGGACGTCTGACCAAGGGTAGTTGTAAAATAAGATTTTTTTGCATCATATGTTTTATTCAGGATGTCTTTTTTAAGGCGTCCTATGTTTTATTCTGGACGCCTTAAAAAAGGCATCCTGTGTTTCATTCAGGACGCCTTAAAAAAGGCGTTCTGAACATGTTTCAGGACGCCTTAGTTAAAGCGTCCTGAAACTCATTCAGGACGCCTTATTGCTTTTTTTTTTAAAAAAAAAACTAAAACCCGAAAGCCCCAATCCGTATTTAATCAAACATCGGATGCAAACACGTTAGAATGCAGAGAGAGTTTTGCGGAAACTACAAAGAAACATCAATGGGAATCGAAATAAAACAAATTGAATTCGAAGTACATGGGATCCAAGCCAACAATAATTAATCAATATAGAATATTTGCTTCAAATGTAATAGCATTTTTAAAAGATGGAAATATCATTCTTAAGTGTGAAGCACATATATATATACAAACCACCCCAGGTTTAACAAGTAGTAATATGTAAAAGCGGATCTAGAACAGCAGATCTAAAAATATAAAATTCCAGATCAAAGAAGAACAGTAGATCTATAAATATAAAATTCCAAATCTAAGAAGAACAGCAGATCTAGAACCTGAAGACTTGCGATGAGTGACGAGCAAAACAGAACCAAGGTCGCCAGAAGAAACAAAGGACGAGGAGCTCTGGTTAGTCGATCTAAGCTCACGGCTGTGTTCTCTTTTCGTGGCACTTGGTGGACAACAGAGGAGGAGCTTCGGCGTGGTTATACTATGGTGCAAAGGAGAAGACACTGGTGTTGACG
Source organism: Acacia crassicarpa (assembly GCA_034222035.1). Lineage (NCBI taxonomy): Eukaryota > Viridiplantae > Streptophyta > Magnoliopsida > Fabales > Fabaceae > Acacia > Acacia crassicarpa. The sequence continues at coordinate 13,445,656 of JAWXYG010000005.1, forward strand.
ATGAGCGGTAGCGACGGTGAGCAGTGAGCGACAACGACTTATCTGAGACGTGGAGACTTTGGCGTGCGAGAGAGAGGGACGATTAAATGATGAGAAATGTGAGAGGATATTAATAATGGAGCAGGAACAAAAAAAGGACTTTGGCGACCTGATTTATAATGTAGGATGACAAAAATAGAGTTTTGGCGTCCTGAACATCATTCAGGACGACAAAAATAGAGTTTTGGCATTAAATTTGATTAATTAAATTTGATTTTTGATGAATAACAAATATTAATTTGATTTTCCGATTACAAAAAGTAGATTCTTAGGATTTTGATTTGAGCCATATTTATGGCGTTTCTTTTATTATTAGTATTTTATAATTATATTTTAATTAAATTTAAAAAGCCACTTAAGATATTTCTTTCTATAAATATTTAAGTTTCGTAAATATTTTATGCCTATTTGTCGTTTACAAGATAATTACTTTTAAATAAATAAATATGAAAAAGTATGGATATTTTTAAATAACATATTAATATGATTTTTCCTGTTACAAAAAGCAGATTCTTAGGATTTTGATTTGAGCTAAATTTATGGCGTTTCTTTTGTTATTAGCATTTTATAATTATATTTTAATTAAATTTAATAAACCACTCAAGAAATTTCTTTCTATAAATATTAAGTTTTGTAAATATTTTACGATAATCACTTTTAAATAAATGAATATGAAAAAGCATGGAGATTTTAAAATATTGCAAATTTATTGGTCTGGTTATATTAATAATTTTTTAGAATTTTCACTTAGCGCCAAATTTTTCAAAATGTGTGTCAAATTATTCATCAATATGCGCCAAAAAATCCATTTTCGGAGTCCTAAATATATTTTAGGATTCCTAAAATTCCATTTTGGCATCCTTATTGATTTTCAAGACGCCAAAAAAATTCCTGACGCCAAAAAATTCATCAATATGCGCCAAAAATTCATTTTAGGAGTCCTAAATATATTTCAGGACTCCTAAAATTCCATTTTGGCGTCTTGGTTGATTTTCAGGACGCCAAAAAAATTTCTGGCACCAAAAAATTCATCAATATACGCCAAAAATTTCATTTTAGGAGTCCTAAAATTCAATTTTGGCGTCCTGATGTTATTTTCAGGACGCCTACGGCACAAGATTCAGCCAAATAACTACGAAAATGCCACCGCCTATACTTTGTACTTCCTTTTTAAAAATAAGGACGTCATTTAGGGAAGTAATATCCACTTTTTGTAGTAGTGACTTAAACAAATAGGAGAAATTAATAGGCATTAATAGACAACTAGGTTTTCACTAAAGTAAATAATTATGTAAATTTTCATAATTAATCAAGGGATTAATTAAAGAAGACTTAAGTCTCAATTTTCATAATTTATTAAGAAACTAAATTTTCTAAGAACCCATAATTAGTACCTAATTCATATTAATTCACAAAAGGCCATAAAGAATTATCAAAACACTTGAACAATTAAAAGGATAATTACCAACATTTAATGGGCAATTAATTAACACTAATAGAATGATTAGCTAATTACTTACAATTAACATTAATGGTCATCAATTAGAAGTATATTGGGCTAATTAAAAATCAAAGACCAATAAGAGATTAGGATTAGCATTAAGTGGATTACCAATGGTCATAAATTACCCTAAACACCAATAATACAATAATCAAGAGGCAATTAAGCTTTTGATTAAGAAGTTAATTAAACTTTAATCAAGCTTTGAAAAGTCAATAATCTCAACTAAGACCAAAGGCCAAGATTAAACCTCATAAAGCTAATCCAAAGGCTTAAATTAATCCTAACAAAGCTTAATCCTTGTGAATAAGGAACTAACCAATGAAATATTTCCTTCCAAATATTATAAAACAAGAAAACAAATTAAAACTAATTAAAGGGGGGTGGGGGCGGTTTTTGGGAGTAAGAGAGGAGGAAGAAAAATAGTTCAACACATGCACATATGAGTCACAACCCTAAGCATAAGTGAGTCATAAACCTATTCATGACATGAGTCACCACCCTATATATGAATCATAACTCTAGTTGGAGACTTTTTGGACAAATGGAAGAGGATAGCATGGAAGTGGATAAGGTGGTGGAAAAGCAAGAGGGAGGTGGAGTATGTGTGTGTGTGTGTGAGAGAGAGAGAGAGAGAGAGAAAGAGAAGTCAAAGTGCTAGCCAATAGGAAAATTAGACAATTAAACAATTAGATTAAACCATAAAATTAATTCTAGACATAAACAAATGAAAATCCATACAAACTAAATTGTATCTTGAAATCCATTAATCATAGATCAAATATAAGATAAGATTACGAACAAGCATAATTCAAGCTTGAGAATGAGTATAACCAAAGTCATTTCCCCAAATTTTGCAATTTGATACCAAATGAGAAAGTAAGTGATTATGGTCTCTAAATGAAGCTAAGAACTTCAAGATTTCAAAACCAATGAGAAAATGTACATAAAACTTCATTAGGATCCACAAATAAATTCTTTCCTAGTGATTCTAACTAGTGATATGCAAGAAGGGAGGACTTGATAGCTTAATTATGAAGCTAAAACACATGGCAATCTTGGAAGAGGATAGGGTGAGTCATAAAGCTATGGAAGAGGCTAGAAGGGAGAGGTGTAGGGCTAAGATGAGTGCTTCCAATTACCCTAAATCCAAGGGCTAGAAATGAGCAAGAGTTGTTAGGAAGTTAACCCTAAAAAATGCTATAAATAGGAGGCTTGGCTTCATCATTCCTCACACCAAACCAAGCTTGAACAAGCTGATTCTAAGAGTGAAAGAGTGAGTGAGAGTCTTGAAGAAAGGAGGAGCAAAGTTCTTGGTAAGTTCTCTAGCTCTAGCTTTGAGTTCTTTAGTTTTTAGTCTTTAAATTCTTAGATAGAAGTAGTTTAGATCTTAAATATTCTAGAATAATTTTAAATTCATTTTTTATTGTTAAAATCATCTTTATTTCGAAAAATTGATGAAGAAGGGGTTTTGGAAAAATTTGTGGAAGAAAAACATCAAAGTAACAAAGTTCTGGCGAAATTTCATCGGTTAAGAAATTTCTGAATCAGTGATAAAAACGCTCATATTTTATGTTGAAAATGTGGTTGGAAAATTCTGGAAAAATTCATGGTTAAATCAGACATATAGAGCTTTTCAAATATGTCAAGAACATGTCAAAATGATTTCATTACAGTGAGATAAAAATCCTCAAAGTTAGGCTACAAATTTCTGGGAAAATGATAGGCAGATGCTCAAAACTTAAAACCTAGGAGTGAAACGTGTAATCTGGGTAAAATTTACTATTTTTACTTGAAATTAGACATCCTGAGGATACCAGGGAATTTTACGGATCCTCACTTCGATTTTTCTAGAATTAGTTATGATTTTTCGAAGTTAGGTGAAAATCAGCCCCAAATGCTGTGCATCAGCGTTTTTCCGAAATTTAAGGAAAAAATAATTAAATAATAAATACACCAGGGGTAAAATAGTCATTTGTGGCTAGGATATCTATTGGGATATTGGTTGTGAATTAATAGATGTGATATTACCCTCATAGGAAATCTGTGATCGCTTCTCGACAGACAACGTACCGTATTCGTCAAGCAAAGGTACGGATGCGTACTGTAACACTAACTCTGATGCTTATAGTACACTTGTATGTGATAGATATGTGCATAGACTGTAACTCTATTTTCAAAATTATTCATACACATACAGCTTTATACGGGTTATAGTCATGATAACGCCGTTGAGTTTTCCTAGCGCTGAGGACACGATAGGCCATTGTGGCACTGGTGAATAGTGCAGACTGGATTAACATGAATATGTGGTGACTGTGTTTGTTAGTACTGTTGAGATGTGATTATGTTGTATTGTCATGGATATCTGTCATACATAACTGTTACATAAGCATGAGGTTAACCGTTATCTAAGGTTCAATGGGAATTGAACCTCAGCTCTTACCATAGCCTCAGGTTTGGAGGAGGCAGAGACGTAGACGGTAAGCAGCCTGCATGAAGACTTGACCGGAGAATTGTTTTTTTTAGTCATGATTTAAGTACTTGAATATTCGGATGACTGTGTTAGTAACCAGACACACCAACTATGAATGTTTATCAGTTACTCGTTTTGTTTTTAAAACAAACTCTATTACGATGCCACTCTGATTAAACTCTTTCAAACTTTGATCAATCCTTTTCGAAACTACATTTTAAAAGATGGGATGTTACAGTCACTCGAGCAATCTTCAATGAAGATACTTGATCATTTCCAATAGTTGTTGTGGTGAAGAGCTTTTTCGAAACATATCACTCGAGTGGTTACTCGAGTGATCAACCAGAAGGTCCACAACTAGCTCTATCACTAAGAGTGACAATAAGTATGAAATCCATGATCAATTAATCAAGTCAGATATGCTGGAAATATAAGAGGTAAGGGAAGAGAGTATGCAAATTATGATGTATCCTGTTTCAGTCTAATTCGCGATAAACAACGTCTTGTTCTCAGGCTCCTCTTGAGATTTCAATTCACCATCACCTTCAAGTTTAAACCGAGTACTTAAGAACTACTACAATCGCACTCGTTTGATCTGGGTGCTTGTGAAGCCACTACAACTCCTTCACTGAGTCACTCCCTCTTACATGCCGTAAGGATACAACCTTGATAATAAATATTACAATCAATCTTCTCCCTTAGAATCGAATAAGATGAACACTGAAGCACAATATAAGTGATTTCTCTCTCTAAAGTATATTATATGAGCATTGAGAAAACAACCAGTATATGAGATAAACGTTGAAGTCGGAGTGTTGGCATTTCGATGGTGAAGGTGCAAGCTTTTCTCTTCTTGGGCTTCGAGTGCTCTTCTTCTTATAGTTAATGAAGATCATTCGATTGAGCACTTTCTTCTCGTTGAGCTTCTCAGAATGTTACCATTGGAAGTAGCCATTGGAACTTCTAACAAAATTTGCTTTTTGACCGTTGAAGCTTAATCCAAGTTGAATCCTCTTTTGAGTATAGACAAGTTTCATCTAAATCAGAGTTGTGGTCTTGAATAATGAGAGAAATTCCAATGTTAACTTCCAAAATTCATATTGTTTTCATGACCTATTGAGCTTGATGCTAGTGTTTATGCGTTGCTTGTACAATCTAGTTTCATATGAAACACGTTTTACCTCAATCGGAGTTGTGCTTTGGGTGAGATGGTCAAAATACTAAACTTTTGCTAAGCTAAATGAAAACAAAGCATAATAGTGTGGGAGAAGATACTTTCCCCATCCCTTCTCTACCCATCCCTCCTCATCCTCCATCATGACCATCAAAATCTTGATCCTATGGTCCAGAAATATTTTGGAAAAAACTGATGGAGGATGATAAGGGATGGGCGGAAGATGGACAAGCAGAGAAACCGGATGCTTAATAGTGTGGTCATTACTCGAGTGGTGACTCAAGTGATCATAAAAAATTTATCTCTGGAGGTGCCACTCGAGTGAAGTTGATATAACTTCCATATAACATATCTTAACTTCAAATTGAGTGATTCCAACTTCCACTTGACATTAGAGACCTCCAATATCACATCTAAGAACTTGCATGTTGATATTCTTCTTATTATATCTTGCAAGTTCTTCTTTCTTCAATCTCTTCTTTTCTTCTTCATGATTCTTCTCCACAATCCTTTTGATAACTCCTTACTTTTCTTGACTAATATCTTTAATCTCTTTCTTCTTCATTTCTTTCTTTTCTTGACTTCTTCCCATATTTGAGAACTTCGTACTTCAATATCTTCTTGTTCTTTAACTTGATCATTCACAATAATTGAACTCCATAACTTCTTTCCTTTTTCTGTATAATAGTTCTTTCTTCAATCTCATTTCTTCTTCTATACCATCCTCCATAATCCTATTAGATATCTTATTCGTTGTCCTAACTTATATGATGCAAGTCCTTCTTTCTAACTAATATTTTCTGTATAATCATTTCTTCTTACTTGAAATCTTCTTCCTTTGCTTAACTAATCTACAAGATATTTCACATTAAATATACTAGTCGGTCAAAGTATAAGATAAATACATTATACAAACTTTTTGCTCTTAATATTTTACATATATATTTGAGATCATCAAAACTAACTTGTAACAGAGACTTCTTAAATTATGTTAAGCGATAAAATATTTATGTATTTTAATCTTTTCATCCTTATATTCTACCTCGAATTTCTAATTGCTCCCGATATTTCTATTTCTATTTATAAAACGACGCTTTACACTTTAAGTTTGTTTTGAAAGTAATTAATCCTTATATTGTCAAAAACATTTGTGATTTGTTCCTTAGTTGGTAGTCCGATCCTTCCCATCCTTATTTTGATGTCCTACTAACAATTGTACATAGATTGAAAATTTGGTTAAATATATAGTCAACATTATTAAAATTTTAAAATTTCTATTAATGAAATTTATTAATTACACAGAATTGTTTAAGTTACTTGTACATTTGTTTAGTGGATTCAATTGATATTTTGCCCCCTTCATTTCCATTTCATATTTTTCTAAGTTGATTCCCACTTAATAATAATAGAAACAACGGAATATAATACTGAAACCATTCCACTTGTGACTCACGGATTGAAAAAACTCTGTCATGCACTATTTTGTCTCTCTGTTTTTTATTTTAATTTTTTTGCTATACATTATTTTGTCTCTAATGATTTGTCTGTGGTGCGTGCAATGAAAGGCATTGCTATATTTTAAAATTTTAAGAGTAACATCCCAAAATTTTGGATCAAAAGTTTGGAAACAAAACTGAGATAAGCTAGTAGGGTCCAAAAGTCTTAAGCTTATTATGAGAAAAAGCTTAAGATAATTACTAAAATTATTTTGGACCTTGAGAATTTGGGAAGGTTATGAAATAATATTTCAAGGATATAGAAATATTATGGTGGAAATTAATAATGGAATTTTAGTTTAAAATAATTATGAGAATAATTATTAAAAGTTAAGGCCCATTTTTCTTTAATTTATTTCGGAAAAGGAATAAGTTCAAGGAATATTGGTAATGGATATTTTAAGGTTTAGGAAAAATGAATTGGAAAAAAAAAACCTTATAATAAATTAAGGATTTATTTCAAAACAATAATCTAAGTGTTGTAATTCGTTGGGTAAAAGAACCCACCTAATCACACAAAACATAAGGGTGATATACTAGACCCACAAATTGTCATTTAAGGCCCAACCATTATTTCATATTCTTATCCTCTCTGCATTCCACTTCCATCTAGGCAATACCAAAGTGTAGAGGAGAGAAATGTGAGATAACAACCTAAGTCCATATGTTGCAAACCCATTAAGTTACCTTCAAGTCCAACACGTAACGATTAAATAGGATAGCAAAATCAGCCCAACATGTAACTAGAAGCAATAATACATGTCCATATTGGAGCCCAAGTATTTGATTTGTTTTTGCTGGACCCAAAACGCAGCAACACAAAATGCATCAACAAGATATATATATATATATATATGCCAATGTGAGTTGGCATAGATGGTAAGGGATCGAGGACTAGGCCCTTGGGTCGTGGGTTCAATCATCTCTGCCGTCGCTGGGACTCCTTTTGTAGGCGATCTCATAAGTCCCCAGTAAGTGCTCATAGAGCCCGGGGCCGTGCCCTGGCCTTGGTAGGGGGACTGATGCCGAACCCTCCAAAACTATTTTTTATCAAATATATATATATATATATATATATATATGGATCTTGAAGCTTGGGCCCCAAAGCCCAATTCCTCAAAAAAAACTACCATTGGCGGTTGTGCCTACATACGTGATAACTGCCCATCTCGGGACAGTTACTCTCTCTTATAAATAGGAGATCCTTGCACTGGTGAAAGGTACGTGCCATTTCATCCCTTCATTCTCACAAAGCACACACCCCACACCCAGTGGCTAAACGCCGAAAGTGTATTCGAACTACGTGGATTTTGATCCCTATTTGAGGGTACGTAGGCCCTAGGCATTGTTCCTAGTTCAAGCCCGACTAACATTGTTCACACCCGAACATTTGGCGCCGACCGTGGGGACTGAAAGGTTCGACCACGAGGTTCTCAAGTTACGTAATACGATGGCAAAGACAAAACGAACTTTAACAACTCGGCACATTCAAGTGTCAGAAGAACAACCTGGACAACAACTGGAACAAGCGGTACACCAGGATCCTTCCAATGTTGATATGGATCAAGTGATAGTAGAAACTAAAGCAGAAGTGTTGTACATGGCAAATTCCCCCATACCAGAAAATGACGTGTTGCAACAAGAAGACTCCCAAGCCCCTCCTGACAGTCCACAGGTAGAACTCCAAATTATTAACCCAGACATTCGTTTATTACAGAACACAATAGGATCCATCTTGAACAGAATGGATGGGATGGAAAATCGCCACAACCTTCAAGTTCAAGAAAATGCTCGAATACAAAGGGAAGAGATGGACCGGCGTGATGCAGAATGGAAGAGGCTTTTTGAACAATATGCCGGACAAGTGGATGGACAGAACACAAGAACCGACAAGGATACAACGGGACCGAGTCGACGTAGCTCTTTCCCCCATGAAGCGCAACCAATGCGCGGAAGTGACGAAGGAAGAAGTGAACACTAGAGACACTCAAGACGATCAAAAGAAAATGGCCGAGATAAACGCCTGAGGCAAACGGAGGAAGATAACCGAGACAGACATCCAAGGCGATCTGAGGAAGATGGCTGAAATGAAGAGCGAAGTCGGGCAACCGCGAGTCACAAGGAGACTAGCGGTACCAGACATGATCAGACGTCAACTAGGACGTGAAGAAAGGACAAAGAACCAGTCAAACACCCGAGTTCATCAAAGGATCGTGCTACACCTTCAGCGGACTCAAGTTCGGGCGATGATGAAAGGGTTGTAACTCCTTTTATTAAGAAAATCATGGCAGCACCTTATCCGAAAGGCCTTGACACGAAGGATTTTCCCAAATACGATGGTAGTCAAGACCCACAAATTCACATCGGCAACTTCAAGATGGAAATCATGGTGAAGGGATACTCGGGACTGGTAATACCAGGTTTGTTTGCAGGAACTCTGTGAGGACCTGCACAATTATGGTTCAACAGTTTACCAGCCAACTCAATCCCAGACCTCAAAGACTTGGAAAATAAATTCCTGCTTCACTCCGCCACAAGTAGAAAGCAACCGAAGATAGAGTTTCAACTCGATCAAGTACGACAAGCGCCTGGAGAAACTCTCCAAAAATACTTGGAACGATTTAACAGTACAGCATTGCAGGTTCCCGGATTGAAAGAGGATGTGCACTTACATTGTGTGAAAACGGGGCTAGATAAAGGGTCACCATTAAAAAAGTCAATCATGAAGCGCTGTTCGAAGTCTTTGAACGAGTTTCGAGATCGCACGAAGCAATATATAGAGATGGAATAGATGAAAGCCATGAATCAGCCACTTAGAGAACCATTTAGGAGATCCCCTCCCTGAGGTAAAGACCGATACAATTCAAACAGACAAGATGCCCGAGGTCGGGACAAAAGGCCTCGAGGAAGCAGAGCAGAAGGAAGGTTCGACAGATATGCGCCATTGAAGTTGCCTCAAGCTCAGATTTGGAAAGAAGTTTCTTTAACGGAAATGAAGAATGTTGAACGCCCGCGACCAATGCGGACAAATCAACCTTTAGATAGATCCCAATACTATGAATTTCACGATCAGCATGGACACACAACGGAAGCCTGCTGGGATTTGAGGGATGCCATTGAGAAGTTTGTCCGAGAAGGAAAGCTCCGCCGATATGTAATACAAACTCAAGGCCGACAAAACAAACGGCAAAACAAAAGCAGGAGTCCACCTGGAGGACAGAAGAGACGAGACTGTAACAAAGCTGGACCAAATAGTAATGACGAGTTCCCCGAGTCAAAGTATGTATGCAATGGGATCGTCGGTGGCTTTGGGGGAGGAGGAGACTCCTTAAATCAACGGAAAAAATATCTGAACGAAGTCATGTCCATTACTGACCACCCCAAATTCAAAAAAGACAAGAGACCAGATGAACCGATGTTGAGATTTTCACAAGAAGACCTAAATGATGTGGTGCCTGGACATAATGATGGTCTGGTTATCACGGGAATGGTAGAATGTTGTCAGGTTAGGAAGATGTTCGTGGACAATGGGAGTACGGTTGACATAATTCTTTGGCACACGTTCAAATGGATGAGACTAGATTCCAAGGATTTAAAATCGTTTAAGACTACGCTGACTGGTTTCAACGGAGAAGACACCCGTCCGAAAGGATTTATCGACCTCAAATTAACTTTGGGAACAAAGGAAGCTTTCAAGACCGAGGTTGTTCGGTTTGTGGTAGCGGATTTCCCCTCGCATTACAACATAATATTGGGATAGCCGACTATCCATAACTGGAACATGCTGGTATCATCAAACCATCAGAAACTGAGATTCATCAACAAGAAGAACCAAGTGGTTACCGTTAAAGGGGATCAAAAGGACTCCCGGAAATGTTATTTTGAGGCAGTCCAAGAAGGTAAGTCGGCCAGCAAAGGAAAGATATGTAGTAGCTCCATACATGTAGTCGAGCTGGACCTGAGAGAGGAGGACAAGGCACAGAAAGCCGAGCCAAGCGAGGAAGTAGAAGACTTTATCCTAGGAGAAAGTATAGAGCAAGTCACAAAGATCGGGAAACTGCTGAAACCTGAGGATCGTGCAGAACTGGAGAAGTTTTTAAAAGACAATAGGGACGTTTTGCATGGAAACTGTCCGAGATTCCCAGAATTAATCTTGAGTTTTGCTGTCACAAATTGGCAGTTCCACCAGGGTCAGTACCAGTCGCGCAAAAGAAAAGAAAATTTGGCTCAGATCGAGGACAAGCTCTAGACGCACATGTCAAGGAGTTACTTGATGCCGGATTCATAAGAGAGGTACAGTACACCACATGGCTGTCCAATGTCGTCATGGTAAAGAAACCCAATGGCAAGTGGCGCGTTTGTGTCGACTATAAAGACCTGAACAAAGTATGCCCAAAAGACGCATTTCCCATGCCCAACATTAACCTCGGCCAGAGCACAAAAGTTCTTCCAAAGGAACATCATCTCACGATTCGGGATTCTAGTAGAAATAATCACAGACAACGGAACGCAATTCGCGGACCAAGGGTTTCAAAAGATGATGTCCGACTTCCAGATTAAACATCACTTCGCTTCTGTGGAATACCCACAGTCTAATGGGTAGGTAGAGGTAGCAAACAAAGTGCTCGTGAATGGATTAAAAAAGCGGATGGAAGAGGCCCAGGACAGTTGGGTTGAGCATCTGTATTCAGTGTTATGGGCATGTCGGACGACAGTACAATCATCCAAAGGGGAAACTCCTTTCAGACTGACTTATGGATGCGAAGCTATGATTCCCGTTGAAATTGGTGAACCCTCCCTGAGGAAATTACAAGTCACACAGGAGCGAGCTAATAACGAGACTATTCCGGCCGAGTTGAATCTAATTGATGGAGTTCTCACTACAGCTCACCTAAGGGATGCGGCTACAAAGCGACTTATCATGGCTCGTTACAACAGGAAGGTTAATACGCATTCATTTAAAGAAAGTGACTTGGTGCTCCGAAGAGCCGACATCGGTAACAAAAATGCCTGAGATGGGAAGCTAGCAGCCAACTGGGAAGGTCCCTACAGAATCAAAGAATGATTTGGAAATGGCACTTACATTTTGGAAACCCTAGACGGAAAAGTGCTTAAAAGAACTTGGAATACCAATAAGCTCAAGGCTTATTACAGTTGAAGTTACTTGCTACAAACTTTAGTTCATTATGTTTGATTATTACCTGTCGAGTTTGTTCTTTTTCAGAAAGTTTAATAGCGGGATCTTAATCTCGCCTAATATTGTGTAAAGACTTGATGAATGAAGTAAAAGTCTACAAAGCCAAGTTCAGTCATGTTAACGCTATCAGAACATGTATGAACCTCGAGTTAGTTCATAAATCATGTCACTCTTAACACATGTATGAATTCCGAGTTAATTCATAAATCATGTAGCGATTAAAACGCCAGCGGAGCAATCCACCAAATACGAGTCTAAAAATGACCGTATAGCGGCAAAGCCGCCGAAAAATAGCGAACGGAACTCGGGTTGGATGATTTGTACTTACCGTATCGCGCTAATGGCCATATTAAAAGACATGCACGGACACATTGCAAACACATATTTTCGTGAATCATGTAACTCGGCAATATAAGTGCTGAAAGTAAATAATCGAAGGCATATTAATCGACCTTGATCACGTCGGTTATTTGCCTAAACCAAAAGAAGGGAGACAGTTTGACAAAAATAGAAACACCCCGCAATTTTATAATGTCAATTGTTATCCAGATCATAAAGTTAAAGCCGAACATGGGCATTGCAATCTACAAGTCAAAAAAGAAAAAGAAACAGCAAATCGGATCAAGCGTGAGCCTGTTGATCTCCTCCAGCCTCTTCGGGACCAATGCTAGTTGAAGGAGCATCTGAAGAAGCAGAATGAAACACCCCATCTTCAACATAAGCGTTGACATGCGCCTTTTGCAGGTCCAAGGAGACCTCGGGATTCAGAAACTGGGCCTGCTCCAAAGCATTCTCGAAGGCCTCCACCACGCCCGTCTTCAATTTTGATATATCCTCATTGGCAAATGCAAGCGAGGATTCTAGTTTCTTGATCTCGTCCTTGCATTTCGTGAGCGAAGCCACATCTTGTTCATGGACTTGTAATCGATGGACGACCTAGGATTCGGATTTGTGAAGCTTATCATGCAGAGAAATGATCTCATCCAACAAGCTCTCCTTTTCGGCTAAGGCTACATGCAATTCCTCTTGAGCCTGAGCTACCCGATCATCAACAGTCTTCTTGTCGGCCTTCAAAACAGCTATCTCTGATGCGAGGTCACCGACTTGATCCTTAAGGTGTGCAGCGAGATAGCTGACCCCGGCATTCTTCAAGTTCAAGTGCTCCATCTCCCTGAGCTCCTTCGCCTCCAGTTTTGACAATTTTTTCATATTGAAGTAATGAGCGAGAACTTGGAGGCCTGAACGAAGACCTGGAGGAACTTTGTTTTCCCATAGATACGACGTCGGGATTTTGATAACAAGCTCTGAAGAAGAATCTGGGACCTTGGGGGCCACCCTCTCAGGCTCAAGGACAGGAAACATGGGAATGTCGGTTTCAACATCATTCGAGCCGACCTCAATGACTTTCTTTTTCCTCGATGTCTTAGTTTTCTTGGCTGGCAGCGGGTCAGATGGTTCCGCAGATGGAACGATTCTTTTTGCGCCTGGAGTCAACGGGCGCGTTAGTGGCAAAGATGCTCCTGGATGACTTGTAACGTCCACATAATTGGGTCTTTTTCCCATTGGATCGCCTGAACACAAAAAAAATGAAATGAATTAGACAGAGTTCAAAAAAGAATGTGTTGCAAAACATCTGAATCAAATGAACTATCATACCTGTAGTGGGTTGTTTCCAAACAAAAGAAGCTATATACTCGGCCGAATCGACTAAAGAATCTTTTGTAACCAAAGTCGAAATGAAAGCGATAGCGTCATTCTCCCGGGCGGACATCTAAGAAAGAGGAGTCAAAAAATCTTTGGCTTCATATTTGTGATGCTCCTCAGTCCAGTATAAAGGAAAACGCCCCACAACATTTCCAGATGTCGAAGATTGAAGAAACCATGGGACACACCCGGGTTGGGCCAAAACTTTGACAAAGGCATTCTTAAAGCCTTTCCAAGAATCGGTAAAAGGCTTGAGGAACTTGCGACCAGGCGACGCCCGTAGTGAAGTCCACCCAAATTCCAACAAATCTCCATCCGTAGAAAGGTTGGTTTCTAGAGGGGCGAAAAAATGGCAAAAAACGGGCACACAACACTCTAACTCAAATTTATGACAGAAACTTTCAAAGGCTACAGCAAATGCCCAACCATTGGGATGAAGTTGAGAAGGAGTAAGGTAAAGGTGGCGGAGAAGCTGCATCTGGAACTCAGAAAATGGAAATTCCATTCCCAGTCGGGTTATGAGATTTTTATAAAAAAAGAAAAAATCACACTCTTTCTTGAAGCGCCTGGAGGCCATCGATTCACTTGCCAAAGGCTGGCATATTATATATCCATCACCACCTCGGATGATACGAGCAATAGCTTGACCAGACAACTTATTCTTCATATCAGTGACGGCGTTGCTCATGGCATATTTACTAATCAAAGTCATTCGCGAAGACCCGGAAAGTGCAGACTCACCAGTCTTAGATTGGTTTGTTTGATGGGAAAGGGAAGACATTAAACACCTATACAATACACAATGAGACTAGGTCAGAACTCGAGAATACCTGAAGTCACAGGATTTACAGAAGGAGTTTGAGATGCTGGAGGCAATAAAGTGGTGCTAATGGCTACGGATCTCCAAGGCTTTTCATGACAACGGCAGCAATCCAAAATTTGCTCAGCATCTCGGTCAAAACCCAGGCGGGCAAAGTCAATGGCTTTGTACATACACTCGTCGTAAGGTGTAATGACCTCAGCTGGGTAGGACGGGACGAAAGCCTTGGAAAATACACTTGGGGTTACTAAGGGACGCACCAAGGCGACAGACGGAGAAGGTTGAACCACACGACCTCGATGAGATCCTCCCCCCACCACTTCGAGAGGAACTTGCACCTCGGGAAGAGCTACCACCTCGGGAGGCATTACCACCTCGGGAGGAACCACTACCACGAGAGGAATGAAGCATATCCTCCATTATTTCTTTCTCGGTGGGAAGAATGGACCACAGCCAAAGCTTAGTACAGCCAGGAACTCTTTAGAGCAACTTCCTATCCTCTTTCAGGATGGGTCGACCATACATATCTATTAATGGAAGCCTGGGATCCATCTTTTGAAAAACAAGTAAGGTGCTAAAGTACAAGCAATTTGGGATTGTTAAGCAGGCTGACAGAATTTAGGGATAAAAATTTAAGAACATATAAAAGTGCCAAGACAATGCAATGAAGATGAAGAACAGGTTCCAGATTTTCCCAGAATTTCAATATTGCAACGACTCAGAGAAAAAAGTTTCACAATGGTTCTCGACATTTTCCTTTCTCGGAGAGGAATTCTTAAATCATCATTGTCGTTCAAGATACCCAACAAGAACAGAGTATATGTATTTCGTAATGCAAACCCAGAAAGCAAAAAACAACGACAGATAGATAAGGAAGTTGGGAAAATCACTTAAAGAAAGAAAACTACTACAGACGAATGAAACACAAATGTAAGTAGAAGACTTACTTGAGATTCTGGAGGAAGATGAAATCTGGAGGAAAGTGGAGTATAGAAGGTGCTCCGCTGGAAATTCCTTCGAAGAGAAAAAGCCTGATCAGACGAAATGCGAACGAGTGAAATAAACAATGCACCCAAAGAGGTATTTATAAGCAAATCAAAGCATGTGACTATTCGATGTCCAGGCGTTTCGTCGGTTACGAGGAGCCAAGAGAGATGATGATTCAGAATTCAAACAGGGGAGCTTAAGCTGAACTGACAGAATCAAGGCTAAACCCTACCAAAACCCTAAAAGTAATCATAGCAAATGGAGAATGACGTAGAGCATTAATAAGTACGATAACCGAAGGCGGCTTTTCAAAGAACGTGCTGCTTCAAATCCGGAGAAAGTGGTTACACGAAACGGCATCATAAACCTAAACATGTGAAGACAAGCGAAAAGTCGCGACGATCGGTATGATCCCAGACACTTGGGTAATAGTCACGTCGGTAAGTAGAACACCTCGGCCAAAAGACTCGGCAAAAAAAAAAAGATCTTTCTGACAAAAATCTCAGAAAGCTACGAACTCGACACTTAAATCGAGATAAGCTCGGCAGCTCACAATCAAGGGTTACCGATTCCGGAAATGCGTGAGGCAAAGCACCCATATAAAAAAAAAGAAGACGGACAAATCATAAAACTTAGACAACTCTGGCAGAACAAGGATATCTCGGACAATCTCTAACCAGGTACAACCATCAACACATCCCGACAACCCAGAAACCTGAGCTATCGGGCTGGGGGGCAACTGTTATGGATCTTGAAGCTTGGGCCCCGAAGCCCAATTCCTCAAAAAAACTACCATCGGCGGTTGTGCCTACATACGTGATAACTGCCCATCTTGGGACAGTTACTCTCTCTTATAAATAGGAGATCCTTGCACTGGTGAAAGGTACGTGCCATTTCATCCCTTCATTCTCACAGAACACACACCCCACACCCAGTGGCTAAACGCCGAAAGTGTATTCGAACTACGTGGGCTTTGATCCCTATTTGAGGGTACGTAGGCCCTAGGCATTGTTCCTAGTTCAAGCCCGAGTAACATTGTTCACACCCGAACAATATATATCCTTAATTCCTCTATTAATCAATCATTCAGAGCAAAAACAACACCACAACATCACTACGTAAGCTACATAAGGAAATCACGAAAAAATAGTTCACGCATACTCTCTCAGTCTTCCTTATTTCTTTCAATCAGAATGCGTGAGTGGAGAAAAAAAAAGGAAATCATAGTGCCGCTCTCGTCAGCGTATATTGCTTTCAGAGTTCATTGTACACGCGACCTCAGACCTCCCCATATCTCTTGAGCCAAACACCACCTCCCCTCTCATTATAAACATTTGTAGCGACCAAGAAAGAGAGAGACCGAGAGTAAGAGGCTGAGAGAAAAAGAAGTGTGTGCTCTGTTCTTGAAACTGGAGAACAGAGAGAGACCAAGATAGAAGGGGAAAAGGAAGGAGGTGGTGCATAAATCCTTTTGGCCAGTCCTCATTTCCTTTCTCTTTTGTTTTGAAGAAGACATAGTGCGAGGACGTTGAGAGCGAGAGCGAGAACAAGAGACGTTGAAGACTGATGAAAACTTGAACGTCGCATGCAAGTGTTGACCTAGGTGAGTTTAACGCCATTAGGAACATAGCTTTAGTTTTCATATATGTCTCTACTAAATAAAAAGAACTAAAACAGGGATCACTTTTTAGCTTACTTTTACTGTAACATACATACAAATATATAAGTATACAAGTTGTTAACAAACAGTGGCGGATCTTTGAAGGGGTAGGGGGGCCACGGCCCTCAATAAAAAAATTGTTTTAAAAAAATTAATTATGCAAATTAAATGTGGAAATGTGGGATCTTTTAAATTAAGCAACAGAATATGGGAATTGTTCGAACAATTAATTAAATTTAATGGACGAAGAGCAATTAAATGTGATTGATTGATTGATTGATTATTCCATTTATGTCAAAGATAACTCATTTGGTAACATGCCTATTATTCTCCCAATCTCCCTTCCCAGGACAACTCATTTGTGATTTTTCAGCTCTTGCTTGCTACAGGTAAATTCTCCCATCTTATTTCTTTGATCTGATTCAACTCAATACTTACTTTGTTTGGTCTTGATTCCATGATTTTTTTTCCTATTTATATTTAGTATGATAATAGTTAATTATATTGTTTAAATTGTTTATAGGTTATTTGGAAAGTGATAAAATCTAAGAATAGCTCAGTGATGAAGAATAAAACAATTGATTCATTTTTCAAGAGGAAAGCTAGTGATCACATAGAGGAAGGTAACATAGCTTCTACATCTTTATCAGTTGAAAAGACTTGTCATGGCGCTCTAAGGTTTGAGTGTGAGGAACAACCTTCTAAAATTCCTAAGGTTACTTCCAATAAATTTGATAGTAGTTCCTTAAAGCGTGATCTGGGTAAACGCCCTCAAATATGGCGACATCATGTGAATCAAAGAGATGAAGTTCGAAGGGCTTATTTAAAATGGGGTACATACCAGTGAGTAACAAATATAATATAGGAATATACCTATATATATGCATATGCTGTGGCATCTGGAAGAAAAGAGTTGCTATCACTAGGCTTAAAGAACCAAGAGGAAAATGTTGAAATATATATATATATTCATGTGAGGCATCTGCACTTGGAAAACTGAAGAAGAAAACAACTAATATAGATGCATGTGCTTTTGTAAAGAGAAGAAAAACATACCATCTGATATATGTATATATGTAGTTGCGTGGTGAGAGGAATAATGAACCCATATCATTGCACTTGTAAAAAGAATAGGAAAGAGGACCTTACTAATATAAGAGTGGGAATAATGATGAAAAATGGTGGTAGCAAGAGCAATAAGTCTCACTGTGTAAATAGTTGTGAGCAATTGTATAAGATATAAATGAGTTCATTGTGAGAATAGTGGGTGTCGCTAGAGTTGGAAAGAGAATAGAAAAAAAATATGGGAAGTATATGTATATATGCATGCATGACGCTAAAACTGGGAATGGTTTAGAAAAAGAGGTTTTATACATGTATATTTATGAAACCAAAACGTAGCTATATATGCATAGGCGTTGCTGCATGAAGGGAAAATGAGTAGAGGCATTATTGGTAAATATATGTGCTGCGTACATGTGGAAAACTGAAGGAGGAAACAAATTAATATATATGTATGAGCTTGTGGGCTGACACTTGTTTTTGGAAAACAAAAAAAACAAGATTATTGTTTGATTAAAAGCAATGATGTTGATCATATACTTTAGGTATATGAATAAATGAGATTAATCATGGATTAATCTTATTATTAATTATTAAACAATAAATGAATAATCTTTTTAAGTATATGGTTAAAAACAATGATGTTTGATATTTAAATTTTAGATGATAAATTTGGGGGAAAACCATACAAACACCTATGAGTATCATAGTGAATACGTGCACGGGTCCCTATGGGTGATTTATTTAAAGTTTTAATGGAACCATAATAGAGTGATTAAAAACTATTTCCCCGTACTTGTAGATTATTCAAGGGTAGGTGTTTATAAAAACCCAAAACTTGCTATCACAAGAAAGCTTATTCTACTTGGTGTTATTAATTATTAAACTCCTAATTTATAGTGTTGGAATAACATATCCAAGAGGAGTAGAAAGGTCAATAGTGGCAAGGACATCTCTTAAGATATTATTTATAAGGGAAATAATGCGGTGATACTATTATAGGATATCCGGGAAAGTCAGGAATCAGTACCAAAAGGTGAAAGTACCACTAGCTACGTAGATTAAGGTACGGACGCGTACTATAACTCTAACTCTGATGCTTCTTGTATGCTGTATTTTCTTTATTAGCAAATATCTCATGTCTTAAGCTTTTAATTGGCTAGTTGCTTTATTTGACTTTTTAACTCTAACTTTATGCTTTATTTGTCTCTTCTCTTCATTCCCTTATGCTGAATCAAAATACACATTCATTCTTGGTCACTTGAATTGCTTTTTGTGTGGCAAATTCCTATGGTTCAAGTGTTCTTATACACTACTACAAAAAACGGTTTTTGCGTCTCAAAAAGACGTCATTTTTTTAAAAAAGGAAGTAAAAGATAAAGGTGATGGTATTTTTGTAATTATATGTGATAAAAATTGACTTTTGGAGTCTAAGTTTAAAACTTAGACTCCAAAAGTCATTCTTTTGGAGTCTACGTTTATAACTTAGACTCTAAAAGTAAACTTAGACTCCAAAAGTGATTCAAAAAAAGAAAAAATGTGGTAAACGAAAATCCTAGCGAGAAAAAGTATCACTTTTGACGCCTTTTATTCACCCACTCTCAGAACCTCATAACCTTACCCATTCTTTGAACCTCATGCAATCTCTCACACCTCTCACCAATTGCTTGCGTGGCTACTCACCCGCTCACCTGCTCGCCGGTCTACCGTCACCTCGCCGGCAGTCATTTGCTTGTCTCGCTTGACGTCGCTCGCTCCAGTCGTTCGCTCGAGGCCACTCTTTCTCCTATGGCACTGTTTGTTTCTTCTTCATTCGTCTGGTTCCGCAACTGCGATCGATCTCCTCTTCGACCATTTCGATATCTATGTATTCATCTTCTTCTTTTACCTTTTTCCTCATTTGATTTTATCAATTCCTAATGGTTTTTTTGTTTTGTTTTGTTTTGTTTTGCAAATAAATGCAGATGGATGCTCGTCTGGCTATGGTGTTGCCCCGATTCTCAGTTCCCTCGTCTTTGTTCATCATGTTTAATTTTACTTTGATATTCAAAGATGCATTCTGGATTTTTTTCCAGATCTGAAATTTTTCAGATATATGTTTAACGCTGTCACCGACACCGTCCTCATCTGTTTTATTTTTTAAAAAAATACTTAAGACGTCTAAAAATAAATTAGACGCCGTAAGTCTCCAACTTTTTACGCCCCCCAGATATACGTCCCCTCGAAAAAGGACGTCAAAAGTACAAAAAATAGGACTCTGTATCCTTATTTTGAAGTAGTGTCATTGGTCCATTTAATTTCTCAAGGATTTAGCTTAATTAGGTGATTAATTGGGACCATTGGATTTGAATTACATATGCAACAATCTCAACCATTGATCTTATAGTTGCAATTGTTGACTTTTCAAAGCTTGATTAAAGTTTAATTAACATCTTAATCAAGTGCTTATATGTCCCTTGATTATAAGTGTCATCGTCTAATTGTCTTGCTACTTAATCAAGGTCATTAATACTTAATTATTCAAGATTTAATTCTTCATCTTTGGCCCTTAATTTTTCTTCTATAATTAGCCCTCTTTTATTTCAAAAATGATTACTTTAATTTGCCCATAATTAAATTGAAGAATTATGCCACTAATCTCAATTAGTGCAAAAATTATTTGCCAATTTGCTAATCGACACTTAATTTAGTTAAGATTTTTTATAATCTTTCCATGGCTCTTTTAATCTCAAAATAGTTGTTATTCTATGTGACTCTAAGTCACATATGTTAACCAATTTAATATGGTAACATATTCCAAAATACCGAATTTTTGGTAAATTGAAAATCGGATATTACATTTCTCCCCCCGTTAAATTAAATTTTGTCCTTGAAATTTGAACGTACAACTTCAGAGAACTAATCTAGACATCCAGTCTATTTCTTTTCTATGCATGCTTACCTAGCACGTACCCTAATCTCATTCATATTGTACCCAGGTATATAGTATTCAAGGATCTACTGATCCATTCTCACAGTGCTTGGTTTACGTATGCCTCACTACCTGACTTATTCAGCCTCTCGGCTTAACACATATTGGCCTTCCGGCTCAATCTATTACCACAGCACTAGAGATTCTAGCCTCACCACCTAGGGAATCATCCTCAGGCCTTAGGCATCTCACCTATCACCTGGTACAATGAATGTTTTGTCAGACTCATGATGTACTGTAGACATACTAGTCTAAAGTCACTATGATAATCGGCATTTCACACAATGCTAAACATTATAGGTCTTACAGCCCAGGGACTCCGCCCTATGTAAACTTGCACACCTGGTCTTATAGCCTCGAGCCTCTTCTCGTCTATTTCATCTGAGCCTTTCCCATTCAAGCTCTCAGACTACTTTCACTTACTTAGCACTATAGCTAATAACTACTGTCGAACTTAACTAGTTCAATGTTCTAGACCTTTCTAACTGTTCCTATACCATAATCTCTAGCTACACCGTTTTCTTTTCAACACAATAGCATTGACAAACATGTCATCGCTACCCAAAACCATTTTGTTGTCTCAGTTTCAAATTTTCAAACATTGAAAATTTTTCATGGTCTCAGTACATTTCACAATCTGCACTATACCAAAAAGTAATAGTGCTATTACATTTCCAAATTTAATCGCTGCCAAAAGAAATGCGTGAAAACATATTCACTGTCGGATCATTTTCAAAAACTTTTACTACCAGCACATATCTTTGAGGGCGATAATTCATTTTACAAAATTTTTAACAATTGAGAGCTCACACCACCACTTCAACCACTTGGTACAATAAGTGCCCTATCCCAATCCCCAAATCCCGCCTCTGTATCCCTCTGGCCTCAAATCGAGTCACCAGGCATCAACAGTAACGTCAAATGTGGGAGAACCTCCGGAACTAGCACATAAAGTACCAACCCTTTCTACCAAAACTCAGTCCAACTAAAGACAATCAAGTTCTACTAAACAAAACATACACCCTAGGCAAAATGTTATGGATTGGGTGCATTCACTGCTGGTACGATTCTCATTCTCTCAAACAAAATCCCTCGAAACCTATAGAGAACTAACAATTCACTAGAGGTAGTGAAATGCTAAATGTCATTTTGAAACAACAAAGATTTACAAATGACAGATCAGGAATTGGTTACAAACCTGACTTTGATAAGAAGAAAGGTAAAAAGAAGAATGGTGAGAAATTTTATATGAATTATTTTACAAAAGCAGTTCATTCTTCAAATCCTTTTGCACACTGCAATTATTGCAATAGGAAGGGTCATACTACCTCTTCATGCTTTCATAAAAAGGAAAGAAAAGTAAAACCAACTGGGAATTATCAATGGTTACCAAAAGGAACTTATGTTCCTAAGGTCTGATCTAACCCCGAAGGACCCAAGAAAAGATGGGTACCTAAGACTTGATCCTCTGTGATTTGTAGGTATGTCTAAGAGCATCAAAATCAAACAAATGGTACATTGACAGTGGATGTTCTAGACACATGACAAGAGATCAAACAAAATTTACTTCAATCAAACCTAAAGATGGTGGCAAAGTGACATTCGGTGGAAATCAATCTGGGAAAATCGCTGGAATAGGTGAGATTGGCAATAATGAAGGACCACTGATCAAGGATGTCTACCTTGTGGAAGGGCTTTGCCATAATTTCCTCAGTGTTAGGCAAAGCACTGAAAAAGGTAACTTGGTTATCTTTGATTCTGAGGAATGTTTGATTGTGAATAAAGATTTTCTCCCTTTACAAAACATCAAATCAAAAGCTTTATTTAGAGCACCTAGAGATGGCAATTGTTACACTCTCAACCTCTCTAGCAATGCTTCAATTTCAGAAAAATGTTTTGTGAGTAACTTGAATGAGAGTTGGCTGTGGCATAAGTGATTAGCTCATGTCAACATGTCTCAACTTGGTAAGTTACTCAAAAAGGATTTGGTGATTGGTATCCCTAAACTTAGTTTTAAAAATGACTTGATTTGTGATGCATGGCAAAAAGGAAAACAAACCAAATCATCTTTGAAACCGAAAAATGAGATTTCAGCCAATAGACCACTACAATTACTACATATGGATCTAGTGGGTCCAGCAAGGGTGAGGAGCCTTGGTGGTAATCTGTACACATTGGTTATTGTAGATGATATCTCAAGATTTTGTTGGACCATATTTTTGTTATCGAAAGATGAAACATTTGATCAGTTTGTTGTGTTTGCTAAAAAGGTCCACGAGAAAGGTTGATCAATTTTAGGTATATGGACTGATCATAGAGGAGAGTTCGAGAATCATGCATTTGCAGAATTTTGCGATGCTCATGGAATAGATCACAACTTCTCTGCACCTAGAACTCCACAACAAAATGGAGTTGTTGAGAGAAAGAATCATGTTCTAACTGAGATGGCCGGAGCAATGCTAAATGAAAATCAAACATCTCAAGTCTTTTGGGCTAATGCAATGAGCACTGCATGCTATATATCAAATCATGCTTACCTCCGAAAGAAAATAAACAAAACACTATACGAGTTGTACAAAGGAAGGAAACCAAATCTTGTCCATCTGCACATCTTTGGATGTAAGTGCTATGTGCACAATAATGGTAAGGATAATTTGTTTTCATAACTATATGGAAACTCGAGTTTTGATTTCAAAACTCGAGTTTTGATTAGGCAGAGAGCAATGCATTTTATCAATAATTTGAAAACTCGAGTTTCTCTTTTAAAACTCAAGTTTTGGCCTGACTTAGATTTCTCAACGTTTTCACATTAAAGTGAAAACTCGAGTTTCACTTTGGAAACTCGAGTTTTGGCCAAACTGAGAGTTTTGAAGTTTTCAATGTTTTGAAAACTTGAGCCTTAGATGAAAACTCAAGTTTTGATGTTTTGGACTAAAACTCTTACACTTCATTAAAAGTCCAAAACTCGAATTTGGTTTTGGAAACTCGAGTTTTGAGTTTGTTTCAAAATGTGTTCCAAAAGCTCAAATCGCGACTTTCCTCTCTGGAAGGAGGAAACTCGAGTTTTTGTATGGAAACTCAAGTTTTGCTTAAGTGCACAGTTCAAAACTCGAGTTTAGTAGAACAAAATTCGAGTTTCAATCGCTAAGTTTGAAATTCAAATCTGACAAATTTGTGAAACCTTGTTGTTTGATTCCAATACCTTCTAGTATCACTCTTCTATAATCCTAGCTATGTTTAACCACTTTGTTAGTGAGTTTCAGATGATTTATAAGATGCTTATTGAAGGTTAAAAGTAAAATCAAAAGTGATGTCAGTTCATTAAATGTTTAGTCCAGAAAGTTGCATACTTTTGGGTAATCCATCTGCACACGGTTGCAAAGCATTAAGGAATGATTTCTACAACAAGCAACTGCTTCTCCAACGGATTAATCCAGAGGAAGTCAACTCTAAACACTTGGACAGCTGGATTAAGTGGAGAATAGAGAGAGAAGAAGACAAAACCATCTCCTAACCATTGCAGATCATCTCCAATGGTTTGATTGAAGATGCAACGGTTATTTAATGCTATCTGAGTATAAATAGAGCTGCATTCAAGTCTTCTCAAAAAACACATCTGCTAAAAACGAATTGCATTCAAAGTTCTTCAACTACTTTCAGTTTTCACTTGTAAAAGTATCTTTTGATACATTGTGCTTCAGTGTTCATTCATATCTACTCTCAGATAGAGTTATTTCATTGTAGATCATTTATTGTAAAGAATTACAAGTCTGGGGACTTAGTGATCTGGGAGTTCATTGATTACAACTTGTAAGAGGAGTGAGTTCTAGTGAGAGAACTACTTCTTGAGTATAGAGTGTGTAATGATTGATATAATGAAAATCTCAGAGAGTCTGGGGACTGCATGTAGGTCAAGTTGTTAGGACCGAACCAATAAAAATCTGTGTCCAGCTGCTCTTCCCTTTACTCTATTCATCTCTATTTTTGTAGTCTAAAAACAGGGTAATACTTGAAAATTTTCAAAATACCCAATTCACCCCCTTCTTGGGTATTTGGCTCCACTTTCAAAAGCAATGAAGCCGAAGATTGAAGACTTATGGAAGTCCTTATTTTGTTGTAATTTTTAAGATTGGACTATTGTACCCGTAACTTTGTGGGGATTATTTTATGTAATCGTTTGTACCTTTACCAGTATATTGGGGTTGTCCAAACCAATCCAATGCTCTGCCGCGTGTACTCTGATGTATGATTAAAGTGAGTAATCAACAAAGAAAAGATGATAATAAAGGAGGATTCCTCTAACCTGCCACCCAAAAGGGTGAGGCCAGTAGGGGTGTAACAACAATAAGTATGAAATCTTTGATCAATTAATCATGTCAGATATGGTGGAAATATAAGAGGTAAGGGAAGAGAGTATGCAGACTATGATTTATCCTTGTTCAGCCAATCCGTGATGACCCACGTCTAGTCCCCAGACTCCTCTTGAGATTTCAACCCACTATCTCCCTTAAGTTTAAATCGAGTGCTTGAGTGAAGCATTACAATCTTACAAGTTTGATTTGGGCACTTGTGAAGCCACTACAACTTTCACTAAGTCATTCCCCCTTACACATCATAAGGATACAACCTTGACGATATATTATAATCGATCTTCTCTCTTAAAAGTGAATAAGATGAACACTGAAGCACAATAAAAATGATTTCTCTCTCTAAAGTAGATTATATGAGCACTAAGAAAACAGAGAGTATACATATGAGATAAACATTGGAGTCAAAGTGTTGGTATTTCGATGGTGAAGGTGCAAGCTCTCTCTTCTTAGGCTTTGAGTTCTCCTATTCTATTTATAGTTAATGAAGATCATTTGACCTTTGAGTGTACATTCTTCTCATTGGGCTTCTCAAAATGTTACTGTTGGAAGTAGCCTTTGGAACTTCTAAAAAAATTTGTTTTTTGGCCAATGAAGTTTAATCACCTAAAATCTTCATATAAACTTGATTAGTGATGATTAGGAACAATGTAATCAAGTTTTATATGATTTTGGGAAAATAATCAACAAAACCGATATTGTCATTAAAACTATGAGGACTCACAACTTTCATATCACTACAGTAATGTCACCGGTGATAGGTCATCACTCAAGTTCTCCCTCAATTAATCCTTTAAGATCCTTGAAGTGGGTAGTGCATCACTAGGGTGGCACTCGAAGTGATGTGCCTCACTTTCACATTACTAAAGTGGTCTTTGCTAGTGATATATAAACACATTTTAACTCGAAATATGGAAAATGACCTATAACTAGAAATTTCTTGAGGTCTATGTTCCAATTCCCTAAAAAACAAAAAGATCAAAATTTGATTTATTCAGAAAGTTATGATCAATCCAGAGCAGCTAGTCTAGATAGTGTTAGAATTTTGCATGTCAACTTATGAAATTCACATCTGTTCCATCCAAACCTCTTTGAGCATGATCCTGGAGTCTTTGAATCACATTTTAAACAAGTTTTATCTCAATCGAAGTTGTTGTTTGGCATATATGTTTAAATTACTGAATCTGGTTTGAAAAAAGCTAGAAATTTCAGTATCAACTTTTGAAATTCATATCATTTTCATCACCCGTTGAGCTTGATCTCAATGTCTGTGCATCACTATGGAGTCTAGTTTCATATTTGAAACAAACTCAATTGGAGTTGTGGTTTGGGAAATATGGCCAAAATACTAAACCTCTGTCAGGATAAATGAAAATTAAGCATGATAGAGTGGTTATCACTTAAGTGGTCACCCAAGTGATCATTAAAAATTCATCTCTGAAGGTGCCATTCGAGTGGTCGATCACTCGAGTGAAGTTGTTATAACATCTATATAAGGTTTGTCTAATCTTTCTTCATATCACTCAAGGCAAGTTCTTTATATCTTTGTTTTTTTTTTTTATCATTCAGTCTCCACACTTCAACTTGATATCCTTTTTCATAATCCAACTTGATCTCTTATTCTTTTACTTGTCTAATCTACAATATAATTTACATTAAATATAATAGTTAGTCAAAGTATAAGATAAATACATTATACAAACTTTTTTATCTTAAAATATTTGACATCTATATTTAATATCATTGAAACTAAGCATATCTAATAGACAACAACTTGAGTGTCTGATAAACTGAGAGTTTTGGTAGTGAAGTGTCAAAACATTTTGTCACTCAAGTGCTTGAAATCTGACTTGAGGAATCTTCTGTTTGTTTGGAAATAGCTTTAACACTATTAGTGACTTGAATGCTAGCTGCAAGTGACCTTTAAGTCACTCAAATGGCTCTCAGGTTCACTCGAGTGATTCCCAGATGTGAATCACTACACTCTTGGTCCATTAGCGAGTGACTTGCAATAAACTCGCAAGTTTCCAATCATCACTCAAGTAACAACTTTCTCACTCGAGTGAGCTTCACTCAACTTTCAAAAAATGGGCGAGTGACTTATAGAATGTCTGTGAGTGAATACCATTACTTAAGTGGAAATTCATTAACTTGAGTGATCTTAAGAAATCTTTTAGAGAACGCACAGTGACTTGCAAATATCTCAACGAGTGATCACCAGCACTCGAGTGAATTCACTTGAGTGGTCACTTATTCACTCAAGTTCTCAAAGCTTATCCCTCGAGTGATGAAACCCATTACTCGAGTGATCAGCTATAACTTTTAAAAATCCTATGTGTAACTTGTTGATTTTCTGCAAGTGAAGTGAGATCACTTGAGTTCTAACTTAGCCACTCGAGGGATCTTGCATCACTCTTCAAACTTTCAGCAAGTGAATTGCAAAATCACAAGAAGTTAAGGATCAACACTCGCTTGAGTTTATTACCTGTCACTTGAGTAATCATCTCAGATCGGTTGAAGTGAGTATTCTTGCGAATTCAAGTTTCAGTTCAAATATAGTTCAATCACTCGAGTGTCTTGAAATATAGAACTTGAGTGACTTGAATCATCAAGACATTATTATTTTTTAAGGTTTGTTATCATCAAAACATAATTCGAGGACTAACACTATCCTTATTCCCAACTCTATTTGTTGTATGTTATGTGCTAAATAGATTATAGGGAAAATTCCAAAGGAATTTTTAAAACCTAAAAAGGTCACTTAAACATTTAAAGGGTCAAATAAGAGGGTAGGAATCTGAAATTTTATAATCTACCATGGACAGACTAACTTGTGGAATAATTTGGACATCATAAAAAAGGGTTAATATCATCTTTAGTCATTGTAGCTTAACTTCGCTTTGATTTTGGTCCCTAAAGTTTCAAATACGTGGTTTTGGTCCCAAGTTTCCTCATTTCACATAGTTAGTCCCTATAGTCTGAAAAGACGTTATCGGTGTCAAGTGTGATTATGTGGCATAAACACCATTATAATTGCTAAGGCGGGTGGTTGACTAGGCACGATGACTGGGTAATTTTGTTGATTAGGTAACCACGTGGACATACGACCCAAAAAAGGCATAAAACATAACACAACCAAAGTTATGAGAGGACCGTCAATGCATTTCGTTCTTTGATATTTTCGCTTACTTTTTACGCTATGGAAGGAGCAAGATCACTACCATCTTGCCTTGCTCTAGCTCTAAGATCATATCTACGACATGTGTGTGATTCATATTGTTCAATGCCTTCCCTCTACTTTGATGATTTTTTTTTAAAAAAAAAAAAAAATTCTCTCTTTTGTTTGGGTTTACCTATGTTTTTCCTCCTCAAAACAGAGATAGACAGAGCATTGTAAATCTTGGGCCCCAGCCAATGTTCAATTTGCTTGGATCATTTCATTTTAATTTTTTGATCATCCCCAACACAGCCCCAACAAAAATAAAAAATAAGCTAAAGCGAATTTCGAACGTTAATGTAACAGAACGAAAACTCCTCGTGGGAATGACAAAGTCTGTGATTGTCATTGCTGGAAGTCCGAATGAGATAACTCCTGCTGTTCAGTTCTGACAAAATTAAGGTATAAAATCTGGTGATTTTCACTCCTCTTGTATCCCAATGTGTCATATCCGTTGGGACGGTTGACTGCTTCCTGGGTCCAACTTGTAACAACAGGGTACTTATACGTTTCGGCTTCACCATATAATCCTCCATTACATAGTAAATGATTTATTAAGCACCCGAGATTGGGGAAAAAAAAAAAGAAAGAGTTAGAGTACTCTGCAAGGTTTTGATCATTTTCTGTGTAGTATGAGAAAAATAGACCATCGATCCCAATGTATGAGATTTCGGACAACTGAAGAATCATCTCAAATGCTTGAAATAACACTGGAGCCACCCATGAGAAAACAAAAAAAATGTTTAAAAAATAATTGGAGGCGACTTTGTATATGATTAGAAAAGACAGAAAGATGCCAACATTGGTCTCAATATTAGTCGTCTTGTTGAAGGCTAAACTTAGAACTATGAGAACTATGAGTCCTAAGGTTGATGTGCATTCTGGGGTAATTCTTTCTATGTTTTTTTGGTTATATGTCCATGCTGTTACCTAATCAACAAAATTACGCGGTCATCCTCTTGCCCAATCAGCCATCGACCTCAGCAATTTTGACCGTCTGTATATCACATTGTCAAAATTAACACCGTCTACGTCTTTTTCAAACTATAGAAACTATGCGAAAGGCTTAAGAACCAAGTGTTTGAAATTTCAGGGACTAAAATTAAAAAGAAGTTAATCTATAAGAATCAAAGAAGGTACTAGTATTAATCTGTTTAAAAAAACAAATAGATTACCGAGTTTGCTATGTGAAAATATTAAAACCACATTTCTTGACTCGTTTTCTTTATACAAACAGATCAGCGAGATATGGACTAGTTTTTCCCTTAATTAAAAGCTAAATAACACAGAATTTTCATAAATTTTAGACTAAATTTTATAATAACTTTCTTAATCCTTTAAACTTATTGAAAACGGCCCCCACGAGTTCGTACAGATTTTAACCTCTACCCATCTATTATATACCACAAAAAACTTTATTTTTAAATATATGCATTAATCTCTTAAACTTTGAATTTGTTTGTAGATAAATAATGTATAAAATTACTAACAAAAGTTAGTCCAGTTGATTCATAATCTATGAGGTTGTAAGTTCAAATCCCGCTATTAAACACTTATTGGTAGGTAATTTGTAAGCACTTTTGTGTAACTGTCTTTTGAGTCTAGAAACATACTTTAGCCTTGGTGAAGTGGAGTGCCCTTAGAACCTCATTCTCCTAAACTTTCGTGTATTGACAAAATAATATACAAATTTAAATTAAATGTACGGGAGTTATCTATATAATTTATACTCGAGATATATATATAATTTAGTTTTAATTGAAAACAGTTATTGTCACCTAAGGCTACGGAACATGCACCACTACGTATTAATAATACATGGAAAAGCATATATAGATTCCGCAATCTTTATTTATCTGATTTCGTGATGCATACTTCTTAAGCAATTAATACATGTATATACACGACAAAATGTAACATATAATTACCTTTTTCAAGAATTATTAGGAGCCATCTTGGTTTATAGATTCTGCCCCTAACTTCAATGTTACTGGTCTCATCGCTGTTGACTATGAGTTAGGAGAGTCCACACAACAAGCGAATAATCACTCACATCTAACCCTTTTTAAAATAGTAGTTTAGTCAACCATTACAAAGAAAAATAATAAATTATCTTTCCAAATTAAATGACTACAACAAGAATATTATAAATTAGTTAAATATAATTTTTATATAATCGTAAGAAGTTAGTAGGAATGTACTTCTTTATTCCTACTCTTTGGTAGAGAAAAAATAATTTTTTTTGTCATACATATAGTAGTTTAGTCAACCATTACAAAGAAAAATAATAAATTATCTTCCCAAATTAAATTATTACAACAAGAATATTATAAACTAGTTAAATATAAATTTTATATAATCGTAAGAAGTTAGTAGGAATGTACTCCTTTATTCCTATTCTTAGGTAGAGAAAAAATAATTTTGTTGTCATATATATAAGTCACATTATTAAAATTTTCATATGAATGTATAATTTTACTATTCATTTATTTTATATTAACTTTATTTGTTTCCCAATGTGTCATATCCGTCGGGGACGGTTGACTGCTTCTTGGGTCCAACTAGTATTAACAGGATGTTTATATGTTATGGCTTCACCGTATAATCCTTAGGGACGGACGCCGGGGGGGAGTCTAGGGGTGGCCCCTGCCCCCTCTAAAAAAAGAAAATGAATAAAGAATATAGTAATAAATCGGTTAGGCCCATAAATAAAGAATATCTACAAGTTGTACCTAAATATAGAAGCGATGAAGCCATTCTTTTTTTACGGTTGTGAATCTCAGAAAAGATTTGTCACATTCCTTTGAATCCAGACAACATCATCAATTTACAATATCAATATAGAACCATTTTGATTCTTGCATTTGATTTATTTGATTTGAAGATTGATTTCAGCTTCCTACTCCCTGAACTTTATTTCCCTGCATATATATATATATATATATATATATATATATATATATATATATAAAATAAAGAATATAGTAATAAAAAGGTTAGGCTCATAAGCTTTAATTATCCCCAACCCTACTTGTTTGTACTCTTCTGAAATTTTCCATCTTTTCTTTCTCTCGCTTGCGACTTGTTCCATCGTCTGCCATTTTTTTTCCAACAACTTATGACAAATTTTGAGAATCAACAAAGTACTTAAAATCACTTCTTTTCATTAAATTCCCTTCATGAAATTTATTGTGCATGTTTTTATCTTTCTAATGATACTACTTTTATACCAATTAATGAATATTTTAGGGTTAGGATTTTGGGCAACTTTTGAGTTTTAGCACAGATTCAATTATATATAAGTTTAACAATATGAAAACACGTAGAGTAAGAGTCAAGTAAAGTAATCTTAATTTCTGCAATAAATTTCTTTCTTTTTTTTTTTGTATATTAGATCTGCGTCGTATTTCAACCACATTTATTTATGAGGTTGTTTTTTTTTTTCCGCCCCCTGTCAATGAAATCCCTTGGTCCGTCCCTAATAATCCTCCATTACGTAGTAAATGATTTCTGAAGCACCCGAGAATGAAAAAAAAGGAGTTAGAATACACTGCAACATTTTGATCATGTTCTCTGTAGTATGAGAAAAATAGACCATCCATCCCAATTTATGAGATTTCGGACAACTGAAGAATCATCTCAAATGCTTGAAATGCCACTGGAACCACCCATGACAAAACAATAAAATGTTTAAAAAATAATCGGAGACGACCTTTTATATGATCAAAAAACACAGAAAGATACCAACTTTGGTCTCAATATTAGTCGTCTTGTTTGGTCATTTATCCATGTCGCCACATAATCAACAACATTACCCGGTCATGATCGTGCCCCATCAGCCATCGACCTCAGCAATTTTAACAATGTTTATGTCACATGTTTGAAATTAACTCCGTCAATGTCCTTTCCAAGCTATTGAGACTATGTGAAACGAAACTTGAGAACCAAAACCAAGTATTTGAAATTTCAGGGACTAAAATTTAAAAGAAGTTAGATCATAAGGATCAAAGATGGTATTAACCTCTATTAAAAAAACAAAAATAGATTACGGAGTTTTCTTTGTGAAAATGTTAACACTACATTTAATCCCCAGGTTTTCCCTGACCAGGGACTAAAGTGAAAAGAATTTAAAGTTTTTAGGAGGGACTAAACGGATAACTTTTAAAATAACTGTGGGCTCAAGTGTCATTTCCCAAAACATTTGGGTCAAGTTCTGTAATTCGTCTCTGGCCCTTTTCTCCATTGATTTCTAATTTTCAGAAATTATTTCTGCCTTTCCTGTAATTTTCTCCTTCCTCAAAAAATATTAATTTTGACCCAATTGACATTTTTCCAAATTCTCAACTTTTCTTCTTAAATTCCTACAAAAAAAAGTTAAACATAATGTAGCATCAAAAGTCCAAGGAATCAATTGTACGGATAAATTAGCAAATTATGAACATTTTGTCCCTATTTTCACTTAATTCAATACAAATGTCCCTAACTCAAATTAGTGCTTAATCATGTAATAATGTTCCAGAAAATGCATTAAAAATCCTAAATTTATTATTAAAAATCATATAAAAATGTGGTACAATCACTACCCTACGCAAAAACATCCTCGAGACACATAGGAAGCATTACATTAAACAAAATCCACCTCCTTCATGCTCAAACAAGGTCTGACCGAACAGGAGAGACATCATATTCATGAAATTCAACTATGTCATCCCAATACTACTTAACATAAAACTATTCCAGCGTTTCCAGCATCTATATTCGGCATGAAACCAAACAAAACTCCTCTGGAGTACGAAAACAGATTCAAGCTTATCTTCTATACAACATTATTCAATCATAGAAGCGATGAAGTGAAAATACAATCTATATTCTTTTATCCCAAAACGTTTTCTTGCACTGTTGTATAGTGTTCTTCATTTCCCCTCTCCAAAACCAGATTTTCAGCGCCCTCCATAACACCACAAAGGTCAGAAATAAGGATGAGAAGAGGTCTAAAAGACTCACCTTAACCAAGAATCAAGCTTGCAAGTAGATTTCACTCCTCTTTCTTCGGTGCTCCCACTCGGACTTGTCCTCCGGCTCTCACTCTCTCTTTCGGTTGCTGGAAGTATTTGGCCGCAAGAAATGGGACGAGTAGTGAAAGAGAATGGGAAATATTTAATACTAAAGGGAATGGCGGTGGGCTTGGAAAGCAAGTTTTATTTTTGCTTTAAGCTAATAAAGTGGACCTCATCCCTTTAAGCTAATAAAGCAAGTTTTGTGCTTATACAATTGTACTTTCGTATTGCCAATTAATTATTTTTTTTATTTTTGCTTCAGTTATTGAAATTACCTTTTTGCCCATCGTCATTGATACAAACTTGCTAAATAAATTCTAGAAATGAATCCTGAATACTTTACAAAGATTTTCTTTCTCAATTAGCTTCTTAGCCCATAAAATAGTGACTCCAAAATTCATAGGCCAATATTTATTCTCTAATTATTTCTCCTTGAATAACTGGGAAAATAGTGTTAGTTCTCTAAGGGGATCTCCAATAATTGTAAACAAAGCTTAAAGTTTTACTGTCAGATGTGTAAAACTCACTGTGAGAGCAAAACTCGAGGTTTGCACAGAAACCTCGAGGTTTGGCCTTACAGAGACAATTTTAAGTTTTCTGAACAAAGTCAAAACTTGAGTTTTCAGAGAAAACTCGAGGTTTCCGCACACAAAGACTTCTCAACTTTTTTTGAGAAAATTCAAAACTCGAGGTTTCTAAGAACACCTCAAGGTTTTGTCATACAGAGAATCTCTCAGGTTTTGAACTTTTGAAAACCTTCAATTTCCAATTCAAACCTCAAGGTTTGGTTTTGATTTGAAAATTTCAGCTTTCAAAAATTTTGAGAAAACTCGTGGTTTGGTAAGAAACCTCGAGGTTTTGATTGGGAGAGAAAACTTAGATTTTAACCAATGTTTCAAAATCTCCAGTTTTGTGAAAAACTTCCAGTTTTGAACTTGACAAGATTTTCTCAAAGTTTTCACAATGAGTGAAAACTCGAGGTTTGGGGACAAACTTTGAGTTTTGTCTAGGTAGAGAGCAACTATATTTTCTAACTTTTCAAAACCTTCAGTTTTGTTTTGAAACCTCAAGGTTTCTGTCTTGGCGCAAAATTACAAAGTTTACACATTTGAACAAAACTCGAGTTTTGGTGAGAAAACTCGAGGTTTTGGCAAATAGAGAGCAAATGACTTTTTCATTGATTTGAAAAACTCGAGGTTTCAAGGAAACCTCCAGGTTTTACTTTTGGAGCAGTTTTTCAAAACTTTCATATTTGAATGAAACCTCAAGGTTTTGTAAGCCAGAGAGCATTGAACATTTCAAAGTTGTGAAAACTTTCAGTTTTGATTAGAAACCTCAAGTTTTGAAGTTTTGGACACAAATCAATTTTACAAGCTCAGTCCAAAACTCGAGGTTTGGAGAACAAACCTCAAGGTTTATGCGCTGAATCAGAAATTCAAATCTCACGAATTTGGGAATCTCTCTTGTTTTTTATCTTAATACTTTCTAGTATTATTTTCTACTGTTCGTAGCTATGTTTAACCACTTTGTTAGTGAGTTTCAGATGAATTAGAGAATGTTTATTAAAGGTTTAAAGCAAAAGTAAAAGCAAAAAGTTACGTCAGTACATTAAATGCAAACCCAGGAAGTTGCATTCTTTCGGGTAATCAGTCTGCACACGTCTAGCAAGAATTAAAGAATGATTTCCACATCTAGCACCTGTTTCTCCAACGGATTAATTCACAAGAAGTCAACTCTGGACTTCTGCACAGCTAGAACAAGTGGAGATTAGAGAGAGAAGAAGACTAAATCACTTCCTAACCACTGCTAAACAATTACAATGGTTCAATCAGGAAAGCAACAATCAATTAATGCACTCTGAGTATAAATAGAGCTGCATTCAAGTCTTTTCAACAACTACAACTACTGAAAACGAAAATCATTCAAGTTTTGCGTTTACTCCATCAGTTTTCAACTGTAGTGCATCTTGTGATATAAAAGCTTCAGTGTTTATCATCATTCACTCTGAGAGTTTTTATCTGTAAATCATTTATTGTAAAGAATCACAAGTCAAGGGGACTTCATGATTTGGGAGTTCATTGATTACAACTTGTAAGGGGGAGTGAGTTCTAGTGAGAGAACTTCTCTTGAGTACAGAGTGTGTAATCTTTGTGAAAGTGGAAAATCACAGAGAGTCTGGGAACTGGATATAGGTCAAGTTGTTAGGACCGAACCAGTATAAATCTCTGTGTTCAGCTGCTCTTCCCTTTACTCTGTTCATCTCTGTTTTTGTTGTTTAGAAACAGGATCAAACTCAAAAATTTGTTTAAATACCCAATTCACCCCCCTCTTGGGTATTTAGCTTCACTTTCAAATAGGCCCTAATTTCCAAATAATAGATTTAAAGCTATTTAGGCCACATTTTTCGTAATTAATCCTCTATAATATTTCTAGATCCTCTAAATAACATTTCATAAATTTTTCCCACTTTTCAAAGTCTTAAATAATTTCAATAATTATCTTAAGCTTTTCTTAAGATAAGCTTAAGACTTTCTGTCTCCACTGGCTTAGTAGCCTTCTTATCTCAGTTTTATTTCTAATCTTTTAGTCCTGAAATTCAGGATATTACATTGATAGGCAATTTGTAAATACTTTTGTATAACTATTTTTTGAGCCTAGAAACAAACTTTAGCCATGGTGAAGTGGAGTGCCCTTAGAACCTCATTCTCCTAAACTTTCGTATATTTAAAAAATAATATACAAATATAAATTAAATGTACGGGATTTATTTATATAATTTATATTGAAGAGATTTATATATATTTTAGTTTTAATTGAAAACAATTATTGTCACCTAAATTCAAGGCTTCGTATCATGCACCATTACTTCGTGATGCATACTTCTCAAACATTTAATGCATGCACATAAACGACAAAATGCAACACATACATAAGCACATTTTTCCAGAATTATTAGGAGCCAACTTGGTTTATAGAATGAGAATTATTATATTCTCTGGAGCTAACTTTGCAATTTGCAAACATCAAATTCTCGACAACCAAAACTCACGTTATTTTTGCAAGCTTCTGCCACAAACTTCAGTGTTACGGGTCTCATCGCTTTCAACTCATAATGCACCAACCTAATAATTACTCACATGTAACCCTTTTTAAAATAGTATTTTAGTCAACAATTACAATGAAAAATAATAAAATATCTCCCCAAATTAAATGATTGCAACAAGAATATTATAAATTAGTTAAATGTAATTTTTATAAAATCATAAGAAGTTAGTAGCAGTGTACTCCTTTAGTTATATTACGAGGAAGAGAAAAAATAGCTTTTTCTTTTGTCATACTTATAAGTCATATTATTAAAACTTTTATATGAATGTACAATTTTACAATTTGTTTATTTCGTATTAACTTTATTTCTATGGAGTGCAATGTCTTTATCAAATATGGATAAAGTTGAAAAATTGTTGAATTTTAAAATAAGATAAATGAGTTTTAATGTTTTTCCTTGTTTCAGTAAAATATGTTGAAAGTGACTTACGAATAGGGTTAAAGGGGTAAGTTTTATTATGATATACAAATTGTATTTCTATCAGCTTTTATTTTATTTTATTTTTCTCTCACAAAATTACTGGCCTTCGCTGTCGTCAAGTTGATAATTTTTGAGATAATATTTTTAGTTGAAGTGACAATTTTTTAAAAAACATTTCTGACAATAATTTTGGAAAAGGAGCCGATCGAACCTACAATTGCTAATCGATTTTGAATATAGAGTCAAGCTCCGTAGTTCCAAGTAAATCAATAACCACAAAAAGAGTAGGGTAATTATATCTTACTTTCTTTACCCTTTACTCAAAACTATTTACTCCCTCATCCCACCTAAATGGTAACTAGATAATTAATTTATAAATATTAAAAAATTAGTTAAAGTAGCTATTTTTAAGACAAAATATGTGTTGATTTCCATAAAATATCTCATTTAATTATTTGCATACAAAGCCACTACAATGATTGAAACACTATTTACATGTGTAGTATATAAACAGAGATAGTGTGGGAAAAATTATAAACTTATGAGATGAAAAGGAAAAAAAATCTTACATTTAGAATCAAAACAAAACACTTATCAAGCTCATACATCTATGACCGAATGGAGTTATATATATAGTCAGGCTCCATGGTTTGAAGAAAATCGTTAACAAAAAGATTACTTTAATTATATTTTTCTCCCTCTAATCCTATATGTAAGAGCCGGTAGAGATGTTGTTTCTAAACTCCCCATACTGATTGCAAGTTATTTAAGAGGGATTAATTTATTACGTTAGTAATTTTCAGTGGAAATAATTAAAAGTGGTATGTTATAGGTAAACGAACACAAATTGGTTTACAAATAACTAACTCAATTAACTTCTTCTTAATGTATACAAATTAAATTAGTTTCCTAACTCTTATATTTAAGACCGGATGCAATACTTTATTCATCCTTGCTCAAATCTATACATAAAATCCCGCAATCCTCACCTATAAATACCTCTCTATTCATCTATCAGTCCCACATCCAAAACACAGCCAACTCACGAAAAGGTATCAAGTAAAGCCTAAAGCTTGTTGCATCTTTTGTGGAAAAAATGGCTCTCAAATCTCTTGCATTTCTCCTCTCTCTCAATCTTCTTTTCTTCACAATGGTGAGCTCCACTTATGATGTGCCATCCACAGGGGCTGACTGTCCCATAGGTACACTTCAGTTAGGTTTATGTGCTAATGCGTTGAATTTGGTGAACCTTGTGGTTGGATCACCACCAACAGTCCCATGCTGCAGCCTCATTCAGGGTTTGGCCGATCTTCAAGCCGCTGCTTGCCTTTGCACAATCATCAAAGGGAACGTCTTAGGCATCAGTCTCAACGTTCCAGTCGACTTAAGCTTAATCCTCAACAACTGTGGCAGGACCAACAACGGCTATCAATGTGCTTAAAGAAATCTTCATCATCACTATTCACTAAAGTTCCAATGTTCTGATTTGTTTTTCTATTCGCTCAAATGGTCAACTTCCTTTATTTTATGTTCATTGTGTGTTTGGAGATTTGGTTTGTCATTGGTGCTTGCCAATGAATACATATGTTGGTTAATAAAGTGTCTCAACTGGTTGTTGTGAAGAATATTTTCTTCCTGACCTCTTAATAATATTTGTCTGTCTATCTCCTGAAGCTGAGATAAAATTGTAATACTTATGGCTTCTTGAATAAGAATTGTTTCGTTGTTTTTGCTGATAAATTGTTACATACATCAATTATAAATCTTTTTTAAATTATTGCGGAACGGAAAATAAGATCACATGCAGACGTATTTTGACTAATTATTATAAGTTTAACTGTATAAGATAATTTAAAATGTTATATACACGATGAAACTTGCAATATAAAGTCGTTTGATCTTCTTTTATTTTCCCTTCAAGAAGAGAAGAAACAGATCCTCCAAAAATATACATAAAATTGAAACAAACGGCATCACAATTGTTTTTTGGCAAAAAAAAAAAAGATAGACGTGATGGTTATTTGGTGAACCAGCCTCATCATATATTGTACAGTATTTTAAAAATAAGGTATACTAGACAAAGCTCTTGAACAATGTTGATTTCTGTAAATTTTGTATTTTATATTAAATTAATTATAAAGTAAAAAATTTTCTCGTAGGCCAATGATAAATCCACTAATGAAAATATTATGCCTATGGTAGTTGCCATTAGTCATTGAAAGTTAGTTAGTCCATCATCCGTAATGACCCATATGTTTGCCGTGAAAATTTATTTTTGGCGATAAAATTTTTCTTTTAAGATTTTCATTTTTTGCCCAGTTTTCTCTTAAGAAATTATTCACGGCAGCATTTTTATTTATTTCTTGAAAAATCAGTTCAGCACAATAAGCATTAAATAAATAAAATTTTTAGGCTATTATCATTTAATCAAAGTAAGAAACAAAACCTTTGAGCCTTGTCCTTTTCCATGACTATATATGGACATGAAAGACCTTTTTAGCCTGTTAGAACTGGCTAATACCCAATAGGTGATTGAATTATTGAGTGTAAGATAAAAACTTAAGAACTTTGAAATTCTTTTTAGAAAACTGATGATTGGTAAGTTTCACTATGATGGACTGAAAGTGATAAAATTTAGAACATATCACTTGAGTGATCTACTTGAAAAATATATTTCAGAAATGAGATCAATATCGGTGAAGTAGAAGTGATGAGGAATAGTTGCATCACTTGTAACATCCCAATTTTCTGAAGCGTTTTGAAAATAATTGATCAGAGTAGAGCATCGGAATAATTTCAAAAGTGTGAGTATCTGATAAACATTTACTGATGTAGTATCTGGCTGCTTACATAGCGGTACAGTAGTTTGAAAATAGTTTAACAAAATAACGTTGAAATAAAAATTTCTCCGTCTTCGTCCTCGCGCTGGCTCCTTATCCTTGTCCTTGGCCCTAGTTCCTCCGAACCCTGACGCTATGTTAAGAGCTGAGGTTCAATTACCATTGAACCTCAGGTAACGGTTAACCTCATGCTTATGTATCAAATATGTATGACAGATATCCATGGCAAAACAGCAATAATCACATACAATATTCTCATATTCAAATAATAACATAACACAGCCACTGCAATATGCATGTTATTATAGTCTGCACTATCTCCAGTGCCACGATGGCCTATCGTGTCCTCAGCGCTAGGAAAACATAACGGCATTATCAAAACCATAACACGTATCAGGTTGTATGTGTATGATCAATTTTCAAAAACAGAATCTCAAACTATCTATCACATATAAGCATACCATAAGCATCAGAGTGAGTGTTACAATACGCGTCCGTACCTGAGTCGGTGATCTCGGTACGTAGCCGGCCGGTCTGCGTTCTTCCGGATAGCCTATCATAGTAATATCGTCCTATTAATTTAAAATAATACCCTAAAAGATATTCTGACCACTATTGACTATTTTACCCTTGGTACACTAGTTTATCATTTTATTTCCTCAAAATTCGTTGAAGGACGCTGGAGTATATTCGGCAGAATTTCGCCTAACTTCGAAAAATCATAACTAATTATAGAAAAATCGAAACGAAGATCCGTAAAATGTTCCGGACTCCTTAGGATGTCTATTTTCCAAAACAAATATCATACTTTGCCCAGAATTCAAAAATAACTCCCAGATTTCACGTGTTCATTCTCTGCCCAGAAAAATAGCCCAATCTTCAAAAATTCATATCTCCTTGTCCAGAGATCAAAACGTTACATATTTTATATATTCGGAAAGCCCTACATGTCTACTTTATTTCTGGAAAATTTCGTGATTTCTAAAGATCATTTGATACAGAAAATAATGCCCCCTATCCAGTTGACTCCCAAAATCCAGCAATTCTAGACTTCTTTCATTTTACTCTAACTTGTTCCCTTAATCCTAAAAGTCACTCCCCAACATGTTTCCACCTTGTCAGGCATCTTTTTGATGCAATAAGGCTTGAAAACAAATATGGGGAATTACTTTACCTATTTACTAGATTAAACTAACATCCACATTAAACTACTTAGAACAACTAAAAACTAAAAACTATAAAACTAAGAACAAGCTTACCTCTTGAAGACTCTTGCTTCTTCCTTCTAGCTCCAAGAGAACTCTCACTCTCACTCTCTTAATCAAAGGATTAGAAGTGTATGTGGTGATGGTGTGAAGAAATGAGGAGGGGAAGCCTCCTATTTATAGGAAAATTCCAACACCTTCAACAAGCTACTCCTTATCAATTTTTGGCCATTGGATCAAGATGAAGGTTTGATCCATTCATCCTCACCACTCCCTCCTCTCTTCCTTCCTCTTCACTCTTTTTCTTCTCCTTCTTCAAGAAGTAAAGGAAGCTTACTCTTGAAGCTTGGAAGCTTCTACTTCTTGGTGAAGTTGTTGACTATTTCAACATGTGATTAATCAATTTCCTTGGCCTCCAATTCTCTCCAAAACCGTGGCCCTCCTCAGCTCTTTTTTTTTTCATTTGTTTTTGGTCTACTTTGGGCTTTATTTGTTTGCTTGGTTAATGGTTTGGGCTACAAAAATTGATCCATGATGATTAATTGTGACAAAAAGCCCTTAATTAAATTCTTCTTGTTTACTATTTGATTTAGCTTAATTAGGTTTAGTTTGTGATGATTTAATTGCTCTTCACTTGTTAGAAATTCCCTATAGTTGTTTTAGGTATTTTCATGATATTTTATACTATTTTAGGAACCCCAATTTAATTATAATCCTTAGAAATTCATTTAAATAACTCTTGATTAGCCATTGGCTTTTAATCGGAATTACACATCTTTAATTATGCCTATTTTAATTTAGTTAAATTTAGTGTCTTCATTGTTGTAATTTCAATTGCTCATTAATTGCTATTATTCACCCCTTAATTGGTCTCAGTGTGATGATAACTCTTTAGGGCTTTCTATGAATCAATTATGATTTTATGCATTAAGGTGTTAATTAAGGGTATTTTAGTAAATTTAACCTCTTAATAAGTTAATGATGCTTAATCAATTCCTTGATTATTTATAAAGATTTGGCACAATTATTTAATTTAATGAATACTTAACTATTTATTATTTTTCTCCTCTCTTGTTTAAGTATTCTCCATTAGTTCCTTATTGCTCCTTTTAATTCCATATGAACCATAATTTAATTTGATAATTACTTGCATTTTATGATATTTTATGGTTCCTAAGAGGATTCAATAATTAATTGCAAAATTAATGCAATTACTTTAATTAATGTACAATTATTTGTCCAATCAATTATTGACACTTCCCTCTAATTTGTTTGGTATTTCAATAACATTTTATGCCCCTTTAAAATTTAAATATGAACTATGCTTCAATAGGAAAATTATAGGGTAATTTATGATCCCTAAATGAACTTAGAATATTTGAGTTGTTTTGGTTTATTTAACTCTAGGAGAAAATTCTCTAATTTTAAACTAGATAAACTATAATATCTTTGAAACCACATATTCACCTACTTTAACAGGTATCATTTAGTGCTTATGCTAAATAGGATTTTTAGGGTATTACATTTCTCCCCCCATTAAATAAAATTTCGTCCTCGAAATTTGCTCAATACTATGTACTAGACTTTGAACTATAGATTATGGGAATGTACTCTTAACAGAGTGTTTTTATGTCTAAGCCGCTTCTTTTTGTGACCGAGAATTTGCTCCGGTCTAATTACAAGGGTATCGTCAAATCGTACTTTGACATCCTCGTATAAAAATGTTTTCGTGGTGCCTATATATGGTAGCAACGTAAGGTATCTCGTTTTCTAGGATACGGTTGAGTCATAACTGAGAAAACATGGGAAAGGTTATCAAGATTATTCAGGTTCGAGGGGTAAGGCTATCTAGTAAGTGGTTGGTTCACGTTGAACTAAGATTTCGAATGGTCTTGAGTAATACGGACTAAATCTTTGCCCCCGTAGCGTTTGACTGACACTGGTTACTGTGGATAGCTTTAGAACATATGATCGTCGATTTCGAACTCTAAAGGTCTTCTTCTCTTGTCAACGTAGCTCTTCTGTCCGCTTCGTGTTGCTTAGGAGTTGTCTTTTGATCATAGTGGAGGTCTGATCAATCAGATCCGGTTCAAGTAACTTCTGCTTAGATAAGGGTGACCGACACGTTCACCCTTGACATTTGATCATGTAAATTCAGAAAACTTTAGACATCTAGTCTATTCCTTTACTATGCATGCTTGCTTAGCACGCACTCTAATATAATAATTTTATTTTTGTACCCAGGTATAGTATCCAGACATAGGACCTTCTCGTCCATCCCCATCGTACTTGGTTACACAGGCCTTACTGCCTGACCATCTAGCCTCTTGGCTTAGCATATATTGGCCTCCCGGCTCAATCCATTCTTACAACACTAGGGATTTTAGCCTTAATACCTAGGAGATTATCCATAGGCTTAAGGTATTTCAACTACTACCTGGTACAATAAATGTTTTGCCGAACGCAAAACATACTGTAGACATACAAGTCTAAAGTCACGATATCAATTCGCATTTTACACAGTGCTAAGTAACACTGTCTTAAGGCCTAGGGACACAGCCCTATGCATATTTATACACCTAGATCTTTGAGCAATTGCTAGACTATTTTATCTGAACCTTTTTTCCAGTCAAGTTCTCAGGCTATATTAGGAACTCAATAATTCCTTAGGTATCTAGGGTTTTACTAGTTTCTATACAAAAATAAGAATTCTTGATTGCAACGGTAAATCTTTTCTTTGCTAAGGCAGACACTATGCCAATTTCATACCATGAGGATTTTATATTCTTAACATTTTTATCAGAAGTGAGGAGAAATCAACGTACAGATCAACCGAGAAATAGTTTCAACAAAATCCTAACAGCTTGTAAGTACTATTTAGTTTCTATGAAATTCACATGCTATCACAAATTTCATGTTTATTATCTATCATAAGAGCACAACAGATGTAGATGATATGGGAAGACAAAATCCGTCTTCAATTACTACTATAACTAACACGTTCCAATTTATGTTTTATATGTCTAGAATCTATTAGTTTGGCAAAAATTTAGCTCAACAGTATTTGTATAGTGGTGCACTTTATAGTAGGGTTCCAGGAGTATCAATAATAACATGCTAATTCTCAATTTAGATAGATGCTCAAAATTCACTAAAGTGTATACTCAAAAGTTCATGTTTAAAACTTCATTTCTTTGGGTTAAAATCCAGGAAGCTAATCCTTATGGTTTCTGTTTCTATAAGTGCAACAGATAAATGCAAAATTGCCAAGTCAAATAGTTTATGTCAACTTGAAGGCGTTCATCATAAGTTCAATATGGAACAAGGATACATATAATGCATGGTTATCTTATTATAATAAAGTGATAAGAAATCTTTATTTCAATACAACGTATTTCAAGACAAGGTTCCTATGCATTGCATGCCACAAAATTTCACCAAGTGTCGTTTTTATTTGCCAAAACCAGTTTATTCATCAGATTTCATCTAATTCTAGCATACACCATTTGAAGCAAATTTGGTTTAACATACCAATGACTAACATCAAGTTTACATCAATAGAGATTACCAAAAATAGTGGTCGACCTGGTATTTTGAGAAA
The DNA here is from genome assembly GCA_034222035.1 of Acacia crassicarpa. Classification (NCBI taxonomy): domain Eukaryota; kingdom Viridiplantae; phylum Streptophyta; class Magnoliopsida; order Fabales; family Fabaceae; genus Acacia; species Acacia crassicarpa. Next base: position 13,490,556 of record JAWXYG010000005.1, read on the forward strand.
AATGATATCAACTACAACTATTTGTCCAAATTTCATAAAGCGTGATATTAGAAATTCAGAGAGTGATGATGCACATACATAATGGAACTTATTATAGCACAAACCAATTTCATGAATGTAATTAGTTAAAGATTTTAAAGTAAATTTCCGAACTCAGATTTCCCGATAAAAATAAATGAGGCACGTAATATTTTAAGGATGTACAAGTCATAGCATCATTAGACATACAAACTCTTTTTTGAATAAGTTAACACAAACATTTAGATTTTCAACTAATTATTTAAGTATTATTTCCAACATACGATTAGTTCCTACCAATACCCTACGCAAGTGTCACCATTTAGAGTTCTTATAGCTAGCTAAAATAATTTTATGAAGTACGACAACTATGCACATTTCGCAATATTCAACCTTTTAACATATTCAAAATTATTATTATTATTATTATTATTATTATTATTATTATATTGTTTGTTTTTTTTTTTGTTTTTTTAAACATAGTTTCACACTAACTTAGTTTGGAAAATTCAAGGGAAATACTCAGGTTAAATCTGAGCGGGAATTTTCAGAATAAAATAAATGCTCGAAACACATGTATACAAAAATTTAGATAACACTAGCAACAATAATTCATACAAATTTAAGATTACGACAATAAGCTCAAAACACAAATATCCCATGCAATTTCATAAAACATGTTCAGTTACAAGCAATTGATCACTTTATAAATAGAATTTTTTTTTAAGCTGGAAAATAAGTAATTCCACTTAATAGGTGAAACAATCTTTAGAAATATAACTATTCAACAAGATGAATAGCATAAGTTGTATAACATAAACTATAAAAATTTTCTTTCTCCATGATTTAAAACGAACATACAAAGAACATACGATGAAGAGATGATCGCAAAAGATTTTTAATATCAATTTAGAGAATATCAGATAAAGATCTAATTATATCTAGATTCTTTTAACCTTTCTCTAATAATGATTGTTTCAATAAAAGCTACCAACCTAACATGCCATAATCTAGAGATTTTTCCATGTTTTGAGTACTAATAAAATGCACTTCTTGCAATTATGGCCAATAGATGATCCCAAAAATAGAAGAGAGTTCATAGAAGGCATTACTTATTTTATCACAAATTTCAGCGATACAAATGGTTGTCAAAACAAGGCATATCTTTTGTAACCACATAAAGAAGGAGTTTTACTAAGACATATCTAAAACTTTTAGAAACATGATTAATCACATCCCACACAAACCTCACTTCCCATCTTATGTGTTTTCTAGTTTCTTTATTGAAACATCAGTATGGATTTCAAAAAATTAACTATTTTCTGGACTTGTCTCCTAACAATATTTAGGCATTAGTCTGCTAACATTTTTTTCTTCCTTGAGTACATACTCCATAAAGAGTCTTTAGTTAATCCGTCTCTCATCATTAAGATATCTTGTACTATCTATAAAGACGAACTAGCCTACAGGGGTAGAGCAAGATGGACCACCTATATGGCCCTCAATGATGCCTTGATTATGATTATGCCCGGGTTCATAACGATAATCAAGACCCCAATGAAAACATTGCTCTGGGTACTGAAATTGGTTCTATTTGTGGTTGTTTGTTTCTACCACTGCATCGATTTCTATCACTACCTTTGGGAAACTCTAGTCCCTTATAAACATCGGAACGAAGCAGCAATCTGCACCTATCACAAACATATGTATATTGTATTACTGTAGTTGCTACGTCACAATACTTCATAATACCCAACTATTCATCAATATTTCCTTAGCTTCCCTTAACTGGTACTAGGTTCATGTTTCGTTACGTTCTTTGATTACTCGTTATCTAAGGACGACCTTTGGAGACAATATAGAAAGGTGTGGAAATTGGCTGTACGTTTTCTGTCTAAGAGTTCATTCGTCTTTTCTATCCAGGAATGATTTCGTAAGAGGACTCACTCTCAGAGTCATCCTGATAGCCTAGCAAGAGTAAATGTTCACGATTGTCATCAATGGATGAATGATCCGATCCTATCGGTCTTTCTGGCTCAGAAGGTACACTAGCGATTGGTTCAGGGTAGTACACTGGATCAAGGTTGTGTACAGGTTCAGGGTCGTATACTTGCTCAGGATTGTATACGTTCAAGGACTCATGGTCTACTCAGAAATGGGTACGGAAATACGTGTCAAGAGTTCCCTTATATGAGTCAAATACTGCATGTACTTATCTTTATTGATCTCGGAGTTTCTTCCGGCGTGACCCAGCTTCTCATATAAGCTATGGATTAGAATGGAATTAATGCCCAGTACAAACTGGAGATTATCAGAATTATCGAAGCCTAATTTTGATGCAGACACAGGCGATGGATATACCAGCCCTATTTTAGAGTGGTGCACTGACAGAGGGTGGTACTCTGGTTCAGGATGGGATATTGATCCATACTGGTGTGCTGGGTTAGGACGGTACACTAGCCTAAGGTTGCCTACAGCCCTCCGCGCCGTATATCTCACTCGTCCACCTCCGTTTATCACTTACTGCACCACACCAAGGTTATATCAGTACTCCTTTTCAAAATATGCTTTAAAGCAATGGCTTAGAGCCTAACTTAGTTAGTCAAACCGATTGGCCAGGTAGGCGTCTATCATGGGAGTCTCACCGACTTTACGGCGACTGATTGACTGATCCACATAGACTCGGCCCTGCCTTCGGCACCAATGGTTTAATGTAACTGAGTCGGGTTCTAGCTAGAAAATACTTTTTGAAAAACTCCGAACCTAACTCCGTTACTCAAATAGTCTAGCCAGGCCGGTGTATTTGTGGAAGGCTCGCCGAATTCACGGGGACTCATTGCCAACCACAAAACCCTTTCTAGACACCAAACTGTCTGGAGTAACTTAGTTAATCTTCGGGCCAGAATGTCTGCTCTGATACCAAAATGTAACATCCCAATTTTCTGAAGCGTTTTTAAAATAATTGATCAGAGTAGAGCATCGGAATAATTTCAAAAGTGTAAGTATCTGATAAACATTTACTGATGTAGTATCTGGCTGCTTACACAGCGGTACAGTAGTCTGAAAATAGTTCAACAAAATAACGTTGAAATAAAAATTTCTCCGTCTTCGTCCTCGCGCTGGCTCCTTATCCTTGTCCTTGGCCCTAGTTGCTCCGAACCCTGACGCTATATTAAGAGCTGAGGTTCAATTACCATTGAACCTCAGGTAACGGTTAACCTCATGCTTATGTATCAAATATGTATGACAGATATCCATGGCAAAACAGCAATAATCACATACAATATTCTCATATTCAGATAATAACATAACACAGCCACTGCAATATGCATGTTATTATAGTCTGCACTATCTCCAGTGCCACGATGGCCTATCGTGTCCTCAGCGCTAGGAAAACATAACGGCATTATCAAAACCATAACCCGTATCAGGTTGTATGTGTATGATCAATTTTCAAAAACAGAATCTCAGACTATCTATCACATATAAGCATACCATAAGCATCAGAGTTAGTGTTACAATATGCGTCCGTACCGGAGTCGGTGATCTCGGTACGTAGCCGGCCGGTCTGCGTTCTTCCGGATAGCCTATCATAGTAATATCGTCCTATTAATTTAAAATAATATCCTAAAAGATATTCTGACCACTATTGACTATTTTACCCTTGGTACACTAGTTTATCATTTTATTTCCTCTAAATTCGTTGAAGGACGCTGGAGTATATTCGGCAGAATTTCGCCTAACTTCGAAAAATCATAACTAATTATAGAAAAATCGAAACGAAGATCCGTAAAATGTTCCGGACTCCTTAGGAGGTCCATTTTCCAGAAAAAATATCATACTTTGCCCAGAATTCAAAAATAACTCCCAGATTTCACGTGTTCATTCTCTGCCCAGAAAAATAGCCCAATCTTCAAAAATTCATATCTCCTTGTCCAGAGATCAAAACGTTACATATTTTATATATTCGGAAAGCCCTACATGTCTACTTTATTTCTGGAAAATTTCGTGATTTCTAAAGATCATTTGATACAGAAAATAATGCCCCCTATCCAGTTGACTCCCAAAATCCAGCAATTCTAGACTTCTTTCATTTTACTCTAACTTGTTCCCTTAATCCTAAAAGTCACTCCCCAACATGTTTCCACCTTGTCAGGCATCTTTTTGATGCAATAAGGCTTGAAAACAAATATGGGGAATTACTTTACCTATTTACTAGATTAAACTAACATCTACATTAAACTACTAAGAACAACTAAAAACTAAAAACTATAAAACTAAGAACAAGCCTACATCTTGAAGACTCTTGCTTCTTCCTTCTAGCTCCAAGAAAACTCTCACCCTCACTCTCTTAATCAAAGGATTAGAAGTGTATGTGGTGATGGTGTGAAGAAATGAGGAGGGGAAGCCTCCTATTTATAGGAAAATTCCAACACCTTCAACAAGCTACTCCTTATCAATTTTTGGCCATTGGATCAAGATGAAGGTTTGATCCATTCATCCTCACCACTCCCTCCTCTCTTCCTTCCTCTTCACTCTTTTTCTTCTCCTTCTTCAAGAAGTAAAGGAAGCTTACTCTTGAAGCTTGGAAGCTTCTACTTCTTGGTGAAGTTGTTGACTATTTCAACATGTGATTAATCAATTTCCTTGGCCTCCAATTCTCTCCAAAACCGTGGCCCTCCTCAGCTCTCTCTTTTTTTTTTTCCATTTGTTTTTGGTCTACTTTGGGCTTTATTTGTTTGCTTGGTTAATGGTTTGGGCTAAAAAAATTGATCCATGATGATTAATTGTGACAAAAAGCCCTTAATTAAATTCTTCTTGTTTACTATTTGATTTAGCTTAATTAGGTTTAGTTTGTAATGATTTTATTGCTCTTCACTTGTTAGAAATTCCCTATAGTTGTTTTAGGTATTTTCATGATATTTTATACTATTTTAGGAACCCCAATTTAATTATAATCCTTAGAAATTCATTTAAATAACTCTTGATTAGCCATTGGCTTTTAATCGGAATTACACATCTTTAATTATGCCTATTTTAATTTAGTTAAATTTAGTGTCTTCATTGTTGTAATTTCAATTGCTCATTAATTGTTATTATTCACCCCTTAATTGGTCTCAGTGTGATGATAACTCTTTAGGGCTTTCTATGAATCAATTATGATTTTATGCATTAAGGTGTTAATTAAGGGTATTTTAGTAAATTTAACCTCTTAATAAGTTAATGATGCTTAATCAATTCCTTGATTATTTATAAAGATTTGGCACAATTATTTAATTTAATGAATACTTAACTATTTATTATTTTTCTCCTCTCTTGTTTAAGTATTCTCCATTAGTTCCTTATTGCTCCTTTTAATTCCATATGAACAATAATTTAATTTGATAATTACTTGCATTTTATGATATTTTATGGTTCCTAAGAGGATTCAATAATTAATTGCAAAATTAATGCAATTACTTTAATTAATGTACAATTATTTGTCCAATCAATTATTGACACTTCCCTCTAATTTGTTTGGTATTTCAATAACATTTTATGCCCCTTTAAAATTTAAATATGAACTATGCTTCAATAGGAAAATTATAGGGTCTTTTATGATCCCTAAATGAAATTATAATATTTTAGTTGTTTTGGTTTATTTAACTCTAGGAGAAAATTCTCTAATTTTAAACTAGATAAACTATAATATCTTTGAAACCACATATTCACCTACTTTAACAGGTATCATTTAGTGGTTATGCTAAATAGGATTTGTAGGGTATTACATCACTCAAGTGGTCACTTGAGGGATCTTTAATGAAGATACTTGATCACTCTAGTAGCTGTTGTGGTAAAGAGCTTTTTTCGAAACATATCAATCGAGTGGACACTCGAGTGATCAATCAAAAAGTCCACCACTAGCTCTATCACTAAGAGTGACAATAAGTATGAAATCTTCGATCAATCAATCAAGTCAGATCTGGTGGAAATATAAGAGGTAAGGGAAGAGAGTATGCATACTATGATTTATCCTTGTTCAGCCAATCCATGATGACCCATGTCTAGTCCCCAGACTCCTCTTGAGATTTCAACCCACTATCTCCTTCAAGTTTAAATCGGGTCCTTGAGTGAAGCATTACAATCTTACAAGTTTGATCTGGGCACTTGTGAAGCCACTACAACTTTCACTGAGTCATTCCCCCTTACTCATCATAAAGATACAACCTTGATGATAGATTATAATCGATCTTCTTTCTTAAAAGTGAATAAGATGAACACTAAAGCACAATAAAAATGATTTCTCTCTCTAAAGTAGATTATATGAGCACTAAGAAAACAGAGAGTATATATATGAGATAAACATTGGAGTCAAAGTGTTGGTATTTCGATGGTGATGGTGCAAGCTCTCTCTTCTTAGGCTTTGAGTTCTCCTCTACTATTTATAGTTAATGAAGATCATTTGACTATTGAGTGTACATTCTTCTCATTGAGCTTCTTAGAATGTTACTGTTGGAAGTAGCCTTTGGAACTTCGAACAAAATTTGTTTTTTGGCCAATGAAGTTTAATCACCTAAAATCTTCATATAAACTTGATTAGTAATGATTAGGAACAATGTAATCAAGTTTTATATGATTTTGGGAAAAGAATCAACAAAACCGATATGGTCATTAAAACTATGAGGACTCATAACTTTCATATCAGTAAAGTAATGTCGGCGGTGAAAGGTCATCACTCAATTTCTTCCTCAATTAATCCTTTAAGATCCTCAAAGTGGGTAGTGCATCACTAAGGTGGCACTCGAGGTGATGTGCTTCACTTTCACATTACTGAAGTGATCTTTGCTAGTGATATATAAACACATTTTAACGCCAAATATGGAAAATGACCTATCTCTAAAAATTTCTTGTGGTCTATGTTCCAATCCCAATAAAAAAAAAAGCTCAAAATTCGGTTTATTCAGAAAGTTATGATCAATCCAGAGCAGCTAGTCTAGATAGTGTTAGAATTTTGCGCACCAACTTATGAAATTCACGTCTGTTCCATCAAAACCTCTTTGAACATGATCCTGGAGTCTTTGAATCACATTTTAAACAAGTTTTATCTCAACCGAAGTTAGTGTCTGGGAGATATGTTAAATTACTGAATCTGGTTTGAGAAAAGCGAGAAATTTCAGTATCGACTTTTGAAATTCATATCATTTTCATCACCCGTTGAGCTTGATCTCAGTGTCTGTACATCACTATGGAGTCTAGTTTAATATTTGAAACAAACTCAATTGGAGTTGTGGTTTGGGAAATATGGACAAACTACTATACCTCTATCAGGCTAAATTAAAATTAAGCATGATGGAGTGGTCATCACTTGAGTGGTCACCCAAGTGATCATTAAAAATTCATCTCTCAAGGTGCCATTCGAGTGGTCGATCACTCGAGTGAAGTTGTTATAACATCTATATAAGGTTTTTTTGATCTTTCTTCATATCACTAGAGGCAAGTTCTTCTTTATATCTTTCTTTTTCTTGATCATTCAGTCTCCACACTTCAACTTGACATCTTTTTTCATAGTCCAACTTGATCTCTTCTTCTTTTGCTTCTCTAATCTACAATATATTTTACATTAAATATAATAGTTAATCAAAGTGTAAGATAAATACATTATACAAAATTTTTGATCTTAAAATTTGACATCTATATTTAATATCATTAAAACTAAGCATATCTAACAGACAACAACTTGAGTGTCTGATAAAGTGAGAGTTTTGGTAGTGAAGTGTCACAACATTTTGTCACTCAAGTGCTTGAAATCTGACTTGAGTAATCTTCTGTTTGTTTGGAAATAGCTTCCACACTATCAATGACTTGAATGCTAACTGCAAGTGACCTTTAAGTCACTCAAATGGCTCTCAAGTTCACTCAAGTGATTCCCAGATGTGAATCACTACACTCTTGGTCCATTAGCGAGTGACTTGCAATAAACACGCAAGTTGCCAATCATCACTCAAGTGACAACTTTATCACTCGAATGAGCTTCACTCAACTTTCAGAAAATGGGCGAGTGACTTGCAGAATGTCTGTGAGTGAATACCATTACTTAAGTGGCAATTCATTAACTTGAGTGATCTTAAGAAATCTTTTAGAGAACACACGAATGACTTGCAAATATCTCAACGAGTGATGACCAGTACTCGAGTGAATTCACTTGAGTGGTCACTTATTCACTCAAGTTCTCAAAGCTTATCCTCCGAGTGATGAAACCCATCACTTGAGTGATCAGCTATAACTTTTAAAAATCCTATGAGTAACTTGTTGATTTTCTGCAAGTGAAGCGAGATCACACGAGTGCTAACTTGGCCACTCGAGTGATCTTGCATCACTCTTCAAACTTCGAGCAAGTGAATTGCAAAATCACAAGAAGTTAAGGATCATCACTTGCTTGAGTGTATTACCTGCCACTTGAGTAATCATCTCAGATCGGTTGAAGTGAGTATTCTTGCTAATTCAAGTTTCAGTTCAAATATAGTTCAATCACTTGAGTGTCTTGAAATACAGAACTCGAGTGACTTGAATCATCAAGACCTTATTATTTTTTAAAGTTTGTTATCATCAAAACATAATCTGAGGACTAACACTATCCTTATTCCCAACTTTATTTGTTGCATGTTATGTGCTAATTAGATTATAGCGAAAATTCCAAAGGAATTTTTAAAACCCAAAAAGGGTCCCTTAAACATGAAAAGGGTCAAATAAGAGGGTAGGAATCTGAAATTTTATAATCTATCATGGACAGACTAACTTGTGGAATAATTTGGACATCATAAAAAAGGGTTAATATCATCTTTAGTCATTGTAGCTTAACTTCGCTTTGGTTTTGGTCCCTAAAGTTTGAAATACGTGGTTTTGGTCCCAAGTTTCCTCGTTTCACATAGTTAGTCCCTATAGTTTGAAAAGACGTTATCGGTGTCAAGTGTGATGATGTGGCATAAATACCATTAAAATTGCTAAGGTGGGTGGTTGACTAGGCACGATGACTGGGTAATTTTGCTGATTAGGTAACCACGTGGACATACGACCAAAAAAAGGCATAAAACATAGAACACAACCAAAGTTATGAGAGGACCGTTAATGCATTTCGTTCTTTGATATTTTCGCTTACTTTTTGCGCTATGGAAGCAGCAAGAGCACTACCATCTTGCCTTGCTCTAGCTCTAAGATCATATCTGCGACAAGCATGTGATTCATATTGTTCAAACCTTCCCTCTACTTTGATGATTTTTTTAAAAAAAAAAATTTCTCTGTTTTGTTTGGGTTTACCTATGTTTTTCCTCGTCAAACAGAGATAGACAGAGCATTGTAAATCTTGGGCCCTAGCCAATGTTCAATTTGCTTGGATCATTTCATTTTGCTGCTCTGCTTAATGCATCGGAAAACAGGGGAGTCTGGTTTCAGCTGAGAATGCATAATGCAAGCCGAAGGTTGAAGTTGAGAACGCATAATGCAGTCCGATTTTCGCTGTCATTGCCACAGACTTAGAAAAACAAAGAGAGAGAGAGAAACAGAACCTTGCTGATATGTGTGTGTATAATCACTGCAGTGTGTATAAGCATCAGTATAGACGTTCAACGATGGTAGGACTGGAACTCATACCAGTGGGTACAATTCTAGCTAAACTCTCTCTCTTTCTTTCCTTGCTCGGTTCCTCTTACTGTCAGACTTGTTTTCTAGTTCCTCTGCAAAACACACTGAAAACAGGGTCTTGGAACACAGTCAAAACACACTGATGCTGGAAGGTGGGAAGATGTTGAGAGGATGAGAATAATTATATAACATCAAATTTTATGTTACAAATGCATACCCATTGCAACAAATAATTTTTTTTTTTTTTAAAAAAACACTTATATAACCTACTGGAACTTTGGACCAAGGAGAAGTTAAACTATGCATGGGCTTCTTCCCTTCGTAGTTAATATATGACAACATAGTAATTCAGAATAAACCTCAATTGAAGTATAATCTTGCAAACCAATTTTTATCAAATGGCGTATAGTCTGAGTTACTGTAAGAAAATAGCCAAATAAGATAATGACAAGGTGATGCAGATGCTATTCGTTATTACCTATTTCCTACTAAAATAGCTGGTTCTTTTACTATGTCCTTCAAGAAGTCTACCACTTGATCCCTCCAAACCAAGGCATCTTACTCAATGACCGCTTTGTGACTCCACCCAAATCCCAGCAAGTCTATTGCATAAACCTTATGTCTATTAGCCAATTCTGGAATATTATACCTGGAGACATGTAAATAAATGTAAATGGGTATTTTACATACATAAGACTAAGAACTATGCCGCACAAAAATTAAACTGTATTGGACCAAAAAAACAAAGTAACGCAGGATGAGAAGATGAAGATATTGATCATTTCATTGTCTAAATGTATTTTGTTCTATTGCGTGGAAGGGATTTGATACCCATTAACCAAATATGAAGGTCTTACTCTGAGCCTTATTAATGAAAAAAATCAAGTTGAAAAAACTATTTTGTTCTTTTTTCTTTTGTATAACTATCAGCTCTACTCCAACAAGTCAACTTGAGTTCACTATAATAAAGAATGAAGTACAGTTAAAGATTGAGCAGGCCACAACAACATAACAAAATCACTCAAATCTCGTTCTTAGCCTATAAGAATTAGCTATGGTGTATCGTAGTAGGAAGGAACAGACCTCCAGTGAAACGTAGAGGCCCCAAAACCATGAATAAGAACAAATGGAAAGCCTTCTCCCTGCACTACGTAGTGTATCTTATGACCCCTCCAAGTCCAGTAATTGTACCCTTCTAGTTTGTATGGCAATCTTTCAACTCCTAGAGTAAAACTTGCTTTTAATTATAAATGGAAGTCATGCATGTAACAAATTTGTATGGTAACACTCTAATGACAGTGGGGGGAGAGTCTATGTGAACTAACCTTGCACTGGTTTAGCAGTCAAATTGGATTCGATAACCTAAACACCAGATGCCACAATTCCTTTCGCTGTAAAACCTCACCTGTTCATTTAACATTTACTTCCTTCGAACATAATGACCCATCCAAAATCAAAACTTGTTTCGCAAACTGGACTGCATTATGCGTTCTTAGCTGAAACCAGACTCCCCTATTTTCTGATACGTTAAGCAGAGCAGCAAAATAGCTGTCTCTCTCTCTCTCTATCTCCCCTTCCTCGTCTCTCTCTTTCACTCTCAACTCAACTCTAATTCTGTTAAGGCTGATGGGGATGAAGGGGAGTCAAAGAACTGTAATTATATAATATACTAAGGGTCCGGTCCGAGAAGAGAATACACAGGGGGTGTTTGGCGTTGACTGCGAGATGCATGGCGCTGCTGGTTTGGCGTGTACAGTTGAGTGTGAAAAATTTGACAACTTGAAGTTGGTGAAAAACTCAGATAAATCAAACCAAACGATGTCATAGCTATTCACCGGACCCAATCTTATATCTTGTGACAAGATATCCGATATTCCCATTATGCTTTAGTGTTTTTCTTTTGTTATTAACTTTTTTGTTTTCTTTCGTTATTACTATAAACATTACGAGTTGTGAGATATTTAAATTTAACAGGATTTCTTAATCAACAATAATATCGATATGTCCTTTTGATCATGACCAGTTTGATCTAAAGTTGTGTTTGTGTCTCGACTTTTTGCTTTCTTTTATAGCTTTTAGTTCTTTATCTATTTATTTATGGTTAAGGTCATAACTAGCAATTATAAGAACACTTTTTTTAAAAAAAATTAAAAGCTAAATAACACAGAATTTTCATAAATTTTGGACTAAATTTTATAATAACTTTCTTAATCATTTAAACTTATTGAAAATGGCCTCCACTAGTTTGTACAGATTTTAACCCTTACCCATCTATTATATACCACAAAAAACTTTATTTTTAAATATATGCATTTATCTCTTTAACTTTGAATTTGTTTGTAGATAAATAATGTATAAAGTTACTAACAAAAGTTAATCCAGTTGATTCATAATCTATGAGGTTGTAAGTTCAAATCCCGCTATTAAACACTTATTGGTAGGAAATTTGTAAGCACTTTTGTGTAAGTGTTTTTTGAGTCTAGAAACATACTTTAGCCTTGGTGAAGTGGAGTGCCCTTAGAACCTCATTCTCCTAAACTTTCGTGTATTGACAAAATAATATACAAATTTAAATTAAATGTACGGGAGTTATCTATATAATTTATACTCAAGAGATTTATATATAATTTAGTTTTAATTGAAAACAGTTATTGTCACCTAAGGCTACGAAACATGCACCGCTACGTATTAATAATACATGGAAAAGCATATATAGATTCCGCAATCTTTATTTATCTGATTTCGTGATGCATACTTCTTAAGCAATTAATACATGCACATACACGACAAAATGTAACATATAATCACCTTTTTCAAGAATCATTAGGAGCCATCTGGGTTTATAGATTCTGCCACTAACTTCAATGTTACTGGTCTCATCGCTGTCAACTATGAGTTAGGAGAGTCCACACACCAAGCTAATAATCACTCACATCTAACCCTTTTTAAAAAAGTAGTTTAGTCAACCATTACAATGAAAAATAATAAATTATCTTCTCAAATTAAATGATTACAACAAGAATATTATAAATTAGTTAAATATAATTTTTATATAATCGTAAGAAGTTAGTAGGAATGTACTCCTTTATTCCTATTCTTAGGTAGAGAAAAAATAATTTTTGTATCATACTTATAAGTCACATTATTAAAATTTTCATTTGAATGAATAATTTTACTTTTCATTTATTTTAAATTAACTTTATTTGTTTCTCATTGTGTCATATCCGTTGGGGATGGTTGACTGCTTCTTGGTCCAACGAGTATTAACAGGATGCTTATACGTTCCGGCTTCACTGTATAATCGTCAGGGACAGACAGGGGGGCTAGGGGCCACCCCTAAAAAAATAAATAAATAAATGAAGAATATAGTAATAAAACGGTTAGGCCCATAAATAAAGAATATCTATAGATTGTACCTAAATATAGAAGCGTTGAAGGGATTCTTTTTCGACGGTTGTGAATCTCAGAAAAGATTTGTCAACTTCCTTTGAATCCAGACAACATCATAAATTTATAATATCAATATAGAACCATTTTGATTCTTGCATTTGATTGACTTGACTTGAAGATTGATTTTGTAATACCCTGAAATTCCTATTTAGCTTAACCATTATACTTTGATAGGAAATGCCTATTAAAAATAGGTGAATATGTGGTCTCAACCTTTAGAAGCTTATTGATTGTTATTTTAAGTAATTTCTTCTTGAAATTAAATAAGCTAATGACCAAAATATTCTCAGTTCTTTTAGGGATCATAAAACATCATAAAATTATCATAATTGAACATAGCCTTAATTTAATTATAAGAGACAATAAAATGACATGGAAATACTTACTCCAATTAAAGAAACTTATCAACAATTAATGGGCAATTAAATTTGCAGAAATTGAAATATTTAGGTTAATTTTTGTAATTAGTTAATAATTAAATTAAAAAGGCATAATTAAGAAATGTGTGAGATTAATTAGTGATCAAAGGCTAACAAAAACTCAAGATTAGCATAAAAGGAATTTTTAATGCTCATAATTAATATTGTAACCAATCATACTTTGACAATTAAGTCTAATAACATCTAAAACAATATATATATTAGGGATATTAACCAAGATTAATTTAGTTTTCCTATTTAAATAAAAGTGGCAAAAATTCCCTCTTAAAGAGGCAAGAAAATTACATAAATATTAAATGTTAAGGGCACATAATATATGAACAAATCAATAGTAGTAGGATTTTTTCAACACAAATTAAAGGCTTGGATTAAATATAATAAAGCTAAATCCTAAGGCCTTAATTAACCCTCATAAAGTATAATCCATGTGAAACAAAAATCAACCAATTGGAGGCTTTGCACATGGGATATTTTGAGATAATTGAAACACAAAATTTAAGCTAATTAAAAGAGAGGGGACGGTTTCAACATAGCTTAAGGGGGAAGAAAAGATTGAGAAAAATCTAGATATTAATATGAGTTAAACACATGGGGATTAAAAAGTCAAGAGAGGAAGAGGATAAGGTACTTGTCCAATGCTCTACTCTGATGAAAAGAAAAAACAAATTATTCCGCTTTTGAAAATTGGGGTGTTACAGTTTTCAGCTCCCTACTCCTTGACCATTCGTTTCCTTGCATATATGTATAAAAAAAAATAAAGAATATAGTAATAGAAAGGTTAGGCCCATAAGCTTTAATGATCCCCAACCCTACTTGTTTGTACTCTTCCGAAATCTTTCATCTTTTCTTTCTCTTGCTTGCGGCTTGTTCCATTGTTTGCCATTTTTTTTTCAACAACCTGTGGCAAATTTTGAGAATGAATAAGATACTCAAAATCACTTCTTTTCATTAAATTTCCTTCTTGAAATTTATTATACATGTTTTTATCTTTCTAATGATACTACTTTTATACTGATTAAAGAATATTTTAGGGTTAGGATTTTGGGCAAGTTTTGAGTTTTAGCACAGATTCAATTATAGATGAGTTTAACAATATGAAAACACGTAGAGTAGAAGTCAAGTGAAGTAATCTTAATTTCTGTAATAAATTTCTTTCTTTTTTTTTTGGTATATTAGGCCTGTGTCGTATTTCAACCACTTTTATTTATGAGGTTGTTTTTTTTTTTAATTTATTTTCGATTGCCGTCAATGAAATTCTTGGGTCTGTCCCTGATAATCCTCCATTACATAGTAAATGATTTTTGAAGCACCCGAGATTGAAAAAAAAAGGAGTTAGAATACACTGCAACATTTTGATCATGTTCTATGTAGTATGAGAAAAATAGACCATCCATCCCAATGTATGAGATTTCGGACAACTGAAGAATTATCTCAAATGCTTGAAATACCATTGGAACCACCCATGGCAGAACAATAAAATGTTAAAAAATTAATCGGAGACGACTTTTTATATGACCCAAAAACACAGAAAGATGCCAACTTTGGTCTCAATATTAGTCGTCTTGTTGAAGGCCGAACTTAGAACTATGAGAACTGAGTTCTGAGGTTGATGTGCATTCTGGGGTAATTTTTTTGGTCATATATCCATGTTGCCACCTAATCAACAACATTACCCGGTCATCATCGTGCCCAATCAGGCATCGACCTCAGCAATTTTAACAGTGTTTATGTCACATCATTGATATTAACTCCGTCAACGTCCTTTCCAAACTATTGAGACTATGAGAAACGAAACTTGAGAACCGAAACCAAGTATTTGAAATTTCAGGGACTAAAATTTAAAAGAAGTTAGACTATAAGGATCAAAGATGGTATTAACCTCTATAAATAAAATAAAATAAAATAAAAGATTATCGAGTTTTCTATCTGAAAATGTTAACGCTTCATTTCTTGGCCCTTGTTTTTTATACAAACAGATCAGCGATTTATGGACTAGTTTTCCCCTTTTGTGGATGACTTTCAAAGCAGTAAAATGAGACAAAAATTGTCATATCATTTTTATTGAATTAAGTATGAATTTTTATTATTGAGCGATTTTTATTTTTACTTTTTAAAAAAGGTCACCTTAGTTCTCAAGAGCAAAGCTGAAAGTTTTTTAAGTTTTGGGCTGTCGGGGTTTTAAATTAACTGGAAAGGTGTTCTTTTATCAAATTGAATATAAAAGTATTATACTTTAGTTTTTTTCTTTTGTTATTTTTGTCTTTTTTTGTTATTACTATAAACATTATGAGTTGTGAGACATTAAGTTGAACAGGATTTTTTTAATCAAGGGTTAAGGTGCATTCTTGCCCTTAAAGTATGCGCCCAGGAGCAGTTTTGCCCCTGAAGTTTCAAGTGTAACAATTTTGCCCCTGAAGTTTCAAAACGGAGCAATGTTGCCCCTCCGTTAAAAACCCTAACGGTTAACTAATAGTCAACGTTAGGGTTTTTAACGAAGGGGCAACATTGCTCCATTTTTAAACTTTAGGGGCAACAATGCTCCCAAAAAAAGTAGCACTTTTGCCCCTGAAGTTTCAAAACGGAGCAATGTTGCCCCTACGTTAAAAACCCTAACGGTCAATGTTAGTTGACCGTTAGGGTTTTTAACAGAGGGGCAACATTGCTCCGTTTTGAAACTTCAGGGGCAACATTGCTAGGTCGAAAACTTTAGGGGCAAAATTGCTCTTGGGCGCATATTTTAAGGGCAAAAATGCACCTTAACCCTTTAATCAACAATAATATTGGTATATCATCCTTTTGATCATGATCAGTTTGATCTAAAGTTGTGTCTCGACTTTTTGCTTTCTTTTATAACTTTATGTTTTTTAGCTATCTATTTATGGTTAGGGTCATAACTAGCAATTATAAGAACACTTTTTTTTTTTGGGTTAAGTATTAATTTTGCCCCTGAAGTACACGCCTAGGAGTAATGTTACCATCGAAGTTGTAACACCCTTTTTTCTAAAGCATTTTCGAAATAATATTATCAGAGTTCAAAACGGTTTTATCAGAGTAGAGCATCGGAATAGTTGTGAAAATGAGTAATTGATTAACATTCAACCATGATGTATCTGTGTACTGTTACAGTCATCCAAAATATTCGAATATTCAAAAGAAAGCGGGAAATAAAAATTCCAAAAGAAGTCTCCTCATCAGCTTCGTCACGCTATCTGCTTACCCTTCTCCTTGGACTGCCCTCCTGAGGGTCCTGGGGCTAAAGTAAGGGCTGAGGTTCAATTACCATTGAACCTCAGGTAACGGTTAACCTCATGCTTATGTATCAAATATGTATGACAGATATCCATGGCAAAACGGTAATAATCACATACAATATTCTCATATTCACATAATAACATAACACAGCCACTGCAATATGCATGTTATTATAGTCTGCACTATCTCCAGTGCCACGATGGGCTATCGTGTCCTCAGCGCTAGGAAAACATAACGGCATTATCAAAACTATAACCCGTATCAAGATGTATGTGTATGATCAATTTTCAAAAACGATATCTCAGACTATCTATCACATATAAGCATACCATAAGCATCAGAGTTAGTGTTACAGTACGCGTCCGTACTTGAATTGGTAGTTCGGTACAAAAACGGTTGGTCAGCGTTCTTCCGGTCAGCCTATCATGGCAATATCGTTCTATTAATTTAAATAATATCCTAGAATATATTTTGGCCACTATTGACTATTCTACCCTTGGTACATTAACCCATTATTTTATTTCTTTAAAATTCGTTGAAAAAGACGCTGGAATTTAGGGCAGAATTTTGCCTATCTTTGAAAAGTCATAACTAATTCTATAAAAATTGAAACGAAGATCCGTAAAATGTTCCGGACTCCTTAGGATGTCTATTTTCCAGTAAAAATATCAAACTTTACCCAGAATTCAAAAATCATTCCCAGATTTCACGTGTTCATCCTCTGCCCAGAATTTCCAGCATTTTCGCAACATTAACTCTGAGAATTTTTTTCTTACTGTACAGAGCTCATTTCAACATGTCATTTACAGATTTGGAAAGCTCTATATGTCTACTTTCATCATGAATTTTCTCATAATTTGTCAATAACATTTTCAACATGAAATATGCGTTTTTCTGTGACCCGTTCAGAAATCGCCTAACCGACAAATTTTTGCCAGAACTTCGCTACTATAGTGTTCTTAACCTGGAAATTTTGCAGAACCACTTCCTTCACTAAATTTTCGAAATGAAGCTATTTTTAACTATAAAAACATAAAACTAAAATTATTCTAGAATTTTAAAGATTAAACTACTTCTACCTATGAATATAAGAACTAGAACTTAAAGCTAGAGCTAGATAACTTACCAAAAACCTTGCTCCTCCTTCTTCAAGGCTCCTCACTCTCACTTCCACTCTTTGTTTTAGTTTCTATGCTTGTGAATTGGTGAGAAAATATGGAGAGGTTGGGGGTCTATTTATAGGACAAAATTGAGGACCTAGTTGGAAATTAATTTGGCCAAAGCTCACCCTAACCATTGGATGAAATATGCACTTTTTGAAGTTTCATCCTTACCTTCCATGCCTTGGTCGACATATACTAACCAATCAGCTATTTATTGGTTTTCTTTTTAACAAATTCCTTGTTTATTCAATCATTCATTTCATTTGGTTTATTCCATGTACACGTAGTCAATTTTGCACTTCATCTGATTCATTTTATGTACACGTATTCAGTTTACACTTTGCCTGATTCATTCCATGCACACATATTCAATTATCCATTTCACTTTATGACAAAAGAACTAAAAATCCTATCCATTTGCTTTAATGTGCCGACATGCCACTACCCATCAGCCAATTAGCTTGTTTTCACATGTATAGTGTTAGCAACAAATCTTAATTATTTAATGAATCCCATCCAAAGTTAATTCTTAAACTAGATCGATTAACTAGGTAGATTTGAGGAGCTTATTAGTTCTGTAGTCAAGCACTTCAATGTCCTTTAATTATTTTGAATAATTATGCCATTGACCTATAATTAGTGCAATTTAATTATCCAGTTGTCTTCTTTAACTTCATTAAGTGTTTCTATAACATTTCCTAGTCTTATGATTTTTGGAATATTATGGCCTAATTAGAAGCATTTAATTACCCCTTTATCATTTTAGAATTTGTTGTTTTTGTTAGGTGACAATTAATTCATCCTAAGCCAACCTTATGTTCTTTTCTTGAATTATTCTTTTTTTTTAATCTAGGATTAAAATCCCTTAATCTTCTTTGATAATACTTAATTGAGTAATTAATTGACTTATGGACTTATCATGAAGATTAGTGGTTATTTAGACAAATATCACCTATGGAACCCTTGATCCACAATGTGCCAACAAGGCCATTTGGATTTAATTGCTCCATTGGTTAACTTTACAATTGTTGCATTAAATAAATCACTCACAGCAAACACACATACACATACTACACGTCCCCCCTCTCCCTCTCATACACTCTTAACTTTATTTTCATGGTCCAAAATCATCCACACACCAACTTTTGTTGCCTCATGAATTTTCACTTAGGTTTAGTCTTTAATTAGCTTTAATCTTTGGTCATAAATCCTAAAATGGTGTTCTAGGTGTTATTAAATTTATTTGATTGGCCACTTTATTGGTTATGATTATTGGTAATCATCTTTATGCTTATCTTGATCCTTTATTAGCCATTTGTTCTTAATTAGAGTTATACATCCCAATTTATGCCTTTGAAATATGGTATTAAATTAATTATGAAAGTTTTATGAAATTAATTTAATTAATGTAGATTTAATTATCTACTAATTATTGGCAATTTTCTATAATTGGTTTAATTATTTCCTCACAACTTTTACATTTCCTATAGCCATTTATGCACTATGCATTTATTTAATAATCTTAGGGCTAATTATGGGCCCTAAAATAGTATTGTATTTTTGCCGCTTTAATTTCTAGGGAAAATAATCAAATAAATTTCTAAAATTGGAAACAACATACTTTCCTATTTTGAATAGGTACTAAATGGCCAAAATATAATATTTAAGTGAAATACAGTCTTGGGGTATTATAGTTCTCCCCCCGTTAAATAAAATTTCGCCCTCGAAATTTTACTCTACACTAACTAAACATTGAGCCATAAACTCCGGATATCTTTCTTTCATGTCTTCTTTTGTTTCCCAAGTTGCCTCGTTAGGAGATAAACCCTTCCAGACCACCTTCACAACAAGAATATTTCTATGTCGAAGCCGTTTCTCCTGGTAATCGAGAATTCGTTCCGGCTCGACCTCAAAAGTGTTATCGTGTCGTACCTCAACATCCGCATACTGAATAATATGATCGTGGTCAGGTTGGTATTTCTTCAACTGAGAAACATGGAAAACATCATGGAGTTTACTTAGGTTCGGGGGTAAGGCTAACTGGTACGCAACTGGCCCTCGTTTGGCTAGGATTTCGAATGGCCCTACATAACGTGGGCTCAACTTTTTCCTTTTCAGCGTTCTACCGACACCAGTAACTGGTGATAGTTTCAGAAACACATGGTCTCCGACTTCGAATTCTAACGGTCTCCTCCTCTTATCAGCGTAGCTCTTCTGTCTGCTTTGCGCAGTTAGGAGTCTCTGCTTGATCAGTGTGATTTGTTTGGAAGTCTTATCAACTAAATCTGTTCCGATGAATTCTCGTTCCAACAGTTCTGTCCAGCACATAGGCGATCGACACTTTCGCCCGTATAATGCCTCGAACAGAGCCATCTGTATGCTTGAATGGTAACTGTTGTTGTAAGCGAACTCAGCTAATGGTAGATGTTCATCCCAATGGCCTTTGAAGTCCAATACACAAGCTCTAAGCATATCTTCTAACGTCTGTATTGTCCTTTCAGATTGACCATCAGTCTGTGGGTGATAAGCCGTACTAGGCCTTAGCTTAGTTCCCAACTCTGCATGCAAAGCCTCCCAAAATCGGGATGTAAATCGTGGGTCCCGATCAGAGACAATGCTCTTAGGTACGCCATGAAGTCTCACGATCTCTTTGATATAAATCCTCGCCAATTGTTCTGGTGAGTAATTAACACTAATGGGGAGAAAGTGTGCTGACTTAGTCAATCGGTCCACAATCACCCAAATCGCGTCGTGATGTCTGATCTTGGGTAACCCTACCACTAGGTCCATGGTAATTTTCTCCCATTTCCACTCTGGAATCTCGAGTCCTTGAAGAAGACCAGGGGGTCGTTGATGTTCAATCTTAACCCTTTGACAGGTCAAGCATCTGCTCACGTACTCGGTTACATCTTTCTTCAATCTGGGCCACCAAAACTCGGATTTTAAGTTCTGGTACATCTTGACCATTCCCGGATGTAGAGTATATCTGCTCTTATGAGCCTCGTCCAGTATCTTCTGCCGCAAATCACCATCCTTCGGAATGTAGATCCGCTTCTTGTACCTGACCAAGCCACTAGGCGATAGGTCATGGTCTTGAGTCTCTCCTCGTGAGATCATCTCCCGTGCTGCTATAGCCCATTCATCATGCCTTTGAGCTTCCTCAACCGCATCTCTCAGATCATACTCCCCTTGACTAACAAGGAGACTTGCATGATAAACGTCACCGGGCGCACAGTGCTTCATGTAAATCTGATTGGACAGGTTCAGGTCTCTGAAATCTTCAAGTAGTCTCCGCTCTTGAATCATCATGTATGTCGTGTGTACCGTCTTTCTACTAAGCGCATCAGCTACGACGTTTGCCTTACCTGGATGATACTTAACCTCTAACTCGTAATCTTTTAGCAAATCCATCCAGCGACGTTGTCTCATGTCGAGTTCCTTCTGATCAAAAAGATATTTCAGGCTCTTGTGGTCACAGAATAACTCTACGGTCGCACCAAAGAGATAATGCCTCCATATCTTCAAAGCGAACATGATAGCTGCAAGTTCTAAGTCATGCGTAGGATAGTTCGACTCATGAGGCTTCAACTGACGAGAGGCATAAGCTACAACCCTGCCCTGTTGCATCAGGACACATCCCAATCCCTGCCCACTGGCATCACTATAGACTGTATAAGTCTCATCCGGATCTGGGATGATCAACACTGGTGCTGTAGTTAACCTCTCCCTCAGTATCAGAAAACTCGACTCACAGTCCTCGTCCCACACGAAAGGTTGATTTTTCCTCGTGAGCTTTGTCAATGGTAAGGCAAGACGTGAGAAATTCTGTATGAATCTGCGGTAGTATCCCGCTAGCCCCAGAAAGCTGCGTATCTCCGTCACTGTTTCTGGTCTCTTCCACTCCAGAACTGCTTCCACCTTGCTAGGATCAACAGCAACTCCGTCGCTAGATATGACATGGCCCATAAATTTTACTTCTGGCAGCCAAAATTCACATTTGCTAAATTTAGCAAAAAGTCGCTTGTCACGTAGTATTCCTAACACAAGTCGCAGATGCTCCTCGTGCTCCTCTCTGCTTTTAGAATAGATCAAGATGTCGATGAATACTACCACGAACTTGTCTAGGTGTTGCCGAAAGATCCGATTCATGTAATCCATGAATACGGCAGGTGCATTAGTCAATCCGAAAGGCATCACAAGGAATTCGTAATGCCCATATCTGGTTCTGAAAGCTGTCTTTGGAACATCACTGGCTTTTACTCGAAGCTGATGGTATCCTGAGCGCAAATCGATCTTTGAGAATACACAGGAACCAGATAGTTGGTCAAGTAGATCATCGATTCGGGGAAGTGGGTATTTATTCTTAACAGTTACTTTGTTCAACTCACGGTAGTCGATACAAAGTCATAGGATTCCGTCTTTCTTCTTCACGAACAACACGGGGGCTCCCCACGGTGACACGCTGGGTCTGATAAACCCTTTCTCTAGTAGTTCTTCTAGTTGTTTCTTCAGTTCCTGCATCTCGTTCGGCGCCATTCGGTATGGTGCTTTTGATATTGATCCTGTTCCAGGCATCAACTCAATGGCGAACTCAACTTCCCTTTCAGGAGGTAACTCTGTGAGATCCTCTGGAAACACATCAGGGAATTCGTTGACAACCGGTATGTCACTAAGCGAGGGTTCAGCTTCCGCCTTGACAGAGAAAAACACCATGTATGCTTGGCACCCATGCTGTATGCATCTTTCAGCTTCCGTAACAAAGATATAACTCAAACTCCCATCAACCTTGCCCCAGTTGCGCGGGGGTGCAAAGGATATCCGCTTACTTCCGCAATCGATTATCGCAATGTTAGCCGTCAGCCAATCAAGACCGAGAATGACGTCGATGCCACTGAGCGGCAGCCGAATAAGATCTATGTTGGAATCTCGTCCGTTCACACTCGCAATACAATTAAGGCATGCATCAGAAGCTAAGGTTTTCGCATCAAGTGGTGTAGCTACTAGTAGATCATAAGGTAGTCTATAGGCATGCATTCCTAGACGCTTGGCACAATCATATGAGATAAACGAGTGACTAGCACCTGAATCATACAACGCTTGAAGTAGATTTCCATTAAGAGAGATAGTACCTTTGATCATTTCTGGGGATCTTCTGGCCTCTTCATTTGTCAGGGCGAAAACCCGCCCTGGGTTTTGCGGCCTTGCCTCTAGTGCTCTTTGCGGGCAGTTTGTGCTAATGTGCCCTGGCTGTTGGCACTTGTAACACACAAGCTTCCCTTCGCAATTTGTCCCCTGGTGGTATCTTCCGCACTTCGGACATGCTCTGGATGTCTGCACCCTTGGAAAGTTCCGTTGTCCAGGTTGGGATGGCCTTTTATTCCCATTACGAGAATTACCCCATGTGGTCTTCCGTTTTTGTGAAGAGTTTCCCCGGTTGAAACCGCCACGATTGGGACCATTGCCATGAAAGACTCTGGTCTTTCTGAGCTCCTTCAGATTTCGCTCGATCAGTAGACAGGCCTCCACTGCCTGAATCAACTCGGAGAATTGCTGTGACACAAGCCTCTCCCTTATCTCATACTTCAACCCGTAGATCAATAGGTTGGCCATACTGCTCTCGTCTTCATTCCACCGAAAGTGGGTTGAATATCGAGACAAGTTGGTGAAACGGGCATAATAATCATCAAAAGACTCTTCTTGCCCTTGCCGAATGTGCAGAAACTCGGACTCCTTGGTCATCTGAACAGAAGGTGGAAAGTACAGTTCGTTGAATTTTTCCCACGTAACGGGACAATAACGTGCTCGCAATGTTGCCGCAGTGCCCTTCCACCAGCGATCTGCATCTCCTTCCAACTTGTAAATTGCCAGTTGTGCCTTTCTGTCTTCAGGACATTCCAAGACCTCAAAGATCTTGTCCAGGCGCATTAGCCAGTCTTCTGCTGAGTCAAGTTTGCCTCGGAAGGCTGGTGGCTTCAGTTTGCAAAATTGTGTCACCCAGTATTGGGTGTTCTCGACCATTCTATTCGGTTGTTGTAGTACAGCCATCGCTCTCTCCCGTCGGGGAGGTGTTTGGGATCGGTGGGATCCCTCAGAAGCATGGCTTTGCTCGTCCTCCTGGTGGTTGTGATCTCCTTCTCCCTCGGTGTTCTGTTGCTCGTGTTGTCTTCCATCCTGTCCTTCCTGCCGATCAGCAAGGAGTGTCTCAATAAGGACCCTTTGTTCTTGGATCATATGCCTCATTTCCTGGATCTCATCACGAACAGGTGGTGGTGGTGGTTCCTGCTGGTTCAGTTCATGTATGGGTATGGTTCGTGGTTGTCTACCACGGCCCCTGCCTCGGCCTCTACCTCGGCCTCGGCCTCGGCCTCGGGGAGCTCCGGCTCCTCTTAAAGTTGCCATTAGTCTAATTTCGACGAACAGTAGATAGATCATTAGAGAAAGACAAAGCAAGTTTAGATATCACACATCATATATATTGATAACAGATATTTTACATCGTCAAGATTCTATCGCTTACCAGCGTAGTTACTATATTACAACCCCTTTTATCTAACAAATATTTTACACCTCCTCAAGGTTTTTAGAGGAATGTTAATCTACTCCTACTACTACTTCCACGGCTCTCTTGGACTGATGCGGGACTACCTTTGTCCGTCTACATGTTCAGGTAGACTAGGTGTCTGAGGCGGTAAATACACGAACACACATCCTCGATGTGGCCCTCGTTTAGGATCTCGTTTGTTTTGGTTATCCAGAAGTGAGTACGGGGAAAGTGATGAAGAGTGGATCTGTAATACCCCAGATTTTTATCAATAATAATGATAATGATAATGATACTACTAATAATAAAAAAATAATAAAGTAATAATGAAATTTAATAATAATAACAATATAGTAAATAAAGATTTAGAATTTAATAATGTTTATAATATTTTATAATTTATTAATTGGAAATAATTATAGAAACAATAAAAGTTTAGAATTTAATTGTATGGTTTAAGAATTTATTAATTGGGAATATATTAATTAGATTATATAATATAATTCATTTCTATTTATATTAAATATATAATTGAGTCATTTTAATTTATCTTACTGTTGGGTAGTGATATTAGTGATCCTAGATATTAGCTATGATCCTAGATTTTAGCTAGAATAAATAGAAATATAAAATGTAATTGAAACATTATATATATATATATATATATATATATATATATATATATTGTATCGTGATAAATTGTAATAGGAATATATTAATTATATTATTATTTCATATTATATATTTTTATTTATATTAGAAAAATCTTATTATATATTCTATTTATTATATAGAATATGTATCTGTTTATTTTATATTTGTAATACCCTAATTAATAATAGAATTAATAATAACATATTAAAATAATAATAATAATAATAATATATTGGAATCTAGAAATCTATACTGTTTGTGTTGTTAATTTATTAATTGGGAATAATTAAAGGGCCCAGCCCGTAACTAAAACCCTAATTTGTAATTATAAATCTAGGTCTAGCCGTCAAAACCTAAAAACACACGATACTTTTCCTCCTCCGTTGTTTTCTTCTCAAACCCTCTTCCTCCAGTACTTTCATCGCATCAAATCAAAATTAGGTCGCTAGCAAGAACGGAGACCAGGTAATCCTAATTCCCATAAGTCTTAGGTTAGGTTTATATAAATTTTGAATTGCCTCGGTCCGCGTGTGGTTTTTTCTTTCCTTTATACATACTGTACGTTTTTCTTCCTTTCCTTCATGTAAGGATTGCATTCCAATAATGCCTCGGTGTGCGTGCGTCTTTCTTCATGAATATGTCTCTGTACGTTTATTTTCCATGTATTGCATTCAAAAAAAAAAAAAAAAAGCTACTGAACCCCTGTGCGTTGCTTTGTCATATATATTTTTTGGTTTTCTATTCAAATTCAATACATTGGATTCAATTTGCTTCATCGGCTTGCGTGTGTCAATTACAAATTATACCTGACCCTAATATAGTTGCTTATATTCCTTTACTTATTTGTTGGTTGATTTTCTTTTATTTATATAATACCTCCTACGCAATAAGATAAGTCATAACAGATTTTAGGTCAAAATATCTTTATATTTATATTTAATTAAAATAATAATATAAAAATATATATATAAGATAATTAAATAATAGAGATCATTTAGGAGGTTGTTTTGTGTGTGTCTAAAACATTTTAATAGTAGGAGGATAGCTTTGGGTTGGTACCCCCAAAGTGATGAACACAACCTTAGGCTTTATGCCTCGAAATATTATGTGATGAGAAAATTGAAAATCCGTTCTTCCCAAAGTGGTGTCTGGCAAGTTTCCGGGACACTAGTAGCAACTTTGGGAAGAGGTGTGCATACTAGGAAGATATGATTATTATGTTTATGGCCAATTGATTGTGACTGGCAGGTTTCCGGGTCACAGGGTAGACTTGCAGGTTTCCGGGTCTACCATGGTTCTCTTCCCACTAAATTAAATGTACTGGCAGGTTTCCGGGTCCAAATAAAATTTAATAAAAACTAATGAGTCACAGATGATATAAAACAAATATTTTAGATTACATATAAATATATAATCTTTTTTTTATAACATGAGAATATTTTATGGTTATTTTTGTATTATTTTCGTTTATTAGGATTACCAGCGTTTGCTGATGTGTGTTTTATGGGCTGCGACGATCCTTCGGGGGAGCAGATTTTTAATTGAAACAGGTTAAGCTGGGGCCGCTGGGGCTAGCAGTGAGAAGCGAGAATGAAAAGTCTTAGCTAGTTTCTTTTCTTTATTTATATTTTTATTTTATGCAGACATCTTTATTTAAGTTTTAATTTATAATAATGTAATAAGTAGCCTTGCACTTGTCACATACAAGTGCGGCGGTAACACTTCCCAAATTTGGTTATTCCGAATTTCATTAATTGATTTAATAAGAAAAAATTTATTTAATTTTTATTGCAATTTTATGTCATTATAATTGTGAGAAATTTGGGGGTGTTACAGGATCTAACCCAATCTCCGGGAGGGTTTGGTAACATGAAGCGGGAGTTTATTAGGTAAGACTCCTTTACCTTGGTCAGATACAGGAAGTATTTCTCTTTTTCAGTCTCTGTGCTTAGCCCAGCATGGATGAGTTTCACGTGCAAGGCTTGAGTCAGGGTGGAATTGTCATTCAGGACATATTCTAGGTCGTCGGAGTTGGCGTCCTCCTCTAGATCCCTGATCTGTGGGTCGTTGAAGTTGTCACCAACGGAGGAATGGTGTGATCCGTCAGAATTTTCTAGTGCCACCACGTCTAATGGTACATCATAGAGAGGGTCGTATTCGGACTCGTCATCATCGTCTGAGCCGGGATGATATTCTGGTTCGTCATCGGAACTTAGGTCGTGCGAATAGTCCGGGCCAGGGTGGTACTCGAGTTCAGGATGATAGCTCGGAACGACTTGATATTCAGGTTCAGGATGATATTCCGGGACCACTTGAGGTTCAGATGAAAGTGAAGGATAGATAGGCTCGGGAGGATAGATGGGATCGGGATTCAATCTAAGTCCAATTTGTCCGGGGACTATGGATTTCCGGGCCGTACGGCTCATCATTCCGTGATAGTTTATATAAGGGTTCTCTTCCCTGTCCATCTCTACAATAATACAACAGAGTTATATCAATACTCTTTTTGAAATATGTTCAAAACTACGGCTTAGAGCCCAACTCAGTTAATCAACCGATTGGCCAGGTAAGTGTCTATCATGGGGGTCTCACCAACTCTATGGCGTCTGCTTGACCCATCCACATAGACTAGCCTTGCCTTCGGCACCAATGGTTTCTTATAACTGAGCCAAGTTCTAGCTGGAAAAATACTTTTTTTTTTTGAAAAAAAAAACTCCAAATCTAACTCTGTTACTCAAACAGTCTGGCCAGGCCGGTATATTTGTGGAAGGCTCGCCGAATTCACGGGGACTGATTGCCAACCACAAAACCCTTTCTAGACACCAAACTGTCTGGAGTAACATAGTTAACTTTGGGCCAGAATGTCTGCTCTGATACCATAAATGTAACACCCTTTTTTCTAAAGCATTTTCGAAATAATATTATCAGAGTTCAAAACGGTTTTATCAGAGTAGAGCATCGGAATAGTTGTGAAAATGAGTAACTGATTAACATTCAACCATGATGTATCTGTGTACTGTTACAGTCATCCAAAATATTCGAATATTCAAAAGAAAGCGGGAAATAAAAATTCCAAAAGAAGTCTCCTCATCAGCTTCGTCACGCTATCTGCTTACCCTTCTCCTTGGACTGCCCTCTTGAGGGTCCTGGGGCTAAAGTAAGGGCTGAGGTTCAATTACCATTGAACCTCAAGTAACGGTTAACCTCATGCTTATGTATCAAATATGTATGACAGATATCCATGGCAAAACGGTAATAATCACATACAATATTCTCATATTCACATAATAACATAACACAGCCACTGCAATATGCATGTTATTATAGTCTGCACTATCTCCAGTGCCACGATGGGCTATCGTGTCCTCAGCGCTAGGAAAACATAACGGCATTATCAAAACTATAACCCGTATCAAGATGTATGTGTATGATCAATTTTCAAAAACGATATCTCAGACTATCTATCACATATAAGCATACCATAAGTATCAGAGTTAGTGTTACAGTACGCGTCCGTACCTGAAATGGTAGTTCGGTACAAAAACGGTTGGTCAGCGTTCTTCCGGTCAGCCTATCATGGCAATATCGTTCTATTAATTTAAATAATATCCTAGAATATATTTTGGCCACTATTGACTATTCTACCCTTGGTACATTAACCCATTATTTTATTTCTTTAAAATTCGTTGAAAAAGACGCTGGAATTTAGGGCAGAATTTTGCCTATCTTTGAAAAGTCATAACTAATTCTATAAAAATCGAAACGAAGATCCGTAAAATGTTCCGGACTCCTTAGGATGTCTATTTTCCAGTAAAAATATCAAACTTTACCCAGAATTCAAAAATCATTCCCAGATTTCACGTGTTCATCCTCGGCCCAGAATTTCCAGCATTTTCGCAACATTAACTCTGAGAATTTCTTTCTCACTGTACAGAGCTCATTTCAACATGTCATTTCCGGATTTGGAAAGCTCTATATGTCTACTTTCATCATGAAATTTCTCATAATTTGTCAATAACATTTTCAACATGAAATATGCGTTTTTCTGTGACCCGTTCAGAAATCGCCTAACCGACAAATTTTTGCCAGAACTTCGCTACTATAGTGTTCTTAACCTGGAAATTTTGCAGAACCACTTCCTTCACTAAATTTTCGAAATGAAGCTATTTTTAACTATAAAAACATAAAACTAAAATTATTCTAGAATTT
The DNA here is from genome assembly GCA_034222035.1 of Acacia crassicarpa. Classification (NCBI taxonomy): domain Eukaryota; kingdom Viridiplantae; phylum Streptophyta; class Magnoliopsida; order Fabales; family Fabaceae; genus Acacia; species Acacia crassicarpa. The sequence goes on from JAWXYG010000005.1 coordinate 13,519,901, forward strand.
TAAAGATTAAACTACTTCTACCTATGAATATAAGAACTAGAACTTAAAGCTAGAGCTAGATAACTTACCAAAAACCTTGCTCCTCCTTCTTCAAGGCTCCTCACTCTCACTTCCACTCTTTGTTTCAGTTTCTATGCTTGTGAATTGGTGAGAAAATATGGAGAGGTTGGGGGTCTATTTATAGGACAAAATTGAGGACCTAGTTGGAAATTAATTTGGCCAAAGCTCACCCTAACCATTGGATGAAATATGCACTTTTTGAAGTTTCATCCTTACCTTCCATGCCTTGGTCGACATATACTAACCAATCAGCTATTTATTGGTTTTCTTTTTAACAAATTCCTTGTTTATTCAATCATTCATTTCATTTGGTTTATTCCATGTACACGTAGTCAATTTTGCACTTCATCTGATTCATTTTATGTACACGTATTCAGTTTACACTCTGCCTGATTCATTCCATGCACACATATTCAATTATCCATTTCACTTTATGACAAAAGAACTAAAAATCCTATCCATTTGCTTTAATGTGCCGACATGCCACTACCCATCAGCCAATTAGCTTGTTTTCACATGTATAGTATTAGCAACAAATCTTAATTATTTAATGAATCCCATCCAAAGTTAATTCTTAAACTAGATCGATTAACTAGGTAGATTTGAGGAGCTTATTAGTTCTGTAGTCAAGCACTTCAATGTCCTTCAATTATTTTGAATAATTATGCCATTGACCTATAATTAGTGCAATTTAATTATCCAGTTGTCTTCTTTAACTTCATTAAGTGTTTCTATAACATTTCCTAGTCTGATGATTTTTGGAATATTATGGCCTAATTAGAAGCATTTAATTACCCCTTTATCATTTTAGAATTTGTTGTTTTTGTTAGGTGACAATTAATTCATCCTAAGCCAACCTTATGTTCTTTTCTTGAATTATTCTTTTTTTTAAATCTAGGATTAAAATCCCTTAATCTTCTTTGATAATACTTAATTGAGTAATTAATTGACTTATGGACTTATCATGAAGATTAGTGGTTATTTAGACAAATATCACCTATGGAACCCTTGATCCACAATGTGCCAACAAGGCCATTTGGATTTAATTGCTCCATTGGTTAACTTTACAATTGTTGCATTAAATAAATCACTCACAGCAAACACACATACACATACTACACGTCCCCCCTCTCCCTCTCATACACTCTTAACTTTATTTTCATGGTCCAAAATCATCCACACACCAACTTTTGTTGCCTCATGAATTTTCACTTAGGTTTAGTCTTTAATTAGCTTTAATCTTTGGTCATAAATCCTAAAATGGTGTTCTAGGTGTTATTAAATTTATTTGATTGGCCACTTTATTGGTTATGATTATTGGTAATCATCTTTATGCTTATCTTGATCCTTTATTAGCCATTTGTTCTTAATTAGAGTTATACATCCCAATTTATGCCTTTGAAATATGGTATTAAATTAATTATGAAAGTTTTATGAAATTAATTTAATTAATGTAGATTTAATTATCTACTAATTATTGGCAATTTTCTATAATTGGTTTAATTATTTCCTCACAACTTTTACATTTCCTATAGCCATTTATGCACTATGCATTTATTTAATAATCTTAGGGCTACTTATGGGCCTTAAAATAGTATTGTATTTTTGCAGCTTTAATTTCTAGGGAAAATAATCAAATAAATTTCTAAAATTGGAGACAACATACTTTCCTATTTTGAATAGGTACTAAATGGCCAAAATATAATATTTAAGTGAAATACAGTCTTGGGGTATTATAGAAGTTTTTGGAGGCTCAATATTGCCTCGAAAGTATAAAAACGTAGCAACATTACCTCCTTGTTAAGAGCTCTAACGGTCAAATGTTAGTTGACTGCTAGGGCTGTTAATAGAGGGGCAACATTGCTCCTGAACGTGTACTTCAAGGGTAAAATTGATACTTAACCCTATAAAAAAGTATAAGCAATCACAAAGAAGATTGATCGATATCGTATCCAAAAAAGTGGAGTAAAGATACCAAGTACCGAATTACTGATAACTAAAAACATTATTGATAATGTACAGGATTATAGAGTTCTCAAATACAGTGATCCACTACATCAGGTCAGAATATACACTCCCAAAATAAAAATAGCCAAACACAACTAAAATCATACAGCTCCATCAAATGTCTAAACAACAGTCACATTATTATGCACTCGCTGTCTTTCCTTTGTAACCTTATCCGCCATCATGACCATATCCGGATCTTGAGCCCTTAGAAACTTCTGGGATTTAATCTGAACTCCAGAATAACAATGAATCTCATATACAATATATATACAACATATGGTGGTTTTCCGTAATCATGATGACCCAACTATTAGAGATCAATCATCATAAAGCATATGTAGCAACGACAATAGTTAGAACAAGAGCAATATTGTCTATAAACGCAAGACTTAATGTGTCTCAGGTATAGTTATGTGCATTATTGATAGTGCAACACCCCAAATTCCATACTCCAAATGACGTCGGTTGACACTTGGTTTTAGAAAAATTGACAGAGTTTAAGGTGCTACAGCTCAGCGTAATGCGGAAGGAGAGCATGCACTTACGTTCAGACAATGAGTGACTGATATAAAATGCCCAGACATATGCTGATGTCCCAACATAAGCTGATATATTAAAAATTTCCCGAAGGAATATTCGTGTGATACAATACTACAGAGCTTTGTATAATTACAATTATTGACATAGTAACTATACAATCTTCAACCAAGCCTTAGGTAGACTTGGGGTATAGAACCCAACTCAGCCAATCAAACCCACTGGCCAGGTAGGTGTCTATCTTGTGGAAGTCTCACCGAGTTCACAGCGACTTATTGACTGAACCACAAAGACTAGCCCTGCCTTCGGCACCAAATGGTTCGAAATAACCTCGTCAGGTTCTTGCCAGAAAGAATGCTCCGATGTAGCTCTTTCGGCATTTTCTTTGACCGGTACTTCTTCCCAGCTCCATCCATCAGTGTCTTCTCACGGCTCCAACTACCGGTGCCTTCTCTGATCCTGGTTCCTTTCCTGAACCTTAGACAAATCTGAGGTCCAATACCCATCGGACCTCAGGTAAAAGTTAACCTCTATAGCAAATATAACAATATATGACAAATATTCATTACATATCAGCATCAACCATACATAGCACACAAAAGATGTAAGGTTACAATAATACATAAGCACACAACAGATATAATGTTAATAACACAACATTACATAGCACATGTAAAGTTTGCAAAGTTTGCACTAACCAGTGCCACAATGGCCCCTCGTGTCCTCAGCACTAGGAAAACTCAATGGCATTATCATGACTATAACCCGTGTAAAGCTGAATGTATAAACAGGTGATCTAAGCCCTATAAACTTAATCACAGTGCATGACCCAAAACCTAGTCTTGTCCATCACTTCATGAATCAATCAATCATATATAATCATACAAGATATAGATGATTAAAGTTACTAGTACGCGAACTTACCTTTCACCGTGTAATATAATGGCCAACATGCCTGACTTTTTGATCCGACTCCGGACTTCACTGATATCCTATACATTATCATTGAATTATTTCCTTTTCCATGATATTGTAATGGGTTAAGGTGCGTCCAGCACAATGAACTATTGGCTCAGGAGCGTCCAACACAATTAACTATTAAGTGGACCGCCCAGCACAACAAACTTTTAAAAAGGAGCGTCCAGCACAATAAACTTTTAAAAAGCGCCCAGCACAACGCTGTTAGTAAGGAGTTAACGCCGTTAGCAAAAAGTTAACGTTTGTTATCTAAGGAGCACCTAGCACAACAAACTATTATTCCGAGAGCGTTCAGCACAACAAACTATTATTCCAAGAACGCCCAGCACAAAATTCTAAATTTGTATAAGGATCAAAAAATATGTTAAACAAAAAATATTTCTAATTTATGTGAGTTAGAAAAATTCATTTAATGTTAATAAAATTTAAAAAATATACACCAACTATTTAACAACTGTTTAAATTATTTGTCAATATTAAGATGTACGACATTATATAGGTGTGAAGAAGGCTAACAACATAACATAGCCTTATTGAATATGGAATATGGGATAAGTCCCACAAGAAAAGTGTATACTTTTTTTATTCATTCAAAATTTCTTTCACGCATTCGCCGACACGAACAAATTGAAAGAGTAATCCTATAGCACAAAGTAGAATCGATAAAGGATTAAGGGGTAATTTTGACTTCAAAATTTTTTAGGAGATAATTTTATCCTGAATGTGTAAAAAAAGATCAATTCTACCATGATGATTTTTCCAATTAATTCTTTAGATTTTTTAAACTTTAGTAACATTAAATGAATTTTTCAACTCACATAAATTTCTTCTAAAATAAAAATAAATCATTTTTTTGTTTAACATATATAATAAACTATAAAACACCTTGAGTTTTATTTAAATCATATAATTATATTTTTAATCAAAACTTTTGTTTATTTTAGTAAATTATAATTTTGAGAAAATTGAAGAATGAGTAATTTTTTTCTATAGATATTTATAAAAGTAGTTTTGAATAATGACAATTGAGAAAATTTTTTTTAATTTAGTAAAATTTAGAATTTTGTGATGGACGCTCTCGGGATAATAGTTTGTTGTGTTGGGCGCTCCTCTTAGATAACGGACGTTAACTTTTTGCTAACAGCGTTGTGCTGGGCGCTCCTTTTTAAAAGTTTATTGCGCTGGACGGTCCACTTAATAGTTAATTGTGCTGGACGCTCCTTAGTCAATAGTTCATTGTGCTGGACGCACCTTAACCCTATTGTAATTAATATCATATTTCTTAGAATAATGCGAAAAAGGATATTTTCACCTATTTTGACATTTCTACCCTTGGTGGATTTGTTATTACAAGTTTTGCCCTTTCATTTCCTTTAAAACGTATTACTGGATTTTCTGGGCAGATTTTCTAGCAACTTTGAAAAATCATAGATAATTCCACAAAAATCAGAATGAGGTTCTGTAAAATTCCTCAAGACCCTTGACATGTCTATTTTCAAGGAAAAATATTCCTAGAAGCTAGAATATTAAGAATCATTCCCAGTTTAATGTTTTCTAACCTCTGCCCAGATTTTCGCCCAGAAAAATGGCTTAACTTCAAAAATATGTTACTCCTTGTGTAGAACTCAAAATGCTACGTATTATATATATTTGGAAATCCCTACATGTCTACTATATTCCAGTAAAATCTCATGATTTAATGACTTCATTTGCTACATAAAATAATAGCATTAATTTCGCTGCCAGTAGAAAGCTTAAAACTGCAAATTCTACAATTTTCACAATATTGATTCCGCTAACTCTAAAAACAATCTCCCAACATGTTTTTACCTCATTAGGCATTTTTCAATGCAAGGAGGCCTAAAAACAACTATAGGAATTTATTTCCTAATTTTCTAGATTAAAACTACAACTTTACTAAAAACTAAAACCTAAAAAGCTTGAAACTCAAGAACTTACCTCTTGAAGAACCTTGCTCCTTCTTCCTTCTTGCTCCAAGAACTTAACTCTACTCACTCACTAACTCTAAAATCAGATGCTTTGGGCTAATTTGGTGTGAAGAATTATGAAGAGAAATGGCCTCTATTTATAGGGAAATTTCAAGCCCTTACTTACCTTGCAAGTTGTCTCTACTTCTTCAACAAGTTTTCTCCGTTCTTCAACAAGTTGTCTCCCTTCTTCAACAAGTTTTCTCTCTTCCTCAACAAGGTTTCTCCAACTTCTTTGACAAGTTGATGTCATCCTTGTGATGTCATCTTGATGACATAATCAAGGCTTAGGTGTCATTGTTGACTCTTCAACACTAATTAGCAATTCTTAATTATCATGTTAATTAAGTGTTTACATGCTCCTTAATTATATTTTGCCATTATCTAACTCAATTACATGAAGATTTAGACTTAATTACTTGAGATATTATTTCATTCTCTTTGGAATAATTATTTTCAAATATAATTAGCCATCATTTGATACTTTTAATTTGTCTCTAATCATCTTGAAGAATTATGCAACTAATCTCAATTAGTGCAAGCTTATTTTGTTAAGGATAATTGTTAATAGCTAACAATTAAACTAAGTGTTTCCTTATTCCCATTTCTTGTCTTATGATCATTTAAATAGCTATTTATTTCATGTGATTTAATGTCACATTTTATAGCCCCTAATATGTAGTCTCATAATTAACCATTGGTTAATTAATTTCAAAGTGAAATTTGCACAAAAATATAATAAATAGATTATAATTCTTTGAGTCACATATTCACCTTTGTATTTTTTGTAATTATTTTCCAAAATACCACATTTATTAGAGTTGTGAAAATTAGGGTATTACAGACAGTATATGCAGGACTTAACATGTCCTGGGCAGAATTAAGTGCAAAAGCAAATCGCAGAACTCTATATATTCTGGGCATGATTACATGCAATATTGATACTATATGCAGGACTTAACTTGTCCGGGCATGATTACATGCAATACTGATGGTGTATGCAAGACCTAACATGTCTCGAGAAGTATTAATTGTTAATCATAGGACTAGACATGTCATGGGCTTTAGTGCTAGGCAACAACTGGGTAAAAACCTGTGACAACCAAATACATTACAAACTTTGCGACCTGAGGAGGATCGGTCCTCTAGGTCCTATAGCCTAACAGGTTCACTATACGGTTTACAATCAGGGTACAAACATGCATACACAATTATATAGGGTATGCGAGATTAGAGTTACTACCTAATTATTGTATAACTTCTTGAAGCAACTTTGAGTTCCTTCCTTATTCCGGTCAATTATAAGTGTATATTAATGCAATACGGACAATAGTCATTATTTATTCCAAATCTTGACATTCTTAAATGTTATCTATTACATCATACCTAGACATGAAACTAATAAGCTTAAACTATGATCAATATTCCATTTTACACTTAGATATCAAATTGGTCATCATGTTCCTTTGCTTACATCATTTCGCACCTTTATCCAGATTTTTCCAGAATTTTTACCACTACATTGAAAAATTCATAACTCTTACCACAAATGTCCAAATGAGGTGATTCCAAAGCCTATACGATGTCTATTTTTAAGGAAAAATACTACCAACTGTCTTATACACACATATCAGCCCAGGATCCACAATGATCACACACTGCCCAGATTTTCATTCCAAATTCATAGGTCATATTCAAAAATTCATATCTCTATGAATGCAAATCTAAATTTAACAAATGACCTATCAAATTAAATCTTATTATGTCTAATTTAATTTTGAAAAATCTCAGGGTGATTGGACACCATTTAATTAATCAAAAACACGAAACGATCCGACTGTCTTGCTGGAAACAAACACAGGGCAGATTTGTGGTTTTGCATACTTTTAATTCCAATGCTCCTAAAATCACATCCTTATCACTACCCTACACAAAAACAACCTCTAGACACATTGAAAGCATTGGATTAAAAAAAATCCACCTCCTTCATGCTCAAACAAGGTCTGACCGAACAGGGGAGACATCATATTCATGAAATTCAACTATGTCATCCCAATACTACTTAACATAAGACTATTCCAGCATTTCCAGCATCTATACTCGGCATGAAACCAAACAAAACTCCTCTGGAGTATGAAAACAGATTCAAGCTCATCTTCCATACAACATTATTCAATCATAGAAGCGATGAAGTGAAAATACAATCTATATTCTTTTATCCCATAACCTTTTCTTGCACTATTCTATAGTGTTCTTCATTTCCCCTCTCCAAAAGCAGATTTTCAGCCCCCTCCATAACACCACAAAGGTCAGAAATAAGGATGAGAAGAGGTCTAAAAGACTCACCTTAACCAAGAATCAAGCTTGCAAGTAGATTCCACTCCTCTTTCTTCGGTGCTCCCACTCGGACTTGTCCTCCGGCCCTCACTCTCTTTTTCGGTTGCTGGAAGTATTTGGCCGCAAGAAATGGGACGAGTAGTGAAAGAGAATGAGAAATATTTAATATTAAAGGGAATGGCGGTGGGCTTGGAAAGCAAGTGAAAGAAAATAGATGATGTGTCCATGTGGGTATGTTGACCGAAATACTAAATGACAAAGAGTGAAATGGCGGCATATTGAAGCAACATGAAATGATTATTGAGATGGAGGAAGTGTTGACCGAAAGGAATGAATGAAAATGGGAATAAGGTTGCTGGCCGACTTGCTGCTCAAAACCAAATGAGAGGTTGTGTGTCCTTATGTAAAACAGCAAGCTTTTCTCATGTGCTTAGACTTCTTGCATTCCATTGGGCCACGATCTCAAAAACTGGACCTCATCCCTTTAAGCTAATAAAGCAAGTTTTGTGCTTATACAATTGGACTTTCGTATTGCCAATTAATTATTTTTTTATTTTTGCTTCAGTTATTGAAATTACCTTTTTGCACATCGTCATTGATACCAACTTGCTAAATAAATTCTAGAAATGAATCTTGAATACCTTACACAGATTTTCTTTCTCAATTAGCTTCTTAGTGACTCCAAAATTCATAGGCCAATATTTATTCTCTAATTATTTCTCCTTGAATAACTGGGAAAATAGGCCCTAATTTCCAAATAAAAGATTTAAAGCTATTTAGGGCACATTTTTCGTAATCAATCCTCCATAACATTTCTAGATCCTCTAAATAACATTTCATAAATTTTTCCCAATTTTCAAAGTCTAAAATAATTTCAATAATTATCTTAAGCTTTTCTCAAGACAAGCTTAAGACTTTCGGTCTCCACTGGCTCAGTAGCCTCCTTATCTCAGTTTTATTTCTAATCTCTTGGTCCTGAAATTCAGGATATTACATTGGTAGGCAATTTGTAATTACTTTTGTATAACTGTTTTTTGAGCCTAGAAACATACTTTAGCCATGGTGAAGTGCATTCTTCTAAACTTTCGTGTATTTAAAAAATAATATACAAATATAAATTAAATGTACGGGATTTATTTATATAATTTATACTCAAGAGATTTATATATAATTTAGTTTTAATTGAAAACAATTATTGTCACCTAAATTTAAGGTACCATTACTTCGTGATGCATACTTCTTAAACAATTAATGCATGCACATACACGACAAAATGCAACACATACATAAGCACATTTTTCCAGAATCATTAGCAGCCAACTTGGTTTATAGAATGAGAATTATTATATTATCTGGAGCTAACTTTGCAATTTGCATACATCATATTCTCCACAACCAAAATTCACGTTATTTTTGAAAGCTTCTGCCACTAAGTTCAGTGTTACGGGTCTCATCGCTTTCAACTCATAATGCACCAATCTAATAATTACTCACATATAACCCTTTTTAAAATAGTATTTTAGTCAACAATTACAATGAAAAATAATAAAATATCTCCCCAAATTAAATGATTGCAACAATAATATTATAAATTAGTTAAATGTAATTTTTATATAATCATAAGAAGTTAGTAGCAATGTACTCCTTTAGTTCTATTACGAGGTAGAGAAAAAATAGCTTTTTCTTTTGTCATACTTATAAGTCAGATTATTAAAACTTTTATATGAATGTACAATTTTACAATTTGTTTATTTCATATCAACTTTATTTCTACGGAGTGCAATGTCTTTATCAAATATGGATAAAGTTGAAAAATTGTTGAATTTTAAAATAAGATAAATGAGTTTTAATGTTTTTCCTTGTTTCAGTAAAATATGTTGAAAGTGACTTACGAATAGGGTTAAAGGGGTAAGTTTTATTATGATGTACAAATTGTATTTCTATCAGCTTTTATTTTATTTTATTTTTCTCTCACAAAATTACTGGCCTTTGCTGTCGTCAAGTTGATAATTTTTGAGATAATATTTTTAGTTGAAGTGACAATTTTTTAAAAAACATTTCTGACAATAATTTTGGAAAAGGAGCCGAACCTACAATTGCTAATCGATTTTGAATATAGAGTCAAGCTCCGTAGTTCCAAGAAAATCAATAACCACAAAAAGAGTAGGGTAATTATATCTTACTTTCTTTACCCTTTACTCAAAACTATTTACTCCCTCATCCCACCTAAATGGTAACTAGATAATTAATTTATAAATATTAAAAAATTAGTTAAAGTGGCTATTTTTAAGACAAAATATGTGTTGATTTCCATCAAATATCTCATTTAATTATTTGCATACAAAGCCACTACAATGATTGAAACACTATTTACATGTGTAGTATATAAACAGAGATAGTGTGGGAAAAATTATAAACTTATGAGATGAAAAGGAAAGAAAATCTTACATTTATAATCAAAACAAAACACTTATCAAGCTCATACATCTATGACCGAATGGAGTTATATATATAGGCAGGCTCCATGGTTTGAAGAAAATCGTTAACAAAAAGATTACTTTAATTATATTTTTCTCCCTCTAATCCTATATGTAAGAGCCGGTAGAGATGTTGTTTCTAAACTCCCCATACTGATTGCAAGTTATTTAAGAGGGATTAATTTATTACGTTAGTAATTTTCAGTGGAAATAATTAAAAGTGGTATGTTATAGGTAAACGAACACAAATTGGTTTACAAATAACTAACTCAATTAACTTCTTCTTAATGTATACAAATTAAATTAGTTTCCTAACTCTTATATTTAAGACCGGATGCAATACTTTATTCATCCTTGCTCAAATCTATACATAAAATCCCGCAATCCTCACCTATAAATACCTCTATTCATCTATCAGTCCCACATCCAAAACACAGCCAACTCACAAAAAGGTATCAAGTAAAGCCTAAAGCTTGTTGCATCTTTTGTGGAAAAAATGGCTCTCAAATCTCTTGCATTTCTCCTCTCTCTCAATCTTTATTTCTTCACAATGGTGAGCTCCACTTATGATGTGCCATCCACAGGGGCTGACTGTCCCATAGGTACAGTTCAGTTAGGTTTATGTGCTAATGCGTTGAATTTGGTGAACCTTGTGGTTGGATCACCACCAACAGTCCCATGCTGCAGCCTCATTCAGGGTTTGGCCGATCTTCAAGCCGCTGCTTGCCTTTGCACAATCATCAAAGGGAACGTCTTAGGCATCAGTCTCAACGTTCCAGTCGACTTAAGCTTAATCCTCAACAACTGTGGCAGGACCAACAACGGCTATCAATGTGCTTAAAGAAATCTTCATCATCACTATTCACTAAAGTTCCAATGTTCTGATTTGTTTTTCTATTCGCTCAAATGGTCAACTTCCTTTATTTTATGTTCATTGTGTGTTTGGAGATTTGGTTTGTCATTGGTGCTTGCCAATGAATACATATATTGGTTAATAAAGTGTCTCAACTGGTTGTTGTGAAGAATATTTTCTTCCTGGCCTCTTAATAAATATTTGTCTGTCTATCTCCTGAAGCTGAGATAAAATTGTAATACTTATGGCTTCTTGAATAAGAATTGTTTCGTTGTTTTTGCTGATAAATTGTTACATACATCAATTATAAATCTTTTTTAAATTATTGCGGAACGGAAAATAAGATCACATGCAGACGTATTTTGACTAATTATTATAAGTTTAACTGTATAAGATAATTTAAAATGTTATATACACGATGAAACTTGCAATATAAAGTCGTTTGATCTTCTTTTATTTTCCCTTCAAGAAGAGAAGAAACAGATCCTCCAAAAATATACATAAAATTGAAAAAAACGGCATCACAATTGTTTTTTGGGAAAAAAAAATTATAGACGAGATGGTTATTTGGTGAACCAGCCTCATCATATATTGTACAGTATTTTAAAAATAAGGTATACTAGACAAAGCTCTTGAACAATGTTGATTACTGTAAATTTTGTATTTTATATTAAATTAATTATAAAGTAAAAAATTTTCTCGTAGGCCAATGATAAATCCACTAATGAAAATATTATGCCTATGGTAGTTGCCATTAGTCATTGAAAGTTAGTTAGTCCATCATCCGTAATGACCCATATGTTTGCCGTGAAAATTTATTTTTGGCGATAAAAAATGAGCTCACTGGATGATTGGGTGATATCAACGTTATACCTCTTACCACGAGACCGCTTCTGAATAGAAAAGACAAATGAGCTCTTAGAAAGAAAACGTATAACTGATTTCTACTTCTTTCTAAATCATCTCCAAAGGCTAGTTTTAGACAACATGTAAACAATGAGCCATAAAATATGCCAATATAAGGGGTGTAAGATATAACCACTGGTCATAAACCAATGGGATCATGTGATATATGCTGACATGTACACTATATCTTATGTGAAATATATGTTTGATTTGCAGACTATATTACCCCTCGATATTGATCTTTGTCATTCTTGCGATATCAAATATAGAAAGATAAAATGGAGAATTTACGTGGAGCCGCTGTTCCTAGAGGTAGAGGTAGAGGCCGAGGAAGAGGCAGAGGCAGACAGCCACGAACGATACCAGTACACGAACCCGAACAGCAAGACCCACAACAACCAGAGCAAAATGAGTTGCATGAAATGAGGAGGATGCTGCAAGAACAAAGGGCTCTTATTGATGTACTTCTTGCTGAACGACAGGAGAGAAGACATGCCGAGGAGGAACAAAATGCCGAGGAGGAAGGGGAAGACGAACGAGACGAGGAACACACAGAAGAAGCAGAGAAGTCTGAAAGATCGGTGTCACCACCTAGGCACAACAGAGCGATGGCAGCACTACCGCAACCCAACAGAGCAGCTGAGACTACACAGTACTGGGTCACTCAATTCTGCAAAATGAAGCCACCAGCTTTCCATGGTAAGCTGGACTCAGCCGAAGATTGGATAATGCGACTAGAGAAGATCTTCGAAGTTATGGAGTGCCCAGGGAATCGTAAAGCTCAACTTGCGATCTACAAGCTGGAAGGAGATGCGGACAGATGGTGGAAAAGCATTGCGACATCATTACGAGCGCGCTATTGTCCCGTTACTTGGGAGAAATTTCTAGAGAAATTTAATGAACAATACTTTCCTCCCTCAACTCAAGTGATCAAGGAGTCTGAGTTCCTTCATATCCGACAAGGTCACGAGGAGTCATTTGATGACTACCTTGCCCGATTTACCAATCTTTCACGGTATTCATCACACTTGAGGCGGGGTGATGATGAAAGTAGTATGGCTAACATACTAATTTATGGGCTAAAATACGAGATAAGGGAAAGGTTAGTGTCGCAGCGGTTTTCAGAGCTACTTCAAGTAGTAGAAGCCTGCCGATTGATTGAACGTAACTTGAAGGAACTACGCATATCAAGAAGCAACAACAGCAGTAGTGCAAGCCATGGCGGTGTTAGCCGTGGAAATTTTTCGCAGAAGAGAGAGGCACCATGGAACAACTCCCGAAATGGAAGCAAGATGCCATTCCAGTCGAGGCAGCAGAACAACCCAAGAATGCCAAGATCCCCACCGTGTCCAAAATGCGGAAAATACCATTCCGGTACTGACTGTGATAGGAGGCAAATTTGCTACAGATGTCGAAAGACGGGGCACATTAGCTGGAACTGTCCCGAGAAGGCTACGGGGTTAAGGCCATAGAACCCAGGCCGGGTATACGCACTAACCAATTCAGAGCACAGAAAATCTCCGGATATGGTCCAAGGTACTATCTCTCTTGGTAGGAAATCTTCTTTAGACGTGGTGTGATTCAAGTGCTAGTCGTTCATGTAATTTGTATGATTGTGCAAATCACATAGGATGTACGCCTATAGATTACCCTATGACTTAATAATAGCTACCCACTTGGCGTGGCCACTTTCGTTTCTAATACACGTTCAAATCATATTGCAAGTCTGTATGGGGCGATGTCCTTAGACCGTAAAATTGGTAGAACTTAGCACTGTATGAAGTGCTAATTATCATGGTAACTTTAGACTAGTATGTTTGTAGTACATTAATACGTAACATACCTAAGGCCTGAGGATAATCTCCAAGGTATTGAGGCTAAAATCTATAGGACTGTGATAATAAGTTGAGCCGGAAGGCCAATATATGTAAAGTCGGGAAGGCTAAGTGAGTTAGGCGGTGAGGTCTGTGTGACCAAGCATTGTGAGAATGGATCAAGAAGATTCTTGGATACTATACTTGAGTACAATATGAATGAGATCAAGATGTGTGCGAAATGAACATGCATAGGGACGGAATAAACCAAGAGTCTAAATAATCTTTAGGGGATATATGGTCAAATTTTGAGAACGAAATTTTATTTAACGGGGGGAGAAATGTAATACCCCAAAATTCATATTCATCATAAATATTATATTTTGATAAATAATACCTATTCAAAATCGGTGAATATATGGTCTCAAAATTGAGTAACATATTTATGTTAATTTAGGGAATTTTCTCTAAGAACTAAGGTAATCAAAAACCAAATTGTCGAATTTTATTTTGGGATCATAAAATACCCAAAAATTACCATATTAAAGCATAAAATGAACAAAAAGAAAGGAAGAAGGTAGGGGGCGATTTTTGGTTGACTTGGAGAACAAGTTAGGAAAACTTGGAAAGCAAGTCAGGAAAACTTGGAGAGCAAGTCAGGAAAACTTGGAGAGCAAGTTACTTGGGGAGCAAGTTACTTGGCGGACGAGGTTACTTGGCGGACAAGTTACTGGGTGGACGAGGTTACTTGGCGGACAAGTTACTGGACGGACGAGGTTACTTGGCGGACAAGTTACTGGGCGGAGGAGGTTACTTGGCGGACAAGTTACTTACTGGGCGGAGGAGGTTACTTGGCGGACAAGTTACTGGGCGGACAAGTTACTCTTGGAGACGGAGTTGTGAAACTTGGTGAACAAGCTGGAAGACTCAGGAAGCAACTTGTTGAGCAAGGTGCAGAAGAGAGAAAACCGAAAATTGAGTGTGAAAAGGGTTGTGGGTTTTTCAAAAATAATATCATGATATTTTGTAAACAAAGGGCAGGTAAGAAAAGTGAGAACCAGTGGAAAATAAATCATAACTTGAAATCCTTGAACTAAGTAGAAAACAACTGGACATATTATGAATCAGTGAATTTTTGTCCCGAAGTTGGTG
The DNA here is from genome assembly GCA_034222035.1 of Acacia crassicarpa. NCBI lineage: Eukaryota > Viridiplantae > Streptophyta > Magnoliopsida > Fabales > Fabaceae > Acacia > Acacia crassicarpa. The sequence continues at coordinate 13,535,013 of JAWXYG010000005.1, forward strand.
TCACCCGAAGTAATTTCCGTAACCGACAGCGTTCGGCTTAGAATCTTCGGCAGGTTACGAAATACCCTTAATGGGATCAAAAATTCAGTTAACTCAGATATTTCCAAAGAGGAAGAATAGAACTTCAAGGCTGTGTTCTCGGATCTTTGAGATTTTGCAAAATTACGCGACCAGAACACCGAATAGGGAACTTTATCGGTAAAAACTCATAAAGTGAATGAGTGACATCACCTGGATGACATAAGGGGACACTTGTGTGGTAGAGAGAAGGGGACACTTGTGTGGTAGAGAGAAGGCCACATCTTCATCATCTTAGCCCTTGATACAAAAGTTGATCCAAGGGTTGAGATCCATGGAAATTCCCTATAAATAGGCAACCCCTCTTCACTTCATTCTTCACAAATTCCTAGAGCCACTTAGAGAGAGGTTTTAGAGAGAAGGAGGAGTATGGAGAAAATAGCAAGTTCCGAGTAAGTTCTTCGGTCTCTAGTCTTTAGTTTTCGTAGTTGTTTCGATAGTTATAGTAGAAATGCTAGATTAATCTTTAATCTTCCAAGTTAGTTTAGAAATCATGTTTTAGGAATAAATATGATATTTATTTCAAAAATATATTGGAGATGGAGATATGTCAAAATTTTGGAAGATTAGAGTCAAAATAGCGAAGCTCTGGCGAAATTTCGCCAGTTAGTCAAACTAGGGGCAAAAAGGTAATTTGTACCTAAAATGCCTGTTATGATGTGGATCACTGATAAATGTTATATTATCCCTATAGGATATCTGTAATCACATACCGCTGTCGTACCGCTGTCAAAAGTACCATTTCCCGTCAACGAAGGTACGTTCGCGTACTGTAACACTAACTCTGATGCTTATAATATGCTTTATGTGGTAGATAACTTTACATCTGCTGTGTGCTTATGAGATACATCTGCTGTGTGCTGGGATACATCTGCTGTGTGCTGTTGGGATACATCTACTGTGTGCTTATGTACTGTTGGAATACATCTGCTGTGTGCTTATGTACTGTTGGGATACATCTGCTGTGTGCTTATGTATGGATTATTGTTGTAACGCCGTGAATATCTGTCATATACTGTCATATATAAGCATGAGGTTAATCGTTACCTGAGGTTCAATGGCCATTGAACCTCAGCTCTTAACATAGCGTCAGGCTCAGGAGAACCGAGGACCAATGAGAAAGGCAAGCAGGCCGCATAGAGACTCGACTGAAGGCCTTTTCTGTTTATACAGTCACACTGACATTAGACGTCTGAAATCAATGCACTCTTACTGTAATCAGCCAGACTTACGGCATTTTGAATGTAAATATCAGTTACTCAATCGCTCTGAAGCTCTACTCTGATATATACTGTTTTTGAAAATGGGATGTTACAAAAGAAAATAGATGATGTGTCCATGTGGGTATGTTGACCGAAATACTAAATGACAAAGAGTAAAATGGCGGCATATTGAAGCAACATGAAATGATTATTGAGATGGAGGAAGTGTTGACCGAAAGGAATGAATGAAAATGGGAATAAGGTTGCTGGCCGACTTGCTGCTCAAAACCAAATGAGAGGTTGTGTGTCCTTATGTAAAACAGCAAGCTTTTCTCATGTGCTTAGACTTCTTGCATTCCATTGGGCCACGATCTCAAAAACTGGACCTCATCCCTTTAAGCTAATAAAGCAAGTTTTGTGCTTATACAATTGGACTTTCGTATTGCCAATTAATTATTTTTTTATTTTTGCTTCAGTTATTGAAATTACCTTTTTGCCCATCGTTATTGATACCAACTTGCTAAATAAATTCTAGAAATGAATCTTGAATATTTTACACAGATTTTCTTTCTCAATTAGCTTCTTAGTGACTCCAAAATTCATCGGCCAATATTTATTCTCTAATTATTTCTCCTTGAATAACTGGGAAAATAGGCCCTAATTTCCAAATAATAGATTTAAAGCTATTTAGGGCACATTTTTTGTAATCAATCCTCCATAACATTTCTAGATCCTCTAAATAACATTTCATAAATTTTTCCCAATTTCCAAAGTCTAAAATAATTTCAATAATTATCTTAAGCTTTTCTCAAGACAAGCTTAAGACTTTCGGTCTCCACTGGCTCAGTAGCCTTCTTATCTCAGTTTTATTTCTAATCTTTTGGTCCTGAAATTCAGGATATTACATTGGTAGGCAATTTGTAATTACTTTTGTATAACTGTTTTTTGAGCCTAGAAACATACTTTAGCCATGGTGAAGTGCATTCTTCTAAACTTTCATGTATTTAAAAAATAATATACAAATATAAATTAAATGTACGGGATTTATTTATATAATTTATACTCAAGAGATTTATATATAATTTAGTTTTAATTGAAAACAATTATTGTCACCTAAATTTAAGGTACCATTACTTCGTGATGCATACTTCTTAAACAATTAATGCTTGCACATACACGACAAAATGCAACACATACATAAGCACATTTTTCCAGAATCATTAGCAGCCAACTTGGTTTATAGAATGAGAATTATTATATTCTCTGGAGCTAACTTTGCAATTTGCATACATCATATTCTCCACAACCAAAATTCACGTTATTTTTGAAAGCTTCTGCCACTAAGTTCAGTGTTACGGGTCTCATCGCTTTCAACTCATAATGCACCAATCTAATAATTACTCACATATAACCCTTTTTAAAATAGTATTTTAGTCAACAATTACAATGAAAAATAATAAAATATCTCCCCAAATTAAATGATTGCAACAATAATATTATAAATTAGTTAAATGTAATTTTTATATAATCATAAGAAGTTAGTAGCAATGTACTCCTTTAGTTCTATTACGAGGTAGAGAAAAAATAGCTTTTTCTTTTGTCATACTTATAAGTCAGATTATTAAAACTTTTATATGAATGTACAATTTTACAATTTGTTTATTTCATATCAACTTTATTTCTATGGAGTGCAATGTCTTTATCAAATATGGATAAAGTTGAAAAATTGTTGAATTTTAAAATAAGATAAATGAGTTTTAATGTTTTTCCTTGTTTCAGTAAAATATGTTGAAAGTGACTTACGAATAGGGTTAAAGGGGTAAGTTTTATTATGATGTACAAATTGTATTTCTATCAACTTTTATTTTATTTTATTTTTCTCTCACAAAATTATTGGCCTTTGCTGTCGTCAAGTTGATAATTTTTGAGATAATATTTTTAGTTGAAGTGACAATTTTTTAAAAAACATTTCTGACAATAATTTTGGAAAAGGAGCCGATCGAACCTACAATTGCTAATCGATTTTGAATATAGAGTCAAGCTCCGTAGTTCCAAGAAAATCAATAACCACAAAAAGAGTAGGGTAATTATATCTTACTTTCTTTACCCTTTACTCAAAACTATTTACTCCCTCATCCCACCTAAATGGTGACTAGATAATTAATTTATAAATATTAAAAAATTAGTTAAAGTAGCTATTTTTAAGACAAAATATGTGATGATTTCCATAAAATATCTCATTTAATTATTTGCATACAAAGCCACTACAATGATTGAAACAGTATTTACATGTGTAGTATATAAACAGAGATAGTGTGGGAAAAATTATAAACTTATGAGATGAAAAGGAAAGAAAATCTTACATTTAGAATCAAAACAAAACACTTATCAAGCTCACACATCTATGACCGAATGGAGTTATATATATAGTCAGGCTCCATGGTTTGAAGAAAATCGTTAACAAAAAGATTACTTTAATTATATTTTTCTCCCTCTAATCCTATATGTAAGAGCCGGTAAAGATGTTGTTTCTAAACTCCCCATACTGATTGCAAGTTATTTAAGAGGGATTAATTTATTACGTTAGTAATTTTCAGTGGAAATAATTAAAAGTGGTATGTTATAGGTAAACGAACACAAATTGGTTTACAAATCACTAACTCAATTAACTTCTTCTTAATGTATACAAATTAAATTAGTTTCCTAACTCTTATATTTAAGACCGGATGCAATACTTTATTCATCCTTGCTCAAATCTATACATAAAATCCCGCAAGCCTCACCTATAAATACTTCTCTATTCATCTATCAGTCCCACATCCAAAACACAGCCAACTCACGAAAAGGTATCAAGTAAAGCCTAAAGCTTGTTGCATCTTTTGTGGAAAAAATGGCTCTCAAATCTCTTGCATTTCTCCTCTCTCTCAATCTTCTTTTCTTCACAATGGTGAGCTCCACTTATGATGTGCCATCCACAGGGGCTGGCTGTCCCATAGGTACAGTTCAGTTAGGTTTATGTGCTAATGCGTTGAATTTGGTGAACCTTGTGGTTGGATCACCACCAACAGTCCCATGCTGCAGCCTCATTCAGGGTTTGGCCGATCTTCAAGCCGCTGCTTGCCTTTGCACAATCATCAAAGGGAACGTCTTAGGCATCAGTCTCAACGTTCCAGTCGACTTAAGCTTAATCCTCAACAACTGTGGCAGGACCAACAACGGCTATCAATGTGCTTAAAGAAATCTTCATCATCACTATTCACTAAAGTTCCAATGTTCTGATTTGTTTTTCTATTCGCTCAAATGGTCAACTTCCTTTATTTTATGTTCATTGTGTGTTTGGAGATTTGGTTTGTCATTGGTGCTTGCCAATGAATACATATATTGGTTAATAAAGTGTCTCAACTGGTTGTTGTGAAGAATATTTTCTTCCTGGCCTCTTAATAAATATTTGTCTGTCTATCTCCTGAAGCTGAGATAAAATTGTAATACTTATGGCTTCTTGAATAAGAATTGTTTCGTTGTTTTTGCTGATAAATTGTTACCTACATCAATTATAAATCTTTTTTAAATTATTGCGGAACGGAAAATAAGATCACATGCAGACGTATTTTGACTAATTATTATAAGTTTAACTGTATAAGATAATTTAAAATGTTATATACACGATGAAACTTGCAATATAAAGTCGTTTGATCTTCTTTTATTTTCCCTTCAAGAAGAGAAGAAACAGATCCTCCAAAAATATACATAAAATTGAAAAAAACGGCATCACAATTCTTTTTTGGGGAAAAAAAAATTATAGACGAGATGGTTATTTGGTGAACCAGCCTCATCATATATTGTATAGTATTTTAAAAATAAGGTATACTAGACAAAGCTCTTGAACAATGTTGATTTCTGTAAATTTTGTATTTTATATTAAATTAATTATAAAGTAAAAAATTTTCTCGTAGGCCAATGATAAATCCACTAATGAAAATATTATGCCTATGGTAGTTGCCATTAGTCATTGAAAGTTAGTTAGTCCATCATCCGTAATGACCCATATGTTTGCCGTGAAAATTTATTTTTGGCGATAAAATTTTTCTTTTAAGATTTTCATTTTTTGCCCAGTTTTCTCTTAAGAAATTATTCACGGCAGCATTTTTATTTATTTCTTGAAAAATCAGTTCAGCACAATAAGCATTAAGTAAATCAAATTTTTAGGCTATTATCATTTAACCAAAGTAATAAACAAAACCTTTCAGCCTTGTCCTTTTCCATGACTATATATGGACATGAAAGACCTTTTTAGCCTGTTAGAACTAGCTAATACCCAATAGGTGATTGAATTGAGTGTAAGATAAAAACTTAAGAACTTTGAAATTCTTTTTAGAAAACTGATGATTGGTAATTTTCACTATGATGGACCGAAAGTGATAAAATTTAGAACATATCACTTGAGTGATCTACTTGAAAAATATATTTCAGAAATGAGATCAATATCAGTGAAATAGAAGTGATGAGGAATAGTTGCATCACTCAAGTGGTCACTTGAGGGATCTTTAATGAAGATACTTGATCACTCTAGTAGCTGTTGTGGTAAAGTGCTTTTTTCGAAACATATCAATCGAGTGGTCACTCGAGTGATCAATCAAAAAGTCCACCACTAGCTCTATCACTAAGAGTGACAATAAGTATGAAATCTTCGATCAATTAATCAAGTCAGATATGGTGGAAATATAAGAGGTAAGGGAAGAGAGTATGCAGACTATGATTTCTCCTTGTTCAGCCAATCCATGATGACCCACGTCTAATCCCCAGACTCCTCTTGAGATTTCAACCCACCATCTCCTTCAAGTTTAAATCGGGTGCTTGAGTGAAGCATTACAATCTTACAAGTTTGATCTGGGCACTTGTGAAGCCACTACAACTTTCACTGAGTCATTCCCCCTTACACATCATAAAGATACAACCTTGATGATAGATTATAATCAATCTTCTTTCTTAAAAGTGAATAAGATGAACACTAAAGCAGAATAAAAATGATTTCTCTCTCCAAAGTAGATTATATGAGCACTAAGAAAACAGAGAGTATATATATGAGATAGACATTGGAGTCAAAGTGTTGGTATTTCGATGGTGAAGGTGCAAGCTCTCTCTTCTTAGGCTTTGAGTTCTCCTCTACTATTTATAGTTAATGAAGATCATTTGACTATTGAGTGTACATTCTTCTCATTGAGCTTCTTAGAATTTTAATGTTGGAAGTAGCCTTTGGAACTTCTAACAAAATTTGTTTTTTGGCCAATGAAGTTTAATCACCTAAAATCTTCATATAAACTTGATTAGTAATGATTAGGAACAATGTAATCAAGTTTTATATGATTTTGGGAAAAGAATCAACAAAACCGATATGGTCATTAAAACTATGAGGACTCATAACTTTCATATCACTAAAGTAATGTCGGTGGTGAAAGGTCATCACTCAAGTTCTTCCTCAATTAATCCTTTAAGATCCTCAAAGTGGGTAGTGCATCACTAAGGTGGCACTCGAGGTGATGTGCTTCACTTTCACATTACTAAAGTGATCTTTGCTAGTGATATATAAACACATTTTAACGCCAAATATGGAAAATGACCTATCTCTAAAAATTTTTTGTGGTCTATGTTCCAATCCCAATAAAAAAAAGCTCAAAATTCGGTTTATTCAGAAAGTTATGATCAATCCAGAGCAGCTAGTCTAGATAGTGCTAGAATTTTGCGCACCAACTTATGAAATTCACGTCTGTTCCATCAAAATCTCTTTGAGCATGATCCTGGAGTCTTTGAATCACATTTTAAACAAGTTTTATCTCAATCGAAGTTACTGTTTGGGAGATATGTTTAAATTACTGAATCTAGTTTGAAAAAAGCGAGAAATTTCAGTATCAACTTTTGAAATTCATATCATTTTCATCACCTGTTGAGCTTGATCTCAGTGTCTGTGCATCACTATGGAGTCTAGTTTCATATTTGAAACAAACTCAATTGGAGTTGTGGTTTGGGAAATATGGACAAACTACTAAACCTCTATCAGGCTAAATTAAAATTAAGCATGATGGAGTGGTCATCACTTGAGTGGTCACCCAAGTGATCATTAAAAATTCATCTCTCAAGGTGCCATTCGAGTGGTCGATCACTCGAGTGAAGTTGTTATAACATCTATATAAGGTTTGTTTGATCTTTTTTCATATCACTCGAGGCAAGTTCTTCTTTATATCTTTCTTTTTCTTGATCATTCAGTCTCCACACTTCAACTTGACATCTTTTTTCATAATCCAACTTGATCTCTTCTTCTTTTGCTTCTCTAATCTACAATATATTTTAATTACGTTAAATATAATAGTTAATCAAAGTATAAGATAAATACATTATACAAAATTTTTGATCTTAAAATTTGACATATATATTTATTATCATTAAAACTAAGCATATCTAACAGACAACAACTTGAGTGTCTGATAAACTGAGAGTTTTGGTAGTGAAGTGTCAAAATATTTTGTCACCCAAGTGCTTGAAATCTGACTTGAGTAATCTTCTGTTTGTTTGGAAATAGCTTCAACACTATCAATGACTTGACTACTAATTGCAAGTGACTTTTAAGTCACTCAAATGGCTCTCAGGTTCACTCAAGTGATTCCCAGATGTGAATCACTACACTCTTGGTCCATTAGCGAGTGACTTGCAATAAACATGCAAGTTGCCAATCATCACTCAAGTGACAACTTTATCACTCGAGTGAGCTTCACTCAACTTTCAGAAAATGGCGAGTGACTTGCACAATGTCTATGAGTGAATACCATTACTTAAGTGGTAATTCATTAACTTGAGTGCTCTTAAGAAATCTTTTAGAGAACACACGAGTGACTTGCAAATATCTCAACGAGTGATGACCAGCACTCGAGTGAATTCACTTGAGTGGTCACTTATTCACTCAAGTTCTCAAAGCTTGTTCTCCAAGTGATGAAACCCATCACTCGAGTGATCAACTATAACTTTTAAAAATCCTATGAGTAACTTGTTGATTTTCTGCAAGTGAAGCGAGATCACACCAGTGCTAACTTAGCCACTTGAGTGATCTTGCATCACTCTTCAAACTTCCAGCAAGTGAATTGCAAATTCACAAGAAGTTAAGGATCATCACTCGCTTGAGTGTGTTACCTGCCACTTAAGTAATCATCTCAGATCGGTTGAAGTGAGTATTCTTGCTAACTCAAGTTGTAGTTCAAATATAGTTCAATCACTTGAGTGTCTAGAAATACAGAACTCGAGTGACTTGAATCATCAAGACCTTATTATTTTTTAAAGTTTGTTATCATCAAAACATAATCTGAGGACCAACACTATCCTTATTCCCAACTCTATTTGTTGCATGTTATGTGCTAATTAGATTATAGGGAAAATTCCAAAGGAATTTTTAAAAACCAAAAAGGTCACTTAAACATGAAAAGGGTCAAATAAGAGGGTAGGAATCTGAAATTTTATAATCTATCATGGACAGACTAACTTGTGGAATAATTTGGACATCATAAAAAAGGGTTAATATCATCTTTAGTCATTGTAGCTTAACTTCACTTTGGTTTTGGTCCCTAAAGTTTCAAATACGTGGTTTTGGTCCCAAGTTTCCTCGTTTTACATAGTTAGTCCCTATAGTTTGAAAAGACGTTATCAGTGTCAAGTGTGATGATGTGGCATAAACACCATTAAAATCGCTAAGGTGGGTCGTTGACTAGGCACGATGACTGGGTAATTTTGCTAATTAGGTAACCACGTGGACATACGACCAAAAAAAGGCATAAAACATAGAACACAACCAAAGTTATGAGAGGACTGTTAATGCATTTCGTTCTTTGATATTTTCGCTTACTTTTTGCGCTATGGAAGGAGCAAGAGCACTACTATCTTGCCTTGCTCTAGCTCTAAGATCATATCTGCGACACGCATGTGATTCATATTGTTCAACACCTTCCCTCTACTTTGATGATTTTTTTTTAAAAAAAAAAATTCTCTGTTTTGTTTGGGTTTACCTATGTTTTTCCTCCTCAAACAGAGATAGACAGAGCATTGTAAATCTTGGGCCCTAGCCAATGTTCAATTTGCTTGGATCGTTTCATTTTGCTGCTCTACTTAACGCATCGGAAAACAGGGTCTTGGAACACAATCAAAACACACTGATGCTGGACGGTGGGAAGATGTTGAGAGGATGAGAATAATTATATAACATCAAATTTTATGTTACAAATGCATACCCATAGCAACAAATAATTTTTTAAAAAATAAAACTTATATAACCTACTGGAACTTTGGACCAAGGAGAAGTTAAACTATGCATGGGCTTCTTCCCTTCGCACTTAATATATGACAACATAGTAATTCAGAATAAACCTCAATTGAAGTATAATCTTGCAAACCAAATTTTATCAAATGGCGTACAGTCTGAGTTACTGTAAGAAAATAGCCAAATAAGATAATGACCAGGTGATGCAGATGCTATTCATTATTACCTATTTCCTACTAAAACAGCTGGTTCTTTTACTATGTCCTTCAAGAAGTCTACCACTTGATCCCTCCAAACCAAGGCATCTTACTCAATGACCGCTTTGTCACTCCACCCAAATCCCAGCAAGTCTATTGCATAAACCTTATGTCTATTAGCCAATTCTGGAATATTATACCTGGAGACATGTAAATAAATGTAAATGGGTATTTTACATACATAAGATTGAGAACTATGCCGCACAAAAATTAAACTGTATTGGACCAAAAAAAAAAAGTAACGCAGGATGAGAAGATGAAGATATTGATCATTTCATTGTCTAAATGTATTTTGTTCTTGTAATACCCCAAAAATTGTTATTTCTCATAAATACAATATTTTGATAAATGACCCCTATTTAAAATAGGTGAATATGTGGTCTCAAATTTTGAGGTACATTTAATCTATTTTCTAGGAAATCCTTATTTAGGATTAAGGTGACCAATGATTGAATTTTATTAGGAATCATAAAATATCATAAAAATACAAACAATTACCAAATTAAATTAGAGTTTTTGCAGGATCAAGAAGAGCAAGAAAGAGTTATGAAAATACATAAATAAAATTGGAGGAATGGAATATCCTAAAATTCATATTCATTAAAAATAGTATATTTTGGCAAATAATACCTATTTAAAATAGGAGAATTTGTTGGGCAAATTTTCTCTAGGATTTAAATAGGGCAAAACCCAATTTTAAAAATTACATGATGGATCATAAAATATTATAGAATGCTCTAAAGACTCTAAAACTAAGTATAATCCTAATTTAATCATAAGAGATAATTAATTGGCCCGAAAATATGTATACCAATTAAGAGAAATTATTAACAACTAGGGAACAATTAAATTACAATAACTAGAATAATTGTAGTAATTTTCATAAATAATCAAAGGGTCTTAAACACCAATTTTATAATTGTTTAAGAAACCAAATTTTCTAAAACCCTAGAACTAATACTTCGTTCATATTTAATTCATAAAAGGCCATAAAGAATTATCAAAACACTTGAACAAGTAAAAAGTAATTACCAACAATTAATGAGCAATTAAAATTACACTAATGGAATATTTAGCTAATTGTTTACAATTAATACTAGTTGTCATCAATTAAGGATGTGTTAAGCTAATTAAGAATCAAAGACCAATAGGGGATGAGATTAGCATAAAATAGATTAACAATAATCTTAAGCTACCCTAAAAGTCAATAATACAATAATCAAGGGGCAATTAAGTATTGGATTAAGATGATAATTAAATCCTAATCAAGCTTTGAAAAGTCAATAAAATCAACTATGATCTAAGGGTCAAGATTTAACCACATAAAGCCAATCTAAGGGCTTAAATAAATTATAGAGCTTAATCCTTGTGAAATTGGATTAGCCAATGATAAATCAAGAAAATGTTTTTAATCCTCATAAAATTAATTGGACCAATAAGAGATTAACACAAATTAAAGGAGTGTTGTGCATGCTAATGTTGTGAGTCCAAGAGAGAAAGTCAAGATGAGGACCAATGAGAAATTAGATAGTGCATAATTAGGAAAAGGGAAGAAGGAAGTTAATCAAATAGCACATGCACATTGAGTCAAGAGTCTAAAACAATGAGTCACAAACCTAGATATGGAAGAGTCATGAATCTAAGCCTTGAGCCATCAATCTACAAAGGGTGAGTCATGAAATTTCATAAATGCATGACTTGTTGAAATTGGAAGAGGATAAGATGATGCATGTGATGATGTCATTATTGTGTATGTGTGTGTATGCTATTGTTGTGCATATGTGTGTGTGTAGTATGAAGGAAGAGAGAGGAAGTCAAAGAAGGAACCAATAGGAATTTAGATAATTAAGATAATTAGGATAATCCAAGAAAACTAATTTTAGACAAAAACAAATGAAACCTATACAAACTAAATCATATCTTGAAATCCATGAACTAAGTATTAAAACTAAGTTGTGATTGTTAACAAGCATAAATCAAGCTTGAAGATGAGTATAACCAAAGCTATTTCCATTAATTGTGGAAAATAATACCAATAGAGAAGATAGGCAAAATTGGTCTCAAAATGAAGCCAAGAAATTCTAGATTACAAAACCAAAAAGAAAACAAGCATAACACTTCATTAAGATCACCAAATGAATTTTTATCTAGTGATATACAAACAAAAGTTAATTAGAATTATTGAAGACACCTAAGTCTTGACAATGTCATCCAAATGACATCACAAGAATGACATCATATTTTATAATGAAGGGATGAGATTAAAACTTCCATGCTAAGTTTAGATCCAAGGGATGAGAGAAAAGATGAAACTTTGGACAATGACCATTTGACCCTTGCACCTTGCCTATAAATAGAGAGCTCCTCCTTCACCATTCTTCACACCAAAACCATTCTAAACAAGAGTGGAGTGAAGCAAGAAGGAGGAAGAGCAAGAGTCTTCAAGAGGTAAGCTAGTCTTTAGTTTTAGTTTTTAAATTCTTAGATAGAAGTAGGTTGGATCTTAAATAGTTTAGAATAATTTTAAATTCATGTTTTTATGATTAAGATCAGTTTATTTCGAAAATATGATGAAGAAAGAGTTTTAGCAAAATTTCTGGAAGAGAAACACCGAAGTAACGAAGTTCTGGCAAAATTTCATCGGTTCTGAAATTTCTGAGTCAGTCATAGAAAAGCTGTTATTTTATGCTGAAATCATGGTTAGAAAATTCTGAGAAAATTCATGGCTAAAGTAGACATATAGGGTTTTCTAAATATGTAAATATCATGTCCAAATGATTTCTGTACAGTGAGATAAAAATCTTCAAAGATAGGCTACGAATTTCTGGAAAAATTCTGGGCAGAGGCTCAAAACTTAAAAACTGGGAATGAACCGTGTGATCTGGGCAAAAAATATTATTTTTTCTTGAAAGTAGACGTCCTGAGGATTCCAGGAAATTTTACGGATTCTTGTTTCGATTTTTCTGTAATTAGTTATGATTTTCTGAAGTTAGGCGAAAATCTATCCAAAATAATGGACCAGCGTTTTTGAGGATTAAATGTGATATGTTAAAAAAATATTCCTACCAAGGGTCATTAGTGACTAGGATACCTTCTAGAGTATTATTGGTGAATTAATAAGTACAATATTACCATTATAGGGTAAACGTGACCACGGTCCGAGCGACAGCGTACCGATATCGCCAACGAAGGTACGGACGTGTACTGTAACACTAACTCTGATGCTTATGGTACACTTGTATGTGGTAGATATGCTCATAAACTATGACTCTGCTTTACAAATTATTATTTGAATATATATACAGCTATATACGGGTTACAGTTTTGGTAATGCCGTTTGAGTTTTCCTAGCACGCTGAGGACACGATAGGCCATCGTGGCACTGGTGAAGAGTGCAGACTATTTTGATATGAATATGTGATATGAATATGGAATAATATGGATATATGATGGTTATGTTTTTATGAATATTGAATATGGATATTGTTGTTTTATCATGAATATCTGTCATACATAACGGTACATAAGCATGAGGTTAACCGTTACCTGGGGTTCAATGGGAATTGAACCCCAGCTCATAGTCTCAGATACTGGTGGAACCGAGACAAGAGCAAGGATGAATAGCACACGAGAGGGCACGGGCAGAAAAGTACCTAGGGGTCATTGTAATCGAAAACATTCAGAGATTTGTACCACTATAATAGCAACCAGACTCAACAACAGGGAATGTATATCAGTTACTCGCTCTTTTAAGGAAAAAAATTTATTCTAATGCTCTGATTGAATTGTTGTTTTAAAAAGAAAATCTTTTCCGATGCCACTCTGATTAATTTCTTCAAAGCTCTGATAATCCCATTTGAAAACCACATTTAAAAAGGCGGGATGTTACAGTTCTATTGCGTGGAAGGGATTTGATACCCATTAACCAAATATGAAGGTCTTACTCTGAGCTTTATTAATGAAAAAAAATCAAGTTGAAAAAACTATTTTGTTCTTTTTTCTTTTGTATAACTATCAGCTCTACTCCAACAAGTCAACTTGAGTTCACTGTAATAAAGAATGAAGTACAGTTAAAGATTGAGCAGGCCACAACAACACAACGAAATCACTCAAATCTCGTTCTTAGCCTATAAGAATTAGCTATGGTGTATCGTAGTAGGAAGGAACAGACCTCCAGTGAAACGCAGAGGCCCCAAAACCATGAATAAGAACAAATGGAGAGCCTTCTCCCTGCACTACGTAGTGTATCTTATGACCCCTCCAAGTCCAGTAATTGTACCCTTCTAGTTTGTATGGCAATCTTTCAACTCCTGGAGTAAAACTTGCTTTTAATTATAAATGGAAGGCATGCATGTAACAAATTTGTATGGTAACGCTCCAACGACAGTGGGGGGAGAGTCTATGTGAACTAACCTTGCACTGGTTTAGCAGTCAAATTGGATTCGATAACCTAAACACCAGATGCCACAATTCCTTTCGCTGTAAAACCTCACCTGTTCATTTAACATTTACTTCCTTCGAACATAATGACACAGGGGGTGTTTGGCGTGGAGCGCGAGATGCATGGCGCTGCTGGTTTGGTGTGTACAGTTGAGTGTGAAAAATTTGACAACTTAAAGTTGGTGAAAAACTCAGATAAATCAAACCAAACGACGTCGTAGCTATTCACCGGACGCAATCTTATATCTTTTGACAGGATATCCGATATTCCCATTATGCTTTAGTGTTTTTCTTTTGTTATTAACTTTTTTGTTTTCTTTCGTTATTACGATAAACATTATGAGTTGTGAGATATTTAAATTTAACAGGATTTCTTAATCAACAATAATATCGGTATGTCCTTTTGATCATGACCAGTTTGATCTAAAGTTGTGTTTGTGTCTCGACTTTTTGCTTTCTTTTATAGCTTTTAGTTCTTTATCTATTTATTTATGGTTAGGGTCATAACTAGCAATTATAAGAACACTTTTTTTTTAATTAAAAGCTAAATAACACAGAATTTTCATAAATTTTGGACTAAATTTTATAATAACTTTCTTAATCATTTAAACTTATTGAAAACGGCCCCCACTAGTTCGTACAGATTTTAACCCTTACCCATCTATTATATACCACAAAAAACTTTATTTTTAAATATATGCATTTATCTCTTTAACTTTGAATTTGTTTGTAGATAAATAATGTATAAAATTACTAACAAAAGTTAATCCAGTTGATTCATAATCTATGAGGTTGTAAGTTCAAATCCCGCTATTAAACACTTATTGGTAGGAAATTTGTAAGCACTTTTGTGTACTTTAGCCTTGGTGAAGTGGAGTGCCTTTAGAACCTCATTCTCCTAAACTTTTGTGTATTGACAAAATAATATACAAATTTAAATTAAATGTACAGGAGTTATCTATATAATTTATACTTAAGAGATTTATATATAATTTAGTTTTAATTGAAAACAGTTATTGTCACCTAAGGCTACGAAACATGCACCACTACGTATTAATAATACATGGAAAAGCATATATAGATTCCGCAATCTTTATTTTTCTGATTTCGTGATGCATACTTCTTAAGCAATTAATACATGCACATACACGACAAAATGTAACATATAATCACCTTTTTCAAGAATCATTAGGAGCCATCTGGGTTTATAGATTCTGCCACTAACTTCTATGTTACTGGTCTCATCGCTGTCAACTATGAGTTAGGAGAGTCCACACACCAAGCTAATAATCACTCACATGTAACCCTTTTTAAAATGGTAGTTTAGTCAACCATTACAATGAAAAATAATAAATTATCTTCTCAAATTAAATGATTACAACAAGAATATTATAAATTAGTTAATTATAATTTTTATATAATCGTAAGAGGTTAGTAGGAATGTACTCCTTTATTCCTATTCTTAGGTAGATAAAAAATATTTTTTGTCATATATATAAGTCACATTATTAAAATTTTCATATGAATGTATAATTGTACTATTCATTTATTTTATATTAACTTTATTTGTTTCCCAATACTTGTTTCCCAATGTGTCAAATCCGTCGGGGATGGTTGACTGCTTCCTGGGTCCAACTAATATTAACAGGATGCTTATACGTTATGGCTTCATCGTATAATCCTCAGGGACGGACCCTTTGGGGGCACTGGTGCAAAAAAGGGTTTTAAGATCGGACAAAAGAGGCATCGTAAGATCGGACCAACGACCTATCTTGTTCCAGTCGGTATTAAAAGTCTAATATTTAAGACCGGAACTGAACCGGTCTTAAAGAAAATCTTTTAGACCGGACATTTAAAACATTGAGTCTTAAAAGTCGTACCAAATAAACCTAAAAGATTTGTTGTTCGATCCTAAAACTCAATTTTTAACACCGGCCAACAACTAGGCTGCTCTTAAAAGATCGGAATTTTAAGATCGGACACAAATTAATACGGCCTAAAAAGTAGCGGCTTCTAAGACCAGAGACTAATTATAGGTGGTCTTAAAAGACTGACTTTCAAGACTGGATTTGAAATACGTACGGTCTTAAAAAATTTACTTTAGACCGGACGTATAAATAAACCAGTCGTGAAAGACCAACTTTTAAGACGGGGTTACTATCACACTTGACCTTTAAGACCGGACATATAAATACATCCGATCTTAATAGTACAACATTCAAGACCGGCGTATTTATTTCCGGTCTAAATTTTCCAGAATTTTTTCCCTGTTCTGTTCTTCCTGATCATAATAATACACAAATCAACCACCTAATCCAGCACATAAAAGTCGATACTGTAAACTACAAGCTATGAACAAATTATGAATAATTGAATTGGGAAAAAGAATACAAATATTATTCACCATGAGGGTAGGAATCTGAAATTTTATAATCTATCATGGACAGACTAACTTGTGGAATAATTTGGACATCATAAAAAAAGGGTTAATATCATCTTTAGTGATTGTAACTTAACTTCGCTTTGGCTTTGGTCCCTAAAGTTTCAAATACGTGGTTTTGGTCCCAAGTTTCCTCATTTCACATAGTTAGTCCCAATAGTTTGAAAAGACGTTATCAGTGTCAAGTGTGATGATGTAGCATAAACACCATTAAAATTGCTAAGGTGGGTGGATGACTGGGTAATTTTGTTGATTAGGTAAGCACGTGGACATACGACCAAAAAAAGGCATTAAACAAAGAACACAACCAAAGTTATGAGAGGACCGTTAATGCATTTCGTTCTTTGATATGTTCGCTTACTTTTTGCGCTATGGAAGGAGCAAGAGCACTACCATCTTGCCTTGCTCTAGCTCTAAGATCATATTTGCGACAGACATGTAATTCATATTGTTCAATGTAACACCCCAAATCTTGTACCTGAAATCGTGTACATTGACACTTAGTTCTAGAAAATCGACAGGGTTTGAGGTGCTATAACTTAGAGTATTTGCGGAAATATAGAGCATGTACTTAACAATTGGACAATGAGTATCTGATATAAAATGCCCAGACATATGATGATATCCCGACATAAGCTGATATATATAAAAATAATCCCAAAGGAATATTCACGTGATACAACATTACAGAGCTTGTATAATTCTTACATAGTAACTATACAACCTTAAACCAAGTCGTAGCTGGACTTGGGGCAATGAACCTAACTCAGTTAATCAACCCATTTGGCCAGGCCGGTGTCTAGTGGAAGTCTCCCCGAATTCACGGCGATTAATTGACTGAACTACATAGACGAACCCTTTCTAGACACCAAATGGTTTAAAGTAACGAACCTTATTAGATTCATGCCAGAAGGTAGGCTCTGTTAAACTTCTTCCGGCATTTGCTTTGACTGGTGCCTCTTCACAGCTCCGTCCATCAGTGCCTCTCTTCGGCTCTGTCCTTCAGTGCCTCTTCTGTTCTAGGTTCCTTTCCTGAACTATTAGTCAAATCTGAAGTCCAATGCCCATTATTGGACCTCAAGTAACAGTTAACCTCATATGATAAGTATAAACAATGTATGTGTGACAGATGTTCATTACATTACAGCAATAACCAACACATAAGCACACAACAGATGTAAGGTTTAACAACACAACAATACATAGCACACAGCACATGTAAAGTCATCCCTGTTTGCACTAACCAGTGCCACGATGGCCCCTCGTGTCCTCAGCGCTAGGAAAACTTAACGACATTATCAAGACTATAACCCGTATAAAGCTAAATGTATAAACAGGTGATCTAAGCCCCATAAACCTAGTCACAGTGACTGGCCCAAGATCTAGTCTTGTCCATCACTTCATGAATCATTCTATCACATACATGCATACAAGACATATCAGAGTTAAAGTTACTAGTACGCGAACGTACCTGTCACCGTGTAACGGCCAACATGCCCGACTATTGAATCCGACCCCGGACTTCCTGGATATCCTAACATATCACCATATCACTTAGAATAATATCCTAAAAGATATCTCCACCTCTATTTACCTCTCTACCCTTGGTGGATTCGCTATTTACAATTTTGCCCTTACATTTTATTAAAAAAACGCAGTGCAGTATTTTCTGGGCTGATTTTTCCATAACTTTGAAAAGTCATAATTAATTCTACAAAATTCAGAATGAGGATCTGTAAAATTCCTTGGAATACTTAGGATGTCTATTTTCAAGTAAAAATAGTTCTATATACCCATAATTTATGAACAATTTCCAGTTTTCATCTTTCACAACGTTGCCCAGAATTTCGTCCAGAAAAATAGCCTAACTTCAACTAATTGTATTTCTTTGTACAGAAATCAAAACACTACATATTATATATATTCGGAAAGCCCTACATATCTAATTTATTTCTGAAAAGTTTCGTGATTTATAGTCTTCATTTTCAACATAAATTATTATCATTTCTATTGCTGTTTGCCCAGAATTTTTACTAAAAATTTCACCAGAACTTCACTACTTTGATCTTGAACTTCCAAGAATTTTGCTCCATCATATTTTCGAACTAAAGATATATATTTAACCATAAAAGCATGAAATCAAAATTACTTGGAAGATTTAAAGATCAAACATAAACTAACTATGAACTTAAAACAAGAACTTAAGAGCAAGAAAACTCACCCTTGGAGAACTTCCTCCTCCTTCTTGCTTCCCACTTTTCCTCTCTACTCTCTTTCTCTCTGAAACTCATCTACTTTGGTTGAGTTTAGTGTGAAGAATGAAGAGGGGCGATGCCTCTATTTATAGGAAAATTCCTACTTCTTCAACAAGCCCACTCTTCTCTCTTGTACACACACACACCACACACACAAAGACAAAAATGTGGCCTCTCCTCCTCCTTATGTGTGAACCGAAATCTATGGCTAGAAGGGAGGATGAATCATCACATTTTACTCCCTTTGACCATACATCGTTGGCTCTTCCATGTTCCACAATTTTAACCTACCTCTTGTCCTTGTGTCTTAACATGCCTTGTTGGCCCTTTTAACTTCTCATATTTTACCTACCACATGATGTGGCATCTTATGGTTCATGGATTACCACTTGGATTTAGGCTTTAATTTATGAAATTAATTCAATTAATGTAGATTTAATTATCTACTAATTGTTGTTAATTTTCTTTAATTGGATTAATTATTTTCTCACAACTTTTGGGTTTACTTTGGTCATTTATGCACCATGCATTAATTTAATAATCATAGGGCAACTTATGGTCACTAAAATAAAATTGGATTTTTGCCTCTTTAAATTCCAAGGAAAATAAACAAATAAATTACTAAAATAAAGAGACAACATACTTTCCTATTTTAAATAGGTATTATTTTGCCAAACTATAATATTCAAGAGAAATATGAATTTTGGGGTATCGTACCATTATTTTAATTATACATGGCTTAAGACTAATTATTGATTTACTTGAGATAGAATACTTGACTCTCATTGTGCCAACAAGGCTATTTGACTTTAATTTTGTAACACATGTTCATTAGGCAAATATCTAGATTCTTTAGCAATTCATTCTTGCTCTTTCCTTATTGAAACCGTGGCAGCCCCTCTTCCATGCACTCTTGAGTTGTGTTTTATGTATGTCACACAATTACCTCCCAAAGCCTCTCATTGGTCAAACTCCTTTCTCATGGATTATACTTTAAGAGGTTTATTTAGGGTCTTTAGATTTAGCTTTATGAAATTTAATCTTGGCTCTTCATTTGCGTAGAAAAATCCTACTTACTATTGTAGATTTTTATTTAATATTACATGTGCTTTTATACATTAATATCTTGATTATTATATGGTATATTCTCTTTCATTACTCTAATATACCATGATAACTTAGTAATAATTTCCATCTATCTCTCTCATCTGATGCGCCATTTTATGTGGACTCAGAGCAATTGGTTGATTTATTTAATTACCATGCTAACCAAAAGCTTACTTTTTCTTTTATTGCACATGACAAAAGCTAATTGATTTGCCACTTAATCAAGGTGATTAGAGTATTATTAACCAACTTAATTTCATCTCTTTAGGCCTTTTATTAAGACATCCCTCAATTTATGCTTTTTAATTTACCACTTGACAAATTCTGAAGAATTACTTAAACATTTAATTAGTGCAATTTAATTGCCCACTAATTGTTGCTAATTTCCTTTAATTAATTTAAGTTTTTTTATAACATTTTCTTGCTTGTTTTGGTTATATAAGAACCATGGTTTTATTTGTATTTTATGATCCTTAAATGTGGTACTTAAATCTTTGGTTTATTTAATTCAAAGGAAAAATTTCCTAAAATAACCTACTAAAATTTAGAGGCAACATATTCTCCCTCATTTATCATGTATTATTTATCAAAATTAGTACTTATGATAAATAAGAATTTTAGGGTATTACATTCTACGCCTTCCCTCTACTTTGATGATTTTAAAATAAAAAAAAAAATCTCTATTTTGTTTGGGTTTACCTATGTTTTTACTCCTCAAAACAGAGATAGACAAAGCATTTTAAATCTTGGGCCCCAGCCAATGTTCAATTTGCTTGGATCGTTTCATTTTAATTTTTTCATCATCCCCAACACATCCCCGACAGAAATAAAAAACAAGCTAAAGGGAATTTCGAACGTTCATGTAACAGAACGAAAACTCCTGGCGGGAATGACAAAGTCTGTGATTGTCATTGCTGGAAGTCCCAATGAGATAACTCCTACTCATGAGTTCTGACGAAATTAAGGTATAAAATCTGATGATTTTCACTCCTCCTGTGTCCCAATCTGTCATATCCGTTGGGACGGTTGACTGCTTCCTAGGTCCAACTTGTAACAACTGGGTGCTTATATGTTACGGCTTCACCATATAATCCTCCATTACATAGTAAATGATTTATTAAGCACCCGAGATTTGGGGGGGGGGGGGGGGGGGAAGGAGTTAGAATACTCTGCAAGATTTTGATCATTTTCTGTGTAGTATGAGAAAAATAGACCATCCATCCCAATGTATGAGATTTCGGACAACTGAAGAATCATCTCAAATGCTTGAAATAACACTGGAGCCACCCATGACAAAACAAAAAAATGTTTAAAAAATAATTGGAGGCGACTTTGTATATGATTAGAAAAGACAGAAAGATGCCAACATTGGTCTCAATATTAGTCGTCTTGTTGAAGGCTAAACTTAGAACTATGAGAACTATGAGTCCTAAGGTTGATGTGCATTCTGGGGTAATTCTTTCTATGTTTTTTTGGTTATATGTCCATGCTGTTACCTAATCAACAAAATTACGCGGTCATGCTCTTGCCCAATCAGCCATCGACCTCAGCAATTTTGACCGTCTGTATATCACATGGTCAAAATTAACACCGTCTACGTCTTTTTCAAACTATAGAAACTATGCGAAAGGCTTAAGAACCAAGTGTTTGAAATTTCAGGGACTAAAATTAAAAAGAAGTTAATCTATAAGAATCAAAGAAGGTACTAGTATTAATCTGTTTAAAAAAACAAATAGATTACCGAGTTTGCTATGTGAAAATATTAAAACCACATTTCTTGACTCGTTTTCTTTATACAAACAGATCAGCGAGATATGGACTAGTTTTTCCCTTAATTAAAAGCTAAATAACACAGAATTTTCATAAATTTTAGACTAAATTTTATAATAACTTTCTTAATCCTTTAAACTTATTGAAAACGGCCCCCACGAGTTCGTACAGATTTTAACCCTTACCCATCTATTATATACCACAAAAAACATTATTTTTAAATATATGCATTAATCTCTTAAACTTTGAATTTGTTTGTAGATAAATAATGTATAAAATTACTAACAAAAGTTAGTCCAGTTGATTCATAATCTATGAGGTTGTAAGTTCAAATCCCGCTATTAAACACTTATTGGTAGGTAATTTGTAAGCACTTTTGTGTAAGTGTTTTTTGAGTCTAGAAACATACTTTAGCCTTGGTGAAGTGGAGTGCCCTTAGAACCTCATTCTCCTAAACTTTTGTGTATTGACAAAATAATATACAAATTTAAATTAAATGTACGGGAGTTATCTATATAATTTATACTCAAGAGATTTATATATAATTTAGTTTTAATTGAAAACAGTTATTGTCACCTAAGGCTACGAAACATGCACCGCTACGTATTAATAATACATGGAAAAGCATATATAGATTCCGCAATCTTTATTTATCTGATTTCGTGATGCATACTTCTTAAGCAATTAATACATGTATATACACGACAAAATGTAACATATAATTACCTTTTTCAAGAATCATTAGGAGCCACCTTGGTTTATAGATTCTGCCCCTAACTTCAATGTTACTAGTCTCGTCGCTGTCGACTATGAGTTAGGAGAGTCCACACAACAAGCTAATAATCACTTATAATACCCCAAAATTTGTATTTCTCCTAACTATGATATTTTGGCAATTAGGACCTATTGAAAATAGGAGAATATGTTGTCTCCAAATTTGTAGTGCATTTATTATATTTCTTGAATAAGTTTTCGGTAGGACTTAATAGGGCAAAATCCAACTCTCTAAATTTATTTAGGGGTCATAAAAACACCTAAATTAATTGGATAAAATTTCCAACAATTGGAGAACAATTTAATCTACACTTAAAGATACATTGACACATAATGCGTATATTATCAAAAATAAGCCGTAAAGGAGTAGGAAGAGGTTTAAAATAATTAGAGGACACTAAAAATAATTAATGGACACCAACAATTAATCTAAATTGAATTAACATTCATAATTAATTTAATGTCAAATATTAACAAACAATTTGAAATATATTGGCTAAATTCTATATTAAAGCTTAACAAGGGATCAATAATTGAAACAATTGGATTTAGTAGGATCATAATTGAGTTGGTGATCAATTAAATCATTATAAACTAAACCTAATTAAGCTAAATCAAATAGTAAACAAGAAGAATTTAATTAAGGGCTTTTTGTCACAAACAATCATCATGGATCAATTTTTGTAGCCAAACAATTGCCCAAACCATTAACCAAGCAAACAAATAAAGCCCAAAGAAGACCAAAAAAAAAAGGGCTGAAGGGGGGGAACGGATTGGTGAAGAGTGAAGGCCAAGGAGAAGGTTTTCAACACATGGGAAAATAGTCAAAAGCTTGCTCTTGAAGGAATGCTATTTATTACTTGAACCCCAAGACTTGAAAATCCTATAAAGAGGGACCTTTCCTTCCCTCATTTCTCACACCAAGAGCAAAGCAACATCTGAATATTGAGAGGAGTGAAAGAGGGTTGAAAGAAGCTTCAAGGAGTTCAAGCATTAGGTAAGCAAGTTCTTGAGTTTTGAATCTTAAATTCTTAATTATTTAGTAGTTTGATCTTAATTATGTTATT
The DNA here is from genome assembly GCA_034222035.1 of Acacia crassicarpa. Lineage (NCBI taxonomy): Eukaryota > Viridiplantae > Streptophyta > Magnoliopsida > Fabales > Fabaceae > Acacia > Acacia crassicarpa. The sequence goes on from JAWXYG010000005.1 coordinate 13,558,699, forward strand.
CTGAGTTTAAAAATGGTTTTATTTCGAAAAATTGATGAAGAAAGTGGTTTAGCAAAGTTCTTGGTGGAAGAACACCGAAATAACGAAGTTCTGGCGAAATCCGTCGGTTAGGTGATTTCTAAGTTAGTAACAGAAAATCTTATAGTTCATGTTGAAAATGTTGTTGAAAAATTATGATAAAATTCATGGTTAAATTAGACATATAGGGATTTTCAAATATGTAAAGAACATGTTGAAATGAGCTCTGTACAGTGAGAAAGAAATTCTCAAAGTTTATGTTGCGAAAATGCTGAAAATTCTGAGCAGAGGATGAACACGTGAAATCTGGGAATTATTTTTGAATTCTGGGCAAAGTCTGATATTTTTTCTGAAAAATATACATCCTAAGGAGTCCGGAACATTTTACGGATCTTCGTTTCGATTTTTCTAGAATTTGTTATGATTTTTCGAAGTTAGGCGAAATTCTGCCGAATATACTCCAGCATCCTTCAACGAATTTTGAGGAAATAAAGTGAAAAATAAATGTACCAAGGGTAAAATAGTCATTAGAGGCCAAAATATCTTTTAGGATATTATTCTTAAATTAATAGGACGATATTATTCTTTTAGGATATCATAGATGATTGTACATGCGATGTGTACTGTTAACATAGATGACTTTACATGTGATATGTATTGTTGACTGTTGTTGAATGAATATCTGTCATACATAAGCATGAGGTTAATCGTACCTGAGATTCCATGGTCATGGAATCTCAGCCCTCACTATAGCTTCAGAGTCCGGAGGAACCAGGACCGAGGACAAGGGCAAGCAGCACGAGTAAGGACCCAGCCGGAGGATTTCTTTTTGGATTTGTACTAGCATACTTTTAACTATTTGAAAAAAAAATTGTACCGCTATTTAAGGCAACCGGATACACCAACAGTAAAGGTTTATCAGATACTCGCTCTTTTAAATTACTCCGATGCTCGACTCTGATCAAATATTCTAAAAACGCTTTAGAAAATTGGGGTGTTACATCACTCACATCTAACCCTTTTTAAAATAGTAGTTTATTAGTCAACCATTACAAAGAAAAATAATAAATTATCTTTCCTAATTAAATGATTACAACAAGAATATTATAAATTAGTTAAATATAATTTTTATATAATCGTAAGAAGTTAGTAGGAATGTACTCCTTTATTCCTATTCTTAGGTAGAGAAAAAATAATTTTTTTTGTCATACATATAGTAGTTTAGTCAACCATTACAAAGAAAAATAATAAATTATCTTCCCAAATTAAATGATTACAACAAGAATATTATAAACTAGTTAAATATAAATTTTATATAATCGTAAGAAGTTAGTAGGAATGTACTCCTTTATTCCTATTCTTAGGTAGAGAAAAAATAATTTTTTTGTCATACATATAAGTCACATTATTAAAATTTTCATATGAATGTATAATTTTACTATTCATTTATTTTATATTAACTTTATTCGTTTCCCAATGTGTCATATCCGTCGGGGACGGTTGACTGCTTCTTGGGTCCAACTAGTATTAACAGGATGTTTATACGTTACGGCTTCACCGTATAATCCTTAGGGACGGACCCCCCGGGGGAAGGGGGCGAGTCTAGGGGTGGCCGCTGCCCCCTCTAAAAAAAAAAAAGAATAAATAATATAGTAATAAATCGATTAGGCCCATAAATAAAGAATATCTACAAATTGTACCTAAATATAGAAGCGATGAAGCCATTCTTTTTTTACGGTTGTGAATCTCAGAAAAGATTTGTCACATTCCTTTGAATCTAGACAACATCATCAATTTACAATATCAATATAGAACCATTTTGATTCTTGCATTTGATTTATTTGATTTGAAGATTGATTTCAGCTTCCTACTCCCTGAACCTTTATTTCCCTGCATATATATATATATATATAATAAAGAATATAGTAATAAAAAGGTTAGGCTCATAAGCTTTAATTATCCCCAACTCTACTTGTTTGTACTCTTCTGAAATTTTTCATCTTTTCTTTCTCTCGCTTGTGACTTGTTCCATTTTTTTTTGAACAACTTATGACAAATTTTGAGAATCAATAAGGTACTTAAAATCACTTCATTTCATTAAATTCCCTTCATGAAATTTATTGTGCATGTTTTTATCTTTCTAATGATACTACTTTTATACTGATTAATGAATATTTTAGGGTTAGGATTTTGGGCAACTTCTGAGTTTTAGCACAGATTCAATTATATATAAGTTTAACAATATGAAAACACGTTGAGTAAGAGTCAAGTAAAGTAATCTTAATTTCTGCAATAAATTTCTTTCATTTTTTTTTATATATTAGATCTGCGTCGTATTTCAACCACATTTATTTATGAGGTTTTTTTTTTTCCCCCCGCCCCCTGTCAATGAAATCCCTTGGTCCGTCCCTATTAATCCTCCATTACATAGTAAATGATTTCTGAAGCACCCGAGAATGAAAAAAAAGGAGTTAGAATACACTGCAACATTTTGATCATGTTCTATGTAGTATGAGAAAAATAGACCATCCATCCCAATTTATGAGATTTCGGACAACTGAAGAATCATCTCAAATGCTTGAAATGCCACTGGAACCACCCATGACAGAACAATAAAATGTTAAAAAAATAATCGGAGACGACCTTTTATATGATCAAAAAACACAGAAAGATGCCAACTTTGGTCTCAATATTACTCGTCTTGTTTTTGAGAACCAAAACCAAGTTTTTGAAATTTCAGGGACTAAAATTTAAAAGAAGTTAGATCATAAGGATCAAAGATGGTATTAACCTCTATTAAAAAAACAAAAATAGATTACCGAGTTTTCTTTGTGAAAATGTTAACACTACATTTAATCCCCAGGTTTTCCCTCAACTCTGTTCCTCCGGTTCCTTTCACGGATCTGACCTAACCCCTGGTCAAAACGCAAGTTTTGACCAGGGACTAAAGTAAAAAGAATTTAAAGTTTTTAGGAGGGACTAAACGGAGAACCATTAAAATAACTGTGGGCTCAAGTGTCATTTCCCAAAACATTTGGTCTAGTTCTGTAATTCGTCTCTGGCCCTTTTCTCCATTGATTTTTAATTTTCAGAAATTATTGCGGCCTTTCCTGTAATTTTCTCCTTCCTCAAAAAATATTAATTTTGACCCAATTGACATTTTTACAAATTCTCAACTTTTCTTCTTAAATTCCTACAAAAAAAAAGTTAAACATAATGTAGCATCAAAAGTCCAAGAAATCAATTGTACAAATAAATTAGCAAATTATGAACATTTTGTCCCTAATTTCACTTAATTCAATACAAATGTCCCTAACTCAAATTAGTGCTTAATCATGTAATAATGTTCCAGAAAATGCATTAAGAATCCTAAATTTATTATTAAAAATCATATAAAAATGTGGTACAATCACTACCCTACGCAAAAACATCCTCTAGACACATAGGAAGTATTACATTAAACAAAATCCTCCTCCTTCATGCTCAAACAAGGTCTGACCGAACTGGAGAGACATCATATTCATGAAATTTATAATACCTCAAAATTTGTATATCTCTTGAATATAATATTTTGGCCATTTAGGACCTATTGAAAATAAGAGAGTATGTTGTCTCCAAATTAGTAAGTATATTTATTCTAATTCTTGAATGAGTTGTCGGTAAAATTTAATAGGGCAAAATTCAACTTCCTAAATTTTAAAAGGAGTCATAAAATATTGTGAAATGCCATAAAAACCCCTAAACTAATTAAATGAAATTTCCAACAATTTAAGAACAATTAAACTCACACTTTGTGATACATTGTCATATAACTCACATATTGGCAAAATTAAGCCGTAAAGGGATAGGAAGAGGTCTAAAATAATTAGAGGACACTAAAAATAATTAGTAAACACCAAAATTTAATCTTAATTGAATTAACAAGCATAATTAATTTAATGATAAATATTTACAAACGATTTGCAATATTTTGACTAAATTCAACAATAAAGCCTAACAAGGGATTCATAATTGTAACAATTTTTTTTTTTTGGTCAACATAATTGTAACAATTGGACTTAGTAGGATCATGATGGAATTGGTAATTAATAAAATCATTTCAAACTAAACCTAATTAAGCTAAATTAAATAGTAAACAAGAATAAATTAATTTAGGGCTTTTTGGCACAACAAAAACTTAATTGGATCATTTTTTGTAGCCCAAACCATTGCCCAAACCACCAATAAAGCCCAAAACATCAACCAAACCCAAGGGACCAGAGGGGATTTCGGTTTTTGGGGGAGCTTCAAGGGGAAGGAAGTGGTTTTCATCACATGTGCCATTGGTCAAAGCTTCTAGAAAACAAAGCACTATTCCACTCTTGCACCTCAAGTTTGTGTGGCTTCTTGGAGAAGGAAAAAGAAAGAGAAGAGGGCGAGAGAGAGAGAGATTTCGGCTGATGCATTGAGTGGTGAGGATGTGAGATTTCAACTTTACCCTAGATCCAATGGTGTATAATTGACAAGAGGAAAGTTGCAAAAAATTACACAATTGTCCAACCTCTTTCCTATAAATAGGGGGCCAAGGTCACTCATTTTCCTCACACCAAGCAAAGCATCATCTGCTTATTGAGAGAGAGTTGAGAGAGAGCTGAAGGAAGGCTTGAAGAAGAACAAGCTTTAGGTAAGCAAAGTTCTTAGTTTTGAGTTTTAAATTCATAGGTAGAAGTAGTTTTAATCTTTAAAATTCTAGAATAATTTTAGTTTCATGTTTTTATAGTTTAAAATAGCTTCATTTTGAAAATATAGTGAAGGAAGTGGTTCTGCAAAAATTCCCAGGTCAAGAACACTGTAGTAACGAAATTCTGGCGAAAATTCGTCGGTTAGGCGATTTCTGAACTAGTAACAGAGACACTCATATTTCATGTTGAAAATGATATTGAAAAATTCTGAGAAAATTCATGATGAAAGTAGACATATAGAGATTTTTAAATATGCAAAGAACATGTTGAAATGAGCTCTGTACAGTGAGAAAGAAATTCTCAAAGTTTATGTTGCGAAAATGCTGGAATTTCAGGGCAGAGGAAGAACACGTGAAATCTGGGAATGATTTTTGAATTCTGGGCAAGACCTGATATTTTTTCTGGAAAATAGACATCCTAAGGAGTCCGGAAATTTTTACGGATCTTCGTTTCGATTTTTCTAGAATTAGTTATGATTTTTCAAAGATAGGCGAAATTCTGCCCAATATGGTCCAGCGTTTTTCCACGAATTTTGAAGAAATAAAATAATGGTTTAGTGTATCAAGGGTAGAATATTCAGTAGTGGCCAAAATATATTCAAGAATATTATTTACAATTAATAACGCAATATTCCTATTATAGGAAACCTGCAAACGTATACCGATCGCCGTCATACCGGAATTATCAACCCAGGTACGGACGCGTATTGTAACCTTAACTCTGATGCTTATGGTATGCCTATATGTGATAGATAGTCTGAAACTCTGTTTTGAAAATTGATCATACACATACAACTTAATACGGGTTATGGTTTTGATAATGCCGTTATGTTTTCCTAGCGCTGAGGACACGGATGTACACCGTGGCACTGGAGATAGTGCAGACTGTAATAACATACATATTGCAGTGACTGTGTAATGTTATTATGTGAATATATGAATACTGTATGTGATTAAATGCTGTTTTGCCATGGATATCTGTCATACATATTTAATACATAAGCATGAGGTTAATCGTTACCTGAGGTTCAATGGTAATTAAACCTCAGCTCTGACTTTAGGCCCAGGACCCTCAGGAGGTCGGACCGAAGAGAAGGGTAAGCAGATAGCGTGACGGAGCAGACGAGGAGATTTCTTTTGAAACTTTATTTTACCGTTTTTTAATATTCGAATATTTTGGATGACTGTAACAGTACACAAATACATCATTATCGAATGTTATTCAGTTACTCATTTTCACGACTATTCCGATGCTCTACTCTGATAAACCCTTTTGAAACTCTGATAATTTTATTTCGAAAACGCTTTAGAAAACGGGGTGTTACAAAATTCAACTATGTCATCCCAATACTACTTAACATAAAACTATTCCAGCGTTTCTAGCATCTATATTCGGCATGAAACCAAACAAAACTCCTCTGGAGTATGAAAACAGATTCAAGCTTATCTTCTATACAACATTATTCAATCATAGAAGCGATGAAGTGAAAATACAATCTATATTCTTTTATCCCAAAACGTTTTCTTGCACTGTTGTATAGTGTTCTTCATTTCCCCTCTCCAAAACCAGATTTTCAGCGCCCTCCATAACACCACAAAGGTCAGAAATAAGGATGAGAAGAGGTCTAAAAGACTCACCTTAACCAAGAATCAAGCTTGCAAGTAGATTTCACTCCTCTTTCTTCGGTGCTCCCACTCGGACTTGTCCTCCGGCTCTCACTCTCTCTTTCGGTTGCTGGAAGTATTTGGCCGCAAGAAATGGGACGAGTAGTGAAAGAGAATGAGAAATATTTAATACTAAAGGGAATGGCGGTGGGCTTGGAAAGCAAGTTTTATTTTTGCTTTAAGCTAATAAAGTGGACCTCATCCCTTTAAGCTAATAAAGCAAGTTTTGTGCTTATACAATTGTACTTTCGTATTGCCAATTAATTATTTTTTTTATTTTTGCTTCAGTTATTTCTAATCTTTTAGTCCTGAAATTCGGGATATTACATTGATAGGCAATTTGTAAATACTTTTGTATAACTATTTTTTGAGCCTAGAAACAAACATTAGCCATGGTGAAGTGGAGTGCCCTTAGAACCTCATTCTCCTAAACTTTCGTATATTTAAAAAATAATATACAAATATAAATTAAATGTACGGGATTTATTTATATAATTTATATTGAAGAGATTTATATATATTTTAGTTTTAATTGAAAACAATTATTGTCACCTAAATTTAAGGCTTCGTATCATGCACCATTACTTCGTGATGCATACTTCTCAAACACCATTACTTCGTGATGCATACTTCTCAAACATTTAATGCATGCACATAAACGACAAAATGCAACACATACATAAGCACATTTTTCCAGAATTATTAGGAGCCAACTTGGTTTATAGAATGAGAATTATTATATTCTCTGGAGCTAACATTGCAATTTGCATACATCAAATTCTCGACAACCAAAACTCACGTTATTTTTGCAAGCTTCTGCCACAAACTTCAGTGTTACGGGTCTCATCGCTTTCAACTCATAATGCACCAACCTAATAATTACTCACATGTAACCCTTTTTAAAATAGTATTTTCGTCAACAATTACAATGAAAAATAATAAAATATCTCCCCAAATTAAATGATTGCAACAAGAATATTATAAATTAGTTAAATGTAATTTTTATATAATCATAAGAAGTTAGTAGCAGTGTACTCCTTTAGTTCTATTACGAGGTAGAGAAAAAATAGCTTTTTCTTTTGTCATACTTATAAGTCAGATTATTAAAACTTTTATATGTACGTACAATTTTACAATTTGTTTATTTCATATTAACTTTATTTCTATGGAGTGCAATGTCTTTATCAAATATGGATAAAGTTGAAAAATTGTTGAATTTTAAAATAAGATAAATGAGTTTTAATGTTTTTCCTTGTTTCAGTAAAATATGTTGAAAGTGACTTACGAATAGGGTTAAAGGGGTAAGTTTTATTATGATGTACAAATTGTATTTCTATCAGCTTTTATTTTATTTTATTTTTCTCTCACAAAATTACTGGCCTTCGTTGTCGTCAAGTTGATGATTTTTGAGATAATATTTTTTGTTGAAGTGACAATTTTTTAAAAAACATTTCTGACAATAATTTTGGAAAAGGAGCCGATCAACCTACAATTGCTAATCGATTTTGAATATAGAGTCAAGCTCCGTAGTTCCAAGAAAATCAATAACCACAAAAAGAGTAGGGTAATTATATCTTACTTTCTTTACCCTTTACTCAAAACTATTTACTCCCTCATCCCACCTAAATGGTAACTAGATAATTAATTTATAAATATTAAAAAATTAGTTAAAGTAGCTATTTTTAAGACAAAATATGTGTTGATTTCCATAAAATATCTCATTTAATTATTTGCATACAAAGCCACTACAATGATTGAAACACTATTTACATGTGTAGTATATAAACAGAGATAGTGTGGGAAAAATTATAAACTTATGAGATGAAAAGGAAAAAAAAATCTTACATTTAGAATCAAAACAAAACACTTATCAAGCTCATACATCTATGACCGAATGGAGTTATATATATAGTCAGGCTCCATGGTTTGAAGAAAATCGTTAACAAAAAGATTACTTTAATTATATTTTTCTCCCTCTAATCCTATATGTAAGAGCCGGTAGAGATGTTGTTTCTAAACTCCCCATACTGATTGCAAGTTATTTAAGAGGGATTAATTTATTACGTTAGTAATTTTCAGTGGAAATAATTAAAAGTGGTATGTTATAGGTAAACGAACACAAATTGGTTTACAAATAACTAACTCAATTAACTTCTTCTTAATGTATACAAATTAAATTAGTTTCCTAACTCTTATATTTAAGACCGGATGCAATACTTTATTCATCCTTGCTCAAATCTATACATAAAATCCCGCAATCCTCACCTATAAATACCTCTCTATTCATCTATCAGTCCCACATCCAAAACACAGCCAACTCACGAAAAGGTATCAAGTAAAGCCTAAAGCTTGTTGCATCTTTTGTGGAAAAAATGGCTCTCAAATCTCTTGCATTTCTCCTCTCTCTCAATCTTCTTTTCTTCACAATGGTGAGCTCCACTTATGATGTGCCATCCACAGGGGCTGACTGTCCCATAGGTACACTTCAGTTAGGTTTATGTGCTAATGCGTTGAATTTGGTGAACCTTGTGGTTGGATCACCACCAACAGTCCCATGCTGCAGCCTCATTCAGGGTTTGGCCGATCTTCAAGCCGCTGCTTGCCTTTGCACAATCATCAAAGGGAACGTCTTAGGCATCAGTCTCAACGTTCCAGTCGACTTAAGCTTAATCCTCAACAACTGTGGCAGGACCAACAACGGCTATCAATGTGCTTAAAGAAATCTTCATCATCACTATTCACTAAAGTTCCAATGTTCTGATTTGTTTTTCTATTCGCTCAAATGGTCAACTTCCTTTATTTTATGTTCATTGTGTGTTTGGAGATTTGGTTTGTCATTGGTGCTTGCCAATGAATACATATGTTGGTTAATAAAGTGTCTCAACTGGTTGTTGTGAAGAATATTTTCTTCCTGACCTCTTAATAATATTTGTCTGTCTATCTCCTGAAGCTGAGATAAAATTGTAATACTTATGGCTTCTTGAATAAGAATTGTTTCGTTGTTTTTGCTGATAAATTGTTACATACATCAATTATAAATCTTTTTTAAATTATTGCGGAACGGAAAATAAGATCACATGCAGACGTATTTTGACTAATTATTATAAGTTTAACTGTATAAGATAATTTAAAATGTTATATACACGATGAAACTTGCAATATAAAGTCGTTTGATCTTCTTTTATTTTCCCTTCAAGAAGAGAAGAAACAGATCCTCCAAAAATATACATAAAATTGAAACAAACGGCATCACAATTGTTTTTTGGCAAAAAAAAAAAAGATAGACGTGATGGTTATTTGGTGAACCAGCCTCATCATATATTGTACAGTATTTTAAAAATAAGGTATACTAGACAAAGCTCTTGAACAATGTTGATTTCTGTAAATTTTGTATTTTATATTAAATTAATTATAAAGTAAAAAATTTTCTCGTAGGCCAATGATAAATCCACTAATGAAAATATTATGCCTATGGTAGTTGCCATTAGTCATTGAAAGTTAGTTAGTCCATCATCCGTAATGACCCATATGTTTGCCGTGAAAATTTATTTTTGGCGATAAAATTTTTCTTTTAAGATTTTCATTTTTTGCCCAGTTTTCTCTTAAGAAATTATTCACGGCAGCATTTTTATTTATTTCTTGAAAAATCAGTTCAGCACAATAAGCATTAAATAAATCAAATTTTTAGGCTATTATCATTTAACCAAAGTAAGCAACAAAACCTTTGAGCCTTGTCCTTTTCCATGACTATATGGACATGAAAGACCTTTTTAGCCTGTTAGAACTGGCTAATGCCCAATAGGTGATTGAATTGAGTGTAAGATAAAAACTTAAGAACTTTGAAATTCTTTTTAGAAAACTGATGATTGGTAAGTTTCACTATGATGGACTGAAAGTGATAAAATTTAGAACATATCACTTGAGTGATCTACTTGAAAAATATATTTCAGAAATGAGATCAATATCGGTGAAGTAGAAGTGATGAGGAATAGTTGCATCACTTGTAACATCCCAATTTTCTGAAGCGTTTTGAAAATAATTGATCAGAGTAGAGCATCGGAATAATTTCAAAAGTGTGAGTATCTGATAAACATTTACTGATGTAGTATCTGGCTGCTTACATAGCGGTACAGTAGTGTGAAAATAGTTCAACAAAATAACGTTGAAATAAAAATTTCTCCGTCTTCGTCCTCGCGCTGGCTCCTTATCCTTGTCCTTGGCCCTAGTTCCTCCGAACCCTGACGCTATGTTAAGAGCTGAGGTTCAATTACCATTGAACCTCAGGTAACGGTTAACCTCATGCTTATGTATCAAATATGTATGACAGATATCCATGGCAAAACAGCAATAATCACATACAATATTCTCATATTCAGATAATAACATAACACAGCCACTGCAATATGCATGTTATTATAGTCTGCACTATCTCCAGTGCCACGATGGCCTATCGTGTCCTCAGCGCTAAGAAAACATAACGGCATTATCAAAACCATAACCCGTATCAGGTTGTATGTGTATGATCAATTTTCAAAAACAGAATCTCAGACTATCTATCACATATAAGCATACCATAAGCATCAGAGTGAGTGTTACAATACGCGTCCGTACCTGAGTCGGTGATCTCGGTACGTAGCCGGCCGGTCTGCGTTCTTCCGGATAGCCTATCATAGTAATATCGTCCTATTAATTTAAAATAATATCCTAAAAGATATTCTGACCACTATTGACTATTTTACCCTTGGTACACTAGTTTATCATTTTATTTCCTCAAAATTCGTTGAAGGACGCTGGAGTATATTCGGCAGAATTTCGCCTAACTTCGAAAAATCATAACTAATTATAGAAAAATCGAAACGAAGATCCGTAAAATGTTCCGGACTCCTTAGGATGTCTATTTTCCAGAAAAAATATCATACTTTGCCCAGAATTCAAAAATAACTCCCAGATTTCACGTGTTCATTCTCTGCCCAGAAAAATAGCTCAATCTTCAAAAATTCATATCTCCTTGTCCAGAGATCAAAACGTTACATATTTTATATATTCGGAAAGTCCTACATGTCTACTTTATTTCTGGAAAATTTCGTGATTTCTAAAGATCATTTGATACAGAAAATAATGCCCCCTATCCAGTTGACTCCCAAAATCCAGCAATTCTAGACTTCTTTCATTTTACTCTAACTTATTCCCTTAATCCTAAAAGTCACTCCCCAACATGTTTCCACCTAGTCAGGCATCTTTTTGATGCAATAAGGCTTGAAAAAAAATATGGGGAATTACTTTACCTATTTACTAGATTAAACTAACATCTACATTAAACTACTAAGAACAACTAAAAACTATAAAACTAAGAACAAGCTTACCTCTTGAAGACTCTTGCTTCTTCCTTCTAGCTCCAAGAGAACTCTCACTCTCACTCTCTTAATCAAAGGATTAGAAGTGTATGTGGTGATGGTGTGAAGAAATGAGGAGGGGAAGCCTCCTATTTATAGGAAAATTCCAACACCTTCAACAAGCTACTCCTTATCAATTTTTGGCCATTGGATCAAGATGAAGGTTTGATCCATTCATCCTCACCACTCCCTCCTCTCTTCCTTCCTCTTCACTCTTTTTCTTCTCCTTCTTCAAGAAGTAAAGGAAGCTTACTCTTGAAGCTTGGAAGCTTCTACTTCTTGGTGAAGTTGTTGACTATTTCAACATGTGATTAATCAATTTCCTTGGCCTCCAATTCTCTCCAAGATGAATAGCATAAGTTGTATAACATAAACTATAAAAATTTTCTTTCTCCATCATTTAAAACGAACATACGATGAAGAGATGATCGCAAAAGATTTTTAATATCAATTTAGAGAATATCAGATAAAGATCTAATTATATCTAGATTTTTTTAACCTTTCTCTAATAATTATTGTTTCAATAAAAGCTACCAACCTAACATGCCATAATCTAGAGATTTTTCCATGTTTTGAGTACTAATAAAATGCACTTCTTGCAATTATGGCCAATAGATGGTCCCAACAATAGAAGAGAGTTCATAGAAGGCATTACTTATTTTATCACAAATTTCAGCGATACAAACGGTTGTCAAAACAAGGCATATCTTTTGTAACCACGTAAAGAAGGAGTTTTACTAAGACATATCTAAAACTTTTAGAAACATGATTAATCAAATCCCACACAAACCTCACTTCCCATCTTATGTGTTTTCTAGTTTCTTTATTGAAACATCAGTATGGATTTCGAAAAATTAACTATTTTCTGGACTTGTCTCCTAACATATATTTAGGCATTAGTCTGCTAACATTTTTTTCTTCCTTGAGTACATACTCCATAAAGAGTCTTTAGTTAATCCGTCTCTCATCATTAAGATATCTTGTACTATCTATAAAGACGAACTAGCCTACAGGGGTAGAGCAAGATGGACCACCTATATGGCCCTCAATGATGCCTTGATTATGATTATGCCCGGGTTCATAACGATAATCAAGACCCCAATGAAAACATTGCTCTGGGTACTGAAATTGGTTCTATTTGTGGTTGTTTGTTTCTACCACTGCATCTATTTCTATCACTACCTTTGGGAAACTCTAGTCCCTTATAAACATCGGAACGAAGCAGCAATCTGCACCTATCACAAACATATGTATATTTTATTACTGTAGTTGCTACGTCACAATACTTCATAATACCCAACTATTCATCAATATTTCCTTAGCTTCCCTTAACTGGTACTAGGTTCATGTTTCGTTACGTTCTTTGATTACTCGTTATCTAAGGACGACCTTTGGAGACAATATAGAAAGGTGTGGAAATTGGCTGTACGTTTTCTGTCTAAGAGTTCATTCGTCTTTTCTATCCAGGAATGATTTCGTAAGAGGACTCACTCTCAGAGTCATCCTGATAGCCTAGCAGGAGTAAATGTTCACGATTGTCATCAATGGATGAATGATCCGATCCTATCGGTCTTTCTGGCTCATAAGGTACACTAGCGATTGGTTCAGGGTAGTACACTGGATCAAGGTTGTGTACAGGTTCAGGGTCGTATACTTGCTCAGGATTGTATACGTTCAAGGACTCATGGTCTACTCAGAAATGGGTACGGAAATACGTGTCAAGAGTTCCCTTATATGAGTCAAATACTGCATGTACTTATCTTTATTGATCTCGGAGTTTCTTCCGGCGTGACCCAGCTTCTCATATAAGCTATGGATTAGAATGGAATTAATGCCCAGTACAAACTGGAGATTATCATAATTATCAGAATTATCGAAGCCTAATTTTGATGCAGACACAGGCGATGGATATACCAGCCCTATTTTAGAGTGGTGCACTGACAGAGGGTGGTACTCTGGTTCAGGATGGGATATTGATCCATACTGGTGTGCTGGGTTAGGGCGGTACACTAGCCTAAGGTTGCCTACAGCCCTCCGCGCCGTATATCTCACTCGTCCACCTCCGTTTATCACTTACTACACCACACCAAGGTTATATCAGTACTCCTTTTCAAAATATGCTTTAAGGCAATGGCTTAGAGCCTAACTTAGTTAGTCAAGCCGATTGGCCAGGTAGGCGTCTATCATGGGAGTCTCACCGACTTTACGGCGACTGATTGACTGATCCACATAGACTCGGCCCTGCCTTCGGCACCAATGGTTTAATGTAACTGAGTCGGGTTCTAGCTAGAAAATACTTTTTGAAAAACTCCGAACCTAACTCCGTTACTCAAACAGTCTAGCCAGGCTGGTTTATTTGTGGAAGGCTCGCCGAATTCACGGGGACTCATTGCCAACCACAAAACCCTTTCTAGACACCAAACTGTCTGAAGTAACTTAGTTAATCTTCGAGCCAGAATGTCTGCTCTGATACCAAAATGTAACATCCCAATTTTCTGAAGCGTTTTTAAAATAATTGATCAGAGTAGAGCATCGGAATAATTTCAAAAGTGTGAGTATCTGATAAACATTTACTGATGTAGTATCTGGCTGCTTACACAGCGGTACAGTAGTCTGAAAATAGTTCAACAAAATAACGTTGAAATAAAAATTTCTCCGTCTTCGTCCTCGCGCTGGCTCCTTATCCTTGTCCTTGGCCCTAGTTCCTCCGAACCCTGACGCTATGTTAAGAGCTGAGGTTCAATTACCATTGAACCTCAGGTAACGGTTAACCTCATGCTTATGTATCAAATATGTATGACAGATATCCATGGCAAAACAGCAATAATCACATACAATATTCTCATATTCAGATAATAACATAACACAGCCACTGCAATATGCATGTTATTATAGTCTGCACTATCTCCAGTGCCACGATGGCCTTTCGTGTCCTCAATGCTAAGAAAACATAACGGCATTATCAAAACCATAACTCGTATCAGGTTGTATGTGTATGATCAATTTTCAAAAACAGAATCTCAGACTATCTATCACATATAAGCATACCATAAGCATCAGAGTTAGTGTTACAATATGCATCCGTACCTGAGTCGGTGATCTCGGTACGTAGCCGGCCGGTCTGCGTTCTTCCGGATAGCCTATCATAGTAATATCGTCCTATTAATTTAAAATAATATCCTAAAAGATATTCTGACCACTATTGACTATTTTACCCTTGGTACACTAGTTTATCATTTTATTTCCTCAAAATTCGTTGAAGGACGCTGGAGTATATTCGGCAGAATTTCGCCTAACTTCGAAAAATCATAACTAATTGTAGAAAAATCGAAACGAAGATCCGTAAAATGTTCCGGACTCCTTAGGATGTCTATTTTCCAGACAAAATATCATACTTTGCCCAGAATTCAAAAATAACTCCCAGATTTCACGTGTTCATTCTCTGCCCAGAAAAATAGCCCAATCTTCAAAAATTCATATCTCCTTGTCCAGAGATCAAAACGTTACATATTTTATATATTCGGAAAGCCCTACATGTCTACTTTATTTCTGGAAAATTTCGTGATTTCTAAAGATCATTTTATACAGAAAATAATGCCCCCTATCCAGTTGACTCCCAAAATCCAGCAATTCTAGACTTCTTTCATTTTACTCTAACTTGTTCCCTTAATCCTAAAAGTCACTCCCCAACATGTTTCCACCTTGTCAGGCATCTTTTTGATGCAATAAGGCTTGAAAACAAATATGGGGAATTACTTTACCTATTTACTAGATTAAACTAACATCTACATTAAACTACTAAGAACAACTAAAAACTAAAAACTATAAAACTAAGAACAAGCTTACCTCTTGAAGACTCTTGCTTCTTCCTTCTAGCTCCAAGAGAACTCTCACTCTCACTCTCTTAATCAAAGGATTAGAAGTGTATGTGGTGATGGTGTGAAGAAATGAGGAGGGGAAGCCTCCTATTTATAGGAAAATTCCAACACCTTCAACAAGCTACTTCTTATCAAATTTTGGCCATTGGATCAAGATGAAGGTTTGATCCATTCATCCTCACCACTCCCTCCTCTCTTCCTTCCTCTTCACTCTTTTTCTTCTCCTTCTTCAAGAAGTAAAGGAAGCTTACTCTTGAAGCTTGGAAGCTTCTACTTCTTGGTGAAGTTGTTGACTATTTCAACATGTGATTAATCAATTTCCTTGGCCTCCAATTCTCTCCAAAACCGTGGCCCTCCTCAGCTCTCTTTTTTTTTCCATTTGTTTTTGGTCTACTTTGGGCTTTATTTGTTTGCTTGGTTAATGGTTTGGGCTACAAAAATTGATCCATGATGATTAATTGTGACAAAAAGCCCTTAATTAAATTCTTCTTGTTTACTATTTGATTTAGCTTAATTAGGTTTAGTTTGTAATGATTTAATTGCTCTTCACTTGTTAGAAATTCCCTATAGTTGTTTTAGGTATTTTCATGATATTTTATACTATTTTAGGAACCCCAATTTAATTATAATCCTTAGAAATTCATTTAAATAACTCTTGATTAGCCATTGGCTTTTAATCGGAATTACACATCTTTAATTATGCCTATTTTAATTTAGTTAAATTTAGTGTCTTCATTGTTGTAATTTCAATTGCTCATTAATTGTTATTATTCACCCCTTAATTGGTCTCAGTGTGATGATAACTCTTTAGGGCTTTCTATGAATCAATTATGATTTTATGCATTAAGGTGTTAATTAAGGGTATTTTAGTAAATTTAACCTCTTAATAAGTTAATGATGCTTAATCAATTCCTTGATTATTTATAAAGATTTGGCACAATTATTTAATTTAATGAATACTTAACTATTTATTATTTTTCTCCTCTCTTGTTTAAGTATTCTCCATTAGTTCCTTATTGCTCCTTTTAATTCCATATGAACCATAATTTAATTTGGTAATTACTTGCATTTTATGATATTTTATGGTTCCTAAGAGGATTCAATAATTAATTGCAAAATTAATGCAATTACTTTAATTAATGTACAATTATTTGTCCAATCAATTATTGACACTTCCCTCTAATTTGTTTGGTATTTCAATAACATTTTATGCCCCTTTAAAATTTAAATATGAACTATGCTTCAATAGGAAAATTATAGGGTATTTTATGATCCCTAAATGAACTTAGAATATTTGAGTTGTTTTGGTTTATTTAACTCTAGGAGAAAATTCTCTAATTTTAAACTAGATAAACTATAATATCTTTGAAACCACATATTCACCTACTTTAATAGGTATCATTTAGTGGTTATGCTAAATAGGATTTTTAGGGTATTACATCACTCAAGTGGTCACTTGAGGGATCTTTAATGAAGATACTTGATCACTCTAGTAGCTGTTGTGGTAAAGAGCTTTTTTCGAAACATATCAATCGAGTGGCCACTCGAGTGATCAATAAAAAAGTCCACTACTAGCTCTATCACTAAGAGTGACAATAAGTATGAAATCTTCGATCAATTAATCAAGTCAGATCTGGTGGAAATATAAGAGGTAAGGGAAGAGAGTATGCAGACTATGATTTATCCTTGTTCAGCCAATCCATGATGACCCATGTCTAGTCCCCAGACTCCTCTTGAGATTTCAACCCACTATCTCCTTCAAGTTTAAATCGGGTACTTGAGTGAAGCATTACAATCTTACAAGTTTGATCTGGGCACTTGTGAAGCCACTACAACTTTCACTGAGTCATTCCCCCTTACACATCATAAAGATACAACCTTGATGATAGATTATAATCGATCTTCTTTCTTAAAAGTGAATAAGATGAACACTAAAGCACAATAAAAATGATTTCTCTCTCTAAAGTAGATTATATGAGCACTGAGAAAACAGAGAGTATATATATGAGATAAACATTGGAGTCAAAGTGTTGGTATTTCGATGGTGAAGGTGCAAGCTCTCTCTTCTTAGGCTTTGAGTTCTCCTCTACTATTTATAGTTAATGAAGATCATTTGACTATTGAGTGTACATTCTTCTCATTGAGCTTCTTAGAATGTTACTGTTGGAAGTAGCCTTTGGAACTTCGAACAAAATTTGTTTTTTGGCCAATGAAGTTTAATCACCTAATATCTTCATATAAACTTGATTAGTAATGATTAGGAACAATGTAATCAAGTTTTATATGATTTTGGGAAAAGAATCAACAAAACCGATATGGTCATTAAAACTATGAGGACTCATAACTTTCATATCAGTAAAGTAATGTCGGCGGTGAAAGGTCATCACTCAATTTCTTCCTCAATTAATCCTTTAAGATCCTCAAAGTGGGTAGTGCATCACTAAGGTGGCACTCGAGGTGATGTGCTTCACTTTCACATTACTGAAGTGATCTTTGCTAGTGATATATAAACACATTTTAACGCCAAATATGGAAAATGACCTATCTCTAAAAATTTCTTGTGGTCTATGTTCCAATCCCAATAAAAAAAAAAAAGCTCAAAATTCGGTTTATTCAGAAATTTATGATCAATCCAGAGCAGCTAGTCTAGATAGTGTTAGAATTTTGCGCACCAACTTATGAAATTCACGTCTGTTCCATCAAAACCTCTTTGAACATGATCCTGGAGTCTTTGAATCACATTTTAAACAAGTTTTATCTCAACCGAAGTTAGTGTCTGGGAGATATGTTAAATTACTAAATCTGGTTTGAGAAAAGCGAGAAATTTCAGTATCAACTTTTGAAATTCATATCATTTTCATCACCCGTTGAGCTTGATCTCAGTGTCTGTACATCACTATGGAGTCTAGTTTAATATTTGAAACAAACTCAATTGGAGTTGTGGTTTGGGAAATATGGACAAACTACTATACCTCTATCAGGCTAAATTAAAATTAAGCATGATGGAGTGGTCATCACTTGAGTGGTCACCCAAGTGATCATTAAAAATTCATCTCTGAAGGTGCCATTTGAGTGGTCAATCACTCGAGTGAAGTTGTTATAACATCTATATAAGGTTTGTTTGATCTTTCTTCATATCACTCGAGGCAAGTTCTTCTTTATATCTTTCTTTTTCTTGATCATTCAGTCTCCACACTTCAACTTGACATCTTTTTTCATAATCCAACTTGATCTCTTCTTCTTTTGCTTCTCTAATCAACAATATATTTTACATTAAATATAATAGTTAATCAAAGTGTAAGATAAATACATTATACAAAATTTTTTATCTTAAAATTTGACATCTATATTTAATATCATTAAAACTAAGCATATCTAACAGACAACAACTTGAGTGTCTGATAAACTGAGAGTTTTGGTAGTGAAGTGTCACAACATTTTGTCACTCAAGTGCTTGAAATCTGACTTGAGTAATCTTCTGTTTGTTTGGAAATAGCTTCGACACTATCAATGACTTGAATGCTAAGTGCAAGTGACCTTTAAGTCACTCAAATGGCTCTCAAGTTCACTCAAGTGATTCCCAGATGTGAATCACTACACTCTTGGTCCATTAGCGAGTGACTTGCAATAAACACGCAAGTTGCCAATCATCACTCAAGTGACAACTTTATCACTCGAATGAACTTCACTCAACTTTCAGAAAATGGGCGAGTGACTTGCAGAATGTCTGTGAGTGAATACCATTACTTAAGTGGCAATTCATTAACTTGAGTGATATTAAGAAATCTTTTAGAGAACACACGAATGACTTGCAAATATCTCAACGAGTGATGACCAGTACTCGAGTGAATTCACTTGAGTGGTCACTTATTCACTCAAGTTCTCAAAGCTTATCCTCCAAGTGATGAAACCCATCACTTGAGTGATCAGCTATAACTTTTAAAAATCCTATGAGTAACTTGTTGATTTTCTGCAAGTGAAGCGAGATCACACGAGTGCTAACTTAGCCACTCGAGTGATCTTGCATCACTCTTCAAACTTCCAGCAAGTGAATTGCAAAATCACAAGAAGTTAAGGATCATCACTTGCTTGAGTGTATTACCTGCCACTTGAGTAATCATCTCAGATCGGTTGAAGTGAGTATTCTTGCTAATTCAAGTTTCAGTTCAAATATAGTTCAATCACTTGAGTGTCTTGAAATACAGAACTCGAGTGACTTGAATCATCAAGACCTTATTATTTTTTAAAGTTTGTTATCATCAAAACATAATCTGAGGACTAACACTATCCTTATTCCCAACTTTATTTGTTGCATGTTATGTGCTAATTAGATTATAGCGAAAATTCCAAAGGAATTTTTAAAACCCAAAAAGGTCACTTAAACATGAAAAGGGTCAAATAAGAGGGTAGGAATTTGAAATTTTATAATCTATCATGGACAGACTAACTTGTGGAATAATTTGGACATCATAAAAAAGGGTTAATATCATCTTTAGTCATTGTAGCTTAACTTCGCTTTGGTTTTGGTCCCTAAAGTTTGAAATACGTGGTTTTGGTCCCAAGTTTCCTCGTTTCACATAGTTAGTCCCTATAGTTTGAAAAGACGTTATCGGTGTCAAGTGTGATGATGAGGCATAAATACCATTAAAATTGCTAAGGTAGGTGGTTGACTAGGCACGATGACTGGGTAATTTTGCTGATTAGGTAACCACGTGGACATACGACCAAAAAAAGGCATAAAACATAGAACACAACCAAAGTTATGAGAGGACCGTTAATGCATTTCGTTCTTTGATATTTTCGCTTACTTTTTGCGCTATGGAAGGAGCAAGAGCACTACCATCTTGCCTTGCTCTAGCTCTAAGATCATATCTGCGACAAGCGTGTGATTCATATTGTTCAAACCTTCCCTCTACTTTGATGATTTTTTTTTAAAAAAAAAAATTCTCTGTTTTGTTTGGGTTTACCTATGTTTTTCCTCCTCAAACAGAGATAAACAGAGCATTGTAAATCTTGGGCCCTAGCCAATGTTCAATTTGCTTGGATCGTTTCATTTTGCTGCTCTGCTTAATGCATCGGAAAACAGGGGAGTCTGGTTTTAGCTGAGAATGCATAATGCAAGCCGAAGGTTGAAGTTGAGAACGCATAATGTAGTCCGATTTTTGCTGTCATTGCCACAGACTTAGAAAAACAAAGAGAGAGAGAGAAACAGAACCTTGCTGATATGTGTGTGTATAATCACTGCAGTGTGTATAAGCATCAGTATAGACGTTCAACGATGGTAGGACTGGAACTCATACCAGTGGGTACAATTCTAGCTAAACTCTCTCTCTTTCTTTCCTTGCTCGGTTCCTCTCACTGTCAGACTTGTTTTCTGGTTCCTCTGCAAAACACACTGAAAACAGGGTCTTGGAACACAGTCAAAACACACTGATGCTGGAAGGTGGGAAGATGTTGAGAGGATGAGAATAATTATATAACATCAAATTTTATGTTACAAATGCATACCCATTGCAACAAATAATTTTTTTTTTTTAAAAAAAAACACTTATATAACCTACTGGAACTTTGGACCAAGGAGAAGTTAAACTATGCATGGGCTTCTTCCCTTCGCAGTTAATATATGACAACATAGTAATTCAGAATAAACCTCAATTGAAGTATAATCTTGCAAACCAATTTTTATCAAATGGCGTATAGTCTGAGTTACTGTAAGAAAATAGCCAAATAAGATAATGACAAGGTGATGCAGATGCTATTCGTTATTACCTATTTCCTACTAAAATAGCTGGTTCTTTTACTATGTCCTTCAAGAAGTCTACCACTTGATCCCTCCAAACCAAGGCATCTTACTCAATGACCGCTTTGTGACTCCACCCAAATCCCAGCAAGTCTATTGCATAAACCTTATGTCTATTAGCCAATTCTGGAATATTATACCTGGAGACATGTAAATAAATGTAAATGGGTATTTTACATACATAAGACTAAGAACTATGCCGCACAAAAATTAAACTGTATTGGACCAAAAAAACAAAGTAACGCAGGATGAGAAGATGAAGATATTGATCATTTCATTGTCTAAATGTATTTTGTTCTATTGCGTGGAAGGGATTTGATACCCATTAACCAAATATGAAGGTCTTACTCTGAGCCTTATTAATGAAAAAAATCAAGTTGAAAAAACTATTTTGTTCTTTTTTCTTTTGTATAACTATCAGCTCTACTCCAACAAGTCAACTTGAGTTCACTATAATAAAGAATGAAGTACAGTTAAAGATTGAGCAGGCCACAACAACATAACAAAATCACTCAAATCTTGTTCTTAGCCTATAAGAATTAGCTATGGTGTATCGTAGTAGGAAGGAACAGACCTCCAGTGAAACGTAGAGGCCCCAAAACCATGAATAAGAACAAATGGAAAGCCTTCTCCCTGCACTACGTAGTGTATCTTATGACCCCTCCAAGTCCAGTAATTGTACCCTTCTAGTTTGTATGGCAATCTTTCAACTCCTAGAGTAAAACTTGCTTTTAATTATAAATGGAAGTCATGCATGTAACAAATTTGTATGGTAACGCTCTAATGACAGTGGGGGGAGAGTCTATGTGAACTAACCTTGCACTGGTTTAGCAGTCAAATTGGATTCGATAACCTAAACACCAGATGCCACAATTCCTTTCGCTGTAAAACCTCTCCTGTTCATTTAACATTTACTTCCTTCGAACATAATGACCCATCCAAAATCAAAACTTGTTTCGCAAACTGGACTGCATTATGCGTTCTTAGCTGAAACCAGACTCCCCTATTTTCTGATACGTTAAGCAGAGCAGCAAAATAGCTGTCTCTCTCTCTCTATCTCCCCTTCCTCGTCTCTCTCTTTCACTCTCAACTCAACTCTAATTCTGTTAAGGCTAATGGGGATGAAGGGGAGTCAAGGAACTGTAATTATATAATATACTAAGGGTCCGGTCCGAGAAGAGAATACACAGGGGGTGTTTGGCGTTGAGCGCGAGATGCATGGCACTGCTGGTTTGGCGTGTACAGTTGAGTGTGAAAAATTTGACAACTTGAAGTCGGTGAAAAACTCAGATAAATCAAACCAAACGATGTCATAGCTATTCACCGGACCCAATCTTATATCTTGTGACAAGATATCCGATATTCCCATTATGCTTTAGTGTTTTTCTTTTGTTATTAACTTTTTTGTTTTCTTTCGTTATTACTATAAACATTACGAGTTGTGAGATATTTAAATTTAACAGGATTTCTTAATCAACAATAATATCGATATGTCCTTTTGATCATGACCAGTTTGATCTAAAGTTGTGTTTGTGTCTCGACTTTTTGCTTTCTTTTATAGCTTTTAGTTCTTTATCTATTTATTTATGGTTAGGGTCATAACTAGCAATTATAATAACACTTTTTTTTTTTAATTAAAAGCTAAATAACACAGAATTTTCATAAATTTTGGACTAAATTTTATAATAACTTTCTTAATCATTTAAACTTATTGAAAACGGCCCCCACTAGTTCGTACAGATTTTAACCCTTACCCATCTATTATATACCACAAAAAACTTTATTTTTAAATATATGCATTTATCTCTTTAACTTTGAATTTGTTTGTAGATAAATAATGTATAAAGTTACTAACAAAAGTTAATCCAGTTGATTCATAATCTATGAGGTTGTAAGTTCAAATCCCGCTATTAAACACTTATTGGTAGGAAATTTGTAAGCACTTTTGTGTAAGTGTTTTTTAAGTCTAGAAACATACTTTAGCCTTGGTGAAGTGGAGTGCCCTTAGAACCTCATTCTCCTAAACTTTCGTGTATTGACAAAATAATATACAAATTTAAATTAAATGTACGGGAGTTATCTATATAATTTATACTCAAGAGATTTATATATAATTTAGTTTTAATTGAAAACAGTTATTGTCACCTAAGGCTACGAAACATGCACCGCTACGTATTAATAATACATGGAAAAGCATATATAGATTCCGCAATCTTTATTTATCTGATTTCGTGATGCATACTTCTTAAGCAATTAATACATGCACATACACGACAAAATGTAACATATAATCACCTTTTTCAAGAATCATTAGGAGCCATCTGGGTTTATAGATTCTGCCACTAACTTCAATGTTACTGGTCTCATCGCTGTCAACTATGAGTTAGGAGAGTCCACACACCAAGCTAATAATCACTCACATCTAACCCTTTTTAAAAAAGTAGTTTAGTCAACCATTACAATGAAAAATAATAAATTATCTTCTCAAATTAAATGATTACAACAAGAATATTATAAATTAGTTAAATATAATTTTTATATAATCGTAAGAAGTTAGTAGGAATGTACTCCTTTATTCCTATTCTTAGGTAGAGAAAAAATAATTTTTGTATCATACGTATAAGTCACATTATTAAAATTTTCATTTGAATGAATAATTTTACTTTTCATTTATTTTAAATTAACTTTATTTGTTTCTCATTGTGTCATATCCGTTGGGGATGGTTGACTGCTTCTTGGTCCAACGAGTATTAACAGGATGCTTATACGTTACGGCTTCACTGTATAATCGTCAGGGACGGACAGGGGGGCTAGGGGCCACCCCTAAAAAAATAAATAAATAAATGAAGAATATAGTAATAAAATGGTTAGGCCCATAAATAAAGAATATCTATAGATTGTACCTAAATATAGAAGCGTTGAAGGGATTCTTTTTCGACGGTTGTGAATCTCAGAAAAGATTTGTCAACTTCCTTTGAATCCAGACAACATCATAAATTTATAATATCAATATAGAACCATTTTGATTCTTGCATTTGATTGACTTGACTTGAAGATTGATTTTGTAATACCCTGAAATTCCTATTTAGCTTAACCATTATACTTTGATAGGAAATGCCTATTAAAAATAGGTGAATATGTGGTCTCAACCTTTAGAAGCTTATTGATTGTTATTTTAAGTAATTTCTTCTTGAAATTAAATAAGCTAATGACCAAAATATTCTAAGTTCTTGTAGGGATCATAAAACATCATAAAATTATCATAATTGAACATAGCCTTAATTTAATTATAAGAGACAATAAAATGACATGGAAATACTTACTCCAATTAAAGAAACTTATCAACAATTAATGGGCAATTAAATTTGCAGAAATTGAAATATTTAGGTTAATTTTTGTAATTAGTTAATAATTAAATTAAAAAGGCATAATTAAGAAATGTGTGAGATTAATTAGTGATCAAAGGCTAACAAAAACTCAAGATTAGCATAAAAGGAATTTTTAATGCTCATAATTAATATTGTAACCTATCATACTTTGACAATTAAGTCTAATAACATCTAAAACAATATATATATTAGGGATATTAACCAAGATTAATTTAGTTTTCCCTATTTAAATAAAAGTGGCAAAAATTCCCTCTTAAAGAGGCAAGAAAATTACATAAATATTAAATGTTAAGGGCACATAATATATGAACAAATCAATAGTAGTAGGATTTTTTCAACACAAATTAAAGGCTTGGATTAAATATAATAAAGCTAAATCCTAAGGCCTTAATTAACCCTCATAAAGTATAATCCATGTGAAACAAAAATCAACCAATTGGAGGCTTTGCACATGGGATATTTTGAGATAATTGAAACACAAAATTTAAGCTAATTAAAAGAGAGGGGACGGTTTCAACATAGCTTAAGGGGGAAGAAAAGATTGAGAAAAATCTAGATATTAATATGAGTTAAACACATGGGGATTAAAAAGTCAAGAGAGGAAGAGGATAAGGTACTTGTCCAATGCTCTACTCTGATGAAAAGAAAAAAAAAATTATTCCGCTTTTGAAAATTGGGGTGTTACAGTTTTCAGCTCCCTACTCCTTGACCATTCGTTTCCTTGCATATATGTATAAAAAAAATAAAGAATATAGTAATAGAAAGGTTAGGCCCATAAGCTTTAATGATCCCCAACCCTACTTGTTTGTACTCTTCCGAAATCTTTCATCTTTTCTTTCTCTCGCTTGCGGCTTGTTCCATTGTTTGCCATTTTTTTTTCAACAACCTATGGCAAATTTTGAGAATGAATAAGATACTCAAAATCACTTCTTTTCATTAAATTCCCTTCTTGAAATTTATTATACATGTTTTTATCTTTCTAATGATACTACTTTTATACTGATTAAAGAATATTTTAGGGTTAGGATTTTGGGCAAGTTTTGAGTTTTAGCACAGATTCAATTATAGATGAGTTTAACAATATGAAAACACGTAGAGTAAGAGTCAAGTGAAGTAATCTTAATTTCTGTAATAAATTTATTTCTTTATTTTTTTGGTATATTAGGCCTGTGTCGTATTTCAACCACTTTTATTTATGAGGTTGTTTTTTTTTTAATTTATTTTCGATCCCCGTCAATGAAATTCTTGGGTCTGTCCCTGATAATCCTCCATTACATAGTAAATGATTTTTGAAGCACCCGAGATTGAAAAAAAAAGGAGTTAGAATACACTGCAACATTTTGATCATGTTCTCTGTAGTATGAGAAAAATAGACCATCCATCCCAATGTATGAGATTTCGGACAACTGAAGAATTATCTCAAATGCTTGAAATACCATTGGAACCACCCATGACAGAACAATAAAATGTTAAAAAATTAATCGGAGACGACTTTTTATATGACCAAAAAACACAGAAAGATGCCAACTTTGGTCTCAATATTAGTCGTCTTGTTGAAGGCCGAACTTAGAACTATGAGAACTGAGTTCTGAGGTTGATGTGCATTCTGGGGTAATTTTTTTGGTCATATATCCATGTTGCCACCTAATCAACAACATTACCCGGTCATCATCGTGCCCAATCAGGCATCGACCTCAGCAATTTTAACAGTGTTTATGTCACATCATTGATATTAACTCCGTCAACGTCCTTTCCAAACTATTGAGACTATGAGAAACGAAACTTGAGAACCGAAACCAAGTATTTGAAATTTCAGGGACTAAAATTTAAAAGAAGTTAGACTATAAGGATCAAAGATGGTATTAACCTCTATAAATAAAATAAAATAAAATAAAAGATTACCGAGTTTTCTATCTGAAAATGTTAACGCTTCATTTCTTGGCCCTTGTTTTTTATACAAACAGATCAGCGATTTATGGACTAGTTTTCCCCTTTTGTGGATGACTTTCAAAGCAGTAAAATGAGACAAAAATTGTCATATCATTTTTATTGAATTAAGTATGAATTTTTATTATTGAGCGATTTTTATTTTTATTTTTTAAAAAAGGTCACCTTAGTTCTCAAGAGCAAAGCTGAAAGTTTTTTAAGTTTTGGACTGTCGGGGTTTTAAATTAACTGGAAAGGTGTTCTTTTATCTAATTGAATATAAAAGTATTATACTTTAGTTTTTTTCTTTTGTTATTTTTGTCTTTTTTTGTTATTACTATAAACATTATGAGTTGTGAGACATTAAGTTGAACAGGATTTTTTAATCAAGGGTTAAGGTGCATTCTTGCCCTTAAAGTATGCGCCCAGGAGCAGTTTTGCCCCTGAAGTTTCAAGTGTAACAATTTTGCCCCTGAAGTTTCAAAACGGAGCAATGTTGCCCCTCCGTTAAAAACCCTAACGGTTAACTAATAGTCAACGTTAGGGTTTTTAACGAAGGGGCAACATTGCTCCATTTTTAAACTTTAGGGGCAACATTGCTCCCAAAAAAAGTAGCACTTTTGCCCCCGAAGTTTCAAAACGGAGCAATGTTGCCCCTACGTTAAAAACCCTAACGTTCAACTAATGGTCAATGTTAGTTGACCGTTAGGGTTTTTAACAGAGGGGCAACATTGCTCCGTTTTGAAACTTCAAGGGCAACATTGCTAGGTTGAAAACTTTAGGGGCAAAATTGCTCTTGGGCGCATATTTTAAGGGCAAAAATGCACCTTAACCCTTTAATCAACAATAATATTGGTATATCATCCTTTTGATCATGATCAGTTTGATCTAAAGTTGTGTCTCGACTTTTTGCTTTCTTTTATAACTTTATGTTTTTTAGCTATCTATTTATGGTTAGGGTCATAACTAGCAATTATAAGAACACTTTTTTTTTTGGGTTAAGTATTAATTTTGCCCCTGAAGTACACGCCTAGGAGTAATGTTACCATCGAAGTTGTAACACCCTTTTTTCTAAAGCATTTTCGAAATAATATTATCAGAGTTCAAAACGGTTTTATCAGAGTAGAGCATCGGAATAGTTGTGAAAATGAGTAACTGATTAACATTCAACCATGATGTATCTGTGTACTGTTACAGTCATCCAAAATATTCGAATATTCAAAAGAAAGCGGGAAATAAAAATTCCAAAAGAAGTCTCCTCATCAGCTTCGTCACGCTATCTGCTTACCCTTCTCCTTGGACTGCCCTCCTGAGGGTCCTGGGGCTAAAGTAAGGGCTGAGGTTCAATTACCATTGAACCTCAAGTAACGGTTAACCTCATGCTTATGTATCAAATATGTATGACAGATATCCATGGCAAAACGGTAATAATCACATACAATATTCTCATATTCACATAATAACATAACACAGCGACTGCAATATGCATGTTATTATAGTCTGCACTATCTCCAGTGCCACGATGGCCTATCGTGTCCTCAGCGCTAGGAAAACATAACGGCATTATCAAAACTATAACCCGTATCAAGATGTATGTGTATGATCAATTTCCAAAAACGATATCTCAGACTATCAATCACATATAAGCATACCATAAGCATCAGAGTTAGTGTTACAGTACGCGTCCGTACCTGAATTGGTAGTTCGGTACAAAAACGGTTGGTCAGCGTTCTTCCGGTCAGCCTATCATGGCAATATCGTTCTATTAATTTAAATAATATCCTAAAATATATTTTGGCCACTATTGACTATTCTACCCTTGGTACATTAACCCATTATTTTATTTCTTTAAAATTCGTTGAAAAAGACGCTGGAATTTAGGGCAGAATTTTGCCTATCTTTGAAAAATCATAACTAATTCTATAAAAATTGAAACGAAGATCCGTAAAATGTTCCGGACTCCTTAGGATGTCTATTTTCCAGTAAAAATATCAAAATTTACCCAGAATTCAAAAATCATTCCCAGATTTCACGTGTTCATCCTCTGCCCAGAATTTCCAGCATTTTCGTAACATTAACTCTGAGAATTTCTTTCTCACTGTACAGAGCTCATTTCAACATGTCATTTACAGATTTGGAAAGCTCTATATGTCTACTTTCATCATGAATTTTCTCAGAATTTTTCAATAACATTTTCAACATGAAATATGCGTTTTTCTGTGACCCGTTCAGAAATCGCCTAACCGACAAATTTTTGCCAGAACTTCGCTACTATAATGTTCTTAACCTGGAAATTTTGCAGAACCACTTCCTTCACTAAATTTTTGAAATGAAGCTATTTTTAACTATAAAAACATGAAACTAAAATTATTCTAGAATTTTAAAGATTAAACTACTTCTACCTATGAATATAAGAACTAGAACTTAAAGAACTTAAAGCTAGAGCTAGATAACTTACCAAAAACCTTGCTCCTCCTTCTTCAAGGCTCCTCACTCTCACTTCCACTCTTTGTTTCAGTTTCTATGCTTGTGAATTGGTGAGAAAATATGGAGAGGTTGGGGGTCTATTTATAGGACAAAATTGAGGACCTAGTTGGAAATTAATTTGGCCAAAGCTCACCCTAACCATTGGATGAAATATGCACTTTTTGAAGTTTCATCCTTACCTTCCATGCCTTGGTCGACATATACTAACCAATCAGCTATTTATTGGTTTTCTTTTTAACAAATTCCTTGTTTATTCAATCATTCATTTCATTTGGTTTATTCCATGTACACGTAGTCAATTTTGCACTTCATCTGATTCATTTTATGTACACGTATTCAGTTTACACTTTGCCTGATTCATTCCATGCACACATATTCAATTATCCATTTCACTTTATGACAAAAGAACTAAAAATCCTATCCATTTGCTTTAATGTGCCGACATGCCACTACCCATCAGCCAATTAGCTTGTTTTCACATGTATAGTGTTAGCAACAAATCTTAATTATTTAATGAATCCCATCCAAAGTTAATTCTTAAACTAGATCGATTAACTAGGTAGATTTGAGGAGCTTATTAGTTCTGTAGTCAAGCACTTCAATGTCCTTTAATTATTTTGAATAATTATGCCATTGACCTATAATTAGTGCAATTTAATTATCCAGTTGTCTTCTTTAACTTCATTAAGTGTTTCTATAACATTTCCTAGTCTTATGATTTTTGGAATATTATGGCCTAATTAGAAGCATTTAATTACCCCTTTATCATTTTAGAATTTGTTGTTTTTGTTAGGTGACAATTAATTCATCCTAAGCCAACCTTATGTTCTTTTCTTGAATTATTCTTTTTTTTTAATCTAGGATTAAAATCCCTTAATCTTCTTTGATAATACTTAATTGAGTAATTAATTGACTTATGGACTTATCATGAAGATTAGTGGTTATTTAGACAAATATCACCTATGGAACCCTTGATCCACAATGTGCCAACAAGGCCATTTGGATTTAATTGCTCCATTGGTTAACTTTACAATTGTTGCATTAAATAAATCACTCACAGCAAACACACATACACATACTACACGTCCCCCCTCTCCCTCTCATACACTCTTAACTTTATTTTCATGGTCCAAAATCATCCACACACCAACTTTTGTTGCCTCATGAATTTTCACTTAGGTTTAGTCTTTAATTAGCTTTAATCTTTGGTCATAAATCCTAAAATGGTGTTCTAGGTGTTATTAAATTTATTTGATTGGCCACTTTATTGGTTATGATTATTGGTAATCATCTTTATGCTTATCTTGATCCTTTATTAGCCATTTGTTCTTAATTAGAGTTATACATCCCAATTTATACCTTTGAAATATGGTATTAAATTAATTATGAAAGTTTTATGAAATTAATTTAATTAATGTAGATTTAATTATCTACTAATTATTGGCAATTTTCTATAATTGGTTTAATTATTTCCTCACAACTTTTACATTTCCTATAGCCATTTATGCACTATGCATTTATTTAATAATCTTAGGGCTACTTATGGGCCCTAAAATAGTATTGTATTTTTGCCGCTTTAATTTCTAGGGAAAATAATCAAATAAATTTCTAAAATTGGAGACAACATACTTTCCTATTTTGAATAGGTACTAAATGGCCAAAATATAATATTTAAGTGAAATACAGACTTGGGGTATTATATTTCTCCCCCCGTTAAATAAAATTTCGCCCTCGAAATTTTACTCTACACTAACTAAACATTGAGCCATAAACTCCGGATATCTTTCTTTCATGTCTTCTTTTGTTTCCCAAGTTGCCTCGTTAGGAGATAAACCCTTCCAGACCACCTTCACAACAGGAATATTTCTGTGTCGAAGCCGTTTCTCCTGGTAATCGAGAATTCGTTCCGGCTCGACCTCAAAAGTGTTATCGTGTCGTACCTCGACATCCTCATACTGAATAATATGATCGTGGTCAGGTTGGTATTTCTTCAACTGAGAAACATGGAAAACATCATGGAGTTTACTTAGGTTCGGGGGTAAGGCTAACTGGTACGCAACTGGCCCTCGTTTGGCTAGGATTTCGAATGGCCCTACATAACGTAGGCTCAACTTTTTCCTTTTCAGCGTTCTACCGACACCAGTAACTGGTGATAGTTTCAGAAACACATGGTCTCCGACTTCGAATTCTAACGGTCTCCTCCTCTTATCAGCGTAGCTCTTCTGTCTGCTTTGCGCAGTTAGGAGTCTCTGCTTGATCAGTGTGATTTGTTTGGAAGTCTTACAACTAAATCTGTTCCGATGAATTCTCGTTCCGACAGTTCTGTCCAGCATATAGGCGATCGACACTTTCGCCCGTATAATGCCTCGAACAGAGCCATCTGTATGCTTGAATGGTAACTGTTGTTGTAAGCGAACTCAGCTAATGGTAGATGTTCATCCCAATGGCCTTTGAAGTCCAATACACACGCTCTAAGCATATCTTCTAACATCTGTATTGTCCTTTCAGATTGACCATCAGTCTGCGGGTGATAAGCCGTACTAGGCCTTAGCTTAGTTCCCAACTCTGCATGCAAAGCCTCCCAAAATCGGGATGTAAATCGTGGGTCCCGATCAGAGACAATGCTCTTAGGTACGCCATGAAGTCTCACGATCTCTTTGATATAAATCCTCGCCAATTGTTCCGGTGAGTAATTAACACTAATGGGGAGAAAGTGTGCCGACTTAGTCAATCGGTCCACAATCACCCAAATCGTGATGTCTGATCTTGGGTAACCCTACCACTAGGTCTATGATAATTTTCTCCCATTTCCACTCTGGAATCTCGAGTCCTTGAAGAAGACTAGGGGGTCGTTGATGTTCAATCTTAACCCTTTGACAGGTCAAGCATCTGCTCACGTACTCGGTTACATCTTTCTTCAATCTGGGCCACCAAAACTCGGATTTTAAGTTCTGGTACATCTTGACCATTCCCGGATGTAGAGTATATCTGCTCTTATGAGCCTCGTCCAGTATCTTCTGCCGCAAATCACCATCCTTCGGAATGTAGATCCGCTTCTTGTACCTGACCAAGCCACTAGGCGATAGGTCATGGTCTTGAGTCTCTCCTCATGAGATCATCTCCCGTGCTGCTACAGTCCATTCATCATGCCTTTGAGCTTCCTCAACCGCATCTCTCAGATCATACTCCCCTTGACTAACAAGGAGACTTGCATGATAAACGTCACCGGGCGCACAGTGCTTCATGTAAATCTGATTGGACAGGTTCAGGTCTCTGAAATCTTCAAGTAGTCTCCGCTCTTAAATCATCATGTATGCCGTGTGTACCGTCTTTCTACTAAGCGCATCAGCTACGACGTTTGCCTTACCTGGATGATACTTAACCTCTAACTCGTAATCTTTTAGCAAATCCATCCAGCGACGTTGTCTCATGTTGAGTTCCTTCTGATCAAAAAGATATTTCAGGCTCTTGTGGTCACAGAATAACTCTACGGTCGCACCATAGAGATAATGCCTCCATATCTTCAAAGCGAACACGATAGCTACAAGTTCTAAGTCATGCGTAGGATAGTTCGACTCATGAGGCTTCAACTGACGAGAGGCATAAGCTACAACCCTGCCCTGTTGCATCAGGACACATCCCAATCCCTGCCCACTGGCATCACTATAGACTGTATAAGTCTCATCCGGATCTGGGATGATCAACACTGGTGCTGTAGTTAACCTCTCCCTCAGTATCAGAAAACTCGACTCACAGTCCTCGTCCCACACGAAAGGTTGATTTTTCCTCGTGAGCTTTGTCAATGGTAAGGCAAGACGTGAGAAATTCTGTATGAATCTGCGGTAGTATCCCGCTAGCCCCAGAAAGCTGCGTATCTCCGTCACTGTTTCTGGTCTCTTCCACTCCAGAACTGCTTCCACCTTGCTAGGATCAACAGCAACTCCGTCGCTAGATATGACATGGCCCAGAAATTTTACTTCTGGCAGCCAAAATTCACATTTGCTAAATTTAGCAAAAAGTCGCTTGTCACGTAGTATTCCTAACACAAGTCGCAGATGCTCCTCGTGCTCCTCTCTGCTTTTCGAATAGATCAAGATGTCGTCGATGAATACTACCACGAACTTGTCTAGGTGTTGCCGAAAGATCCGATTCATGTAATCCATGAATACGGCAGGTGCATTAGTCAATCCGAAAGGCATCACAAGGAATTCGTAATGCCCATATCTGGTTCTGAAAGCTGTCTTTGGAACATCACTGGCTTTTACTCGAAGCTGATGGTATCCTGAGCGCAAATCGATCTTTGAGAATACACAGGAACCAGATAGTTGGTCAAGTAGATCATCGATTCGGGGAAGTGGGTATTTGTTCTTGACAGTTACTTTGTTCAACTCACGGTAGTCGATACAAAGTCGTAGGCTTCCGTCTTTCTTCTTCACGAACAACACGGGGGCTCCCCACGGTGACACGCTGGGTCTGATAAACCCTTTCTCTAGTAGTTCTTCTAGTTGTTTCTTCAGTTCCTGCATCTCGTTCGGCGCCATTCGGTATGGTGCTTTTGATATTGATCCTGTTCCAGGCATCAACTCAATGGCGAACTCAACTTCCCTTTCAGGAGGTAACTCTGTGAGATCCTCTGGAAACACATCAGGGAATTCGTTGACAACCGGTATGTCACTAAGCGAGGGTTCAGCTTCCGCCTTGACAGAGAAAAACACCATGTATGCTTGGCACCCATGCTGTATGCATCTTTCAGCTTCCGTAACAGAGATATAACTCAAACTCCCATCAACCTTGCCCCGGTTGCGCAGGGGTGCAAAGGATATCCGCTTACTTCCGCAATCGATTATCGCATTGTTAGCCGTCAGCCAATCAAGACCGAGAATGACGTCGATGCCACTGAGCGGCAGCCGAATAAGATCTATGTTGGAATCTCGTCCGTTCACACTCGCAATACAATTAAGGCATGCATCAGAAGCTAAGGTTTTCGCATCAAGTGGTGTAGCTACTAGTAGATCATAAGGTAGTCTATAGGCATGCATTCCTAGACGCTTGGCACAATCATATGAGATAAACGAGTGACTAGCACCTGAATCATACAACGCTTGAAGTAGATTTCCGTTAAGAGAGATAGTACCTTTGATCATTTCTGGGGATCTTCTGGCCTCTTCATTTGTCAAGGCGAAAACCCGCCCTGGGTTTTGCGGCCTTGCCTCTAGTGCTCTTTGCGAGCAGTTTGTGCTAATGTGCCCTGGCTGTTGGCACTTGTAACACACAAGCTTCCCTTCGCAATTTGTCCCCTGGTGGTATCTTCCGCACTTCGGACATGCTCTGGATGTCTGCACCCTTGGAAAGTTCCGTTGTCCAGGTTGGGATGGCCTTTTATTCCCATTACGGGAATTACCCCATGTGGTCTTCCGTTTTTGTGAAGAGTTTCCCCGGTTGAAACCGCCACGATTGGGACCATTGCCATGAAAGACTCTGGTCTTTCTGAGCTCCTTCAGATTTCGCTCGATCAGTCGACAGGCCTCCACTGCCTGAATCAACTCGGAGAATTGCTGTGACACAAGCCTCTCCCTTATCTCATACTTCAACCCGTAGATCAGTAGGTTGGTCATACTGCTCTCGTCTTCATTCCACCGAAAGTGGGTTGAATATCGAGACAAGTTGGTGAAACGGGCATAGTAATCGTCAAAAGACTCTTCTTGCCCTTGCCGAATGTGCAGAAACTCGGACTCCTTGGTCATCTGAACAGAAGGTGGAAAGTACTGTTCGTTGAATTTTTCCCTGAATTTTTCCCACGTAACGGGACAGTAACGTGCTCGCAATGTTGCCGCAGTGCCCTTCCACCAGCGATCTGCATCTCCTTCCAACTTGTAAATTGCCAGTTGTGCCTTTCTGTCTTCTAGACATTCCAAGACCTCAAAGATCTTGTCCAGGTGCATTAGCCAGTCTTCTGCTGAGTCAAGTTTGCCTCGGAAGGCTGGTGGCTTCAGTTTGCAAAATTGTGTCACCCAGTATTGGGTGTTCTCGACCATTCTATTCGGTTGTTGTAGTACAGCCATCGCTCTCTCCCGTCGGGGAGGTGTTTGGGATCGGTGGGATCCCTCAGAAGCATGGCTTTGCTCGTCCTCCTGGTGGTTGTGATCTCCTTCTCCCTCGGTGTTCTGTTGCTCGTGTTGTCTTCCATCCTGTCCTTCCTGCCGATCAACAAGGAGTGTCTCAATAAGGACCCTTTGTTCTTGGATCATATGCCTCATTTCCTGGATCTCATCACGAACAGGTGGTGGTGGTGGTTCCTGCTGGTTCAGTTCATGTATGGGTATGGTTCGTGGTTGTCTACCACGGCCCCTGCCTCGGCCTCTACCTCGGCCTCGGCCTCGGGGAGCTCTGGCTCCTCTTAAAGTTGCCATTAGTCTAATTTCGACGAATAGTAGATAGATCATTAGAGAAAGACAAAGCAAGTTTAGATATCACACATCATATATATTGATAACAGATATTTTACATCGTCAAGATTCTATCGCTTACCAGCGTAGTTACTATATTACAACCCCTTTTATCTAACAAATATTTTACACCTCCTCAAGGTTTTTAGAGGAATGTTAATCTACTCCTACTACTACTTCCACAGCTCTCTTGGACTGATGCGGGACTGCCTTTGTCCGTCTACATGTTCAGGTAGACTAGGTGTCTGAGGCGGTAAATACACGAACACACATCCTCGATGTGGCCCTCGTTTAGGATCTCGTTTGTTTTGGTTATCCAGAAGTGAGTACGGGGAAAGTGATGAAGAGTGGATCTGTAATACCCCAGATTTTTATCAATAATAATGATAATGATAATGATACTACTAATAATAAAAAAATAATAAAGTAATAATCAAATTTAATAATAATAACAATATAGTAAATAAAGATTTAGAATTTAATAATGTTTATAATATTTTATAATTTATTAATTGGAAATAATTATAGAAACAATAAAAGTTTAGAATTTAATTGTATGGTTTAAGAATTTATTAATTGAGAATATATTAATTAGATTATATAATATAATTCATTTCTATTTATATTAAATATATAATTGAGTCATTTTAATTTATCTTACTGTTGGGTAGTGATATTAGTGATCCTAGATATTAGCTATGATCCTAGATTTTAGCTAGAATAAATAGAAATATAAAATGTAATTGAAATATTTTATATATATATATATATATATATATATATATATATATATATATATATATATATATATATTGTATCGTGATAAATTGTAATAGGAATATATTAATTATATTATTATTTCATATTATATATTTTTATTTATATTAGAAAAATCTTATTATATATTCTATTTATTATATAGAATATGTATCTGTTTATTTTATATTTGTAATACCCTAATTAATAATAGAATTAATAATAACATATTAAAATAATAATAATAATAATAATAATATATTGAAATTTAGAAATCTATACTGTTTGTGTTGTTAATTTATTAATTGGGAATAATTAAAGGGCCCAGCCCATAACTAAAACCCTAATTTGTAATTATAAATCTAGGTCTAGCCGTCAAAACCTAAAAACACACGATACTTTTCCTCCTCCGTTGTTTTCTTCTCAAACCCTCTTCCTCCTGTACTTTCATCGCATCAAATCAAAATTAGGTCGCTAGCAAGAACGGAGACCAGGTAATCCTAATTCCCATAAGTCTTAGGTTAGGTTTATATAAATTTTGAATTGCCTCGGTCCGCGTGTGGTTTTTTTTCCTTTATACATACTGTACGTTTTTCTTCCTTTCCTTCATGTAAGGATTGCATTCCAATAATGCCTCGGTGTGCGTGCGTCTTTCTTCATGAATATGTCTCTGTACGTTTATTTTCCATGTATTGCATTCAAAAAAAAAAAAAAGCTACTGAACCCCTGTACGTTGCTTTGTCATATGTTTTTTTTGGTTTTCTATTCAAATTCAATACATTGGATTCAATTTGCTTCATCGGCTTGCGTGTGTCAATTACAAATTATACCTGACCCTAATATAGTTTCTTATATTCCTTTACTTATTTATTGGTTGATTTTCTTTTATTTATATAATACCTCCTACGCAATAAGATAAGTCATAACAGATTTTAGGTCAAAATATCTTTATATTTATATTTAATTAAAATAATAATATAAAAATATATATATAAGATAATTAAATAATAGAGATCATTTAGGAGGTTGTTTTGTGTGTGTCTAAAACATTTTAATAGTGGGAGGATAGCTTTGGGTTGGTACCCCCAAAGTGATGAACACAACCTTAGGCTTTATGTCTCGAAATATTATGTGATGAGAAAATTGAAAATCCGTTCTTCCCAAAGTGGTGTCTGGCAGGTTTCCGGGACACTAGTAGCAACTTTGGGATGAGGTGTGCACACTAGGAAGATATGATTATTATGTTTATGGCCAATTGATTGTGACTGGCAGGTTTCCGGGTCACAGGGTAGACTGGCAGGTTTCCGGGTCCAAATAAAATTTAATAAAAACTAATGAGTCACAGATGATATAAAACAAATATTTTAGATTACATATAAATATATAATCTTTTTTTTTATAACATGAGAATATTTTATGGTTATTTTTGTATTATTTTCGTTTATTAGGATTACCAGCGTTTGCTGATGTGTGTTTTATGGGCTGCGACGATCCTTCGGGGGAGCAGATTTTTAATTGAAACAGGTTAAGCTGGGGCCGCTGGGGCTAGCAGTGAGAAGCGAGAATGAAAAGTCTTAGCTAGTTTCTTTTCTTTATTTATATTTTTATTTTATGCAGACATCTTTATTTAAGTTTTAATTTATAATAATGTAATAAGTAGCCTTGCACTTGTCCCATACAAGTGCGGCGGTAACACTTCCCAAATTTGGTTATTCCGAATTTCATTAATTGATTTAATAAGAAAAAAAAATTATTTAATTTTTATTGCAATTTTATGTCATTATAATTGTGAGAAATTTGGGGGTGTTACAAAATGGTATCAGAGCCCTAGGTTTTGACTTGGGTTCGCTTTTGGTACTAACTCAGGAATTAAAGATCCCAGAGGTTTAAAAAAAATGAATTTAAAATTGTAGTTAAAATTAAATTAAATTAATAATTAAAATAAATGAATAAATAAATTTTAAATGTGAGAGATGGGTAGTGAAGGGTTATTCTCTTGTCTTTTAAATGATTTATTTGAAATTCTGATAATTGTATATTTAAAATTATTTTGTGATTCGTTATGTGATTATTATTGACTTGTGAATTTTATTTAGAAAGAGATGTTAGAGGGGTAATTATAATTTATTTTGTGAATTATTTTGAATAATGAAGAATGATAAAATTCTTAATTCTAAATACAAGATGTTGATTTATCGTTTGAATTTATATTGATTTATCCTTTGAATCTATATTGCATTATCTGATGATAGATTTTCGATATAAATATATGTGATGAGAAAAGTGATAGTTAGTATTGATAACTGTATCTTCAAAATTATTTGAAGAAGTTATGCAATTAAGTTTCGGGGACGAAACTTATGTTAAGGAGGGGAGAATGTAATACCCGAGATTTTATTATTGAATTTTATTTTATTTCGAGGACGAAACTTGTTTTAAGGAGGGTAGAGTGTAATACCCCAGATTTTTATCAATAATAATGATAATGATAATGATACTACTAATAATAACAAAATAATAAACTAATAATGAAATTTAATAATAATAACAATATAGTAAATAAAGATTTAGAATTTAATAATGTTTATAATATTTTATAATTTATTAATTGGAAATAATTATAGAAACAATAAAAGTTTAGAATTTAATTGTATGGTTTAAGAATTTATTAATTGGGAATATATTAATTAGATTATATAATATAATTCATTTCTATTTATATTAAATATATAATTGAGTCATTTTAATTTATCTTACTGTTGGGTAGTGATATTAGTGATCCTAGATATTAGCTATGATCCTAGATTTTAGCTAGAATAAATAGAAATATAAAATGTAATTGAAATATTATATATATATATATATATATATATATATATATATATATTGTATCGTGATAAATTGTAATAGGAATATATTAATTATATTATTATTTCATATTATATATTTTTATTTATATTAGAAAAATCTTATATATATTCTATTTATTATATAGAATATGTATCTGTTTATTTTATATTTGTAATACCCTAATTAATAATAGAATTAATAATAACATATTAAAATAATAATAATAATAATAATAATATATTGGAATCTAGAAATCTATACTGTTTGTGTTGTTAATTTATTAATTGGGAATAATTAAAGGGTCCAGCCCATAAATAAAACCCTAATTTGTAATTATAAATCTAGGTCTAGCCGTCAAAACCTAAAAACACACGATACTTTTCCTCCTCCGTTGTTTTCTTCTCAAACCCTCTTCCTCCTGTACTTTCATCGCATCAAATCAAAATTAGGTCGCTAGCAAGAACGGAGACCAGGTAATCCTAATTCCCATAAGTCTTAGGTTAGGTTTATATAAATTTTGAATTGCCTCGGTCCGCGTGTGGTTTTTTTTCCTTTATACATACTGTACGTTTTTCTTCCTTTCCTTCATGTAAGGATTGCATTCCAATAATGCCTCGGTGTGCGTGCGTCTTTCTTCATGAATATGTCTCTGTACGTTTATTTTCCATGTATTGCATTCAAAAAAAAAAAAAGCTACTGAACCCCTGTACGTTGCTTTGTCATATGTTTTTTTTGGTTTTCTATTCAAATTCAATACATTGGGTTCAATTTGCTTCATCGGCTTGCGTGTGTCAATTACAAATTATACCTGACCCTAATATAGTTGCTTATATTCCTTTACTTATTTATTGGTTGATTTTCTTTTATTTATATAATACCTCCTACGCAATAAGATAAGTCATAACAGATTTTAGGTCAAAATATCTTTATATTTATATTTAATTAAAATAATAATATAAAAATATATATATAAGATAATTAAATAATAGAGATCATTTAGGAGGTTGTTTTGTGTGTGTCTAAAACATTTTAATAGTGGGAGGATAGCTTTGGGTTGGTACCCCCAAAGTGATGAACACAACCTTAGGCTTTATGCCTCGAAATATTATGTGATGAGAAAATTGAAAATCTGTTCTTCCCAAAGTGGTGTCTGGCAGGTTTCCGGGACACTAGTAGCAACTTTGGGAAGAGGTGTGCACACTAGGAAGATATGATTATTATGTTTATGGCCAATTGATTGTGACTGGCAGGTTTCCGGGTCACAGGGTAGACTGGCAGGTTTCCGGGTCTACCATGGTTCTCTTCCCACTAAATTAAATGGACTGGCAGGTTTCCGGGTCCAAATAAAATTTAATAAAAACTAATGAGTCACAGATGATATAAAACAAATATTTTAGATTACATATAAATATATAATCTTTTTTTTTATAACATGAGAATATTTTATGGTTATTTTTGTATTATTTTCGTTTATTAGGATTACCAGCGTTTGCTGATGTGTGTTTTATGGGCTGCGACGATCCTTCGGGGGAGCAGATTTTTAATTGAAACAGGTTAAGCTGGGGCCGCTGGGGCTAGCAGTGAGAAGCGAGAATGAAAAGTCTTAGCTAGTTTCTTTTCTTTATTTATATTTTTATTTTATGCAGACATCTTTATTTAAGTTTTAATTTATAATAATGTAATAAGTAGCCTTGCACTTGTCCCATACAAGTGCGGCGGTAACACTTCCCAAATTTGGTTATTCCGAATTTCATTAATTAATTTAATAAGAAAAAAAATTTATTTAATTTTTATTGCAATTTTATGTCATTATAATTGTGAGAAATTTGGGGGTGTTACAGGATCTAACCCAATCTCCGGGAGGGTATGGTAACATGAAGCGGGAGTTTATTAGGTAAGACTCCTTTACCTTGGTCAGATACAGGAAGTATTTCTCTTTTTCAGTCTCTGTGCTTAGCCCAGCATGGATGAGTTTCACGTGCAAGGCTTGAGTCAGGGTGGAATTGTCATTCAGGACATATTCTAGGTCGTCGGAGTTGGCGTCCTCCTCTAGATCCCTGATCTGTGGGTAGTTGAAGTTGTCACCAACGGAGGAATGGTGTGATCCGTCAGAATTTTCTAGTGCCACCACATCTAATGGTACATCATAGAGAGGGTCGTATTCGGACTCGTCATCATCGTCTGAGCCGGGATGATATTCTGGTTCGTCATCGGAACTTAGGTCGTGTGAATAGTCCGGGCCAGGGTGGTACTCGAGTTCAGGATGATAGCTCGGAATGAAATTAGAAAATTCAGGTCTTAAATTAAATAAGCTAGTAAATTTGAGATCATATATTCACCTATTTTTAATAGGTATTTCCCATCAACATATAATGGCTATGCTAAATAGGATTTTTAGGGTATTACATGTTGTCTGAGAGATATGTTTAAATTACTAAATCTGGTTTGAAAAAAGCGAGAAATTTCATTATCAACTTTTGAAATTCATATCATTTTCATCACCCGTTGAGCTTGATCTCAGTGTCTGTGCATCACTATGGAGTCTAGTTTCATATTTGAAACAAACTCAATCGGAGTTGTGGTTTGGGAAATATGGGCAAAATACTAAACCTCTGTCAGGCTAAATGAAAATTAAGCATGATAGAGTGGTCATCACTTGAGTGGTCACCCAAGTGATCATTAAAAATTCATCTCTGAAGGTGCCATTTGAGTGGTCAATCACTCGAGTGAAGTTGTTATAACATCTATATAAGGTTTGTCTAATCTTTCTCCATATCACTCAAGGCAAGTTCTTCTTTATATCTTCCTTTTTCTTGATCATTCAGACTCCACACTTCAACTTGACATCTTTTTTCATAATCCAACTTGATCTCTTCTTCTTTTGCTTGTCTAATCTACAATATATTTTACACTAAATATAATAGTTAGTCAAAGTATAAGATAAATACATTATACAAACTTTTTGATCTTAAAATTTGACATCTATATTTAATATCATTAAAACTAAGCATATCTAACAGAGCCCTCTTAAATTATTTTAAGTGACAAAATTTTTATGTATTTTAATATTCTTAATAAATGTTTTAGAGAAAATTAATCTTTTCATCCTATATTCTACCTCAATTTTCTAATTGCTCCTAATAATTCTATTTTTATTTATAAAACGACGCCTTACACTAAGTTTGTTTTGGAAGTAATTATCCTTTATATATTGTCAAAAACATTTGTGTATTGTTCCTTAGTTGGTACTCCGATCCTTCCCATCCTTATTTTGACGACCTACTGACAATTTTACATAGATTAAAAATTTTGTTGAATATATAGTCAACACTATTAAAATTTCTATTAAAGAAATTTATTAATTACACAGAATTGTTTAAGTTACTTGTAGATTTGTTTAGTTGATTCGATTGAGCTTTTTTCTCCCTTCATTTCCAGTTCATATTTTTCTAAGTTGATTCCAACTTAATAATTATAGAAACAACAGAATATAATATTGGAACCATTCCACTTGTGACTCACAAAAATCTGTCATGCACTAGTCTCTCTCTCCCTCTCCTCTCCCTCCATTATTTTGTCTCTTATGAATTGTCTGTGGGACGTGCAATGAAAGGCATTGATAATTCAAGGTTGATAACGTAAGTCCAGTAGCGTGAAGTTTTTTTCCGTATATTCACTATTTTGAAATATTTAGATTAATGTATAAATTTATCTCAAGTTTTTGCTAAATAATAATGTTGCCCTAAAAGTATTTTTAGGTTCAACATTTCCTCAAAAATTTTAAAATTGAGGAAAGTTTGTAATACCCTAAAAATCCTATTTAGCATAACCACTAAATGATACCTAATAACATAGGTGAATATGTGGTCTCAAAGATATTATGACTTATCTAATTTAAATTAGGAAATTTCCTCCTAGAATCAAATGAACCAAGAAGACTCAAATATTCAAATTTCATTTAGGAACCATAAAATATCATAAAATACAAATAATTACCATATTAAGTTATGGTTTACATGGAATTAAAAGAGCAATGAGCGATTGAAATTACAACAATGAAGACACTAAATTTAACTAAATTAAAATAGGCATAATCAAAGATGGATAATTCCAATCAAAAGCCAATGACTAATTAAGAGTTATTTAAATGAATTTCTAAGGACTATAATTAAAATGGAGTTCCTAAAATAGTATAAGATGTCATGAAAATAGGAAAGTATGTTGGCTCCAAAGTAGTAGTGTATTTATTCTACTTCTTGAATAAGTTGA
The DNA here is from genome assembly GCA_034222035.1 of Acacia crassicarpa. NCBI lineage: Eukaryota > Viridiplantae > Streptophyta > Magnoliopsida > Fabales > Fabaceae > Acacia > Acacia crassicarpa. The sequence continues at coordinate 13,602,296 of JAWXYG010000005.1, forward strand.
CGGTAGGACTTAATGGGGCAAAATCCAATTCTCTAAATTTTAATTAGGAGTCATAAAATATTGTAAAATACCATAAAAGCCCTTAAACCAATTAAATGGAATTTTCAACAATTTAAGAACAATTAAACTCACACTTAGTGATATATTGTCATATAATTCACATATTGGCAAAATTAAGCCGTAAAGGGATAGGAAGAGGTCTAAAATAATTAGAGGACACTAAAAATAATTAGTAAACACCAAAAATTTATCTTAATTGAATTAACATGCATAATTAATTTAATGATAAATATTTACAAGCAATTTGCAATATTTTGGCTAAATTCAACAATAAAGCCTAACAAGGGATCCATAATTGTAACAATTGGACTTAGTAGGATCATAATTGAATTGGTAATCAATAAAATCATTTCAAACTAAACCTAATTAAGCTAAATTAAATAGTAAACAAGAAGAAATTAATTTAGGGCTTTAGTCACAACATTGGATCATTTTTGGTAGCCCAAATCATTGCCCAAATCACCAATAAAGCCCAAAACAACAACCAAACCCACAGGACCAGAGGGGATTTCGGTTTTGAGGAGCTTCAAGAGGAAGAAATTGAATTTCAACAAATGTTGCAAAGTTGGTCAAAGCTTGTAGCATACAAAACACTATTCATGGCTTAAAGTGCAAGTTTGTGTGGCTTCTTGAAGAAGGAAGAAGAAAGAGAATAAGGGAGAGAGAGAGAGAGGGCAGATGAGAGTGAGAGAGTGGTGAGGATTTGAAGTTGCAAAGTTGCCCTAGATCCAATGGTGAGAATTAGCCAAGAGGGAAGTTGCATTTAATTATAAGTTTGTCCAACCTCTTTCCTATAAATAGAGGGCCAAGTTCACTTGTAATACCCTAAAAATCCTATTTAGCATAACCACTAAATGATATCTATTAAAGTAGGTGAATATGTGGTCTCAAAGATATTATAGTTTATCTAGTTTAAAATTAGAGAATTTTTTTTTCCTAGAGTTAAATAAACCAAAGCAACTCAAATATTCTAAGTTCATTTAGGGATCATAAAATACCCTATAATTTTCATATTGAAGCATAGTTCATATTTAAATTTTAAAGGGGCATAAAATGTTATTAATCTCAAACAAATTAGAGGAATATGTCAATAATTGATTGGACAAATAATTGTACATTAATTAAAGTAATTGCATTAATTTTTGCAATTAATTATTGAATCCTCTTAGGAACCATAAAATATCATAAAATCTAAGTAATTACCAAATTAAAATATGGTTCACATGGAATTAAAAGGACCAATAAGGAACTATGGAGAATACTTAAACAAGATAGGAGAAAAATAATAAATAGTTAGGTATTCATTAAATTAAATAACTATGCCCAATCTTCATCAAGGAATTGATTATAATACCCCAAAATTTGTATATCTCTTGAATATAATATTTTGGCCATTTAGGACCTATTTAAAATAGGAGAGTATGTTATCTCCAAATTAGTAAGTATATTTATTCTAATTCTCGAATAACTTGTCGGTAGAACTTAATAGGGCAAAATACAACTCCCTAAATTTTTATTAGGGGTCATAAAATATTGTAAAATACCATAAAAGCCCTTAAACCAATTAAATAGAATTTCCAACAATTCAAAGAACAATTAAACTCACAATTAGTGATATCTTGTCATATAATTCACATATTGGCAAAGTTAAGCCATAAAAGGATAGGAGGAGGTCTAAAATAATTAGAGGACACTAAAAATAATTAGTAAACATCAAAAATTAATCCTAATTGAATTAACATGCATAATTAATTTAATGATGAATACTTACAAGCAATTTTGCAATATTTTGGCTAAATTCAACAATAAAGCCTAACAAGGGATCCATAATTATAACAATTGGACTTAGTAGGATCATAATTGAATTGGTAATCAATAAAATCATTTCAAACTAAGCCTAATTAAGCTAAATTAAATAGTAAACAAGAAGAAATTAATTTAGGACTTTAGTCACAACATTGGATCATTTTTGGTAGCCCAAATCATTGCCCAAATCACCAATAAAGCCCAAAACAAAAATCAAACCCAAAGGACCAGAGGGGATTTCGGTTTTGGCTGGATTCAAAGAGAAGAAAATGAATTTCAACACATGTTGCAAAGTTGGTCAAAGCTTGTAGAACACAAATCACTATTCATGGCTTAAAGTGCAAGTTTGCTTGAGCTTCTTGGAGAAGGAAAAAGAAAGAGAAGAGGGGAGAGAGAGAGGGATTTCAGCTGGAGCAATTGAGTGGTGAGGATGTGAGATTTCAACTTTAACCTAGATCCAATGGTGTTTAATTGACAAGAGCAAAGTTCCATTTATTTACCAAATTGCCCAACCTTTTTCCTATAAATAGGGACCCAAGCTCTTCACTTTTCTTCACACCAAGCAATACAACACTTGCTTATTTGAGAGAGAGTTGAGAGAGCTGAAGGGAAGTCTTGAAGGAGTTCAAGCTCTAGGTAAGAAAAGTTCTTAGTTTTTGAGTTTAAATTCATAGGTAGAAGTAGTTTTGATCTTTAAAATTCTAGAATAATTTTAGTTTCATGTTTTTATAGTTTAAAATAGCTTCATTTCGAAAATTTAGTGAAGAAAGTAGTTCTGCAAAATTTCCAGATCAAGAACACGGTTGTAACGAAGTTCTGGCGAAAATTCATCGGTTAGGCGATTTCTGAACTAGTAACAGAAACACTCATATTTCATGTTTAAAATGCTATTGAAAAATTCTGAGAAAATTCATGATGAAAGTAGACATGTAGAGCTTTTTAAATATGTAAAGAACATGTTGAAATGAGTTCTGTACAGTGAGAAAGAAATTCTCAAAGTTTATGTTGCGAAAATACTGGAAATTCTGGGCAGAAGATGAACACGTGAAATCTGGGAATGATTTTTGAATTCTGGGCAAGGCCTGATATTTTTTCTGGAAAATAGACATCCTAAGGAGTCCGGAACTTCTTACGGATCTTCGTTTCGATTTTTCTAGAATTAGTTATGAATTTTCAAAGATAGGCGAATTTCTGCCCAATAATTCCAGCGGTTTTTTAATAAATTATGAGAAAATAAAATAATGGTTTAAAATACCAAGGGTAGAATAGTCAATAGTGGCCAAAATATATTTTAGGATATTATCTTTAAATTAATAGAATGATATGGCTATGATAGGCTGACCGGAAGAACGCTGACCAACCGATTTCGTACCGAACTACCGATTCAGGTACGGACGCGTACTGTAACACTAACTCTGATGCTTATTGTATGCTTATATGTGATAGATAGTCTGAAACTCTGTTTTTGAAAATTGATCATACACATACAACTTGATACGGGTTATGGTTTTGATAATGCCGTTATGTTTTCCTAGCGCTGAGGACACGATAGGCCATCGTGGCACTGGAGATAGTGCAGACTATAATAACATGCATATTGCAGTGGCTGTGTTATGTTATTATCTGAATATGAGAATATTGTATGTGATTATTGCTGTTTTGCCATGGATATCTGTCATACATATTTGATACATAAGCATGAGGTTAACCGTTACCTGAGGTTCAATGGTAATTGAACCTCAGTTCTTAACATAGCGTCAGGGTCCGGAGGAACCAGGACCAAGGACAAGGATAAGGAGCTAGCGCAAGGACGAAGACAGAGAAATTTTTTATTTCAGCGTTATCTTGTTGTACTATTTTCAAACTACTGTACCGCTGTGTAAGTAACCAAATACTACAACAGTGAAGGTTTTTATCAGATACTCGCTCTTTTGAAATTATTCCGATGCTCTACTCTGATCAAATAGTTCGAAAACGTTTTAGAAAATTGGGATGTTACATCACTCATTTTCCTCACACCAAGCAAAGCATCATCTGCTTATTGAGAGAGAGTTGAGAGAGAGCTGAAGGAAGGCTTGAAGAAGATCAAGCTTTAGGTAAGCAAAGTTCTTTAGTTTTGAGTTTATATTCATAGGTAGAAGTAGTTTTAATCTTTAAAATTCTAGAATAATTTTAGTTTCATGTTTTTATAGTTTAAAATAGCTTCATTTCGAAAATTTAGTGAAGGAAGTAGTTCTGCGAAATTCCCAGGTAAAGAACACTGTAGTAACGAAGTTCTGGCGAAAATTCGTCGGTTAGGCGATTTCTGAACTAGTAACAGAAACACTCATATTTCATGTTAAAAATGATATTGAAAAATTCTGAGAAAATTCATGATGAAATTAAACATGTAGAGCTTTTTAAATATGTAAAGAACATGTTGAAATGAGCTCTGTACAGTGAGAAAGAAATTCTCAAAGTTTATGTTCCGAAAATGCTGGAAATTCTGGGCAGAGGATGAACACGTGAAATCTGGGAATGATTTTTGAAATCTGGGCAAAGACTGATATTTTTTCTGGAAAATAGACATCCTAAGGAGTCCGGAACTTTTTACGGATCTTCGTTTCAATTTTTCTAGAATCAGTTATGATTTTTCAAAGATAGGCGAAATTCTGCCCAATATTGTCCAGCGTTTTTCCACGAATTTTGAAGAAATAAAATAAAGGTTTAGTGTACCAAGGGTAGAATATTCAGTAGTGGCCAAAATATATTCAAGAATATTATTTACAATTAATAACGCAATATTCCTATTATAGGACGTCTGCAAACGTATACCGAACGTCGTCATACCGGAATTATCAACCCAGGTACGGACGCGTACTGTAACACTAACTCTGATGCTTATGGTATGCTTATATGTGATAGATAGTCTGAAACTCTGTTTTGAAAATTGATCATACACATACAACCTGATACAGGTTATGGTTTTGATAATGCCGTTATGTTTTCCTAGCGCTGAGGACACGATAGGCCATCGTGGCACTGGAGATAGTGTAGACTATAATAACATGCATATTGCAGTGGCTGTGTTATGTTATTATTTGAATATGAGAATATTGTATGTGATTATTGTTGTTTTACTATGGATATCTGTTATACACATTGGATACATAAGCATGAGGTTAACCGTTACCTGAGGTTCAATGGTAATTGAACCTCAGCTCATAGTCTCAGATTCTGGAGGGACCAGGACCGAGGGCAAGGATAGATAGCGCACGAGAAGACACGGGCAGAGAAGATAGCTACGAATTTTTTTTTTGTATCACTATATTAGTAAATATTCAGAGCTTTGTACCCCTGTAATAGCAACAAGACGCACCAACAGTGAAGGTTTATCAGATACTCGCTCTTCTAAATTTATTCCGGTGCTCTACTCTGATTAAAATATTTTGAGAACGGATTTCAAAAATGAGGATGTTACAAAGTTGCCCTTTTCCAATAAAAAGAATGGGTAATGTTAGTTTTTTTTAATGGTATGGGGTAACGTTGCTGCGTTTTAAATTTTTTGGTGTGAAATTGAGCCTGAAAAAACTTCCAAGGCCATATTGCTCCTCAGTGAAAACTTCCACGACATGTTTTCTCCTTAATCCTAAAATAGTTTGGGTTCATCCAACATCATAAAGTATTTTTCCAAGTGTAACGAAACATCCTAAGGTATTTTTCATTCACATAGCATCCTAACTTGTTTTTCATGCGCGTTTAGCGCTCTAAAGTTACTATTAAAAAAGATATTAGTGTTGGATACTACTTCACTTAAAAGGACTTTTTTTGGAGCTAATTATGAGGTTAAAATTACTCCTAAAAATTTTTTTATGTGGACAATTTCTCCTGAAAAATATTCATACTTTAAGGATAAAATTGCTCTACAAAATTACTTCAATGTGTTGAATGAAGCACAAAATACTATAGCATATTAGACACATCTTAAAAAATATTCCAGAGTCTTGGGCACACCTTAACACACTAATTCAAAACACACCAAATAAACTGGCTATTTAAAATAGAGAGAATTATTTTAAAGTCTTAAATAAAGAATGTTATCACTAAAAAATTCCATGAAATGGCAGAATATTTCTGAAATCCCTAGAAATCTGGTGAAGAATAAGTTTAAATGCGTAATTGCTAAATTGCCTGATTATTTAAAAAGAATGAGAGAAGGAAAAAGGGAGAATAATTGAAACTACTCCTTCTGAAACAATCCTCCTCTGGATTTCCCGGCATGAATTTAACGTCACTCGTCCCTAGTGAGACAACCTAGCTATGAGGAGACAGGAATGGATCCTCTCATTGGCAAGTTTCTCCTCATCCCTCAATAATTAATCTACACCATTGATTTCACTTAATCTTGGCCTTCCATTCTTCTTAGGTTTAAAGGTCATTTTTGCCATAGAAGTTTTGCTAAGGGAACGCCCAGCACCCGGAAGTTTTTTGGGTATCAAATTTGCCCCAGAAGTATGAAAAAGGTAGCAAATTTACCCCTCCGTTAATTTTGACCATTAAGTGCCACCTCATCACACGTGGCATGTCACCTCATCAATCAAAAGTATCATTTTTGCCCTGGAAGTTTTCATTGAGGAGCAATTTTGCCCCGGAAGTTTTCATTGAAGAGCAATTCTACCCCGGAAGTTTTCAAAAGTAGCAATTTTGCGCTTCTTTCTCCCAATATTAAAGTTGACTATTAAATCAGTCAAAGACCACACATGTCATGCCTTGAAAAGGTCGAACTTAGAGTCAGAGAAGGAGATCCTTGAGATGTTGAGCTCAAGGTGGCTATAATTTGTGAAGCCGAATTGGTTACAGGGACTGAAAGGTTTGTCGCAAAACCCAGAGGAAACATTACTTATGATCTAAGCAAATGAAACACAAAACGAGAAATGAATTGTTCCAAAAATTGGTTTAGTAAAACAAATCAATAGTGTTAATATTTACATTTGTACAGACTGATCATTTGCTTAGATTATAAGTGATGCTTCCTGTGACCAGTTCGGCTTCACAAATTCTGGGGGCCTTGAGCTCAACATCTCAAGGATCTCCTTCTCTGACTCCAAGTTCGACCTTTTCAAGACATAACATGTGTGGTCTTTAACTGATTTAATAGTCAAATTTAATATGTGTGAAAGAAGGGCAAAATTGATACATTTTGTAAACTTCCGGGGCAAAATTGCTCTCATTGAAAACTTCCGGGGCAAAAATGATACTTAACTCTTATTGGTTGATGAGGTGGCATGCCATGTGGACAGTTAGTCAAACTTAACAGTCAAAATTAACGGATGGGCAAATTTGGTACCTTTTTCATACTTCTGGGGCAAATTTGGTACCTTTTTCATACTTCCGGGGCAAATTTGGTACCCAAAAAACTTCCAGGTGTTGGGTGCTCCCTTAGCAATACTTCCGTGGCAAAAATGACCTTTAACCCTTCTTTTTAATATTTCATGACGGGTATTAACAAAAAAAAAACTTTATAATATTGACTGATACTAAAAAAATTACTTTATGATCTTAAAAAATTATTTTAGAATCTTAAAAAAATATCTTGAAGTATATTTTCAATACTAGCTAGTACCCTGAAATGTTTTTTCAAGATCCTGAAATAATTTTTCAAGATCATAAAGTATTTTTTCAATATCAGTTAGTATCATTCTGTAACCTGAAATAAATTTTCAAGATCACGAAGTATTTTTTTTAGTACTAGTCAGTATCCTAAAGTATGTTAAAATTGCATTTATGGCATCTGTTCCTCTTTAGAACCAGACGTTATAATAAACTTTCTACCTAATTACATAAGTTTAAAAGATGTTAAAATATTAGGTCTGGTTGGTAGTGCAAAATATTAAGGATTGGAGGCAATATAATAAATTAAAATCGTTAGAACCGGACGTTATAATAAACTTTGATCATAAGTTTAAAAAATGTCAAACTATTAGATCTGGTTGGTAGTGCAAAATATTAAGGATTGGAGGTAGTATAATGAATTAGAATCGTTAGAACCAGACGTTATAATAAACTTTGATCATCATAAGTTTAAAAAATGTTAAAGTATTAGATTTGGTTGGTAGTGCAAAATATTAAGGATTGGAGGTATTATAATGAATTAAAATCGTAATGAAGAGCACAAGCAATTTGCAATTTGAAAAATTTGTGCAAGTTGGTTTACAAGCTCAGAGATTTGACCAAGTTTTGAAGGTTTTTTTCTTTTTTTTTTTTCCTTTTTTTTTTTGGCCCAATAAGTATTTAATTTTGAAACTTATTTTTCCAATTTGAGCATTAATTACTTAATTATAACATATATGATATACTACCTCCGGTCCTAATTATAAGAATACTTTTCTAGTGCAATTTACACTACAAAAGTGTTCCTATAATTACGACCGAAGGGAGTAGTTTTTTCTAAAATATTATGTATAACATTTAATTATATACCCTTTCTAAGTTAGACATATTAGTTTGAAAAAATGACTAATATATGAGATTTTTTCTTTAAAAAAAAATGGCCTTGCATTTATTTATGGGTTAAATACCATTTTTGTTATGGAAGTTTAGCCTAAGAAGCACTGGTTACCCAGAAGATTTTTTGGTCTTATTTTTGCCCTAGGAGTTTAAGAACGTAGCAATCTTGTCCATCTGTTGATCTTGATTGTTGAATTGTTGCTCTTCTTTGTAAACTTCCAGAGGCAAAATTGCTTCTATAAACCTTCTAAGAACATTATTTACTCCGTTTTGTTTACATTTGACGGAAAAATGAGACCAAAAAAACTTTCAGGTGACCAATACTCTTTAAGCTAGACTTCCATGACAAAAATGGTATTTAACCCAAATTTATAACCAAAGTCTACTCCCAAACTATGTTCTACATTTAAGTCAGTAGGAATATTCTGCGTATGCACGCGGCAATGCCTTCACATAGGTTCACCGCTAATAAGACAAGAAGAGGTAAATCTTTGACAAATATAGTACCAAGCCAAGTACATGGAAATTGTGGGCCGAAGAATTCGCTTGTGCATGGATTCAGTCATGTTAATTTCTCTCACGTTTGTATCTCATTAAATACTCTTTCTTATCCTTATTATAGGCCCTGAGTCAAAATAATATTTGGTCTTAAAATAAGATATAAGGCACCAACTATTAATTACTTTTGCTCGCTTTACCCTTGTTATTAGTTGATGTCTAAAGTTAGAAGAATTAAGTCATATCAATTAAAGAGGGGTAAAATTGAAAATTTTGATCAATTCATGATATATTTAATGATTTATTTCCATTCTTTAGTATGATAAAATTAGTAATTGGTGCTTTACAATACGAATTAACGGGAGTAAGTTCTATCTTCTACTACAAATTTACACATATATATTGTCATGCATGCATTGAACTTACCTATGTATGTGATAAACTTATGCTCACTGCCCAATTTTTTTTTTCATTTTTTCTTTGGAATAAGAATGTTCTTTTTCTTTCTTCTTACACAAGGAGATATAGGAATCCGGCCCACCAAAAATTTTGCAAATGATCAACCCCTTTGGCCCACAGGTATGAAGAAATCATCTCTTCCCATCCTTCATCACTCTTAGTTCACATTGATTTGGCTATTCAAATCATTCATAAGACACTCAATCCATTCTATTGCAGCCTTCCAGTCATTCCTGGATACTATCAGTATTCATGGTCTAACAACTAGGGGCTTCTTCTTGAATGCATATCAAGCCTCATGACCTAAGGACATACCAACCCAATAAGTCTCATTGCCCACCATATATTCATATCACAAATGTACTCAGTGTTCCCCATTAGGTATTCAACCCATACTTTCAGGGAATCTATTAGGTACTAACATATCTATAGTTATCTGTCTCAATCATGAGGCTATAACTCATTGATACTGAGGTTCTAGCTACTACCTGATTCGATCGAGGAACATCATTCTTTCTAAGGGAATATTTTATAATCAAGATCTTTGTCTATGCTGAAAGAGAAGGAAATCACCAAGAGGGGGGGTGAATTGGGGATTTCAAAATTCTTTTCGGTTCACCCACACAACAGAAAATATTAAGGCAAAGTGGAGATAGAGTAGAGAAGCTTGACACAGATGATTTATCCTGGTTCGGTCTAATCCTTGACCTACATCCAGTCCCCAGCACCTCTGGGATTTTCCACTATCACTCAAGAACAATTACACACTCTGTACTCAGGATGATCCTCTCCCTAGGACTCACTCCCCCTTACAAGTTGTAATTGCATACAACAGATGCACACTCTGTAACCAAAGGATGCTCCTCTCCCTAGGACACACTCCCCCTTACAAGTTGCACTCTGTAATCAGATACACCCTCTGTAAACGCAGGATGTTCCTCTCCCTAGGACACACTCCCCCTTACAAGTTGTACTCTGATTTTCCCAATCTCCAAGTCCCACTGACTTGAGATTATTACAATGAGTGAATTACAATGATATAGACTCTCTCTAAGAGCAGATAAGGTTACACACTGAAGCTCTATGTATCAAAGATACAAACAAATGTATATACAGAGAAAGAATGAATATTTTCGTGCAAGCTTTCTGTAGTTGTCTTCTCTGTCTTGTTTCTTCAAATCTTCAGCTATTTATGGTAGTTTGAAGCTTGTGGACGTTAGGTAACCGTTGGAGCTTCTTCCCATTTGAAAAACTAGCTGTTGCAAGTGTTTCTCCATGTGTAAAGTTGCTGCAGAAGCTGTTGAGCGAATATGCTGTCACCACTTTCAGATTTGCACGTTTTTCACTTTCTTGGAGCTGAATGATGAGGCCCATACTATCTTGTTTGTTGATTCAACTTTATTCAGAGGAGCCTAAGTTGTCTGCAAGGTATGCTGAATGTTTATCACGCCAGGCTGTGGTCCATTCCCTTTTGTCTTGAAGGATATAATATTATATTGCAAGTTGCACAAGCTATCCCTTCATTTGATTCTCTGTCATGGGCTTGATATTTGAATATTGAATCTCTTGAAGCTTTTGTCCGTTGGAGCATTTCACCATTGAATATTCGAATCCTGTTGCAGAACATTTCAATTGAGCATTGATTCAAGTTGCTAGTTCAAATCTGCCTTCTTTTGCCATTTCTGGAAATTCTGAATCACACTTTGATTTCTGCCAAGTTTGATGTAATCCCAAACTTTAATCACAAATAAAGTGGTTAAACAACTCTAGGAACATTAGAGATTAATCATGGGAAGTATTGAGATCAAACAAGAAGGTATTGCAAATTCATCAGATTTGAAATTCTGAATTAGCGTCGCGAACTCCAGTTCAGTTCTTGCAGGCTCGAGTTCGTTGCTTCAGTGTTCAATAATATGTAAGTTCAAAAAGTGTGAACCTGAGGTTTGTATTCTAAACCTGAGGTTCTCAAGTCATTGGAAAACCAAAAAGCTCTCGGGTTGAAATGAACCTGAGGTTCACAATCTAAACCTGAGGTTCGCAACTCATTAAAAAGTTACATTGCTCTCTGTCTGAAATGAACTCGAGTTCGTTCACTTATAGGCTCGAGTTCGGCTTTTCCCAAATGTTCATTTCTTCTCTGGAACTCGTGAACTCGAGTTTGCTACTTATAGGCTCGAGTTTGGATGTTTTCCAGCACCTGGTTGCTCTCTGTCTGAGATGAACTCGAGTTCGTTCACTTATAGGCTCGAGTTCTGCTTTTCCCAAATGTTCATTTCTTCTCTGGAACTCTCGAACTCGAGTTTGTGACTGATGAACTCGAGTTTGGTTGCTTCTGACTTGGACTGGCTTGAGTTTGCAACTTTATCAACTTTGAAAGACCATATCTCCCTGGTCCGAACTCCGTTTTGGTCCGTTCAAAGCTTGATGGAAAGCTCTGTGTGTCTAGTTTCCAATGGCACTGATTTGAGCTCAATTGGATTTGTATTTTGTGAGATATACCCAAAATACTGAAGCTTGGTCTGGACAGTGACGTTGATTTTCGATCCAAATTGTAAAATTCATATATAATTCATCTGAACTCCTTTGGCCATGAATTTTTGTTAGAAGTACGTGTTGGATGTCTAGTTTCCAATGCTTTTGGTTTCGTATCAATCCGATCTCTGGTTTGTGAGATATCATCGAATTACCAGACCTCGCCCAAGCTGAACGTGAAACAGAGTGGAGCTGAAGTGCTGATGACCACTGTGAACTCGAGTTCACACTTACAGGCTCGAGTTTGCCTAGTCCAGAAACACCAGAAATGCTGAAAACACTTATGGGCTCGAGTTTGTTCTTATAGGCTCGAGTTTGCCTAGTCCAGAGACACCAGAAATGCTGAAAACACGTATGGGCTCGAGTTTGTTCTTATAGGCTCGAGTTTGCCCATCTAGAACCTCATTCTTGCTTGTTTTAACTCTGAATTGAATCATTCCAACTTCCAAATGATCTTGGAGGCTTCTAGCATCAATATAAGAACTTGGATCATAAAATCTTCATTCCATATATCAAGTTCTTCATAATTTGGTCTCTTCTCTTCTTCCTTTCAATTCTTATCTCCTCTTTGATCAACCTCTATAATTCAACTTGGATTAATCTACATTAAATACAACAATTTGTCAATGTAGGAGATAATTATATTACTCAATCTTTTTGCTTATAAGAATGACATCTATATAAGACATCATCAAAACTAATCAAAACTAACATTCTCCCCCTTTTTGATGATGGCAAATACTATAGGAAAAATATGGATGAACATGAAAATATAACAATGCAACATATTTTTCTTGCCATTCTCTCCCCCTTATTTGTCATTAGCAAAAAGTTGAAGTAAAGAGGAAATATTTGAAAAGAGAAACTGTGAAACCAAATGAGAATTAGTCAAAGAACTGATTTTCTCTTCTCGATTTGAAATTGTTTTCATTATGAGTATAAAATCAGATTGGAATGTTTCTTATGAATTAGTCAAGGATGAACTCGAGTTCGCCATGACAGGCTCGAGTTCATACTCTTAAAATCTTCTTTGAACTCTTTCAAACTTGAGGTTTGAGTAGAAGTTTGGAGTTTGAAATAGGTTTTCAAAAGTAAAAAAAATCCTCTGGCAATGGTGAACTCGAGTTCGCCCTTGGTAGGCTCGAGTTCACTCAAACTTTCAAAGGTTTAATTTTGAACTTGAGGTTCAGTATCGAGTTTGGGCTTTGGCTTGACAAGTTTATGCTCACTGTCAAATCCAGGCTCGAGTTTAATCCTGTTAGGCTCGAGTTTGGTTTTAACAGATTGAAAACCACAAGTTTTAACCATCCTTGGCTTGCCAAATCATTCCATTATTGTTTAAGATACCAAAATTTAGAGAGGTTTTCAAGACATCTTTCACAATTAAAGCATAGAGATACCAAGCATGTGCAAAAATTTCTACTGAATATAAAGAGAGAGAGTTTAGAAATGCTCATGTTGGTTCTGCAAGCTGATGAATGATCAAAGAAGTCTATTTGCTTGCTGCATGAAGTTTGATTGTGTCGCCATAGTCTGAGATGAAGCAGTGGAATGCTCTCTTCCTTGTTGTGTGAGATTCTTTGAAGAAGATCAATAGCAGGATCATGAATATCCTGTATAATGTAAATAGGATGAAAGTACTTGCTTCTTGAAGACTATTGCATCTGAATATGATTAGCACTCAGCTTCCATCCTTTGCTTTTTCTTCAAAGATCATCTATGTAGAGCATATCTTAGCTTCAATGGTTGATCTCCAAAGTTGCAGCTCATAACCAAATCTCCTCATATGAATTGAAAACTTTCTTTGCAAAAGATTTGTTAGTGCAAGCCAAATATCAAAGTATCCCTTTCTATAAGATAGTTTCAGATAACAATGAAAGGAAAATATGATATTAACTCATCATCAAAACTAATGAGAGATAGTAAAAAGCGTTTTCTTCAAACAATAGAGAAGAGCTTATAGAGTATAAAACAACCATGAATGTGAAGCTCCCCCTTAATGAATGCATGACTAAAAGGTGAACTTCCCTTTAATGATACCAAATAATAATGTGATACCAAATGTTATTTCTCAATGACAATTTGTGAATACGCTTTACGTAGAGAAGATGTCATTGAGAGATGCATGTAGATTTGTACATAGAAAATCTTATTCATAAGGATAAGCATTTATCAATTTAGAGTTCAGATTTTTCAAGAAAGATCATGAAATATGCAAAGTGTTTCAAATCTTGAATGGTCTTTCAAAAAAGTGATGACACATTATGAAATCAAAATTTTTCATTCATGAAAGATTTTTGAAACATGTTTAAAAAACAATGCTCTTTTGAAACATGGTGGAAGTCAATAGGTTTAATGAATATATCAACATGCTTCAGATTTAGAGAACGTGTTGAACATTGAGGTTAACATATGGAAGAATTTTCTGCAAAGCAAAAGTCATAAGAGCATTATCAAGATATTCTTAACACAACATATATATGCAAAATGACTTTGCCATGACCAAGAGATAATCTTGCTTCTTAGATGAAAGTCTTGAAAGTATGACAACAATCAAGGCAAGATTATGAATATACATAGATAGTTACTCAAAATATGGATGGAATTAAATTTGATGTATTTGAGTAACACTAAGAGTACTAGGATTCATGGACGATGAAGCACAATTTCTTTAGTCCAGATGACTAAAGTTTCAAAATATCATCCTAGTAAGTTATTCCATATAATGGTTAATACACATAATGCATTAATGAACATTCATAATGCTTTGGAATAAGGTTTTATGCAATAAGCATAAGTTTTCACAAATTGAGTTCTTTTCTGGAAATAAGCTTGAAGCTCATAGACGATTAACTTGTTAGACATGAGGTCCAACTAGTTGGAGAATGAAGCTAGAGAGTTCAAGCAAAACATTGAATTCTAAAGATCAATATGTGAAAGATAATGAAAACTCAATTAGAGAAATTTGAAGCATATTCAATATTCAGTAACAATATTAACTTCCAATTTGAAACATCATTGAAATGTAACCAAAGTATGGATATGTTTTCAAAACATTTGTATGCATCTTCATAAAACAGAGTGAATTGAAATTTAAACAAATTTTAGACTTGTGCATTTCAAAAATATAAAATCAATAAAGTTATGCACAAATTTACTTGTTTGATCATCAAAAATTCACTAACAAACTGAATAATCATAGTTAGAAATATGAGTGAATGATGATGTGAAGTATATAGATCATACATGAAGTTTTTGGAAATTCGAGCAAGATGATTTCAAAAACATGGTTGACTCAAACTTGAGTTTAGAAAGACAAAACAGAGTTTGGTAAGGCAAATGGGAGTTTGGAAAAACAAACTAGAAGTTCATGAAGGTAGTCTCAAGTTTGCTTATTTTTAAAACATTAAATGCTCTTGACCAAGTGTAAACTCTTTGAAAATTTTCTCTGGAGGTCCAAACCTGAGGTTTAGAAACTTTAGTCTCAAGTTTAGGATGTAAACTGGTGAATTTTGCCTTCTGTATGGACCAAACCGGAGGTTTACGTAGTAAACCTGAAGTTTGTAAAGTTTGTACAGGACCAAACTGGAGGTTTGCGTAGAGAACTTGAGGTTTGTAAATTTTCTTCAGGACCAAACCTGAGGTTTGCATTTTAGGCTCGAGTTTAGACTTCTATTGAGCAACCATCGGGTTTTCAGTTTGAAATATATTTTGAGCAAAACCACAAACTCGAGTTTGTAAGTGACGAACTCGAGTTTGACACTGTTTATGTCAAAAATCAGTTTAAGCTCTTAAAAGACAAACTGGAGGTTCCCAGTGCAAACCGGAGGTTTTCTCAAGTTCAAAAATATTTTGCTCTCTGTAAAGGCATGAACTCGAGTTTAGAAACTTGAACTCGAGTTCTCTCAACTTAGAAAAACTCTTGGAAACTTTTGGCCTAAAGCAAACTGGAGGTTCATGGCGCAAACTGGAGGTTCATGGAAACAGTCTCAAGTTTATGAAAATCTCATTTGAAAAACTGGAGATTGGCTTTTGAAATTGAATAACTTTCAAAACCTTTTAACTTAACATAAACCGATAATGAATTACATATAATCATAGTATGAGACAAGGATTAGATATCACCAAAATTCCTCTTTTCCTCATAGAAGCTTGCTTGGTAGAGATGGATTGATGTAGATAACTCATTTTCCAAAATTTCACCATCAACATCAAGCTTGGCTTGTGCTTCCTCAAGACTTAAATCATTATCTATCTTGCATTCTTGAGAGGCTTTCCCTGATCCTACAAAACTATATAAATCTTTTCTTTTCTTGGTGTCCAACCTTACTTGGATCCAATCAATGTTAGCTTGTAGGACCAAAATTCACATGCTCTAATAATACAACCAGATTATGATAATTAAGCATAATGGATTAAACACAAATTCATGCATGAAAGATGTATTAATTATATTTTTAAAGTTCATAATGTATGCACGAGAACAAATAAGCTAATGAATATTGCAAGCTATATATAAATCTATAGATTCTTAAACTATGCATATTGTTTGCAATGTTCATTCCTACCATCCAATGTGTAAAACCTCAATAGGTGTTCTAGAAAACATAGTAGGAGGTTTTACCATTGTGTACCTTTCACCTTAGGTACTTGAAAGATTGACTTTGCACACCCATTGTCTCTTTGGTGTCTGCAAAGTTTTCACAAAGGATATAGGCTTCAAGTATTTACTCTTTGATACTTGAGGGGTTTTCCTCTTCTTGTTCTCCTCAAGGTAATTGAGTGGTACTCTCTGGTAGTTTGCTCTTGAGGTGGAACATACTCCTCTTGCTTGTGTCCATTGCCTCTTATGATTTGATCTTGTAATTTCTGCAATGGGTGCACTAGGAGTTCTCCTTCTTGATGTAATTCTCCTTTTGGGCTCATAAGAGATTCTCTGGCTCTTAACTTCTTTATGTCTATTTCTCTTAGAATCAATCTGCACATACATAGCAACAGATGGACATTTTGGTACCCTTTTGTGTTTGGGTCCTTCTGGATTAGTTTGGACCTTAGGGAAAACATAAGTTCCCTTTGGTTCCCATTGATAATTTCCTACAGGTTTATCTCTCCTATCTTTCTTATGAAAGCATGATGAAGTATTATGACCTTTATGGTTACAATAGTTGCAATGACCAAAAGGATTTGAGGTGTGAACAGATTTTTGAAAATAATTCAAGTAAGATTTCTGTCCATGTTTCTTCTTCCCTTTCTTCTTATCAAAATCTGGTTTATAACCGATTCCTGATTTGTCATTTGTGACTCTTTGCTGTTTTAAAATCACTTTGAGCATTTCACTACCTCTAGTGAACTTCTCAAGAATTTTTGTAAGATGTAAAACTCTTTTCTCCAAGATACAGCAATTGTCACAAACCTTTTCACAAACATTTTCTGAAATATTTTCAGAAGTGTTTTCAGAAATGTTTTCACAAGTAGATACAGAAATGTTTTTAGAAGTAGAAACAGAAGAAGAAACATTCTGAACTTGTTCTTCCAACAATTTAATTTTCTTCTTGGATGCAATGAACTCTTTAACAAGTTTTTCATATTCAGTATATAGTTCATTGTATTCAGAAAATAATTCATCATAGGAAGGTTCAGTATCATTTACCTCATTGTTGCTTTCAGATTGTTCTTCAGCAACTAGACAAAGATTTGCCACTTCTTCCTCATCACTTTCTTTATAGACTATTTCAAGAGCTTCCCACATGGCTTTGGCTGATGGCAAATTACAAATTCGAAAATACTCTTGTTGACTAAGAGCACTTTGCAGCACATGGATTGCCTTCATGTTGAGAGTCACTTGCCATTTGTCTTTTTCATTGTACTCTTCTTCAAGCTTGGGAACTCTGACTCCATCTTCTATGTCAGATGGTTCATAATTTCCTTTTTCAAATACTCTCCACAAACCATATTCAGATGCCATCACGTAGACTCTGAACTTTGCCTTCCAATAAGAGTAATATTCTCCATTGAAACCTGGTGGTCTGTTGATTGAGGCTCCTTCCGGTAGAATTCCTTCCATAGGATCTTTGATCTAGGATGTTAATCCTTCAAATAGATAACCAAAGCTCTGATACCAAATGAAAGAGAAGGAAATCACCAAGAGGGGGGGTGAATTGGGGATTTCAAAATTCTTTTCGGTTCACCCACACAACAGAAAATATTAAGGCAAAGTGGAGATAGAGTAGAGAAGCTTGACACAGATGATTTATCCTGGTTCGGTCTAATCCTTGACCTACATCCAGTCCCCAGCACCTCTGGGATTTTCCACTATCACTCAAGAACAATTACACACTCTGTACTCAGGATGATCCTCTCCCTAGGACTCACTCCCCCTTACAAGTTGTAATTGCATACAACAGATGCACACTCTGTAACCAAAGGATGCTCCTCTCCCTAGGACACACTCCCCCTTACAAGTTGCACTCTGTAATCAGATACACCCTCTGTAAACGCAGGATGTTCCTCTCCCTAGGACACACTCCCCCTTACAAGTTGTACTCTGATTTTCCCAATCTCCAAGTCCCACTGACTTGAGATTATTACAATGAGTGAATTACAATGATATAGACTCTCTCTAAGAGCAGATAAGGTTACACACTGAAGCTCTATGTATCAAAGATACAAACAAATGTATATACAGAGAAAGAATGAATATTTTCGTGCAAGCTTTCTGTAGTTGTCTTCTCTGTCTTGTTTCTTCAAATCTTCAGCTATTTATGGTAGTTTGAAGCTTGTGGACGTTAGGTAACCGTTGGAGCTTCTTCCCATTTGAAAAACTAGCTGTTGCAAGTGTTTCTCCATGTGTAAAGTTGCTGCAGAAGCTGTTGAGCGAATATGCTGTCACCACTTTCAGATTTGCACGTTTTTCACTTTCTTGGAGCTGAATGATGAGGCCCATACTATCTTGTTTGTTGATTCAACTTTATTCAGAGGAGCCTAAGTTGTCTGCAAGGTATGCTGAATGTTTATCACGCCAGGCTGTGGTCCATTCCCTTTTGTCTTGAAGGATATAATATTATATTGCAAGTTGCACAAGCTATCCCTTCATTTGATTCTCTGTCATGGGCTTGATATTTGAATATTGAATCTCTTGAAGCTTTTGTCCGTTGGAGCATTTCACCATTGAATATTCGAATCCTGTTGCAGAACATTTCAATTGAGCATTGATTCAAGTTGCTAGTTCAAATCTGCCTTCTTTTGCCATTTCTGGAAATTCTGAATCACACTTTGATTTCTGCCAAGTTTGATGTAATCCCAAACTTTAATCACAAATAAAGTGGTTAAACAACTCTAGGAACATTAGAGATTAATCATGGGAAGTATTGAGATCAAACAAGAAGGTATTGCAAATTCATCAGATTTGAAATTCTGAATTAGCGTCGCGAACTCCAGTTCAGTTCTTGCAGGCTCGAGTTCGTTGCTTCAGTGTTCAATAATATGTAAGTTCAAAAAGTGTGAACCTGAGGTTTGTATTCTAAACCTGAGGTTCTCAAGTCATTGGAAAACCAAAAAGCTCTCGGGTTGAAATGAACCTGAGGTTCACAATCTAAACCTGAGGTTCGCAACTCATTAAAAAGTTACATTGCTCTCTGTCTGAAATGAACTCGAGTTCGTTCACTTATAGGCTCGAGTTCGGCTTTTCCCAAATGTTCATTTCTTCTCTGGAACTCGTGAACTCGAGTTTGCTACTTATAGGCTCGAGTTTGGATGTTTTCCAGCACCTGGTTGCTCTCTGTCTGAGATGAACTCGAGTTCGTTCACTTATAGGCTCGAGTTCTGCTTTTCCCAAATGTTCATTTCTTCTCTGGAACTCTCGAACTCGAGTTTGTGACTGATGAACTCGAGTTTGGTTGCTTCTGACTTGGACTGGCTTGAGTTTGCAACTTTATCAACTTTGAAAGCCCATATCTCCCTGGTCCGAACTCCGTTTTGGTCCGTTTAAAGCTTGATGGAAAGCTCTGTGTGTCTAGTTTCCAATGGCACTGATTTGAGCTCAATTGGATTTGTATTTTGTGAGATATACCCAAAATACTGAAGCTTGGTCTGGACAGTGACGTTGATTTTCGATCCAAATTGTAAAATTCATATATAATTCATCTGAACTCCTTTGGCCATGAATTTTTGTTAGAAGTACGTGTTGGATGTCTAGTTTCCAATGCTTTTGGTTTCGTATCAATCCGATCTCTGGTTTGTGAGATATCATCGAATTACCAGACCTCGCCCAAGCTGAACGTGAAACAGAGTGGAGCTGAAGTGCTGATGACCACTGTGAACTCGAGTTCACACTTACAGGCTCGAGTTTGCCTAGTCCAGAAACACCAGAAATGCTGAAAACACTTATGGGCTCGAGTTTGTTCTTATAGGCTCGAGTTTGCCTAGTCCAGAGACACCAGAAATGCTGAAAACACGTATGGGCTCGAGTTTGTTCTTATAGGCTCGAGTTTGCCCATCTAGAACCTCATTCTTGCTTGTTTTAACTCTGAATTGAATCATTCCAACTTCCAAATGATCTTGGAGGCTTCTAGCATCAATATAAGAACTTGGATCATAAAATCTTCATTCCATATATCAAGTTCTTCATAATTTGGTCTCTTCTCTTCTTCCTTTCAATTCTTATCTCCTCTTTGATCAACCTCTATAATTCAACTTGGATTAATCTACATTAAATACAACAATTTGTCAATGTAGGAGATAATTATATTACTCAATCTTTTTGCTTATAAGAATGACATCTATATAAGACATCATCAAAACTAATCAAAACTAACATATGCTAGATCAGCAGCTAGCAACCTCCAAATACCCCATACATATTGGTACCACATTCTAGTGTCTCAATTTATTTACATCAGTTGGCACCATATCTTAGTACCTCAATTCATACATGTCAATTCACACACCTAAAAAATCACTCAACTATCAGGTTAAATTCTTAGGTCACAATTCAATTGATAGCACCCTCTGGATGCATATCCAATGTTTAGGTTTATCAAGCTAATTCTGAAACCTTGACCATACTCAATAAACGTGCTAGAATAACCATCATGGCTCATCGCTCATAACATTCCGACACTATCCTCAAATAATCCTAAGAAATAATCGTCGAATTAACATTCGATTCTTAGAACCTCAACATCCGCTAGGTTGAGAAATCATGTTTCCTCAACAATACCATAGTACATACAAGGATCATGACTCACAATTCCTAGTCTAATCCTCAACATGTTCGAGTGACATCAATACTATTCACAATGTTTTAATTCTACGTCAAAGATAACCATTAATCATACCCAAATAAAGATGATGTCATTGTAACATCAATAATCATTCATAAGGTTCCTACTCTTAGGTATTGAAACCTAGGGCAACCCTATTCACGTTCTGACCTAGACACTGTTTCAACTTTGATCAAATTTAAGCCTATCCTCAATCTTTACTATATCCATACTAACATTCTCTTGGCATCCTAAATGATCACCATGTATCATACCTCGAGTACTTAGTCTTTAAATCAAAAGATTTCAAATTCGTATGATACTTCCTAGGAGGTCACCCATCCTAAGAATTTCTCTCGTCTAAGCACGTTTAACCTCAAAGTGCTCATTAGATCTAGGGTATTTTTGCTGGTATAAATCCATATATCACTAGATATCAGCAAATCATGTGTGCACTAATCCTAGTACCCCATATCCATATTCCTACAAATGCTAGGTACTATCCCTATAAACAATATTACATTTGGGTACAACTCCCCTATATATTTTCTCGTAACATCAGGTGGGGATCTAAGATGCATCCCAACTCAATTTTAGGAGACCTAGAGTTAGCAACAGAATCCGTATTCTATGGTATCTCATATATCTCTAGAGCCTCAACTCACCGGAGCTTGAACCCCCTTCCACAGGGTACATATCACTACTTCTCTGTTTCCTATTACTATGTAATCAAGTATCAATACACTATTTTGTTGCCACCAGAACTGCTTACTTTGATATCATCAATTGTAATACCTTACTGATATTCTGATAATTATCATAGTACTATTGTAGAGCTTAGCGGACAAGAGTCATAGGCAACCAGAAATAACATTACATATTGATATATGTGCTTGATTAGAAAAGGAATTCCCATAAGGTTATAAAAATTTCTTACAAATTCTAATAATAACTATTACATGAATACATAATTCAACTACAGACGGCTAGTAACTGTTGGAAATTATGCCCTAAGGGCAAGTCATTGTACTTTAAATGTTACTATTATCGTATCGTTTGCATGTTTATTATGATAACTATATCCTTGGACATATCATAAAGATTGTCCTAAATGTCCCTGGTCGGTCATCTATGCGGGAGCAGAGATGAAATAAGACCGGCATGACTTTGATGAGGTATGGAAATACAAATCAAAGTCATAGGCACTTGTAAGAGTACAAGGTGCTGGACCGACACACTATGAGAAAGCTGCATGGATTAAGTCATAAGCTTATCTCATGTATAACTATGTCACAATGCCCTTTGATCTGAGATCATCATAGATTCCTACATGAGAGTCGCTGATCTTTGACCTAGTCAAAAGTCACCTTTAACTGGGTGATGATAAAGGTTTCGATCAGGATTAGTGGTTTTCATGCAGAGAAATGTGAATGGTCAAGATGGAATTTGTCCCTCACATTTATAGAGAGATAATATTGGGCCCCTTGATAAGTGAGTCTGAGAAGTGTATGGCCATACTACGATGGAAAGGAGTTTCCATTTCAATTGTTGAACTACTTAAGAATCGAGAAAGTAATGGTCAAGAACAAGAGGATGACACTATCCATGCTTCATCCTTGACCAAATTATCGCGTGACAAAAGGGGTGTGGCATGGTTATATGATAGGTTGTATCGTATCAACACTTCTCATATGAGTTGGGTAGTCACAATGTCTTGCTAAAGGCCGCTTGCGACTTATGGGCTGGTACAGGATTAGCCCGCTGCTAATCTCATGTAGGCTTACAGAGTTGCACGCAAGAATAGCCCAACACGAGCAATAATGTCCAGATTCATTGAATCTTAGATATGTCTAAGATTTAATGAATACAGAATTTAATCTAGGATGGATATATATATATATATATATATATATATATATATATATATTAAATTTGGAAATAATAATAATATTATTTATGTAGATAATAATATTATTATGTAGTATTTAATTTATTTGATAAATTAAATAACTAACAAAATTAGAGATATTGTATCTCAGATTTAATTAAATAGATAGATATCATATCTCAGATTTAATTTATACAGATAAATTAAATCAAGTGGCTTTTAATTCGGATTAAATAAATAGATTAGATTAGATCTATTGGACAGACTTAATTAATATTATTCTTTAATCCAAATTTGAATTTCAAGATTAATTAAGATTAATTTTGAATATTTTTATACAGCCTTTCAGGGTTTTAGACACCCTATAAGATAATGATCTAGTCATATTAAAATAAGAAGATACAATCCGCAAGAAAAACCCTAGAGAAAGAAAAAGACGTAAGACGTTGAAGGTAGTGGAATAATTGGTGGAATAATGAACAGAGTTGTCTTGCCATAAAATTTAATAAATAAGGGCAAATTGACTTATTGAGGATTTTGAAAGACATTAGGGGACATACTATTGGACCCCAGATGAGCCAAAATTTCTCCTAATATGACCAAGGAAAAAGAAGGGATGATTGTGTCCTAAATTGGGAAGAAAGTGAACTAAATAAAAAATACCGATGATATAAGTCGGTATAATGAATAGGGGACAGTGTGTATGAAAAGAACACAAATCCTACCCCTACATAGTGTGTATGCACCATCCATAGACAGGGAGAGGAAGAGACACTGCAAAAATCACATGTTGGAAAGGAAAAAGTCAATGTAATCATTACTAGAGGACACGTGTCATTGTGGGGTTAAAAGGAAAAAAGTAGGTAATGATTACAAGGGTAGAAAAATCAATTCCTCACCCCTTAAGAAGAGGATTTGGACCACACATAAAAGCGGAGGAAATTATATGATTTTATCTGTATTTAAGCCCAAACACAAAGTACAGGTCCTAAAGGAAGCTAACTAGTGAAAAGGAGACCGATAAGGACCAATTAAGGACTTCTTTTTAAATAAAATGGAACAAATATATGGCTATTTGGGGGTGCATAATAGAGCCAAATATGAAGGCCTAATCAGGGGGAAAGATCTAAAAATTTGAAGAAAAGTGGAAAAGGGAGCACCCTTTTAACCAGCGGTGTACTACAAGGACCACTGGATAAAAGGGTGAATTTGAGGGCCTAGGATGAGCCACATATACCCTTGAAAATATTTGGAAATATCTGGAATTTCTTAGAAAAAAAGAAAAGAGAAAACAAGCCAAAAACCAGGGTACATGCTTTTAACCACTGGACAAAAGGGTGTTTCAAGTAAAAATACGTAATTTGCATATGGTAAAAGATAAAAATATGATTCCTATGGATAAAATTTTGACACCTCACCTGCTATTGGAACCCTCTTGATTTTCTTCAAAAACAAGTCATGAAACCCTAGTTCATGCTATTAACCAGTGGACAAAAGCATGAGCCGGACAATTCAATGTACCCTGGTCATTTAATTCATTTTATAAAGCCATAATCCTCACATTCTTGGCTGCTAAGGGGCAAGTTCCAGCAGAGAAGGAGAGAGTCCAACCAAGTTCCAATACCCGAAGAAAGAAGCTGAAACACCAATTAAAGCTCTGAATTCAGGTAAACCCCGAAAAACTAACTTCTGAAGTTTGAAGATTAGGGTTTTTGTCCATCTAACTAGGGCATGAAGTTGTGGTCTACTTTTTCCATTTTTGAAGGTTCTAATGATTTTAGAATGAGATTTTTTATAGGTTTAGTTCAGAGTTAAGATTTACGAACCCGAAAACACTGAAAACCAAAAGGAAGAGCTTGCTGCCAGCTTCAGGATTTTCTGTGCAGTGAAGATTCATCAGTATTTTTAAAATAGTAAATGAATTCCATTTTCTCTAAAATTTTTCAGGCAAAAATTATACTTCCTGAGCTTCATTTTGAAAATAAATTAGTTATTCTACCAGGAGAAATAAATTTTTGAAAATTGCTAAGGAAGTAGAGATATTTTCCTGACTAGCGAGTAAAGTTTGGCCTGTGTGATAAAATATAAACCCTTTTGGACTTTGGAACTATTTTAACCATAAACTATATATCCTAAGGGTTCAGATGCCACCGATTTCGTGCCAATTGAAATTTTGTAGAATTTATTAAACATGTTTGGAGTTGAACCAAAGTAACTGGAATTCTAAAGCTAGGGCTCAAATTTCTCAATAATAAAAGGGCATTTATGGAAATACTAAAAATAAGGTATATTCATGTTGTCTAGGACAAAGACATATCCGGAAGGACTTTTGGGTGTGGTAAAAAATTGAGTCAGTGAGCAACCAACAGGCAGTAACTATTTACTCACGTACCTTATATGTGGTTGTTGTATGTTTGTTTGTCATGTGTGTTTTTGCCACATATGCATACAAAACAATCAGGGTCCGAGTCCCTGACTATTATACTGGTCTAGCGCTGAGGATTATTCTAGGGTTGGCCTTGTTAGGCGGCTCGACGGCTTGTGATTCCAAGGCTAGCCTAGTTCAGGCGGCTATGTTGGAAATTATGCCCTAGGGGCAAGTCATTGTTCTCCATTAAGTTATCACTTCATACGCATGTTTATGGTGATAACTACATCCCTGGATATATCTTATAGATTATCCTAAATGTCCCTGGTCGGTCATCTACACGGGAGCAAAGATGAAACA
Source organism: Acacia crassicarpa (assembly GCA_034222035.1). Classification (NCBI taxonomy): domain Eukaryota; kingdom Viridiplantae; phylum Streptophyta; class Magnoliopsida; order Fabales; family Fabaceae; genus Acacia; species Acacia crassicarpa. The sequence goes on from JAWXYG010000005.1 coordinate 13,628,013, forward strand.
AGACCAGTATGACTTTGATGTTGTGTGGAGATACGAATCAAAGTCATGGGCACTTGTAAGAGTACAAGGTGCTGGACCGACCCACTATGAGAAAGCTGCATGGATTAAGTCATAAACTTATCTCATGTATAACCGTGTCACCATCATGGATTCCTACATGATGAGTCACTGACCTTTGACCTAGTCAAGAGTCACCTTTGATCGGGTGATGATAAAGGCTGGGATCGGGATTAGTGGTTTTCATGCGGAGGAATGTGAATGGTCAAGATGGAATTTGTCCCTCACATTTGTAGAGAGATAATACTGGGCCCCTCAATGAGTGAGTCTAAGAAATGTATGGCCATACTGTGATGGAAAGGAGTTTCCATTTCACTTATTAGACTACTCAAGAATCGAGAAAGTAATGGTCAAGAAAAGGAAGTTGACATTATCCATGCCTCATCCTTGACCAAATTATTACGTGACAAAAGAGACGTGACATGGTTGTACGATAGGTAGTATCGTGTTATCGATCCCCATGTGAATTGGGTAGTTGCAATGTCTTGCTAGAGGCCACTTGCAACTTGTGGGCTGGTACAGTATTGGCCCACTGCCAATCTCATATGGGCCTGCAGGGTTGCACACAAGAATAATCCAACACGGGTAAAAGCGTCCAGATTCATTGAATCTCAGATTAATCTGAGATTTAATGAATACTGGATTTAATCTAGGGTAAATATATATATGTGTGTATATATTTAAATTCGCAAATAATATAATAATATTATTTAATGGATATTATAATATTATTATATAATATTTGTTTCATATTTAATTTATTTGGTAAATTAAATATCTAAAACAAATAGAGATATTGTATCTCATTTAATTTTCGAATAAAGATATCATTATCTATTTAATTTAAATTGAGATATTGTATCTCAGATTTAATTAAATACATAGATATCATTTCTCGGATTTAATTTATAGAGATAATTAAATCAGAAGGCTTTTTAATTTGGATTAAATAAATAGATTTGATTAAATCTATCAGATAGATTTAATTAATATATTTTTAATCCAGATTCAAGATTCGAATTTTCAGATCTGGCTTTTAATTCGGATTAAATAAATATTATTATATTAGATCTATCAGATAGATTTAATTAATATATTTTAATCCAGATCTAAAATTTGAATTTCAAAAAAAATAATGAGGATTAATTTTATATAATACGCTGAATGTAACATCCTCATTTTTGAAATCCATTTTCACAATATTTAAACCAAAGTAGAAAGTTTTTGAAATAATTGATCAGAGTAGAGCATCGGGATAAATTTCAAAATTTTGAGTATCTGATAAACATTTACTGATGTAGCATCTGGCTGCTTACACAGCGGTACAGTAGTCTGAAAATAGTTCAACAAATAACGTTGAAATAAAAATTTCTCTGTCTTCGTCCTTGCGCTGGCTCCTTATCCTTGTCCTTGGTCCTGGTTCCTCCAGACCCTGATGCTATGTTAAGAGCTGAGGTTCAATTACCATTGAACCTCAGGTAACGGTTAACCTCATGCTTATGTATCAAATATGTATGACAGATATCCATGGCAAAACAGCATTTAATCACATACAATATTCATATATTCACATAATAACATTACACGGCCACTGCAACATGTATGTTATTATAGTCTGCACTATCTCCAGTGCCACGGTGTACATCCGTGTCCTCAGCGCTAGGAAAACATAACGGCATTATCACGACTATAACCCGTATCAAGATGTATGTGTATGATCAATTTTTCAAAACAGGGTTTCAGACTATCTATCACATATAAGCATACCATAAGCATCAGAGTTAGTGTTACAGTACGCGTCCGTACCTGAGTCGATAGTCTCGGTACGTAATTGATCGGTCTGCGTTCTTTCGGACAGCCTATCAGAGCAATATCGTCCTATTAATTTAAAGATAATATTCTAAAAGATATTTTTGCCACTATTGACTATTCTACCCTTGGTATATTAAACCATTATTTTATTTTCTCATAATTTATTGAAAAACCGCTGGAATTATTGGGCAGAAATTCTCCTATCTTTGGAAATTCATAACTAATTCTAGAAAAATCGAAACGAAGATCCGTAAAATGTTCCGGACTCCTTAGGATGTCTATTTTCCATTAAAAATATCATAATTTTCCCAGAATTTAAAAATCATTCCCAGATTTCACGCATTCATCCTCTGCCCAGAATTTCCAGCATTTTCGCAGCCTAAACTTTGTGAATTTCTTTCTCACTGTACAGAGCTCATTTCAACATGTTATTTACAGATTTGGAAAGCTCTGTATGCCTAATTTCATCATGAATTTTCTCAGAATTTTTCAACAACATTTTCAACATGAAATATGCGTTTTTCTGTGACCCGTTCAGAAATCGCCTAACCGACGAATTTTCGCCAGAACTTCGTTACTACAGTGTTCTTAACCTGGAAATTTTGCAGAACTACTTCCTTCACTAAATTTTCGAAATGAAGCTATTTTTAACTATAAAAACATGAAACTAAAATTATTCTAGAATTTTAAAGATTAAAACTACTTCTATCTATGAATATAAACTCAAAACTAAAGAACTTTGCTTACCTAAAGCTTGGACTCCTTCAAGCTCTTCCTCCAACTCTCTCAATTCTCTCTCAAATAAGCAAGTGTTGCTTTGCTTGGTGTGAGGAAAAGTGAATGCCCAAAGGCCCTATTTATAGGAATTTCTCAAGGTAATTTGGTAAATAAAAGCAACTTCCCTCTTGTCAATTTTCCACCATTGGATCTAGGGCAATTTTGCAACTTCAAATCCTCACCACTCTCCCTCTCATCTGCCCTCTCTCTCTCTCTCTCCCTTCTTCTCTTTCTTCTTCCTTCTCCTAGAAGCTAAAACAACTTGAAGTGCAAGAATTGAATAGTAAGTTGCATCCTACTAGCTTTGACCAATTGGCACATGTGATGAAACTCAATTCCTTCCTCATGAAGCTCCCAAAACCGTGCCCCCCCTGAATTTTTGGGTTTTAGGTTTGTTTTGGGCTTTATTGCTTGGTTGGGCAAAAGTTTGGACTCCCAAAAATTGATCCAATGTGCATGGTTGTGGTAAAAAGCCCTAATTTAATTTCCTCTTGTTTATTATTTGATTTAGCTTAATTAAGTTTAATTTTTAATGCTTTTATTGATTACCAACTTAATTATGATCCTACTAAATCCATTTGTTTCAATCATTGATCCCTTGTTAGGCTTTATTGTTGAATTTAGCCAAAATATTGCAACTTGCTTGTAAATATTTATCATTAAGTTAATTATGCATGTTAATTCAATTAAGATTAATTTTTGATGTTTACTAATTATTTTTAGTGTCCTCTAATTATTTTAGACCTCTTCCTATCCCTTTACGGCTTAATTTTGCCAATATGTGAATTATATGACAATATACCCCTAAGTGTGAATTTAATCATTCTTGAATTGTTGGAAATTTCATTTAATTGGTTTAGGGGTTTTTAGGAAATTTTTACAATATTTTATGACCCTTAATAATATTTAGGGAGTTGAATTTTGCCCTATTAAATCCTACCGACAACTTATTCAAGAAGTAGGGTAAATACACTACTATTTTGGAGACAACATACTTTCCTATTTTCATGATATCTTATATTATTTCAGGAACCCCAATTTTATTATAGTCTTTAAAAAAAATTCATTTATACCACTCTTAATTAGTCATTGACTTTTAATTGGAATTATACATCTTTATTTATGCCTAATTTAATTTAGTTAAATTTAGTGTCTTCATTGTTGTAATTTCAATTGCTCATTAATTGTTATTATTCACTCCTTAATTAGGCTCAGTGTGGTGATAACTCTTTAGGGCTTTCTATGAGTCAATTATGATTTTATGCATTAGTGTGTTAATTAAGGAGATTTTAGTAAATTTCACCTCTTAATGAGTTAATGATGCTTAATCAATTCCTTGATAAAGATTTGGCACAATTATTTAATTTAATGAATACCTTTATTATTTTTCTCCTATCTTGTTTAAGTATTCTTCCATAGTTCCTTATTGGTCCTTTTAATTCCATGTGAACCATATTTTAATTTGGTAATTACTTGCATTTTATGATATTTTATGGTTCCTAAGAGGATTCAATAATTAATTGCAAAAATTAATGCAATTACTTTAATTAATGTACAATTATTTGTCCAATCAATTATTGACACTTTCCTCTAATTTGTTTGATATTTCAATAACATTTCATGCCCCTTTAAAATTTAAATATAAACTATGCTTCAATATGAAAATTATAGGGTATTTTATGATCCCTAAATGAACTTAGAGTATTTGAGTTGCTTTGGTTTATTTAACTCTAGGAGAAAATTCTCTAATTTTAAACTATAATATCTTTGAGACCACATATTCACCTACTTTAATAGGTATCATTTAGTGGTTATGCTAAATAGGATTTTTAGGGTATTACACTGAATGGGTTTAGAAAAACCTACGGGACTTTTAGTCGAACGTATTAGAAAGCCACAAGAAACCCTAGAGCAAAAAAGAGAGAGACGCACAGTTTGAGGCGCTAGCACGCTGCCGCGTCCGTGTTCGGAGATTGTTCGTGTGGATACCAGTAGAGGAAGCCGATTCTAAGAGTCGTTTTCTACTGATCGAGAAGGTAGCCCACCAGTTCAAAAAGAACGAGACGCAAACGAATTCACTACAGTTTGGGTTTTCTTGATCACCATGAGAAAATGTGCGCAAAGGTTTGTGTAGATTCTTGAGCTACTAGTTCGCCAAAATCAAAGGAAAACCTCCGGCTCCAGATGATTCCGAATTCTATAAGGTACGATTCGGGTTCCTTAACCTTTATTTAAACGTGCCTGAGTGATCCTCCGTATGGGATTCGTAAAATATTTTAATCTGCTGTGTGAACGGATTCCAACAATGGTATCAAAGCCAACTCAACTCACATTTAAATTAGGCTTTTTCGTTTGATTATTATATATAGCTGATATATGAATAAAGAAACCAAATCTTTATATGCAAGAAACTGAATCTTTGTATCAAGAACTCTCATCTTGTATGCTTTAAAATACGTTACTTCCATTAGGGTTTGAATTGTTCATATTCGCGGTCACATCTGAATTATTCAGATCGAAATAAAAGAAAAGGTTCGTGAATATTATGTAATTGAATTATTTAAAATTGCAATTGAAATTGCAATACATGATTGCAAAGCGAAATTGCAATCAAAATTGCAATTGAAATTGCAATACGTGATTGCAATGCGAAATTGCAATGCGAGATTGCAATTCGAAATTGCAAATTAAAATTGCAATTCTTAATTCAATTCGAAATTGCAAACATAATTGCAAACAAGATTCATGGATTATGTATATTATATATAATCATGATATTATATAATAATATTATATTATAATATAACATAAATTCGAAATTAAATAATAATGATATTATTAATGTAGATTATAATATTATTATCTAATGTTTGTTTTGTATTTAATTTATTTGATAAATTAAATATCTAAAACAAATAGAGATATTGTATCTCACATTTAATTTTCGAAAAAGATATGATATCTTAGATTTAATTTATAAAGATAAATTAAATCGGCAGGCTTTTAATTTAGATTAAAATAAATAGATTAGATTAGATCTGTTGGACAGATTTAATTAAGATTATTTTAATCTAAAATCCGAATTCAAGATTAATTGAGATAATTTTGAATATTTTAATACGACCAATTAGGGTTTTAGAAATCCTATAAGATATAGATCGAGTCGTATTAAAATGAAGCTACAGCCGCAAAACTCAACAATTTAATTATAATTGTATGAATTAACATATGTTATAATTAATTTAGAGTTTTAATTATGATTTAATTAGATCACTCATAATTAATTTAGAGTTTAATTAATAGGATTAATTTGATTATATCAACAATACCCTCTAAATAAAATCTTAAGTCACAATGCCGTCAATTAATGAATACTTGTCAAAACCTCGATCACCCATTTGTATGTTCCACCAAAGTGGATGCATCTAAGTAATCTTGGTGAGGCAAGAGGGAGTAATGGTGATATTCTATATTCATTATTGTCTTGACTTAATTGAGATCATCAAAACGGTTTTGAATCTCAAGGCATTGGATGGGATTAAACATGCTAGGTCATATGATGATCGAATCCCATAAAGATCTAAGAGTTACATGTGATGTAATTGGCAAAGAGGTTGCCTACCTAAATAACTTGATTTTAAGCGTCCTGCCAAAGCGAACTTAAGATTAAGCCAAATATGGATTTTAGCCCACTAATTATAACGAGGGTTACTAATTCAGTAGGAGGTTATTGATTAAACTATGCATATCATTTAAATTGTAGAATCATGTCGAATAGTAACACCACAACAGCATCAATGTGATCGGTCCTTGAGAAGGACGAACTCAATGAGACAAACTTTTTTGACATGTTTGGGAACTTAAGCGTTGATCCTAAACACGAAAGAAAGGAGTATCTTATCGATCAACTCATCCCTAACGAGCCTACAGCTGATGATCCAAGAGATCAGACTGATGCTTATATGAAGCATCAGGATGACTCTATGGATACAGGATGCCTAAAGCCTGCCACTATGGTTCCAGACCTCGATGGAGATCTAGAACACATGGAGGTGACTGAGAAAGATTTATCATCCTATGGAAATGTTCCAGCAACAGGAAAGTCAAGAGAGGTATGAGACCACAAGGCCTTATACTCTTGTAAGATGGCTGAAAGTGAATCAGTTAGTCTTCATTTTGTTGAAAATGAAAGGCTACATTGATCACCTTGAGAGGCTTGGATTTCCCATATCCCAGGAGTTAGCTACAGATGTGATCTTGATCTCACTCCTAGAAAGTTATGATAAATTTGTCATGGATGACAACATGAACAATATGGAGGAATCAATTTCTGAACTGCATGGGATGCTCAAAACTGCTGAGCAGAGCCTTGAGAAGAGGCCCAATTCTATTTTGTCCGTTCAGAGAGAAAGGGGTATGAAACAGAAAGCCAAGAAGGCAAGACCTCCGAAGGGTGGGGTCTGCTTCTTCTACAATGAAATTGGTCATTGGAAGAAGAATCGCACACTCTACCTCGAAGATCTGAAAAGAACAAAAAGGATAGCGGGGCTATCGCTTCAGGTATCTATGTCATTGATGAGTATATATTTTATGATTAAATAAGTGTATATTTTATGAGATTTAATTGGAATTATTGATATTATATACCTATTTAATTATCTTTTAAGAACGTTTCCATAATTGAATCAAACTTGGGATCAAAGAATAAATCGACATAAAATCTACTCATATCCTATTTTTATTGTGCAGGAAATATTAGCTGATTTGGAAATAAGTAGAAAAGGAAATTAAAAGGATACGCAATCAGCCAAACTTAATGGCTCCCTGCAAGAAAATAGAAACAAAATCAATTGTTTGATCTGATGGAGTAAATTACAAGATATGAGATATCTTTTTAATAAGAAAAGGAGAATCAATGACCCAAGATCTAAATTATTATAAATAAGGAAGCAGAGACAAGCAACAGGAGGACGGAGCAGAAAGATCGGGAGACGCAGAACGAGAAGGAAGGGATGAAGAAGCATAGGAGTAGAGGCTGAGCGTTTCGATTCTCTTCATCATTTCCACGGAAGGACGGAAGGACTGTGGAGGCGACGGAGAAATTTTCTTTCTTCTCTCTTCTTCTTCTTTGAACCTAAATTCTTTTCTTTTTGTTTATGAATTTGAATAAAGCCATGTGTGGCTAGTTTGTTTTGCAACCTAGAGAATCTATGAACTTGTTTGGGTTTTAGAGATTATTCCCACTTGTTATTTTTGCTTAATTTTATTTCAGTTTATTTAATCCTGTGTTTATTGTTATTGTTTATTGACTGATCACCATTGAGCATGTTTTGGGGATTTAGGGTTGGACTTGAAAGAGGGAATCCTAAATTGACCTTGGGATTAAATAATGTGGAATTAGATTTAAATTTAATTAATGTGAAGTTAGGTTTTAATCTAATTTGCGTCTAGGATAGACATATACCTAGAAGCTCCGCATAGTCAAATTAGAGTGAGCCCGATTTGAATTGCACCTTAATTAATTGTGTGAGAGATTGCATAATTATTTAAGGTAGGTGTATAAGTGGACCGACAGGCACTTATAAACATTAATACTCTAGATTAGCTGATTAAATTTAGTCAAAGTTAATTTAGTGGGGATAAAATCTAGGAAACAAATAAGGGATTAGTGACTCTAGGTTGCTCATTTGATTATTGTGGTATTTTTCTTATTTTTATTTTAGTTTTAATTTCTTTTTCTTAATTAAATTCAATTTGGTCTTCTCAACTTAAATGAAATTGTGAAATCAATGCTTAACTAAAGTTTGTAATACCACGTCCTCGTGGGAACGATACTTTTCTTATCACTTTATTACTTGATATGGCCCGTGCACTTGCGGAGTTTTTTAGGCTTTAAATTTTGCCCTATCAGTCATAGACATTCGCTTTTCTACTTCCTCAAACATGGGTATTAGATACTACATGTGGTTCACGCATTTGTATAAATGTATAGGATCTCAAATATAGTAGAAAATTGAATGGACATCTATGACATAAAGGATCAAGTCAAAAGATTTGAGTCCAACCTTCCTATGGCATTGTCGTTTAGGCCATATAAATGAGAAGCACATTTCGAAACACCATTACAGATGGATTTCTGAAGTCATTTGATTTTGAATCATTTGATACATGTGAGTCTTGTTTATTGGGAAAGATGACAAAGGCACCTTTTACTGGACACAGTGAGAGAGCCACCGATTTATTGGGCCTCATACATACTGATGTGTGTGGACCAATGAATACATCTGCCAGAGGAGGTTGTTTGCACTCCATTACATTTATAGACAATTTCAGGAGATATGTGTATATCTGTCTGATGAAACATAAAGTCTGAAACTTTTGAAATGTTCAAAATGTTTCAAAATGAAGCGCAAAATCAACTTGGCAAAACAATCAAGACACTTCGATCTGATCGAGGTGGTGAGTATTTGAGCCAAGTGTTTGTTGACCATCTTAGGAGTTGTGGGATCATCTCACAACTAACTCCTCCAGGAACACCTCAATGGAATGGTGCTTCTGAACGAAGGAATCGAACTCTATTAGATATGGTTATATCTATGATGAGTCAAACAAATCTTCAATCTTCCTTTTGGGGCCATGCCCTAGAAACAGCTACCCTAGAAACAGCTACGTTCACACTATATCGTGTTCTGTCAAAGGCGATTGAAAAGACACCATATGAGATATGGATTGGGAAGAAACCCAGCTTGTCATTTCTTATGATTTGGGGATTGAGGTTTATGTTAAACATCAAGCCTCTGATAAATTATCGTCCAGATCCTCAAAATGCCCTTTTCTAGGGTATCCTAAGGAAACTAAAGGATACTATGTCTACAATCCCACCAATCACAAAGTGTTTGTTATTCGGAATGGTACTTTTTAGAAAAAGAGTTTATCTCTAAAAGAACCAGTGGGAGTAAAGTGAACCTCGAAGAAGTTCGAGAGTCACAGGACAATGTGGAACCACAGATGGAAATCGGAGAAGACTCACAACAAGTTGTTGAGCCTACTCAAGTAACACAAGGCCCACGAAGGTCTGATAGATCACGGCTGCAACCTCAAAGATATGGATTTCTGATTACTGGAATTCGTGATGTTTTGCTCATTGAGCAGAATGAGCCAACGACCTATCGAGACGCCGTAGTGGGACCAAACTCCGAAAAATGGTCTGATGACATGAAGTCTGAAATGCAATCTATGTACGACAATAAGGTATAGACCTTAGTCGATCCACCTGAAGGTGTAAAAATTGTTGGGTGCAAGTGGGTTTTCAAAGAGAAAACTGACATGGATTGCAAAGTAAATGTCTTCAAGGCAAGGCTGGTTGCAAAAGGATTCACTCAAACTCATGGTATAGACTATGATAAAACCTTTTCGCCAGTTGCAATGGTCAAATCAATCAGAATCCTTCTTGCCATTGCATCATATTATGACTATGAGATATGGCAGATGGACGTCGAAACAGCCTTCCTTAACAGAAAGCTGCTTGAGGATGTTTACATGACACAACCTGAGGGTTTTGTGCGTCCAAAGGACTCTGGTAAAGTTTGCAAGCTTCAAAGATCCATTTATGGATTGAAGCAGGCATCTCGGAGCTGGAATCATCGTTTTGATGAAGTAGCCAAAGAGTTTGGATTCATTCAAAACATCGATGAACCTTGTGTTTACAAGAAGGTTAGTGGGAGCACGGTTGTATTTTTAGTGCTTTTGGTTGATGACATCCTACTCATTGGGAATGACATTCCTACCTTACAGAGTGTCAAGTCTTGGTTAGGAAAGTCTTTCTCAATGAAAGATTTAGGTGAAGCCACTTATATCCTTGGGATTAGGATCTATAGAGATAGATCCAAGAGGCTGATAGCCCTAAGTCAGAGCACATATATAGACAAGATGCTGCATAGGTTCAGTATACAGGATTCTAAGAGGGGTAACAGGCCCATGTCTCATGGCATCCATCTCAGTAAGGATCTGTGTCCTAGTACACAAGATCAAAGAGACCGCATGAGTAAGATTCCATATGCCTCCGCCATTGGATCTATCATGCATGCTATGTTATGTACTCAACCGAATGTGTCATTTGCCTAGAGTATGACTAGCAGATATCAACAAGATCCCGGTGAGGGTCACTAGACTACTGTCAAGAATATCCTTAAGTACTTAAGAAGGACTAAGGACTTATTCTTGGTATATGGTGGCTTGGAGGATGAGCTCTTTGTAACTAGTTACACAGATGCGAGTTTCCAAATTGACCAAGATAATCTAAGATCGCAATCAGGATATGTATTCCTGTTGAATGGTGGTGTGGTGAGCTGGAAGAGCTCTAAGCAGAGCACTGTAGCTGATTCTGCAACGGAAGCTGAGTATATAGTAGCATTGGATGCAGCTAAGGAAGCCGTTTGGATCAGAAAGTTTATGACTGAACTGGGGGTGGTTCCTACCATCTCAGATCCAAAAGTCTTGTTTTGTGACAATGACGGCGTTATTGCGCAAACAAATGAGCCTAGGTCACATCAAAGGACCAAGCATATACTCAAGCGATTTCATCTCATCCGAGAAATCAGAGATAGAGGTGATATAAAAGTATGCAAAGTACCAGGAGAAGATAATGTAGTTGATCCTCTTACTACACCGCTTGCACAAGCAAAACATGAGCGTCATGTTAGGGCAATGGGAATTAGAGTAATTAATGATTGCGCCTAGTGCAAGTGGGAGTCTGTTGGAAATTATGCCCTAGGGGCAAGTCATTGTTCTCCATTAAGTTATCACTTCATACGCATGTTTATGGTGATAACTACATCCCTGGATATATTTTATAGATTATCCTAAATGTCTCTGGTCGGTCATCTACGCGGGAGCGAAGATGAAACAAGACCAGTATGACTTTGATGTTGTATGGGGATACGAATCAAAGTCATAGGCACTTGTAAGAGTACAAGGTGCTGGACCGACCCACTATGAGAAAGCTGCATGGATTAAGTCATAAACTGATCTCATGTATAACCGTGTCACAACGCCTTATGACCTGAGACCATCACGGATTCCTACATGATGAGTCACTGACCTTTGACCTAATCAAAAGTCACCTTTGATCGGGTGATGATAAAGGCTGGGATCGGGATTAGTGGTTTTCATGCGGAGGAATGTGAATGGTCAAGATGGAATTTGTCCCTCACATTTGTAGAGAGATAATACCGGGCCCCTCGATGAGTGAGTCTAAGAAATGTATGGCCATACTGTGATGGAAAGGAGTTTCCATTTCACTTATTAGACTACTCGAGAATCGAGAAAGTAATGACCAATAAAAGGAAGTTGACATTATCCATGCCTCATCCTTGACCAAATTATTGTGTGACAAAAGGGACGTGACATGGTTGTATGATAGGTAGTATCGTGTTATCGATCCCCATGTGAATTGGGTAGTCGCAAAGTCTTGCTAGAGGCCACTTGCAACTTGTGGGCTGGTACAGTATTGGCCCACTACTAATCTCATATGGGCCTGCAGGGTCACACACAAGAATAATCCAACACGGGTAAAAGTGTCCAGATTCATTGGTTCTCAGATTAATTTGAGATTTAATGAATACTGGATTTAATCTAGGGTAAATATATATATGTGTATATATATTTAAATTCGCAAATAATATAATAATATTATTTAATGGAGATTATAATATTATTATATAATATTTGTTTTATATTTAATTTATTTGGTAAATTAAATATCTAAAACAAATAGAGATATTGTATCTCATTTAATTTTCGAATAAAGATATCATTATCTATTTAATTTAAATTGAGATATTGTATCTCAGATTTAATTAAATAGATAGATATCATTTCTCGGATTTAATTTATAGAGATAATTAAATCAGAAGGCTTTTTAATTTGGATTAAATAAATAGATTGGACTAAATCTATCAGATAGATTTAATTAATATATTTTTAATCCAGATTCAAAATTCGAATTTTCAGATATGGCTTTTAATTCGGATTAAATAAATATTATTATATTAGATCTATCAGATAGATTTAACTAATATATTTTAATCCAGATCTAAAATTTGAATTTCAAAAAAAAATAATGAGGATTAATTTTATATAATACGCTGAATAGGTTTAGAAAAACCTACGGGACTTTTAGTCAAGCATATTAGAAAGCCGCGAAAAACCCTAGAGCAAAAAAGAGAGAGACGCACAGTTCGAGGCGCTAGCATGCTACCGCGTCCGTGTTTGAAGATTGTTCGTGTGGATACCAGTAGAGGAAGGCGATTCTAAGAGTCGTCTTCTGCTGATCGAGAAGGTAGCCCACCAATTCAAAGAGAACGAGACGCAAACGAAATCACTACAGTTTGGGTTTTCTTGATCACCATGAGAAAATGTGCGCAAAGGTTTGTGTAGATTCTTAAGCTACTAGTTCGCCAAAATCAAAGGAAAACCTCCGGCTCCAAATGATTCTGAATTCTATAAGGTACGATTCAGGTTCCTTAACCTTGATTTAAACGCGCCTGAGTGATCCTCCAGATGGGATTCGTAAAATATTTTAATCCACTGTGTGTACGAATCCCAACAGCTTAACTGCTTGTGATTCCGAGACTTGCCTTGGTAAGGCAACTTGACAACTTGTGGTATTTGTTGTTGTGTTATGTTTCTAGATGCATATGTGGCATGGCTACTTTGATGATTGAGATTTTCCATGATATGGTTGCATTCATACACTGCATACATATAGTACATGAGTTTAACAGTTACTCTAGGGTTCATTCTTGAACTCCAGACTAGTCTGTAGGTACAGGGGGCCGCACCTGAGCTGATAAAGACCTTTTTGGAAAGGTAGGGCATACAGTGGCTGACTGAAGAATAGGGAATGCCCTATTACATTTTGTATATAGTTTGGATGATTGTATTTGTTTCCAGTATTTTATTTTGGATAATTGTACCCTTAACCCTTCGAGGACTATTTACTTTGTGATTATCATACTTTTACCAGTACATTAGGTAGTCCAAACCGGTACAATGCTCTATTGTGCACACTCTAATATATGTTAAAAGGAATAAATAACTATGGAAAGGTAACAGGTAAAAGGAATCCTTCTAACCCACCACCCGAAAGGGCGAGACCGATAAAGGTGTAACACTAGTCCAGACCGAAGACCAATGGATTACCAAGACTCAACCGCTACGTGGCGTGTCCTGGTGCTGCTAACATAAAAGTCCTTTTGTAATCTATAATAACGAAAAGACACATGTCACCTTTCTATTATACCAACACAAAAGCAGGTTTATGTTTTGTCACGATGAGGGACACATGTCAGGATCTTATTGCAATGACTCAAAAGCTTTATCATCATGACTTACTTTATTAAAGCTATTTTAATAAAGTTACTCTGTTGATACTTACTCGGGACTCTACACGGGTTTTACTCGAGAATGCAGCAACGCATATCAAGACTCGCCAAATGATTCCAAATTAGACTCTGTATGTGGGCCCCACATGGAACTACATACCAATGTCTTCTCCCAAAAACATAGGGCGCACCTATCCGCTCTGGAAATGTCATGAGCACAACTATGCTGACACATTTTGCTAAACCAATCGTCTTATACCTCATGACATATCTAAGTGGCATCTTTCTACCAACCCAATGACACCGTATAAGCATTCTATGCCCTTCTACCTGCCACTTTATTCCTACAGCTTACGCATACTAGGTCCACAGCCTAGTATGCCCAAATCACATAGTCCCTGAGATCTATTCTCTCTCTTGACATCCTTGGGACTCTTCCCAAAATGGGCTTAATCATCTGCCTGATATAGCCTAATCCTCAAGTCTTAGCCCAAAATTTAGGATATTACAGTAAGTATAATTGATATTACAGTGTGAGTATGTGATCTGATTGATTTGGGTGTTTTGAGAAGGATTTAATTGATTATCAAGGGTCCAAAGTCGATAGAGGAGGATGACTTATTTACCAATTTGCCCTTACAATCTAACTTTTCTTGATTAAACTTGAACCAAATTTAGTAACTAGGAAGGGATGATTATTGTGTTCTTTAATCCAATTGAAGAACACTCATTGGATCCCACATAATCCCCTTGAAACTGACTTGCATCCTCTTTTCTTTTTCTGTTTTTGAAAAAAAAAAATCCATCATGTGCTCTAGTTATGGCATCATGTGCTCTCCCACTTGGCCAAAATTTTAATCATGTTTGGGAGGCTATTTGATTTATTTTATTGACTTGTAGCACATGTTCATGTGTTCATATATTTTATATAAATATTAGACATGTGGCACCAATTCATACAATATGCAAATTTTTAACTATTCTTTAATTTTTCTCATGATCACTAATAAAATTCATGCAACCTTTTTCTCATCTCTTTGGTCTAATTTAATGAGCTAAAATGTAACAAAGAAATATTAATTCCATATGTCTCATTATATGCCAACATATTTCTCAATTTTCAGTTTTAGAAAAATCAGGTATTTCGGGTATAATTGAACATTTAGTCAAAATTTGCTATTTCATTCCACCAAATACATGTATATCATACAAGGAATTTTTAAGAGCGAATTTAGGATATTATATTTCCCTCCCCCCCCCCCCTTTCTGGAATTTGTTGTATGTCTTGAGGCATAAACTTCGAATAGCACTTCTTCATGTCTTCCTCCGCTTCCCAGGTCGCCTCCCAAGGAGATAATCCCCTCAAGACCAACTTTACGAATGGAATACTTTTATGTTTGAGCCGCTTCTCTTGACAATCAATGATTCGCTCAGGCTCGACTAGGTAAGTATGGTAATCTTGTACATAAATATCTTCGTACTCGACATGTTCAGGGTTTAATTGGTGTTTCTTGAATTGAGAGACATGGAATACGTCATGGCGTCTGCTTAGATTTGGGGGTAATGCTATCTGATAAGCTACTCGCACACATTTTGCCAAAATTTTGAATGGACCAATGTAACAAGGACTCAGCTTCTTCCTCGCAATTGCTCTACCAATACCAGTAATTGGACTCAGTTTGCATTGCTCAATGATAAGTCCTACCATGTATTTCCATAGCTTTTTGAAGGATTATATTGGGGCTATCATGCTTGAAATGCTCTTGTTATGATTAATTGTGATTAAGAATGATTATGTGGAAATAATTATTAAAAGAGCTTAATTGAGACATTTTATAACTTCTCCTAAGTGTTTGAATTGGATTATTTCTTATGAAAATGTAGGAAATCATTGCTGAAGTTGGGCCATGTGCTAAGGATGGATGAAGAAGGCCACATGCTAGAGGGAAAAGCAAAAAGAGATGGAAAAAACAAAGAACGGCTTGGAGAGGGGGGGGGAGAGAGAGCATAAAGAATATTCTTATTGAGCTTGTGGATAGGACAAGCCCATCGCAATATTGGAGGGCAAGACAACTCTGGCCTTTGGATGAAGGACTTGATGGATTTTTGCCACCCTTAACCCTAATCTTAAAAGGAAAGAAAGGACAGCCTTAAAAAGGATGGAAAAAGAGGGATGCGGCTGGGAGCTAAAAGAGGAAAAAGAACCCTGAGGAGAAGGACAAAATCAACATACTACAAACACTTCTACAAAATATATATTTTACTTCCCTAAAAAAACGTCTGTTTTTCAAAATGAGAAGTAAAAAATAAAGGCACTGATATTTTTATAATTATGTGCAGGAATTTTAATATATTGGGCATCCTTTTAACAAAACCAGAGCCAAACGTGGACTTTTAGTATCCTTTTAGAATTGGGACACGTGGACTTTTGTTGTCCCCAATTCAAAATTTGGATCCCTAAAATCCACTTTTGGTGTCCCAATTATAACTTGGGATGCCTTAAGTCTCACATATATGCTCTTCTCTTTATTAGGCTTACGACTTCTCTCCTCTCTCTCCGTCAAATGTAACACTAAAACCCTTTTCCTCAGCTTTTTTCTTCAGTCGCCTTCAAGCCTTTCCTATTTGAAAAACACCATAACAGGAAGTGGGCAAGCATATTTGGGAAGAGTGTGGGGAGATTATGAGATGAAGCCACAACGCGACTTGTGAGTTCCTTCATCCGGTAATAGATTGTATGCCTTCTTTTGTAGCAACCTTTATGGCCTACTCTCACAGAAAATCACCAAATCTGACCCACCTCTCCGTCGCACAAAGCCAACAAAGTCGTGAAGATCCTGTTGGAAATTATGCCCTAGGGACAATTCATTGTACTTTGGATATTTAAGTTATTTAAAGTATTCTCTTTTGTTATCATTTTCGTTTTCATGTTCGTATTGATAACTGCATCCCTGGATAATCTTATAGATTATCCTAAATGTCCCTGGTCGGTCATCTACACGGGAGTGAAGATGAAATAAGACCAGTATGACTTTGATGAGGTATGGAGATACGAGTCAAAGTCATGGGCACTTGTAAGAGTACAAGGTGTTGGACCGACCCACTATGAGAAAGCTGCATGGATTAAGTCATAAGCTTATCTCATGTATAACCGCGTCACGACGCCCTATGACCTGAGATCATCATGGATTCCTACATGATGAGTCACTGGTCTTTGACCTAGTCAAAAGCCACCTTTGACCGGGTGATGATAAAGACTAGGATCGGGATCAGTGGTTTTCATGCGGAGGAATGTGAGTGGTCAAGATGGGATTTGTCCCTCACATATGTAGAGAGATAATGCTGGGCCCCTCGATGAGTGAGTCTAAGAAATGTATGGCCATACTGTGATGGAAAAGAGTTTCCATTTCACTTATTAGACTACTCAAGAATCGAGAAAGCAATGGTCAAGAAAAGGAAGTTGACATTATCCATGCCTCATCCTTGACCAAATTATCGCGTGACAAAAGGGACGTGACATGGTTGTACGATAGGTAGTATCATGTCATCGATCCCCATGTGAATTGGGTAGTCACAATGTCTTGCTAGAGGCCGCTTGCGACTTGTGGGCTGATACACTGTTGGCCCACTGCCAATCTCATATGGCCCTGCAGGGTCGCACACAAGAATAATCCAACACGGGTAAAAGTGTCCAGATTCATTGAATCCCAGATTAGTCTGAGATTAAATGAATACTAAATTTGATCTAGGATTTATATATATATATATATATATATATATATATATATATATATATATTCGAAATTAATATATATATTATAAATGAAGATTATAATATTATATATGATATTTGTTTAGTATTTAATTTATTTGATAAATTAAATATCTGAAACAAATAGAGATATTATATCTCATTTAATTTCGAATAAGGATATCGTATATCTGTTTAGTATTAAATTGAGATATAGTATCTCAGATTTAATTAAATAGATAGATATCATATCTCGGATTTAATTTATATTGATAAATTAAATCAGAAAGCTTTAAATTTAGATTTGATCTAAATTCAAGATTCGGATTTCAAATCTGGCTTTTAATATATTTGATTACATTTATGAGATAGATCTGATTAATATATTGACCAGATTCGAAATTCCGAATTTCCAAAATTAATCAGGATTAGTTTTGGTTATATAATACGCCTATCAGGTTTTTTAAAAAAAAACTTACGGACTTTTTAGTCGAGCGTATTAGAAAGCCGCGAGAAACCCTAGAGCAACTTGAGAGAGACGCACAAGAAGCGCTAGCATGCTGCCGCAACCGTGTTCGGGGATTGTTCGTGTGGATACCAGTAGAGGAAGCCGATCCTAGAGTCGACTTCTGCTGATCAAGAAGGTAGTCCACCTGATCAAAGAGAACGAGACGCGGACGTGTTGATCGAGAAGGTAGCCCACCTGATCAAAGAGAACGTGATGCGGACGTGTTCAATATAAGGTATGATTCGGTTCCCAAACCTTGATTTAAACGTCGTTGAGTGATCCTCAGGAAGGATTCGTAAGAAATTTTAATCCGCTACGTGTACGAATCCTTACATATCCATGGAACTCAGAACTTAGAACCCTCTTCTGCTTCCATAAATATCCTTCGAACTCAGAACTGAAGGAGCTATAAGTTTCATTGAAACCCAAAAACCCAGTTGCAAAAAGGCACGTTGGGAAGAAGCAAGCACCAAGGTGAGCATTATGGGTTTGGAAAATCTCTTCGACCTGCAATGGACTCACAGGCAATCTAGATCCAGATGAGCAAGGCGTTAAGCGTTACATCGTTACAGATTTGGGGTTTTCTTTTTTCTTATTAAAAAAAAAACCTTACAGCATCCCTATTAAAATAGGGACACCATAAGTATCTTATGCAATCCTTTTTTTAAGGGACGTTGTTCCCATACTTTACTACGTCGCTCACATAGGCATCTCCTAGCTGAAAAGGGACGTTGAAAGGGCAACAATTGTTCAAAGTGTTTTCTGTAGTAGTGAGTAGAGTTTTTTCTTCTTAGGCTATTGCAATCTTCTACTTTTCATCTTTTTCCCTTTTAGTTTGTTTTCTTTGTTCTATTTTGAAAAGATTTATGTTAAACAAGGTTGTAATGTTGCTGAAAGCCTTAAGCTAAACTTTCCATAGTTAAGCTTTGATAGAATCTTGCTTTGTACCTTTTACCCGAATACTTAGCCCAAATATAAATGTTGATTCAATTTGTTTAATGATATGCATTTAATTTATCTATCTTGTTTGTCGACCGGTCATTAATAAGCAGGAGATGTGGTTTTAATTTATTGGAAGGGGATTAAGAATAAACTTCCATTAAACAGTGGGTGTTAGTGGATTTAACTTGGAAATCTAGCTAAGCCAACCAACATCAGGCATGGGTTTTCCTCACACAACCATACACCTTACACTTCTCATAGCCGATGAAATTAGGGTTAGAATTAAATATACAATATTGTTGGAAAACTTCTTAATACAGAAAAGGTGGGTTAGCAGAACAACATTACTATAGCATTGCTGAAGCATTCTAGGTAGAAGTTGCAAAAAATAGGGAAATCGAAGCTTAGCCTATTCTTGTCTTCATTTACTCTCATCGGTGCTCAATATTAATTGGTTACATTTCAATTTTCGATTCAACAGTCTACATCACTAAAATCAAATCAAAATATCTTTTCATTTTACCAAATGAAGCAACTATTATTCATTCTCTTGCATGCATATTACATTGTTGTAATCTCTATAGGACAATATTTTACTCGTCCATGTTATTACTTGTTTGACTTCTATACTTTAATTTCTTAATAAAATAATCAACACTCAACTTTTTTTAAAAAAGAAGTGTAAAATTAATGCTTAACTAAAGTTTGGGTACTAAATCCTCGTAGGAACAATATTTTTTCTCATCACTTTATTACTTGATACAGACCATGCATTTGTGGAGTGATAGGCTTGAAATGTTTTCCTATTAGTTTATCTTTGCACTATGTGTACTCTGCCAGGATCTATGGATAATTTTTCTTCATCACTCAAAAGGGAAATTTTCAATGCATTTTAAAAAAGTAATTTACTTAATCTTTAATTTCAACTGAATAATTTTTCCAAATCTAACGGCAATCATCCAAAGTAATCAAATCATTTTTGAATAATCAATGGCAAACTTCACACAGCCAACAAAGGTAGGTCCTATTGCTAAGAAGAGTTAACTCATAACATATAATGTCATGAGTTCAAATACTGCTACCAATATGAAGACTTTGTAGATAGGCAATCTATAAGTATTTTTGGAAGCTCTCTAAGCTTAGAGGCATACTCTTCACGTTTAGCAATGAACTGCAAGGTCATAAAACCAAACCACGCCACCAAGTTCAACCACTGTACCTTATAACCA
Organism: Acacia crassicarpa; assembly: GCA_034222035.1. NCBI lineage: Eukaryota > Viridiplantae > Streptophyta > Magnoliopsida > Fabales > Fabaceae > Acacia > Acacia crassicarpa. The sequence goes on from JAWXYG010000005.1 coordinate 13,648,473, forward strand.
TTAGAAGAAACATTATGCTAGAGTTGGGGGGGGGGGGGGGAAGCAAGCTACAGAATCATCCACTAGTCTTGACATGATTTCTGCGATTGCATCCATGAAAAAAGCAGAAAGCTTGCAAGAACATCAAGAGAAAGATCAATACGACTACCAGAAATGTCAGAAACTGCCATGAACCAAACACATAAAGCTTCATAAATCTCCAAGCTTTAACGCTCATTCTGCCATTATAGTACTTGTTCACATCTTCAATGACCTTATCCAAGAAGGGAACTTTTGTCAGTTTAATGGATCTACTCATCCCATTCCATAGGTTAGCTACTTGTTCATCACTCTTCAAGTGGTTCAGAACAATCCCTTTTTCTCTCAGAATCTTTGCGTCTTCCTTAGAATCTATAATCCCATTCATAAATTCTGTGTATCTTGTGAAAACAAGTGGCCCACATTTGATCGATGCTTCATAAGCAACCAAGTTTCTCAGCAAAACTTGACTGTTGATGTCTATGGCTATTGTCGGAAGGTGAAGTGTGGCAGCTTCTGCATCAAATCTGATGCTTTCGATTGCTCCATTGTTAATGGGTGAGAAACAAATTCCAGAATTTGTGAGTTCTGTAACACTGGGGATAGTAATTTCCTCCATCAATGGTGGCTTGTTATCAACAATTTCTGATTTTGATTGCTCATTATTCTCTTGTGAGAAAAATAAGTATTCCAGAGGGTGTTTTATCATTCCAACCATTGGATGATTACGAATGATAGTCAAAGGCAAGCAAATGACGAACTTCAATGGCTGGTATAAAAGTGCCTAAAGGTAATAACTGAATATTAACACTTTTAATATAATACCCAAAGTCAAACATTCAAGTCTGTTGTTAAAAATTGCATTAAATTCTTAGTTCACTAAAATGCAAACTGAAAGTTTAGTGCATACCTTGAATCCGACCATGTTTCTGGATTATATTGCCCACACAAAACGGAGTCATAAAATTAGAACTCGGTTTATGTTACACATTAAGGGGTTGTTTGGCATGAGAGATTAGGATCGGAGAGAAAATTTTTGAGTTATAGTTGATAAAAATTAAAGGAGTTGAGTTATAAAATTTTAATAAAGAAAAAATGTAAAATGAAAGAGTAAAAAAAAAAATTTAATTATAAACTTTTAACCCCACTTCTCTCATTTTTTTAGATCCAACTCATAAAAGTCTCCCCTCCCCTTCAAATCCCCTGTACCAAACCGTCCGTAAAAGCACAGAGGGAAAGGAGTACAGAGTTTTTCAAGGAGAAAAGAAATCTTTGTAGAGTTCTCTCTCAGAAACTGCTCTCCCTAAAAAACTTTCTCCTCCTTTCCCTCTGCGCTTTTACTGCGTAAGATAAACCGAGTCCCAATCATGACTCAGTTTCTTGCAGGCAATCTATATACTACGTTAGATTTTAGGTATAAGCCCTAACCCTTCCATAAACAAATTCCAAACAAGATGGTGTGTGTATTTTTTTTTACAGGAGCCAAAATGATATCACATTAGAGAAATCGGACATAAGTTTATATATGTGTATATATGGATTTAACTTGAAATAATGTCCAAAACAATACCTTCTGAATGAAACTTATTGAGGACTTGGTCAATTTTGAAGCCATCCTCCAAATCTCACTTAGGGCTTGCTTAACATATCTCGCAAATGATGTTTCATTGGTGCCTTCCATGTCTCCCTTATGCTCCTCCTCAAAGTCAATCATATTTGTCTGTTCTTCTTCCAATTTGAGCACAATCATATTATACAAGAATTCTAACAAATGTGCACATTGTGAGACCAGGATTGTGATCTCTGAAGAATAATTTTCTTTAATAGTCTTAAAAGGGGAAATTTCCCTAAACAACCCCATCAACATAGCAAGAAGACTATCATCTGCTGATGATGATTCTAATATTGATGATGACAATTTGAACTCTAAAACTTTTCTCAAAACAAACAATGGTATTTGATTCTCTAGCATTATTATGTCCCTTAGGGTTTCATTTTGATCTACTAATAATTTCCTCCCACCATATTGAATCACTGATCTTCCTTCTTGAAGAAACTCAAGCAAGAAGGAGGCATCAATAATCATCATCCACATTAAGGTTTCGCCATTGAAATTTAAATACTTGCTGTAGCATGCTCTAATCCCATGCTCATATTTTCTCAATTGGTCAACAAGTTGTTCTATGTTTAGGCTAATGGTTTGAAGCTTTTTTTGAAGTCTTTTTGTGGCAGCAAGTTTGACCCTTTCTATATCCCTGAGCTCTGAACGCCAACAATGGTAAGGACCAATTGCAATCTGTTAGGGTATATTCCCAAAGGTTAGTTGATAAGAATAGATACTATTTATTCCATTTGATATAGTTTCATGTCTAGAAAAGGGTGCAATTGGTTAATTCAATTGAAAAAAATTCAGTAAATTAATGCTTGAACCAGTCTACAATTGCTTAATTATGTGGAAGTAATGAGGAAAAGGTGTATATTTGATCATTACTTTATATCAGGCTTTATTTCAATTCCTTAATTTTAATTTTACAAATTGTATTTTTAGTCCTCCAACCCTAATCTCATTAGTTTCATTACCGAAAAAATAAGAAGCAGGGATTGAAATTTTAAATGTTTATAAAAACATTCACAAATTCTGACATATTTAATTTCTAAAAATGATAATGATTAGCCCAAAATTTTCATTTAGGGTATTTCCTTTAATATTTTCACATACACACACAAAATTAAAATATATTGAATTAAATTTGATCAGTTTGACCAAAATCCTGTTTGATTCCTCCTTAAAAATAATGTATGTCCATGACAATAGAATTAGTTGAATTCATGGCAGTGTATGAAAATAAAAAAAAGCTAAACTATTTAGAAAATTACTTATTAACAACAACGATCGACAAAAATATATGAAAACCTGTTTAGGGACATAAGAATCTGGATCGCTAGCCATCACAGACTTAGGAACATTGAAAATAGACACAAGGAATTCTCCATTATCGTCTTCCTCGTCATGCTCTTCTTCTAGGGTTTGACGTATATGAATCACCCACCTAAGCTCATCAATGTCGGAATTGGTGAACTCATTTGAGATGGAAGGTCTGTACAAAGACATGAATGAGTAATTGAAGAATCCTACTGTAGCTTTTCTTGTTTGGCTTGAAAGAGATATTTAGTGAAGAAGGTTTATTAAGAGAGTGAAGCTTTTATTATCACTGAAACGTAATTCATTACGCAACTCCTTATGAAATAATGAGGAATATAGTGAGTTTATTTTAAAATTAATGCCCATTAATTCTGAGTTTCTTTTTGAAATTTTTGTTAGACTGACATAAAGAACCAAAATTGTGGGTTTGGATCATCTCCTCATCCTTTTCTCTTTTTATTTCTCCTCATCCAATCTATATCGTAGGATCAACAAATGAATAGTTGAGATTTCAATATTTTATAAAATCATTTTTTTTCATTTTTTTTAGGTAATCTACATTTTGTGAATTGTCCAAATTAAATTTTACTGATTTAAATTTATTTATTTATTTTTAATGTAACACTTAAATCATAATTTATAAAGTTTGATATCTAAAACATTCAACTATTAGAGGAACGAGTTCATGTCACTTAAAGCAACATAAATTGATTTAGATTTATTTTTCAGTTATATTTTTTTTTTTCATGGAAGAAATGTAGTTTTTGGGTTGATGTAACCTCAGCCAGTCATACCCACTTTAGAAACGCTCTCGTGGAATACAAAAATTAAGACGTCAAAGTATCGTTTTTTCCCCTTTAACTGTATCGATTTCTTGGACTCTGGATGTTACTTGCTGAGGGAAGGATTGATGTGGATTTATTTTTCTTTGGTGGATTTTTAAATATCAATGGAAGGATCAGAGGGGAAGAAGCATGTAATGAGAATATTTGTTAATTGGCATCAATTTATAGCTTATTTTCATCTTATCAAGTATACAAAAGTTAAAATTGTTATTATGTTATATTCTATGTCATGATAAATATAAGGGTAAAGGTGCACCTAACGCCCTTATTTATTTTTAGAGGTATATCCAATATCCTAAAGTATTCAAGGGTGCAAGTTTATATTTAAATTGGTTCAATTTCACCCCTTTACCTACTGTACTAAAAACGGACGTCAAACCACCTAACATGTAGGCGTTGTATTTTAACAATAATGACTCATAATTAAATCAAAATGCCACCTTTTTTTATTAAAAAAGAAAAACCATCCCATCTGAATAGTGTTTAGAGTTTGTGAAATATCGGAGATGGAGGCTGTGGGAGAGTTAAGAGGAGCTATATTTTTTTTCAATGGAAGGCAATTTATCCATATATGAAAAAATTACAGGGTTAAAAGGACCGTCAAGTAAAAACAAGCAACATTTGGAAACTAAAGGCACTACTAAAATGATGCACGAGACTACATGTGTGTGATCGGTGCAGGACTTATAAGGAGGATGTGTTGCAAGCCATCAGAAATTGTGGGGGAATTAGGGCTACTATCTTGGAGTCGATGATTCCTCCTTCAAATCATCACAGGTTCTTTTCAGGAACTATCCTTGACTGGATTCATCTTAATTAATATGAGACACAATATTAGTCCAAACAAGGTTACCTAGAAAAGCTTGAATGATATAATATGTTGGCTTATTTGGCGAAATGAGCTGGTTCATTCTTGCCCTTCTAACGGGCCAAATCTAATTTACGTAAAAGCTGAAGCGATTCTTGATAGCATGAATAATGCAACTCAGAAACTTATAAGGACACCAATTTGGCGAATAACCCAAGACAAGAGGCTATGTCAATATCAGAAATTGTTGAGAATGACATCAATGTGGAAGTTGATGGCACCTTCTCTAATTCTTGTCTATAGCAGCAAGTGGAGGAGTCTTCATGGATATCCGTCTTACGCTGGAAACTCGAGGAAGTTTTGGTCGGTCTTAAAAAGAGCTTGGGATAGAGGCCATAGGCGTGTTCTTTTTTAGCATTGACTTCCAGGAGGCATTAAGCCTATCCAGACTGAAGCTTCTGATTTGCATGATGGCTGGTCTCTCATAATGGAAATTATAGAGATGCTTCGACGAAGTTGGACGGTGAAGCTTAAGTACATTGAGAGGGAGCAGAGTTCAAAGGCAGACGTACTGGCTAAATGCGCCTGGCTGAGTCGATAGTTTGATTTTCTTAAGTTTTAATTTTCCTTTGTGTAAAAATAAAATAAAATAAAATAAAATAAAAAGAGGACCAATATTGTCATAATAGGAGGCCCAATGGAAAACATACCGTGTATATATTATATAAGGGGGAAAGAAAAAAGACAGGTATAGAAAGGCATTGGGTAGTATTTGTGTTTTAAGCCTCAAAATAGATTGCAGCAATGATCAAATGAAAAGGCAAAGAAAGGTACTTGGGTCTAGTAAAAAGGGCTAGTCTCTCATAACGTGGCAAACCAATGTTCGAATTCCCTCGGGGAGAAGTACCCATATTTAGTGACTGACAGTGTCTCAAACATGATTGCCTATAATAGAAAGATACATGTGCTTAGAGTAAAAAAAAAAAAGGTGAAGAAAGGCATTCGGGCAACCAAATATGGCCCAAGTTAATGTCAGCCAACAGAAAATGAGTGCAAGTGAGACTCCCAACAAGCACTAAAGTGACCAGCGGGAGTTGGCTCAAGTGGAAGGGACTTGAGCCGTTTAAGCAGGGGTCTCGAGTTTGAATCCTTATGGATGCAGAAAACTCCCCTAGGAGAGGTCCCCGTGTATGCACTCGACAGAACCTCGATCCGGACTAGGCAAGGCGAAGCTCTAGTGAACCGAGTGTAATAGCAAAAAACAAAAAAACAAGCACTAAAGTGATAAGCTCCCAAACCGCATCAAATCTAGATAGACTATATTTAATTTTTATCTTTATTTTAAATTTTTTAAATAAAATAATTTCTTATTCAAAAATCATCAATTGAACATCATTAAATAGGAACCATATTCTACATTATTTTTGGAGAGTCCAAAACTAATGAGTTTTGGGTGATCATCACTTTGATGTGGTGAGCATCCACACTGGTTCCAAGACCATCATGCACAACATGGATAAGAACTAAGAACACCAAGAGCATCCAAACTGGTTCTAAGACCATCAAGCTTCTTATTTTTCATGTGAGTTATTTGTGGACAATAATTTATTTTTGATTATGAATTAATGACTTGTTTTTTTTGTTACATGATGTTTGCTGCTTGGATATTAATATTGACAATATTTATTTGATAAATTAAAACTTTAATTGCCATAATTTACTAATTATATTTCTAAAAAAAATAGAGGAAAAATAATTGAAATTTAGAATAATAACTCTTGGTGCTCTCTGACCAGACTTTAAAAAACATATATTTTTCTTACCCCAAGCTTAAAATGACCGGCCCTTTTAGGTCCTAACCCTCCAAGAGTCAGCCTTGTAGGACTGGGCCAGCCCTAATTTCCAACTTTACCAAAGCCTCATGGTGTTTATACCTAAAATGGTATTGAAGCCTTCCTTGAACCTGTACTCCATAAAGCACATCTCTGACACGGAAAGAGTTTATCCCCCATATCGATATCCCAAGCTGATGAAGGTAGCTAACCAAGTCCAAAAAACTGAGCATACACATAATTAACTAAACTAAAACAAAGCACATATAGATCTTAATATATAAGTAGCCCTCAAGGTCTCAATGGTTTCCATAGCACTACCCATTCTACGGCAAACTAACAGTCCTGAGCTTCATTCCTCCACAATGGAAGCCTTTTTGGCATTGTGCTCACAGAACCAATCTGGCGATTTTGCTGTGCGCTACCAGCTACTCCCCGTGCTGCGCCCAAAATTTCCCCATCCCAAATGTGTTTTGTCTGTGTTTCTTTTTAGGGAAATACACTTCTCATGTTGTGTAGGAGAAGTGTATCCTCATGTCATAGATACAAAAAGATGTGAGTCCCGCCATTTTATGTATGTGTAGGAATTTTCTTCTTCTCATGCAACATGAAAAGTGTAAACCCCTTCTTTTTATTACTTGATGGGAAAAACACTTCTCATGTTATAGGAGAAGTGTTTTCTCATGTCACACACATATAAAATGGTGGGACCCATATATATATATATATATATATAATTAACATTATATATGTGTGTGGGGGGGGGTCCTACTATTTCATGTGTGTGTAGGAATCTTTTTCTTCTCATATAACATGAGAAGTTTAAGCCCCTTATTTGATTATGCATAAAATGAGTATATTATTCATAATTATATTTGGTGTATATTTTACATACACTACTACATGTCCTTAATGTAAATGTGTTTAATCTAAGACCTAGATGACTAATTTGAAAAGATTAAGAAAACAAAATAAATTTACTTGGTATTTATATTTAACAATCTTTTTATAAATTTATATATAATCCAGTAATACCCAAAAATATTTCAAAAAAATCATATAACGTATGTAATAGCCGTTGCTGCTAATTAAGGCAACTAGCTGTTTACAAATACGAGTGATATACTTATGTATAGAACACGATTCTAAAATACAACAATCTTTCTCAAAAAAGGTGCTCATGCCAGAAAATTTTACGAAATAAAAACTTTGCATGTTCTTAGAAATTGCTCCTTCTGTTCTCAGTTTCCTCAGCCAGAGGACCTTCCTGTTGGTTCATACTTCATACTATCTTAGCAAATGATATACATAATATTTAGGCCTTTCTATTGATGATGGAGGATTAATCCTTGTAGTTTAACTTTCGAAAATGTAAGAAATAACATTATAAAATATTAAAATACAAGATTAATTTATATGAATTGACACATGATTTTTAAGTTGATATTCAGGTAAAAAAGAAACAAAAAAACAATGTTAAACATTTTCTAGAATAACGTTACAGAGGGAGGCATATTAAGCTCGACTAAATTCAACATTTGCGTCAAATTTATAATTTTTAAAAATTTAAAAAAAAAAAAAAAAAAAAAAAAAGGTTCAACGTACGCAACCCTAAAGATGAAAAGCTCGTTATACAGACTGATATAAATTTGGAAGGCTATTCCATCACTTTGCATGAGATTAGTCAAGACTCAAGAGGCTGTTACATGAAGATCCTCCAACTAGAGTCTATTTATTTTAAGTCATCATTTTTATATTTATTTTTAAATTTTCATTTTCTTAATAAGGCCAAAAGCCAAGAGTCATTATTTAGCGTTTTAGGTGTCATTTAACCGTTTATGGCAAATTATGATTTATTTATTATTATTATTATTATTAGATTATTAATTTTTTAAAAGACCAAAATTTATTTCCATAACTCAGATTGGTACCAAATTTCTTATGTTTGACTCACACTTTAAAAAAGCATCTTCAGTTGTCTATCTTTATATAATATTTATTCCTTAATTGTATAATATTTTTTCAGCAATCTAATACTAACACCATTAACAAAAGATACAAACATTGAAATTTTAAATATTTACAAAGCATTCTCAAATGCTGACATTAAATTTTGATTTTTACAAATAAGAATCACACTATTGCTATATAAAAATCAACATTTCAAACTAATCGTGCTATATTAGAAAACCAAAAAGATATTTTATAAAAAGGAGAACCATTTTTAAGATACATAAACTTACCTTCAATTGCTAATTTTGTTGGTTCTCAAGCATGTTTTGATGATAACAACAATTAATTAAAGAATAGATCTTTGAAGTAAAAATTCTGGAATGAAATTAAAATCAAAACTCTCGAGTATAGCTCCTAGTATTAAATTGTAACTCTCGAGTATAAAAGAATAATGTCTTCCTTCTCAAATGATCAGATGAATATTAATTCTCGAGTATGGGTAAACAACTCTCGAGAATAGATACAATGTGACCATTGATTCTTGGTAAGGAATTCTCGAGTATCATCACATTAATACTCGAGAATCTTTGAAACGTGAATACTGGATAACTCTCTGTTATTCTTGAATTACACAGATAAATTCCTTAATTCCACTGGGCCATAGATTAAATTTTTTATCTATCTTTGATATACTTAATCATGCTTTTCAGTGTGTTTCAGTTAACTGATCAAATTAAACCAAGTTTTTGAATGAAAAGCAGTCCGACGTGGCACTCGCATTTAATGATACCCATTAAAGCAGAACACGCAAACAGAATTAAAGCATATAGCAGACGCAGACAATCTTTTGAGGCATACTTATTCCAGCAAATATTCTTAGTCAACCTCTGCTGAGACAATCAACGGTGAAGCATTTAATGCAGCAACGGTCGACTGTTCACCAACGGAGTTGCACTGTGTCTAACGGAAAATTAAAGAGTCTCAACGGGTACTTTGCAAAATCTCCAACGGCATTAATGGTGAAGGTTATAAAAGCTCACCTCATTCAATTCCTCCAGCTAACCGAAACGCTGCGCAATCAATTCGAAGTTAAAAACATTTGTAGTTTCAACTGTTCCATTGAGTCTGTACTTCAATGTTCATATATTTATCAGCTCGTGAGGAGTATCCAAACACTTATTTCTTTGTCAAGGTTATATCTTAAGGTTGAGGAACCTTAAGAGTGGGTGTACCAATTATAACTTGTAAGGGGGAGTGGAATCCGAGAGAGTTAGGATCATCCTTCGTTTACAAAGTCTGTAATTGCTTCTGAAAGATAGTGGAATCCCAGGTGTTCTAGGGACTGGATGTAGGTCAACGAGTTAGACCGAACCAGGATAAACTCTCTTGTGTTCATTTCTTCTATTGGTCTCTGTTTTGTTTGCATTCCGAAGAAAAGTTCTAATTTTATAAAGATCACCTATTCACCCCCCCTCTAGGTGATATTCCATCTTCAAATTTCGTACCTATGTATTTTTATCTCCTTACTAAATTCCTTAATTTTACTCTATTAGCACAATGAGCTTATGTATAGGTTAGGGGTAGAAATATGTTGGGTTATGTTAGGCTTTGCTCAAATAGGCTTGAGCTTGTAAAAAAGACAAAGCATCTGGAACCTAAATGGAAACCATTTTTTAGGGTAAGGCCTGACAAGTAGAGGTGAAGATAGATCAACTCCTAAAAGGGGTCTACGACCTATCCTACATAAAGTCTAACCTAACTTATTCAATAAATAGACAAACCTATTGTCAAGCCTTTTTTTTTATATATACTGAAAAAGTTTTGGAGGGTTCGGCATCAGTTCCCCACTAAGGCCAGGACACGGCCCCGGGCTCTATGAGCACTTACTGGGGACTTACGAGATCGCCTACCAAAAGAGTCCCAGCGACGGCAGAGGGGATCGAACCCACGACCCAAGCGCCTAATCCTGAATCTCTTACCATCTATGCCAACTCACATTGTCAAGCCTTTTAGTTAAACAGACCATGCCTATTTTCACCAAAGCCTAGCTTACAAGTCTCTTATTAACTTTTTTTTAATTTATGTCATTATATAAGTATATATAATATCATCTAAATAACTTCAAAAATTATTTATAGATTTACCAACTCAATCTTAATATTAAGTTTCACATCCCATCGTTATTCACATGCACTCAAACCTTGCACTCATATCAATCATTCACCCCCTACCTCTCTTCTCTTTGATTGTTCGAATGGCAATGCTAACTTACCCCCTTCCTTGATTTGCGTCTTCTACTAGAACATAATAATTGTTATGAGTTCATTTTGGTGCCAATTGAAATATTATATTCTTAATATAAGGAGTTTGTCCCCATTTACATGAGAAAAGTAAAATGTAAAATTCAGTTTTACCAACGGCATGTTATGCTTGGTCAATTTTAGAAAATATCACATAAGTCAACAAATTATTTTTTTCTTCTTCCTATTTACTTGGACAACAACTGTCACTAGGTATTCATTTCTTTCCCTCACTAAACTTTTATATTACAAGAATGGATGTTAGGCTTTTAAAACATTATACAAGATTATAAATAGGCTTGAAGAGTTATATATAAATTTGAAAGTATAGGCTTTAAAAACTATTTTGTAAGTGGATCTTCATACAAGTGTCAGGCCTTATCAAGCCTTTTGAAGGTCCAGACTCAAGCTTTAAAAAAGTTCAACATAACATACAAGCTCATTTAAATAGGCGTGAAGCCTTGCCTCAATATTAACGAGGCAAGTCCATATGCCCTGCCCCCTTACAAACAAGGGTTAACAGTAACAACACCGATTTGACAAGGGGGAAAAAGAAAGTACATGACCCTGATAGTGGTTTTTCCATATTCAAATTGCCGGCAACAAAGAAAACGACGCTGCATAAAAGCAATAGTTCCGGTCAATTGAAGAAAACAATGCAGTATATCCCTAACGCTTCAGGTGTTCAAATGATTATGGTTTTTCAACTATCCTCTTCATTCAGTAAACATTCTCTTCACAGCAATAGGACACTGAATGGGTAGAGAAAATTTCCATTTGAATGTGCTGACCGTTTTGACTGAATCTAATTCAATATAAAGTCATTCCTACACCACAAACTTTCAGATACAAAATGACATGATCAAGCACCAAAATTTGTCAAAATTAGAATGATGGGGTCATTACAATGTCTACATCTATACAAAGGATAATATTTATACATCCAATAGAGTTGAGACTTGAAAAATAAAGTCTACAATATTTTCATATGGCTCTACATAAATAATGAACAGTACCGCAATTTGATGCAACGTGGAGATATATCCACCATTTCCAAGAATCCCCAGAAAGGGACTAAGCATCATATGCTCTAACCTAAAGCCGTCTGTCAACAAGTATGACTCACTGCTATCTCTTACCAGAACGCTTTTTCGGGCCCCTAAGAGGAGTATTCTTTTCAACAACAGGGGTGAACTCACCAGTTACCCTGCCCAAAAGAGTTCAGTTAGTAATAGATGTTACTTCTGACGAACCTATTCACTATGCAAATAGACCTCCATTCTTGCTCAAGGGACAGAAAATTCGATGGCGGCATTAAGCATCTCACAATCAAAATTCAAAATAAAACATTGCTCTCAAAATAAATAATAATAATAATAATAATGTACTCCTTGCTGGCATAAGCCTTAACACATTAAATTTTACTAAATAATATGGGACTTTACGGGAAGCAAAATTAACAGAAATGTAGGGATCCAAATACCTGTTATACATCAACGTGGCATCGCCTATTGTCCCTGCAACCTTATTCCTTACCTTACGAACACAAACCTGAAGCAAAGCATATAACAGATATATATTTTTTTTATATATTTAATTTATTTAGTATAAATAATAAATGATCACTTAATGCATCTACATCACATCTCAAACACACACCTGTACTTGATCCATAGGCCCAGCTTCGGGATCTCGGTTTCGATGAATAACAATTCCATTGTCGCATTTATTTATAAAGTGTGCACTTCCACTTATATCATAGAGATTAGGAGGTTCCCCAACCCAATTTTGTAACTGTTATTTTCACCATGCAATTGTTAAATCATTAAATATATCAGAAAAACGAAAATGGAAATGGCCTAGATTACAGCCTTTTGTTACCAACCTGTCTAGGATGTGCTACAAACCAAACATGGCATCCATGATGCTGGGCAAACCGTTTGATTTTGGTAAGCATCTGACTAACATATTCAGTTTCAGTCCTGAATCAAATAAGTGACATCATTAGCAGTGCTGCTAATGTTTGAAAAAAGTATAGGATGCAGCAAAAAATTCAGAGATGATTGTCACCAAAAAAATAATAAAATAAAAAATGATCGACTCTGCAAGCGCTAGGGGAAAGATTAATGTAAATGTATATCACAAATAAATAAACATAATAAGGTTCTTTCTCTTGGCGCTATTACTTTATTTTGCTACCACAAAAGTAACGAGTTAATGATAAGGTCCAACTATGAAAATAAGAACAGGGAAAAAATAATCCAAGTTAAGGACAAAATCGTTGAAAAAGTTACATGCTTGGAGGGCGCTGATGGTCAAGCTCATTATAAGGATCGATTACAAGTCCACGCACCCCATGCCTTAGCACAGCTATTTTTGCAAGGCCAAGGACCCAATTTATACTTGGAAGGGCATCATCTTCACACCTAGTATGACCAATAAGGAACACCAGCATCAAAATCAACATGAGTCAACTTAGTGATTTAAAAGTGCCCAAACAATTTTTGAACTAATATGCTAAACAATCACTGGCAAGAACCAGCAACAGCCATCAAGAAAAAATATCCATTATTTCTCAACAAACTCAAGGATAGAGCCCAAGACCAGAAGGCTCCTGATATAAAACACTGATAATTCATTTTTATGCAAACATTCTAAAGGCTCTGAAGCTATAATTGTACATCTTAATTTACAGAATTCACTGATAAGACTACAGTATTTTCAGCAACAACATTAGAATGTAAGAAAAGGAAAAGGAACGGAAAAAAATACAAGCAGAGGAGATTCAGCTCCAACAAGCAAGATGAGCCACAGATGAAGCAGTTAAAATGGCTGGATCCCTGATTCTAACAAGGTTCTATCCTTCTCTAGTTTCAAGATAAATTAATCACATTATAACCCATAACTTCCCTCAGTTTCAAGAAATGAAGATAATAGAGAGCCAACAAATTATCTTGTTATCAATGCTTGAGTAAACAACAGTGGTCCAATTAGCCAGATATCAAATTTATTGGAGTTCAGAGGCATAAACACTCAGTATCTTGTGCATTATTAGATGAAGAGAGGTTACAATATAAAGGCTAAGGAAGAGAAAATAGAGGAGGGAAACTAGGGATTACAAAATCAGATAATAAAAGATAATAAAGTTGCTATAAGTCAGGATACTATAATCAAGGAGCAACAATCAAGGATCCTAATTTATTTCCTGATAGTCTCTAACAAAACTATAAAACAATCTTGAAAAATGAGTTTTGTGGGGGAGAAGAGGTTACAATATGTGAACTTTGAGAGAAAAAATATAATTCTTATTTAATCTCTGAATTTGAAAAAGTACATATAAGCCTTTATATAGGCAAACCTAGAACTAAACCTAGAATCTCATAAAATCCAATCAAATCAAAGTAAATCAAACTAATTGAGATATAATAGGAAATATCCTAAGATAGAAATATACCTATATCTAATCATAATAATAAGATAATAATCATAATAAATGCATAATATTCTCACACAATATATAGGCTAAGGAAGAGAAAATAGAGGAGGGAAACTAGGGATTACAAAATCAGATAATAAAAGATAATAAAGTTGCTAAAAGTCAGGATCCTATAATCAAGGAGCAACAATCAAGGATCCTAATTTATTTCCTGATAGTCCAACAAAATTATAAAACGATCTTGAAAACTGAGTTTTGTGGGGGAGAATGCAACCAAGCCACCAATAGACTTACCTTATGAGTTGAAAAGTGTCACTTAACCAAATCTTCCCCTGTTCAAACTCTTCCACACTCATACGTTCAACAGATTCGCCATAACTATCATCAAAGACCAAAAGATGCGTGATTAGAAACTTTCACATCAGAACAATACTTCGCAGTTAGTAATACTGCTGTTGCAAGAGAATTAACAGATAATATTCACTGCTTTGATCGCCCTTTATTAGAAAATAAAATTCATAAAAATGTGAATCTAAATTTAATACTTGGCATCCTTTTCAATCAAAGCTCACCGTGCATTAAAGAAAGGCTTCTTTATGCGCTTTTCTAAAAGTTTCCGTGCATGCTCCCTGACCTGTAGATCAATCAATTAAAAAGTTGAACGTCACCAAATGCCACAGAAAATGAGGGAATGATTAGAAAAGTGTTGCAGTTAAAATCAAATTACAGATTACATAATAGATGCTGACATATTCGAAAAAGAGTATTAAAGATCATGAATTTCAATCGTCTAAATATCTTTCATTCCAAGACGTGGTAGTTTTTTTTTTTTTTCTGGAGGCCCGGGTTTGGGGCGAAGAGGCATTAAGGACTTACCAAGAAAGAGTACCTATTCATGCAGCCACATTAACTGATAGAAATGTCTGAGTGGTCATAATTTAGATATGCGCAACATTTTCAAGTCTAGCAGTGAAATATTTTGTTTGGTTGATTTAGTTTCTCCCAAACTTTTTGGTCCCCTGGCTTTCTCAACACAGTATTAACACCTAGATATCATTCGCCTTGAATCAGACCCTGGTTTCACTGCTTCCAAGGGAAGCAAAAATTGAACAAGTTTATCTAGTTTAACAGAATTCAGGTCATCAGGTTGCAAAATTTGGATTCTCTCAATTTCTCCAAAGTCAAACCCTCCAATTTCAGAAAGCACAAAGTGTGTAGGGCCTACTTGAAGAGCGAGTCCCACCTCAATTGAGATGTCACAATGCAGCTGGACCCCATATGCTCTGTCTCTATCTATTTTTGAAATTGATACTATCAATTTTAGAGAGAAATTGAGAGGAATGCTATCTTGACATCTAGCAGACCTAGAAAGGGCAAACATTGTTCCTTCTAGACAGAAACTTCTGTATAAAATTCTTAATGTGCTTACAACAAGATTAAATCAAGAAGACGCATGCCTGACGACACAACTAAAACAGTATCATAAGCATCCATAAGTAAAGTGTCAAATTGTGTGTAATACTAGTGTGTGAGATGTGCCAGAGGCTAACAACTTCATGGAAGTGTTTGTGCTTCAAAGCATTATTTTTTAAACTCAAGTAAGAACAGCTCACCCTATTCTCCATAGAGCAAAGTGCGAATTTCCAATTAGCAATTTGATTGAGATTACACAGAAGAGAATCAATCCACTCGCTCTTCCCTGAATTGGGAACCCCAGTTACTATAGTTAACTCCCCTGGCACAACCTGATGAAAGTAATACAGAATACAACAAAACTGAAGCATCCATCACCACTCAATCGAAAGAGTTTTATCATTATTTATCTACTGTAAGTAATAACCACTATCTTTATAAAACACTATTTTAAATTAGATCAAATAACGAAGTCTAAAACAGTGATGCCTAATGTGCTTCATAATTTTTAAGATCTGCAGTCATAAGCACAATTTTCGCAATCTAACATTTGTTATATTTAACTTAATTCCTTTTCCTTTCACACAAGATTCTGTTTAGACTTCATAGTAAGGTTAAAGATGTATCTTACTGCCCAATAAATTATACACAATAGAGCTTCATAACTACTAAAAATCATAAACTATTTGTTTCTTTTGTTATACCAGATTGCAAGGAACAAGACAGCGCAAGCTGTGCAGCAAACTAAGGAAATGTCAAGGGCATAAGAGCAATGTCATGCTAATGCATAATATGAGGAAGCAACAGGTATACTCCTGAAGAACTTAGTTATCAGGAATACAAACATTTGTACACTGCTTCTGTTCATATTGTGAATTCTTCATACTTCAAAAAAAAAATTTGTTAGAAAATCACGTGTTCAACTTTTTTTATATTTCAAATTATGCTTCTTTTGCTTAACATATCTTAAATTTTGTTTAAATTATTTTTTTATGCCTGGAACCCTAGGTGCACTTTTTTTTTTTTTTTTTTTGGCCAATAACCTGTATGTATGTTTAAAACAATTTAGCTCTGTCATCTAACAGGAAGTCAGGAGTTTCAAGAATCACTTCATTGACACTATATAGGACAACCTAGAATTACTACAAACATACTATTTGTGGTGTATTTTATTCAATAAATCGTTGGCAAGTCATATTTACAAAACACAATAAATTACAGCTATCACACTTAGCAATACACAAATGCAATAAGTTGCCATTACCCTATATAAATCATCAAGATTACTCCACCCGGTTGAGATGCCAAACTCGTAACCTAGGGTTCGATGATAATATGCATCAATCTCATCAAAGAAGTCCCTGAAGTTAAACAACCCCCGTATAGGATATAATTCTGCATTCTCAATTGTTTCCTTTAGTGCATCAGCACCTAAATACATGAGAACCTGTGAATAAATCAATAAGGTTGGTAGATCGATCATCGAGCAAATTGCAGACAAACAACTTCAAATGACGCTCCATAACAAGTTCGCTAGATCCAGATAATATATGTAACTCAGATGTATGAGTGTCTAAATCCAAGCTCTGTGAAATGCAGTAACTAGTGTAAAGCAAAGTTTCAGTTTAGCCCTAAGTTTGGATTGAGAAGAATGATTGATTTTGACATTATCTTTGAATTAGATCAGAATAGAAAAGGAGACAGACAAATAGTGAAAGAATAATCCATTTCTGTGCTACGCTTTAGTCAGTATTTTTACTATACATATAGGCCACAGGAGAACAGAACATTATGCAGAAAAACAAGGTTTAATTTCATTCTCAGCTTGTTACCACTAGATATTGTTGATATTATTATTAGTTGAATATGTATTAATTAGCTAATGCTGACACAAGGAAATAGGCACAAGATCAGGGATTCAATCCCTCTAGCAATATGTCTATTAGCATTTATTTTCCCTCTTGTATAAATTTCACACGTAATCTCCTTGTATAATCATAAGAAACGAATTTTTGCCTCAAATTTGTCATGTAATCAGAGCTTGATGCTCATTTTTTAGTTTGTAATCAATGGGTTTTTCCTTTTCTTCGTTTCTGATCTGTAACCTTCTTTAGTCATCACTTCATCACGAAACAGTGGTCTTCATTGCCATTTGTCCCTTGGTTTTCCTCCAGTGACCGTCCAAAACACTCCCACCACTCTCAAACAATGACAATCAGCAAAAGCCAAGCAACCGAGGCTATCCCAAATCACACTGCTTGTGTCTTTCTGCTTCTGTTAACACACGCCAGTATATGGAAGCACATAAAGCGACTGTTTCTTCACCATATGATCCATTATTCAAAAAGTTTCATTTCATACCCCTGACCCTAATAGAAAGATCAAAATTGACAATAGACTTGTTACTAACGTGGCAGGCCAAGAAAAAGTTTGTTCAGGCAATTATCTTACTCTCAAAAATGTTCTCCATGTCTCTAAGCTAGGGGAGATTTACACTATTTCCTTGAAACGGGAGCCACATGGGATGCTAATGGCCTTCACTATGTTAAGAAATGTACACCATGAATCTTTTGGAGAAATCTGGATGTCTAATGCCTCGTTCTCACCTACACCCATTTATACAGGGATAACTATGAAAGAGGATCAAGGCAAGACACTTGATGATCCTTCAATTATGCAGTTAGATAGTCAATTTCTGAGCTCTCCCGCTGATGTACACTGGCAAGGCATGAAGAGGGCTTTTAGAAACTTAAACGGAACTTATACTCTAGGAGTCAATATTGATCCTAGTGTGAATCTTACTTTATAATTTATATGGCTTCTCTGATGAGGATCGGATGGCATGCCTGGTGATACAAAACAATTCAAGGATATAGAGTTTTCTTGAATGACACATTAGTGGCTTGGTCTAACACAGAAGCAGAATATCAAACTTTCGCACTATTGGCTGAAAAATTACCCTGGTTTCAGTCTTCATTTCAGTGAAATTGGTCTATGTTTGAATTACCTATCTGCAACATGGTGCAACAATTTTAGTACTGTAGCTCTCGCCACAAATCCAGTGCAAGGACTAATCATATTGACTTAGATGTGCTTTATGTGAGCGACAGGGAGCTAGACAAAAATATTCACTCAATATGTTTCAGTACCTGACAGCTGATATATTCACTAAAGCACAGTTTCATGAGTCTAAGGGCCAAACTAGGAGTCTGCTACACTACCTCTAGTTTGAAAAGGGGCAGTTAACATAGTGTTTATATTGTGTCATTCATATTGTTTATATTATCATGAGCTTAGTATGAACGTTTTATATTCTGTTGTAGAGCCATGAGAGTACAGCCTGTTCAGAGACATGTATGGTGTTCAGTCAATGCGCATTTACAGAATTAAGCTTTAAAGCTAAGGGATGGTCCCACATTGTCCATCCCAATTATTCACACATTCTGTATACATCGATTTCCTCTCCTTATATCTTTCATTTTGGTAAAGTCACCTCCTTACATCTTTGCTAGTAGGCTTCAGAGTAAGATGACAAGTTTACAGTTTTCCAGTCATAACATGATATTTATGGATAATATAAATGAAACCATACTTTTCTCAAGTTTTAATTAGAAAACTATGCGCTTGCTATATTTTAACAGAAAAATCAAGCAAAGACACAAAAATATGATTCAAGTTTAATCTGAAAATACATAACTGAAAGAAAATAAAGACAGAAAAAATATTAAAGCAACCAAAAGGTATCCTACACAAATATCGTGTGGTTCTCATATGTATAACATTCAAATCTGACAGGATCTGAATATATACACTTTTTTGTATTTTTCAGTACAAGATTTTTATGCAGCAAATTTGAAGAAGCATCCATTCATTGATGAGAGTATGCGGTTAAGAGTGTGAGGGACCTATGAAATATGCTGATAACTGACCTCATTTGCATCTTTGAAATCAACAGATCCAGATTTCTGTGGCCACTTAACCCGCCAGCACCTGCAAGCACAAAAGAAAATGGGAAGATTACTCCTCTTATATTAGGAGAATTTTTTTAAGATGAAAAGTTAATATAAGACAGAAAAGAACAGATTTTGAGAAATAGTCCATGCACGAGCAATAAAGAAAAGCAAGGAGAAGATCATCACGCAATAATAAATTTAAAGGCAAAAAAACTCATTAGAAGATCCTGGAATTCCTCCCCAACAAAAACTATAAATAGTACTTTAAATTTCAAGAAAAAAATGCATAATTAATTACCAGAGCAGTAACCTTATTACAGATCGGATTCACTAATCCTGTAGCACAGTTCCTTAGGCCCAAAGGCCAAAACAAATCGCCTATTTAACTCAATGATCACTCAAAGCCTCTCCACAACAACAATCAAATAAACTTTCCATAGTTATCCTTCTTCTATCTGCAACCTTGAGATCTCCCATATGAAGACAAAACAGCAGAGAGCATTGCAAGCCAAAAATTATTGCAAAACCTCCAAAACAAGGAAGTCGCACTGTAGCAAAAGGAAAAATCTATTGAAGGGCTAAAGATAGAGTCGCAACAGAAAACTATGATAAAAATAAAACCTCAACCCAGAAACATATGCCCAAAAAAAAAAAAAAACTTACATCAAAAATGGAAAACAAAAAATTATTACTATGCTTAATTGAAAACAAAATGTCAAGGTACACATATAGGAAGTGTAGTGGCTTCGAATTCATTTATGGATCTGTAAAATTGATATATGCAGAAAATTCAGGAGACTAGAGCGAACTTTTCTTTTCCAATGCGACGGGCAAGTTCTTCAGCTAAGGCTTGACCAGGTACATCTCCATCAGTAGCAAGTATGACACGTGATGCCTACCAATATACAGATTTAAAAACAAACTGAGGAAAAACCTTAATTCCAGCACATCCATGATTAAAAAAGACAATTATTGATATTTACATACCACCTTAAGATAGTCTTTGCAGTTCCACAGATATTGATACTTCATGTCCTAGCTTCACAGAAAAGACAAGCATCAACTATAATAAGGAAAATACAGGACCACATAATAAAAGATTGGCACTAGATAAGTGAATAAATATGAAGTATGTTCAATCTCCTTTAGGTCTACAACTTTATCACAATCAAACAGGGGGAAAGCATAGAAAAAGCAACTTGACATGAAATATCTATTGTGCTTTTTAGAGATATTAATAAAATCAATCATAACTTCATCAGCCTTAACAGTTTTTGTTTTTTGTTGAAATGTTCCTTGAAATGGCATCAAAATTCAAAACTTCAAGCCAAAATGTAGTTGAGAGTCCAATCCTTCACTTAACAACTTTGTTTGGGGGAAAGGTCCTTCATAGGGGCATATTTTTTTACAGCAAGCCACAGAGCAAAACTGCTAATGAGTAGCTAGCCTAACAAGCACCACTAAGTTCATGGAGTCTAACTTGGGTTAAGGCTGATGCACTGAGAACACCATCAATTTGAAAAGCTTAGTTTAAAAGACTGACTTCGGTTAAGGCTGTTTTGTCATATCTTGCAAAATTTGCTACAGATAAGCTGCTCCTTTATGGGTATATATTCGACCTGCTTTTGTACAGATTTCATACGGTAAACAAGAATATTTGATTAGTTAGGAGGGATCAAAGGCTGATTATTACCCTGAACTCCTACTTGAGGAGAATGATTATTGTATCGGTAGAGATATAGAGAGATTATATGAATTTTTCTACACTACACAGTCAGGAAAGGGGTATATATACAAGATAGAAGAGCCAAGGTATCAATATTATCCTTACAGAATAATATCTGTAGTATCCCGTAATCATACGAATCCCATGATTATATGGATTAGTTAAATCCAAGATTATAGGAGATAATTAGTATTATTATTTTAGATTCTTTCCTGACTGTAGAGTATCAAATTTCAATCTAATAAAATGATCTGATTCTCTCTGTGTATAAATGTAACCCTCTCCCATGTGAATACTATACAATAAAATTATTCTCTTTTGATTATCTTCAATATCCAATCCTATAATAATTATACTGATATGTACGAGAGAAAATATCCTAATATCTTTCCAGTATCCCGTTTTAATATTCCCTCAATCAAAGATAGCAATTCATATTGGGGAAAACAGTTTCTAGAAGTTAAAATGCATAAATACATCAAATATGCATAGGTACAAGAGATACCTTGCCCTGGTTTGGATGGAGAGAAAACGATTGGGAAAAAAAAAAAAAAAAACTAGGGGGGGGGGGGGGGGGGGATGCGTTTTCCCCTATCTGGATGAGTGAAGAAAAGTCGGAGGGAAAAGTAGGGGAGAAAATGGGCTGTGGAACCCTCCCCACCTCCAGCCCAAAAGAAAAAACAAAAATTCTCTATATGCAAGGAGAGATTCGGAGATGAAAATGCGTCTTCCACTTCTATCCCTATCCCCCATGCTGCTGATTTTGTGGGTAGAAACAATTCTAGTGATGAACCCCAAGAGCTCAGCCATCCAAGCCATACATTCTTTCCCCTTGTTCTCTCAATCCACTTCGTCGTCCTCTTTTTTATTTGCTCATTTCTCTTTCATAATATGAACCATTCAATATTGTAGAATTCAGAGAGAGAAATATATCTGAATGTCGTATATATTCATATATAAGAGAGACATATTTATACAAGGAAGAGGAGCCTCAGAATTGATGGCTCTTAATCACTATTAATGGAGATTGATTCCCTAATCTCAATAATCCTAGATTGATTGATATACTAATTAGAATATATTGCCTAATATAAATATTTCCTAACATGTATATTGCCTAATATAGATATTTCCTAACACTCCCCCTCAAGTTGGAGCGTAGATATTAATCAAGCCCAACTTGTTACAAAGATATTCAACCCGAGTCCCATTTAAAGCCTTAGTTAGAAGATCACCCAACTGATCACTAGACCGCACATGTCCGGTGGAAATAAAATTATCCTTGATCTTATCACGCACAAAATGACAATCAATCTCAATATGTTTCGTTCATTCGTGGAACACAGAGTTGGAGGCTATGTGTAGAGCAGCTTTGTTATCACACGACAACTTCACAGGTAATGACGTAGCAAGACCAACCTCCTTCATTAATTGGTAAATCCACATAATTTCTTGCACAGACTGAGACATGGCTCTATACTCAGCTTCTGCACTTGATTTAGAAACCACATCTTGCTTCTTACTCCTCCATGATACTAAATTTCCACCAACAAACACACAATATCCTGTGATGGATCTTCTGGTAGCCTTCGACCCTGCATGATCTGCATCACAAAAACATTCAACCTTGTTGTGACCATGATTTGTATAAAGAACACCACGACCAGGTGAACCCTTCAAATAATGTAAGACATGTTCCAAAGCCTCCCACTGGGCAACTGTTGGTGCAGCCATGAACTGACTAAGGTAACTAACTGAAAAAGTCACATCAGGGCGAGTTACCGTGAGATAGTTTAACTTCCCAATCAACCTACGGTATCTCTCAGGATGGGCAAATGGCTTGATCTTTTCTGGATCAATTTTCTTTCGTATATCCTCAAGTAATTCATCAAACGGTATGCTGTCATCAAGGTCCAAGAGGGGATTCGGGATCATGGGAAAATTACTCAGTGATGCTCCCAGTTTCCCAGTTTCTTTTAGCAGATCAAGAACATACTTCTTCTGGGTCAAGCAGATGCCTTTCCTACTTCTCATAACCTCTATCCCGAGAAAGTACTTTAAAGAACCCAAATCCTTAGTTTGAAAGTGAGAATTGAGAAAGGCCTTCAGTGAAGAGATTCCCAAAGCGTTGCTACCCGTAATAACAATATCATCAACATATACCACCAACAGAATCATCCCAGCATCTGTCTGTTGATAAAACACAGAATGGTTGCACTTACTCTGGCTCAGGCCAAATTTCTTTACCACAGAGCTAAACCTGTCAAACCAAGCACGAGGGCTCTGTTTCAAGCCATATAAAGACTTTTGAAGACGACATACCTTCCCACGCTCCCCCTGAGCAACAAAGTCAGGCGGTTGCTCCATGTATACCTCCTCTAGAAGATCACCATTCAAAAAGGCATTCTTAACATCCAACTGGTGAAGATCCCAACCATAGTTGGCAGCCATAGAAATGAAGAGACGAACAGAGGACAATTTTGCCACAGGGGAGAAGGTTTCCGAGTAATCAACACCATAGGTCTGAGCATAACCCTTGGCAACCAGTCGAGCTTTCAAACGTTCCAAGGTGCCATCAGCTTTTGTTTTGACTGCGAACACCCACTTACATCCAATAGCTTTCTTTCCAGGAGGTAAATCAACGAGATTCCAGGTTCCTGCCTTATCAAGGGCCATCATTTCTTCTTTCATAGCAGCGCACCAACTGGGATGGGCTAAGGCTTGGTGAAGGTTAGTGGGGATAGTAATAGAATCTAAGGAAGCTATGAAAGAACATGATTGAGGAGAAAGATGATTATAGGAAGCAAAAGACGAGATAGGGTAGGTGCAAGATCGCTTACCTTTTCGGATGGCTATGGGCAAGTCAGTAGAAGTAGGAGAGTCAGGTACAGTCTCCGACTCTGATGTGGAGTCAGGAGAGTCAGGCATAGTCACTGGGACTGGGGTAGAGACAGGAGAGGATGCAACTTCTACTGGATCCGACGTCAAAGCAGGTACTGGGGGGGTTGGAACCTAGTTAGTGCCATGACTTGCCTTGGGACGCTTCCGATACACATAATAGATAGGTGGTTTAGCGGGTTCCGGTTCTGGTGCCTGCACTGGTGACAACTGAACTTTATAGATTAATACATCATCAAGACTATCAGTGGTGTCAGGGGATGGAGAAGCAGAGACAGAGACAGGAAAGAACGGGGTCGACTCGTGGAAGGTAACATCTGTGGACACCAGATAACGCCGAAGAGTGGGGGAATAACATCTATAACCCTTTTGAACCCTAGAATATCCCAGGAAGACACATTTTAGAGACTTGGGATCAAGTTTGGTGATGGTAGGTCTAACATCACGAACAAAGCAAACACACCCGAAAATCTTGGGATCAACAGGAAACACAGGATTGGATGGAAACAAGGTGGTGTAGGGAGTGGCACCACTAAGGACAGGAGACGGCATACGATTAATGAGAAAACAAGCAGTGGACACAGCATCAGCCCAGAAAGGTTTAGGAACATTCATTTGAAACATGAGAGCTCGGGCAACCTCTAATAAGTGCCGGTTTTTTCGTTCGGCAACACCATTTTGAGCTGGCGTATCCGCACATGAGGACTGATGAATTATGCCACTGGGCAGACAAATATTCTTTAGCGTTGTCACTTCGTAAAGTTTTCACAGAAACACCAAATTGGGTGTTGATTTCAGCACAGAAATGGCAAAAATGAGAAAACAACTCAGAACGATTTTTCATTAGATAAAGCCAGGTGGTTCTAGAGAAATCATCAACAAAAGTAACAAAGTATCGAAAACCAGACTTGGACTCAACAGGACACGGACCCCAAACATCTGAATGAACCAAAGCAAAAGGGGACGCAGCCCGTTTATTGACGCGAGGTGCCAGATGAACACGGTGATGTTTAGCAAACTGACACGACTCACACTCTAAAGAAGACAAATGCTGAAATTGAGGATACAACCTCTTTAAAGACGACAAAGACACATGACCCAACCGACAATGAACGTTAAAAGGAGAGAGACCACCAGAGCAAGCAATGGAACGTGGCACCCGATCATCCAGAAGGTAATGGCCGCCAGATTCGTACCCCCTACCAATAATCTGCTTCGTTGTAAGATCCTGAATTAAGCAATGGTCAGGAAAAAGTGAGATAAAACAGTTTAACTGACGAGTCAGCTTACTAGGGGATAAAAGATTAAAAGCAAGATCAGGGACATTAAGAACAGAAGATAATGAGACAGACGGAGTAGGTGTAACATTCCCAGATCCAAGGACTCGGGTATAAGAACCATTGGCAAGTGTGATTGAAGAAGGGTTGGCGTAAGGTGCATAAGAAGAGAACAAATGATGGTTACCTGTCATATGGTCAGTAGCCCCGGAATCGATGATCCACTTCGAAGAAGAAGTAGCAAGGCATGAATCAAAGTTACCTGTAACAAGTGTAGTTGGCTCTGAGGGGGCAGGATCAGTGATCTCTGAGGATTGAGCCATATGAGCAGATCCACGTTGCCTTTGTTGCTGCTGTTGTAACTTCCGACAATAACGCTTTGTATGACCGGATTCCTTACAATAATAGCAGATAATCCCACTGGGAGGATTGTTACCAGGCCTCTGTGGGCCGGGGATCCTAGGAGCCAGAGCAGCAGAAACAGGAGGTGGACCATGTCTTTGGCGCGAGGAACCCTGGTTCCGAGTGTCAGGTGGACCGCGACCAGCTAGAGCACTAGCATTCGAGTTGGGAGCCGAATGGGCTAAACTGTCAGCCCGTAACACACGAGAGTACACATCCTGAAGCGAAGGAAGCTCGGAGCTAGACAATATCTGAGATCGAACGGTCTCATAATTTGGGTTAAGAGCCGTCAGGAAACTCATAATCGCCTGTTTCTCCATATTATCGATTTGTGCCTGGAGATCAGTTGTTGGTGGCATCAACCGCCGCATTTCCTCATACATCTTGTTGAACTCTATGAAGAAACTCTTCAGGGGGCGATCTTGCTGCTCAGCCCAATAGAACCCTTTACACACTTCATGAATTCGAGTAATGTTCCCTTTCCCAGAATACAAGAACTCCAAATAGGTGATAAGTTCTTTAACAGTGTTGCAATGGCTAACCGAAGGAAGAAGATCGCTCTCAATGGAATTTTGAATTTGTAAGAAGAGCCTGGCATCTGTACGAGCCCATGTCATCTTAGAATCATCCTTAGGGGGCATCTCAGTTAAATGGCCCTCCTTCTCAATACTGAGTAAATGCATTCGAATGGTCTTGATCCAGTCCGAATAATTGGTCCAATTCAACTTATGGTCAGTAATTTTGTTGGACACCAGAACCATCTCAGTCACACTACTAGGTTTAGACTCAGCCATAAGAAATAACCAAGAGAAATAGCAGACGCAAATCAAAGATTGAAAACCTGCAAAATCAAGAAACCTCCACCAACAAAAAACAGAGCACAGCAGCCACACTAGCTGCCCAAAAATAACAAGGGCCACACAAGGGCCAACACAACAATACCCTCCTACCACAGCAGCCAAAACCAGCAGCAACCCAAAAAGGAATAACCGTACAGAACCTTCAATGACAGAGCAGTCACCGGAAACAAAGAATAGGAGCACGAAAACACCTGGGACAAGACGAGGATCAGGAGTCGATCCCAGAACAGCAAACGGCGATGAAAATCTCGCCGGAAAACTCCCTCACGCGCCAGCGCGTGCAACTGACGGCGGAAGACAGGGAGGCGCGTGTAACGCCACGCGCTGCCGGAAACGGAAGCTACCACCTGGGTTCCGCCGATCGGAACCTGCTGAACACTGTGGGGTGGTGCGTGTTTGCTAAAAACGCCTAGAACAAAAAACGAACACTCCCTTCTTCTCTCTCTGTCTGTGGCCAGCGAACCAAAAAAATAACCAGAGAAGGGAAACCAGAAACCAGAAGACCAGCAGCAGGAAAAAAAAAAAAAAAGGAGAATGGAACCTAGAGCTCTGGTACCATGTAGAATTCAGAGAGAGAAATATATCTGAATGTCGTATCTATTCATGTATAAGAGAGACGTATTTATACAAGGAAGAGGAGCCTCAGAATTGATGGCTTTTAATCACTATTAATGGAGATTGATTCCCTAATCTCAATAATCCTAGATTGATTGATATACTAATTAGAATATATTGCCTAATATAGATATTTCCTAACATGTATATTGCCTAATATAGATATTTCCTAACAAATATTGTTGTTAAAGAACACCCACTTGCATTTTCTTCTTTTAATTGAAACACCTATATTTAACAACAAAATAGTGAATTTTAATTCAGAGGATTATACATTTTAATAACCCGCAATTATGAAACTTTTATTGGTGTTGGAACTTTTTGGTTTAATGAACACATGTTGGCCTTCTCGCTTAGGGAACATGTAACTTTCTATATATAAGTACTAAGAGTAACTTTAATTGTATTAGTAGTGATATTTTCATGATATCAATTTCTCAAGCTATAATATTCTACTTCAACCCTTTCATTCTTATGTTAGATTTTCACCATGATATTAATAATGTCGGATAATGTACAATTTATTCATTGTCTTTTATTATATTTAATTTCAAAAAAGCATCCACTTTTTACTTTTTATCTCAAAAATAACACTTGTTTACTAAATTATTTGATTTTAAAATAGCATAACATGAAAAAAAAAATATCTTTAACAAATAATTTGATTTTAAATTATTTGATGATGTTTATTTTAATATGGTTTTTCAGTGTGTCATTTAATTTGATTTTAAACATGATACATTTTGACATTAGGGTAAGGGTATTTTAGTCATTTAGATGTTTGCTCATTTTCTTTCCTCCTTATTTTCTCTCGTCCATCCAAACAGGAGAAGTGATGACATTTTCTCTCCTCCCGTTTTCTTTCCTCTCAGCTTTTCTACCCACCCAAACCGAGTATACGATTTGATGTACCAATAATACACACATACATATACATAATAACTAAATAACACAAACCTTCTCTTCAGGTGGCAACTCTTTGGAGGAGACCTTTGCAGGCGCACCATCCGGAACACTCACACAATTGCGAAAGCCAGCTTCTTCCATTGCAAGTTTGTCCATTTCACCTTCAACCTATATTACTGAAGTTATATACACGTACAGCAAGACTTTGACTTTTGAATAATTTTGTCAAGCAAATGAAGATACTTACAATGATAATTTCGCTTTGCCCCTCAATATCATCCAATCCGTAAAATATCTTTTCAGTGTCTGCTTCCTGAAGCAACAGAACATTAAGGGTTTAATACAACATCTATAATCTAGTGTCATAAAGATGTGACTAGCCATAAAGTTAAAGCATTTGACAACAAATGGAAAAAGATGCAATGAGAATAAATATCTCCCATGATATAGTGATGACAAAAAAAAAAAAAAAAGGTGAAACTAAACAGAAAATAACAGGAATTGAATTCAAATTGATGACACAAAAGAATATCTGAGTTACAAGGTGAGGCATTCAAATAAAGAGTCCAATTAAATTACTCATCCATCTCTTTATATTCCAATTCCAAAAAATATCACAATGCCAATAAATGTTGCTTTTTATACTATTAAAAACTAAGAGGTATATTTACTCTCAGTGATATATTATTCAAGGAGAACAGATTACAATATATAGGCTTATAGGAAGATAGCCGTTACAATGAAGATTGAGGCAAATAGAAAATGTAATAAACCATAATAAATCACCATAAAAGAGAAATAAACTCAGATCCTATAATCATGGCTAAGATCAAGGGATCCTATCAGTATGCATTTATTCCCCTAATATTCTAAAATATACTCGACCTGGTGCCTGACATTTCAGAGTCTAGTGCACCAATGTCCAAGAAATGATGGGAGAATCTCTCTCCTCTGTATCAGTCTCCAGAAAAAGCTTTAATTAAAATCTGTCCATAGGCAGAAGCTTCAAGTTGCTTTCAGCAAAACCAACCTAAATTCTAAATAACGTCTAAATTGGACTCACATTCCAGATGAATCAACACCTTTCAGCAACAGATTCTTTTAATCCCCAACCAAAAAATAAAATAAAATAAAAAAGAATAAAAAAATCCTATCAGACAAATTTTACCACTGGGTGTTAATATGTTCAGCATCAGAAGTTGCTTATACCTGCCAAAATTTCTTGTTGATGTCTCGATATTTGCAACTAACCAGATCTCCTTGACGACGATATGGAAATGCAATTACAATCTGCCAAAGTAGATTGCAGAAACAAGTAATGATGCAGGTAAGTAGTTTGCAGAAGAGTAAAAGAAGAGGGAAGGACCAATTTCAATATTAAATATATGAGAAGATATATCTTATTTCCATTGTCATTGACATTTCAAAATTTTGCCTAGTTATAGGAATTATCAGACTTGAATCCTTGCTTAGCCAATAGATAGGAATAACGCTTTTAACTTTCTGCACAGACTTAAAGATTAGTGTTTTGTCACGTTCTGTCTTTATTTATTTCTTTTCCTTTTTTCTTCAAACAGTGGAAAATGAGCCGGTTGTGAGCATGATACTTCAGAACTATGAAGGAATAAACTCTTAGAATCTGAAAAACTTGAATGTTAGTCTTTTGTCACATTCTCTCTTTATTTATTTCTTTTTCTTTTTTCTTCAAACAGCTGAAAATGAGCCGGTTGTATGCATGATACTTCGGAAATATGAAGGAATAAACTATTAGAATCTGAACCAGTGTTATCCTCCTGTTGAACTTTAAAAAGATAGTTCAATATGACAGTGCCAAGACAACTATTGGAAGAATGCCGTGAAGAATTCTCTAAGGAAGGAAAAAACAGCTTCTAATCTTGTGATTCTGTCAAACTATGGTAATGGAAGCAATTTCCCTAACCATCATGATTACTTCATCAATAAAATAAGAATCCCCTCAAAGGTGTATATATTTTATCCAGATATAAAATATCCAGAAAGTTCACCTGATCACTAACTATTCTCTGCTTAACACCATTTCTCAGGAGAGTCTCCTTTGAGATCAAGCGTTCTGCGAAATAAGCAATCAGCTGAAAGAGGGAAAACAAAGTTTTGTTCACTATATAGCATGGAAATGGACTGATATAATATAATCAATTTGGTTCTAGACACACGAACAAAACTTCACATTTATTAACAGAAGCAACTCTGACGGATACATTATGTAAAATACAAACACAGAACAAACATAACATTAATACCTCATACATTATATAATTTATTAGTGTATTAATTAACATGTTCGAACTGTCATTTTGCATCTAAATAATATAGAAGTAGAAGTGCAGAACTATGAATACCAAACATCTAAGTGGTTTAGTACACAAAAGGATAAAATGAAAGGAAGTGGTTTGGGAGATGAAAAATGTCCTTCATATCCTCCAAAAACAATGGAATCTACAGTAAAAGTAAATATTTATATATAAAATCATAATAATAGTCTTTGCATATCCTGTTTTATTTCGAAGGAACCAAAACCCATTTCCCTTAAAGAGGCCGTCTAAATTAACGATACATCTATAAGCTTGACCAAGATTATAAGGGAAAAAACATGTAGCATCTACAGATTTACTTATGTGCCATGTCACTGTTATGGTATTCAGACTTGAATGAGAAAGAAGAGAGGATTAGAGATAGGAGAACAAAGGTTTAGAGGAAGGAGAGAGACGAGAGAAATTCTGAATAATTCCTTTGCATTAACAATTGAGTCAAGTCAGAACTGATTTACAACTGAAAGTAGTGGGGTATTTTTAATATCCATACCTCACTTAAGTCCTTTCCCTAACGGCTAGCTTCCTACCAGTCATTAACCAACAAACTAACATTTGATTTCCTATTCTTATTTATATTCCATAACAGTCACGTCCCCAATATTTTCCTAGTTCTTGAGCTTCAACATAGAGTCATCAAAATGGTCAACCTCTGAACCCGCCAAGCCAACCTGTTTTAACCCACCAGGTAGGTTACTAATTTGGCGGGTCAATGTTGAGGCCTTATTTGAAAACCTATTTAGTAGGATCAAATTAACCTGACTCTTTCAACTTACAAGTCAAACCATGCAAAAGGTGTTGACCCATTTAACACATCAAATATATTGGCAATCTGTTCATGATTTGTTTAAGGGAATGTTATCTCGGACTTGCAAAGAGATTGTAGCTATGATGCATTTTCTACCTACGGAAATTTTTATGCTACTCTTTCTATAGTTCATTTTGGAGGACGTCTTATTCTCCTCTCTTGTAACACATAATAAATTTCCTGTCAAAATAATCCCTACTTTACACATAAGTCAAAAGAAATGCAAAGTCACAAACAATGCCAGGGAAAGCGTGCCAAAACCATGATATACAAGGACAAATCCACAGAAAGCACATACGTAAATAACTTGTGAAAGCAATAAGGCTTTAGTGAAAAATGTATTGAGACATGAAGATAGATAACTAGCTATGCATCAAAATATCAAAGCATGGAGTATTAAAAAAAATTACAATGCATTCAGCTGTATAAAACTAAATTAAGCAGCAGTCAATAGACAACTGAGTCACTGATAGCATTGAACCAGTGATTGCACGCACAATCAGGATCAGTAGCACCTATAGAATTCAATGAAGTAGGCAAAAATATAAAACATGAATTAATAACCTCATCACAAAGGGGTTCTAGCATCAATTCTGACTCAAAAAGTTCCCTCTTTTTCTTAGGTTTGGATATGTGCTTCAATGAGAGGCCACCAGCAACTGCCTACAGTAGAAACAGCAGCTGAAATGCATCCAAATATGTGCTCTGGGGTAAATAGGATACTTCAAACAAAAAAATGTCTAAACCTTTGTGCTGCCCTTCCAACCACATTTGCCACGGAAGCACATCCACAAAGCAGCCCCTCTGAATAACTCAGATATTTCCAACATTAAATGCAGTAGAAAAATAATCCAGTTGATACCCAAAAATGGGAAAAATTTAGCAAAGGAAATGAATAGCAACAAACCCATCTTGCGTGATGAAAAGAGATAAGCTCCTTTCTTCTGAATCACCACCATTGCACTAACCAAAAAAAAAAAAAAAAAACCGAGTATCAAAATGCAAAGCAAAAATAGACCATAGACAATCACTTCCGAACCTCATTGAGAAATTGAGATGAAGGGTATGAGTTCATGAACTTTGGGTGGGCCAATCCTATTTTGTAGTCCAAATCTTCATGGACTATTTAAGAAAGAAGATTAAGGCAAAGAGAAAAAGATAACAGAGCAGTGGTATGAACAACAAACACTCTTTCTATGAAGAAACCAACCGTGAAAAGGGCGGTCATAGAACATTTTCAAACAGCAGACATTTTCTTTTGCTTTATCTATGCTTTGATAAATAGGGGAATATCATTTTTACCAGAACAAACCAGAACAAAAAAGTACCTTAGTCTCTGAAGCATTAAGTTACTTTTCCGTATAATTATATTAACTCAATACTGCATCATTAAGTTACTTGTTCTTATAATTGCATCAACTCAACTACAAAAATATTTTAATCTTTTAAATGAAAAGAGAAAAACTTTGCTCCAGATAAGTAGATAACTCTTCTGTGACAAACTTCCAACAAATCCATAACCCAAAATATCAACTAACTGGGCACGCCATCAGAAGAAAAAGAATCCCTTAAATTGAGACCAAATCCCAAAAACTAGAAGCCGCTTGGAGCCAGGTCTGAGGACTCCACAGGCTGTGACTTGAAAAGATGTTTTTGAGTTAAAGTACTTTCCAACGTGTCAACCAGAAACTTCAAAATAAATAAAAGACAAGCCGGTGGCAGTAAGAAATTAACATAGATTTCTTGAAGGATAAGAAAACAGAATGATTCATAATATACTACCTTCTAGGAGCTAGCTAACTTTTTTTGGAGAAATTAAGGAAACTAAATAAGTTACTTAATCATTTCATATCGTGTGTATCCTTAGATTATATATTAATTTATTAGTCAACTAAATAGTTTGAAGAAAAAAATAAAAATAAAAATAATATAAAGTAATTTAATTAACTTTTTTAATCTCTCCAAAAAAAAAGTCAATTCATAACAGTCAATAATCACCGCATGAACAGCATCGTCAGTTTAGAAAATACTGCAAAAAGAGAAAGAAAACCAATAATACATTTGGACAAAGCAAGCGGTAGTATTGCCCCGGTCCGCATAAATCAGCATCAATTCCAAGCTCTTGCAATTTCAATTTCAAAATCTTGAAATGCTCACTCGACATATCCTCCTTTGGGTTCCCCTCCATGGAAACTTCACAATGTAAAAGTAAATGTCAATATATAAATGTAGTAACCAAAAGATTCCCATTAAACCTCCAAGCTTCTCAATAGAACGTAAATGTCAAGATAACCTTACCCGGCCTAGCGGTATCAGAATCAGAAATATAAGAATAACCATTAGTACTGAGTGATAACGGGCGAAAACTCGAACTAGATTTTAAACAAAATAGGAGCCTCTGGGAGTGAAGAAGGTCCCTTTGAGACGAAAAAATAGCCGGCTTTGAAAAAGCTGTGAAATGCAGCAAGCTTCGGGTGCTCATGGGGCGAATGTTTGAGGACAAGAGATGAAGTCTATAAAGGAACCTATGATGGTAGAGAAAACGCATTTCTCGGAGAAGGAATCAATGGCTTCGTCCAATGAATCCGCCAGTTTCTTCTACAACTATTATCCACATGCTTTACTGTAGAAGTGGCGAGGGTTTAAGGGTGAGGCCGTCACTTCCCGCCTCTGCAAACCAAGGCGAAGCGCGCGTTGTTTCGTTCGTATGTCCTTTCCCTCCTCAAGTTCTTATCTCTAGCATTTCCCTCTCCCTGAAGTCCTTTTTTTTTTTTCCCGGTTACAAAACCTCTACTTTTTTTTGCTACTGACAAAACCTCTACTTGAAGTCGTAGTAAGGGTTCGAGCAAAAAAAAAAAAAAAGTCGTAGTAAGGGTTTGGGCCAAAAAAAAAAAAAAAAAGAAAAGGTCAGAGCAAGGAAAAATCTTGCTTAAATCAGAAAACCAATTTGTTAACCGGCAGTACTAGTAGTGCAGTGGTATTGAGAGTAGTCTCTCCACCCCCTTGTACTGGGTTCGATCCCCCCCATCTCCTATCGCCTATGTATCAAAAAGAAAACCAATTTGTTACTATATTATTATTACCTCCGATCCTAATTATAAGACATAGTTGACTTTGTTTGGAGAGATTAAAGAAGTTAAATAAGTTACTTAATCATTTTATATATTGTGTATCTTTACATTATATATTAATTTATTAATCAAACTAATTACTTTGTAGAAAAAAAATAGAAAGAAAAATACTCTAAGGTAATTTAATTAGCTTCCTTAACTTCTCCAAAAAAGTCAACTATATCTTATAATTAGAACCGGAGGAAGTATTATTTTAATCAGAAAACCAATTTGTTTTTTTTTTTAAACCAGATATTATTGTATTGTATTCCTTAATCTCATATTTTTATATATTGGCAAGATCAAGGCCCATAAATAGAGTTGAGAATTAGGGTCGCCCTTGAAGGGACAGGGCCTAACAAAACCTAAGATAAGAAAAACATCTGTTTTTCAAAGTCAGGGCCTGCCTTACAGGGCCCGGAAGTTACTATTCTAAATTTTAACTATTTTTCTTCCGTTTTTTTGAAAGAAATATAATTAGTGAATTACAACAATTAAAATTCTAATTTATCAAATAAATGTTGTCAACATTAATATCCAAAGAACACGAATCCTCTAATAAATAAACACATTTACTAATTATTAATCAAAAGCAAACTATTGTCCACAAAAAACTCACATAAAACATAAGAAGCATACCACTAAGCAACATTAGTACGATGACTATCATTGTCATCTTCTTCGCCACTATCATCAATTTCAAAGAAATTTTGATTGTTGTGTAAAGCCGGGCTTTTTAAGCCTGAGGCCCTACAGGCCCAGCCTGCAGGGCTTATTTTATTTAGATCCTTTAATTTTTAAGACATGACTTAAACAGGCCGGCCCAATTTCCCAACTCTACCCATAAACAATTAAAAATAACAATTAGTTTACACTCCACAAATAAAATTTCTATCACATATATATCATATATATTATTACCTCCGATCCTAATTATAAGAACACTTTTGTAATTTGCACTATAAAAGTGTTTCTATAATTAGGACCGAAGGGAGTACACAAAATCATTTAGAATAAGCTAATTCAAATACCCACTAAAAAATTAATTATGTTCTTATATAAAAAAATGTATATTGCTTTCCATAAAACGGCTTTTTATTATTATTTCCATCTGAAACTATCAATTGATACAAAACTTCCTTACATGTGCAAACAATAGGAAGTATTAGAGTAGGAAACTAATTACAAAATAAATAAAACAAGAAAATAGGAAACTAATTATAATATATTCTAATACCCCTCTCAAGCTGGAGAATGTATATCGATCATTCCCAGCTTGGAAAGGAGTGTTAAAAAAAATAGAGTCGGAGTAAGAGCTTTGGTAAAAATATCCGCCAGCTGATCTTGAGACTTAATGGGAAGAAGATGCATCAAACCAATGTAGAAGCTTCAATGAATGGTCTCACAAGTGACCCAATCAACAACAAACGTGAGCAACACATGGTTTCATCGGGGATCAAACAATACTCCAAACATCTCACCAAAGACAAACACCAAACGAAATACCTCATCGAAGACAAGGAACGAATAGGTCACACAAGGACCTTAAACAACAAATAATTGCCAAATACTTCACCGAAGGCAAATAACGAATAGGTCACACAAGGACCACCAAACAGCAAATAATTGCCAAACACCTAACCGAAGGCAAATAACACACAGGTCACACAAGGACCACCAAACAGCAAATAATTGCCAAACACCTCACCGAAGGCAAAGAATGGATGGGTCACACAAGGACCACCAAACAACAAATAATTGCAAAACACCTCATGAGAAGCAAAGAACGAACAGGTCACACAAAGAGCACCAAACAACAAATAATTGTCAAACTCTTCACCAAAGACAAAGAACGAATAGGTCACACAAGGACCACCAAATAGCAAATAATTGCCGAACACCTCACCGGAGGCAAAGAATGAACAGGGCACATAAGGACCATAAATATCAAATAATTGCTAAACACCTCACTGGAGGCAAAGAACGAATAGGTCACATAAGGACCCAAAATAGCAAATAATTGTCAAACATCTCACTGGAGGCAAAGAACGAATAGGTCACATAAGGACCACCAAACAACAAATAACGGGAAGAAGAGTCTTGCTGATAACCTGTAACACCCCCGAATTTCTAACAAATATAATGACATAAAATTTTCTATAATTTTTATGAATAAATACTGGAATTCAAAATAACTAAATCTGGGAAGTGTTACCGCCGCACTTGTACTGGGACAAGTGCAAGGCTACTTTATTACAA
Organism: Acacia crassicarpa; assembly: GCA_034222035.1. Lineage (NCBI taxonomy): Eukaryota > Viridiplantae > Streptophyta > Magnoliopsida > Fabales > Fabaceae > Acacia > Acacia crassicarpa. The sequence goes on from JAWXYG010000005.1 coordinate 13,685,163, forward strand.
TAACGAAAATCAAAACTCGAGCAAAAATGTTTTTTTTTCAAAGCATAAATTAAAAATTAAATAGCTAGAAAGTCGAATGCTCCTCCTCTCTTCTCACTGTTAGTCCCAACAGCCCCAACTTTGAAACCTGTTTCACTGAAATTCTGCTCCCCCGAAGGATCGTCGCAGCTCAGAACACAAACATCAGCAAAAGCTGGTAATCCTAATAAACAAAGATAATATAAAATAATAATAATAATATTAATAGTAATAACAGTAATAATAGTAATAATAATAATAGTATTCATCAACATAATAAATATAAATATCCATATCAATATTCACAGGATGAAAGAAAACATCATATATATAATTCAAGGCATCAATTTTAATACTATCATATCTATATGTTCTCATCGAAAGATATTCATCATTATTTTAATTTAACTTCATTTGGACCCGGAAACCTACCAGTCCAATTAGTTTAGTGGGAAGAGAACCATGGTAAACCCGAAAACTTGCCAGTTTACCCTGTGACCCGGAAACCTGCCAGTCACAAATAATCAGTTTGGCCATATCACAATAAATCAGTTCGTCCTAATGTGCACACCTCTCCCCAAAGTTGCTACTAATGTCCCGGAAACCTGCCAGACACCACCTTGGGGAGAACGGATATAATCAAGTTCACATCAAATAATATATCGAGGCATAAAGCCTAAGAATTGTGTTCATCACTTTGGGGGTACCATCCCAAAGCTATCCTCCCACTGTTCAATTATTTATATATATTTTATTGAGTGGACATATCTTTCAATCACACAAAAAGCACAAAAAGAAAAAGAGAAAAAAAAACAACGCACCTAGAGAAAAGAACATACGGGTATACATGAAAGGCATATAGGATTAAAATACTAATAATAATAATAATACCTGTCCAGAGAGACCACGTGCATATATATTCCCATCAAAACAAAATTGCCCAGAAACCACATACGTAAAGCACCATTTAATCATTCACCAAAATTTTCCAAAAGTTGATCACGCCATTCGAGACGAAGGAAAAATATGTACAGGGCACATAGTTTTTAATTTTTTAAAAAAAACGTACAGGGAATGAGATTTTCCAAACACAAAAAGGAAACACGCACAGGAAAAATTACCAAAATAGGATATAGAGAGGGGAAGAAGAAGAAGAAGAACAAGGTTGTTCTGGGAATTAGGATTACCTAGTCTCCGTTTTGCTAGCTTTTAGAAGAATAGAGAAAGAATAGAGGAATTAGAAGAATAGAAAAAATAGTAGAAGAGAATATGAGAAGAGAAGGAGAGTATTCATGGTTAGGCTAGACTCATATTTATAACTTAAAAATTTAGGGTTTAGCTTCGGCTCTTTTACCATTGCCAACTCATTAATGGGGTACATAAAATAAAAAAAAAAATCAATCAACAATGATACAAATTTAATATCATTAATAAGGTATATTAAATTAAAAACCAATCAGCCATGATGTGAATTTAATATCATCAATAGGGCATATTAAAATAGAAAAAAATCAACCAATCATGGTTCACATTACGTTCGGTCAATCAATCATGGTGTAAATTAATGTGACTTAGTTGACAAGTAGAGGACTTATTACCTAAAATGGTGTAAATTAATGTGACTTAGTTAACAAGTAGAGGACTTATTACCTAAATCTCTTTCTTAGAGTATAAGCAGAAAATTCCTACGGCAATTAAGACTAGGAATATTTGGCCCACCAAAGTTATATAAAATGAAATAAATGGGTTATTTCTATTAATAAAAATCTGGGGTATTACATAACCAATGTTCTGAATAGGCCTCCGGATCACTTTTTTCCCTTAAAGGATGGTATATTAAGCTTCACTCCCTTAATTCTATCCTCTCTAGCATCATTCTCATAATCTCTTCTTCTCCTTCTTTCATCCCTCCCTGATGAGGACATAGGAGGCGGCATGACCAAGGCAACAAACTTGGAGGACATACAAGGTCTTGGAGATCCAATGATAAGAGCAAAAGCTGAAAAGGCTCCAGATTGAAGACCTTGAAGAATAAGCCCCAATAGATATGCATGGAGGCTTCATTGGGCCCTGGCCCAAATTCTACCCTTAGTTCTATTTTTCTTACATTTAGTTGAACTTTTGTAATAAGGATTATCGGGCTTGCTTATTGGGCTCACATATTGGGCTTTCTTGTTTTTCATTTGTGTGTAAGCAGAATTAGGTTAAGCTTGAACAGTGGGAGGATAACCATGGCCATGAGAACGGCAGATTTGAATTGAGATTTCAATCATTTTGGTGAGAGACAAGTTCTCTAGGGTTCTTTTGAGAATCTCTGAACTTATCAAGGGTTTCAATCCTTGTGGCGTTCTTGGGCTTATCAATTCTTTGGAATTGTGGCGCCTACCCAGTTTTCGTGCTAGATTTGTTCGTTTCGTATCTCGAGTTTCCCTTATTGTTTTTCGGTGTTTTCATAGTCAAAATCGTACTTCAGAACGTGATCTTTCAGCTTGTTTTGGAAGCACTCAATTCCGAGGTCTGTAGCGCGAGATCCATTCCGTTCTTTAGGATGCGTCAGAGGCTGTTCTGGTGCGAGATTCCATTCCTAGTTGATCCGATCGTCCGTTTCCTTCGGGAATCACATCAATAACAAAAATATAGTTTGAGTTGTGTTCAAGGACATTGTCTTTAGGAAATATTCCGTAACTCCCTATCAAATCAAGAAGTGGCACTCCCAACGATAAAACGAATCATTCCTACAAAAAGTAGAGTGAGAGAATAGCAAAAATATAACATTATAACATTCACAAATCAAAAAGTAGCGTCTCACCAAACCTTAGTCCTCTGACCTTTGTAGTCTACTGGCCATGCATTAAACATTGCCTTTTTTAGATAGAGAATATATGACCATTGATCAACCATAATGGTCAATAAAGACAGCTTAACGACTTAAAATTACAGTTACAAAACAATGATTAATGAATATTTCAGCAATAAAACCAATTAAATGTCATTTAAACCAACTAATTAAACCATATTAAAAATCCAACAGTTATCTCAATGGTTAGTTTAAAGCAACGTTTTAAAAGTCAGACTGGATGTCAAGTCACAAAAGGTAAGCAAGTCATGGTTAAAACAGTTGGAATAGTCAGGCTATTTCATCGGGCCAATGATACAATAATTAAATTAATAATAATAATAATGTTATGAAACTGAAGAAATTCAAAAGAAATGTAGAGAGAAGTCAGAGAGAAATTCTAGAGAGATGGAAGAATTCTCACTTCAGTGTATATTCTGAATGTTTACATAAGGCCTCTATTTATAGACCTTCAAGGGTTACTATGTAGTGGATAGAAACGTAAATGAACATCCATATAATAATATATTCATAATACTCCCCCTTGGATGTTCATTTATGAATGTGCCTCGTTAAAAACTTTAACTAGGAAAAACCCAGTGGGATAAAAACCTAGCCAAAGAAAAGAGTACATCATTCATTGATACACTGTCCAATGCTGCCTCATTAAAAACCTTTCTAGGAAAACCCAGTGGGATAAAACCTAGATAAGGGAAAAAGAGTACAGCGTGTATCGACTCCCCCTCTTGACAACATCAGTTGAGATCTTTGAATCTTTGGAGGCAATGCTATGAACAAGCTTTTCAAAAATTGCTTCAGGTAGTGACTTAGTGAATAAATCTGCCAGATTTTCACTTGAATTGATTTCCTAGATATCTATCTCATCAACCTTTTGAAGATCATGAGTGAAGAATAATTTTGGCGAAATATGCTTCATTCTGTCGCCCTTGATATATCCTTCTTAACCACACACATTCTCGACTTGCTTCATCTATTGCTAGAATTTCTGCATGGTTAGATGATGTGGCTGATATAGTCTGTTCCATAGATCACCATGAAATAGTTGCACCTCCACATGTAAATAGATAGCCTGTTTGTGATTTACCATAATGTGGATTAGACAAAAATCCAGCGTCTGCATTACCAAACAGATCATGTTTGGATACATTTGAGTAGTATAACCCAATGTCCATGGTGCCTCTGAGGTAACGAAAAATGTGATTTACTCCATTCCAATGCCTCTGTGTTGGTGCATAACTATATCTTGCCAGTAAGTAATAAATCAGAACGTGTGTACTGAGCAAGATACATTAGTGCTCCAATGGCATTAAGATATGGTACTTCTGGACCAAGTAGTTACACTAATATATGGCACTTCTGGACCAAGTAGTTCTTCCTCACCTTCTTCAGTAATTATTTGAGATCGGAATGGATCTTTATCAACATGTAAGGATCTTACAATCATTAGAGTACAAGATGGATGTGACTTATCCATATAAAATCTTTCTAGAACATTCTTTGTATATGTTTCTTAATATAAAAAGATCCCATCCTTCAGGTATTCAATCTGTAGTCCAAGATATAATTTTTGTTCTGCCCAAATCTTTCATCTCAAATTCTTTCTTCAAAGAGTAAATTGCTTGTTGGAGCTCTTCAGGAGTCCAATGATGTTGATATTATCAACATATACCACAATTCTAGCAAATTCATTTCTAGATCTGTTAATGAAAATGCATGGGCATATAAGGGCATATAAGGTCATTTCTGTACCCTTCTTTTCATCAGATATTCTTTGAAACAGTTATACCACATGTGCCCTAATAGCTTCAGGCTAAGGGACTTATTTAACTTAATTGAGTCATGTTCTTAAGAACATGAATTTGATGTTTCTAACATCTCAATGCCTTCAGAGACTCGTACTTTTGGTACATTAAATCATTCGAGGACGTATGTGTCTATCACTATTAATCCTTCAGGGACTTTCATATAAATGTCACTATTAAGTGAACCATACAAATAAGTAGTTACAACTTGTAACATCCATTAGGCGCAGATAAAGCCTTTCATTATCCACTTCTGGTGAATATGCTTCATTAAAATGAATGCCAAGCCTTTATGTAAAACTTTGGACTACAAGGCTTGCAATGACATATAGTCAAGTATTCTATTGTTCGCTATGGATCAATAAAAATATTCAATCTTCAGGATTCATGCCATATATGGACTTATTTAATAATGTTCTCGAGAACTTAAATCAGATGATTTTAACATCTAGAATCCTTCAGGGATATATACTTCTAGCATTTTAAGTCCTTCAGGGATATGTGCTGCTGGCAGGTTAAGTCCTTCTGGAACAAGTGCTTCTGGCTTGTTAAGTCCTTCAGGAACATGTGCTTCTAGCACCTTCTTATTAATTTTAGCTCATGATCCTCATTATAATTCATTATACCATATGCTATATAACAAGCAAATATTTCGTCAACGTTGACATTATTTCGGTCCCATCGGATAATATTCATAATGTATTGAGATCTCATTACTTTCTCATTTTTCAGGTATCTGTGTCTCTTCTGGGACTGCAACATTCTCTTCTGGAGATGTCTCTACTGGAGATAATAACTCTTTAGGAGATGGCTCTTCTGGAGCAACAATAATTTCCTTAATTATCCTCAACTCAATCATCTATATTCTTAGCTCCTTTTATCTTTTGAGGATTTCTCTTTTGAATCGATGGACCTACCACGCTTCAGGCGTGCTTTCAAAACATTTATAATAGGTTGTCCTTCAAGGACATCAATTCTGATAGGAGCATTAGCAGCTGAGACATGTGACATTGTCACTTTCTTTAGGTCAGTAAATGCTTCTGGCATTAGACTAGCTAAAATCTGCAAATGAATTATCTTTTGAACTTCTAGTTCACATTATTTCGTACGAGGATTAGAATGAGCCAATGATAATTCATTCCAGCTAATCTCATTACCCAACTATTTATTTTCTCCCCCTCATGATGGGAAAACAATGTCAAATCATAATTGACTAATCATGTAATATAAGTCTCCTAAATCCATCTGTTACTATAAGAAACATCATTATGTTTCATTTAGAGACAAACAAGAAGGAGGAGATCTTTACACAACATTTATCCATCTACGTGCATTATAGTCGAATATTGCACATTTAAAACTTTTAAGATGGAATTAATCTGGCTACTGACCAAAAGCCAATTTTCTAGGGGGAATCTTGTTGGCTTATATAAATGCTGCAACAATCAAAATATACCAACATAGAAATCTTTGTTCTCATAAGTATTGAATACATGATTTATGGATCGTATAATCTGGAAATAGCGCGCTTAATTTATTCAAACATCAAACATTATTGCAAACTCCATGTTGCAATCATTTTTACAAACTTCAGGTTGCATTCTTACAAACTTCTGGTTGTAAGCTAATAATCTCACATGTAACCAAATGCATCTTTCAAGTTTACATGTCATTTCAATGGGCCCATATAATAATGTTTGATATATTTCCAGAGATCTATTACCAATCATGACCAATGAAGTTTTCATGTCAAAACTATTTGAGAACAAATAACACATAATACATAAACAATATGTTGGTTATTTATGAAGAATCTTCTGGTTCTTCAATGAATGTTAATATATAATCTTATTTGCATTATATGTATATGACTCGGATGATCAAACAAGTCATGCCAACAACAAATTTAATTGAATCAGTAAACTTCTGGTTTACTGTAAGATATATAACTACCAATAACAAACATATTCTGTAAACTTCTGGTTTACTGTAACAATTATCTTTACCAATAATAAATATTTTAATTCACATCATAATTTGACATTTATTTGGGAGAGCTATTAGACTTTGTGTGAGAAATATTACTTTTCAAAATTAGCTCACACTTGTATTGTATTATATAACTCACACTTATTTTTCTAACAATCTCCCCGCAAGTGTGAGTTCTATATGTCAAAATTACTTTCAAATCCTTTATACCTCAAAAGGAAAAATTATGTTGATTCTTCAGGAATATAGTATCTTAGAATCACACATAAAATTTTCATGCCAACAGATATATGGTATGTGATCATAATAAATTTAAATAACAAGTAAGCTATATTTTACCTGTTGGGCTTATTTAGTGCTCTTGAGCCTTTGCTTCGAAATAAATATGATCATATTATCTGCAGCTTATTGCCTCTTGAATATTTCATCAGTAATAAACTTCTAGTTTACATTGGCTATAATAAGGGTAAAATAATGATTACTATAGTACTAATGGTAATTATCATGTAAATAGTGAACATTATGCAATCATTGTGTAATCATTGTGCAATCATGTAAATAGTATTTTATTATGCAAATAGTATGTACCATACAAATAGTAATTATAATAATTAAATAATATAAACACGTGGCACCCGCAGCCAAATTTTTCTCCTGCTTTCACGTGGAAATTTTGAAAAAAAAAAAAAAAATTTTTGTTGGGGAAAATTACATAACTTGACCCCAGAATAAATAACATTTTTGTACCACGTAAAATTACAGAACAGTACCTTAAAATATTGAAACTCCAAATTTCGTCCCATTTCTGAAAATCACCGCCTCCTACTATAAAAATCGATTTAGAGGCTGATTTAAATATAAAGCTTCTCTTATGAGATAGTTTGTATCAATATTTGACCTTTAACAAAGATATCATGGCATGCAAAACAAATGACATTGACCACCATAACAATAACATGATTTTGTAATCATATATATAATACCCATTGATGTCACTTTTGTGGTCCTTATAAATAATATTCTCCACTTCCGGTGGGAATTTGAACTAACATGATAACAATAACTATTCCCAAAATTAAAACCATATTTACTATCTATATCCATGGTCATAATTAAATCCTCATACATTCACTTTGGGGAATGGAGTCGGATCAGATTGGACTTGCAACAAAAACTAATTGTTTTGTTTGAACACATGAAGTCAAGAATTAATTCAGAATATTTCTTTTTTTTTTAAAAAAAAAACCTCTTACACATTATTGCTACTTCAGGAGCAAATAGGATATATCAATTTATAATAAACTTTTAGAAGAACAACCATCTTCTGGTGGTTAATACAATCCCTTTGATTTGTTCTAAAGAACATGGGGGTCTATTCATACCCAAATATTAATTGAGGCATTAATACAAATATTGGTCTATTCCAGTTTATCTCATGGCTTCAGGCCAATTTATGCCTCCAAGTCAATATATACATCAAGGTTGACTATATGTATCATCATGGCTTCAGGCCAATTATGTGCCTTCTTTTGGCTTCTAGCCAACTTTATGCTCTCTCTTGGCATCTGGGCAGCTTTTGTTATATATCTTCATGCCATTTTTCTCTTCAAGAGAAATTAAATCAAGATGGCTTCCAACTGTCTATCTTCAGGATAAACAAAGATTTCTAGCCATTGTATATGACGTCTGATCATATAATAAGGAAGATATTAATATTAAAATAATTAACAGAACATAAATAATAAATGTTATGTTAGTAACAATTATAATAAATTAAATCTAGACTTCCAGTTAGGAGGTTTAACCCCAAGTAGGAGTCGAATTAATAAAAGGAAAATAAAAGCATAATAATAAATAAACCTTAAAATTAAATCTAGACTTCCAGTTAGGAGATTTAACCCCAAGTAGGAGTCGAATTAATAAAAGGAAAATAAAAGCATAATAATAAATAAACCTTAAAATTAAATCTAGACTTCCAATTAGGAGATTTAACCCCAAGTAGGAGTCAAATGGAAAAATAAAAATAAATGTTGAAGTTTAAATATGTTAGGAACAATAAAAATAGAATATCACAAATTAAAACAATATAAGAAAAGAATTAATATATATTGCACAATCATTATGTAATCGTTGTGTAATCATTTAAATAGTAATAATAATATAATATTAAAAACATGTGGGGCCCACGGGAAATTTTTTTTCAAACCTCCCGTGAACTCCTCCTCCTTCCTTTTTTTTTTCTTTTTTTTTTCTTCTTCTTCTTCCTTCGCCCGACGCCTCTGCAACCTCCTTCTTTTTTTTTTTTTTTCCTTCTTTCTTTCACTCATACCATCAAATCAATAAAATCATCAATCAAAACTTAATAGAAAACATACCTGAGTGAAGAGAAATCACTTTCACCGATCAAAAATAATCTTTCAGCTAAAAATACCTCCTTTGGGACGATTTGAAAAAACTCCTTCTTCCATGAGAACTCCATCAACCGCTTGCCACAGTGAGGAAATTGGCGGCAAGAATAACACCTAGGGTGTGCTTCTTTGTCTCCATGGTTGGGGGTGAGAGATCGAAGGATTTGGGAAGTGGGAAGGGACTTTTTTTTTTTTAGAAACAGTGAGTGAGGAAGAGAGAAAGAGAGCGATGGTGATGGTGAGGAAATAAGTTGCAGAAATACAGAAGAAGAAAGAAGATGATAGTGAAGAAGAATAATTGTAATCAACAACAAAAACTCAATCAATTAGAGCTTCGTGCTGATAACGTGTTATGAAACTGAAGAAATTCAAAAGAAATGTAGAGAGAAGTCAGAGAGAAATTCTAGAGAGATGGAAGAATTCTCACTTCAGTGTATATTCTGAATGTTTACATAAGGCCTCTATTTATAGACCTTCAAGGGTTACTATGTAGTGGATAGAAACGTAAATGAACATCCATATAATAATATATTCATAATAAATAATAATATATTTGAATTTAAAATATTAAGTCATCAAATAATTTAAAACTTAATAGTTTAATTTTATGACAACTTAACAAACTTATATGGTAATACACACACATAGAATACATACATATTTTATATTTACATGCACACACACCTCAAAATTGCATATGTTATATTAATTATTTAGATTAAGAAAATAATATGTAAATAAATTTCGGAAATTTATAAAACTAAAAACATAAGAATAGAGTAAAAACATCCGAAAAATAAGGTAAGAAGGGAAAATGCATAAATAAATATTTTAAATTTAAGAAGATGCCGGTTCCTTGTTCACAATTAAAACACTTGAACTTTCTCCCTAAAATTTTTTTTAGAAGTTTCACCTGCCTCGCTGAATGTGTGGGACCTTAGTAGGTGAAATTAAATTAATAGGGATTGAAAAAAGAGAATAGGTCGGAGGAGTGGGTTTGTGTTTAGATTAACTTTTAGAGAATACTTTTTACGATTTACCAGGTAAACATGTGAGACAAATATTGTCTCAGTTTGCGAAAAATGTCTTTTGAAACCACGGTTTCAGAGCTAGTCAAACACTTAAAATTGGTAGAGGAAAGAGAGCACTAGTCTATACTTTTTAGTTTTTAGATGTGTGCTTCAATTTCTACTTTTCATGCTTCTTTCCTCCTTGTCAAGTTTTTCCTTCTTTCTTCTTCCTCTTAAAACTCCAGCAGATTCGATGACTTTGTGAAAGTGGTCAGTTTTCATTTTAATTTCATCACCATTTTTGTTACTATTGTTAATAAAGGAAAAATCATAAAGATAGGCTCTGGGTTTATTTCTTTGGTTCTTCCTCCTTCTTTTCCTTCGTCCCTCTTCTTCTTTTAGACCTCAGCTCAGCTCATGACCGTCTGACTTTTAAAAACTCAGTCCGGCTTTCGGCTTGACAAAGAGAGGGAATATCAGAGTTTCTGGGAAATCGTCTTCTTGTTGACTTTTTGGGGTTCTTCGGATCAAAAGTCACTTTTTACAGGCTCAACTTGAAAAATAGTCTTTGACCCAAAAACAAACTGTTCATGTGAAAAACGGAAGCTAAAGATGGTATTTTATTTCAATACAGATGATTATGGATTTGGCTACCATCCTCTATCTTTCCCAACTTCTTTCATCCTCTTCCTGATCTGAGCCATCGGATAAAGATTTGGACGGTCCAGATCTTTTTTAATAATTAAATTTTTACCCCATGAGGTAGCATGTACCCTTTTGTAATTATTAAAAAAAATCTCGTGATTATTAAAAAAAATCTGGACCGTCTAGATCTTCATCTGACAGCCCAAATCAGGAAGAGGATGGAAGAGGTTGGGAAAAGTAGAGGATAGTAGCCAAATCCAGATGATTATGTATATACAAGAATGAGTCACACATCTCTTAGATCTAAATAACATATACTAATATCTTATTCAATTATTTTCTCTCTCTTCGTAATACTTAGTGATACAGATAGTTAGTGTCTATTAATATCTAACGATATTAATATTATATATTTGATTTCCAACATTCTCCTCAATGTGGAGCATGTAAGTTTGCAATGCCCAACTTGCACACAATAATTAGATTATTTACGATTATTTTAAGTTATTTAAAATTTTGATATTTTTTCCATTTATTATTTTAAAAGCAGATTAAAAGTTATTTTAATTTATATTAAAATTTATCAGTAGAAAATGTATAATATATTATTTTAATTATGACACGTTGAATTTCTTCTGGAATAATGAAATTAAGCTATTTAATTATTTTCTCACATTATCTAAAAAAGTTTTATTTTATTTTCTTACTTATATAATATTATATATATGTGTGTGTGTGTAAAATATTTTTTAGTTAATTATTATGTGACCGGTCTAACCAAACAACTGCTCCAACTGTTTGAATCGTGACCCATTTACTTCTCTAGCTCAATGTCCGGTCAAGTCTGTAAGTGGAGCTATATACCCAAGAGGGGGGTGAATTGGGTATTTTAAAAATTTGAAGACCTTGTTCTGTTTTAAGACAGTAAAACAGGGCAGAACAGAGCAAGAAGAAGAATAGCAAGACACAAGGATTTATACTGGTTCGGTCCTAACAACTTGACCTACATCCAGTCCCCAAACTCTTTAGGATTTTCCACTATTACAAAGATTACACACTCTGCACTTAAGAAGTAGTTCTCTCACTAGAACTCACTCCCCCTTACAAGTTGTAATCAATGAGCCCAACCACCAAGTCCTCTGACTTGTGGTTCTTTACAATAAATGATTTACAAAAAAACTCTCTCTAAGAATAGATAATGATAAACATTGAAGCTTATGTATTACAAGATACTACACAGTTGAAAACTGAAGGAATAAATGCAAAACTTTAATGATTTTCGTTTTTAGTAGATGTAGTTGTTGGAAAGACTTGAATGCTACTCTATTTATACTCAGAGATCATTAAATGACCGTTGCTTTCCCAATAGTATTAGTTCTTTATGTGTTTTGATGATAATCAACAATTGTAAACATGTTTTGAGGTTTCCAAATTTGCTAAAAATCATTTGTCAATTGGAAACTCGAGTATAGGATTGTATACTCGAGTATTGGATTGACAGTGGATGGCTCAAATGCATTTTACAAAGCAATACTCAAGTATTGGAAGCAATACTCGAGTATTGGAGTCACAGAGAGCAATCAAGTTCTGAACTGAAGTGCATACTCGAGTATAGGATTTGCATACTCGAGTATAGGACATCCAGAGAGTATTCAAATTTTTCAAGCTGAGTCAATACTCGAATAAAGGAAGCTATACTCGAGTATTGGACTTACAGAGAGCAAATGAGTTTTCACCTTGAGTGAATACTCGAGTATGGCATTGGTATACTCGAGTATTGGTCTTACAGAGAGCTCTCAAACTTTTATAACTGTTGTATACTCGAGTATAGGTTTTGAATACTTGAGTATTGGGCTCTTACAAAGTTTTTCAACTTAACATTTGTTCTTGAATACTCAAGTATTCATTTGAATACTCAAGTATTGACATGTAAAAACTTCACAATTCTTGAAAGATGAATCAATACTCGAGTATTGATATGCATACTCGAGTATTGGCCATACAGAGAGGTTATCCATTTGTCAATGATTTGAATACTTAAGTATTGGAATGAATACTCAAGTATTGAGGTTTTTGAACTTAAAACATTTTCTTACAAACAGTTCAAAACTCGAGTATAGACTTACATACTCGAGTATTGAAATGGTTTTTCAAAGTTCAAGTCACGATGTTTTGCCTCTGGAAGCAGCATACTCGAGTATCACTTTGGATACTCAAGTATTGACACTAGTACACAGTGACATACTCAAGTATAGAAGAACATACTCGAGTATTGAGCGTTGAAAACTGATTTTCAAATTACACGAATTTGTAAAACACTTTCATTTGATCTCATTACTTCCATTTATCACTCACTTATGTTCCCAGCTATGTTTAACCAATTTGCTAAGTGAATTTCAGTTGACATAGATGAAGATTATTGAAGGTCAAAGGCAAAAAGCATAAAGTGGTCATAGCATTTAATGCACTTCATTAAATTAGCCTCTTTTTGGCTAATCCACCTGAGCACGCCTTCTCAACGGTCAAGAATGCTTTCTTCATCAAGTAAACTCTTCTCCAACGGGCAAATCCTCAGAGAGCCACCTCAGATCAATTAAACACCTAGATTAGTTGGAGATTAGAGAGAGAAGCTGACCAAACTTAATGCTAATCACCTACAACGGTTGGATTCATCTTACAACGGTCAATTAATGCTCTCTAAGTATAAATAGAGTGCATTGAAGTCTTCTCAACAACTCTGAACAACCAACAACTACTGAAAGCGAAATTCATTAAGTGTTCATTCATTTCTTTCAGTTTTCATCTGTATAGTATCTTTTGATACAAGCACTTCAGTGTTCATCTTATCTACTCTTTGAGAGAGTTATTTCTGTTATTGATTATTGTTTGTAAAGAATCACAAGTCAGGGGACTTGGTGATTTGGGATATTTGATTACAACTTGTAAGGGGAGTGAGTTCTAGAGAGAGAACTACTCTTGAGTGCAGAGTGTGTAATCAAATTGAAAGAGTTAGTGGATTGAAAATCTCAAGTGTGGCTTGGGGACTGGACGTAGGTCAAGGATAAGACCGAACCAGGATAAATTATCGTGTGCAAGCTTCTTCTTCCCTTCATCTCTGTTATACCCTGTTTTCACTTGTCCAAACAGAGCAATTCGTTAAAATTTTTAAAATACCCAATTCACCCCCCTCTTGGGTATCAAGCTCCATTTTCAAATAGATCCGTTGGAGAGGTTTAGTCAAGGTTAGGAAGTGGTTTAGGCATCTTCTCTCTCTACTCTTCACTTAATCTAGCTGTCCAGTTGTTCATAGTTGACTTTCTAAAGATTAATCCGTTGGAATGACAGTTGCTGGATGTGAAAATCATTCTTTAATTCTTTGCAAATGTGTGCAGATGAATTATCCAGAAGTGTGCAACTTTTTGGGTTTAGCATTTAATGTTCTGACATCACCTTTTGCTTTTGCTTTAAACCTTCAATAAACATCTTCTAAGTCATCTAAAATTCACTAACAAAGTGGTTAAACATAGCTGGGAATATAGAAGATTAATACTGGAAAGTATTGAGATCAAACAATAAGGTTTTGCAAAATCGTTAAATTCGAATTTCAGAATCAGCAATGGAAACTCGAGTTTGTTCACCAAAACTCGAGTTTTCAACTGTGCACTAAAGTCCAAACTCGAGTTTCAAACTCTAAACTCGAGTTTTCTTCTTCCAGAGAGCAAAGTCGTGTTTTGAGCTTTTGGACCAAAGTTTAAGTGAAACTCAAAACTTGAGTTTCCAAACCAAAACTCGAGTTTTGGACATTTAAAGAAAATAGCACGTGGAAGTCCAAAACATCAAAACTTGAGTTTCTAAATCAAAACTTGAGTTTTCAAGACGTTGAAAAATCTTAAACTCTCTGTTTGATCAAAACTCGAGTTTCCAAAGTGAAACTCGAGTTTTCACTTAAATGTGAAAATGTTGAGAAATCTTAGTTGAGCCAAAACTTGAGTTTTAAGAATGAAACTTGAGTTTTCAAAACATTGATAAAACGCATTGCTCTCTGCCTGATCAAAACTCAAGTTTTCATATAGTTATGAAAACTTTGAAAACTTGCAATGCTCTCGGGTTAGCTCAAAACTCGAGTTTCCAATTCTAAACTCGAGTTTTCATATAAAAATGAAAACTTTGAAAATCTGTTCAAGTTGGAAACTTGAGTTTTCACTTAAGACTCGAGTTTTCAAAAACTAAGTGAAAATGTGAAAACTCTCTGTCAAGTCAAAACTTGAGTTTTGAAATCAAAACTCGAGTTTTCTCTTATCTCAGAGAAAACTTAAAAAACTCAAAGTAAGCTAAGGTTCTGAAGTTTTGGCGCAAAAATGGATTCAAAAATTAGAGATTCTCTGTATGGGCAAAACTCGAGTTTCCAAAACAAAACTAGAGTTTTGTCTTTAGTTGAAAACATTTAGAAGTTTCTGTATGAGTCAAAACTCGAGTTTTCAAACTGAAACTCTAGTTTTGTCTTGAGGTGAAAACTGAGTGCTCTCTGTAATGTTCAAAACTCAAGTTTCCTCTCGAGTTTTCAAACTAAAACTCTAGTTTTGTCTTGAGGTGAAAACTGAGTGCTCTCTGTAATGTTCAAAACTCGAGTTTCCAAAGGAAACTTGAGTTTTGCTTTGTTTAATAAAAATGAGCAGCTCTCTGTCAAAGTCAAAACTCGAGTTTTGAAACAAAAACTCGAGTTTTGTCTTGACAGTAAGTTTTTCAACTTACCAAGACAAAACTCCATTTTAAGTTTGCAATTGTCAGTCATCATCAAAACACATGGAGAACTAACAAAGTCATAGTTTTTGAACCCGAACCCAATCGGGCGGTTCAGACTGAAACTTCCAACTCTCTGAACAAGCTTAGTGTGGAACTTGTCACTTGCGGATGCAGTTAGTGTCATAGCAATTACATCTAAGGATAGGGTAGAAGGATGTAATGATGTACATGCTCATAGTGTCCAATACGTGATGCCTAAACTGCTTGTACTTGAGGAAGTCCAATGTGATGAGGATTTTTGGAACTAATGTGTCGTGCTTCTGGCGATAAGATTAATTGGGAAATGTTTGTTTCACTATCAAGGAACAAGGAGTACTTGCTAAGTTGGTTGCGCTATATGGTTCGATTTCCCTAGATATGCTTGAACTATAAATGTAGAATGGTTGAATGGTTGAACAATGATATGTATTGTAAGGGTTTTATTTATTGTATCGTAAGGGTTTTATGTTATTGAATGGTTTTATCGTATTGGAATATGATTTGTTTTATCTTGGTTGCGCTATATGGTTCGCCTTCCCTAGATGTCGGTTTTATTGTAAGGGTTGTAGAATGATTTTATTTATCCTTAGATATACTTGCTAAGCTTGTTGCTGATTGTTCAATGTGTTACCATGTTTAGTACAGTACGGCTTTTGGCACGCATGATGCTTACATCTGAATTTAATCACACTCACAAGATACATAAGCAATGTCAAACTGGAAGAAACATATTATGTTAGAGCAACAAGAGGAAGATGATAAGTTTCAAGAATTATTTGTTATGGATGAAGAGCAAAAAGATGCTGAATAATTAGGTGCATATCTGTGTCAATATACTTCTCCTTATGTGTGCAAAGAACCGTGTAATACTAGTGCACAGACAGAGCATTCATAGGTTCAAGAAATATTGGCAAGTCATGGTCTACGATGTCATGAAATGTTTAGAGTGGAGCCACATGTCTTCTACAACTTTGCAACAAATTAGTCGGACTTGGGTTACAGAATTCTAAGAACGTCGGAGTTGAAAAAATGGTAGCCACATTTTTGTTCACTGTTGGACATGGAGTAGGCAATAGGTACTGTGCATGATGCTCCTGTGTTTCAAGTTGCTACCTTAAATCCATCTGTGAATTTCTATTATCCACCTCAAGGTATCTTTTCTTATACTTCAATTAAATAACTATATCTGCATTTCACATCTGAATTTATCTCACACCTTCAAAATGTTTTCACCATTTATTATGCAAATATTATTTTGTCGGTTCTAGATATCCAACACTTGTTGGGTATCTTGGTCCCTACAGAGGTCAGCGTTATCACTTGGCAGAATTCAAGCGTCAATATGGATTTGGAAATGAAAAAGGGGCCTTCAATTTTTATCATTCAAGTTTGCGGTCCACTATAGAAAAGATTTTTGGAGTGTGGAAGAATATGTTTGAAATCTTACATAAAATCCGCAAATATAGGTACCAAACACATATTCACATAGTTTGTGCAACAATAGCCATACTTAATTTTATTAGGAGAAATTTTCAATCATATTCTACTTTCATCGAAGCTAAAAATGAGAATATTAGTGTAGATAAAGAGTTTTCCTCGAATGGTTCTGCTGAACAATCTTCAACCCAAATGAATCAGACTTCTTCAATTGAAATAAATTAGATTTGTGACACAATTAGATACCAAATTGTAAGGGGCCTAAGTTTCTAGTTACTTATATAATATTTATTTGATCAAATTATGTATTTTAGCATTGCCAAATTTGGTAATTTAGCTTTTTTTTTTTTCATATTTTTGGTCATTTTGATTTTAATTTTTCTCTTATAATTATCTCAAAAGTCACTTATACTACTATCATTCCAAATAATTAAGTTTCAATTTCACGAAAGCTACTTATACAACTACCAATCTAAACCTAAATTATATTTCACAATCTAACTTTTATTTAATCTGACTTTTTCATAAGTCATTTTTTCTCACCGGTATCCCAAACAAATTGTAATACGATACTATGATGCTCATTTGTCACACAAATTGCAAGCATGTTGGATAAATATGATTATTTTGAATGGATAATTAGATGAAATGATTTATATGCTGATAAATTTTTTTTTTAATTTTTTTATTCCTCAAACAATCTCACCCTAGATTGATTTTGATATAACCTACTAACCTATGATCCAATGCACCAAGTTCAATGTCTGGCCTGAGTGTTGATACCTTGGGTCCATCTTTTAAAACATTAATATGAAGGTAAAACAATGATATATTTATAAATGATGATGATATATTTGTATATGATGATTATAATATTGGTGAAAAAAAAAGATTATAATATATTTTCATCTCTCATCTATTAAAAAACCGCGTTGTCAAAAAAAAAAAATTTAAAAATGCGTAACAATTCACACACATATACACAAAAACGCGTTGACGTATTATTTCCTCATGGTTTTATGCCAGCGTATTATTCCCTCATCTAGTCATTGTTACAATGCCTCGACTGTAATATGGATTAATGTTTTTATTTTTTTTTCTTCAGTGTGATTTCAGACACGTGCCTAATATCTATCAATTGAGGAGCATTAAAGTAAAAGCCCCCAACAAATAAGTTTATTGGGATTAAAACTTGTATTCTTTTCCTTACAAATTGAGGCCGCTTTTCTTGATTTTAAGCCACTTGTTAGTTTTTAAGAAGAATTAAATATTTTTTCATGACATATTTAATAAGCATAGTAGGAAAAAGTAATACTCTCATAAGTCCTATTTATAATCTTTTTTTTTTTTTGGGTTGGTCTATAATATAAGCAACTTTTTTTTTTTGTCTAACAATTTGAACTACCTTTTCATTTTCTACCCCAATTAAATATGTAGCTATATATTGATATAATTCTCTTACATTCAATTATTTATTACATCAGGTAAAAAAATATTTATTACAAATTCTATTTTATATTTATTACTCATTCTTTCTCCTATGTTCTTTTTATAAATAAAGGCATATTTAAAACAAACATAACATTTTTGATACATTTATAATTTTTAGGCTAAAGCATACATTTGGTCCTTTATGTTTGCCTCTGATATTATTTTAGTCCCTTAAGTTTGTAAAGTGCACATTTGGTCCCTTAATGCTAACACCGTTAGTCTGACTTAACGGAAAATACTGACTCAACAATTTTAAACAATGACTGTGCAATTAAATGCTGACTAAGCATACTTATATGTTAGTATTTTAATAAATTAACATTTTAAATCCTATTAATTGAAAAATATTTAATTTTCTTTGACAAAAAAATATATTTAATCTTCACAAATTGTGAAAAACAGCAAAATAGTCGGTAAAGATTATTTTTTTTCAATTAATATGATTTAAAATATTAATTTATTAAAATACTAACATATAAGCATGTTTGGTTAGTATTTAATTGCACAGTCATCGCTTAAAATTGTTGAGTCAGTATTTTCCGTTAAGTCAGACTAATGGTCTTAGCATTAAGGGACCAAATGTGCACTTTACAAACTTAAGGGACTAACATGATACCAGAGGCAAATATAAAGGATCAAATGTATACTTTTGCCTAATTTTTTACTATTCTCAACCACCAGCCTTTTTTTACACAATCAAGAAAAAAGGTTGCTTAGAAATCAGACATAAGAGAGTAATTAATACTACCTCTCTCCCTTAATACCTCTAGGCCTTTTATAAAAGTTTAATAATCTAATTAGACCATTTAAGAAAATTATTAAAATTAGTTTAAATAACAAATATATAAGAAATGAATTTTTCAATAAATGATGAAAGAGATTTAGTATGTGATAAAGATTAGAGAAAAAAATAATTATTTATGATAAAAATAGTAAATATATCAATACTCAGACAACTCCAAGTAAGATATCATATTTCATACTCTTATAAAAATGTTAGGAGCCAATATAAAATCTTTTTTTTTTTTTTTTTGTCGAAACCAATATAAAATCTTATATGAAGGACATGTGGTAGTATAATATAGGAGGTTAGTGTAGTTAATAAGGGTATATAGAAAATTATTTAAATATTTGGATAAATTTAATTTTTTTTTTCCATATGTGTGACTATGTGTGAATGAGTTAAAATTCATGGTAAAAAAGACAAAAGGAATGAGTCAGAAATACTATCTCCGGTCTTAATTATAAGACATAGTTGACTTTCTTTGCAGATATTAAGGAAGCTAAATAAGTTACTTAATCATTTTATATGTTATACATCTTTAGATTATATATTAGTTTATTAGTTAAACTAATTAGTTTGAAGAAAAAAATAAAAATAAAAATAGTCTAAAGTAATTTAATTAACTTTCTTAATTTCTCTAAAAAAGTCAACTATATCTTATAATTAGGATCGGAGGGAGTAACTTATATATAATGAAGATGAGAGGATTAATGATGTAATGATTACAATAATCACGAAAGTCAAATAAAAAAGTGGGTAGTTGGTGTAAAAAAAAAAAAAAAAGGTCCAAAGACTGGAAAATTCCAAACCCAGTTCGAAGAAGTTGAGGTGCATTGACGAATGCTTGTCTAAAGACTTGTGGGACAAGCATTCGTTGCAGGAACAGCATTGGTGGATTTCCGTTTTCTTCTTATCGTTGGAAGTTTCGCATTTCAATCACAGCAAACTGGCAGGGATTAATTGGCCCAAAAGAAATTGCAGAGATAAGGGACAATAATCTAATTCATCCCTTTCATATTCTCGTCAGTTTGGCATCGATTTTTCATTTACAGAAGATATTATAGAAGAATCTCCTTTCTGAATTGGCAAGTCTTAGGGCTCAATTGGGCCATCTTTCGTTTTCTTGATTTATCTGGAAGAATTTTCTTAATTTGTCCGGTGAATCGATTACGGGGTTTGGAATCCAAGTGGTACAGGTAATCATCGATCTCTTAGTCTCTCCATGGTTACGCTACTGTTTGATTTTGGATTGATGATGTGGTGGGTATTTTTCTGGTGCGTTATTGATTCGATTTCGGCCTGTTGGGTATTCTTTATTCGATTTCGGAAATATGTCTGTTAAAAGTTTTGAATGCTCTTGCTATTTAACATAACAAGATAAAATTTCCAAATTCTGGTTCGTTGAAGTTTGCCTGGCGTGCAAACTATTATTTTTTGTGGACATGGAAAGTGGAATATTTGGCAGCATAGTGCCCAGTTTCATTTCTATTTACCTAATAAAATTTGGTGGAATATAGCGGCAAAATCTTTTCTTGTGTTGTATTTTCCTTCTGTGGGAGTCTCATTGTACTTCTTTATTAGGATTTTGTTAAATTTAATCTCATTTCAACCAGGATTAGATTTACTTTATAGTGAAGGGATATATCTTTGTTTCTTTGTTTAAGTTAGACCTCCTGATGATTTTAAAGGTCTGTGATTTGCAGCTATGCAGAGTCAGCTTGTGTGTAATGGGTGCCGGAGTGTTTTGCATTACCCTAGGGGGGCCACTAATGTTTGTTGTGCATTGTGCAACACAATTACCTCTGTTCCTCCTCGTGGTAAGCTTCTTTTGTGCAGTCTTGCTATAGCCTAATCGATGATGTTTTTGACTTTGGAGACTAATACATTTTGGGGATAAGAAAATGAGTCACTGGATATGAAGAGCATCAGCATGATGGTAAAATGTGCTTTGTACTGATTCTTATAATTGATTAATTATAGGATATTTTTTTGATGAAGATATCACAGGACACTAATCATAGACACACCCCTAAAAGAAGCTAACAGAAACAAACAATTATTTACTACCCTTTTAACTCCAACTGAAACCCCAACATCCCCACGTAAAACTTTATATACCCCTATACACATGGGATAATTTTCACATAAAAATGACTTGAATGTGAAAATAAATTCTGTTTTGTCAAAATGATTTGAATGTGAAAGACTGAAAGGTTTTCAGAGATTATTGAGGCAAATGTAATTCCTTTATATTACATTGTATGTTTGATTGTTGCCTTTGTTTTATGCTTTACATTTGTGAATAAATATGAGATTCTAGTATGAACCAGAAATAGGTTCATGTTATACGTGTCTCAATTTCTAGGAAATTGACATCAGGAGGAGTTAATTTGCACTCTGGCATTATATCACTAAGTTAAAAATGGTTAAATTAGTGCAGTATTTCATTGTTAAACTTAAATACCTTGTAATTTGTCAGGCGTGAAAACTCTGAATTAAAATGTTGACGGCAGCAATGACACCAAAAAAAGCAAAAACGACAGTAGCATGTCTTTTGCAAAAGAACTGCGAAAGAACTTCAGCTCAATCTGTTTTGGCTGAGTTTATTGATGCTAAGCAATACTACTCTACCTACATTTTTTGGGTGGCTTATCAATTATATGTTGTGCCTAAGAAAGTGTTAAGAACCCATCAATTGAACCAAACCAATTGGAGAACTAGAGTCCACAAATCAAACCAACCTGGGAACTTGTCTTTTCACTATTCTATCAAACAAATATTACACTATATCATCTTACAAGATCCAACCCAACATCTCTTGAACAACCAGAATGCTGAAGTACAGTGGCAAATACAGAATAATGCAAACGCTATTGATGTATCTCTGCTACAAAATACTGAACGGCTCAAAACATTAAAAATGAAACTTGCAAATATGAAGACATGGACAAAGTTTCCGGAACAGTAGAAAGTAAGATGAACACAAGGCACACTACACATGCTACAAGCACAAGCATACAATAAGTCTGTCAGCTTCTGAGAGGCAGGAGCCAAGGTGGGCTCTCTCACCAAAAACGTGGCCCAAATTTCTTCTCCTCCTCCTTCCTCCTCCGCCTTTCTCACTTTATGTACTCCCATCAACAACTCTTTAACTGCTCACTCCTGTCTCTTCATCATGACTAACTTGATCTACAACTCTACTTTTCTGTCCTGTCTGCTTAACTTTTGTGCTTTTTTTTGGACCAGTTACTCCTATTTTTTCCCCCTTTGACACTCCTCTGTTTCTCCTTCTATTTGCTTTGGTGGATTGGGACCCATGAGAAATTTTAGATAGTTGTGAACTCGTCACATTTGTTATGATCAAACTTTTTAGCACTTATTGCACATATTTGCCCTTTATTTTTTCCATCAGAGAACAAAATATCTTTAAGCACTATGCTCTGGTGAACCCTAGAAATTCATTTCATTGTTAGTGATGCTTGTAGTCTTTTTTTTTTTTTTCCTATGAGGAATTATTTGATAGATGATTCTCTTGTTTATCACTTTTCCTTGTCTTGGATAATTTTAATGCTTCTTATCCTTCCATTTTGGACTTCTTGGTTCATGGAATAATTTATGGTCCTGTGGAAGTGTATTGCTGTCTTTTCCACTTACTATTCTTATGGTTAGAGAATGAAGTTTTTCAGCAGATATTTCTGCAATCACTACCCTTATGAATTAGGGGCTGTTTTCTTCGATTCCATGACGGGCATAGATTCTTTGCTAAGCCTTTCCTTGTGGATTTGCTTAAGGACTGAAGAATTATGTTGCATTAATTATATCAATTATTCCTCTTATTTTAGATTTTGGATTTGTTATTCTACTTCTATGTGTTTTTCACCTCCTCCATAATTGATTTCCTTTTGTAAAAGATACAAAAAAGTTTTACTTATTCATGAATTCAAGAGACAGAGAAAAAAGAAAAATATTGGTATTGGATATGAATTAGTATTTTTACATTTACCTATGCCTTTAGCTGTGAAGTGGGAATGTTTACATGTGATATCTGCTAACGTGTCATACATATAGTTGATATGTGGATACATCTCATGGAATTACCTCTGCAAATAAAGTACTATACAAAACATTTCCTGGATTTTTGCCTACCATGCAGTATTGTTGCTTTTGAATATATGGAAAAAAGGTCCTCTAATTACTTGTATTTCTTTTTGTTAACGAGGTAAATTAGATTCCTATCTGATTGTTTTGTAATTATATTACACCGGATGTTCTTTCCTTTGAAACATTTATGTGCCTGTTCGCATTTCAGGACTTATTTATAACATGTCCACAACTCTAGGTATCTTTGTAAGACATTTCATGTAAATGAGGATTCATGAGCCACAAAACTATTAAGTTCAATGCACTCAAAAAACTGTCATATATAATACAGTTTGATATTTGTGGTGTGAGATTTTTTGTTATATTCCCTTTTAGTATTAATTTACATCCTATACCCATATGTTATATGCTGATGATTGACTCTGTGTGCATGTTAGAGACTTAGAATAGAAGCTAAAAGCTAACAATTCTGTGGGAAAGATAAGAATATTCATGTGATCAGACTCTGATTGGATGCTTTCTTCTAAACACGATTTTCTTATGATTCTAGGGATGGAAATGTCTCAACTTTATTGTGGAGGATGTAGGACATTGCTGATGTACACACGTGGAGCTACAAGTGTTAGATGTTCCTGCTGTCATACCTTGAACCTTGCATCGAGTGCACTAGGTTTGTATGTTGCTGGATATGTTTTGGTATTTCTGTATATCATTTTTAATAAGTGTGTTTTGATAATTTGATTTTCTAGATAAATGCCACTGATATTTTGATATTTCAACTGTGGTGTTGGTTTTAATTGTATTTTTTTTAATCATTGAGCATATTGAAATCTGTTGACCCCTTTTCATATCTCCATACTTGAATCTGGGACATATTTTATTCTTAGGCTGCATTTGGTACACAGAAAAAGGACTTGGTGACAGGAAAAAGGCTAGGGAAACTACTTGGATTATGTTTGGCTGATGGTAAAATGACTTTCTTGGAAAGAGAATGATGAGATATTGATTATAGTATTGATGTGAAGGTTAAATGTGAAGGGGAATGTAAAGAAAACTCTAAAATAATATATTTCTCTACTTTTAAAGAGAAGCAAGGATGTCAATAGCTTTCTAAGAACAACCTCTCTGAGATAGAGAGTACGCAAGAATCTCACCTCTTCTTTAAATCAGCCCACATCCTTAATAGTAGATGAGCCAGAATCTGTAACTCATCGGACTATTAAAGTCCAAGGAGAATCTCCTGTATCAATTACTCTCTGAATATTTGACACTTTATTGATGAGGCACTAAGCCTACTTATAATGATTTACAGAGGATAAACTCTATTCAAAATTCAAATACGAAATCTAAAAATATATCTAAATCTAAGATTTAGATAACTAATAATCATAAATCCTAACAACTAAATTTAATCTAATAAGATGTTCTTTTTATTTCCTAATTCCTAAAGATAATAATAAAAGATAATATTTAATAAGATATTCCTCTTATTTCCTAATTCCTAATAATAATAATAAAAACAGACTCAATTTATTAAATATTAATTCCTAAAATCTCTAAACTTTCTGCAATTTCCATTATCTTCTGCTAATTTGGTACTCTATCAGAGAACTTCCCTTGATCATAGGAGACTGGGAGAGATCTTTCCATTTCTATTCCCTTTCTCATTCCCATTTTGTGCCAAAAGGGCTGTGATTTGTGTGTGTGTTAATGTTCAAATGGTTGTCATGGAACTTAGAATATGGGGGAGGAAAGCTTTTGTTTGGTTTTCGTGGGAATATTATATAATATAATATTATTATATTATTCTCTTTTGGTCGTAACCTCTCCTCTATTCTCTCCTTATTCCTATCCTAGATTTTCTCCATTAGTTACTCCTTTATTTTCTCCTTAATTTGTTTAGTTTTATCTCTCCACTTATTATATAAGTAGGTATTGTATCACAACATTAATCAATGAATGAGAATACAATTTCCTGTCATATTTATTCCACATGGTATCAGAGCTAGATTGATCTTGAAGACAAGCTAGATTGATCTTGAAGTCAAAAAAGTTCTGTTTTGTTCGTCTAGCGTTGGTGTCTCACTGCTCTCTTTAAAACTGTATCTCCTTCATGCTCCATCGTCATTGCTTTGAGCATTAAATCAAGAGAGTTTTGGAGAGGCTACAAGTCACCAGTGCCACTTTCATCATCATCATCAGTTGTCAGCCAGTCGTCATAATATCTTCATTTGATTGTCTGGTTCCTTCTGCATCAGTAAATAGAGTGAGAACAGTGAGAACGAGAGAGAGAAAGGAGAATACGTGTTCTGTCACCGAAGCTATCTTGGAACACGTCAACACGCACCACCCCGCCGGCATCCCTACCTTCCGATTGGCGTACGCCTGAAATTTGGTGGCCGTCTGACGCTTCTACAACGGCGTGTGGTGTTCACGTGCTTGGTTGGCAGACTCACGGTGGCGGCGCGTGAGACGATATTTTCTCCGATGACTTCCTGTTTCAGTCTCCTCTTCTCATTTCCGGCCATTTCCGGTGATTGTTGCATTTTCCGGTGAAGTTTGAATTTTTCGACAAGTCTCCATACTCCGCTAGGTTATCAACCCTAGTAATAGAGCACAATTCTTCATCAACGATCCATCTTCGCTTCGATGTTATCGTCATTGAGCCTGTCATTGTCGTTGGTGGTAGTTCCTTTGTCATCGTGCCACCCGTCTGATGACTGGTCCCGTTGTCCTCAACTGTTTCTAGCACAGTTCTTCGTCAACAACCCATCCTCTTCGACGCTGTCATCGTTGTCGAGCCTCTCATCGTCATTGATGGTAGTTCCTTTGTCATCGTGCCTCTCAACTCGTCCAACGACTGGTCCCGTCGTCCTCAACTCGTCTGGCGACTAGTCGCAGCCGCTGCCCGTCTCCCAATGTTGTCAAGTATCTGTTATTCTCTGAATAGGCTGCTGAGACTCAAGAAGTACAAGCCTAAGGGGGAGTGTCAGTAGTATAAAGTTATATATGCAAGTTGGATATGTTTAACAACCATGATCCTACTTGAGGGGGAGTGTGGGAATTCTATATAATATAATATTATTATATTATTCTCTTTAGGTCGTAACCTTTCCTTTATTCTCTCCTAGATTTTCTCCATTAGTTACTTCTTTATTTTCTCCTTAATTTGTTTAGTTTTATCTCTCCACTTATTGTATAAGTAAGTATTGTATCACAACATTAATTAATGAAATGAGAATACTTTTTCTCTCAATTGTCCACAGTTTTAATAGATTGAGAAGCAAGTTGGTAGTTATTTTGTAATAATATACTTTTAAATCTGCTCCCTGTATAATATTTCATATTTCGTTTTGCCTTAGCTATGGAAGTCTATTTATTACTTATCAATGTTTTGAATTACAAATGCAAGTAATGCTGATCTCTTTCTTTGAATTTCTTTACTTTTGCTACAATATCTGTTGGTTCCCCCATATTCATCTCATGTCATTCGATTAATAATTCCTTGGAATATTTAATAAATTGAAGGCTATCCACCATTTATGTCTGGATTCTAACCAATATCTCCTTTTTTTTTTCCTCTGCATCAAAAGCATCTAGCCACTTTGCCCATATACACTGTGGGAACTGCCGGACAACTCTGATGTATCCATATGGAGCTCCATCAGTCAAATGTGCGTTGTGTCAGTATATAACAGATACCAGCGTAAGTATATAGCTATTGATAGAAGCAAATTGATGCTTACATTCAGATTCTTATGAACTTCTGAAACCAAAAAAAAAAAAAGAGATAGCGAACATAACATTTTAATTCTTTTCTGAACAATCATTCTGTGCTACAAAAATGTGTTTTATTAGATGATGATGATGATTATTATTTTCTTTCCCTCTAATATAGTAGAAATAAGGGAATATGTCTATTGATTTTACACTTTTAACTTTTCTCTCCTCTTCATTGTTTACTTATTATACTCATAACCTCTCTTTGGGAGCTTATAGGTAGGGGAAAATAGGATAATATAAAGAAGGGAATGAGGGGGATGAAAAATAATTTCCTAGTTCCCTTTTCTTTGTTTTTTTGTGTGTAAATTTAACTGTAATGGCTGCAAAGATTCTCTTTTAGGAGATTTTTTTAAAATGATGCAAAGCCTGATTTTGGCAGTTTAAGTGGACGCGTGCATTTACCATGTATTTTATGTTGTGTGCACGTTAGCTGATCTGTGTACTTGTTCTGCTTCTTGTCTTTTTCAGAGGACCAATGGAAGGGTTCCCAATGCCATCCACAGTCCAAATGGGACAACCAACTCTGGAACAATACCTTCTACTTCAACAGTAAGTTGTTTTCTTTTGTGATAATTTGTACTTATAATGTGTCAGAAGTTTTATGTGCTTCGTATCAATGTAACATTCATCTTATTATATTTGTTATCCCAGTCAATGCCCTATTCTCAAGGTCAAACGGTTGTGGTAGAAAATCCCATGTCTGTTGATGCAAGTGGGAAATTGGTAACTATATTTTCCTTTCATTTTGTTGGAAGTGTGTCACCTAATGAATTGGACAATTTTCTTTCAGAGCTTGTGATTAATACAAGATTTTATTGACTTTGAAAATGTCCCAGGTGAGCAATGTTGTTGTTGGCGTAACAACTGAGAAGAAGTAATGTCCATCTAGTTATTACGTGCTCTGTTTGAAGCATTGTGTCAGTGTCTGGCACTGGATGACGGATATTTTGTGTATATGATTTTGTAATCTGCAGTGGAACCATCTTTGTAAACTAGAGGATTTTGAGTGCTTTTGAAGTATGTGTGTATATCAGAGGTTCAAGTGGGAACGGCAAGGAATCCTTTATATGTGTGATTATGAGATTTCTCTTTGAAGCAAATCAGTTGGTTCATTCAGATTATTTATTGACATGTGGGGACTGTTGCTGATTTGATCAGCTTGTGCCTTTTCTTGATGAGTTTTTTTGGTTTGTACAAGTTTGGTCTGTGTATTATTTGTACATGTGTTTATAGTTATGTTACAGCCAAGCACTGCATGGTAGACTTTTTGCCTATCTCGCAAGAGCTTTGAGATAATAGAGACCTGGTTATAAGTGTGTGTTTGGTAATTTCTGAAACTGTGGTTTCAAAAGATCTTTTTTGCAAGTCAAGATAAAATTGTTCTTACTTGTTTACCTTATAAGTTGTAAAAGCTATTGGCTAATCCAATTCCATTAGCTAGAGGGAATAGTATTTAGCTATATGCTAATGCCCTTGGGGTTTTCCTTTTATAAGAAACAAGCATTTCACATGCCCTGTTCCTTTTTATAAAGGAATATTTAGAGAATGTTTTATTTTTTTTATTTTTCACTTTCCCATTTTACCCTTATTTAATGTCAATATAATAAATTTCCAAAACCCCAAAAACCTATTTGTTTCTTATTCTCTCTAGTCTCTATTCTACAATTCTCCATATCGTAATAATTCTTTATTCTTTCTTTTATTCCTTATATCATCATAAATAAGGGCATTTTAGTAAAAATGGTTACAGTTTTGACACTTCTATTGTTCCGGCAGTTCGAACCGCAAGACTCAGTTAAACGCTTCTTATAAAAAGTTGCGAATGGAGTATATTACTATCAGGTTGGTTGTTCATTTTGTGTTCAAGTGCCAAGTTGAGTTGTGAAAATGATTTAGGGGAAATTACACTCAGGTCCCTAAGAAGATAAATTATTACTAGCATATCCCTTAAAATCATTAAATCTAGGGTTAAATATCTAATTTACCCCGGAAGTTTTGCTAAAGGGGCGCTCAGCACCCATAAGTTTTTTTGGTACCAAATTTGCCCCTGAAGTCTTAAAAAGGTATCAAATTTACCCAAAAGTGACGGAAGTCCACGTAAATCGTTAAAATGTAAGGTGGTATGCCATCTCATGACACGTGGCATGCCACCTCATCAATTAAAAGTATCATTTTTGCCCTGGAAGTTTTCATTGAGGAGCAATTTTGGCTCGGAAGTTTTCATTGAGGAGTAATTTTGCCCCGGAAGTTTACAAAAGTAGCAATTTTGCCTTTCTTTCTCCAAATATTAAATTTGACTATTAAATCAGTCAAAGACCACACATGTCATGCCTTGAAAAAGTCGAACTTGGAGTCAGAGAAGGATATCCTTGAAATGTTGATTTCAAGGCGGCCAGAATTTGTGAAGCCGAACTTCTCACAGGGACTGAAAGGTCTGTCGCAAAACCCAGAGGAAGAATCACTTATGATCTAAGCAAATGAAACGCAAAACGAGAAATGAATTGTTCTAAAAATTGGTTCAGTAAAACGAATAAATAGCGATAATATTTACGTTTGTATAAACTAATTATTTGCTTAAATCATAAGTGATGCTTCCTGTGAGCAGTTCGGCTTCACAAATTCTGGCTGCCTTGAGCTCAACATCTCAAGGATCTCCTTCTCTGACCCCAAGTTCGACATTTTCAAGGCATGACATGTGTGGTCTTTGACTGATTTAATAATCAGATTTAATATGTGGGAAAGAAGGGCAAAATTGATATGTTTTGTAAACTTCCAGGGTAAAATTGCTCTCAGTGAAAACTTCTGGGGCAAAAATGATACTGAACTCTTATTGGGTTGATGAGGTGGCTTGCCACGCGTCATGAGGTGGCATGCCACGTGTACACTCAGTTAAACTTAACGGTTAAAATAACACTTATGGGGCAAATTTGCTACCTTTTTCATACTTCTGAGGCAAATTTGGTACCAAAAAAAATTTCGGGTGCTAAGCGCCCCCTTAGCAAAACTTCCGGGGCAAATTAGGCATTTAACCCTTAAATCTAAGTCTCAAGGGTCCTACGGATCATTCATTCCAATGGTGAAAAGAAGTCCTTGCCCATGTAAAGTTCACATAAATGACGAAGTTGATATGAGATTATTTCAAGAGGCAAGAATGCCTTTTCAAAATTTGGAATATACTATTACCCAATTGTTGGATGCTCTATCTAATCCTAAATATAAGATATAGTTAATTTGTTTTTGGAAAGATTAAGGAAGTTAAATAAGTTAATTAATCATATCATATATTATGTATTCTTAGATTATTTATTAGTTTATAAGTTAGACAAAATAGTTTGAAGAAAAAATGAAAAATATAAATATTTATAAATAACTTAATCAGCTTCCTTAATCTATTTAAAAAAGTCAATGTTATCTTATATTATAGTTAGGACCAGAAAGTATTTGATTATGTCAAGGGATCCAAAAGTAATAGTTTGTCTTCCTTGAGATCAAAGCGTAACTCCCCCACTGATTTAATGTGTTACAATTTGAACCCCTGTATTCAGTAAACCCAAGAAGTATAGCCTTTCGTGGTTTTCTCAGGCATTGTTTCCATAAAGCACTCGCCAACATTTTTTTTTTTTTGGATAAAAACTCGCATCCATACATTAGACTATCCTTTATCCTTCTCTAACAAGCTGAGAAGTTCCGCATCAGGAAACGTGACTGCGTGAAAACCTGCCATGGCGGAGAGTCCAGTTTTCGCCAGATAGTCAGCCGTGGAGTTAAACCATCTACTAATCAACCCCACTTCGAGTCTCCAGTCCCTTTCCATCATGCCGTGGATCTCTTCAATAATGCTTCGATCTGCATGCAAAGTATTCAGCTCTCTCTTCATCAAGTCAGCGGCATCTGCAGAATCTGTTTCTAGAATAATTTGGCGGTACCCCAAATCCCACACTAGCTTCAAACCGAGGAGTCAACCCCACAATTCAGCTGATAGGCAGTCCCCTTCCATCCCTTTGAACAGGAATCCCTTGATGAAATTACCTTGGTCATCACGAATTACACCACCACTCGCCACGCCAGAATTGAGGTGCGAGAAAGCTCCGTCAACGTTGACTTTTACCCACCCCGCTGGTGGTGGTTGCCAGTGAGTCTCATGTTCTGTATCTGAGCGTTGTTGTCCAATGGTTGCAGGAAACCTAGATTGAGTGTCATGAATGCTTCTTCGGATGGCTTCAACACTGGTCAGGATAGTATGATTTGATACCTTCTTTCCCTCAAATATAAATATATTGCGCCGTCTCCAAATCCACTAGCAGGTGAGAATGAAAATATGTCGCCAATCCTCTGATTCCTTCCTCTCGTCCCTGTGAGAAATATTCCCCTTAAACCATTGGTCAAAGCCCGGGGCGCAAAATTTCCGCCACAGTCGACTGGGTATAACGCCCTTCTAGAGATCAAGGGTCCCCGGGCAATCTCTTAACACATGTTGAAGGTCCTCTGCTTCTGCCTGACACACAGGGCAGCGGCTATCACTGCTCAATCCTCTTTTGTGCCTGGAGGCATTAGTTAGAAGTCTTTTGTGAAGCGCAAGCCATGCGAAGATCTTACACCTTTCTGGTACTTTTAGCTTCCAGACTTTCCCCCACATCGGATCAATATGAGTCTCATCACTTCTTAAGGATGCGTAGGCCGAATTCACAGAGAACTCCCCACCTTTGGT
The DNA here is from genome assembly GCA_034222035.1 of Acacia crassicarpa. Lineage (NCBI taxonomy): Eukaryota > Viridiplantae > Streptophyta > Magnoliopsida > Fabales > Fabaceae > Acacia > Acacia crassicarpa. The sequence continues at coordinate 13,716,978 of JAWXYG010000005.1, forward strand.
CCATCTCCAACGTAGCTGTCCAGAAGCTAGACTGTCGATTCCATCTTGCATATTACTCCACGTCCGCTTAATGCCCCTCCACAAATTTGAGCCCGGCTTACTTATCTCAATTCGTGGAATTTTATCATTGCCACATTTATATTTATTGCGGATAACTTTCACCCACAAATCATCCCTTCTTGTTGTTAATCTCTACCTAATCTTCATCAGATAAGCACTGTTTTGATCTTTGGCATGGCAAAGTCCCAATCCACCCTTTGGTTTAGGTTTGCAAATAGCGTCCCATGCAACTAATGGGATTTTTTGTTGATCCTCCGTGCATCCCCAAAGGAATTGCCGGTTACATTTATCAAGAGATTCACAGGTAGTCATTGGAAGAGAGGAAGTTTGCATAACATAGCTAGGGATTGCTGTGGTTACCGATGAAATGAGAGTAGCTCTCCCTGCTGTTGATAGGCATTTTGCTTTCCATGTAGTCAGCCTTGTTTTAACCTTATCTACCACAAATTGATATAATTCCTTGGTTACCCTTTTATGATGCAAGGGAACACCAAGGTATTTACCCAAATCACTGGTAACAGAAAACCCCAGGGACTCGCAAATATCGCTTCTTCGGATATGGTTCACATTCTTGGAGAAGAATACTCGCGTTTTTTGGTGATTAACCTTCAACCCAGAGCTCTCACAAAAAGCCTTGAGACATTGGTTAATTGTATGAACCTGCTCCATGGAAGCTTCGGCAAACAGCAAGATGTCATCTGCAAAGAATAAATGTGAAATCGGTGGGCCAGTTCGAGTAAGGCAGATTGGCTCCCAATTCCTGTCCTGGATGGCAGCTTGAATAAGGTGAACCAACTTTTCCATACATATAACAAATAAGTAGGGTGACAGCGGATCCCCTTGGCGCACTCCCCTGGAAGGCTGAAATACGTCCGCTTTATCTCCATTCCACAACAATTGCATACTGGGAGTGGAAACACATTGTTCAATAACCTCACAGAGGAAGCCTGGGATATGAAGTTCCTACAAGCAAGATGACAAGAATTGCCAGTTAACTCTATCATATGTTTTTTCCAGGTCAATTTTGATAGCCATGAACCCTTTCTTCTTCTTCATGTTGCGCATGGAGTGAATTATTTCCTAGGCCACGATTATATTGTCACTACTTAGCCTTCCTGGAACAAAGCTGCACTGATTAGGGGCTATCACCTGAGGAAGGATATTCTTCATTCCGTTAACAATAATCTTAGAAATGGATTTGTAAATAACATTACAAAGACTGATCGGTCTCAAGTCTCCCATTACTTCCGGATGATCCTTCTTAGGAATCAGAACAATTAGAGTGCCATTCACCTCACGGATAGCCTGTGGATTAGAAAATAAGAATTTAACATAGTTCACAACAGAAGTGCAAACCGTGCTCCATTGATTCTGACAAAAGAGAGCGTTAAAACCATCCGGTCCCGGTGCTTTAAGAGCACTCATGCTAAAAATGGCTTCCTTAATTTCACTTTCAGAAACATCTCGACTACACCACCTTAATAACTCCTCCTGTACGCTCGGGAATGACACAGGGCATTGAATAGCAGGCCGAGCCGAGGTGTCCTTTGAAAGGAGATGGGAGAAGAAGGAAGTGGCCAAATCTTTAATGTGTGCGGTATCGTACACCCAAACGCCAGCATCATCCTTCATAGCCTCAATTCTTTGCGACTTCCTCCGGCGATTGGCACGAGCGTGAAAGTACCGAGTGTTCCGATCCCCAAATACTGTCCACTCCGCTCTAGCTTTTTGAGCCCAAATAAGAGATTCTTGCAGAATAACGTGCTCTAGATCTTTTCCAAAGTGATAACTGTAAGTCCGCATATTTGGGTGTCATACCGAAACGTGCTACAGCTCGGTTGATCCCATCAAGTCTTCGAAGCAACCTTTTCTTCCTCAGCTCTGTATGTTTGAACACATCTTTGTTCCAGGTAGAGCAGGCCTCTGTAAAATTAGACATATTTTGAGCCCACGGGGTGTCATTATTCCAAGCCTGACGAACAAATTCTGCAAAATTGTCATGTAAAACCCAAGCCGCAATGAATCTGAATGGTCGATTAGGCTTGCTTGTAGCCGGCGCCAAGTCAAGCCGGACTAGTAAAGGCCTATGATCAGATTTGAAAAAAGGTAAATGGGTGACTGAGGCATTAGGGAACAGGAAGGCCCATTCTTCACTAGCAAGCATTCGGTCTAACCGTGCCTCCGAGTTACCCCTTTTCCATGTGAACTCTGGCCCAACAAAGCCTATATCAATCATATCATGCATTTCCACCCACTGAAGAAGGTCACGGTCAGGGGGAGTACAAACAGAGGCATTAGAACGCCTTTCACATTGAAACATTGTTCCATTAAGGTCCCCTCGATAAGCCATGCACCCTGCAAATTAAGGGCTAATCGGGAGAGATTTTCCCACAGCATCCAACGAGAATTACAATTGGGGCTAGCATAAACAACTGTGAGATGCCAAGAAACCCCTATAGAATTAGTGATCAAGAAGTGCATGAATTGAAAATTGCGTTCCAGCAGGGACACCTTAGCAAAGCTGTCATCCCATAGACACCATTTCCCACCACTGTATCCCTCACAATCCATTAGTTCCATATTCGAGAACCCCATCTGTTGGGCTCTAGCATGCGCCATTTGATGAGTGCACCAAGTTTCTAGAATAGCCATAAAATTCAGATTATAATGGTTTTTTAAATCACGAACTAGGCTGGGGAAGCTTCGAGCCCGTTGCCACGTGAGTTCCATATCATGTAGTTCATTGGGAAACTCCTGGTTGTTGGGGTATGGCAACCTCCCCCTCGGTTTTATCCTGCTCAATCATTTGTTCATCCATGTTCACTTGGTCTGCGTGTGCATCTTCCGAGGACTGTGAGGTATTCATGGTCCCAACTATTTGCACCGTTAGGGAGCTTGAAGATGCTTCATTCGATGTCGTTGCTGCAATTTTCAGTGCTCCAGATCCAGTAGGAATTTCTGCTACACCTGGCGTGACTTCAGCTTCACGTGGAAAAGAGGTTGGCGTTAGCTGGAAATTTTCATTCAAATTCTCCTGCAAAGGTGATTTGGTGAGGGCCCCACTCGTATCCTGAGATGGCACTCTTGGTGGTTTTTTTATTTCTTTTCCTTTAATCTTTCCTTTAGTTGTGGTTTTCCGTTTAGATCCCACCACCACCCACTCCTGATTTTGTGGGCCTTGATCCTTGGTTGATTCCATTTTATGATTTAAACCTTGCTTTATATCCTTTTTCATGGTCGATGAAGTTGCCTTATTTATATCGGTTTTTTCCTTCTGTGAAGCAATCAGCTTTAAACTCTCATTATCATCCTTTCCCAATCCTACCAAAGATGGCATTGCGCGAAAATCTCTCCTTAATATTTGAATCTTACCAAAAGGGGATTTATCCATGTTTGCATCACCGGTGATGATGGTTGCCCCTCCCATGACCACCGTTTCTTTGGCTTTTGTTGCCTTTCCACCGCCATTATCCTCTTTTCCGACCTCCTTAGGTTGCTATATGCTCGACTGTGCTTCATCCTTCTTCAACGGACATTCATCCTTTCGGTGCCCATACCTCCCACATTTAAAACAGACCTAGTGTAAGCCCTCGTAAATGATTGGCCGCTCCTCTCCAAACACCGTGTAGGAAGGAAGCAATGGTTGTTGCAGATCTATCTCAACGCATATACGTGCAAATCCCCCTTTGTCATAAATAGAAGTAGCCCTGTCTACCTTAATCATTTTTCCTATCATGTTCCCAATTCGATGCAAAGACTCAACATTATAAAACTCGAAAAGTATATCTGGTAGGCGAATCCAAGCAGCAATACGACATTGTAGATCAGCCTTCAACGGGTTAAAGTTCGGTCTCCATCTCTGCACTATCATATAATGGTCCTCAATCATCCATGGGCCCTCTTGAAAAGCATAGTCTCTATCTTCCTTGTTGGAGAAAGAAACAATGTAGTAGCCGTTACTCAATGGGATAATCTTCAGTGGATCCTTCGGCCGCCACATACGGTTGATACGGTCACGGATGATGTACGTAGGGAAGCTTGCACCGAGAACTTTGATGATAAGGGAGTTCATCCAAGGGAGGCACCATGCAGTGTACTCTTCAGTAGTAAACTTCAACATCCTTGTTTTCCCCTCTAGGCGCCATGTAGCAGGGTCATCTTCCTCCTCCACTTCATCCGACATACCCTTACTGTTCTCTTCATTCATACGGTGAAAGTAGGCCTTCCATCCTTTAACAATATCATCCTCCTCTGAGTGTTTCATGAGGAATCCGGCACACCCAGGAGACAAAAGCTTATCCCATTAGGACAGTGGAGGTGCATCATTCCTCTGGTTTGTATTTGAACCCTGTGCGACATCCTCTCTGACCTTCTTCTTATTAGTTGATCGACCGAATGCAAAACCAGTAGTTTCTTTGGCTTTGGCACCCCTTCCATCTCCATCCCCATTGCCCTCCTTCGACCCCTCCTTACCTCCGATCACCGTCCAGCGACGACGTTCACTTGCTTTTCTCTCACTCTCTAGCGCCATTTTTCTTCCTTAAACTCGTATTTTGCGATAAAGAACTCACTCGCCAACAATTTTTATTAAAAACGTCATTTCAGATTATGCTTCTAGACATTTTTTATGCTATGAATAATCACAAATTTGATCCGTAATAGGTGTGTGTATATATATATATATATATTTTTTAAAAAATATTTCTCCCGTTACTAAATAGAAGAGTTAATAGAGGAAATATATTTATCTCAATTTATTTTATGTTCTAAAAAAACTCTCTATTGGTTGTATATATTAAGATGGTTTTCTATCAGTGATTAAAAGTGATACTTAGGAAAATTAATACAATTTTTTTTTAATTAATTCGTAACCTAGTTAATGTTCTTAATAGTTGTAGATCAGTCATTTAACTTCTACTATATTTTGATAATCAATACTATTGAATTATTTCAATATTCTTATATTTGATTGGGTGAGTACCGGTTGTACAAAATTTGAAAAATATTTACTGATTACTGATATTTTGAATTTAGTAAGATTTTCTTCTTTAATATTTCAAGTATAACTATTTTATATAGATAACATATGTTCATATGTTATCTAAAGTTGAATTAGAGCATATACCTATTGCAATATTTTAAAATTTTGGGATAAATATGTTAGATATGATTAGTTTTCATGGTATCTTATATAGAGGCCATTATTAAGAGCAAAAAGATTGTATAATATACATTGACTAATTCTTATATTTAATGTAGAATCAAAGATGTGAAGTTTATTTATGAAGAGTGATCAAGAAGAAGAACAATAAAGAAGTATTGAATTAGAGAAAGAAATTAAATCAAAGAAGATGTGAAGTCAGATGATAAAGAATGATCAAGAGAAGAGAAGAAAGAAAGAGTTGAGTTATGGAAAATGATCAAGAGAAGAAGAAAAAAAGAAGAACTTGTTGAATGGAATGAGAAAATCATTATACAAGTTTTTAGATTGATTCTAGAAGTCTCCACGATTAAATAAGAGTTGGAACGGCTCAATTCGGAGTTAAAATAAGCAAGTTCAAGCTTCCGGATGAATACAATGATTTTCACATGAACAGTGTCATGCTCGAGCATGAAAAACGTCCTTGCTCGAGCATGAAAAATAGCTTGCTCGAGCACAAATAATTCCATGCTCAAGCAACAACGTTTTTCAGTAGTTTCAGCTCTTATTTTCGCATGAAAAACGACATTGCTCAAGCAAGAAACCTGTGCTTGCTCGAGCAACAACGTGCTTTAGATACTCTATTCAGCTCTGTTTCAGGCGACCTCTGATAATTTGATGATATCTCTCAAACCAAAAGTCTGATTGAGGTGAAACCAAATTTGTATGAAACTAGACTCCCAATGCGTCATTTTGATATAAACTCTAAGCCCAAAGGAGTTTAGATGAGAGAGCTATGAATTTTTGAAGTTGCAACAAAAATCAATGTCACAATCCAGACCCATCTTCGGTATTTTGAGCATATCTCACAAACGACAAATCCAAATGAGCTAAAACCAGTGCCATTTGAAACTAGACTCACATACCTTTCCAAAAGCATCAAGAACACGAAAAACAAAGATCAATTGAGGGAGATATGATGTTTTGAAGTTGACGGTCAGTTTAGGATGTTGCAAAAAACGCTGATCAAGAACAACATCCAATCATCTGATTATAATGGACAAAGTACAATGAGTTTGGAGCTGATTCTTCTTGCATTGGAAAGAAGACTTGAAGATCTTTATGAGCATGGGTGGTTTGCCAAAATTGAAGCCATATCGAAGAAGCTACATTCATTGGAAATTGACCCTTGTGTTGATGATATGCTTGCATTCTGAAAGGCAAAGAACAATTCATGTTGAATTGAATTATTGCCTCGAGTCAAGAAGGAGCAGAGAGAAAATTAGGAAGCTTGCTTGAACAGAGAATTTGTAATGCCTGAGCATCATCGAGCTCAGAGCGAAGAAGTACAAGTTTAGGAGCCATGCTCGAGCATACAATTGGCCATGCCCGAGCATGATCGAGCTAAGCAAGGAAATTGCACATTTGAAGAATCTTGCTCGAGCAGAGATGAAGGCTTGCCTGAGCATGAAAGATTGCTTGCTCGAGCAGAGGTAAATATATACTCGAACAACGTTGCTTTATTTTATCTATCGCCTTTGTATGACTTGTGCCCGAGCATGAAAAATGTCATGCTCGAGCATCATGCTCAAGCAGGAATAAAACCTTGCTCAAGCAGCAGTGATAAAACTTCTTCTATTTCAAAAGTCTGAGTTACTTGCCCAAGCATACTTTTGGACCTTGCTTGAGCATCAGCGATACAAATGTGTTTTACCTGATTTAAGTGAAGCTTTGTCCGAGCATGATAAAATCATGTTTGAGCAAAGACATTTTCCTGCTTGAGCATCAGCGACAGAAAACACCTTTCTGAACTATCAAAACATGTTTGCTCGAGCATGCCTGGATTCTTACTTGAGCATAGTCATCCCTGTTCTTCAAAATCTCTGACTCCAAAAATCATGGATTATGCTAAATCATTCTATCTCTTCTGATTATTATTTATTATGATTAACAAATGCTTTTAACCAATTTGATCATGAGTTTCAGATTATTTAGACATGAATTACTAGCAGATTTGAATAAAGCAAAAGCATATGTCAGAAGCATTAAATGCAGTTTCCTAAACAAGTGCTAAACACGTAAAGCAACTCTGATCGAAGTAAAGCGTTTATGATATTCCGTCTGCGCATTAAATGTTATCTCTCAACGGTCAAAACAAAAGGAATGAAGAATGTTGCTAAGACCAAGAACCATTAACGGCGATTAATACGAACACTTCAACGGACATTTTTGAAGAAGACTCAACGGCCACATTCAAGCTACTTCCAACTGATCTCCAACGGTCGAATGCTCGCAACGGTCAAAACACAATAACCTATAAATTGCAAAGTCTTCAAACCGGAAGAAGTGACGACGATTGATGAATGAATCGACGAAGTCAACAAAATGATTTTACTACTTCACCGTCGAGAGTTCAATAACTCATACTCTCTGTTTTTCAATGTTTATATATCTTATTACAGTAGAGAGTGAGATAAACGATTTTGTTCTTCAGTGTTTAATCCTTTATCTACTCGTGAAGAGTCCATAAACATTGATTTCATTATCAGTTGAATCTTAAGGTTGATGAACCTTAAGAGACGGTGTATCAATTACAACTTGTAAGGGGGAGTGGAGTCTGAGAGTGTGAGGACCATCCTTCGTTTACAGAGTGAGTAATTGTATCCTTACAGTGTGTAAGGAAGGGTATCTCAATAAGAAATTGTAAAGGCTGCACAAGTGCCCGACTAAACTTGTGATGTTGTAAAGGCTTTTCTCTTGTGCCCGGTTAAACAAGGAGACAGTGGATTAAAAATCTCAAGTGGAGCTTAGGGACTGGACATAGGTCAAGGATTGGACCAAACTAGTATAAATCACAGTTTGCATATTCTCTTCTCTTTTCTTTTACATTTCCAGTATATGCTTATTTGTGAATATCTGACTGTCGATTTAGAAGTTGCGAAAAGATTTTCAAAGTTTCTAAAGTTTTATCCGACACCTAATTCACCCCCTCTTGGGTGATAGCCAGGTCTTTCAAAATATTTATAGCAACTTACAAATAAAAGCCTCATTCTTTCTTTAAGGTACAAAAGGCTATAAGTTTTGATTAAAAAATAATGCAAAAAATCTTATTGCAAACAAGCGGTACAACAATGAGATTATGTTTTTCGATTTTATCTTTGAAGCTTCAGAAAAGTCTGAATTTAGAACTTAAATTGCATCATAAATCCTTGATATGAAAAAGTCATGCGACAGCCACAAAAAAGGCATAATTAAACAGTTTTTGGTTACAACTGAAAATACATAAAAAATGGTGAACAAACAATACCAGACCACTACTACTAAAGTGCAGCTCTTGCTTCCACTCACAAATCCTATAAACAATCTATAACCATTTTACGAATGTAAAAATCAGCATCTGATGGCACAATTTTCATCATATCTATAGCTGTTTTGCAAGGATACTATTTTATACATATTTCTTAGCCCTTTAAGAAATCTCATATTCGACGAAGAGAAGCAAGCCTCTTTTCAAGTTCCTCCACATCTTGAGTTGTTTCAGACCTGCGAATCAGAATCATATGAGGATCCCCTTTCTTCAGCTTAATTCATGAATAGTACTTATTCTGTTTTCACTTTAAAAGTATTTTTTTTTTAATTATAAATTTTAGGATGATTGCATAAAAATAAGGGCATTCAAAAAAAACTATCAGAATACGAAAAGTCATATTTCTGACTATTTTTGCTATTCCTAAGAATGAAGGGGATTTCTGCATCCTTGATCAACTTCCATTTTTTACTTATGGAGATTTTTTTTTTGGCTCGAATTTTACTTATGGAGATGAAGGGTGATGTTTAAATTTTGTTTTGTTTTGTGTACATTTTGTTTAACTTATGAGGTAATGGATTTTTGTTTTCATGAAAAATAAAAAAGAAGCTATTCTAATTTTTTTTTTTTTTTGGGATATTTTGAGAAACACTTCCAAGTAAAAAGTGTTTTTAATGATAGTTAACCAAACATAAAATAATTTCTACTTCTATAATCATTTTTCAGATTTCTAAAAATCACTTTCTTTTAATCTTAAACAAATGGTCCCAACATAACAGGTGCACAAACAATCTCCCTCACATCATCCCTGAAATGTCCAGATGCTTTTTGAAGTTTTGACCAGCTGTCTAATGTTTAATTATTTCAATTATTTTAAATGATTCTGAAGTTAAAAATGCATTCGTGCGAGTGCTTGGAACAATGCATATGGCAACTACACAAATTTTAGGTGGAGATAACTAAGAGGCCTTCTCTAAAAGGAATAATAAAATTATTTACCTTGCAGCAACATTTTCAACATTCCTTGAAGCAATACGTCCTTTTGGAGCAGAAGATAACTGCCATCAGAAAAGACCAGAATCAACCCCAACTGTTAAAGAAAATACAAAATACGGAAAAAAGGTATGAAAGAAACAGAAGACTATAATTTAATTATTCATGAATTTAAAAACCAACCTGTGATGCAATGTCCACGCCAATCTCATCAAGAACCTGTCATGGATGAATATAAAAAATAAATATTGAGAAGCAAACAAGGTCTTGGACTATCAAAGCTGAACGCAGCCTAGTCAGAGTTATACTCACCTGGTTAGTGAGCTCTTCTGTTTCCTCCTCAGCTTCATCTTTGTCTAAAGTTTCATCAATAGCTTCTGACATCATCTCAATCTGCATACACAAAATAATATGAACATCATAACGTGGAAACAAAAAAAAAAAAGGAAAAAAAAAACCCACATTAAAAATACATTATTAGGAATTGCTCTCAGGGTCAATAAAATGTTTGCAAAATTAATCAACAAATAAGATAACTTTTCTCCCCCCCTTCTGAACACAAGATTGCCAAAATCACAATCTCTTGCATCACTCCATAACTCTGGTGCATCCCTCTGCCCAAACTTTCTTCAATAAGATAACTCCCCCCCCCCCCCCGGCGCGCGCGCGCGCGGGGGCAGGTCCGGTTTTTCTGAACACAAGATTGCCAAAGTCACAATCTCTTGCATCACTCCATAACTCTGTGGTGAATCCCTCTGCTCAAACTTTCTTCAATTTGTTATCCCCTTCATTAATGCAACAACATAACTGCATGGGAAAACACCAGAAGATACACTAAAAAGAAAAAATGTTACCGTCATGTCCATTTGTGTTGACTGCTTTTGGAATTCTTTAATCACCTTTGCCTGTTTTGCAGGTTCCATTTGCTGAAAAGAGAAGCAAGATAATAATTATGGTATAGCTTAAGTTTTAGCAAATTTGGGAAAGCAATCGGACAATAAACCACTAGCAAGACGGTATATTTTTTTCCCTCCGGGCTAACCACTAGCATATGATACTTAATCACAAACATATGCATTTTAGGTTGACTATATTATTAACTTATGAACGGTGCACAATATGCAGTTGTTGAATGAACAAAAGTTTGCCTTACTTTGATTTGTTACAGACAACATGATAGTGGTTGAGTATCTGAAACATTATTGTACTCTTTCAATAAAATCACTAACTATAAGCTAAGTATAGGAAATTATCCACTGCATATATGATCCATATTTTGTTTGACTCTTTCTTCGTGCAGGCCTTGCCTTGTATATGATATTGTCAAAAATCTTTTGACCTTTATGTCTCTCATGATGAGTGTAGGCATGCGTATATTTCAAGTGTTCAATTAATACAATGAAGAATCAGATACGAAACACACCTTGTTCATTGCTGCCATTGCCTTAGATGCACCTTTCATCCCAGTAGACATTGAAGTGCTTGCATATAATGCCTTCGGAAGACATATGGACAACATAAAAATTAGAAAGGCAATTTATTATCATCATTAAGAATGAGACTCCTGTCCTAACCTGAGTATGAGTTGCAACACCCCTGATCTGAGCACGACTTCCCTGTAAATTAGTTATCTGTTGACGTAACCTAACAAGCTGACGAGCCAAGATTCTTGTAGCTGCCTGTAACCAGACACTTTTTAATCAAGATGGCTAATATTGTATGTACATAGTCAAGTAAGATATTCAATTCATATCAAGAGAAAGGAGAGAAAAGGAAAGCCATAAGAATTTATCTTGACCGTGTTTGAAAAGCTATTACGTGTTTGACAAGTTGGCATGTGAGATATTTCCTTGACATCACATTTCAGTCAAAAAGTGACATTACATTAAAGCAAAAAGGGTTGAATGGTTAATATTTTCCCCATTTCTACCGCTTTAAGCTACTTCAGAATTTCTTCTATATTATTATGATCTTGACTTTGTTTCACATGCATGTTATCGTGACAGCGTTTGGAAAGCTATCAAGTGTTTAACAAGTTGGTATTTCAGATATCACCAAGACATCACATTTTAGGCAAAATATGTCACTAGATGAAAGCAAAAAGAGTTGAATGGGTTCATGTTTTTTTTCCATTTTTACCACATTAAGCCTTGTCTTTCTTTGTAAGTGACTCCACAACAAAATTTATGTGAGAAGTTGTAAGCATGTAAAATATAATACATAAATTATTAGAAACTTTTTTATATAAACTTAACCACGAAAGTTGAGTCCTCTCAAAACCTTAATGAAGATTTGAAGGGATATAAACTTAGTTCTTAGAAGTTGTAAGATGTAAAAGGTTTCTTACAAGTACATTTACAAGGTCTTATATGTGAAATAGGATCTCTTCTTTGTTTTCTTAAGTTTCAAAATTCTTCAGTGTTATGCCAGTTGGACCCCTATTCTCTACCTAGATTTTAACGAGCCTTTCCTTCAGGCATTTTGCATCTCCAAGCTCTTTAAGAGCTCAGGAACTCTTAATTCTCGGCACACCCCTTTGGATACAAGGCATGATGATATCAACAAGCAACCATAATATCAATAGGCAAAACTTCAAAATGCAGAGCACACTTGCATTGTTTAGCAACATCATAAAAAGAATTATAGAGAAAGAAAACAAAAAGAGAGAAGGGCGTTTTAGAAGGAAGTTGTGGAGAACTCACTTCTATTGAAAATTATTAGCTGATGTAAAACAAAGAAGGAACCCCTTATTATAAAGCAAGAGGGTGAACTACTAGATCAAGCTGTTTCATCTCAGATTTATAGGCATGTTTTAAATACTGCAACAGGACATCTAACCTTTCCACACTTGACCAATGCAAAAAAACTTCTACGTTGGCACACTTAAACATGATTTCTATCGTAGTCACATGCACACCTTTGAACCATTCGTTGTCATGAGCGGCACCCTTTAAAGGATAAATGCTAAGTTGGCATAAGAATAATTTTTTAAGGATACATGTTAAAAGTTAAAACTAGTCTTATTTGGATTAATAGGAGATTGTGTTTTTGTCAGCCAAGCTCTATTGTGCTGATAAATGAACCTGCTATCATGAATTGAGGTACTACTTTAATCTAGTAGGAAATCCACCTTAACCCTTAATAGTTTCCTCTTTTTTGTACCAAGCATTTTTTGTTTCATACAACTATTTGGTATATGGTATTACCAAGTCAAATTCGCATCAAGCACATTGTTATAAACCCAAAAAAACTATATATGCCAAAAACTAGTAAAGGATCTAATATTTTCTTCTATGTAATATATATCATACAAGTTATGATATATCTAAGTCCTCTCTTTTCTTTCACTTCAGATCACCCTCCATCGATAACAAGCTAATCATTGCACAGAAATTACAAACATAGTACAAGCAAAAATATTATCTTCTAGTGCATCGTATCAGCTAATTAAACTAAGGTAGTTTTCACCAACTTTTAGGTTCCCAGCAGGCCAAATTTGGAATGGAAAATACATCTATAGCTGTTTTTCTTAAGGAGGATAGCTTATGGTTTCTCCTGATGGGTTTCTTTGATGCCATCAGATAGAGGGACCAAAATTTAAAATGCTATGAGAGGAACTTAAAGCACTTATATATAGACCAAACTATCACAAATAAACATAATCTTGATGTTAAATTCCCGAAAGATTGGGATTGGAAGTGTTGCATCCTGACATATTGCGCGGAAGATTCTGTGATTGTGATCATTTACGACACCCCTTCTGATATAATCTTGATGTTAAATTAACTTGACATGAGCTCCCATGACATATTGAAATATCATATATCTTAGTGAAAAGAAACTTGCCTCATTTCCTGTTTTGGCTTCTTTTTTAATTTCCGCCACCAACTTCTTCTCCTGTAATTAAAAAAGGCAGTTAAACTTTGAGAAAATGAAGAAGAGAAAGCCATCTTGATTCTACTAAAGAAAAAATGTATCTGTTGAGAATACATACTTCCATTTGAAGAGAGGCTATCTCTCGTTCAATACCTACAGAAAATATATAGCAAGATGAAGAAGTGCTTCTTTATAAAAATTAAAGTAATCAACACATGTAATTTACTACTGAGGACTTTTGATGCAACACCATGGACAAGTTACCATACCTGAAATAGTAGACAGATTTACAGAAAAGGAAATGCATGACATCAAATAAAGAAACAAGGGTAAACAGCTTTGATGGCACATAATACAAAATTGAAATACAAGCAGATAACATAGATTATACTAAAAATGCATGCAATAATCAAATAATGAAATAGAAAGAAGAGGTAGAACGGTTACTACAATAGTTAGGTAGATCTTCACTCAAAGTATATTGAATCAAATAATTTTGGGAGGCTAAAGAAATTAAATGAGTGGCAGGTACAGCCAATGCTATTATAACTGAAATATTCAACGTATGTGAAATAGTTCTTGGATAATGAATTAGCAACTATTTGTAGTCTTGGACTTTTTTGTTCTTTTAATTTTGTAAAGGCATTTCAAATAGAGGGTATAATAGTTTCTCCATTTCAATACAGAAAAACAAAAGAGAAAGAAGTTATGCAACAAAGAGGCTAAACACAGATATTTTTATTTTAAGTTTCAATAAAGCAATTCAATCAATTTGCAAAGAAGCAGAAAAACAATCGATTGATATGAACCATTCATAATTGCTCAAAAACTTTACTTTGTTACTAGTAAGAAATCTAAACAACCCAGATAAAATTTCGAATTAACTTTCTACTTGAATCTGGATGCAAGTGCAAAACCGTTAAATTAGTAACCTTTTTATTCTCCAACTATCTTGATGGAAATTTGGAAAGCTCACAATTCTACTGTGTCTATCAACAGGCCAATTTTAGGTACAAAATTTGGGACTTAGATGATGAATTAAAACTGTTAATTAGGAAGTAATCGTGCGGCGAAGAATTTACCTCTAGTTGCAACAGCCATTTCTTTCTTACTTGTTCGCAGAGCCTCTGTTGAACAAACAGATGTCAATGAGTACGGAAAATAAGTAGTTAATGTCTACCAGAAGTTTCTCTTCATTTTTCACATAGACTACCCATAATTGAAAACTAGCACAAAAGCACGAACTGAGCTTATAAACGATAAAAACTTATTTATCCCCCTCAAGAAAAACCAGATCGGGTTGGAGTCAAGAAAGGCACAAAAAACAAAAGGCTTTATTTGATTGGGGAAAAAATAAATCTGATTCTGCTGCCTACCCACATTTTCCCAGAAAAAATATCCAAATTTTGATATTTCCCAGAAGCAAACCCTAGGGTCAAAGTCGGAGAAATAATTAGGGAAATGTAGCGGCACAATTGCAACTGGTTTGGACGAAGAATTAAAGATAAGGAAAGGAATGCACCTTTGGGAGAGGTTTTCTTCTTGAAAATATTCTTCAAGTTCATGTTTGTATCTACAAGAGAAGACTGGACGTCGGGGAAGCAGCTGGGGCGAGAGTATTCGCGATTTCTTCTGTAGCTCTCTGAACTTGTTAAGATGTTTTTTCTCAGAAGGCAAGAAAATCTCCACTGGAAAGTACAGCCTCGAGGAGCGTGCAGCGTCTCCACGTCTGAGGCCCTCAGCCAGTGATGATCATCCAAGTAGCCGTTCAATGTGGCCCAACAAAATAGCCGTTACTACTTTTTTAATCATTTTTTTATTATGAGTTTTATTTATTCAATTCTTCTAACGTTCAGATGAGCGCACAAATCATAACAAAGTTAGATTAATAAAAAAGTTAGATTTGAAAATACAATTATATAAGTCAAGATTAACTACTGAAAATTTTATTAATTATCCAATAAATTTTAATTATAACTTAAGGAGATTGAATTCATGTAAGACTATAAAACTTCACTTAAAAGAAAAATTGGAATTATTATCTCGAGTATGAATCAAATCCAACATTTATATATGTTTCAAAGAACTATAAGACAAAAGTACAAGCAACAGATAAAAGTTTATACAGAGTAATGACAAAACTTATAAGAGATATTGATAGGATAGAATATGCAAGAATTTTAAAAGCACATCATAGATTTGAAGAAGCACAAAAATCTAATAATCCTTTAATAGCAAACCAAGCAGGAGAAGAAATACAAGAAATTTATGATTTGTGGCAACAAAGACTTTTAACAATGAATATATTTAAAAAAAGATTGGAATTGTTATCTAGAGTTTAATAGAAAGTTTTATTCAAACAGGATAAGAAGAAGAATACGAGTATTATACAAGAAAGAAGAATGGTTGGAAGAGCACCAAACCAAGTAATGATAGGGAAAATATTTTACCAACGTAACAATGATATAATTGAAATCTTAGAAATTGATAAAGCAATGATGAGATTCTTAATTAAGAAAATGATTAAAGCAAGTAAAAAACAAAGCATTGTAATAGAAAAATTAAACATTAGACGACCAGGACATCCAGTCATAGATGATTTTAAAAGAAGAATAAGTGAGAGAGAAATGATTAGAAAGAATATGAAAAAGAAAATGGAAATATTATCTAGAATATGAGTGAAAGACCATTATATTATATATTAATAAAATTTAATTATGAGAAATACAGAGCTAGAAAATATCATGCATTAGTAGATACAGGAGCAAATTTAACAATAGCAAAATATAATGTTTTACCGCCTGAAATGTGGAAAAGAAAAAATAAAGTTATTAGAATGGAATCAGCAGGAAGAGAAATACATATGTTAGAATTAGAAGCAAGAAATGTAATGATACAAATAGGAAATTATGAATTAAAAATCGAAGAATTAAATCAATATAATGAACCTCAATGTGATATAATATTAGGATTAGACTTTTTAGAAAAATATTATCCTTTTACTTTCATAGAAAAAGCTTTAGTTTTAACAACACCTTGTAAACATCAAGCTATAGGAGTAAGAATAACAAGTCCATATAAAAGAAAAGATGAAAAATTTCAGAAGAAAAAACATAAAGAAGAAGTACAATTTTTACAAAATAATGAACCAGTAAAAATAGAACACATGTTAGCAACATTAACAATTAGGGAAGAAAAATCTGTAGAACAAAGAATATTAGAGAATTTTAGTGAAAATCCTTTAATACATTGGGAAAAATCTAAACCGATGGCAAAAATAGAATTGAAAGATTATAGTAAAGAAATAAACTGTAAACCTTACCCATGGACAGCTGAAGATAAAGAAGAATTTGTAATGCATATAAATGAAATGAAAAAATATGATTTAATAAGAGATAGTAGATCTGAATATTCATCACCAGCAATGATTGTTAAAAAACTTAGTGAGGAAAGAAGAGGGAAAAGTAGAATGGTAATAAATTATAAAAAATTGAATAGTATAGCAATTAGAAATAGATATCCAATACCAAAAATGGAATTATTATTTAATTTAATAAGAGGAAAAAAATATTTAGTAAATTTGATTGTAAATCAGGATTTTTTCAAGTAAAATTGCAAGAAGATAGTAAAAAATATACAGCTTTTAGTACCTCTAAAGGTTTGTATGAATGGAATGTATTACCTATGGGATATCATAATAATCCCAGCATATTTCAAGAATTCGTATCAAAGTTGTTATTACCTTTAAGAGATTTTGCTGTAATATATATAGATGATATTTTAATATTTTCAGAAAATGAAGAAGAACATGAAAAACATTTAAATTTATTCGTAGATTTAATTGAAGAAAAAGGTTTGAATATATCACCTAAGAAATCTATATTAAGAAAACAAGAAATACCTTTTTTAGGATAGATAATAACCACAAATGGAATAGAATTGCAAGATCACATAAGTAAAAAAGTTTTAGAATTTGATAGAATAACAAATAAGAAAAATTTACAAGCATTTTTAGGATTGATTAATCAAGTAAGAAATTATGTTCCGAATTTAGCAAAATTAACTTCAAAAATTTCTAAATTAGCAGGAGAAAAAACTGAGTGGAAATGGAATAATGAAACAAGTAAAATAATTGAACAATTAAAGAAAATTTGTCAAAAATTACCAAAATTAACAATACCTTTACATAAAAATGTAAAATGGATTATTTATACTGATGCCTCTGATCAGTATTGGGGAGCAGCATTATATCATGAAAATGAGAAAGGAGAAGAAATTATAACCAGATATGCAAGTGGAAAATTCTTAGAAACACAATGGAAATATCATTTAAATTGGAAAGAATTACTAGCAATAGTAAAAGCAGTTGAAAAATTTGAATTATTTATAGTTAATACACAATTTATAATTAGGACTGACAATACACAAGTAAAATCTTGGCTTGATAAAGGAATAAAAACTGAAAAATTGGCTAATAAAATGTTATTTAAGTGGCAAGGAGATTTGGCTTATTATGATTATGTTATTGAATATGTACCAGGAAAAAATAATCTTATTGCAAATTTTATGAGCAGATGGAATCTAACGATGGATCCAGTGGTTCAAGAATGAACTCTAATCAGACTTGTAATGGGTGCCAGACAGATTTAGCAGATTTAAACATTCTAAAAATGAATGTTAATCTGTTAAACAGTCAATGCAGTTCAACTATACAAAATCTTTTAACCAGTATTGCACATTTAAATCAACAGGTTGATACTCTTTTTAAAAGAGTAGAGAAGTTGGAAGGAAATGGAAAAAGAAATGTAAATGAGTCATACACTCAGATTGGGTCATCTACCCAATTCCAAACTCAAGGAAATGGGTCATCTACCCAAACTACCCAGAGAAATATTAGCAGGTCATCTACCCAAGTAACCCAAGAAAATGTTATTGGGCCTACTGCCCAAGAAGCCCAAAAAGAAGTTCAAACACCTCCAGCAACCCAAACACTTCAAACTATAACCCCTTTTAATGAGATTAATAAAGCCTAAATGCAAGAGGAAGCCCGAAGAAAAGAAAAAGGAAAAGGAATAGAAGCTTCACCTTCACAACCTAGAATTACCAGAAGCAATTCATTTGACACCTATTCTAAATATCAATTTTTCAAAAAACTTGTTAGAAAAACTGGAAAAATGGAACTTTCAGATCCAAATGTTAAATATGCCTCTCATTTTGTCTTTAACAAAGTTGTAGCCTACCCAGGAACTTCACCAGACCTCATAAAGATTTTATATCAGTATGGAATGTTACATGCAATTTATTTGCCGAAGAATAATGATCCTCAAGAAATTAAAGAATTGCCAGCAGCCTTGCAAGAAGCGACTAAAGTATATGTTAGCATTGCAACACAATACACTGTGTATATCAGATTTTATTCTACAGTTGCAGAAATTACACCAGAGAAGTTTTATCCTCCAATCACTTTAATCAAGTTTGGAACGACTAAGAAGCCAATAGAAACTGATGCAGAAGTAAAAGAAGACCTTGAAGAAGACGAGGAATTTCAGAACAAGATGTGTAATATTAGAGCTCAGAATTATCATATCATCTTTCAAGAAATGACCAGAGCCATTAACACTGAGAAGCAATGGGTTTATTACTGCGGTGTAACAACAATAATTGTGGCACTTGGAAAGACTTCACATGATCAGCCCCTGTTTGTACAATGGTATGATCGGCTGAGAAACAACAAGATGGAAAATTTAGAAAAGACGAAGAAGAAGATATGTAATCTTTTGGCAGAGTACTCTAATCACAGGTGTAAGAATTGTGAAGAAAGAGAAAAAGCTATGCAAGATATTGAAGATCCAGAAACAGATCTGAGTGTCCTCTAAAGATTTGAAGACAAATGGAAGATGACAAGGAAAGAGCTTGCCGACACTGACAAAGTGCTGACAGGATAATTTGGAATCTAAAAAAGCAAAAGAGTGTAAAAAAAGAGGAGCAACGTGTTTGGTGGAAGTTATGCCGATAATGTACAAATTTTGTAAAAAAAAAAAGCGAACAGCCAGGTTATATGCTCAAATATAGAGAAGATATGTGTATGACGATACTATAACCAACCATCAAGCTTCAGGGGTTGACCAAATATGATTCGGGTCTTGCAAGAAGCGACTAAAGTATATGTTAGCATTGCAACACAATACACTGTGTATATCAGATTTTATTCTACAGTTGCAGAAATTACACCAGAGAAGTTTTCTCCTCCAATCACTTTAATCAAGTTTGGAACGACTAAGAAGCCAATAGAAACTGATGCAGAAGTGAAAGAAGACCTTGAACATGAAATTTCAAAAATACCTTTTAAAGATGAAATATCTGAAATATATATTGCAGGAGTGCAAGTTATGGTAAAAGCTTATTTTCAAAGTGGAATAGATTCACCATTAGAATTGTTAATAACAGATGGAAGAATAATTAGTAATGTTGAAGATAGTATATTAGGAATGATAGCAGGAAATCTAATATATCAGAAATTAAAATTCACTTTAAATACAAATTTTGCAATTAGTAGAGCGGAAGAAAACATGGATAAATCAATATTAGTATATCTTAATTTACACGATGTAAGATTACAATCAGGATCTAGAAGCATAAGTATAACAGCAATGTTAGGACTAGTGTTTACAAATGAACATAAAATTTATAATAAAAATAAAGGAAAAATTACAATTGATAAATATTTTATAACTTTAACCCTAATAACTCAAGTGATAATTGTACATCCCATAAAATATGATTAAATTTTAATTTTTTATTAATTTTTATGAAAAATTTATTTATATATAACCATAATTAATTAATTAATTTTTAAAAAATTGGAAGAAAAGATTAGATAATTAGTTTAATAAGAAAAAAAAAAGATACATGTCATAGTTTCATTATATAAAAATTAACATAAATGATATTTTTAGGCTAAAGTATACTTTTAGTCTTTTAAGTTTTACATATGGTATACTTTTGGTCCTTTAACTTTATAAAATATACTTTTGGTCATAAAATTCTAACACCGTTAATGTTGCTAATGGAAAACATTGACGAAGCCAACTCAAATGATGATTAATAACATTTAATTACATAAATTTTATATATTCTTTAATTTACCCATATTTTAAATTTAAATTTAATAACATTTAATTACACAATCATCATTTAAGTTTACACTGTTATCACTTAAGTTTACATTTTTTGTTAGTAAAATTAACGGTGTTAGAATTATAGTACTAAAAGTATACTTTTTAAAGTTAAGGGACCAAATGTATACCTCATGTAAACTTAAAGGACTAAAAGTATACTTTAGTCATATTTTTATTATGTGAAATTAATTTTAAAATGATTATTAATGCTTTTTAAAATTTAAGCATGTTTTGTATGAAGAGGGACTCATGGTGAGCATTACCAGTGGTGCACTAGAGCCTCTTTGAGAAGTTTATAGTATGTGGAGATTAATTACTGCTACTCCCTCCGGTCCTAATTATAAGAGCTAGTTGACTTTTTTTTTGGAAAGATTAAGGAAGCTAATTAAATTACTTTAGAGTATTTTTATTTTTATTTTTTCTTCAAATTAACAAGTTCAACTAATAAACTAATATATAATCTAAGGATACATAATATATAAAATGATTAAATAGTTTATTTAGCTTTCTTAATCTCTCCAAAAAAAGTCAACTAGCTCTTATAATTAGGACCGGAGGTAGTATTAGCTATGAAGAGCCTAGGCCCACAAAATAAGATCGGTGGAGCCATCATTTTTCATTAGTGGCATTAATAATTTTAAAATTGTATGACTAAAATACATTTTATATATTTAAGAGAAGCAATTTTTAAAAAAAAAAACACGAAAAGTATATTTTAGTCTATTTTCAAATGATATTTGTATCATTATTATTATTCTTAAGGGTTAATTTTAATAGGTTGGCATTTGAAAATATTTTGTCGATATTCAAAATTTTAATATCTTATTACCAAAAAGAATTTTAATTTCTGCTTTTTTTTTTTCTTTCATGCTAACATACTCTAGCAGTCTGAGTCTAACTCTTCAGTGGCGGAACCAGGAAATTTTTTTAGCCTAGGCCAAAAAATCCATTAAGTTCAGAAATTCATCACTAATCTAGAACATTTTTATCACCCAAACATACAACAATTATACAAAATCAAAAAAGAAATTGAAGCAAATTGATGGAATGAAGCTTCTGCAAGTTGGCATTCAATGATTCAAATACCTGGTGTCGCAATGGGCCAATGGCAGAACTGAAGCGGTGAATCCTGAAGGTGCTTGACAGCTTAAGGTTCTTCGAAGTCACCACTCTTTGACTCTCGTCGCCTCGTCGGAGACTGAGGATGGAGAGCAGAGCACTCAGAGCAGAGAACGTGTGGACGTCGGTCGTCGGACGTTGGACGTCGTTGGAGGAAAAGGGCGACTGACGGTGGAGTGGACTGTGGATGGTTGAGCCGTGCGTCATGCCATGGAGAGGCAGGAAAGCCGTGAGCGCCTGAGACTTGAGCGGTGAACCCGTGACCATGAGACTGGTGAGAGGACTGATGAGTGATGAGTCAAAGCAGAAGACTAAAGACGTCGGAGAGAAGAATAGAAGCATGCGTCAGAAACCTTTCCAATCTCGCGTGTGAAGGAAGCCAACTGCCAAGCCAAGGAAAAAAGAAAAAAGAAAAAAGAAAAAAGAAAAAGAAAAAGAAAAGAAAAGAAAAGAAAAGAAAAGAGGGATATAAAATATCATATAATAAATACATATATTTTAAAATATTTTAGAAAACAAGTTGGGACCTTAATAAAAAATTAGCTGAGGCCAAATTAGTGGCCAAAATAAAATATCATATAATTAATACATATACTTTAAAAATTTTTAGAAAATTTTAGAAAGCCAGCTGGGACCATGGCACTAGCAGGCCAACACATGGTTCCGCCCCTGTAACTCTTTACACACGTCAGTGACTGAAAAATGCTAACTAAACCGTTTCTCTTCCTTCTTAACTTCATGACCGTCAAAATAAATAAGTAAATAAATCAAGGTTATCAAACCCAGATCGGTCTTAGAATCCGTTAAGGTAGTGGGTCAGCTTAGAGTCAACCTGAAGCTAGACTGGTAGGAAATAAAAAGTTTAAAAATAATTTAAATTCTTATCATAATATACTACTATTTGAAATTAATTCAATACTTTGAATCACTAATAAAATAACAATATACTTATCCAACATTCTTTACAATTTCTTTGACATATTAACATCATAGTATCAATCGACTATCCAATGACACTATAATAAATAATCACTAAATATTCTTTCTAGCAAATTATCCAAATAGATAGATGATAACAAAATATTCCCACTTACAAACCTTTAATTATTAAACTAATAGTCCTTAAATAAAAGTATCATTAACTTTGATAAATATTTCCGTCTACCCTATAAAAACTTTTTTTTTAATAGCAACTGGTTCAACCCAAAAACTTGGCTGGGTTGACCAAGTTGAGCCCTGGTCTCCCTAGGTTGAACAGAGTCCCGAGTTAGGGACCTGCCTGGACCAATTTTATGGTTAGGTCGCTGGTTTCTAGGCTGCATAGAAAGTTATTTGTTGTCGTGAAGATGTTGTATGCTCCACAAGAGACATATGCTAAGAGGATGGATGCATACAAGGCCTTAATCCGAGCTCATCTGGGTATTCTTGCTCTTGAGTTGAGCCACCAGTTGAGGATCTAATCCTTTAGTCACCACCACTTGAGGAGCCAGCTCCTTCTCACCTCTATGTCCTGGATCCATTAGAATTGAGTAGCAGAAGTATTGTGAACACAAATCATTCATCAATTTGCTGAATCAATTGGAGAATTTCTAAACTCTCTTTATATTTTGTGAATTCTTGCACATCTTTGTATAAAAGTTTTCTTGAAAACCTTTTGCAAATTATTTCAAATTGTTTTTCATGGAAAACTTTTTTAATTTGAATCACATTAAAAATGAAAATACTTTTAAATAGGGGGAGAGAAAATTGTTTTCTTGACTTGTTCCTTTTGATTAAGGGAGAAAAAGACATTTCTAATTTGTTTTGATATTTGCTTCTCCACAAGCATTTCTTATTTATCCTTTAACCTTTTTGCTGATGTCAAATAGGGGGAGAGAAAGACAAACAAAATATGTTGCATCTAATTTATACTCAAACATATTTTGATCAAAGGATTTTTCATCATAAAAAAGGGGGAAAATATTAGATATGATTAGTTTTGATGATATCAAATATAGATGCTAAATATTAGGACCAAACAATTTACATAATGAATTTATCATATAGATTGACTAACTACTATATCTAATGTGAAATATACCTTGGAGATTAGTGCAAAGATTAGAAGATATCGAGTTGAATTATGAAGAATGATAAAAAAGAAGAATAAAAAGATATTGAAGAATGAAATTATCAAATATGGGGAGAAGAAGTCAAGAAAAAAAAAGTTATTGAGCTGGACTAATGACATTGATCAAGAGGAAGATGAAGATGAAGAAGAAAGAGATTGAATATATCACTCAAGAAAAACAAGGAGTTATTAAAAAGGATTGTGGAGAATAATCAATAGGAAAAAGAGAAGGGATGAAAGAAAGAACAACTTGTAATATATAATGAGAATGTCAAGATTCAAGTTCTTAGATATAATATTAGAGGTCTCTGTGGTTAAATAGAAGTTGAAATGGCTTAATTGGAAGATAAAGTGTATTAGATGGAAGTTAGATTAATTTCACTAGAGTTATACTTCATTCTCACTCAAGTTTTACCTCCATAACTGATTTCTACATGTTTCGCTCAAGTTAAGAAAGCTTTACTCTAGTGATAATCATATTTGAGCATATTTTGTTTAGCTCTATTTTTGTTCAATACAGTAATCTAGTCATATCTCTTAAACCACAAATTTGATTGAGGTGAAAATTATTTCATATGAAACTAGACTCTAAATGCGGTTTATGGACATCTATTTTGTGTTCAAAGAGTTTCTGATGAAAGAGATATGAATTTTAAAATTTGGTGCCCAAAATCAACATTGTGTTTCAGACTAGTAGCTACTGATTTGATCATAAAGTTTAGAAGACAACAAATTTAGAATTGGTTCTTCTTGCATTTGAAATAAGACTCGATGACTATTATAGAGATCTGTCATTTTCCAAATTTGGAGTTATAGTCGAAGAGTTACGACCACTGAAAGTTGACCTCTATGCCAAATTATTAACCTGAAAGTATTTAACAAAAATCAGTCTTCATCGCTCGAGTGATCAATGATCCCTCCAATAGTGTGCCTTATCACTAGCAAGTTACTAGCCTATGATCTCCGTAAAAACTTAAAGGATCACTCAAGTGATGTTTGATCACTCCAGTGATGTCCTATTTTTTACATGATCACTAGGAAGGTACCAGATAATGATTGAGTGATTCTGTGAAATTCTGATAGATTACTTGTGTGATGCCTGAAAATTCTGAATCACCATCCAGTAATTGAACAGTGATAAATGAATTCTTTTGTTGAAAATTTAAAGAATCACCTGAGTGCAATAAGATCACTCGAGTGATGTTTGCAAAGTTAAGTCATCACTTTCTAGTAACTATATAGTGGTATGATACATTCTTGAACTCAAGCGCAAATCACTCCAATGCCATAGTGATCACTCAAGTGATGGTTCTTCACAGAATTCAATCACTGTCTTGGATTTTTCGAGTAACTGATGTGTTAACTATTTTTTGAGCAAAGCAAAGCCGTCACTTTCCAATAACTAATGAGTTAACTATTTTTTCAACAACTTCCTAGTATGATCAAGTATGAATCATAGATTTATCTATTTACTATATGTTATGCATTTGTTGGAAAATGTTAGTAAATTATTACTTCCTTCTTGTTTGGTGAATTTATTCAAAGATTTATCATGTTAAGTTAATATATATTAAATTGATCTATATTTAAATATATTGTAATGGAAGGTCTCCATTGGTTTCATTATTTGATTACATGTGGGGTTGAGGGAAATTTTAGTACTTGATTTTTAAGTAATAATTATTGATTAATTTTGTTAAGTAGTTTCTATATTTTTGACATGAGATGCAATCTTACTTATTTTGACATAAGATTATGAGAAAAAATATATGTTGTAGAAAATTTTAAATATTGAATACTCATGTTAAATATATATCAAAAGCAGTAGATTAAAGTAGTGAAATTATATAGTAATGTAATAATAGATGATAGTTCCTTAAGAACTTATATAAACCATAATTGATCAAATTCCTAAAGAACTAATAAGGAATTATTTATTCTATAAGCATGAGTTATTTGATCATCCAAGTCATATATTTGATGCAACAAATTATAAAAGATAACGTATTGAGGCTTTTCCCCCCCTATTTACCCCTTATTAAATAACTAATTATCATTTTGCCACTGTTTCCAAACTATTTCCCAATGTGCCCCTGTTTAGTCGACAAGACAAGATTTATTACTAAAATGCGGGGCGTTGATTTTTTTGACTGCCCCATGATTTAGTCGACTAAACCACAGTACTTAGTCGATTAAATCGCGATAGGGGTTTTTTTTTAAAAACTCCAATGCGGCATTTGGAACCCTAATCGACTACAAAACCTCCCCAAACCTCTCCCCCTCTGTTTTTTTCATCAAATCCTTACTCAATCCGTTGGTGGGTAGCGAAGGAAACTTTATTCTAGCGTCATTAATTTGCGTCCATTTTGGTATGTTCTCATCTCTATTTCGAATTTCCACCGTTGTTCTTTCATTTATGCAAACCCATTTCCCTAGAAGGTAGACAAATTAATTAAAAGTAAAAATGAGTTTTATATTTAAAATCAAAGTTTACAGTGATGATCGAGGACATGACTAAGAATCCTAACAGAAAAATCTCCAATATAAAATCTTAATAAAAAAATTAATATTATGGTTTCTTAAACTTGAATATGAAGAAATATTTTTCAAAATTTATAATTTATATTGATTACATTCAAAATATCAAATTGATTAGTTAAGATACTGATTTAAAATAGATATGAAAATCCCTAATGATATCTTCATTTTCAAATTCATCAACAACAACTTCTTTGAGGTACTCAACCTACCTCCGGCAAGCATTCATACGTTCTTATATTAAGAACGGGAGGGAGTAATAACAATGGTTAATAATTTATGGGGCCACTTGTAATAAATTTAACCTATCACTTGTAATATTTAAACAAAATTATATTTTCATAAAAATAGAAAATGATTTATGCTTGTACGTTCGAATGTCTATTTATAGTTTATATATATATATATATATATATATATATATATATATATATATATATATATATTTGACTTTAAAAATTGAAAAAATTAGAAGCACGTGAAGGGTTTAGAGTTTAGTTTAGGGTCATTTTTTTTTTATGTCCCTTAGTATATTTTAGTCAAACAAATTTTCAGGCAATTATATAAGTTTTAAACCTGAAAATGTCTTCTTTGTTGATTTTAATCTTAAATATAAGACATAATTTTCATGTTTGTCAATCTTTTCATAATTTACCTCTATTAATACTCTCCGAATTAAATTAAATAAATATGTCTTCTATTAAAAAAAAAGTATATTATAAAATACGTCATATGATTCCCCCTATCGGAGGGGAAGCCCCTCAAAATACGATCTTTCTACTTAGCTATATTATTATGTTAGTATATGACTATATGAGATTATAGAGGATAAAAAATTTACTATATCAAAATATAGAAAAATGATATCCTCATTACCCTCTTTTATATCATCATCTCATCTCCATCCTTAAATAATAAAATGTATATTTTAGATTTAATATTTTATAAAATTATTATTATAATATTTTATAATTTAAAATTTCTTTATTTATTATAGATTGCAATTATGAAGGGTATAGATCAAATTTTAAAAGTTTAAATTTATGAAGGTAGACAAATAATTAAAAATAAAAATGAGTTTTACAATGTTCCAAAGTTGAGTGAGGATTGTGGACATAACTAAGAATCGTAACAGAAAAATCCTCAATATAAAAACTTAATTAAAAAACAATAATTTTATGGTTGTTTTATAGCTCTACGCGCCAATAGGATCCGAACTGCATGATAAAGGAGTTGATTATCTAATGGGTCACATAATATTATTTAGCATGTTATACACACATGAACATGATAAAGAGTTTCATGTTTAACCATATAATTTATACTAAAATATTAATAATATAAATAAATAAATAATTGGACGAAGGAAAAGTAAAAGCCCCCGCATAAACGAAAGAACAACAGCGGAAATTCGAAATGGAGATGAGAACATACTGAAATTGACGCAAATGACGCTAGAATGAAGTTTCCTTCACTACCCACCAACGGATTCAACAAGGATTTGGTGAAAAAAACAGAGGGGGAAAGGTTTGGGGAGGTTTTGTAGTCGATTAAGGTTCCAAATGCCGCGATTGGGGTTTTTAAAAAACCCCCTGTCGCGATTTAGTCGACTAAGCACTGTGGCTTAGTCGACTAAATCACAGGGGCAGTCAAAAAAATCAACGCCAGTCGACTAAATAGGAGCATATTGGGAAATAGTTCGAAAACAGTGGCAAAATAGTAATTAGTTATTTAATAAGGGGCAAATAGGGGAAAAAGCCAACGTATTGATATCTATTGAAGAACCAGAAGATTCTTCTTGAATAGCCAACATATTATATAATTAAAGAATTATCATGTTTTGCTTGTTCTCAGAAAATTCATTCTGAGAGTATCAATGCTTATGATTTGGAGTGGATCTCTACATTTCTGGAAATATCTCAATCTACAATATATGAACCCATTTAAATAGCATGTAAACCATAGAAGTGTTTAATAAATTTGATAGATACATCTATAAGATGGTTACATGTTAAATTACTATTAGTCTACAACCTGAAGTTTGTAAGATTGTTTGAATAAATCATTATGTTGAGTGTGCAATTTCTAGATTGTATGATGCAAAAATCATTTATTGAAGCTTCCATAATTAATAAGATTAATACTTGTGAGAACAAAATTGTTATTTCAATGTTGGCATATTTGATCTTACATATTGCACTACTTATATAAACCAACAAAATTCCCAATAAAATTAGCTTTTTGGTTAGGAGTAAAATGTAACATCCTAATTTTTTAATTTTAGGATTTAAGTATAATTATCAAATTAATTATTGGAAATTTAGGTTTATTTCTCCCTTAATTAATTTATTTTAAGGAAAAGAATAAATCCAAGTAAGGAATAATTTAGGCTTAAAAATTTTAGAAAATTATATTTCACGGCCTAGAGGAATTAATTGAGAAAGAAAATCCTTAAATGGAAATTAAGGATTTAATTTTTAATGATTACCCAATATTTACAATAAAAAAAAGAAGAAGACTTAATTGCAATAAGTGTCATGAAGGATTAAGTGGGATATTTTTAGGGATCCCACAACATAATACATTATCTTTTCCTTTCAACCTTCACACATAGAACTTGTTCCTATATTCTTTACTAATTCATGTTGGACTTGCCTATATTCATCTTAATTGCAATCTCCCAACTCCAACCCAGAAACCAAACCCACGGCCCAACATAATGCTTTAAACCCATTAAATGTTGCAATCCATTAAAACACACCCACCCATTTAACTCCAGTAGAAGCCAAAATATCTATGATCAAAATGAGTCAGTGAGTTTTTTTGGGGAGATCGGTGGCTATACTGAATCCAAATCTTCACCGGCATGTTGGACAATTTACAATAAACTTGTTATTCCTAATTTATTAACCTCAACAAATTGAAGAAAATAATTGGGAATGTTTTTATTGTAATAAAGAAAAATTCAAACTAATTAGTTTGGAATTTTTTTAAAAGAAATATTAAATTTGTAGCGGTTTTACTTAAAACTGTTACAGAGTTTCAAAGGTCATGTATTTTGTAGCGGTTATTAAACCGCCACAAATTTCCATGAAGAACAAGGCACAGTTGTCGTGGTTGAGGTGGCGGTTTTGCTTTAAACTGTTACAGAATTTCAAAGGTGATGTATTTTGTAGCGGTTATTAAGCCGCTACAAATTTCCATGAAGAACGAGGCACAGTCGTCGTGGTGGAGGTGGCGGTTTTGTTGTAACCGCTACAAAATTCATTAATTTTGTGACTATTGTTTGGGATAACTGCTACGAAGTGCAGCGGTTTTTATACTTTCCTTTTCACTTTTGAAATTCATGCGCGCGCTTTAGTTACTGTTCACATCTCAATTTCAACTTTTACCTTTCAACATCATGGTTTCTCACGACAAGGGAAAAGAGAAAGTAGTTGAACCCCCAAGAAGGCCTATCAGGGGTAGTAGTAGTACTAGTAGAGGTAGGAGAGGGCGTGGGCCTCTAAATATCCCCCTTCAACCCCCTCAGGTTGGGAATGAGTTTGACGACCTCTTTACAAATGACCCAATCCCACACCCAGAAACCCTAGAGATCGTAGGTGGAGATCGAGGCGCAAGTCTGTCGATTGACGACATCTTCAATGATGAAGATGATGAGGGGATCTGTATTGAGATTCCCATAGCAGAAGCGGAGCGGTTTCTCGACCAGGAGAATGAGCGGGACCAAGGGAACCCCTGACCATCGTCTTCTCGTTCCACCGGATTTGCGGTGGATGTCGAAGGTAAGTATAAGTAGTTTATTGGCGAAAAATAAAATTTAAATTCCTGACGTGTAATGAAAATTTATCTAAATACAATATAACGATTTTGTTATAATTGTACAGATCCATATGGGAACGTCAGCAGCAGGATGCTGGATGTTCACACACTCAGTCAGGAGGACAACGTCTACTGCGTGATAGTCCCCTGGAACGTGGACACGGACCAGCCGATTGGCAACGGTGGTCACCTGTGTTGGTTCTCTAAAGGTTTTGATGATTGCCAACAATTGTAAACAAAGAAAAGAGGATTTGCTCTCAGATGTTGAAATACCTGAGTGAGAGCAAACCTCGAGGTTTATCCAGAAACCTCGAGGTTTGGCCTTACAGAGAAGCTCTCAAGGTTTCTGTCTTAACTTGGAAAAATCTTGGTTTCACAAAATTATGTGAAACCTCGAGGTTTGTCAAGAAACCTTGAGGTTTTGATCTTCCAGAGGAAACTCATTTTATTACTAGTTTTCCAAACTTCCAGGTTTTGACAGAACCTCCAGGTTTGATCTCAAATTGTATTTTTTCAGGTTTCTCAAAAACATGAGAAACCTCGAGGTTTGTCACAAACCTCGAGGTTTATCAAGGCAGAGAGAATCTGCATTTTCCCAACTTTTCAAAACCTCCAGGTTCAGCCTCAAACCTCCAGGTTTATGCTTTGGCGCCAAACTAAGACTTTTGAAAAACAATGAGAAACCTCCAGTATTTAAAGAAACCTCCAGGTTTCTTCATCCAGAGAGAAAATGGTTTTCAATGACTTTGAAAACCTCGAGGTTTCCATATAAACCTCGAGGTTTGTGATTTGGCTCAAATCTAAGAACTTTGAAATTGTTTCAAAACCTCGAGTATTGCATCAAACCTCGAGGTTTGTGAGTTCCAGAGAGCAAATGAATTTTCACTAATTTTGAAACCTACAGGTTTCTTATGAAACCTCCAGGTTTGTTTCCATCGTGCTTTGTCAAGGTTTCACTCTTGAAGTGAAACCTCGAGGTTTATCATGAAACCTCGAGGTTTTGGCACACAGAGAGTTCATCCTGCTTTTGTATTTCTGAAAACCTCGAGGTTTACAAGAAACCTCCAGGTTTGTTGTTTTGAAGCACAATCCTTGTCACCTACAGAAAACACAAACCTCAAGGTTAGTAGAACAAACCTCCAGGTTTCTGTACGTTGACAGAAATTCAAATTTGCCGAATCTGTTATACCTTCTTGTTTGATCTCAATGCTTTCAATGGTTAATCTATAATGTTTCTAGGTATGTTTAATCATCTTTTTAGTGAGTTTCAGACAGATTAAAGAAAGTTTATTGAGGGTTTAAAGCAAAAGCAAAAGTGATGTCAGAACATTAAATGTTCAACCCAGAAACTTGCTTACTTTTGGTTAATCCATCTGCACACGGTTGCAAAGCATTAAAGAAAGATTTCTACAACAAGCAACAGCCTCTCTAACTGATTAATTTGCAGAGAGTCAACTCTGAACCATTGTCCAGCTGGATTAAGAAGAAACTAAGAGAGAGAAGAGGACCAAAGTTGCTCCCAACCTTTGCAGATCATCACCAACGGTCCAATCAACATTGCAACGGTTATTTATTACTTCCTGAGTATAAATAGAGTTGCATTCAAGACTCTACAACAACCATAACAACTGAGAGCGAAATTCATTGAAGTTTACATTCATTTCTTTCAGTTTTCATCTGTAAAGTATCTTTTGATACAAGAGCTTTAGTATTCATTTATATCTACTCTTTAAGAGAGTTTTTCTTTCTGAATATCATTTATTGTAAAGGAATCACAAGTCAAGGGGACTTGGTGATTTGGGGAATCATTGATTACAACTTGTAAGGGGGAGTAAGTTCTAGTGAGAGAATCACTTCTTGAGAGCAGAGTGTGTAATCTTTGATATAGTGGAAATCCCAAAGAGTCTCGGGACTGGACGTAGGTTAAGTGGTTAAGACCGAACCAGTATAAATCTCTTGTGTTCAGCTTCTCTTCCCTTTACTCTGTTCTGCCCTGTTTTCAACATTAAAAAACAGAGTTTCTGAAAAAGTCTTTAAAATACCCAATTCACCCCTCCTCTTGGGTATTTGGCTCCACTTTCAACCTGTTGAACCGATTCCCGTCACAATTTGGTGGGAATTGGTTATGGTTCTTGATCTATTTCCACGATTGGAAAAAGGTCCTTAAGGACAACAAGGAGAAGGCATTTGAGGACGTTGTGCAGGTAAGTTATGTTGTGTAATTAAATTTTACATGTTAATAGTTTTAAGTTGTATAAATTGTGGTTAATTTAGTTATCTATTTCTTAAATAATTATTACTTAATTACTAATTATTTTATGATATAGAAAAAGTTTAAACTGCGAGCCCAGACGAAGAGGTATGTAAAGATGAAAATGGGAGAAGCGTGGAAGAGCCGGAGGGGTCGTCTCTACGACCAGCAGAATGGAGATGGGACTATGCCTCTGCAGCAACTGATAGAGAACGTCCCAGACGGCGTGGAGGCAAATGACTGGGCAGCTTTTGTCCAATATAGGAGGAGTGCAGAGGGACATGTACGTTTTTTTAAATTAATCATAGTTTAGTTTTTTTTTTAACATGAGGGTATTGTATAGTTTAAAATTTGTTTTAATTAACTACACCTCTATTTTACCTTAATTGGATAAACTACTCATTTATTTTGCAGGCGCTATCTCAAAGGAACACCAGAAGTAGGGCAGCTCAAAGGGTTAATCACACGGCAGGATCCAAGACGTTTGCTGTGACGTATTATGAGATGGTATGTTAAAAGTTAAGTTAATGGCATGTTAAATGACTATTGTTTTTTTTTAGACATAACAAAGTTTATATTTTTTTAGCAAGAGAAGGCTCGGGAGGAGAATTGTGAGACGGACTATGGGGAGTTGTATACATGCACCCATAGGCACCGTGATGGGACGCCAATCTCTGAGGTAGCAGAGGAGATAATAGTAAGTTACAAAAAACTAATTATATGGTTAATGTTGTATATTTAAATTTAATTAAATTGATTGATTAATGTTTTATGAAATATGTGCGTTAGGCCCGGATTGAGCAGAGCTAGCAAGAGTTGCGAGCATCGCAGACCCCAGAGTCACAGGGTTCTGTTGATCCTATAGCCGCATTGAAAGCTGTTGTGGGCCTAGTCAAGCAACCTGGCTGTGTTAGGGGCTTTAGGCTAGGCGCTAGGCCTAGCATGGTCTACGACAAGGCCTCCTCCTCTGCCGCCGGGACCTCCGGCTCGAGCATGCCACCACCAGAGGCGGTTGATGCGATGATTGCCGAGAAAGTTGCCGTGCAGGTTGACTAGTAGCTTGACGAGAAGGTTGCTGCAGAGAGGGCCAGGAATGAGGCCAGGACTAGGTGCATGCAAGGGAGTCTCAACAGTTGGTTCGTTACTCAGAGGCATAGCTGACAGTCACTTGCTGGGGCCTTGACAAAGTTGCTGCTGAACAGACGGTTTCCATCTCCCGAGCCTCCCCCTCCGTTCATCTTCGAGGATTCCCCCCGGCTCCCCCGCCTCCCCATCTGGAACCTGCTGTTGGTGAAGACGAGGACGATGTTACCTCTAGTCGAGCCCACGTCGCCACTGAGAGAGACCCCCCTGAGACATGACCTGATCATCGGGCTCCTGATAGTTAGTTCTTATTTTCTTTAGTAATTCATTTTGTACGCCTCGGATGTTTGTTGACAATTTTATTAAATTTAAATATTTGTTATCTTTTTTTTTATTAGCTTTTTTAAATTTAAATATTTGTTATTTTTTTCAGTAGCTTTTTTAAATTTAAATATTTGTTATCTTTTTTTCAATAGCTTTTTTAAATTTAAATATTTGTTATCTTTTTTTTTAGTAGGTTTTTTAAATTTAAATTTTATTAAATAATAAACGGAGTTTATAATTTGTGATTAAAAAGATATGTTAATAAATTTTGTAGCGGTTTACAAGCTAAAACCGCCACAAAATATATTTGTTGCGATTTTAAGAGGTAACCGCTACAAATTTGAATTTGAAAGTAAAAAATAACCGCCAAAATTTTCAAACCGTCATCATTTTCAAATTTGTAGCGGTTTCTTAACCGCGACGCATTTACAATTCGAATTTGTAGTGGTTCTTAAACCGTGACTATTTTACAATTCGAATTTGTAGCGGTTCCGTAACCGCGACAAATTTGAATTGTAAACTCGTCACGGTTGATGTCGCGGTTTTTAACCGCTACAAAGTGTCCCAGATTGCATTTAAAGATCTCAAGTGCTGAGATGAAAGTAATTAAACATTGTCTCCACATTTGTATACTTTCCTAGCTTTGTTTGCTATAGATGGATAAGTCATGGATCAAGATGCTGCGCAGTTCTCCTGTATATTTAGCGGGATTGAAAAATTTATTAGATTTTGCCTTCTCTCACGCTAGCATTAATGGCAAGATCGTGTGTCCTTGTTGTAGATGCAACTTTAAGAAGGTGCTATGGAACATCTTCTTATTAAGCCTTTCCCAGAATCATATACATTCTGGGGTGTTCATGGTGAGAAACGTGGTATGAGATATGTGGATCATCTTCCTCAAACCTCACAAGTAGAAAATCAACTAGATCAAGATGATCTGGTTAATGAAACTGTTCACGACGCTTTTGGTGTTCAAGACGACAACTTCACGGCAGAAGTGCAGGGTCTTGAAACAATTTTCTACAGGAATGAAGCAGCTTGGGAATTTTTCAGCCTCATGGATGAGAGCGGTCGTCCTTTGTATCAAGGTTGTCAGAAATACTCAAAATTATCCTTTCTGATCAAATTGTACCATATCAAGTGCATGTGTGGGATCACTGATAAGGCGATGTCGATGCTGCTGGAATTACTATGAGATGCTTTCCCTGACGCGGACATTCCCACAACCTTCTACGAGGCCAAGAAGATAATCAACAGATTAGGATTGAACTACGAAAAAGTAGATGCCTGCCCCAACGATTGCATGCTTTATTAGGGGGAGGACGCTCGGAGGGAGACTTGTAAGAAGTGTCAAACTTTGAGGTTCAGAACAGTTCAGAAGGGGAAAAAGCAGAAGAAGAAACCCACAAAGATTGTAAGGTATTTTCCTTTAAAACCTCGCTTACAAAGATTGTTTATGTCGTCTAAGACAGCTGAGCATATGAGGTGGCATGAAGCCAACAAGAACGAAGATGGTAAACTCAGACATCCACATGATGGTGAAGCGTGGAAAGCATTCAACTCAGACTTTCCTGATTTCGTGGCGGACCCTAGAAATGTTCTTCTTACTTTGGTGACCGATGGTTTTAATCCGTTTGGTAATCTTAGCACAAGTTATAGTATATGGTCAGTTGTTTTGATACCTTACAATTTGTCCCCTTGGATGTGTATGAAACAGAGCTCCTTCATTATGTCCATGATCATTCTAGGCAAAAAGGCACTGGGAAATGACATCGATGTGTATCTACAACCGCTTATCAACGAGTTGGTGGAGTTGTGGAACGTAGGCGTCGAGACATATGACGCGCATGAGAAGACACTGTTCAACTTGTGTACGGCGTTGATGTGGACTATCAGTGACTTCCCTGGACTGGGAACATTGTCCGGGTGTAATGTGCATACCGGCTTTGTGTGTCCGGCTTGCAATTTTGACTCTGACTCAGTACGCCTTCCCCACAGTCGTAAGTGGTGCTTCATGGGTCATCGGAGGTTTCTTGATGGTACACATCGGTTTAGGTTGCAACACAATCGTTTCAAAAGGCAACAGGAAAGAAGAGGACCTCCTCGGAATTTATCTGGTGCAGATATCATAGAGCAAATTGTGGATGTTGAATTTGAGTATTGGAAAAAAGACGACCAAGCAAAGGCCGTGACAAAGATGGCCAGGGCTTCTGGTTCTGCGACCCAACAATGGCGAAAGATAAGCGTCTTCTTCGCTCTTTCGTATTGGAAAGATAGTTTGCTTTGACACAGTCTGAATGTCATGCACAATGAAAAGAATGTGTGCGACAATGTCTTGTACACGATTATGAATGAATCAAGCAAGTCAAAAGATCATCTTCAAGCGAGGAAAGATTTACGGGAGATGGGGGTTCGTGCAGACACATGGCCGAATGAGCATGACAGATTTCAGCCGGCAAAATTCACCCTGACAAAACCGAATAAGGAAATCTTCCTCGCCACTTTGAAGAAAATAAAAGTTCCTGACGGGTATTCAAGCAACATTTCACGATGTGTGGATGTGCAGGCTCGAAAGGTTATTAGGCTGAAGAGTCATGACTCACATGTGCTTATGCAGCAGTTACTTCCGCTGGCCATAAAAAATACACTGCCTCTTGATGTGTTGATCATTTTGGTCGAGCTTTGTACTTTCTTTCGGAAGTTGTGTTCCAAGATGTTGATCGTGGAGGAGCTCGACCAGCTGCAACAGCAAATCATTCTTACGCTGTGCCATTTGGAGATGATCTTTCCTCCTTCATTTTTCACGGTCATGGTTCACCTGACAGTACACCTTGTTTACGAAACAAAGCTTTTTGGCCCAGTTCACTACCGATGGATGTATCCTATTGAGAGGTAATATTTTAAAATTAATTACTTGAGCATTACATTACTTCCTAGTCGCATGTTTAACCATTGATGTATCGACATTTTTCCTTATTACTTTATAGGTTCCTTGGGAAACTGAAATCTTACGTGAGGAATTAGGCGTGGCCTGAAGGTTCAATAGCAGAAGGTTATATTGGGGATGAGGTCTTGTATTTTTGTTCCAGGTACTTTGATGACATTGAGACGTCATTCAACTGACCGCCTCGTGTGAACAATTGTCCTGAGCCCGAGCTAGAGCCATCAGCTTCAGAGTTGTTATTCCCTCGTGTTGGTAAACCAATTGGCGGATGTGAGAACTTCAAACTCACGGCACTTGAGAAGTTTCAAGCACATAGACATGTCTTGATCAATTGCACTAAAGTTGAACCGTACCTTCAGTAAGGATTGCACACACATATATATATGTTATCCTATATGTTTCCTTACATTTTATAGGCACATTTCTTGCTCATCATCACATGTTTAATTGCAGAGAATTTAGGAGTCATGTGAAGCGTTAGCTGAGGATCCGTACAAAGACATCCTCCGAAATTGATAGAAAGGTCCACAGAGAATTCCAGGGTTGGTTTAGGAGGAGAATAATGAATGCCCACAACCCCCACTCACCAGAATTCAGATCTTTCGCACTCGATCCGCTTGGCCACGCCCAAAGATTTACGGCATAAAATGTCAATGGCTTCAAGTTTTGCACGGTTTCACGAGATCTGGGACTGCTGCCCCAAAACTGGGGTGTATATGGCACGTTTGGGACGAGGATTATGCGAGCAGTAGTGACGGGAACATGCAGTTCGGTGACGTCCCGTATTATGGAAAGCTGCTTGATGTGGTCAGGATAACTTACCAAGGCCTTTTCTCTGTGACGTTGTTCAAGTGTTTGTAGGCGAATACGACAACGTCCCGGGGACTCACGACTGATGACTTAGGCATCACATCAGTTAATTTCTCCTGGCCTATTCACACTGGTCAATCTGAAGATGACGAGCCGTATATTCTTGCCTCAGAGGCCCATCAGGTTTATTATGTCGCCGATGAGAGGCACATGGATTGAAATATGGTGGTTCACTTAAAGCCTTGAGACCTTTATGACATGGGCGATGGTGAGAACGTCGCCTACGATTGTGAGCCGCTCCAGCCTGCCAGTTTCGAAAATTTCTTCCTAGACGGTGATGACACTTTACCTATAGTTCTGTACTTTTTTAATATACGCGACATGAAATATAAAAATATCACTTCACAAAATTTTTCTATATGTCTTATTCTATATTAACTCATACGTAACTTTTTATATAAACTTTCTTTGTAGGGATGCTGACGAAGATTGAGAAGAAAAATTATCCCTACTCTTCATTTTACTTTCCTTTTTTAAAAAAAAAAGCCAAAAAAGTTTTTTGTTGCAGTTCAAAACCGCCACTAAGAACAAAAAAAACCACTACAAATTTAAAACCGCTACAAAACATCAAATACACCGCTACTAAATTAAACTGCTACAAAACATTGAAAAAACCGCTACTAAGCTAAACTGCTAAAAAAACCGCAACCATAACCGCTACAAAGTGATGCACTGAGATCAAAATAAATACCCCCACCAAATCACATTCAATATGCTTCAGTTTTGTTTTCTACACTTGTTTTCTCTCCGTCTTCTCTCATATTTTTATGTTTTCTCAACGAGGTAAAGTGTTTGAATTGGGTAAGTGTCACTCAGCTTGATCACATCTAGTGATTATCAAAATATTTGTTTTTTCTTCTACCCTCTTGATATTAACTTCTCTTATTTTACAGGTGCATTTTTTCAATTTTCAACTTCTTTTCTACTTTCACATACTTATTCATCGATTCACTTTCTCACATTTTTGTTTTATAATTCTTTTATTTTAACTAACTCATAAATTATTGTTATTATACTTAGATATTCTCATTGTTTTCCATATCTATAGTAACCTTATACAATCGAATATCATATTTTAATATAATTTATTTTCAGTAAAAATATAAATGAGTAATAATTTAACATTTTTTAATTACAATAAGAATTGTTAAAAATTTTATTTTATTTTTAAAATTTCACCAATTTGTAGCGGTTACAAAACCGATACAAATACCAAAATAACAACACGTGCCAAAACTACTTTTCAAACAAATCACGTGAATTTTTGTAGCAGTTTCTAAACCGCTACAAATATAAAATAAAAAATGGCGCCAAAACTTTTTGTAAGAATATTGGTGGGAATTATTTATGGCGGTTATCAACCGCTACAAATATTATGGCGGTAAACTTTTTTCAGATAATATTTGGACAATTTAGTAATGGTTATATAACCACAACAAATGTAAAATAAAAAATGGCGCCAAAACTTTTTCCATTTTGTAGCGGTTTTTTTATTGCGACTATTGTGTACATAGACATGTCAGCTTAGCCTTATATAGTGGCGGTCAGCTTTAACCGCTTCAGTTATAGTAGCGGTTTATGTGCATGTAGTAGTGGTTTATTTTAACCGCTACAAATTTTTTTGTTTCGGTGATTTTCGTTGCGGTTTGTCTAACCGCGACAAATGTCGTTAGTCGCGGCAAAAACCGCTACAAATATGTGATTTTGACCGCTACAAATGGCCGGTTTTTTTGTAGTGCGTGGACATATGAAGAAGAAGAGAAACCTGGGTGTCTATATATATATATATATAGGTAAACCGTGGGAGTTGGCTGTCATATTTTTTCTTTATATATGTGTTGCGTCTGGGTTTAATTGGAGAAGAAAACAAATAAGCATATGTATATATGTGTTGCCGTAAGTGAGAAGAATGAAAACAAGGGCTGTTTTGTTTTATATATATATATATATATATATATATATATATATATATATATATATATATATATATATATATTTGCATTTGGAAAATAATAATGATGATGATGATATGATGATGATGATGATGATGATGACGACAATGATAATAATAATAAATAAATAAATAAATGAAAGGAAAATTCTTGTTGTCGTTTATGCTTGTTGGCTGTTTTGAAAACATTGCACCGTATATATATGTGTATCTATAGCTGCTGCGTGAGGAGAAAGAGAAAGGAAACATGATATCAATATATAAAAAGAAAGATGAGTTTTATATGCAATATGATTTTCACGTTGCTAAAA
The DNA here is from genome assembly GCA_034222035.1 of Acacia crassicarpa. Classification (NCBI taxonomy): domain Eukaryota; kingdom Viridiplantae; phylum Streptophyta; class Magnoliopsida; order Fabales; family Fabaceae; genus Acacia; species Acacia crassicarpa. The sequence goes on from JAWXYG010000005.1 coordinate 13,756,855, forward strand.
AAGAAAGAATAAAAAAGAATAATGAATAAATAATTAAATAGATAAGGGAACCTGATTTATTTTGCTGATAAGATTATGAATATATATATATATATATATATATATATATATATATTATAATAAAATTTATAATATGTTGTTCAAATTTATAACTCCTATATAAGAGGATCTAATCCAACCCATTCCTATATCATCTCATTTATAATATTAGCTACAAATATATATACATATCATAATAAAATATATTTTTATGTTGTTAATATTTATTTAAACTCCTAATTTAAATCATATATTATATCGATATAGCATGATAACACAAAATCTGTGTGTGTAATACGTGTTTTGCTGGCTTTGTTGGTTCCAAATAAATCAATCAAGCTGGGTGTTTTAATGGTGGATATTGAACTCAAAAGTTTTACTGATGTAATTAAAAACCAAAGCTTTTGTTTATACATTAATTTTTATTTTAAACTCCTAATCTAAAGTATTGATGTCGTATCTAATGTTAGAATAACCTCTGAGAGTTTTAAAATAATTGTAAATAATAATAATAATAATAAGTACATCATGATGATGATGATGATAAAATAAATATTGTTATTATTATTAGTAAAAAAACTGTATTATTAATTAGTAATAAAATAGAAAGAAAATTAATAGTTATAATGGTTTCCCTAATTTTTCTGTCCCGTCATAATTTGCCCACTTTAAACATTTCAAATATATTAAAATTTGTATATTTTAAGTTATAGGAAATTATAAGTTGTAATTGTGATAATGTAGAGCCTTCTTGTGATCAATGATTGTACGGGTTGTGCTCTTCAAACTAAGGTTAAGCTTGGAATTGAGGTAACCGAGGTTAATTTATTTTATATGCTTGTTTGGACTGTAAGGTATTTTTCTAAGCTTAATTTTCTTATATACTACTTATGTGTGTTTTGAAAAATTATTTGTATGTTTGAATATGAAATCAATTTAGTGAAGTAGTGTATTTTCCAATCTATGTATTTAAGTGATTATTATTATTGGGATTGTTATTGTTGTGATGGTTATAATGTTTGTTGTAAGATGTTGTGTATGGATTAATAATTAATAAAATGTTGTTAAAAATTTTAGTATTATATTATTTCTTGTGTTGTGGGATATGTTGGGTTGTGTGGAAGAGATTGAGGGTGAAATTGTACTCATCGGCTCTCTCATTCCTGGCCCGGAATTTGAGTTGAGTGTTTTGAGCGGACACCTCCCTGTTACGGTATATTGGTGGTGGGTTTGTGGGAAAAATCTTGTACCCTGGACCCCTAGGTGGTAGCATGGGAAGGGACAGTATTCTTGAAGTGACTACCTAACCTTGCCCGTGTATAATAGCACTGATAGACTGTACCACGTCTAGAAGATATAAGGAGGAGCAGGATGGATGAGTGGGGATGGTTTTAAATATTGTTAATTATCATGTATTATTTAATTATTATTTATATTTTAATTATGATAACAAACCTGCTTCTCTGACTTGCAATCCTTTCCTGCATATTTGATAAATTAATTTCGGTTACGGGGACTTTATGTCTCACCTCATCATTATTAAATTTTTCAGGCGAGACCTCTAACCTTATTAGAGGGTAAGAGAAGCAGCCAAAGGCATAAACGTCGTGAAACTTGTAGGCCTCTTTTTGGTATTAGTGTTGTATTGATTTATATATTGCCATCATAAGGCCCTCATATTTTTGAAATACTACATTGATTATTTTGGATGACTGTTGATTTTCGAAGGCCTTATTTTATACGCTATCATATCATAGTGGATCCACAATTATATCTCTTATGACAACTGTTTTGTGTAGACCCTTTATTGTGGGTTGATGTTGTAAGACTCGTGGGCTATAAGATCTCCTGTTCGATAATTGTACCCAGAGTTATGGATTTTCTATTGTGGGTTTGTGGGTGAAATTTTTGCCGTAGACCATGAGGTGTGTGAATAGGAAAATGAAGGTTTTCCATAATTACCGGCTAATTCGACTTTAAGAAAATATTATGGTTAATTGATGTTTAGTAAGAAAGGGTCTTTTCATAAAATATGTTCCATCTTGTAAATATTTGAATGAACAATGTTTCAATCCATTGTAATGCATATAGATGGATGTTTAAGGAAACTTGGGATAAATTTTTGGGTGAGAAACTCCTTCATCTTGTTTGTCTCAAAACGAAACAAAAATATGTTTTTAAAGGAAACAATTGGATTTAGGAGACTTATACTACATGATTAGTTAATTGTCATTTGACAAAGTTTTCCTAACATGAGGGAGAGAAATTAAATAGCTAGAAAAGAGAACAAAATGAATACATTGTTACTATCAAATATAGATCCTCAAAAGCAGTATGAACTAGAAGTTCATCAAGTTGTGCAATCATGAAATATTGCATAATATCTGTCAAATGCAATTACTTACTGTTAGTCAAATTCCCTTCTGGCAAGTAAATCAGTCGAACAAGTAATAAAGAGTAAGTAGAGTTATTGTCCCACAAAGGCTATTGATACCAAAGATGACACTAGTTTTTAAAGACAAGTGTGTGATGTAAAAATCTGTAATTGGTTTGGTTGATTTTTGCTATTACTAATGATAGAAAATAAATGAGTGGTCGAATGTCAAGAAATATATCAGTTTAAAAGTAGGCTGAGCTCATATTTCATCCTAAGTCGTGTCATTCCCCTAGTTCACATACAACGTATTGCTATAGCAATTATACTCCACAGCTTCCACAATGCTACAATATAATCACCGTCACAACGATATTCAGTTAACCTACTTTTATCTTATACAGAAGCTTTTGCAATCCTATATACAGTCCTAGCTTTACTCTCTCATATTCCTATGGCCATTTCTAGTTCAGTCTGTCTAATTAGCTCTAGGTGTTTTGGTTATGAGCGGTAAATCCATTTTTGGCATCTACAATTTAGGTTGAGCTGTGCACAAGCTCGCCTACGAAGCATTGTCTAACAGAGGTCTAACCTTGCCTCTTGTTTGTAAGCCAAGACCACTAGAATAGCCCTTAGCGTCTGCTAGCCGGATGGATTAAAACACTGTTAAACAAACTGTATTTATTAAATAAAAACTAGCAAATTGAGTTCATTCTACAACTTAGAAATTCATCCTCACTTAGCCAAAAGAAATTTAGTTCATGAGTGATGAGGGACAAACAAAGCAGACTAGTAGAGAACAGCCCATGGCAGAATTATGAAATAAAATACCAGAAAGCTCATCGAAAGGTTGACGACACAAAAACATCCTGTCACGCGATGCCTCTACGTTTTCTATGATCCATCTCTCTCTCAAGAAAGAATTTGGTATGGTCTACTGTCCTCTTGGTCGGTTGTCTCTTTTTTTCCTTTCTTGTGAGTTCAGTTGAATAAGATTGTGTTGATTGCTCGGCTCACAACTTCCCCTCTCTAGGTTTTGCTGCACTTCCCTCTTATAGTGAGGTCTCCTTGGCCACACGTCCAATTAGTTGGTCCTTCCAAATTTGTCGTGTCGAAGATCTTAGATTCAGTTGATTGATCCTTCTCTTATTATTGCAGGATTCTCTAAATCTTTCTTTCGATTCTCCACATTTCCTGGATTCAGTCAATCACCATCTCCACATACATCTGGATGACCTGTCTTAATTTCTTGAAAACTCGCGGGGAATAGCTAGAATAACTTAGTGCATAATTTTGCATCATTTACAATGATATAGCATAGCGGTCGCATTGTCTTTCTAGCGCAGGTGTAGGTATACGATATGCTATAGAATTGTATAAACTTTTTCATGTGCTTTCCCGGTAAACCATAAAGTAGTCTTCTCAGGCATTCTATCAGATAGTAAGCAATAAAGGTTGATTTCACCATTTAAAACAGTCAAAACACATAGGGAAAACATGACATAAATACTACTCATCACTTACCTAAATGAGAATTACTAAATCTCATATTATAGCCGAGGATGCTCTGATCATCATAAATGAAGTGAGACATGTCCAAAGTATGAGAGAATGATCAGTTTCAAAAGAAAAGAGCAATGAGCAAATAATCAAGACGGTCATATTGAGGAGGCGGGTACTTTAGAAGAGACCAAGACATGATTAATTGCAAAAACCTCAAAAGAGGTTCAAGTACTTGAAAGCAATAAAGATATCTCAATGAATTGTGTCTAGGAAAAATGGAATAAAAAAGATTAATTTGTCGACAACGGTCTTGATAATAATTTCACTTGATCAAGTAGGATCTTATGTGCAAATCTATCTTTCAAGTTGGCAAAATGATGATTGGCCAAAAAGAAAAAGTAAAATGGAAAAGACCCAATGAAAATAGGATTACATTATTTTGATATGTGAAAATTATAGAGCTGCACTCCCAGCTGAAATATGAAAGATACAAATATTTATTTGAAAATAAATATTTTCACAAATTCTAATAAAGACTATGATGAGGCATATTCTTTTGTGGTGGATACAATAATTTGGCATATACTACTATTCTGGCAGCATATGAAAATAAAATTATGCATATATTAGATGTTGTTATATACAACCTATATATATATGACTTACTAAATAATGAAATTTATATGAGAAACCTTAAAAGATCTGCATATACAAGAAAATAATTCTATATTTAAAATGTTATGCAAGTTTGAAAACAATTTGAGCCTATATAATTGATTGAAAATATATATTAGAAAATGATTAATTTTATATTTTATCTGACTTATAGATCGAGTTATTGTATGCCTCAATTATTTGAAAATCATATGCTTTTGCTTTGGTGATTTTTGTTGAAAAATATATTGAATTTAATTTAATGGTCTAGACGTACCTTATATTTTATGAGAATATTTATGTATCATACTAATATTGTATTTATTATGATTTTATTACTAAAAATTAGTTCTCGTAGGTACATAACGTGGATAACAAAAATGGGGTTTGGTGTGATAGTTTTATGAACATATTATATGATATCATTTTGTTTAGAATACGTTGAATATATGGATGCAAGATATATTTTGTTGATTTTCATAATCATTTTCTTTTATTGTTTCCACAGTGAATAAGATAAAGGCAAAATATATGTTAGAGGAATACATTTTGGCAAAACATTTGGTTACAGTGTGCATTCATATTTTGGCAGCCAAAAGAAAAATATGCTCAAAAATACATTGTAAGTAATGTTCTCATCGAGGGGAGTAAGGATGATGTTATTATTAGGGGAGTAAATATGATGTTATCATAAGGGGGAGTAAAGACCAAGATGTACTTTTTTCTTTAACCAAGGTTTTGTCCCATGGGGTTTTCTTAGTAAGGTTTTTTAATGAGGAAGCTTCAAATTGTATTGTGTACTCTTTTTCCTTCACTAGGTTTTATCCCACTAGGTTTTTTCTAGTATGGTTTTAATGAGACATAATATTTGTTCATGGACATCCAAGGGGAGTGTTGTAAGAATACTAGATGATATGGATGTCCAAAAACTCTTAACTCTTAGCCTTTCATATCCTATTTCATAACCTCCCTAATGAATATTTTTTAGGAGTTTTTATTCCCATAACTCAAAGGTTACAGATTGTACACTTATGATAATCCTTCATTAGGTCATCATGTTGCCTAATTATAACCGTCATAGTATCTCATCGAGGATCATCCGATGGCAATGGTTGTGGTGGTAGAGGTGATAGTAACAATAGTGTTGTAGTGGCAATAGCAGGTGGTAACAACGATAATGACAGAGGAGGAGGTAGTAGTGGTCACGGGGCAACGACAGGGGGATGGCGGTGGACGATACAAAGGTTAGACTCCTGGCAGCGGAAATAGTGGATGTGGTGGTGGCAAGGGGAGGAGGTAGTGGTTGTGGCACAACAACGATGAAGGTGGTAATGATTGGGGATGGGGGCGACGACAAGGAGGATGAGGTTGTAATGATGGTAGTGATAGAGGAGGAGGAGGTGGTGGTGGCAGCGCGACAATGGTAAAGGTAGCAACGGCCGGGGTAGCGGTGACTGTAAGGGGGAGGAGGTCGTGGCGGTGGTGGAAAAGGAAGAGGAGGTAAAGGCGTAGCGATAGCAATGGTGGAGGAGGTAGTGGCGTCGGCAACGACGATGAAGGTAGTGGCAGCAATTTTGGGCAAGTATTTGAGACAGCAACGGTGAAGGTAGTGGCAATAGTGGAGGTGGCGGCCATGGAGGAGGAGGTAGTGGTGTGGTATGGTAGCTGAAATGAGAGAAGTGAAACAAAGACAAATAAAACTAAACAACAAATTGAAAATTTTCAACCGTACAATTTGGTGGTAATAAGTATTTATAGGGGGAGGTATAAATTAGGATTACCAATTTTTTGGTAATCATCATTACCATAATAAACCCTACTACCATGTTAAAAAGCAACCAAACACTTTTCTCTTAATAATTCAATCATGATTACCATTGCAGGCATGCAATAGGGTTGAACCAAATGGGCTCTTAGTGTGATTGGAGCATTTATGTGTAGTAGTCACACATGACTTGATATGTCATTTGCTTATTGGCATGATATAGTTATTCACCAACACAAATACATTGGAATGGGCCACATCAACATAAGAGAGTGAAATTAGTACTAGCAAATATGTTACAATAAAATCTAACAAATTTGTTCACTAAGTCACTTTCTGTGACAATATTTGGAAAGCTAGTTCATGATATTAGACTTCTAAGATTCAAATGTATCAACTCATTGCAAAGAGGGGGAGCTAATACACATTCTACTCTATTTCCCTTATCTATGTTTTTATCCTAGAGGGTTTTTCGAACAAAGTCACCATTGGGTAGTCTATCAATTAATGATATAGTCTTGTTTTTCTCCTAGGTTTTTGTTCCATTGAGTTTTTTCCTAGTTGAAGTTTTTTAATGAGGACGTTTGTATATAATGGATATCCAAGGAAGGTGTTATGAATATAATATTTATGTGAATATCCATATCTCCCATTATCTCTTATTGACATCAAATCTGTAGATCTTAATTCTATTGATACTGTAAAGTTATGCCTATAAATAAAAGACATGTATTATACAAGGTTATGAAACTTGGACCAATTATTGAACCGACCGAGACAATGGGTCAAGAGTCATTGAGTCATATTGGAGTCAACTTAGAGTCAGATCGGTAGTAATTAAATAATTTAATTAAATTAAAATGAATAAAAAATATTTGTATCTTAAATATTTTTAAATACATATTCATGTCTAAGTCTTTAACAAAGTATTCAACTATTTTTGTATATATAATCCTTCATATTCTTATTTTATTTTATTTTCCTTTCATATAAGAAATTCTTATATCAATGAAGAGAGTAAACCATGCCTAAAAATTAATTAGTTTATGAGGCCTTTTAATTATATGTATATTTTTATTCAACCAATGCTGTGAAATCCTGCAACTGCAACCTTGAGCCACTGCGTTCCTTTTTTATTCAACCAATGTGTTGAGCAATACTCTCCTTATTGCTTGTGTTGTTATCTTTTCTCACAACATTCTTCCTTATTCCACTCTTCACTTTTTAGTTTTTACTTCGTCGAAGCTTCATATATCAAATTTGTGAGGTTGGATCCCACTTTGTCATCCTCCATTGTAACAATGTCAATTCCTTTTTTTCCTTTCAACCTCCACTGTCTCTGCTATATCTTCCTGCAGCCAATGAAATCATTCCCAGGTTTCTCTCTCTCTCTCTCTCTCTCTCTCTCTCTCTCTCGTTATCACTTTTGCTGGTCCTTTCTTCTTCAGTCTCCCTCATTATCTACATCTCTAGTCTCGACCAGTTCAAAATCACAACCCTGACATTTTCTTGGTCGTCATCTTCTTCATTTTTTTGGTTGTTTTATCACCATCAACAAGGTTCTAAAACCCAAATGGAAAAAAATACTGAGGTGACTCGGTGACTTACTCAACTCAGCTGAGTTTACTTGGTCTCACCTCTAAACCCGAGTTTTCCCCTAACTCGGGCTGCTTTCCTGGCCGGTTTTCAATCCAAGCCAACTGGTCAGGTTCAGGTCTCTAAACCATGGTATTATGTACTTGTTACACCTTCAAAGTGAATAAGAATTATTCTCTCTTGCTATCATATTCTTTCTTTCTCTTATCTTTATCTTATCTATAACCACCAAAAAAAAAAAAAAAAGCTTAGGAAAAAATTTTGAAATTGCAAAATTCTAAATTAGGTTTATTAGTAAGAGTTGATAAGAGAATATCGAAATTTAATAAGCAATTCATATCTCATTTTTTGGGAAATACTTGATTTAGAATTTTGCACTTTCAAAGTTCTTTTTCTGTCTTTTCCCCAAAAGAAATTATTGTTTGATATCTTAATTTACTAATGATTTCAAATAAAATAACTTATTGCTTATATTTAAAAATATAAATAGCGTACATCTAGATTAATAGAGAATATTTTTGGGGAAAGCAAAATTTTAGAGTGTCCATTAATAAAAGCAAAACTAAATTATGAAAGTAAGTTTGTATGATTTTTGTTGTTATTAAAATAAATAAATTGATTAAATATTTAGAAAAGAATAAACATAACTGTTAGTTTTCTAAAGGTTTTGATGATTTCCAAAAAATTGTAAACAAAGCTTGAAGTTTTACTGTCAAATGTGTAAAACTCACTGTGAGAGCAAAACTTGAGGTTTGCACAGAAACCTCGAGGTTTGGCCTTACAGAGACAATTTCAAGTTTTCTGAATAAAGTCAAAACTTGAGTTTTTAGAGAAAACTAGAGGTTTCCACACACAGAGACTTCTCAACTTTTTCTGAGAAAATGCAAAACTCGAGGTTTCCGGGAAAACCTCGAGGTTTTGTCATACAGAGAGTCTCTCAGGTTTTGAACATTTGAAAACCTCCAGTTTCTAATTCAAACCTCAAGGTTTGGTTTTGATTTGAAAATTTCAGTTTTCACAAATGTTGAGAAAACTCGAGGTTTGGTAAGAAACCTCGAGGTTTTGACTGGGAGAGAAAACTTAGATTTTAACCAATGATTCAAAACCTCCAGTTTTGTGAAAAACCTCCAGTTTTGGACTTGACAAGATTTTCTCAAAGTTTTCACAATAAGTGAAAACTCGAGGTTTGGGGACAAACCTCAAGTTTTGTCTAGGCAGAGAACATCTAAACTTTCTCACTTCTCAAAACCTCCAGTTTTATGAAAAAGCCTCCAGTTTTGAGTTTTGACAAGAATCTCTCAAAGTTTTCACAATGAGTGAAAACTCGAGGTGTAGGGACAAACCTCGAGTTTTGTGCAGGCACAGAGCAACTATGTTTTCTAACTTTTCAAAACCTCTAGTTTGTTTTTGAAACCTCAAGGTTTCTGTCTTGGAGCACAATTTCAAAGTCTTCACATTTGAACAAAACTCGAGTTTTGGTGAGAAAACTCGAGGTTTTGGCAAACAGAAAGCAAATGATTTTTCACTGATTTGAAAAACTTGAGGTTTCAAGGAAACCTCCAGGTTTTGTTTTTGGCGCAGTTTTTCAAAACTTTTATATTTGAATGAAAACTCGAGGTTTGGTTGGAAACCTCGAGGTTTTGTCAACCAGAGAGCATTGAACATTTTAAAGTTTTGAAAACCTCAAGTTTTTGTTAGAAACCTCAAGTTTTGATGTTTTGGACATAAATCAACTTTTCCAGCTAAGTCCAAAACTCGAGGTTTGGAGAACAAACCTTGAGGTTTCTGCAATGGATCAGAATTTCAAATTTCGCGATTCTGTAAATCTCTCATGTTTGATCTTAATACTTTCCAGTATTATTCTATACTATTCCTAGCTATGTTTAACCACTTTGCTAGTAAGTTTCAGATGAATTAGAGAATGTTTATTGAAGATTTAAAGCAAAAGCAAAAAGTGACGTCAGCACATTAAATGCAAACCTAGAAAGTTGCATTCTTTTGGGTAATCCGTCTGCACACGTCTAGCAAGAATTAAAGAATAATTTCCACATCCAGCACCTGCTTTTCCAACGGATTAATTCACAGGAAGTCAACTCTGAACTTCTGCACAGCTGGATTAAGTGGAGATTATAGAGAGAAGAAGACCAAACCACTTCCTAACCACTGCTAAACATCTCCAACAGTTCAATTAGGATAGCAACGGTCAATTAATGCACTCTGAGTATAAATAGAGCTACATTCAAGTCTTCTCAGCAACAACAACAACTGCTGAAAACGAAAATCATTCAAGTTTTGCATTTATTCCTTCAGTTTTCAACTGTAGTGTATCTTTTGATATAAAAGCTTTAGTGTTTATCATCATTCACTCTTAGAGAGAGTTTTTATCTGTAAATCATTTATTGTAAAGAATCACAAGTCAAGGGGACTTGGTGATTTGGGAGTTCATTGATTACAACTTGTAAGGGGGAGTGAGTTTTAGTGAGAGAACTATTCTTGAGTACAGAGTGTGTAATCTTTGTGATAGTGGAAAATCCCAGAGAGTCTGGGGACTAGATGTAGGTCAAGTTATTAGGACTGAACCAGTACAAATCCCTTTGTCCAACTGCTCTTTCATTTTCTCTGTTCATCTCTGTTTTTGCTGTTCAGAAACAGGGTTATACTCGAAAATTTTTAAAATACCCAATTCACCCCCCTCTCTTGGATATTTAGCTCCACTTTCAATAACAATCGAAATTATGGTATGCCATAAACAGCAAAAGAATTGTAACATCCCAATTTTCGAAAGTGTTTTCAAATAGTTTGATCAGAGTAGAGCATCGGAATAATTTAAAAGAGCGAGTATTTAAAATTGAAGAGTAACTGATAAACATTCACTGTAATGTATATGTTTGCTTTTATACCTATACAAAAATTTCGAGCAACTAATAACGTTAGGTACACATCTAAGAGATTTCTCCAGCCGGTCCTCATGCCTGCTGCTTACCCTTGTCCTCGATCCTGTTCACTTTGAATCCTAAGGCTATAGTAAGAGCTGAGGTTCAATGCCCATTGAACCTCAGGTAACGGTTAATCTCATCCTTATGTAACAGTTATGTATGACAGATATTTATGACATTACAGTAGTAATCACATGTAAAAGATAATAACAGCAGCCACTGCCTATGAATGTTATTATGGTCTGCACTATTCACCAATGCCACGGTGTGCATCCGTGTCCTCACGCTAGGAAAACTCAACGCTATTATCAGAACCATAACTCGTATATAGTTGTATGTGTATGAACAATTTTTAAAACAGAGTCTCAGTCTATGAATACATCTATCACATACAGGTATACAATAACCATCAAAGTTAGTGTTACAGTACGCGTCCATACCTTCGTTGGTGATATCAGTACGTTCGTTGGTTTGTATGTGATCACATATATCCTATAATGGTAATATCACATTTATTAATTCACAAATAATATTCTAATAGATATCTTAGTAACTAATGACCATTTTATTCTTAGTGGAATTATTTTTCAACTTATTTTCCTTAATTTTCGGGAAAAAAAACGCTGATACAGCATTTTGGGCAGATTTTTCGTCTAACTTTGAAAAATCATAACTAATTCTAGAAAAATCGAAACAAGGATCCGTAAAGTTCCTCGGAATCCTTAGGGGTGTCTATTTTTTATTAAAAAAATAATGGTCTTCACCCAAAATTTTGAATCATTCCCAGTTTCCACGTCTTTATACTCTGCCCAGAAAATTTCCTAGAAAACATAGCCTTTTTTCCAGAATTTCTACATCCTTTTACAAAACTCAAAACGATACATTCTAGGTATATTTGGAAATCCCTATATGTCTACTTTAACCATGAATTTTCCCAGAATTTTATATCTTCATTTTCATCATAAAAGTATGGCGTTTCTATCACTAATTTCAGGAACTTCTAACCGATGAATTTTCGCCAGAGCTTTGCTATTTTGACTCTAATCTTTTGAAAATTTTGCTCTATGACTTCCCTCGTCAATTTTTCGAAATACGGCGAAATTTAAACTCAAAAAAACATGAAAACAACTTTATTTAGAAGATTCAAAGATCAAAACTACAAAATAACTAAAAACTCAAAAACTAGAGCTCAAGAACTTACCTAGAACTTTGCTCCTCCTTTCTCCAAGACTCTCATTCACTCTTTCACTCTTAGAATCAGATGCTACTTGAGGTTTTTGGTGTGAGAATTTGTGAAGAACCCAAGCTCCTATTTATAGGATTTTGTGAGGGCAAAATGGTAAAGGTCTTGTATTTCACTCATTTCATTTTTTAACCATTGGATCAAGAGCATCTTTGGAAGGCTTAATCCTCACCTTTGCTCTCTAATGCACCGCCCCCTCTCTCTTTCAACCCCTTCATCATATTTCTTACCCCAAAAGTCTTTGATTACATCACCTTATCCTTCAATTTGTCCCCCTAATAATTGTCATCTTATCTTTGTGATTTAAGACTTCATTAATGACCAACACTTTTGCCCCTCTCCCAAGCCTTCACTTTTGTCCTCCACCCCCTTTTGTTTTACCAATTTTATGACTCAATACTAGCTACCAAAGTACATACAACTAGATGCAAATTGGTAGTTGGTTTGGTGATTGAGTTAGGACACTTTTAAGAACTAATTCAAATCTCTTTCCTTTGCTCGTGAATTTCGAAATTTATGACTCAATTAGAAGCCCTTAATTGCCTTTTGATTATTTGAGAATTTAATTGCATAAATTGGGTGAAATTGTGATGATACCTTGTTTCAAGCTTAATAAATATACTTGTTTAAGACAAATCCTTATATTTAATTTATGATTAAAATCCCTCTTTGAATCAATTATTTACTAGGGATTTTGATTTACTTGTGTCCTAAATTATCCCATTGGTTAATTTTTTAATTCTTTGCTTTAAACCCTTTTATATTCCTTTTAATACACACCCACAAATTCCCTATTCATGGCCGACTCCTTCCCTTAAAAGTCTTGTGTACAATTAGCATCTTTTCAAATTGTCCCTTTCATTAATAGCTTTGATGATGATTACTTAGCATGTGCAAAGATGCTTTACTTTAATCGATTCTTTTCTTTGCCCACAAGTTGAATGAACCATGTAAAATCTCCCCCCTTGGACAATTCAACTTTGATTTTACCTCTTAACTTAATCAAAAAGAGAATATCCCACTTGATTGCTTTTACCTTTCAAGATTTCACTTTATAAGGGTTAATTAAGGTCTTAGGATTTAACTTTATGAGATTTAATCCAAGCCTTAATTTGGGTTGGAAAAATCTAATTACTATTGATAATATTTGTTAATGATTTAGGATTAAATATTAGTGCAATTACTTTGCCTCTTAATAGAGCAATTTTTGACACACACATATGAATTAGGGAAGATTAAATTAATCTTGGTTAATATTTCCAATATAATGTTTTAGGAGTTATTAGGCCTAATCGTCAAAATTTGATAGGTTAATCATGATGATTAGAAACCTCTTTAATGCTAATCTTGGTCCTTTACTAGCCTTTACTTCTTAATTAAGACAATATATCCTTAATTATGATTTATTAATTAAGTTATTAATTATGAAAATTAATACAAATATTTTAATTATTATAAATTTAATTGCCCTTTAGTTGTTGATAATTTCCTTTAATTGGAATAAGTATTTTCATGTTATTTAATTGCCTCTTATGCTTAAGATTATACTTAATTATAATAATCTTAGGGTATTTCATGATCCCTAATAAGATTTAGAAAATTTGGTCATTGGTCACTTTAATTTTTAAAAGGAAATTGTCTAGAAAAGTTTAATAAATATACTTCAAAATTTAAGACTACATATTCACCTATTTTATTTATCAAAATATGGCAATAAAGATAAATAATAGTTTTTTGGGTATTACAAGAATCAAAGGGATAAGTCTGATAGCCAACTACCAAGCAAGGTCAAGGGGAGAAACCTGGCCTAACACTAGACTGCTTAAATACTTCGCACAAGACAATGTAAACCTTCACATGTTAACAAGACAAAATCTAAAGGGGAAACCCAATAATATTGAAATGAAAAGGGATAATTAATTTGGAAATCCTTATAGTTTTAACCCATTTTTAATTAGGTCTCTATAGTTTTTTTCCCCTCTTTTTTAAGGTTAATACCATCTTTAGTCCCTTAAGTTTTATATCATTTTATTTTTGATTCTTCAAGTTTTAAACCATTTTTAATCCCTTTAGAGGTAAAATGATCTATGTTTTTTATTGAATTATAGGGACCAATGTTTTAAACATAATGAAACTTGAAGGACTAAGTTCTATGATTTGAAACTTGAGGCATAAAAACTAAAAAGAGGACAAACTTAAGGAAACTAAATATTATATTAACCCTTTTTTTTTAGGTCCTTATATTTTCACCTCTTTATAATCAAGTCTATATAAGTTTCTTTTTCTTTTTATCAAATCCTTATTGTTTAACTAGATTTTTAATTAGGTCTTTGTAGATTTTTTATCTTGAATTAAATGAAATTTTAATAAACAAATGACATTAACTAAAAAAAAAATTTAATTTTAATTTAAATTAATATAATTAATTTTTAATTAGTAATTTATAATTATATTTTATTTGTACAAAAATTCATTATTAACATTTAAATTTTATATTTATTAAAATTAGAACTTTAAAGTAATCATATTAATGTATGTTTAATTAATAAATTACGAAGAATATTAAAATTAAAATAATTCATAAAAAAGAATATTAAAATAAAATTATCACAACAATATATTATTCATAGAATATTAGTATTTTAAGAATAATATTTACTAGAGTATTACTATACTTTATATTTATAGAAGACTATTAATAGAATTTATTGAATAAATAATAAAAAGTACAGGGACCCAATTAAAACTCACGTAAAACTATAAGAATATGATAAAAAGAAAAAAACTACAAAGATCTAATTAAAAACAGGCTAAAGTATAAGGACCAGATAAAAATAAAAAATCTCCACAGACCTTGTTAAAAATTAGTTAAAACTACAAGGACATATATCATTCAGAAGCTCAACACATGCTTAACCAAATGATGTATAGTGGAATTTACTGGTCCATACATTCACTTCGGTGAGTTTTCAACTTTTCATTAGCTTGTTGCCCCCTAAATTGCTATGTCATAAATTTGTAATACACAACACTATACCATTTACAATATAAAATTTAGGGCAAATCATTATTGAATTGCCCATACTTCCCTTTAATTGTAAATTTGGTAATTGTGTTTTTTCTCCATATCAAATCATTTAACTTTACTCTGTTAGCACAATTAACTTTTGTGCAGAGGCTAACAATGCTAACAGAACAAAGTTACAAGACTTAATATTGCCAGAAGAGTAAACTTGTAAGATTTAATAAGGAGAAAAAAACACATGTACCAAATTAAAAATTAAAGGAAATTACCGGTGCATCAAGAATGATTTTCTCTAAACTTATAACAAGTCGTGTCACTCATAAATAATGATTCATCTCAGACTACTTGCAATCCACGAGAACTGGTCTATTTTTCCCTGAATAAGGGAATGTGAGGGGAAGAGGAACCACAAATCTCAATCATTCTTGTGTTTGGAGACTCCACAACAGGCAAGCTTGATGATAGCATAAGCAAGCCCAAGGAGCACAATAAACAACACTGCAGAATATAACAGAATGTCACAAATTGGATGCAAGAATTTTTTTTTTTGTTTTTTGCTCGGAGATGCAAGAAATTGTTCAAGAATTTATATCCATAATTATTATATTTCATATACATATATAAAACAGACTGACGCAAAGATTTGAAAAGAGGACAATATAAAACACAGCATTATGGTATTGAATATGCCATTATCATCACCAAAATATTTGAAAAGGCCCTATTAAATAAAAAGACCAAGGCAACACAACTGCAATCCAAAGATACTATTTTAGAAGACAAAAATTGAAACTGTGTAAAATTAAAAGACCAGAATTGACAAAAAATATCCTCGTCAGAAACCATACCTCTAGCCAGTCCTTGACAGCAACAGACAATATTAACTCCAAGAATTGACATGTAATGATGGATTTAAGTGGTAACTGTTTAGATAGTAGTTAGGATTAAGAAGTGACTCACCAACTAAGGTGGAAAAGAATAAGATAGCCAGACGATATCTTATAATCCATGGCAGACTAGTTTCAAGAGAGCAGTGCCTCTGATATTGTCGTGCTTTTACTTTGTTCCAAGCCTCAACATTTGAGTTCTGTAATTCCAGCAATGAAACATTTACCCCTGCCACAGGAATTCCATCTACATCCCTGACTTCGATTTTCATTGTCACTGGGCGAGAATCCCAATCTATCTCAATAGCTCCAAAATTAGGCTTGCCTGAGAAAAACAAAAATTCAACATTTGAAACATCAGAACATGAAGTACTTGGTGTGTGTGTGTGTGTGTCTGTGTACATGACTAGGATAAAAGAAGACGGCTATACCATAAATGCAAGCTTTGTATCTGCAGTTCTGACTTTTGACTCTCATTGTAGATGGGGTTAACCATGCAATGAATCTCACTAAGAAACGCAAGGAAGGTGGGACTACTTCCTCAATTGATTGAGTTAACCCACTAGAGGTTATATCGTACAGAGGATAGTCCAGTGCACAATCATATCTAGTGATTTCCCCAAAGTGAACATCCCCACTTATAAAGAGTGCTCCATTCCTCTTCACAAGAAGAAAAGGTGCAAAAAATGTTATATAACTTCTTCCTACACCATGTAAATTTTAGTACTAAGCAGTTCCTTAATAAGAAAAGTGCAATACTTTCGGGAAAAAATACAATAAAATTATTACCTTACTATCTGCTATTAATTTGAAAAGCCGGTCTCTTTCCTTAGGAAAACGAGCCCAAGATTCCATAGCAAACAGTGGGCGAGTGGCTGCTGTAAGATTTGATATGACCTGACATTTTGATTAGATAAACCTATAAATCTATATACAAAACAAACCAATGCAATCAAGCATTGAATCATAGGCATCTTTCAGGTCTGAGCTCCCAATGACCAAGAGAACACAAACTTATAGGATAATAGATAAGTCATCAGCAGAGCCAAACCGTCCCTTGCTGGTTTATTCTAGGAAAAGAAGGCAGTTGGATGGGTAGTTAGGAATTTTTCTGTTTGAATAAGTTTTATTAGGAAGTTATTAATTGTATCCATTTGGATAAGTATTATTAGGAAGTTATTAGGAGTTGAGTGGCAGTTTATCTTTTACAGTTATATTTTGTTATATATCCCCGTAGGAATTGTAAAGAGGAGGATTATAAAATATATATTCAGATTGTATTTGTCTCTTGGTCAAGAACTTCAGATTCTGGTTCTTGAAGTGTTCATCTTAGATCCTAATCTAAGGATCAATCTATTATCCTATCACAAACACCATGACTAACAACAACAAAAAGAGCATGAAATGTGCCATGAATTCTTTCAACACTTTTTACATTAAGAAAACAGTGGAACTGCATTCTCGAAGGTATAATAACTCAAGCAGAAAGCTGAATCTACAAAAGATTACAAGGTTTACATTAGCAGGAAGCCAAAAGCTGTACAAGTGCAGAGTGCCACTTGTTGAGTCAGACACAATTTCCTTTCTTTTCTTCACGCATATTCAAAGAAAACCACAAGATCTACAAGAATAATACTTATTGTCTTGGGTGAAAATGCAAGGTTCATGCATAGATATTGGGTTGAGTTCAGTAAATACTTACATCTACACACACTGATCTATCTCATAGATCATAAAAGGCTGGCAACTAATAGCTGTACCTGAATAGAAGATACAATTAAGGTTGTGGCTGTAGCTGGACCCTTTAGCTCTTGCTCCAACCATAGCCATTGTGAACTCCCCAAGATGGTTCCGTCGCTTCCTATGGGGTCTCTGTGGTATCTGGTATCTAAGAGGATAATCTGAAAGGTCGTCCAAAAAATAACAGGTATTAGTACAAGACATATGCTTTCACATGAAAGCTCAACATGATTATCTAGTGGCAATTGCATAACATGTCAAGATTTTGTGGGAAAATAAATAAATAATAGAGATTAAATAAAGAAAAACAACAGCAAGGTTTCAGTTGAATACCTTGATGTCTCTACCCACAGGACCATATGTATACGACACATATACACCAGCCTGCTTTCGCCTGCAATAAAAAACTACTATGAGCATCTGCATCAGCTTTTTATGCCTAGAGATCTTTTAATGCACTCAATCATATATGAAGGCAATGACCGATTATAAACTTGTAATACTGTCCCTGAAGAAAAAGAATGTGCTGATGCATTTGAGAGTATTTTAACACTTGAAACCTAAGAATTACTTGATAGTGAACTTTCTTGGACAGAAGGTTAAAAAAAAACTTATATAATTTATAACAGCTAAGTCAAATATCATGAACAATAGAGGAGATTATTAACCAACCTTGGGCTATCTTGAGGTTCATCTAAGAAGTCAAGAAGCAGCATTTGGTTGGTGACTTTTTCAGAAAACTCTTTTCCTGCATCATTTAATCCATAATCATGATCATCCCAAGTACCAATAACCTATAAATTCCAAATATAAAAGTTAGGCTACATAACGCAAGCAAACCTTGACACTGCTTAAGTAAGTTCTCCCATAAAACATACCGACAAAACGCTATGTTTCTATGGAGAATCTCTACAGACAAAAGAGTAAAAAAGCTTGGGAAGAAGCACCTCAGCTTTTTCTCGAAGTTTAGAATAACCAGGACTGGTCTTGGCTTCCCTGTATTTAGCCTCCATTTCTTGCTGAGAGGAAGGGAAAAATCGTGGAATGTTCTTCCATGGCCCAATTGTCCTTTCTGGTCCAAAGATTTTAAAAGGCCGCTTCGAATCTCCATATATATTGTCACCCATCCATATAAAAATATGGGGATGGAAATTGATTATTGCATCCCATATGGGCTGGCATAAAATAACAATACAGGGTTAGAATGGGCATCAAAATGAATGTCACTCATACAGAAAGAAAGCACCTACTATAACATGTTACATAATATAACCGAATTTAATGAATTTTCCTTTATAAATACAATATTGAATATACAGTATAGGCATGACTCTGATACAGTGAGTTGAAACATGAACTTTTGACATTTCATTTAAGTATCCCAATAAAGATCCAAAAAGACAATATGTATTGAACTTGAGCTGGGGAGGAGGTGGTTTAGAAAAAGCAGCCAAACAAAGATCTAGGATCAGATTGCAACTCATGCTCAAACCAAAAAACTAGCTTGATGGGCCAGGGCCATGCTCGGAAAGCATCTAATATGCAGCTCCGGCCGGCTCTTGATTACTTGCAATAATAAATAGGAAGACTTCTACCATAAACTTCAATATTTAAACTAACATCTCTGCTACCCCTTCTATTTCAATCTGAATTTCTGTAATATACTCACACTGGAAGTTAAGTTGTCCTCCACCTTGTCAATTATTTTTTTGCGACGAAACTAGTTTTCATGGTCATCTCAATTTATTAAAATGGTTATATCATGTTATTGATATTCATCTCCACCTCTGCATATTTAAGCAGTACGAATAGCATGTATACACCAATCATTTAAGTATTTTTGTCGTTTTTACACAGTACTGCGACTGTGGGCTAAGTCAAAATATTCCTAATTACCGTACGGGAAACAGACAGAATTAAAAAAACTCAAAAGTCAGCTTCCAAGAGCAACATTACGTAAAATTGGTCACAAACAGAAAAACATTACGTATCGGGAAGACAAAGCAAGAGAGAAGAACTCGAATAAAAATAGAACAGGGAAAAAGAAAAAGAAAAGGAGAAAGAATGAGAACCTGAGGAGCGCTTTGGTTGGAGCATGATCCGAAGGCAATTCGAGAAACAACTTGATGCTTGGTTTCTGACGCACTAGTAGCAACAACACCGATCAACACCAAAACCCAACGCCATCGCCACCGCTTGAAATCCATTCGGCAAACGCGAAACAGGATTGGCCCAACGTTGCAAGAACCGACAGGGGAATGGTCTGAGACGAACAGAGAGAGGCCGCGGAAACGGGGAGATTTTGGAGACAGAGAAAATCCAAAAGCAAACACAGAAAGAAAACTTATAGAATCAAAAGTTTGAAGAATCTTTGTGTGAACAGAAGTCAGAGGGTCAGGACTCAGGAATATGAAGCATAGATCAGGTGACAGAAGGAAAGAAAGAATTGATTGATTGATTTTATTTTCAGACATAAATACCCCCTTTTTATAAATATTTATAAATATAAAATAGTGTTAGTTTTTTAAATATATTAAAAAAGGAGAGAGAGACTGAGGCACTAATGATTTATAAATGGAGATATAAAAAAATTAGCTAAACTATATTTTTAACCTCTTTAACTTTGAAAATTATATTTTAGTTCCTATAATTTTTACACCTTTAAAAAGTATATTACTCTGATCTTGTTTATAAGTCTATTTTGATTTTTAAAAAATTGGGTTTTATTTATAAATTCAGTTTCATAAAATAAATGAAATTGTGTCAATTTTACCTATATATATTGAAAAAAAAGTTGAAAAATACTCAATTATAAATGAAGGTAAAATTGAAAATTTACCTCATAATCATTAAGTTAACTACCTCTCCTTCGTATGTGAAATTTGGTTAAAATAGACTTATAAATAGAAGCAGAATGATACTTGTTAGTCCATATATATTGCTAACCGAAAAGTTCTAAGAAGACACCTGTTAGAAGAGCCAATCACGAATTTGGAACTGGATAAGAGATAATAATATTTAAAAAATGTTGCTAATGAAAAATGCTGACACAACAAATTTAAGTGATAACTGTATAATTAAATGTTATTAATTTTACCAAGGACTTTATAGCCTAGTGGTATGGATACTCTCCAACTAAGGGGAGGTCATGGGTTTGATCCCGTTTGTTGTAATTCAAGCCATTAGTGCGTACCGCCTTGTAATTAAAAAAAAACAAAGTTATTAATTTAAATTTAAAATT
Source organism: Acacia crassicarpa (assembly GCA_034222035.1). Classification (NCBI taxonomy): domain Eukaryota; kingdom Viridiplantae; phylum Streptophyta; class Magnoliopsida; order Fabales; family Fabaceae; genus Acacia; species Acacia crassicarpa. The sequence continues at coordinate 13,777,858 of JAWXYG010000005.1, forward strand.
TATAGAAATTGAAAAAGAGAAAAACATTTCTCATGTTGTAAGAGAAGTGTTTTCTCATGTCACACACACACACATAAAATGGTGGGTCCTACATATATATATAATTAGCATTATATATATATGGATCTCACTATTTCATGTGTGTGTAGGAATCTTTTTTTTCTCACGCAATATAAAAAGTTTAAACCCCATTGAAAAATACTAAAAACCTAATGGAAAAGTCTATCAAAATCTCAATTGTATTAAAAATTTTAGTTTAATTATTTAAATATATTAGTTTAATAATCTAAATATAAAAATCTCAATTTCACTTGCAAGGTTTCTTGGTTTATTTTACTCTACTAATCTAAATATATTATATTTAAAATTAAAATTTAAATATGTTTTGTTGTGTTTACTGTGTCAACAGTTTCAATTAAATCTTAAACTGTCATCACTTGACTTAAATGTCTCAACATTTTCAATTAACAACATTAACAGAGTTAAGAATATAGGACCAAAAGTATATTTTATAAAGTTAAAGGACTAAGAGTATATACCTCATTTAAATGGTTAAAAATATATTTTATAAAAAAAATAGAAAATATTTTTAAAAAAAATTATGAATTTAAGAAATATTTAATTACTTAATTCTCATTTGTTATTAGGTGATAATGAGTTAACTTATAAGCAATTTATGGTAGAGACTCAAGGGGTAGAGTTTAAGAATAAAATTAGATTAAAATGCCCTAACCTCCTTTATATATTGTCTTAACTACACTAACTTCCTCCTATTTTAAAAATATACACTTAAATCCAAACTCTTAACACTATTAAGAATATTCTTAAAAAGTATTTCTTAATTAGATTTTATATTGAAATATTAATTTTTTCACGTGTATCCCTAATTAATTATAATCTCCCTAACTAATTAACCAAACTTAGACATACGGTAATTTTGATATTTATAAAAATAACTAATTTAATTGGCTTTATTAATTTACATAAAAATATTATTAGGTGTTTATACTAAAAGTTAGATGGAGTAATTCTTGACCGAATTTCTCTTGATCCCGGAGTTTATTCTGGACGAATTGCTTTTCCGAATGGGTGGTCGCAAAAGTGTGTAGCCTTTAAATTTCTTTCTTTTTTTTTTTTTTTTTTGGTCGATAGCCTTTAAATTTTAATAGCCGTCACATTAGATCATGATAAAGAAAGGGACATGAAAATGACAGTGCATAATTTTTCTGCCCCCTTTTTTATAAAAGAGAACTTTTTAAAAATAATTACAAATGCTCCTTTAATTCTATTTGTAAATTAAAAAAAAGGTTTTTTTTTTAATTACAAGCTGCATTATTGAATTTTATAGATTAATGTATTATTTTATCCTTCAATTATTATTATGTACTCCCTCTGATCCTATTTATAAGAATTCAATAATTGAACTATGTTTGTTTATAAAAGTGGTTAAAATTAGTTAAAACTAACAAGTATATATGAAATAAATTTTGTTTTTCAAGTATGTCCTTATTTATAAAGGACAAGTAAGAGAAAGAAATAAATCACATATGAGTAAATAAAAAAGGTTTTTAATTATAAGCTGCATTATTGATTTTTTTTAGATTAATGTATTATTTTTCCTTCAATTATTATTATGCACTTCATATGATCCTATTTATAAGAGTTCAATAACTGAATTATGTGGTTTAAAACAGTGGCTACAGAGTCATCACTTGAGTTTATTGTGTTAATATTTTTCGTTAGTAGCATTAAATGTGTTAAAATTATAAAACCAAAACTATATTTTATAAAATCAAGAAATCAAAAGTATGCCTCATAAACTTAAAAAAATAAAAGTATACTTTAGTTATAAATTTTGAGATAAAGATAAAGATAGTTTAATTTAAAAGTTAATATTGGTTTCCATGAAACATATTAAAAGTGATTTGTAAAAAGACCAAAAGAATATTAATATAAATATTAAAAATAAAATTTTAAAGAAGCTTTTATTCCTTGCCGACTTCAAAGCCTAACCACATTGTTTGGTGTTCCTATTAATGTCTCACTTGGCTCTTTCAATCTTTCTTTAATATTTTTATGAGAAAATGACATATAAATGTTACCTGAACTTCAAAATCCTGTTAGCAAGAATAATAATAAGATTAACAAGAATAATAAAACAATTAACAACTCATTTTATTGTGAAATCATTTATTTAAGATTTTAAAGTTTAAGTGGTATTTTCTTAGGATTTTCCTATTTTTATTACATTTCATGTTTTTTCTTATAAAGTTTTCTTCACTATCATTGGGAGAATGATAGATTCCAAAACAATTAAGAGAAAATTTCAGTCAACCCTCGTAGTAGCGATTTTATTTCAATCAACCCCAAAGAATTTTAAAACCCAAGACCAAAATAAAATTAAGTTTTATAAGTGAAAAGACAATTATGCCCTTACTTTTTTTTTAAATAAGGATATTTGCAAGACAAAATGTATATTCACAAGACAAATAAAAGAATTTACAAGACCAAAAAAAAAAGTGATTCAAAAGAATTTTTTGGACTTAACAATTAGGGGTGGAAACAGGTCAGGCCAGGCCAGGCCTCACTCTTAATAGGCTAGGCCTGTTATGCAAGGAAGTGGCTTGAGTCTGGCATGTGGCTTGTTACAGGCTTAATTTTAGCCTGAGCCTGGCCTGTATACAAGCCTAACTTGGCCTGTGGCCTGTTAAGAGGCCTGTATTTTTAAAAGTCTTGTACTTAGGCTAACAGCCACAGGCCTCAATGAAAAACAGGCCTAAAATAGGCCTCTTGTAAACAGGCCGAAAACAGACCTCCTGTAAAGAGGCTGAAAACAAGCCTCCTATAAACAAGCCGAACATGGCCTACCTTAAACAGGCCAAAAACAGGCCTACTTTACAACAACATAACAGATTCTACAACAACATAAAAAATGAAATCAAATACAACATCCAACATCCCATGAATTAAGTTTACAACATTCCACCAACATACAACATCCAACATAACGTGGAGGATTTAAAAAAGGAGTATTCTGAGAAATCATTAGTGACCCTGAAAAGAGCTGTGGGCGAGGCAATAAGAAATATGCAAAAGTCTCTTTTTTTTTTTTTTTTGGGGGTTCCTCCTTATAAAGAAAACAAGAGTAGTGAGTATGGCCATATAATACTAATAATTATAAAGTGGAAGACCCGTTGTGTGAATTGATCAAAAAGCCAACAGTGACTTTCACAATGATCTACATATCACTAAACAGAAGGCAAGAACTCAAAGTGGGGAAAATGAAGCTGTTTCGTCTCTTAATTGATGTTGACCTTTAATCCCTTTCATCAAGTGGATGACATTCATATCAATTATTGACATAAAAAATGAAATCAAATACAACATCCAACATCCCATGAATTAGGTTTACAACATTCCACCAACATACAACATCCAACATAACGTGGAGGATTTTAAAAAGGAGTATTCTGAGAAATCATTAGTGACCCTGAAAAGAGCTGTGGGCGAGGCAATAAGAAATATGCAAAAGTCTCTTTTTTTTTTTTTTTTTTTTGGGGTTCCTCCTTATAAAGAAATCAAGAGTAGTGAGTATGGCCATATAATACTAATAATTATAAAGTGGAAGACCCGTTGTGTGAATTGATCAAAAAGCCATATATTAGGGTTGTACATATACCAGACCAGACCGGGCTGGACATGAACCCATGGTCTGGTCCGATAGGGTGGTCGGGCTGGACATGCCAACCTGAAGCCCGGTCCTACCCGGTCAGAAACCCGATCTTTCCCGGGCTAGGTAGACTGGACCAGACTAGACCGGGTTTGTGGTCCAGCTAGAAAAAAAAAAAAGAAAAGAAAAGAAACAGACACGTGATGACACAACAGGCATCCTTCTTTTTAATTTTTCAATTTGTAGCTCAGCAAGGACACTCTCGAGACACAAGATGACAGGCCCACGTCTTTTCATCGGTTCACACTTCTTCCTATATTAATTGTTCATTGTATATATTCAAAAGGCAAAAGAAAAAAAAACCTTTTACACTTATTTTTTTTATAAACAATTCCCAGGACTTGTTGTTTTTGTCGAAATTCCCAGGATTTGTGAGCATCGCTGAGTCTGGGAAAAAGTTAATGACTGAGAAGGCAACCATTAAACATGAGCGAAAAACAAAGATAAATACGATAGAATATACCTCATTTTGGCTTCTTCTTTTTCTGTAATGAATAAAACAAATAGATCAATATCTATCACTCAACAATTCATCATCAATGAAACGAGAGGGGAAAAAACTTAGAATTTGAACCAGCAGGGGCAGATGCAATGGCGGCATTATTCACCACCGAGGCCATCGGCAAGCTTCGAACCAGAGAGAACAGCTGCAACGGGAGAGTGCCCACGTTTGGGGGCTCAAAATCGGACCTCTATCACCTCCAATCTTCATTTCACCTTCACCCTCTTCTTCTTTTCTCTCCTTCTTCTTTATTTTGTATCTTCATTGTGCATCGTCGGAAACTTTAGAGACGAGCACTGGTGAAGTGTGCTGATCTTCAAATGCGCAAATTGAATCTCAGAGAGGGAGGGAGGCTGAATGCTAAAACTATGGCAGAAAGCTAGAAGACATGAGGACTTTAGATTGAAAATTGAACCTCAGAGGCTCAGAGAAGGAGGAAGGCCAAATGCTAAAATTAGGGCATAAAGAATTGAGAAATATATACTCCCCCTCAACGCATCGTTTCAGGCCGAGGAAGGTTTTTTTTTCGTTTTTTTGCTGAAGGCTGAAATATAATAAATATATATAATATCATCCGGGTAGGACCGGGCTCACTGGTCCTGGATAGTAGCCCGATACCCGGTCCTACCCGGACTTCGGGTCAGACCCGGTCTTGTCCAAATCAATCAGGTTTTTTTCTTCTTCCCACGGGCTGGACCAGGGTCAGACCGGGTCGGGTTAGGTTGACCGGGTTTTCGGGTTTTATGTACAGCTCTACCATATATGTATTGTATTGTAATTGTGTGGCACAAGGAAGCTTTTTGGAATTACAGCTTTGGATGCTGCTAAGAAGAGACACACTCATTGAACTCTACTTTTACAGTTTAGCTACTCTTAACAATCCCATCTTCCTATGATTACAACAAGATTAAAGCTGCCCAATGTTAATTTTGTTCAACTAATTTTGTACGTTCTAAGAAATTGATAGACATATATATGTTAGCGTCTTGATCCATCCATCATATAAACTCATTCCTTCATACAATACCAGACACATCAGGAGATCGATCAGAAAAGCTCAGCCTCATCAACAAGGCAATATTAACATGTAATTAAACGAACTGAATCCCAGCAACACAAACGAATTGAAAGTAACATGTGTGTCAACAAATTGTGGAGTGGGGAAAGTAACATATGCGACATATGCATCATTTCCAGCAGCACAAACAGACTGAAATCTTGTACTCATACTAGTCTGACTTAAAAATGCAAAACAAAAAGACAAAATAAATAAGAACAAGACACTGTTAACAGTAACACACGCCATGGGAATCGAATTGTAGCACAAAAGAGAAAAGAAGAGAAGCATTAGATCATGAAGAACCAATTACATTGTTCAAATAATTAATCACCCAAGTGAATTACAGAATTAGCATCAAAACCCAGACAAGATCTAACTATATAGTTTCCGTCGAAATCAAATAATTAAAGGGCCGTATGGTCAGAAATTATTCGAAAAAGAATCCACCCCTAATCAGACCGCCGTCGAGAATAGGCCGAGAATGAGATCCTGAGAGGCGCAACGGCCGTTGAGAACAAGCTGAGAGTGAGATCTTGAGAGGTGCGCCGCTGTCGAGAACTCGTTGTGTGCTGCACTTGTGCTCACTGACAAGGACGACTTAACGAGCTGAGGCCTAAGATCCTGAGAGGTGCGACGGCTAACGATGAGCATGGTGAGGTCGAGATTTGGATCATTTAGGGAATTAGGGTTTTTTTTTTTTGGCTCAGAAACGTTCAAGGTGGTCGAGGCGAGGTGGAAATGGAGACGAGAGAGCAAGTGAATGGCTTTTTTTTCCCAATTACTGGGCTTATTCTGAAGCAAACATAAAAATATATATATACAGTTACACTTTTACCCCTCCTTTTAATAGGCCAGCCTAACAAGCTTTACAGGCCTATTCAGATTTCTACGCCTGGCTTGTTAAGACAAACAAGCCTTAAATTAGGCCTTGGCCTGGCCTTTTAACCTGACAAGCCAGGCTTGACTAGGCTTTTAACAGGCCAAACCACAGGCCCTGGCCTATTTTCACCCATGTTAACAACACAAATGAGAAAGTTAGCAAGAACATTTTGGCCATTCACAAAATAAATAAGGAAATTCATGAGACAAAAAAGGAAATTCCCGAGACAAATAAATAAGGGGATTCAAAAAACAAAGCAATTGCATCATTGTCTTTTCACCTACTAAAATTGCTACCGTATTTAGTACAAGGAAATTGGAGGGAGCAAAGAATTTTTTTTAAGAATTGGATTCAAAAAAAAGGAAAAATTAATTATTTAGTTCTTATATTTTGATCGAGTCACTCAGTACTTATAGTTTAACTCATCCCTGACTCAATCAATCCTGAAAGTTTACTAATTTTTATAAAGGGATAAGTATCATTTTTGCTCCTGAAGTTTTGGCCAAGGAGTACTGGGTAAACAGAAGTTTTTTTTTAGAGCAAAATTGCCTCAAAAGTTAACAAAACGTAGCAATTTTGTCCTTCCGTTAATTTTGACCATTAAATTTAACTTATTTGCACACGTGGCACCCATGCTTGCCACCTCATCAGGCAAAATAGGGTTAAGTATCATTTTTTGCCCTGGAAGTTTTAGATGAGGAGTAGTGGGTATCTGAAAGTTTTTTGAAAAAAAAAAAGCAATTTTCCTCTGAAAGTTTACAAAATGTAGCAATTCCAACGATTTTAAGGGAGGGTGGCCTTGATCAATCTATATAAAGGTAAATACTATCACTATTAATTTGTCTTACTGAACCAATTTTTGGAACAATTCTTTTATCGTTTTACGTTTCATTTGCTTAGATCGTAAATGATGTTTCCTCTAGGTTTTTTGACAGACCTTTTAGTCCCTTTGACTAATTCAGCTTCACAAATTTCGGCCGCCTTAAGCTCAATGTCTCTACGATCTCCTTCTTTGACTCCAAATTCGACCTTTTCAAGGTAGACTTCTTCCTTTGCACCCTCTATTCCTGGCTTTGCGTCCTTCAACAACTCAAAGAAGATGAGACTTCTTGCGTTGTTCAGTCTGATCTTATTAAGTTTGTTTATCCCTTTAATTCCCTCAATACTGTGATTCATTTAACTAGATGAGATTGATATATTTCTGTTTTTATTTCTTTATGTTTGCCGTATTGGGCTATGTGATGCCCTCAATACTGATGATTCCTTCAACAAGAAATCATCTTGGGCTAAGTTTTGTGGATGATTAAGTTGCATAACATGTGTGTTCTTTAACTAATTTAATAGTCAAAATTAATATTGGAGGATAAAAGGGCAAAATTGCTACTTCTGTAAACTTTCAGGGCAAAATTACTCCTGAATTTTTTTTTTCCAGATACCCATTGCTCCTTAACAAAAACTACCAGGGTAAAAATAATACTTAACTATATTTTAATTGATGAGGTGGTATGCCACATGTACAATAAATTAAACTTAACGGTCAAAATTAACAGCAGGGAAACATTTCTACGTTTTGTTAACTTTTGGGGCAATTTTGCGCCAAAAAAATTTTTCGTCGACCCAGTGCTCCTCAGCCAAAACTTCCAGGGTAAAAATAATACTTATCCCTTTTTGCAAAAATCTGAGTCTCTTATAATTTATCCTATGTGGTATTATCAAGGTCAAAGTAAAAATGACATATTCTCACTCCTTCCTCCTCGACCTCTGGCCATTTGTTGTACCGCTTTCTTACCTACTTGCCTTCTCCCTTTTCTCTGCCACACTCTTCTGCAAGCTTCAAAATTTTTTTTAGTGAAGTTCCTTTTATAAAAACCTAAAAAGGATGACGATGCCAAGGAAGCTTTATAATTTGAAGAAGAACAAACGTGCTTTGTGAATATATATCCGCAGAGGATTATGATTATTCCCGAATTTATTCAATAACAAATTCGGTGGCATTTTATTCATACACACAACATATTGAGTTTTGGATCTCCCTCCCTATGTGGAGAAAGGTTCAAATTTTATATATTTTCTATTATATAGAAAGAAATAAAAGGAAAAAAGGAAGAAAGAAGGAAAAGAGTGAGAGAATGAAAAAAAAGGGAAGCTTTTTTTTTTTAAATCATTGTTTGTGAGAAAGAATATTCACTTCAAATTTTTTAATTTGAGGTTATGTCTTACTTATTTTAGTGGGGAGAGGATATATTAGGTTTTTGGGTAGGGAGGTTTCGTCGAAGTTGAATAAGCCGAGGTTAGAGATGTCAAGGAAGTCTAATGTTGCAGCCATGTTAGAGAAAATAAGGGAGGAAGAGAAAAACACAGCTTCACGATCAGTATCAGTAAATCAACATTTGCATACTTGTTGACTGTTGGATTAAGCTGAAATTTGGTTAGCAGGTTTAAAACATATGCTTTGTTTTTTTTTTCTTTGGTGGGATTGTAGTTAAGAGGTGGATGTACCCAATTGAACATTTCATGAAGATTATGAAATGTTTGTGAAAAATCATATTCGTCTAGAGTGTTGCATTGTTGAACAATATATATGTGAAGAGACCGCTGAATTTGTTAGCACATACTTAAAAATGCAATTGATATTGGGCTTTCCATGTTTTGGCATGAGGAAAGGAGTAGAGGGCAAAGGACCATAGATAGGAAAGTTGTGATAATCTCAGACTAACAATTGAAGCAAGCACATAGATATGTGTTGCACAACTTTGAAGCGGATGAGGAGTGACTATGTGCACAGCCATATGTGTAACATCCTAATTTTTATTTCTAGGATTTAATTATAATTATGAAAGAATTATATATGATGAATGTATTATGTAATTATTGGGAGAAAAAAGAATTAAATAAAAAAAATAGCAGCAATATATATATATATATTATATAGAGTGGACACCATCCATATTAAAGATTGGGGGGAAGGGGTCATTATTAGAGCCCTACCCATTCTCTTATGTGTGTGTGTGTGTGTGTCATATGTATGTATGTATGTATGTATGCATGTATATGCCCCACTCCTTCTCTTATATATATATATATATATATATATATATATATATATATATATATGTATATATATGTGTATGTACGCACACACATGTGCAGTGTGCCTAGCATGGGAGGATGAGTGAGAGAGTGAGGAAAGGAGGAAGAAAAGAAGAGTCTAGAGAATATTTTAAGAGTGGATTTGATTTCTCTCAAGCTTAATTCTTGTGTCAAGTACTTGAGGTAACCGCTTTCTACTTGTTATATGTGTTAGTATGTCATTTTTGAGTATACTGTAAATTGATTTATGAGAATGAAAATATATGTATCTTGATTTAATATATCAATGAGTACTTTGAAATGCTTATTGAGACAAAAAATCATGATATTATATGTTTTGGGTAATGCACTTTTGTTCTTAATAATTATTGAGACGATGTATTATTTTTTATAAATCTTGTTTGGAACTATACTTATGATTTGGAACTTGTATATACATGTCAATATTGTCATTGTTTATCATTGATGCATATGGGTGGATGTGGAATGGCAATAAAAGTTAGTGTATGAAAATCATGTGGTATGCCACCACTCGGTGCACAGTGGATGACTTTGATATTCTCAAGGCTTTTGGTATCACCATTTTTCCTTCGGCTGGGTTAAAGGTCAGCTCAAGAAATAGTGACATCTCCTTGATTTCATCAAAAGGAGGGGAGCCATAGTCCAATCATGACAAGGTAGGGACCCTGGCCAGGGTGATACCTCATGATTTAGAATCATGTGTAATCCAATCAAATGGATAAAATATTTGTTAGCTATGGCTCCAGTCATCAGTTATAAAAGTGGTATGGGGTAATAAGGATAGTTGGGGCATCAATATTTTGCTTAACATGTTATATATGTGATTATGATATGAAATTTGATATAGAATTTGTGATACAAAATTTGTGAATTATATTTCTAGTATTTTATTATATAAAATGTTCTACTTGGTATCTCATGAGCACATATTAGCATTTATAATGAGCTAGATTGATGGTTTTTAACATTTTTCAGGTGATAATTCTCGTGTTGGTCTATTTGGGAAGGCTTCTGAGGCTTAAGCTATTTTCGCTAACAGTAGTGCTTCCATCTTTTTGGTATATGTTGGATTATTGTATATTGCCACCTTAGGGCTCACTTGGCATACTCTGGTATATTTTGGTTATTTTAATAAATCCTGAAGCAAGACTCAGTTAAAGAGTTTAGGTCTAGTAACATCTAAAAATTAATTGTATGCTTAAAACGTCTTGATGAATGACTTCAATTATTAATTTATAATTTTCCTTTGAAAATGGAGTATGTTATAATGTGTATCAAATTAAGAGGGATAATCCATACAAAGGAGACAGTTAATGTGCTAAACAACACAATAGACATTTTACGACATGGTTTAAAGATCAAATCCTTAGCAAGTATAGAGCCGAACATAAATTAATTTAATTGAAGTTCTTAGCATATGATCCAAGCAATCAAGTGACGTCTTATGCAAGCTACTTTTTCACCTTCCATACTAAAGAGCAAGATGATTGAAGCAAAATTCAAAATGGTGGTATAACTGTTGTATCTAACATCATGCATATATCGAGTTCCAAAGATAGAAATCCTATCTATATGAAAATGTCATACTTTGGGTTGATTGATCAATCTAGGAGTTGTATTATATCGGTTTTCGGGTTCCCATATTCAGTGCAAGTAGGTTGACAATAATCATGGCTTGAGAATTGATGACTTAAGGTTGATACAATTGAACTTGAACAAGCAAAGGTATAAAAATGAACCTTTCATTTTGGCTTCTTAGGCTAAACAAGTGTAGACTATCCCTCTCAATAAGGATAGTTGATGAGCACTATTTATGTCATGTTTTCCCTATATTTTATAATTGAATTGTATGGTAAATACAAGCTTAACTGAAAGCAATCCAAGTAAAAAGGCATTAATTCATGAATATAGGGAACTGAAGGAGAAAAACCAGTCACATCCTAAACATGTGCTAAAAGAAGAACGAGTTACAAGGTTTTATGAGAAAAACGTGTCGCAAAACCGATACTATGCTATAGCATTCTGGCAGTATAACAAAGTGTAATACAAGGAATCACCGAAGCTATAGCAAAGTAAACGACGCGATGCTATGCAACATATGTTCTAATCTTTTGTCAAGATTATTTCAGAAAATAATGCGAAGGTCGAGAAAAGACAGGTAGATTGTTGACGTAACAGAATAGAAGATACGGAGGATCGAAACTAAAAGATTCGAAGAATCCAGCAGGATCAGCAGAATCAATCTACTGTGATTAGAAGATACGATGGATCTCGACAGATTTGGAAAGCCCAGCTCGCTGGAACTTGCGCCGCAAGAAAACTTGATTATATAAGGAAACAACAAGCCAACCTTAGAGGAGAGTCATGCAGAGCCAAAACGAGATTTACACATTCGGTCAGACTCGAAAGAAGAGAGAGAGATTTCCCGAGGCACGAGAACTCCGAGAGAACCCAGCATCCTTCCTTGCAGTGAGGCGGAGAGAAGAAGACGTGGAGTGGTGACGTGACAGGGCTTCTTCCACGCCATCGGAACTTCGTAAAGCTTTCTGTTTTCTTTTACTTTAATCTTTTGATCATGGGTCATCTTGATATTATCTGTTTTGTGTGTCCCTCATCAGTTGTGAACTAAATTTCCTAAGGCTGAACGAGGATGAATCTTTAAGTTTTGAATGAACTCAGTTGCAAGTTCTTAATTTAATAAATTCAATTTGCTTATCAGTGATTTAATTACCTTGTTGATTAGCGGAAGCTAAGGGCAAAATATTTGGCCTCGGCTTACTGGCAAGGAGTCGAGGTTAGACCTCTGAGAAACAGTGATTGCTAGGTAGGCTGGTGCAAGGCTTGACCTATTATTGTAGGCTTCAGGAATGGGTCTACCGCGCATAACCAATACACCTTGTTTTGTAACGTTGGTCTAACTAGAAAATTGTCATAGGCATATAGAAGGAGTAAACTTAGCATTAAAAGTATCAGATGCAGAAGCTTTAATAGACTATAGTGATAGGTTAATTGAATAGCGTTGTAGTTAGTAGCTATGCTGTGGCATTGCGGAAGCTGTGCAGCATAGGTGCTATAACAATGGGTAAGGCAACTGGGGGATTGAGATACTAAAGGGTGATTCCAAGTTCAACCTAACTTTTTACTGATATCTTCTTACGACTACAATACTCTATTTACTTTTGTTTATTAGCATAATCACAAAAACTTCTCAACCCAATCATATTTACTTTCTGTTTGCACAACTATCATAGCAACCGAGCGTCACTTCCATGTATCTCAGTCTCTGTGGGACGATACTCTACTTACACTTTATTACTTGTTCGATTGGTTCACTTGCCATAAGGAAATTGACCAACAATAGTCTATTATTTTGTTGACAAATAAAGTGAATGATGAGGAGATTGTTTATCAAGACAATGTAGTTGAGGATGATCCGTTTGAGGGGAGGTCAATTGAAACATCAGAGTTGGATGAAAAAGATGCTTTATACATCAGGCACGATTACAATGAAGGCATTTGGGTTTTGAAGAGTGTAAAATTATTACTTAAGAAGAAAAGAAAAATTCAAACCAAGAAGAGTAGCTTAAAAAAAAAGCTAAAGCTAGAAAAAGAAAATGGGGCACTTGTAACACCTCAATCTCAATACCCGAAAACTTGGCCAAAATATTTAGAATACCTCCAATGCAGGATGTTTAACATCCAAATAAATATTTACAATATGGCCAAAGGTAAAAATCTATTTATACAGGGCCAATTTAAATCCAAAATAATATATCAAAGTTTCTAAAATGCGAAAGTCTTATGGTCATAGCAAATAAAAATAACATAGCATGAGCTTTCCATATGTGCCTTCCCTGATTTCCCTACTAAATTATCACCTGGAAAAAAAAAAATACACATAATAACCGTAAGATCCAAAGATCCCCGTAACCATTGGTTATTCAGAAATATACATGCAAACCAAGATCGAGAACATATTGTTCAAACTCACAATAATTTAACTATATTCATTTACATAAAACCGTTCACAAAATAGTTCTCGACTCGGTTACCAAAACTCTCTCCCAAAAAGGGTTCCAAAACATCATAACTTATTTTCCAACATTTCACAAAAGATCTCACATATACAATCTGTCAAACAAATATTGATGCATAAATCATCCTTATTACCCTGACCACCTCTTATAACCGTTGACTGGAGCCATCTAACACATAACACATCCTCCAACAAAACATATCCATTACTCATAACTTCAACATGGCTCCCCTCCTTGTAAAATCACAACCAAGGAGGTGTCATACTTAACCCGGTTAAAAGAAAAGTGATACCAAGGGATCCAAGAATATCCAATCTCATCAAATCAACATTATTAGATTTCAAATCAAGCCTTACATTGGCACAACAAATCCCAAAATAATTAATATATATAAAGATATATATACATTTGACAAGTATATAAAAGAATAACCAAGGTTACCTCAATTCCACGCTTATTTTTACCAATACTTCAATATTCCCAATTTACTAACACCAAATAATTTAACATCAAATTATACCATCATTCTCCACAACTCCTCTCTCTTTCTCTCTCTTGCCTTCTCTCCCCTCACGCTTCCCTGACGCTGAAACAAGTGTGCGTGGGTGTGTATATATAATTGTGGAAAATGGGTCCTTAAGTGTAATTTTCACCTCTGGGCACTTTCTTGTAATTTTCCCCTGACCACATATTCAAAACCTCTCGTAAACTTCGGTGCCTACCTTTGAAAATGGAGTTGAAAATATAAAAGGTGTGGGTCCCACATGATATATTATATAATATATAATATGTAATATGTAATATATAATAATATGAAAATAATAGTAAGAAAAATCATATGGACGGTGCGGCGAGAGAAAAATAAAACTGTGGACCCCGCATTAATATTATATAAATATTTTTTTGAAAAAATAAAATTCATTTATCTTATAATATAGACAAAAACTATTAAATTTACACCTCTAGATCTCCTCTAAACCTCATAATACTTAATAAATCACATCCTAAAAATACTTAATTACTATTAAAAAAAATTGGGATGTTACAGCACTTAACTGCACTCGATCGTTTTGGTTCATCATTTTGTTTTAATTTGATGCTTATGGTTTGTATGTCAATCGATTGCTGCGTATTTGTTTCTTGCCTATGTTTTAATTAAGTTGATATTGCAACTTTGTCTTTGGACTATTTTCCTACTGCTAGGTTGGTTTAATTCTATGTTTTGACTGTGCATTGTTGTTTCTTTGTATGTTTTATGTAAACACAAGGGGAAATTGATAGCAGAACCCCTAATTTTTAAAAAATGTTGTATATAATTAACAATTATTAGCTACCAACCGCAATATATCTTTTCATAATACATAATAGTTGTCTTACAATAATTGTTATATATGTCACTTGAATCTTTATAAATTTAAATTTCCACCTTGTCTTAGGTAGAATGTAACCCACCAACTTTGGAACCCCACTACTTCGATTGATTTTTTTTTTGGCCGTTCTCAGTCATACCACACCATCCAAAGCCTTCAATGTGCTGTGTGAGTTGCTTTGCCTGTCTTAACGCTCATTTTAGTTCAATAGCACCTCTGTCTTAGGGTTTATTGTAATTTGCCAACCTCAGAATCCCACTACTCTGGTTGACTTTTCCAACCATCGCCAATCGTTCTCAGTAGAGTCACAAAATCCAAAGACTTCATTGTGTTAGTTCTCTATGTACTTTGATGATACTAACAATTATAAACAAAATGAATTTAATGGTTTCAAGTCAAAATGTTTTTAACTTGATCATTCTTAAACCAGTAACTTACTGTCATACTTGACTCGAGTTTGAGGTTGCTTAACTCGAGTCAGTGTAAGGCAGAGAACTTTCAAAGTATTTTGAATCTTAAGTGACTTAAGCTTGCGTTATTTGACCCAAGCCAAATTTTGTGAACCTAAACTCTTTTCAAAATACATAAGCCCTTACTTGAGTCAATTCTATATAACTCAAGTCAGTGCTCTGTAACTTATTCTCAAATGAAGCAGTTAACTCGAGTTAGTCACTTAATGACTCGAGCTGAAACAATTTCAAACCATTTCCAAAATGCTTCTCGAACTTCATTTGCGAAAGAAGAACTTGACTCAAGCTAACCTTAATTGACTTAAGTTATGCAATTGAGTTAAACATTTTAACCTCGAGCCTAAGTCATACAGAGACATCTTCATTTAAACTTCAAACTTATTTTCAAAGAAGATGATCCAGTGACTCGAGCCTAGAATGATTAACTTGAGTCATGCACTCCAGTTTGCTTAAAATTAACTCAAGTGTGATGTATAACTGTTTTACAATCACCGTGTTTGGAAATGCTAAATCTTCATGTATGATCTGTATACTTCATATCATCACTCACTATTATTCCTTACTATGTTTAATCAGTTTGTTAGTGAATCTCAGATGATTAGATGATGGATTAACTAAGGATTAACCCAAAAAAAAAAAAGCATGACATTTTGTCATATGCATTTAATGCCAGTTCAGAAAATGAAGCATAGATTTGGCCGATCATTCTCTGCACATTCAGAAAGCATTTGTGGGTTCTTTCCTTATTTAAATGCCAGATCATCCAATGATAAGAACACAAAGAATGTCAAAGAAGAATGACGGTGATTAGGGAATGAATCAAGTAAGGATAATCCATTGCTATTCTATTCTATTCTACACATCGTACTTCTCTACGACAACTATACAAGTTACTTCCCCTGCCTTAACTCGCATTTTCGTTTGTGAGCCCTAGTTAGATGCATTTCTTTGCGTGGTTTATTCTACTTATTTGGAGGTATGATTCCCTTTCTCCATTATGAATCTCCACTATTCACTTTGTGTTTTGTAGCTAGGTTTTGACCTTAGTTGTCCTCATATTTTTTTTGGGAAAATCCATTGCTTTAATCGAAGGTTCTTCTCTTGTTACAGGATTTTCTTAAAGATTTGACTATGTTGATTCATTACTAGACTCTTTGTTGGTTATAATTAGTTTTGATGATGTCTAATAAAGAAGCAAAAAGTTTATATAATATATTTATCTCCTACATTGACTAACTACTATGTTTAATGTAGATTAGTTCAAGTTAAATTATAAAGAAGATTAATCAAGAAGGAGATAAGGGATTAATGAAAAGAAGAAATTGCAGACAATGTCAAGGAATGATCAAGAGAAGAGAAGAAAGAAAGAGTTGGATTATGAAGAATAATCAAGATGGGAGATTAAAGAAGGAAGAACTTGTTGAATAAAATGAGAATATAAATATTCAAGTTCTTATATTGATGCTAGAAGGCTCCAAGATCATATGGAAGTTCAAATGGCTCAATTTGGAGTTAAAGTCAGCAAAAATCAGCTTCAGGATGAGAAAACTCGAGTTTCCAAGTCAAAACTCGAGTATAGGACTCAATACTCGAGTATGGGACTCAATACTCGAGTTTGTAGTGTTTTCAGCATTTCTGGTGTCTCTGGACTAAGCAATACTCGAGTATGTAAGTATCATACCCGAGTATGCAACGGTGATCAGCAACTCTATTCTACTCTGTTCACGTTCAGCACGGGCGACGTCTGCTAATTCGATGATATCTCACAAACCAGAGATCGGATTGAGACGAAACCAAAAGCATATGAAACTAGACTCCCAATGCGTCATTTTGGTATAAAATTCAAGTCCAAAGGAGTTCAAATCAAGGAGATATGATGTTTTGAAGTTGCAACAAAAATCAACATCATAATCCAGAACCACCTTCAGTATTTTGGGTGTATCTCACAAACGACAAATCCGATTGAGCTGAAATCAGTGGCATATGAAAGTAGACTCACAGAGCTTTCCATCAAGAGTTGAACGGACCAAAACGAAGCTCAAACCAGAGAGATATGGCCCTCAGAAGTTGATAGTCAGTTCAAGAAGTTGATCAAATCCATTACAAAGCAATACTCAAAGTATTGGAAGCAATACTCAAGTATTGGAAGCAATACTCGAGTATTGGAGTCACAGAGAGCAATCAAAGTTTTGAACTTAAGTGCATACTCGAGTATAGGACTTGCATACTCGAGTATAGGTCATCCAGAGAGCATTCAAATTTTTCAAGTTGAGTCAATACTCAAGTATAGGAAGCTATACTTGAGTATTGGACTTACAGAGAGCAAATGAGTTTTCACTTTGAGTGAATACTCGAGTATATACTTACATACTCGAGTATTGACATTGGTTTTCAAAGTTCAATTACGATGTTTTGCCTCTGGAAGCTGCATACTCGAGTATTGATGAACATACTCAAGTATTGACTTAAGTGAACAGTGACATACTCGAGTATTGAAACCCTATACTCGAGTATTGCATACTTTCACTAACATACTCAAGTATTGACGCAAGTATTGAACGTCAAACTTGAAAATCAAATCTGACGAATTTGCAATGCCTTCTTGTTTGATCATAATACTTCCTATGATTAATCTCTAATGTTCCTAGACATGTTTAACCACTTTTTTGATGAGTTTCAGACAGATTAACGAAAGTTAATTGAAGGTTAGACAAAAAACAAAAGTTCTAACGGCTAGTTTCTAACGGCTATATTTCTTTATCCAACGGTCACTGAATCTTCTCAACGGTCATATATTGACCTCTACCTATAAAAGAAGAAGCATTCAAGGTTGAAGACAGAGAGCTTGCACTATCAAGATGCCAACATTCTGAATTCAACATCTTTCTCATACACACTCTGTTTTTCAATGTTTATATAGTTCTTCATAGAGAGTGAAATTATTTGTAATGCACTTCAGTATTTATCTTATTCACTTCTGAGAGAGAAGATTCTTTAGAAACATTCTATCTGTTTATTTGAGAGTTACTCAAGATTGGGTAATCTTGAGAGGGAAACAGATTGTAACCTTGCATTGTGTAAGGGGGAGTATCTCGGTGAGAGATTTGGCTTCACAAGTGACTGGGTAAACTTGTGGGATTGTAAAGGCTTCTCTTGTGCCCGGATTAAACAAGAGAATAGTGGATTGAAAATCTCAAGTGGAGCTTGGGAACTGGACGTAGGTCAAGGATTGGGCTGAACCAGTATAAATCTCAGTTTGCATATTCTTTTCCCTAAACTCTTATATTTCCAGCATACATATCTAAATGTCCATACATGTTTGAATGACTGACTATTCTTTATCAGTTATTATTGTCATTCAAATTGCTTTTAATAAGTTGCGAAAAGTTTTTAAAAGTTCCTAAAGTTTTATCTAACACCCAATTCACCCCCCCCTCTTAGGTGATAGCCGGTTCTTACACTCTTCAATGGAGAAGTTTACACGTCAGCCATATACTAGATTCTTTGGTGGTAAGATCAAAATCTTTTATGTTGAAAAGTCATTTTGTACACTGCTTGATGATCATTTGGATAAAGAGATATAGTCTTATAATATATGCATGAGATATAGTTTTTGCTTTTGCTTTGCTTGTTGGACTTGGCTATATAATGAAACGCAAGCTCACACATCAAGTATAGCCATGCAATTTGGGATGACATCCCTAACTTTGTGGCTAGACTCAATGGAACTCCCTATTGTAAAGGGCTTAAGGGATATGCAAGCCTCGAGTAAGACTTTATAGAGGAGGGATTAGATTTTGTTGTAGAACCCCATATGTTATGGGCAGTGGCAAGGCATCGGTCACAACATATGACATTCTATAGTCAAACCAGGTCCCTTCTTCTCTATCAAATATTGATCAAGAATGTCTTGATTCATCTCAAATTGAGCATAGCCATATTATTTCATGCAAAGGCGGATCCAGGTTGAAGATAAGGGAGGCAAGTGCCCATCCTTGAATTATGATGGAATTCAAAAAAAAAAAAAATAAGGAATTAAAATTATGATGTATTTGATAGTATTAATAATAAAGCAATTATGATGGAATTCCAAAAAATAAGGCCTAGAAGAATGATATTATAATTATTTTTATTGTAGTATACTTTTGTTATTATAATATATGTACTTAAACTTATTGAGTGTCCATCCTTCATTGTAATTTATACACCTGCATATCTAACAGCACTTAGCCTTGCTATTCTAAATGATAAATTTGTAAAATAACTACCTCTCTTATTCTATCATTAGTATTCACTTGATTTCATGAATATTTTTTTATATTTTTCTTTTCTTATTTATATTCTTTTGTTTTTTAATGCATTTAAAACTTTCCTTAAAAAAAATTGGGCACCCTCGAATACCCAAATCCCCCCACCAATTGCGCAAACACACAAAAAAATAATAATAATAATAATTCTAATTCCGCCACTGGTTCCCACCCTTCATTAATTTCCTGGATCCGCTACTGATTTCATGCATGCAGAGTTTCATTGAGCATAGCCACAAAACCAAGAATGTCTTGATCCATCCAAAATTGTATAATACAATGAAGTCCAACAAGCAAAGTAGAAAATCTATTTCATGCATGCAGAGTGATATCGAAAGGAGAATCCCATTTTTTTTCTTTTAAAAAATTTCCTCAGAATTTAACGGTTTTTACATAAAATCGTTGTTTAAGTATATACTATATGGGAAAAGTATTTCTCCAGTCACTGAAGATAAGTTATTTCTAATGACCCCTAAAACTATGTCGTTTTAAATTAATGAAGGGTGTTTCCGTAATTTTAGGTGAATTAATGAAGGATGCAAAATTATAGAAATACCCTTCATTGATCTAAAACAACGTAGTTTTAGGGATAACTAGAGATAACTAATCTCCGGTGACTAGAGAAAATTTTTACCCATACTATATATGACGATAGTTTCATTAAAACCATTATAATTTCTATCAAATAAAAATGGTTGCAATATAATGCCTATTATGTATATCCATACTATGTATAACGGCTTTTGTGAAAGCACTATTATATATATTATAGAGGATATTACGGCTGTTTAAATAAAGCCATTTGCGTTATATAACTGTTTTTTGCAATAACCGTTATTTATGTTACAACATATAGTTGTGAAAGTGGGGTTGTTATGAATTATGCAAACATTACCATATTAAACGGTTGTTTATGTGTGCCTATTATTCATTATCATAACAATATGCATATCATGAACTCATTAAACCTTAATACATAACAAGTGTTATATTAAAATCATTATGTTGGGAAAAGAAAAGTTATACTAAAATCATTATAATAAGTCCAAAATAAATAACGTTAACTGTAATGTATCTACGCCGAGTATATATAGTGCCCACATATATAATGGTTCATAATTGTGATTTATGGTCGATAAGAACCGTTATATACCGACAATTCTATAGTGGTGGCTTTATATTTGTATAAAGCTTGAAAAAAGGAGGTTTAAAATGACCTTTATATATCAAAATTAAGATAAAAAATAAGATTTTTTTTTTAGATAAAAACAATAAATGAAAGGAGGCTTCGTTAAACTAGATAAATCACGTTATGTAAATTTAAGAATCTCCTGAAGCAAAGATATCAATTCACTGTGCGTGGCACCTCAAGCAAACAGATAAGAATAAATTTTTAGTAATAATTAATAAATTTGAACGAAATTTCAAAATATACAAAGTATGTTTTCAGAAAAATTGAAAAAATATATATAAAGAAATTTTTTTAGTGAATTTCTTAAAAAATACATTTTAAAATTTCAAAGAATGATAAAAATAAAGCAGCTAAATTTTTTTTTGGCAAATTAAACATCAATAAATGATAGGAAATCTTTTTTTTTTTTTGCAAAATGATAAATTACTCTACTATTTTAATTTTTTTGAGAAAATTAATTAAAAAATAATAATAAGTAATGCAAACCATGTGATGGTTCTAGTTGAATGATCCTTATCACAAAATATATAGGCCCTAGATTTTAATTCTGGACAAGTGTACATTTGTAAATAAATAATTATTTTACTTTTACCATTTTTCAATTCATTTTTGTAAGTGATTGACAAAAAATAATTTTAAAAAAATTTTCACAAAAAAATAAATTTAAGGCCATATAATTTTTACACAGTCTGCTAAAGTTAATCGTGTATTCTAAAGTGTCTAATACCTTTTTTAAAAAATTAGAGCAAAAGACCAAAAGAGAATTATATTTATTAAAGAGGATCACTAAAATTATTAATTATTTATTTATAAGAACTAAATACCATAATATAAATTTAAAAATACTAAATCGTCTCTAATGATTTTTAAATTAAAATCTTGTTATTTAGTTTTCCTTAATAATCACAATTTTTATGTTTTTCTTCCTATCCTCAACCTAATTTTCCTTGCTTTCTTTATATACAATAGATTCTTGAACCTAAGATTTTTGTCACAATCCCTTTTGAATCCATTTCCATCTTGAAAAGCGTCTTCCCCTTTTTTCCTTATTTAGCGTGCTATCCACATCTCATTTGGGGTGTAAATAGTGACAGTTCAATGGCTTTTTCCCCCTTTATGTTCTTTTTAGGGAAAATTATAATAAAGGATCTAAAAATAATAATATTTATTAAGAAAAATCATAAGAATTATAATTATTTTAAAGGACCAAAAATTACAACATTAAAATAGAAAGACTAAATTGCCCTTAGTCAGATTTCCTATATTATATCTAATTAAATCAGAATATGAAGTAATTGACTGAAAATGATAGATAGAGATCAAATCAGAATCTAAAATATGTAAGTTAGAGTTTCTACTGGTAATTTTTTATCTCTTCGTGGAGGAACCGTAGGTTATTCCGTTAACAAAGATCTCCCAACCCTCCTCCACCTGTGTTCTATGAATTTATGAATTTATCTCTTTCAAGACCTAAGACAATGTACGGTAAGCACGAAGACTTGGAGCTGTAAAAGTAAAACGTTTTTTTTTTATTATTATTATTTCTTACCTTTACGTAAAAATTGTAGAACCAAGGGCAATTTAGTCTTTTTATTTTTATGTTTTAAGTTTTGGTCCTTCAAAATAATTACCATTTTTATGGTCCTTCTTAATAAATATTATTTTTTTTAGGTCCTTTATTATAATTTTCCCTTCTTTTTAATCAGAGGGAGAATAGTAAGGTGTCTAATGCTTACCCCACAATCATTCACAATACTGATAGGACTGCTAAATTAGGTAAAACACATTATGGGGACACATCAATGTTCACTACATGAGTGCATCAGTTTCACAATCACAAAAATTGAATCTTTAGAATTTTGAGATAATTATTGTGTGGTCCCAAACAAGGGATTCAATGATTAAAATCTCAATAACAAATGAGCAAGATAAACTTGTTATCACTTCCTATATTAAAACTCGTCAATCCATGTTCTTTAGTAGTTATCGAACTTTTGGATGTATAAATCCCTCTTTGGGATCTTAGGCCCCATTTAAATCAAAGAAAATCGGGGAGGGAAAAGGAAAATTGGAATTTTCCAGTGGCGGCGGTCATTTGGTTCAAATTTTCTCTGGAAAGAGTGACGCCAGGGAGAGGAGGAGAGAGAAGAGAGTGACGTCGGGGAGAGGAGGAGAGAGAAGAGCGTGACGCCGGGGAGAGGAAGAGGGTGACGCCAGAAATCATTGTGGAAGGAGGAAGAAGAAGCTGTTGACGGTGGCCTGCTGCAAATCCGTCAAACTGAAGGTGATGGCAATGGAAGAGAATCACGACCGAAGGAAGGAAGAAGAGAAGTGCAGAGTCTGTACTTGTAGTGCACACTCGAATGTGTGAGTGCACACTCCATTGAGCGTGCTTGAGTGTGCCTGGGGCATAGTGAACACTCAAGCGTGCACGACTCTAATGCACTAGAGTGTGCATGAGTGCACACTGTACATTGTGTTTGTTTCTTTGTACATGGCATTGTTTAAAATAATATTTTTAGGGGTAAAATGATATTTTATCTTATTTTCCTACTTTATTTTCTTTCAACCAAACAAAAATTTTCCTATCAACCTATTTTCTTTTTCAGTGTGAACCAAACATATTGAGGCAAAATATTTTCAATTCTTTTACATTCCTTTCATTTCAATTCTTTTCCATTCCTACCTTTTCTTTGATACAAACGGGGGCCTTATAGTGATTCACTCTAGAATTTTCACAAACCAATGAAGGTACACTCCATTGGCATAAATTCAAATGGGTCCATATAAGAAAACTTTAAAGTACTATAACAAATTCATTGCTGCACTTCACTTTAGCAGCCGCTTCTGCGACCAAATTAACGGAGAACATCTAAATTGGCTCATTCCTCCATTTAATTTGTGGCAAGAAAAACATAGTTTTCCTCTCCACAGAGGCCATATTGAATACTCAAGTTCCAAGAAATTGCCCGGAATTCATATCTAGAAGTAGAACTAAGAAGATAGATACAAATACAGCATGCAAAAGAAAAGAACAGATATGCATGATCTCAGGAACCAAGAATTAAAACATATTTGGAAGCATAGTCAATTGATTAAGTCACAGCTAGCTCAATGCCAAGTAATAAAGAAAGATGCTTCAAGCAAATCATCTACTCCAGTGGACACACACAGCTTACCCATCAACCGGTAATTCAACATCTAACCCACATCACAATTAAGAGCCAAGAGCAGAGATAGGAAAAGTACATCTTCTCCATTTTCCTTGCCCACCTACTCTCATCAAAATTATTGAATCATTAAGAACGTAACTGTTGTTCAAACATCGGAAAATGCATACCAATAGCCATGAAAAATAGTTTTTATTAAACTTCATGGTTATGAGACCTTGATTTCCAGCTCGAATTCCTCTCCAATAAGCAGAGACAATTCTGAAATTTCAACAATAACAAAATGTTTGGAACTGTCCAAATATCTCTTTATAACTGTCTTGTTGTCATCTGTGTTTGATCCCTTCATGATGCTCAGTCCTTTCATTTCCAAAGTACTATTCAAACTATTTCCATTAGGAATCCCCAGAAAGGTTACCTTATTTATGAACCACCTTTGGTCAAGAGCAAACCTCCCATTCATGACCTTCGATGCAACAAAAACACTATTGTTGTGCAATGCACCATAAAATGTTATCAGCGTCCATTGTCCTTTCCCTGCCCCCATGTCAAGATCCTCCCCATAATCCAAATACACTTGTCCGGAACTGTTTGTGCTGCTACTAATAACAACCAGAAGTTCAAATGGCGTCTTCTGTGCAGCTTCTGTTGTCAACGCTTCACCCTGCAAAGCCAAGATATTACCTGCTCGAACATGAACATTTATGTGATCAGGCGGTGCATCAAGCCTCACATTCTTTCCTGTGTCTGCAATCACTGAGTTTGAGATATTGAAGAGGTCAAACCAGCTTCCTGTGGGAAAATAAGCATCAACAGAGATTGCTCCTGGCTTTAAAACAGGTGACACCATCACCCCTTTACCAAGTAGAAACTGAGAGTTTATTTCGTAAGTTGAGATATCCTCGGGGAATGAAAAGAAAAAAGGTCTCACTATGGGTATCCCTTTTACATGTGCTTCATACATTAATGTGTAGAAGTAAGGTAGGAGGCGATAGCGAAGACCAAGCACTTTTCTAGCTGAAGCAGCAACTGAATCCCAAACATATAGCTCTTGACGCCTTGAACCTTTGGCTGAATGATCCCTTGCAAAGGGATAAAATGCCCCTAACTGCAATATGAAAAACAACAGAAAACTTATTGATAAGCAAGCAGCTTGTAAGATGCAATATAAAGAGGATATAAGGTCTTAGATACTAAAGTTGATGGCATCCTTTAATTTTGGGTTAAAGACTTAATTTGCCACGGAAGTTTTGCTAAGGGAGTGCCCAGCACCTAGAAGTATTTTGAGTATTATTTTTGCCCCGGAAGTTTACAAACATAGCAATTTTGCCCATCAGTTGATCTTGATCGTTGGATTGGTATCATTTTTGCCTTGAAAGTTTACAAAAATTTGCTCCTAAACAAAACTTCCGGGGCAAATTTGCTCCTAAAAAAAACTTCCGGGGCATATTTGCTTCATTTTGTAAACTTCCGGAGCAAAAATGATACCCAAAATACTTCCGGGTGCTGGACGCTCCCTTAGCAAAACTTCCGTAGCAAATTAGGTATTTAACCCTTTACTTTTTTATGAGACGGTAGTTTTACTTCTTATAAATACATACATGTAAAACACAAGATACATTAGTTCAGTGTCAGAACAGACAACCATTCCTTGTCAAGAAATATGACTATTAAGAGACTTAATGCATACATGCATTCAAGGTTTGCAAATTTGACTAAATTTTTTTCATAAAACGAATGCCAAATAACTTACAATGCCAAAAAGATGAGTTAGTTACATATGCCATAAGGAGGGAAAAAAAAAAAAAAATCAGATCAACAAGGGTGGAGTAGAGGGGGAAAATATTAGGGGGATGGATGCTGTCGGGCATATAATATTAAATAAAAAATTATACTACTATATATAGCAATTTAAAATACACACCTATCATATGAAAGAAGTTAAACTAGCACCTGTATGATAAGAAAAAGGTGTTACAGCATATTGAATTTCTGATAAAATAACTTTCTGCAGCCCACAGAGCTTTAGGAATTTGAATAAAACTTCTAATTATGACATGAAGACGTACTTTTAAACGTCTCAACTCACATGGCCTATCTCACTGATTAACTTTTCCTATAAATATATGAATAATTTCAAGTAAGAAAAGGAAAACTTGTCTCAAAGAAAAAGTAAATACCAACTCTTTTTTGGAGGGGTCATAAAATTCAAGCAAGTAAAAGAAGAAAGAAAAGAGTATATGACCATCTAATCCAAACAACACAAAAATGCAAAAACATCAATGTGATTAGGTCTAAAACTTTTTACCTGTATCCAACGCCGACAAAGTTCTTCAGTTGTATCTCCTGAGAAGCCACATATATCTGCTCCAACCATCGGAATTCCAAATATTCCAAAATTTAAGATGGATGGTATTGAGTATGCCAAATCATTCCATGTGGCAGCATTATCTCCTGTCCAGTGGGCTGTATACTTGCCTGAACTTACAAAAGTTGATCTACTGAGAATGAATGGCCTTTTCCTTGTTATATTTGTTAGGGCCTCATTAGTTGCTTTGGACTCCAATAGACCATACAAGTTGTGTGCATCATATTCAGTGATATTACCATAATGCAAACAAGTAGCTGGAATTGTATTATTATTTATGGGTCGTAGACTCCCAGCATTATTAATCTTGTAAGGAGGGTTGTCCAAGTTAGAAGATGGAATAGGAGGTGAAGTAATGAAATTGGATAACTCATTCATGTCAAGCCAAATACCGTCAAAAGGAAGGAGGCTCTGAAATAAATTGATTTCCTTAGCCCAAAAGACTTGGCTAACTGGATTTAGAAAATCTGGATAGTAGACTGACCCGGGCCAAACCTCACCCAAATAATTTTTTCCACCACGCTTTATGTAGACATCATCCTGCAAACCTCTAATAAAGGTCTCATCTGTCTTATTCACATTGATACCTGTTTGAAATTTTTCCTTGCATTAATAATGCAAATTACATTTACAATCAAAAGAAGAGTAACTTTTGCATGACGAATATGTATGATATGCTCAAAGGAAGGTACCTGGATCCAAGATCAGCACATATTTCTGACCATTTTGGTGAAGAGTGTCAACAAAATTTTTCAACTTATCCAGTGGAAAGTTAATGGGATCCAATGTGAAATCCTTGTACGCATCCATGTAATCAATGTCTGTCCACATTACTTCAAGAGGTATGCTTGCTTTTGCATAATTAGCAACAACATTCTCAACATCAGTTACATCCTTGTAGCCCCATCGACATTGATGAAACCCTCCAACAATAGCACCATAAGTTGTGGGTAAGCACAAAAACTAGACACAAGGTGTCTGAATATTTTAATTCACAGGATGTAAATGTCTGGGGAGTGTAAATAATTACATCCTACATCTCAACTCACCTTACAAAGACATTTCTACAAAAAGAAAAATACATTATGTAATTTTTATATATTCTGTTCTTTTTAGCGACTTCACATGTGCAGAAAATAAAAGTGGCATCCTTTTGTGATGTAAAAAGAACAAAGAAATATATACACACATTTTAATGACAATAATATTTATTTACAGTCCAAACTCAAGTTTTCTATGACATGGTACCCTTGCTGGTTACATCAGACCATGCTAATATAGTCAACTGACAGGTTTTAGCCTTGAGGTGAGGGTATGAGCAGGTTGAAGTAAATTGAAAGAGCATAAAGTAAAGAATCTCGACGCAATATTCTCTAACAATTAAAAAGGAGAATCTCCAAGTACAAATATCATCAAACTCACACCAAAATTAGAGAAACTATACTTAGACTTTAAAAAAAATATATATATATATATATATCATAAACTGACTCTAAACTGACCTTAACTCTTAAGAACACAAACACAACAACTATCAATAACTCCCTAAGCACTAAACTAGTGGAAAGAACATGCAAGAAACAAAAGAACAAACACAGTAGCTGTGGGGTAGTTATTGTTCACCCAAAAACTACCTTATCCATCTCAGAAAAGTTTTCTGCCCCAGCAGAAAGTGGTACACTTGTGCCCTCACAGACACGTGTCTTCGTAGGTTTCTGAGATGGCAGTAATCTATCATCATCGTGAGTAAGAAGTGGACTTCACATTATCAACACAAAAAGAGCTTATAACTTCTCCCTCATGTGCTACTATTATTAGAACACCAAAGATACCTAACCTTAAGTTAAAGAGGACAACATGACACTATCTAAACATATTCTAATGCACAACGAGCATAAAATCATAAAAATCACCTAAAATTTCAGATTATCCAAATGAATAATGATATGCATTATTACAACTACTTTTTTGACCTGAATGCATTATTACAACTACATGGGAACCTAAGATATACAATGAATAAAGTGAACACAACACAACACAGCAAAACAAACAATATGTCAAGTATCGTTACCCTATTCTATTTAAAGAAGTCTACAATCTTTAATACTAGACAAGAACACAATGTTTTGTCCTCAGACGGTGTAAAACACCAAACAAACATGCAATCAATCAACAGGGCTTTGGAATAGAAAATTACCAAATGACCAATATGGCATGGGAGCAGGGCGGCCTATGAGTTCCGTGTACTGCTCCATCACCAATTCCGGCGTGGGTCCGGCGAAAAAGTAAAGATCAAGAATACCTCCGATGACTTTGTAAGTAATACGATCACCATCATAGACTACGTCCATCCCATTGCTATTGAGCAGCAAAACCCCATGAGTCGTCCCAGCCTTGACTCTCCCATTAGCAGAAGGTGAACGAACATCCATGTAAAATGGGTGAGACCCATAAAGGTTTTGATCGAGATTATTACTGCCAGTATCAGCATTCCACAGTGTGAGGGTTTGATTGGGTTGGATTTTGAATGAACTCTTGGTGTGCTCCCCAAGACCGTATAAAGAAGCTCCATTTTGGGGCAGCGAGGAAGAGAGTTGAAGGTACTGGTCTTTGAAGACGAGAAATGTTGATGGATTTTCAGGGCTTGGAGAAGCATCGAAGATGATGTCGTTTGAGGATTTGCGAGCGAGCGTGAACCCAAAAGGGGTTGTATTGTGGAGGGTGAAGACGATGTCAGAATTGGGATCGGTCAAGGAGTATTGTTGTGAATGTGATTGATAATGATGGTTAGATGGGGAACCATGATAAAAATTGGAACATCTACTTGCCTGACGAGTAACAGTGACCCTTTTCTCTCTCCCCGCGGCTCTCTCTCGCCATAAACCGTTTCTCCTCCTCTGCGCGTGATTTTGCCTCGCCGGTGGCGTCTAAGCCGCCGGCGAGCCTCCTTTTGGTCCACAATCGCGGCCAAAGTGTAGATCGGCCCTCGGAGGGTCAGGTGAAGGTCAGATTTAGGGCGGAACAGGGACATAGAGCGGTGGCCGTCCTCCGTCGTCGGCGTCGGTTCTCCTCTGGTCTCCGTCTTCAGTGCCTTCCCAGCTCCGGCGTCGCTCAGTTCTCTGGTCGCATCGGTGGCTCTCCCTCGTCTTCGGCGGTGGGTGTTTTTGTTTCGTCTCCCTCGTCTGCTCTATGGGTGGTCTCTGGCTCGCCGGTCGTTGCTAGCTCGACGGTGGCATTCGGCGTGTGGGTGGCTTCCGGCAGTGGGCGTGGCTCTTCTTTCCTTTTCTGTTTGTTATTTTCGTTTTTTAGTTCTCGTTGCCTTCTGTTATTGTGGATTTGTTCCTCTGGTGGCTGTGTTTGTTGTCTGATGTTGGGGTTTTGCATTATTTTGGTGATGTTATTTGTGGTGGACTGGATTTGTGATTTTGGGGGAAGGGTTTTATCGATGGTTGCTGCTAGTCTGTGCTTGATTTATATGAAGACCATTGCTAGGATTGTTCGAGGGAAGCAAATCCATGTCGCCTATGTTAACCAGAATCTGTTTGGTGGAAGGCTAATGTCACTAGGTTTTCTTCAATGGATGACTAAGAGTATTTTTCAGGACCTCAGTGGTCTCTTTGTATCTAAGGTTGGGTGTTTTCGGTCCTGTACCCTTAGAAAGGGTGTTTATGTAGCTGGCCTATGTGCAGCTGTTGCTTATAAGGAGGTGTGCCCGATCGGGTGGGTTTTGCAACCAACACCTTCTTTCATGTCCTTTCTAACCTTGGATGGCCAGGAAGCAGATGAGGTCCTTGAAGTTACTTTTAGTTCTATGTGTTTTGTGGTGACTAGCTCTCCTTATTGTTGGTTTGGTGTTGTCTATTTGTTAGTCTTCGTATTTTGTTTTGTTCTTCGTTTAGGATGGTATTATCAGTGTATGTGTTCGATGTAATCTTTTTATTAGTATCAATATATGTTCCTATTTCGACCAAAAAAAAATGATAAAAATTGGAACGACGAGGGATTACTTCATGTGGGATTTCCCATCTTTGTTTTGTGGAGTCTGCGATTTTCACTCTGAAGCAATCTGGATTCTCAAAACTGCAATCGACGAACGTGAGACAATCAGACAATTAAAAATGAGTTGCTTGCCTGCTTGGCATGAACTTGAAAATTTCATGGGGTGTGTATAATTTCCATAAATTTTGTCGAGAAGAATATCTCTAGATGAAATTTCAATTTTTTTTGGATGATAGACAATTTTCATTATAAAAAATTAAAAATATCAAATGAGTTACGTAAGAGCTCCGCAATCATCCTCGGACATGGTTGCAAAGAATTAAAAGTGTCATTATTTATACCTCCAGACAATTTTACCCTTTAAGTACGCGCCCAGAAACAATTTTACCTCTTAAGTCTTCGAAGGAATAATGTTGCCCGTGAATAATCAAAACGGAGCAATGTTACCCCTCCGTTAGAAACCCTAACGGTCAACATTGGTTGACTGTCAGTTGACCGTTAGGGTTTCTAACGAAGGGGCAACATTACTCCGATTTGATACTTCAGGGGCAACATTGCTCCTTCGAAGACTTAAGAGGTAAAATTGCTCCTGGGCGCGTACTTCAGAGGCAAAATTGATACTTAACCCTTCCTAAAATATTTTTTTAAGATCACGAAATATTTTTTTAGTACCAGCCAGTATCCCCAGTCAGTATCCTGAAATCTCTTTTTACCACCTATCAGTACCCTAAAATATTTTTTCAACGTCCTAAAATAATTTTTCAAGATTATAAAATATTTTTTCAACATCCTAAAATAATTTTTCTAGATCATGAAGTATTTTTTTAGTACCAGCCAGTATCCTGAAATATCTTTTTAGTACCTGTCAATATCTTGAAATATTTTTTCAACGTCCTAAAATAATTTTGCAAGATCATGAAGTGTCTATCAATATTTTTTCAGTACCCGTCAGTATATTGAAATCTCTTTTTTCTACACTTAATATTTAAACAAAAAAAAAAGGGATCAGCTATATTTTGCGTCAAAACAACGCAGTATTAAAGAAGGGAACGGCAGTGGATGGGAGGCCGAAGAAGACCTCAGCCGGATCTTGACATAACATACTCTGTATGGACAATATTTCTCTTTCTCACTCTCTTTAGCATTTATGTCTCATTTCTATTTACTTTAGTTATTAACCCTAAATATCATCTTTGTAAAATAATTAATAACATTTTTTTTAAAAAAAATGGTTAACTATCAATTTTGCTCCTGAAATACGCGCCCAAGAGCAATTTTACCCCTTAAGTCTTCGAATAAGCAATATTGCCCCTGATGTATCAAAATAGAGCAATGTTGTCCCTGATGTACCAAAACAAAGCAATTTCTTTAATTATATGCAATGGCTCCACTTTCTTACTTTTGTGAAGCAACAGATTTCTTTTCATCCACAAACGATTAATAAGCTTGATAATCAAAATCGGCATCTCAGTTTGCCTATCCCTACTTAAGTCAATCAGTATTCTTTTAAGCCAATATTTAAAGGCAGGAAAAGTGCTGAAATTGAAGGAAATCAATTTTTAGTATTTTTAATTCGGCTAAAATATATTTTTAGCTCTTTAAGTTTATATGATGTATACTTTTGATACCTTAACTTTATAAAGTATACTTTTGATAACACTGTTAATGTTGCATTATTGCTAATAGAAAACGCTGACACAACAAATTCAAATAATAACGGTGTAAATTTAAAGAATGAGTGTATATTTAAATGTTATTAATATTAAATTTAAAATATTTATAAATTAAAAAATATCTAAAAACCTAATAAAGCAGTCAATATCAAAACCTCGATTGTCTTAAAAGAATTTAATTTAATAATCTAAATATATTAATTCAATAATCTAAATAGAAAAAAAATTGATTTCATTTCCAACAATTTGTCGGTTTATTATAGTTTAATAATATAAATATATTATATAAAAAGTAAAACTTAAATATATATTGTAAGTTGCATAATTATTACTTGAGTTTATTGTATTAACATTTTTCGTAGTTAACATTAGCGGTATTAGATAGGACTAAAAGTATAATTTATAAAATTAAGAAATTAAAAGAATACCTCACATAAAACTTAAAAGACTGAAAATATTCTTGAACTTTTTAATTTTATGCACTTGCTTAGCATATTTAAATGAGACCATCTAATTAAATGCTAATAGGGTATGTTTATGACTGTTTTTATTATTTAAGAATTAGGCTAAAATATATTTTTCATTCTTTAAGTTTTAGGCATACTTTTAATCCTTTAACTTTATAAAGTATACTTTTAGTCTAAAAATTCTAACACCGTTAATTTTGTTAATGGAAAATGTTGACGCAGTGAAGTCAAGTGATGACTAATAGCATTTAATTAAATAGATGTTATATATTCTTCAGTTTATCCATATTTTAAATTTAAGCTTAATAACATTTAATTAAACAATCATCACTTAAATTTACAATGTTATCATTTGAGTTTGCATTTTCCATTAGCAAAATTAACGTTGTTAGAATTATAAGACTAAAAGTATACTTTATAAAGTTAAAGGATCAAAAATATACCTCATATAAACTTAAAGGACTAAAAGTATACTTTAGTCTAACAATTAAAATAAAACCTCAATGACCAAGTTTACCTTAATTTTAATCCTTTAATCATAATTATTTTTAAATTTTAAAATGAAAATTAATCTGCAAATCAGAAAGTTTATTTTAATGTTAATATTTTAATACAATTTTTCATATTTTAAAATTAAAATAAACCTGCATATAGACCGTTTATTTTAGTATAGTTTAATTCTCTTAGATAATTTTTTTATATTTTGAAATTCAAATAAATATTTTGATCTGCTTGTTTATTTTAATTTTGTATTATAAAAATTATTATGAATATTTCTTTGTCAGCATTTAATTATAGATTGGCAATTTCAATTTGTTAAGTTAGCATTTTCTATTGAAAGAGACTAAAGTTTTTTATTTTCCAGCTAACGTTGTTAAAATTAAAATATTATAAAAATACACTTAATAAACTTAAGGTACTAAATTAAAATATAATGAAAAATTAGATGATCAAACCTATACTTTAGTGTTAAATTTTTATTCACTATTATATGTTAAAAGGAGATTTGAATTCACAATTTTATACTTAAAAAAACTTTAAGAGGCTGTTTGGTATGAAGGTTTTGGAGGAGATGAGTGGGAATAGAAAATTTTTATGAGTTAGATTAAAAAATTTAGAAAATTCATTCAGTTATAAAATTTTAATAAGGGGAAGATATAAAATATAATAGTAAAAAGTTAATTAAAAACTTCTACTATAGCCTTTTCTAATTTTTTCAAATCAAACATAAGAAAAATTTCCGTCCCCTCCTTTTGGCTCTCCACCCTCACACCGAAAACCAGATAAGGAGTTATTTAATACTTTCTTCGGTCTTATTTATAAGCAATATTCTCTCTTTTGTTTTGGTCCAAAAAGCAATATTCTCTTTCAGTCCTATTTATAAATAACAATTTGACTTTGTCTATGAATTTAATGTATTTTTTTTCTAATTTTCAATCCAATTAATTACTTGTTTTTTCATCTCAAATTTTTTCACTCTTCTCTTTTTTTTTTTCCCACTCATTCTCTCACACTCACACTGATATCAAATTCCATGATGATTTTCAAAAAAAACAAAAAATGAAATTTTGTGTTGAAGTATATTTTTAGTTTCTTAATTTTATAAAATAATATATTTTTTTCATATAATTCTAACCTAATTAAAGATATTAACAAAAATACTACTTCAGTATAAACTATGTTCTATATTTAGTATGAGATATAGTATTACCATGAAAGTCTCCGTAAGTCAAGAGAAGGAAGAAAAACACAATAGATTTTTACATTTTTGCTTTCCCGTTTTGATGATTTTATTTTGTTCAAGAAACAATTAAACCAATAAAAACTAGAATCCTCGATTTGAAATACTAATAAGAAATTCCATGATGATTTCCGGAAAAAAAAAAGGAGAAATTTTAGGATAACTTGTACTTTTTGTCTATTAAAATTTAAATGAGGTATATTTTTAATTCATTATCTTTATAAAATATACTTTTTATCATAGAATTCTAAAATGTGAACAGAAAATGCCAACGCAGTAAAGTCAAGTACCGACAAGGAAGAAAAACACAGTACCTAGCCGTAAGGGAGAGATGAGGAACATCAGGTCCGTAAAGAGAAGAGGACTTGATGAGATCAAGAGAAGCACTCAGAGATTTTCGCGAGAGATCAGTGACCACTCTTCGAACGCCATAGCCATATCCAACAACGCCTTCTGCTGCTAATTCTCCGTAAAACCTTGTCGGAGACGAAGAGGAGGAAGAAGAAGAAGAAGAAGAATCAGATTTCGCAGAGCCAAAGAAGATAAGACAGATAGATAGAGATAGTAAAGGTAATTAAACAAGAGTCTTGAATTACTCGCTTGCTGCACAGAATTCATCGCTCTTCGTCCTGTATTGATCAAAAGAAGAGACAAAGTTATGGCCTATGGTCAGTCAGTATCTTTGAATAATATTTGCTTCGATTTTAAATAGAAGATCTTGTAGGCAGTTTTCTTTGGCTTCTATGTGATCATACCTGTCATCAAACCTTGGCCACGACGAGGATGATGAAGCAGAAGAAGAAGATTTTGCAGAGGCAAAGAAGAAAAGACAGAGAGAGGTAAAGATAAAGAAGAGGGAGGACAGAGAAGTGAAAGTGAGTCTTGAATAATTACTGGCGGAATCCATTGCCATTAGTGGGTTTGGAGGGTTGGGGGAATGCTGGAAGATTTTATAAGACAATGAGAAGTGGTGGCAAACATGTATTGCCTTCTGAGTACTGAGTACTGGGTCCGGTTTGTCTCCTCATCAGCCCCCTCCCCATCTCTCCCCATCATGTATCTGGGCCGTCCAAATTTTGATCCAGCGGTTCAGATCTGGAAAAAAAAATTTGTCTTTTTGCAGTAAGAATTTATTTATTTATTTTTTTTAAATCTGTACCGTTGGATCAAGATTTGGACGGTCCAGATTGTGATAGGAAGGGATGGGGAGAGGGGTGATGGAGAGAGAATCCTCTCACCTGAGTACTGAGTATTGACCATTGACGGGAAATATTAAAAATAAAAATAATAATAAAATAAAGTGATCTAATTAAAGTATTTTTTTTAAGGTACATCCGTTAAAGTATTATTTTAGGAGCATTCAAAGTATTTTTTTTAAAGTATACTCAGCATCTTAAATTATCTAAATTATTAAATGTGAAATTGCCCATACAAAAAAAAAAAATCATATATAAAGTTACTTAAAATAGACAAATTTTAAATTAGGTTGGTAAATTTAATAAATCTTTAATTGAGTCATTAACCCAATTTAGGATTTTAAAATTGGTGTAAAATGACTTTAATGCCCCTCATTTCTTTTTTACCAGCTTTTCTTCTTTCCCTTCTTAAAAAAGTATTATTGGTTTATGACTTTATATCTCTATATATCAACATTATTTATGCTAAATCAAATGATTTTTTTTCCTAAAAGGATAATCAAGAATAATTCAAGTATGTAATGTCATAATAGTATCATTGATATCAATTAATAATTAATGATAAAAAAATAAATGTGAGGTTTTTTTTTAAAAAAAGAAAGTTGTTATTTTTATCGGGTGAGATAAAACTAAAAAAAAAAAAAAAGCATATCCTATACCAATTTCACACTTTGCAAAATTAAATTGAAATTAAAGTTATTCTTATCAATATTAACCTAAACTAGTAATTTTCCTTAACACTTAAATGTGAGATTTTAGATAGTAATTTAGTTAATATTTCAATTTCAATTTTTTAATTATTTAATATAAATCAGTAATATTATTTATCTTGTTTAACAAGCAGCGTTTCAATTTCATATACTTCTATGAATATTTCAGAAAAAAGATGTAAAACGCACTTAAAATTTGATAAAACAGTTTACATCAATATAAAAATTTCCAAAAGAAACCTATATATATGTGTGTGTGAAAAATATAGTAAAATTCAAACTTAATTAATATATTTACCAAAATCTGTCCTTTTTATAGTGACATATATTTTAAGTTTTCTTTTCAAAAAAAATTGTTAGTGTTAATAAAATGAACTTTTTGCTAAAAATATTGTAGGTTTTTATTCTTATAATGATAGTTAATATATTTGAACCAATCATATTTTGTTGTAATAAAATTAATTTTGATATATATATGGGAAACATAAGTTAGAGAGTAATAAAACTCATTAATAAGGAGAGATGAGAGGGTATTAAAGTTATTTTACCTATATTTTAAAATCCTAAATTGGGTTAATGACTCAATTAAAGATTTATTGAATTTACTAACCCAATTTAGAAATTTTCTATTTTAAGTAAAAGAAGTTTTAAGTTGATGGATGCAACCGAAAAAATAATTCAAGTTAATGAATATATTATAAAACATTTTAGAGTATTAAATGGGAAAAAACACTTCTCATGTTGTAGGAGAAGTGTTTTTTCATGTCACATATACATAAAATGGTGGGACCCACATATATATATATGTGGGTCTCACTATCTCATGTGTGTGTAGGAATCTTCTTCTTTTCATGCAATATGAGAAGTTTAAACCCCGTATTAAATACACTTAAAAAAATATTTCAAAGTATTAGATGCATTTTAATAAAAGGAAAAATAAAAGAAAACGGTGGCCTTTAGGAAGAAGCAATTATTGATGGAAAATGATGACAACAGCGTGGGTAAGAGGATATTCCTATGGGCCCATTAGGAATAACAATCACTAAAATGATTTATTTGTAATCTAACTTTTGCAGAAGTAATATAAAATAAAATTTAAATTGTAAATATGATCTGTGATTGGAATGATGATGGAAGAAGTGTTGTTGTTGTTGTTGTTGTTGTTTTTGTTAGTTCTCTGATGGTTTTGATGATTGCCAACAATTACAAACAATTACAGAGGCTTTGCTCTTAGGTGTCAAAAACTCTGTTTAAGAGCAAACCTCGAGGTTGGTAATGTAACCTCGAGGTTTGGACTTACAGATGCTTTAAAAATCAAGTGTTTCAATGATTCAAAACTTAGTTTCACAAAAACTATGTGAAACCTCGAGGTTGGCAAGTTAACCTCAAGGTCATGGTCACTTTAGAAAATCTCAAGTTTTGAACCAATACATAAACCTCAAGTATTAAAAGCAAACCTCGAGTTTTTTAACTCATCCAGAGAGGTCATGGTTTTCAACAAGCTTGAAAACCTCGAGGTTCATATTTCAACCTCGAGGTTAGGAACTTTGTTTTGAAACTCAAGTGTTCAAGAAAACTCATAAACCTCGAGTTTTAGTTTGCAACCTTGAGTTTTCTGACTTACAGAGAGCAACTGGTTTTTCAAAGAAATGAAAACCTCGAGGTTCTGTTGTTAACCTCGAGGCTAGCCCCTTGAATCAAAATCTTGACTTTGCAAAGTCTGAAACCAACCTCGAGTATGGATTTGCAACCTCGAGGTTATCGGGCTCCAGTGAAAAATGAAATTTTTGAACAAACTTCAAACCTCGAGGTTACCCTTGGAACCTCAAGGTTTGTGAGCTTCTGAGATTTTTGAAAAGGTTTCTTTTGAAGAGAAACCCCGAGGTTCATATGCCAACCTCGAGGTTACATGTTTTAAAATCAGTATTTGCCTGAAACCTTCAAGCAAACCTCGAGGTTGGATGAACAAACCTCAAGGTTTGTAGCCGTTGCTGCAATTTCAAATTTGCGAAATCTGTTATACCTTGTTATTTGATCTAATTGCTTTCATACATCATTCACTCATGTTCCCAGATATGTTTAACCATCTTTCTAGTGAATTTCAGACAGATTAACGAAGGTTTATTGAAGGATTAGAGCAAAAGCAAAAGTGTGTCAGAACATTTAATGCTCAGCCCAGAAACTTACTTCCTTTTGGTTAATCCACTGGTACACGGCTACAAAAGATTAAAAGGAAGATTACTACAACAAGAAACATTCTCTCTAACGGATTTATTGCCAGAAAGTCAATTCAGACTTAATGACCAGCTGTATTAAGCATAAACAAGAGAGAGAAGATGCCTAAACTTGAGCCAACACTCAACTGATGATACCCAACGGCTCTATCAAGATTGCAACGGTCATTTAATGTTCTCTAGCTATAAATAGAGTTCATTAATTCCTTCACAAGCTGATACACTAACTCAGAGCGAAAATTTACTAAGTTCATTTATTGTGTATTAGCTTTCACTTGTAAAGTATCATACTTGATACAAGCACTTCAGTGTTTATCATATCAACTCTGTAAGAGAGTCAAACACTTGTAAATCATTCATTGATTGTAACAACTACAAGTCAGGGGACTTGGTAGTTGGGGTGTATTGATTACAACTTGTAAGGGGGAGTGTGTTCTAGTAGAGAACAACTCTTAGTACAGAGTGTGTAATCAATATTGTTGAGTTAGTGGATTGAAAATCCCAAGTGAGGCTTGGGGACTGGATGTAGGTCAGGAAAGGACCGAACCAGTATAAATTGCTTTGTGTCTAGCTTCTTCTCCCTACTCTCTCTGTTGTGCCTTGTTCTGAGTGCTCAAAAACAGAACAAGTTTCGAAAATTTTCAATATACCCAATTCACCCCCCCTCTTGGGTATAAAGCTCCTGTTTTCAGTTTTTTTATGAGCTTTTGTTTGGATAATTATTTGAAATGTCAGTTAAGATAGAAAATGACTGAAAATGACATGAATCTTATCGAATACTATGCACATACACATACTCCTTTTGGTTTTTTTTATAAGGCACTTGTTTATTTCCAAAGCATATTAATTATTTTTTTTTCATGCATGCCCATAATTAATAAGGATAGTGGGTGAGAGTAATAATTTATATGATATTAAAGTTTAAGAATTAATAGGGGAAATATTGGAATTTACTTAAATTGTAGGACAACTTTATTGACTTTAACTGTTTTTATTGGTTTATGAGAAATATTAGTTGGTACATTATAATAAGGAATAGAGGGAGTATGTATGTGTGTATACACATACTTACATGCAAATACACACACACACATATGAGTTGTATATATTGTGATAATTAAATATAAAAATTTACATTATCAATGAAGATAAAAATTTAAATTTGATAAAAAAAATAAACTATTATTAATTTTTTTAAAAAAATTCTAAAGTACTTAATTAAATATATTGTAATGGATAAAGTATAATACATACTGTTACGGACTGGCTCAACGGCCTAGATCCATGCTACGACCCAACTGAATTAGGAAGCATAGCCGATATAAGCATAGCTGATATATCGACAGGATCCTGACAAGGCAAAATCTATCCTTACCGGCATCCCGAGATACTCGCCCCTAATATCTTGGACTCGGATCTTGCTCACCCCGGGTATCTCGCCGGATCGGGATATCCACCTCGGACACCTCTATAAATACAGAGGAAGACCAACCAGGTGCACACGTTCTAACTTATGCTCTATTTACTTTCTGTCACATAGAGCACACACACCACCCCCCCTCTGGCCTCACGCCTCCAAGTTTACTGCGAACTACGTGGACTTTGATCCCTTCAAAGGGTACGTAGGCTCTAGGCTTGACACCTAGTCAAGTCCAATTAAGTCCTGTTCCCAGAACAGAACATTGGCGCCGTCCGTGGGGACCATAAACTTCTATCCTCGTGACCACTAATGGCGAACACTAGAAGCCACAGCAGAAATCCACCATCACAGGCTGATAGAGGCCCCCTGCCAGACCAAACTCAGGCCAGGCCAAGCCAGCCACAAGCTTAACCACGACGAGAGAACACCCCGGAGGGTCATGTTACCGACACAGCGACCTCCCCTCCCGCAGATGATCAACCACTGTTGGAGGCACACAGGGAGGTCCCAACTCAGGACGCTCTGGCGATAGAAGCAGACGTCTGCATTCTTCGGAGGATGCAGGAATCACTGCTTTAGAGGTTCAAAGACAAAGAGAAGCGGGATCACCTGCAATGACAAGCAGATTTCCAAACCTTTGCACAAATGATAAGGGAGGAGCTCCAGCGCCATCACCAACAGGAAAACCGAAGAGAGCCCCGTACACAAAGAGAAAGGGCTATCGTGGACAGTAGCAGCTCGTCCAGTAGCCCAGGACTGAAAACTAGGCGCAGGAACACCAATAGACCGAATGGGAGGACGAGTGCAGAACGAGGCCACCCACCACCTCCAGAAAACCGTGATAACACGGGAGGCCGAGATGGTGACACGGATCGCAACGGCAGAGATTGAAGGGAAGACCGAGACCCCGAAGAACACCGCGTAGTAGACAGAACTCGCCGGACACAGGGTTCACCCCGCCACGGTTGACCTCGCCATGGATCTCCCCGGGAATATCGAATGAAGTACCTGACAGGATCCGGAAGATCCCCATTCTCGAGAGCAGCGGCGACGGCTCCTTATCCAAAGAACTTTGACCTAGCCGACCTCCCAAAATACGACGGAACTCAGGATCCACACAACCACCTGGAGATTTTCGAAAAACTCATGTGGGTCCGATCAATCGATGGCCCAGTCATCGAGTGCCCCTTCGCGGCCACTTTGACCGGGCCGGCGCATAAATGGATGAGTTCACTCCCAGACAATTCCATCCGAAGCTTTGAAGACCTCGGACGTAAATTTAAGTTGCATTTCGCCACGAGCAAGAAGCAGTCGAAATCCCAATTCACCCTAAGTAAGGTGAGACAAAAGAAGGGAGAGGCGCTGCAGAAGTATCTGGACCGGTTCCGAGACGTGGCGATGGAAGTGCGATCGCTCTCCGAGGATGTCAATGTACACTGCCTGGTTAATGGGCTAGATCCATCGTCGCGTCTGGCCCGGAACCTATGCAAAAACCGAGTCTACACATTGACTGAATTTTACACCCAGGCGAAGAAGTACTTGGATGTGGAGCAAATGGAGGCCGCCAACGCTGACGAACCCGAGCGGATGAGAAATGCTTCGCCCGACTCGGGAGAACAGTCAAACAAACAGAAGGCCGAGTCCCGGAGGCGGAGATAATATTGGGCCCCTCGATGAGTGAGTCTAAGAAATGTATGGCCATACTATGATGGAAAAGAGTTTCCATTTCACTTATTAGACTACTCGAGAATCGAGAAAGCAATGGTCAAGAAAAGGAAGTTGACATT
Source organism: Acacia crassicarpa (assembly GCA_034222035.1). Lineage (NCBI taxonomy): Eukaryota > Viridiplantae > Streptophyta > Magnoliopsida > Fabales > Fabaceae > Acacia > Acacia crassicarpa. The sequence continues at coordinate 13,819,285 of JAWXYG010000005.1, forward strand.
ATCCATGCCTCATCCTTTGACCAAATTATCGCGTGACAAAAGGGACGTGACATAGTTGTACGATAGGTAGTATCGTGTCATCGATCCCCATGTGAATTGGGTAGTCGCAATGTCTTGCTAGAGGCCGCTTGCGACTTGTGGGCTGATACAGTGTTGGCCCACTGCCAATCTCATATGGGCCTGCAGGGTCGCACACAAGAATAATCCAACACGGGTAAAAGTGTCCAGATTCATTGAATCTCAAATTAATCTGAGATTAAATGAATACTAAATTTGATCTAGGATTTATATATATATATATATATATATATATATATATATATATATATAATTCGAAATTAATATATATATTATAAATGAGATTATAATATTATATATGATATTTGTTTAGTATTTAATTTATTTGACAAATTAAATATCTAAAACAAATAGAGATATTGTATCTCATTTAATTTCGAATAAAGATATTATGTATCTGTTTAATATAAAATTGAGAAATGCTATCTCAGATTTAATTAAATGGATAGATATCATATCTCGGATTTAATTTATAATGATAAATTAAATCAAAAGGCTTTAAATTTAGATTTGATCTAAATTCAAGATTCGGATTTCAAATCTGGCTTTTAATATATTTGATTACATTTATGAGATAGATTTGATTGATATATTGTCCAGATTCGGAATTCGAGTTTCCAAAATTAATAAGGATTAATTTTGATTATATAATACGCCTATCGGGTTTAGAAATAAACCTATGGACTTTTGGTTGAGCGTATTAAAAAGCCGCGAGAAACCTTAGAGCAGATTGAGAGAGACGCACAAGAAGCGCTAGCACGTTGCAGCAACCGTGTTCGGGGATTGTTCGTGTGGATACCAGTAGAGGAGGCCGATTCTAAGAGTCAACTTCTGCTGATCAAAAGAACGAGACGCGGACGTGTTGATCGCCCACTTGATCAAGAGAACGAGACGCGGACGTGTTGATCGAGAAGGTAGCCCACCTGATCAAAGAGAACGGAACACGGACGAGTTCAATATAAGGTATGATTCGGTTTCCCTAACCTTGATTTAAACGTCGTTGAGTGATCCTTCGGAAGGGATTCGTAAGGAATTTTAATCCGCTACGTGTATGGATCCTAACACAACATTGTTCAGCTGGTCGACAACTCGGTAGGGTACCAGCTGCTTTCCTTCATGGACACCTACTCCGGATATAATCAGATCGCCATGCATTCGGATGACCAGGAAAAAACCGCGTTCATGACGGACAAGGAAAACAACTGCTACAACGTCATGCCTTTTGGATTGAAGAATGCCGGAGCCACCTATCAACGGATGATGAATCGGGTTTTCGAAGACCAGATCGGCCGCAACATAGAGGTCTACATAGATGACGTGGTCGTGAAGTCGAAGCTACCAGAAGATCACATCCGGGACCTAGAATAGATGTTTGAAAAATTAAGAAGACATCGAATTAGGTTGAACTCGGCCAAATGTGCCTTTGGAGTTCCGGCTAAAAAATTCTTGGGCAACATGCTGACCAACTGAGGGATCGAGGCCAACCCGGACAAGTGCAAGGCCGTCCTGGAAATGCGCCCCTCGAGGACGAAGAAGGAGGTTCAGCAATTAACGGGCCGCCTGGCCGCCCTTACAAGGTTTCTACTCAGGTCGGCGGAGAAAGCCCTGCCTTTCTTTAAATTATTAAAGAAGGAAACTCATGGGCGTTGGAATTTGGACTGCGACGCGGCCTTCGAAGAGATCAAGCGATGCCTGGTAACCCTTCCGGTACTCACAAAGCCGGAACAAGGGGAGACCTTATTCCTGTACCTGTCAATCGGCGATGAAGCCGTAAGTGCTGCCTTGGTAAGAGAAACCGAGGCCGGACAGACACCCATCTACTTCATAAGCAAAGCCCTACAGAGTTCCGAACTCTGGTATTAGAAACTGGAGAAGGTAGCTTTCGCCCTACTAACCACAGTGAGACGACTCCGGCCATATTTTCAAGGACACCGGGTAGTGGTCCATACCAGCCAGCCGATATGGCAGATTCTTCACAAACCGGACTTAGCTGGAAGAATGACGAACTGGGCAATCGAGTTGTCTGAATTCGACATCACGTTCGAAGTCCGGCAAGTGATCAAGTCACAGGCCCTGGCCGACTTCATCAGAGAGTTGACCCCAGCCATAACAAACGACGGAGTCTGGAAGGTATTTGTGGACAGATCCTCTAATGCAAAGCGCAATGGTGCAGGAGTCATCGTTGAAAGCCCACAAGGGGTTGCCACCGAACACTCCCTCCAATTGAAGTTCTCGACCTCCAACAACCAGGCAAAATACGAAGCCCTCCTGACCGGACTGCTCCAACCAAAAGATAACGGGGCACAGCGAGTCAAGGTTTTAACCGACTCGCAACTGGTAGCCGCCCAAATTGAAGGCAGCTACCAAGTAAAGGGACCACTGCTGGCAAAGTACCTGAACCGGGCCAAGGAGCTCATAGCCGAATTCGATGAAGTGATTGTCACCCACATCCCGAGAGAAGAGAATGCGAGGGCCGACATCCTCTCTAAACTAGCAAGCACCAAAGGTCTGGACAGCCACAGAACGATAATCCAGCAGAACCTGACCGAGCCTAGCTGCGTCATGACTATCTCAGCAACAACCAATTGGAGGAAGCCGATTAAAGACTACCTAGAAAGAGGCATTATCCCGACTGACTCTACCGAAGCAAAAAAGTTGATCAGGGAAGCCGCCATCTATACCATGGTCGACGACCAGCTTTACAGAAAAGGGTTGCACTGCCCGATGATGCGATGCCTCGGTGAGTCCGAAGCACGGTACGTATTGGCCGAACTGCATGAAGGAAGCAACGGCCATCACATGGGGGGCAAGGCTCTTGCTAGAAAGGCATTACGCATCGGTTAGTATTGGCCAACCATGAAGCATGACGCCATGGAAGCAGCCAAGAGGTGTGATAGTTGCCAGAAACACGCCAAGATCATATGGCCACCGCCTGTGGAATTGAAAGGCATGCCGGCCCCTTGGCCCTTTTACAAGTGGGGCATGGACCTCCTCGGACCATTCAGACCGGCACAAGGACTGTGCAGATGGCTCATCGTCGCCGTTGACTATTTCACTAAATGGATCGAGGCAGAGCCGCTAGCTACAATAACCTCAGCCAAAGTAATGAGGTTCTTTCGCCACAACATCATCTCCCGATTCGGAATACCTGCTGAAATCGTCACGGATAATGGGACCCAATTCATGGACCATAGATTCTAGGCGTTAATGTCCGACTTAGACATTAAGCAGCATTTCTCCTTAGTTGAACACCTGCAGTCCAACGGCCAGGCCGAGTCGGCAAACAAAATGATTCTGGACGGGCTAAAGAAACACATGCTTCAGGCCGACACCAACTGGACCGAACAACTCTACAGTGTCCTATGGGGCTACAGAGCCAGTTGCAGTCTTCAACCCAGGAAACCCCGTTCCGGCTGACCTATGGCTATGAAGCAATGATCCCTGTCGAGATTGGACAGCCTTCATGGAGGAAGATAAGAGTCGGACACGAAGTGAAGAGTGGAGCTAAATACCCAAGAGGGGGGGTGAATTGGGTATCTTTAAAAAATTAAGGATTGAGCTCTGTTTTTGACTAATGAAAACAGAGGCTAACAGAGGAGTAGGGAAGGAAAGCTTTACACAATGTGATTTATACTGGTTCGGTCCTTTCTCTGACCTACATCCAGTCCCCAAGCCTCACCTGGGATTTTCAATCCACTATAATCAAATATTGATTACACACTCTGTACTAAGAGTTGTTCTCTCACTAGAACACACTCCCCCTTATAAGTTGTAATCAATACACCCTCTGTAAATGCAGGATGTTCCTCTCCCTAGGACACACTCCCCCTTACAAGTTGTACTCTGATTTTCCCAATCTCCAAGTCCCACTGACTTGAGATTATTACAATGAGTGATATACAATGAAATAGACTCTCTCTAAGAGCAGATAAGGTTACACACTGAAGCTCTATGTATCAAAGATACAATCTAATGTATATGCAGAGAAAGAATAGGTATTTTCGTGCAGAAGTTTTGTAGCTGTCTTCTCTATCCTGTTTCTTCAAATCTTCAGCTATTTATGGTAGTTTGAAGCTTGTGGACGTTAGGTAACCGTTGGAGCTTCTTCCCATTTGAAAAACTAGCTGTTGCAAGTGTTTCTCCATGTGTAAAGTTGCTGCAGAAGCTGTTGAGTAAATATGCTGTCACCACTTTCAGATTTGCACGTTTTTCACTTTCTTGCAGCTGAATGATGAGGCCCATACTATCTTGTTTGTTGATTCAACTTTATTCAGAGGAGCCTAAGTTGTCTGCAAGGTATGCTGAATGTTTATCACGCCAGGCTGTGGTCCATTCCCTTTTGTCTTGAAGGATATAATATTATATTGCAAGTTGCACAAGCTATCCCTTCATTTGATTCTCTGTCATGGGCTTGATATTTGAATATTGAATCTGTTGAAGCTTTTGTCCGTTGGAGATGTCTTTACTTGTTGTAGTAAGCATTCTTTAACGTTTAGAAGGCGTGCTCAGATGGATTGGCTAAGAATAGGTTGATTTGCAGAAGTGCATTTAATGCACTGTTCACTTTTTGCTTTATTGCTTTGACCTTCATTGATCTTCATCTGTGATTGCTGAAATTCACTCAACAAACTTGTTAAACATAGCTAGGAATATGATTGAATGAATTATGGAAGCAATAAGATCAAACAATAATGATTTGCAAATTCGTGTAATTTAAGAATCAGTTTTTACCGTTGTATACCGCGGTAAGTTCATCCATACTGCAGTATGCCAGTGTGCATACTGCAGTATCCAAAGGCTTACTGCAGTAAACAACTTCCAGAGACAAAAAACTCGCGAAATGATTTTGAAAGATATCCTCTATACTGCGGTAAGCAACTAACATACTGCAGTATGCGAGTTTTTGTCAAAGAGAAGAGAGCCCGTGATTGCCCAATACTGCAGTATGAAAACCTATACTGCAGTATGCAATAGTTATAAACTTAAAGAACTTCCTATACTGCAGTATCCAACTCCATACTGCGGTAAGGACTTGGGTGAGAAAATTTGATAGCTCTCGGGTTGGCCCTATACTGCAGTATACATACCTATACTGCGGTATTGGCTTGACTTAGAATTTTCATTGCTCTCTGGATGCCCCTATACTGCAGTATACAAGGCTATACTGCGGTATGGGCTTGTTTTGAAAAACGCGGTTTCTCTCTGGAAGTCCCTATACTGCAGTATACATAGCTATACTGCGGTATGGACTTATTTTGAAAAACGCGGTTTCTCTCTGGAAGTCCCTATACTGCAGTATACATAGCTATACTGCGGTATGGACTTATTTTGAAAATACGGTTGCTCTCGGGTTGGCCTCATACTGCAGTATGACATCCTATACTGCGGTATGGCCTTTCACTGGGAGTCCAATACTGCGGTATGTAACTAACATACTGCAGTATTGACTTAACTTCATCAATTTGATGATCTTCTGTAAGTCCTATACTGCGGTATATCACCTTATACTGCAGTATTGACTTTCTGGAAGACCCTTTACTGCAGTATGCCATCCCATACTGCGGTAAGCAACTCTTAGATGATTTTCAAAGAATCTTGGAAACTTCAAAACATATTTTTCACTTGTTGTTAATCATCAAAACATATTGAGAACTAACATTCTCCCCCTTTTTGATGATGACAACACTTATAAACATTCTTTTGAAAGATTTAGAAAGATGTGTAGCTTTCAGATTGAAGTTTTCAAAATATCAGAGTTGAATTATCAGAAAAATATCCAATTTGCATGTTTAAACATAGACATCAGAGAATAGCAGCAGATATATAATTGAACTCGTAAACATGTGCAAAATATGTTCATATTCATTTAAAGCATCATACATGAGTTGTATCTAACTGATATCAGAAGAGGATAAATACTCTGATAATCACTGATATCAGCAAAACAAGATTAAAACATTACAAGCTTCCTACACCTACACCTACATCAACTAATCATCCTACTAAACCTCTAAACACTAAGCATCTTTCTCTGCTTCTCCCCCTTTGTCATCATCAACATACTCGGGATCTAGGATAATAAGAGGAGGAGAATAGAGGACCATAGCTGTGTTGGGATCAAAAGCGGAATCATGGGGCACAGCATATGGAGAGGGTGTAGGGAAGAGCTCAGTAGATGGAGTAGGTGGAGATGGAAGAGGATTCGGAAGAATCTCGGTGGTAGGGGTGACCGGGGAAGAGGTGGGGTGGGGTGGGCTATGAGGTGGACTGGGAAATGAGAAAGTGGGTGATGATGGTGGTGAGGAGTGGGGTTCTGGTGAGGTTGTGGAAGGCTGGGATACGGGTATAGATGGTTGGGCTTCTGGAACAGGAGTCGGAGAGGATGGACCAGTGGTAAAACCGAATGAAGATGAAGATGAGCCACCAAGTCCAAAGTGTTGAAGGAGTTGCTGAGCCTTGTCTCTGGCATCTGAGGCAGCAGCTAAGGTGACTGACAATGTAGAGCCCAAGTTGATCCCTTGATCATCAATAGCATCTTTCACCTTGACCAGTTCAGAGAGAACCTGTGACTGAGCCACTATCACATCCATAACCCCCAACTTGATGTCAGCCCGAATCACATCAAACTCTGCCTTCATCATAGCTCGGTGAGATACAAGTGCAGCATCCACAATTGCTCTAATCCGTTCATCAAAATCTGAAGGAAGTGGTGGTGGAGCAGACTGGGCCTCATGTGCAACTGACTGAGATGCACGAGTCTGTGACCGCGGTGGAGCTCTCGACTGCCCAGATCCTTCTGGCTCGAACTGAATCTTCATCAAGTTGAGCTGAGTCTTGCCAAAGGCTGGGATAAACTTCATCTGCTCGGGAGGACCCACATACCATATCTTATGGTAGTACAATATCAGAGAGACCAGAGATGCAAAGGGCATGTAGGATCCCTTGCGGGATACGAATCTGAAGTGGCTAATCTCCTTGAACAGCCACTGCCCAATATTGAGCGGATGCTTGCGGATGAAGGCGGTGAAGAAGCGGTAGTCTTTCTGCGTGAAGTGCGTGTAGCTCCCGCCTTTTTGCACAAAGTTACGTGAATACACGTACCATATCACACGGTGCAAATGAGGCATCTCCGAGGGCTTGAATGTCAAGTGAACCCTCTGATCATCCGGTATGTCCTGACCGGGCATAAGTGTGGCATATACTTCCTCATTAGAATACTTCGGAGTGGATGCTTCTGGAGGGTTGACCACCTTAAGGATCTTGTTGAGGATGGCGGCAGATAGTGTAAATTTAACTCCTCTCACAGAAGTTGTGACCCTTTCCTCAATCAGTCTTCCTTCAGAGCTCAAGATGTGATTGGTCGCCATGTTGAAGTAAAACATCCTGACCAACTCAGGACAGTAGGCAGCCTCGATGGAGACGAGCGTAGCATATGGCCCGAACCATGGTGAGAGATTCACGTTGCACTCTCGGTAGACTTGTTCCAGATCAACAGAAGTGACAGTGCAAAATCCTCGGCTCCCATAAAGATCTTTGAACTTGGCATTTAAACTGGGAGGAAGTAGGACAGGAGTAACCTTGAATCCTTCTGGCGCATTCTTGTGAATCTTGATCTCCTCGACTGCATTTGCTACCACGAGAGAGGAGTCTTGTTCAGACTCAGTTTCTGACGAAGACCCAGAAACATCAACAGACGATGGAGACGAAATGACAGTCGTGGAGGCTCTTTTGGACCTTGCCTTTTGAGGAACAACGGTCCTCTTCTCTTGTGTCTTGCTTGGCTCTCCAGACTTCTTCTTCTTCGCGGCTGAAGATGGGACAGATGCTCTGGATGAAGTTCCCCTCTTCTTGGGATTTGGCGAAGATGTTCTGGGTAAAGGAACACTAATGCCGGGAATCTGACGATCAATACCATCCCCTAATTTCTTAGGAATTGATTTCGATCTTGGTGCTCTGAGAGGAAGAGAAGAAGAGGGTTGTTTGGAGAGAGATTGATCTTTGGACATTTTTACGCTAGGGTTTCGGTGAGAATGAGATTGGGAAGGAAATGAGAGAGATTTGGTGAGGATTTTTGGTAGTTTAACGAGGATTTGTGACGCTTTCAAAGAGAGATGGAAGAGAAAGACGCGATACTGCTAGGTCTTACTGTGGTATAGACGCGAGTATGAAAGAACACCGTGTTTCAGTATATATAGACAGACTTGTATACTGCAGTAAGGTTCTTGCATACTGCAGTATAGCATACTTTCATTTACATACTGCAGTAAGGATGGAAGTATACTGACCTGGACTTCAAAAATGTTGAGAGAATTTTTGAAAACCCGATGGCCATACTGCAGTATAGCACTTACATACTGCAGTATGCCTCTTGCACACCTGAAACTTCATTTCTGTCTGACCCCATACTGCAGTATATGACTTACATACTGCAGTATCCCTCTTCCATACTCAGCTTTGGCCTCTGTCTGATCCCATACTGCAGTATATCACTTACATACTGCAGTATACCTCTTGCATGTCTGAAACTCTGAAACCCCGATGGACATACTGCAGTATACCACTTACATACTGCAGTAAGCATCTTGCACACTTGGAATTTTTGCTTCTCACACACCCTATACTGCGGTATATCACTTGCATACCGCGGTATAGCTCTACTGAAACATCAAAAACACCCTGCAAAAACAAAGACTAAACTCTCCGATGCTTAAGTTAGTAAAGATTAATCATCAATGACACATCTAACATTAATTTGAGGGAGAATAACTTACAATTCATTGGGATTTACCATTCCCAATTCTCTCCTTATGAAAGTGAATTGTTCCTTGGCTAGAGGCTTGGTGAAGATGTCAGCTAATTGAAGATGAGTTGGAATGAACATCACTTTCACATCTCTCTTCTGGACATGGTCCCGAATGAAGTGATGTCTCACATCAATATGCTTGGTTCTTGTATGTTGCACGGGATTCTTGGCCAAGCTTATTGTGCTAGTATTGTCACAAAGTATTGGGATTTCCTTTAAGTGCACTCCCAAGTCAGCAAGTTGTTGCTTCAACCACAACACTTGAGCACAGCAACTTGAGGCAGCCACATATTCAGCTTCTGTTGAGGACACGGCCACGGTAGTTTGCTTCTTGCTAAACCAAGAGACAAGTGAGTTGCCAAAGAACTCGCATTGCCCACTTGTACTTTTTCTATCCGTCTTATAGCCAGCATGATCCGAATCTGAATATGCCACAAGATGCTCCGGCTGACCTTTGGGAAACCATAGCCCAAGAGTCTTCGAATCAGAGAGATATCTGAATATCCTCTTCACATTTTCAGCATGAGACTCTTTAGGAGCGGATTGAAACCGAGCACACATTCCAACACTGAATTGGATGTCTGGGCGACTTGCAGTGAGATAGAGCAATGATCCAATCATTCCTCTATACTTGGTAATGTTGAAATCCTTGCCTTCTTCATCAGCATCCAAAGAAGTTGTTGTGCTCATTGGTGTGTCAGCTCCATTGCACTTGTCCATTCCAAACTTCTTCAGCAAATCATTTAAATACTTGGTTTGAGATATAAATATCCCATCCTTACGTTGTTTGATTTGCAGTCCAAGGAAGTAATTGAGCTCTCCCATCATTGACATCTCAAATTCCCCCTGCATAGACTTGGAAAAATCCTCACACAAAGAGTCATTAGTAGCACCGAAAATAATATCATCAACATATATCTGTACAATTAAAATTTCATTCAATTTATTTTTCTTGATAAACAATGTTGTATCAGCCTTTCCTCTAATAAATCCTTGATTGAGTAAGAATTGACTCAATCTTTCATACCAAGCTCTAGGAGCTTGCTTAAGACCATACAAGGCTTTCTTAAGTCTAAAAACATGATCTGGAAATTGATCATTTTCAAAACCTGGAGGTTGTTCAACATACACCTCCTCTTGAATGAAACCATTTAGAAAAGCACTTTTGACATCCATTTGATAGAGTTTAAAACCTTTTGTGCATGCAAATGCTAGAAGAACTCTTATTGCTTCCAATCTAGCTACTGGAGCATAAGTCTCTTCATAGTCTATTCCTTCTTCTTGATTGTAGCCTTTGGCCACTAATCTAGCCTTGTTACGCACAATGATGGCTGACTCATCACGTTTGTTCTTGAATACCCATTTTGTCCCAATTACCGGATGGTCTTTGGGTCTAGGTACCAAGTCCCAAACTTGATTTCTATCAAATTGATGTAGCTCCTCTTGCATAGCAATCACCCAATCATTGTCTGAAAGGGCTTCTTCTATCTTAGATGGCTCTATATGTGAAATAAATGCATAAAATGTAACTTCATTCAGAGTACTATTTCTGGTCCTGACTCCTTGATTTACATCACCTATGACTTGGTCTAAAGGATGATTTCTTAAAAATCTCCAAGCTCTAGGTTGAGACTGATCAGGATTTTCTAAGTTGTTTTCAGGATCAGCCTCAAAAACATTTTCTGAATTTTCAGAAGGAGTAGGAGCATTTTTCGAGAAGAATTTGTTTTTGAAAATAGTCTCCTCTTCATCATCCAAGGATTTATCAGATTCAGATTCACAGAATACAACATGTATAGATTCCTCAACAATCTTAGTTCTAGTATTAAAAACTCTATATGCTTTGCTCCTATTAGAGTAACCAATAAAGATAGCTAAATCAGCTTTAGGATCGAATTTACCAAGATTGTCTTTACCATTATTGTGCACATAGCACTTACAGCCGAAGACACGAAGGTGGCTTAGGTTTGGCTTTCTTTCCTTGTAGAGTTCGTATGGAGTCTTATTCAGCTTCTTTCTCAAGTATGCTCTGTTGGAGACGTAGCAAGCCGTACTCATGGCATCAGCCCAAAATACTTGCGAAGTGATGTACTCGTTCAACATTGCTCTAGCCATTTCAGTGAGTACTCTATTCTTTCTCTCCACAACACCATTTTGTTGTGGTGTTCTTGGTGCTGAAAAGTTGTGATCAATCCCCATACTGTCACAGAACTCAGCAAAGGCTTGATTCTCGAACTCTCCACCATGATCAGTCCGTATTCCTGAAATTGATAACCCTTTCTCGTTTTGGACCTTCTTGGCAAATGAAACAAACTGATCAAAGGTTTCATCTTTAGAAGATAAAAATATTGTCCAAGTAAATCTAGAGAAATCATCAACAATGACCAAAGTGTATAAGTTTCCACCAAGACTTTTCACTCTAGCTGGTCCAACTAGATCCATGTGAAGAAGTTGAAGAGGTCTGTTTGTTGAAATTTCATTTTTAGCTTTAAAAGAAGATTTGGTCTGTTTTCCCTTTTGACAAGCATCACAAATCATATCATTTTTGAAATTCAGTTTGGGAATGCCAATAACCAAATCCTTTTTCAATAACTTGTCAAGTTGATACATATTAACATGAGCTAATCGCTTATGCCATAGCCAACTCTCATTCAAGTTACTTACAAAACAATTTTCAGAAGTAGAAGCATTGCTAGAGAGGTTCAAAGTATAACAGTTTCCATCTCTAGGTGCTCTAAATAAAGCTTTATTTTTCAAATCATTTATGGAGATCAAATCCTTTTTAACAATAAAGCATTCATCAGAGTCAAATATTACCAAATTACCCTTATCGGTGCTTTGGCTCACACTTAGGAGATTGTGACACAATCCTTCTACAAGGTAGACGTCTTTGATGAGTGGGCCTTCATTGTTGCCTATCTCACCAATGCCAGCGATTTTCCCGGATTGATCACCTCCAAACGTGACTCTACCTCCATCTTTTGGCTTTATTGATAAAAACTTTGATTTGTCTCCAGTCATGTGTCTTGAGCATCCACTATCAATGTACCACTTGTTCGGCCTTGATGCTCTAAGACATACCTGCAGATTACCAGAGGTCAAGTTTTAGGTACCCATCTTTTCTTGGGTCCTTTGGGGTTAGCATGCACCTTGGGAACATATGTTCCTTTTGGTACCCAGACATAATTTCCTACAGGTTTAGCTTTTCTTTCTTTTCGATGAAAACAAGATGAAGTAGAATGACCCTTCCTATTGCAATATGTACAATGTGCAAAAGGGTTTGAGGAATGAACAGATTTAGTGAAATAATTCATATAGGATTTTTGTCCATTCTTTTTCTTTCCTTTCTTCTTATCAAAGTCTGGTCTATAACCAATGCCCGATCTATCGTTTGTAAAACGTTGTTGTTTCAAAATCACATTGAGCATTTCACTTCCCTTAGTAAATTTCTCAAGTGCTTTTGTAAGTTGTGAATTCTTTTTCTCTAGGATAGAGCATTCATCACAAATCAGAGATTGAGGAGAAGAGAAGTTTTCAATTTGCAGTTCAAGAAAAGAATTTTTTCTTTTCAAAGACATATACTTGTCTGCAAGTTTTTCAAACTCCTTTTGAACAACATTGTATTCAGCAAACAATTCATCATAGGAAGGAAGAGATTCATATACCTCATTTATTTCACTAGGTTGTTCTTCTTCCTCAGCAACCAGGCATATGTTGGCTTTTTCACTTTCATCCTCTTCAGCTTCATCCTCATCCGATGAGCTATCTCCCCATATAGCTGACACATATGCCTTCTTTTTGTATTTCTTGAATTTCTTCTTTTCTTTCTCTTGGTTTTTCAGCTGAGGGCATTCTGCCTTGATGTGTCCGGGCTTCTCGCATTCATAGCAGATGATAGGCTTCTTTGATTCATAGCTCGAACTTCCTTTCTGAAATTTCTTGAAGCCTTGATCTCTTTTATAAAACTTCTTGAATCTCCGGACCATCATGCCAATCTCTTCATCCTCGTCCTCATCTTCCTCATCCTTTTCCACGTTGAGAGCCACTCCCTTGTTGCGATTGTTGCCACCATTGACATCTTCTAATTCCTTCTTGAACCTCAGTTTGCTCTCGTATTCAGATAAGCTACCAAACAATGCGGCAACTGAAGTCATTGACTCTCCACGAGCTTCTTCAATGGCGGTAACTTTTGCTTCCCAATCCTTTGTCAGAATATTGAGGATTTTCCTCACTTGAGCTCCTTGATCAAAAAGCTTTCCCAAGGCCGCTAGCTGATTGGTCAAGTGAGTGTATCTCAACTGAAATTCTCCAATACTCTCGCCTTGCTTCATTCGCAACAAGTCATACTCAGTGGTTAGAATGTTGACGCGATTTTCCTTGATTCCAGATGTTCCTTCATAAGCTATTTCCAGCGCCTTCCACATCTCTTTAGCTGTTGACAAATTACAGATACGAAAGTACTCCTTTTGACTAAGAGCACTCTGAAGCATCAGGATAGCCTTGCTATTGAGAGTGATGTTCTTCTTATCATCATCATTGAGCTCGGCTTCTGTCTTGGGAACAGTGATGCCTCCTTCTACCTTGACTGGAACATAGTCTCCAGTCTCAAAGACCCTCCATAGACCATATTCTGTAGCCATCACGAACACACGAAATTTTGCTTTCCAGAAAGAGTAGTGTTCGCCGTCGAAACCGGGAGGTCTGTTGATTGAAGCTCCATCTGGAAGAATTCCTTCCATAGTGATCCTTCTCGAGTGGTAAAACTCTTCTGAGAAGACCTTGCTCTGATACCAAATGAAGAGTGGAGCTAAATACCCAAGAGGGGGGGTGAATTGGGTATCTTTAAAAAATTAAGGATTGAGCTCTGTTTTTGACTAATGAAAACAGAGGCTAACAGAGGAGTAGGGAAGGAAAGCTTTACACAATGTGATTTATACTGGTTCGGTCCTTTCTCTGACCTACATCCAGTCCCCAAGCCTCACCTGGGATTTTCAATCCACTATAATCAAATATTGATTACACACTCTGTACTAAGAGTTGTTCTCTCACTAGAACACACTCCCCCTTATAAGTTGTAATCAATACACCCTCTGTAAATGCAGGATGTTCCTCTCCCTAGGACACACTCCCCCTTACAAGTTGTACTCTGATTTTCCCAATCTCCAAGTCCCACTGACTTGAGATTATTACAATGAGTGATATACAATGAAATAGACTCTCTCTAAGAGCAGATAAGGTTACACACTGAAGCTCTATGTATCAAAGATACAATCTAATGTATATGCAGAGAAAGAATAGGTATTTTCGTGCAGAAGTTTTGTAGCTGTCTTCTCTATCCTGTTTCTTCAAATCTTCAGCTATTTATGGTAGTTTGAAGCTTGTGGACGTTAGGTAACCGTTGGAGCTTCTTCCCATTTGAAAAACTAGCTGTTGCAAGTGTTTCTCCATGTGTAAAGTTGCTGCAGAAGCTGTTGAGTAAATATGCTGTCACCACTTTCAGATTTGCACGTTTTTCACTTTCTTGCAGCTGAATGATGAGGCCCATACTATCTTGTTTGTTGATTCAACTTTATTCAGAGGAGCCTAAGTTGTCTGCAAGGTATGCTGAATGTTTATCACGCCAGGCTGTGGTCCATTCCCTTTTGTCTTGAAGGATATAATATTATATTGCAAGTTGCACAAGCTATCCCTTCATTTGATTCTCTGTCATGGGCTTGATATTTGAATATTGAATCTGTTGAAGCTTTTGTCCGTTGGAGATGTCTTTACTTGTTGTAGTAAGCATTCTTTAACGTTTAGAAGGCGTGCTCAGATGGATTGGCTAAGAATAGGTTGATTTGCAGAAGTGCATTTAATGCACTGTTCACTTTTTGCTTTATTGCTTTGACCTTCATTGATCTTCATCTGTGATTGCTGAAATTCACTCAACAAACTTGTTAAACATAGCTAGGAATATGATTGAATGAATTATGGAAGCAATAAGATCAAACAATAATGATTTGCAAATTCGTGTAATTTAAGAATCAGTTTTTACCGTTGTATACCGCGGTAAGTTCATCCATACTGCAGTATGCCAGTGTGCATACTGCAGTATCCAAAGGCTTACTGCAGTAAACAACTTCCAGAGACAAAAAACTCGCGAAATGATTTTGAAAGATATCCTCTATACTGCGGTAAGCAACTAACATACTGCAGTATGCGAGTTTTTGTCAAAGAGAAGAGAGCCCGTGATTGCCCAATACTGCAGTATGAAAACCTATACTGCAGTATGCAATAGTTATAAACTTAAAGAACTTCCTATACTGCAGTATCCAACTCCATACTGCGGTAAGGACTTGGGTGAGAAAATTTGATAGCTCTCGGGTTGGCCCTATACTGCAGTATACATACCTATACTGCGGTATTGGCTTGACTTAGAATTTTCATTGCTCTCTGGATGCCCCTATACTGCAGTATACAAGGCTATACTGCGGTATGGGCTTGTTTTGAAAAACGCGGTTTCTCTCTGGAAGTCCCTATACTGCAGTATACATAGCTATACTGCGGTATGGACTTATTTTGAAAAACGCGGTTTCTCTCTGGAAGTCCCTATACTGCAGTATACATAGCTATACTGCGGTATGGACTTATTTTGAAAATACGGTTGCTCTCGGGTTGGCCTCATACTGCAGTATGACATCCTATACTGCGGTATGGCCTTTCACTGGGAGTCCAATACTGCGGTATGTAACTAACATACTGCAGTATTGACTTAACTTCATCAATTTGATGATCTTCTGTAAGTCCTATACTGCGGTATATCACCTTATACTGCAGTATTGACTTTCTGGAAGACCCTTTACTGCAGTATGCCATCCCATACTGCGGTAAGCAACTCTTAGATGATTTTCAAAGAATCTTGGAAACTTCAAAACATATTTTTCACTTGTTGTTAATCATTAAAACATATTGAGAACTAACACGAAGGACAGACGTCCAATGACGACGCCTTAAAGACGGATCTAGACCTCATCGACGAAGTCCGTGTCACGGCGCATTGTAGGGAGCTAGCTGCCAAGCAACTCCTAGCGGCTAAGTACAATCGAAAGGTTCGACCACGGTCCTTTAACCGGGGAAACCTAGTACTACGACGGGTCGTCATAGGCAACAAGAACGCCTGGGACGGAAAGCTTGCGGCAAACTAGGAAGGTCCATACCGGATCAAAGAGAAGCTTGATGGAGGGGCGTACGTTCTCGAGACCTTGGCAAGGAAGCCGGTCAAGAGAACCTGGAATGCCAACAAATTAAAGATCTACCATAGCTAGATCTCGGCTCGGCTCGGCTCAGTGGACCCGCACCACTGTTTGCTCTTTCTTTTAAGTTTTTAAATCTAAGTTCTTTTTAGCTTTTATCAACTTATGATCATTTGTAAAGCTCTTTAGGGCTACTTTTATCAATAAAGGATCCCACTGAGGAGATTCACTAATGTGCACAAAATACTTGTTTAAGCGTGAAACCGAAGCAATAAAGCCCGGTCAAAAATCCGAAGCCGAGGCAAATAAGCCCGGCATGAAAGACGGCTCCGAGGTCGTATACCCGGCCGCTAACAAAAAACATCTAGATGTATGAAACCGGCCGTTGTACTCTGACAGGCAGTGGTTAGAGCTCGGCAAAGGCGCCATACGTGGCCTTTCGCGAAATTGACGCGTCAACGCTCGCTCGACTAAGCAAGCGGACTATCATGCCGACCCTGATCAAGTCAAAATGTTTGATTAGAGGTAGGTGAAGCCTCGGTTGAACATGTGGTAGTTCAGCCCTTACGTCGGTTAACAATAATCCGACTAGTGAAAGTCGGACCGAGGTAGTGCTGTTAAAGTTAAGGACCCCCGAGGTACAAACATAAAACCCTGCCCCAACCTCCCACACGTAAGTGTGGTCGAGTAAAAGGACTTGTACTCATTACGGTCAACAAATATCTAAACTAAGTTGGGATTTTATAACGTAGGCAAAAGGATGATAAAAAAGTAAATCATTCATTGTCTAAAGTTTATATACGTAGTGGCCCAAAGGCCAGAATTGTTCAAAAGCAATAAGGGCACAAACGCCCGAAAAAGAAAAAAATACAAAGGGCCAAATTAGCTGGATGACCCAGCCTCAGGACCCCGACCCTCGGCGGCACCCTCTCCCGCCCCATCAGCATGGGACTCCTCGGCGGTAGGAGACTGGTAAGGGATCAGATTCCCATCCTCCACAAAGGTGCGGTAATCATACCCATCAACGTTAAGCTCCACACCGGGTTTAAAAAACCGGATCTGAGCCAAGGCCTGCTCAAAACAATCCCTGGCTGTCTGCAGCAACACCTTGGACGCCTCCTAATGCACCGCCTGCTCCGCGGAAAGGGCCACCTTGGTCGCCTCATGCTCCGCAATAAGGGAAGCCCGCTGCTGCTGAAGGACCTTCACGGTAGCTAGACTCTTGGACAACCCCTTCTGAGCCCGAGAGCACTCCTCGGCCAACTTATCAGCTGAGCCCCGAGACAGTTGGAGCTACTGGTCATCCGCCATCAACGTGGCCTTGGCAGCGTCCTGCTCGACTCGGGCCATGTCCCACTCCTCCTCCGCAGACTTGGCCTTAGCCTTTGCCGTGGCCAACGCCTTCTTCAGCTCCCCCACAGACACCCTCAGCTTTCTGCAGTCAGCGTCAGCCTTGACATACTTCTCCCGCACCAAAACCAGGGCTTGGAGAAACCCAACGGACCAGCACAAGTGCTGTTGGGCCGAATGTATCTCGTCCAAGGCTGGCGGAGACATAGGCCGGTTCTCCATAAAATGCCGAGGAGGAAGGAAAGCAACATCCACCTCCGGGACCACCCCCTCATCCCACAGAAAGCCGTGTGGGAACACCGAAGACGGACCGGACGGCGGAGGAGGCGGAGGCGAGGCAAGCAACGAGCCTGATGGGGCCGTAGGGGAGATCACAGGCTCGACCTCCTCTACAGCAATCACGGCTTCCTTCCCCTTTGAAGCCTAGAACCTGGCCCCCTATGAAGGCTCGACAACGGCAGTAGGGGCAAATCCTTAGCCAACTGAGGCCTTGGATTTCTTCGCCGCATCGGCTTTCGGCGCAACGGCATCCTCGGGGGCATCTCACTTCCTCGTCTGTCGGCTTGGGGAGGCAGCAGCAGGATTCGCCTTTCGAAGATAGAGCGGAAGGGCGTTCATGTCTCGAGCTAAAAAAAACAAAGAGGAAACATGTCAGCAAAACGGATCCAAAATCCACATCAAATTACAAGACAATATGCTAAACAAAAAACCCTACAAGTAGAAGGAAGCGGCTTAGAACCCTCCCCGGTTTATAAAGAAGCTGGTGGGCTTCAAACCATATTCCGCCACGTAGGCCTCTAACCGAGGCAGGGCAGAGACTGAGTCCGGCCAAAGGTCCTTGCGAGAGATCTGGAAAGACAAAGGAAAGACCACATAATGGCTCTCTATCCAATACAAAGGAAAACGCCAACCCACGTCAGCAGCCTCAGGACCTTCCAAGAACCAGGGCTGTTTGCCAAACTCAACAGCAACCTTGAAAAACGCCCCTTTGAAGCGCTTGAACGAATCCGAAAATGGCGTCATAAGCTTTCGGTCCGAGTTGATGCGGAGGGACACCAACCCTTTCAGCTTATCACCCTCCTTCGGTGAACTAGGAGTAAAAGGGCCGAAGTAGTAGAAGAAAAGGTTTGTGGTGCATGGAATGAGGACAGGGAAAGAATCGCATAGCCGCTCAAAGGCAACAAAATAAGCCCACCCATTCGGATGAAGCTGGGATGGGGCAAGCCTTAAGTACAGTAGAGCCTCCATTTGGAAGGGAGTGAAAGGTAAGGGAACTTTGACCTGGGTCAAGGAATCTCAGTAGAAAAAGAAGAAGTTCGGGTGGCCTACTTCTCGCGTCGCGCAGATGGGCTCATCGGCCCCCGGGCAGCTAATGACACACCCGGGCATAGCCGCAATATTCAACCGAGCAACGACGACGCCCGACATAAGGGACCGAGTCTTCAGTACTTCATGGGACACCCAGCTATACTGCCGACACAAGGCTTCAGGCGGACTAGAAGAGTCCAAACCCTCGGCCTTGGACCGTTGCTTGGAAGATCGAGATTTGGGAGCCATTAAACCTATAGGCAAATAAATAAAAACCAGTATTAGTAAAGAGCGGGAATACCTGGCACAACAATAGTCGCAGGAGAAAATGACAACGGACTCGGACGAATGGGGGCATTAGAGGAAAGGTCCATTGAAGGCCGGTGCCGACAGGAGCCAAGGATCGAAGAAGCCCCGGCATCGTTGCCACAAGCAATGAGATGGGAGCTCTCTGCTAGGCAATCCCAACAAGGCCCGAGGTACCCTTCGGGTAGAGGATCCGAGGTTTCGGGCCGCGGACCCTCGTAGAAGTTGAGAGGTTGGACCAGCAAAGCAGGAGATCCAGAGCCGATTGAGGTGTCTACCCTGGCCCTAACAGGCAGCGCGAAGGGAATGACACCCACCGTGGGACGAACTGGAGGGGGCACCAGGACTCTGGCAGCTACAGGACGGGGCCCACCATGCCTCGGACGACCAACACCGCCTCAGCGCAAGGGCGCCAGTACCTCCGTTGCAGGAAGGTCACCCCCAAGAACCTAGTAAGAAGCCCGGGGGGAAGCGTGTGCGAAAGAACATTTCTTCTTCCGGTGACAATGGTGCTCTAGGTCTAGGGAAATTTCTATCTCTAGCTATAACAGGGAGCCTAAGAACTAAAGGCGAAAAGGTGGACAAATTTGGGGAAAATCCAGAAGGTTCGCCAAGCAACCCAGAAAAAGGGAAGAATAGTAACACAGACGATAGTCTAAGGAAAATGTAAACGGCAAAATACAAAGTAGTACCGAACAAATGTAAAAGGAAGTGAACGGAATACCTGTATGAGTGCAATAAAGGAAGCTTGAATGTCAGAAATGGAAGACGACAGAGTTTTGATCAAAGAAGATAATCCTCTGAACTCAGAGAAAAACCAGAGAGAAACTTAAGAAAAACTGAACGAGCGGGAAAAGTGAAGATGAAGAAAGAGGAAAAGCTACTTAAACCATTGAGGCCAAGTAGCGAAACGATAAGGGCAAAGAGGTCCTTTCAACATAGACATGACGGGATTGGAACAGCGCGATGTAAACATCGGGACGCGAACAGGCACGGCGATTGCAGGATACCACCATTTAGGACATGCTAGGTGTAAAACAGCAATGATGGCGCACTCAGAAGGAATCCCAAACGGCAGGACAAATGCCGACGGGCAAGAAGCGTGGGTCCGAGGTCTCTGGCAGATGTCATGGGCCAGGACGGATTGAATAACCACCCCGGATACTTGGAACACAGCATCCTCGGCATAACACCGGGAGTTAAGCCCTTCAAAGACATAAGAAGCCAGACCCCGGATTCAAAGCCACCTTAAAGGCTGCAGCAGCTGCAAGCCGATCCGATAGAGACAAAAGCCCCGGACCCCGACAGAGGCCGGGGGCAACGAACATCTCGGCCGCCCAGAAGCCTGGACAGCCAAGCTGGGGGGCAACTGTTACGGATCGGCCCAATGGCCCAGATCCATGCTACGGCCCAACTGAATTATAAAAAAGGATTGGATTTAAGAATACATAATGTACTACATAATAGCCACTAGCTAGTACCATAAATAACCTTCAATATGTCAAAGCAATGAACACTTTCGAGTAAGCAAACATTTTATCATGTGAGACAACAGAATGGGGAAGCCAAATAGATAACCTTCAATATGAAGCAACGAAAAGAATTAAGCTTAATCTTGAGATTCTAACCTTCCAAATAGACAAGTGAATAGACAGCGTAACGTATACTCCCAGTGTCAAGCCATGCAAAAACCCAACTCTATCAACAACAAAAAACATCAAATCATTGCAGTAGATTCGGGCTATCACATAATTAAGAGTAAATTTAGCACTCAGATTTATTTTAGCATATGAACTAATCCTCAAAGTTCTAATGAAATACATGCCTGTCCTTTTATTTGTCAAATGATACCCCCTTCTCACTCAATACATGGATTTCAATTTAAAGGAAATCAGATGATTCAAGGTCCAAGAGCTAAGCTTTCAATAACTAATGGCGAGTAAAGACCAGGAAAAACAGATTACCAGCTAGTTAAAATAGGGAATGAAACTAACAATTCCTATCACAGCAAACCTAGTATCAGTTCCATCAATGGTGGAATTACCATCCTCCTCATGTCGGCCATTGGTGATAGGGAAAACCAAAGAAGTGAGCATACAAGCACCGATTGCGACAACAAATGGACCATCACCAACGAGGTGAGCCCTGCAAGTTGTGTGTTTCTCGAGCTTAAACTTATTCTGCAATTTAAAAAGAAAGTAAGCCACTGAACTGATAATAGGAAGCGGCAACGAGAGAGTGAAGATTATTACCAATGTTTGTTTGAGACCAAACGAAGAAGTGAGAATTGGGAGAGAAAGAGAGAGGGGAGAGGGATTGAAACGAGGACATGAATGGAGAGTGAAAAGATTCATGGGTATGAATCTGAAGTGAGATTAGAGGAACCATTCCAGAAGGCAATTTGAAACACGAAACGGTGAGTCGGGTGAGAGTAGAGTAGGGTTTGATTTTGAAAGCATCTTCAGTTACGGGCTGTCACCGGCTATCCGTTGGGCGCTGCTGGATCTCTTTTTTAAATAATGCTAATTTAAATTTAAATGGAAATATAATGTGATATCACTCCAATTATATCTTTTTTTTTGGTACAAGTGGCAAGCATAAGCTTGAAATACAAAATACACACCACGTAAGACTGAGAACTAATTTCATCCCTGACAAGCATCTTCTTGAGTGAATTGAGTTGTACATCTCGGGTGCACTGTTGTGACTATCCGTAACTGTATATCATCTACATGTGCCTCTTTTGCCAAAATATCTGCACATTCAATAGCTTCTCTATTCGAATGGGACAAAACAACCTGTCAATCTCTGTACAATAACTTACTTGTGGCCTCTATTTCAACTTTAAAAGGATGATCCAACATGCTATTTCTGAACAAAACTTTTAGTGCTTCCAAAGAATAAGAGAAAACCTGTATTCTTTGGAAATTGTAAAATTTGTAAGTTCTGGCTGAACCTAAGAGGGGGGTGAATTGGGTGAAGTATAAAAATTTTCATTCTTCGAAATATTTTCGCAATTCATTAAATTCATCTTAAGTAACAAAAGTAAGTTCTCAAACAATTAGTAAACACTCAAGTGTAAATGCTGGAAATGTAAGAGATAAGGAAGAAGAGCTTGCAAATAGATTTATACTGGTTCGGTCCAATCTCTGACCTACGTCCAGTCCCCAAGCCTCACTTGGGATTTTCAATCCACTATCTTCAATTTCCTTGATTACACGATCTGTAACTGAAACAACCCTCTCTCTAGGATTCGCTCCCCCTTACAATCTGTAATCAACACACTGCTTGATTACACACTCTGTACTAGAGATTATCCTCTCACTAGGATACACTCCACCTTACAAGTTGTAATCAACACAATGTTTATCCCACCCAAGATTACCCAATCTTGAGTAACTCTCATAAAGATAATGTGTTTACAATAAGTTTCCTCTCAAAGGAATGGATAGATAATAACTGAAGTACAGACACAATTCATTTCACTCTCCAAGCTATTTAGAAATGGAAAACAGAGTGAGAATAATGTAAAAGCAGAGTATCAGCATTTTGGCATTGCAAACTTGTATCTCTTTAATTTTCTGCTTGAATCCATGTCCTTTATAGGTAGAGAATGATATGTGACCGTTTTTGACCATTGTATGGTGAATCCAACCGTTGTAGTTGATTATCAATAAGTTTGGTCATCTTCTCTCTCTAAACTTCTACTAATCCATGTCCGTTGGAAATGACTTTGCTTGTTGTAGTAAGCATTCTTTAACGTTTAGAAGGCGTGCTCAGATGGATTAGCTGAAAGTAGGTTGATTTGCAGAAGTGCATTAAATACACTGTGCACTTTTTGTTTTTTTGGCTTTGACCTTCATTAATCTTCATCTAATCTAGCTGAAATTCACTTAACAAACTTGTTAAATATAGCTAGGAACATAAGTAAATGAATTATGAAAGCAATAAGATCAAACAACAGAGATTTACAAATTCGCGTAATTCAAAAATCAGTTTTGACCGTTGTATACTGGAGTAAGTTCATCCATACTGGAGTATGGACACTCGTAGTATGGCATTGTGTACGAGTGTCCATACTGCAGTATCTAATGGTATACTGGAGTATGCAGCTTCTAAAGGCAAACCATCGTGACTTGTGTTTGAAGAACAAGACCTATACTGCAGTATGTTAGTAGTGTACTCGAGTATGGCACTGTTTGTGAGAAAAATTTTAAGTTCAAAATGCCTCTATACTGGAGTAAGCATCTGTATACTAGAGTAAGCAAGTCTTGACAAGTTGAGTGACCTCTCTGTATGGTCCCATACTTGAGTATGCAACTCTATACTCGAGTATGCAACTCTAATTTCAAAAAGTGTGAAGTCTTCTCTTGTCTATACTGGAGTATACAAATCCATACTGAAGTATGCCAGAACATGTGTCAAGTTGAAAATCAGTTTAAGAGCCCAATACTGCAGTATGCAAGTTTATACTGCAGTTTGCAATAGTTATAAAATTTGGGAGCTCTCTGTATAAGCCTATACTCGAGTATGCATACCTATACTGCAGTATGCAACTCAAGTTGAAAAACTTATTTGCTCTCTGTAAGTCCAATACTCTAGTATAGCTCCCTATACTGCAGTATTGACTTACCTTGAAAAGTTTGGTTGCTCTCTGGATGGCCTATACTGCAGTATACATACCTATATTGCGGTATTGACTTATCTTGAAAAATTTGGTTGCTCTCTGGGTGGCCTATACTGCAGTATACATACCTATACTGCGGTATTGACTTATCTTGAAAAATTTGGTTGCTCTCTGGATGGCCTATACTGCAGTATACATACCTATACTGCGGTATTGACTTATAAAATGCAATTGAGCAACTTCTTGAACTGACTATCAACTTCTAAGGTCCATATCTCTCTGGTCCGAGCTCTGTTTTGGTCTGTTCAACTCTTGATGGAAAGCTCTATGAGTCTACTTTCATATGCCATTGATTTCAGCTCAATCGGATTTGTCGTTTGTGAGATACACCCAAAATACTGAAGGTGGTTCTAGACTATGACATTGATTCTTGTTCCAACTTGTAAAATTCATAAATAATTCATATGAACTCCTTTGGGCATGAAATTTTATCACCAATACGTGTTGGGAGTATAGTTTCCAATTCTTTTGGTTTCGTCTCAATCCGATCTCTGGTTTGTGAGATATCATCAAATTACCAGATGTCGCCAGAAATGATTCCAGTGGAGCTGAAGAGCTGATCACGTTGCATACTCGAGTATGATACTTACATACTCGAGTATTGCTTAGTCCAGAGACACCAGAAATGCTGAAAACACTACAAACTCGAGTATTGAGTCCCCATACTCGAGTTTTGACTTGGAAACTCGAGTTTTCTCATCCTGAAGCTGATTTTTGCTAACTTTAACTCCAAATTGAGCCATTTGAACTTCCATATGATCTTGGAGCCTTCTAGCATCAATATAAGAACTTGAATATTTATATTCTCATTCCATTCAACAAGTTCTTCCTTCTTTAACCCCCCATCTTGATTATTCTTCATAATCCAACTCTTTCTTTCTTCTCTCTTCTCTTGATCATTCCCAAAATACTTTGATAGCTTCTTGCTTCCTTGACATTGTCAGCAATTTCTTCTTTTCATTAATCCCTTATCTCCTTTTTGATTAATCTTCTTTATAATTCAACTTGAACTAATCTACATTAAACATAGTAGTTAGTCAATGTAGGAGATAAATATATTATATAAACTTTTTGCTTCTATATTAGACATCATCAAAACTAATCATAACCAACAAAATTGGCAAACCTCAAGCCCTGTTTTAATGGCTAATACCTCTACAATCACCACAGGAAAAGTCTCAATACTCTTCATAAATCCTGTGACCCATTTTCCCCTATCATCCCTAATCAAGCCTCCAACTACTGCTTGGTTATGCTCTCTTACTGACACGTCCACATCCAGATGAACATATCCTGGATTTGGCTTTCTCCATATAGCATTTTGTGGTACCTCTACAAGCAATTGATTTTTCAATCTCCCAGCCACAACTTCTTCCATTAAATGGTGTTGACACTGATGAAACACCTCATTTGGAACTGCTTTACCTTCAAACACCTGAACACATCTTGCTTTCCACAACAACCAACAAACATATGCAAATATTCTGTTCCATGTCCACTTCTTAAAACAATCATTGGCAGGATTTCCTGTTGCATTCCATCTAAGCAACACCTGCAAATCAGATGAAAAAAAGAGAGTATATTTGTTAGGATTAAGAAATTCCCTCCACACATTTTTTCCTCTCTCACAATCTCTTAAGACATGTAATATTGTTTCCTTACTCAAACAACCCATTAAACACTCCCTTATATTTGAAAGCCTAATTTTCACTCTCAATGAATTAGTCATTAATCCCTCATGGGTTATTTGCTAAATAAAAAACTTAATCTTTTTAGGCACATTCCAACGCCAAAATCTCCATGATCCAGAGAATGACCCATAGGTGTCCGGTCTATATAAGAATTTATAGGCTGATTTTATAAAATTGTTCCATCAGTGAATTACGCCAGATGACTGTATCTGATTGGGATCCAGTAGGGGTTGTAACCTAACCATCTTCTTAATAACCCAATTTGGTAGATGTTCCTTCCACCTTAGGACATCTCAACCACCTCTCGAGGTAGTAAAACTACCCACCATTTCATCCGGGTTAATGTTATGAGCATTTGAAACTACATACTCAATCAAAGGTTTGTCTAAAGGCATCCACAGATCCCACCAAAACTAGTGGTTTTACCATCATTTATCTTTCTACCTATGCCTGTAAAAACTTCTCCCATACTTCAGTAATAGCTTACCAGGTAAGTGAATTATACTTAATTTTCTCCACTCGCAGTACACAATCATCACCACAATCATATCGTGCTCTAAGACACTGTACCCATAACACATTTGGTTTGTTTATCAATCCCCAGCACAACTTCATAATAAAGGCCTTATTCTGAAGTTCCAAGTTCTTAATTCCTAAACCACCAACCTTTCTACTTTTCAAAATTTTCTACCATGCTATTAAGTGCATTTTCTTTGCATTTTCATCCTGGCACCATAAAAAGCTCCTTCTTATTTTTTTTCTATTTCTTGAATCACCCCCTTTGACAAAATGGAAGATTGCATTTGATATAAAGGTGACGTTGAAATCACCGCCTTGATAAGTACAGCTTGACTTGCCATAGTTAGGTATTTACCCTTCCAGGAAGATAGTCGAGATTTAACCTTCTAAATTATATGCCCAAATTTCTTCTTAGTTACTCTAGAATGTATCAACGGAACTCCTAAATACTTTCCCAAATCTGCTGTTACCTCAATACCTAACTTGTTACTAAGAGTGATCTCTTTATTGAAATGGACATTTCTAGAGAAGAAAGCCTTAGATTTGTTAAGATTGATTTTGTGTCCAAATACAATGCATAGTTTCCTTAATAACCACGATCTGCCTTGAAGATGCCTCTGCAAAAAGTAAGAGATCATCCACAAAAAATAAATAGGATAAACTAGGACTATTCATTGATATCTTTAACGGCTTCCAACGTCCCCTTGTATGCTCCTTCTTAATTAGATGTCCAAGCCTCTCCATACACAAAACAAAAAGATATGAACTCAATGGATCACCTTGCCTTACACATCTAGAAGGATAGAATATTTGATCCTCACTACCATTCCACACTACCTTCATGGAAGCTAAATTGATACATGCCATTATAACTTGAATCAAATCATCTCGAATGCCAATAGCTTGCAATGTATTCTCAAGAAACCTCCAATCCAATCTATCACAAGCTTTTTTCATATCCACTTTCTGTTGGAAATTATGTCCTAGGGGCAAGTCATTGTACTTTAAACGTTAATGTCATTTAAAGTATTCTCCATTTAGCTATCATTTCATTTGCATGTTTATAGTGATAACTGTATCCTTGGATATATCTTATAAATTATCCTAAATGTCATTGGTCGATCATCTACGTGGGAGCGAAGATGAAATAAGACCAGTATGACTTTGATGAGATATGGAGATACGAATTAAAGTCATAGGCACTTATAAGAGCACAAGGTACTGGACCAACGCACTATGAGAAAGCTGCATGGATTAAATCATAAGCTTATTTCATATATAACCGCGTCACAATGCCCTTTGACCTGAGATCATCATGGATTCCTACATGAGAGTCGCTGATCTTTGACCTAATTAAAAGTCACCTTTAACCGGGTGATAATAAAGGCTTTGATCGGGATCAGTGGTTTTCATGTAGAGGAATGCGAATGGTCAAGATGGAAATTTGTCCCTCACATTTGTAGAGAGATAATACTGGGCCCCTCGATGAGTGAGTCTAAGAAATGTATGGCCATACTATGATGGCAAGGAGTTTCCATTTCAATTGTTAGACTACTTGAGAATCGAGAAAGTAATGGTCAAGAACAGAAGGTTGATATTATCCATGCTCCATCCTTGACCAAATTATCGCATGACAAAAGGGACGTGACATGATTGTATGCTAGGTTGTATCGTATCATCGATCCCCATATGAATTGGGTAGTCACAATTCTTGCTAGAGGCCACTTGCGACTTGTGGACTGGTACAGTATTGGCCCGCTGCCAATCTCATGTGGGTTTGCAGGGTCGCCACAAGAATAGCCTAACAAGAGCAATAGGGTCCAAATTCATTGAATTTTAGATATGTCTAAGATTTAATGAATACAACATTTAATTTAGGATGGATATATATATATATATATATATATATATATATAATTAAATTCAAAAATAATATAATAATATTATTTAATTAAGATTATAATATTATTATATAATATTTGTTTTGTATTTAATTTATTTGATAACTTAAATATCTAAAACAAATAGAGATATTGTATCTCAGATTTAATTTTTGAATAGAGATATCATATATCTGATTTAATTTCAATTGAGATATAGAATCTCAGATTTAATTAAATAGATAGATATCATATCTCAGATTTAATTTATAGAGATAAATTAATTCAGTAGGCTTTTAATTTAGATTAAATAAATAAATTAGATTAGATCTATTAGATATATTTAATTAATATATTATTTTAAACAAATTCGAATTTCAAGATTAATAAGGATTAATTTTGAATATATAATACGCCTGTTGGGTTTTGAAAAACGTGCGAGACAATTTGCAAGACGTATTAGAAGAAAAGCCACGAAAGAGAAACCCTAGAGGAGAGACGTGAGACGCAAAGCTTGAAGGCGCTAGCACGCTACTGTCCGTGTTGGAGTGTTGTTTGGTGTGGATACCAGTAGAGGGAGTGGATTCGTAGAGTTGGCTCCTGTTGATCGAGTAGGACACATACGAGTTTGAATTGAATGAGACACTTACAAGTTTGAAAGGTATGGTTCTTTTCTAACCCGATTTAAACGTCGTTGATAAATTCTCCTATGGGATTCATAAGTTTTAATGGATGAAATCCTTCCGCTGTGTGTACGGATCCCAACACTTTCACTGCTACATAACCCTTCCTTCCAGGCTTAGTACGCATGAAGTAGATGGCTTCTTGTGCAATAATGATGTTATCACAACTTGATCTAAAGGGAATAAAGCTACAGTGCTTTGCTCCTATCAGGTGATTTATAACATCTCTAAATCTATTTGCCAGTATTTTTGTGATCACCTTAAAACTAACATTACACAGAGAGATAGGCCTCATGTCTTTTAAATTCATTGGAGCATCCGTCTTCAAAATGAGTACTATATTAGTTCAATTAATAGTACTCATAGAAGAAGGATTCTGAAAAGCCTCTTTAATTATCTCACATAATTTATTCCCAACTTTCTCCCACTGGGTTTGAAAGAAATAAGCATTTATCCCATCAGGCCCCAGGGCTTTAAAAGCTCCTATGGAAAAAGCAGCATTTTTAATTTTCACATCCATAACTTCCTTGTGCAGCGCCTCAACATATTTAGCCTGTAAAGGTGGGAAATCATTTGGCCATTCCTCCACTGGTTGAACGGAATCATATCGAGTATATAAATTCATATAATACTCTTGAACCATTTACTTTAGATCTTCTGGGTTATTTACCCAAGTGCTATGTCATCCTGCAATGCAGAGATAAATTTCCTTCTCCACTTTATGATTGCAGATGCATGAAAATATCTCATATTTTTATCCCCCTATTGTAACCATTGACAACGAGACTTCTGAAACCATACCAACTCCTCCTGTAATAGCAGTCTATTGTACTCATCCCACAACTTCTCAATTCTATGATGCCCATTTCTCCCCTGACTCCTTTTATATCTTTCAATGCATTCTAATATTTTAAGAATGGCTTTCCTTTTATTTGGAATATTTCCAACCTTTTCTTTATTCCACACGGTAACCATATTTTGAAAACTTACCAATCCTTATTTCCAGTCCCTATCCTTCGAAGCTTCTTCCACTAAATTTGGAAAATCCTCTTCCAATAACCAGGTTGAATAAAACTGAAACCTATTCATCCTTGGCCTCAATCTCAACCATGAGTCCAAAGACAATACAACAACCTTATGATTAAACTTATACTTGAGATCATGAAAAACATTTGAATTTGGGAAACTCGTTTCCCAAGCCAAACTACCAAAACCCAATCAAGCTTCTCTTTTACTTCCTCCCTCTCCTATATGAATTTATCTAGAGGGTCAGAAATTTCTAACAGTCCTAAATCTAAATTCAATCATCAAAATCTTTCATTGAAAGACCATTAGGTGCATACCCTTCCTCTTTATTACAAGGTCTTTTAATTGCATTAAAATCACCCATTAATATCCATTCTTCATTTATCATCCTTGTTGTATCTTGAATTGACTGCCAAAGACTCTTCCGCTTTCTATAACATGTTTCCCCATACACAAACATTGCAAAAAAAATTATCACTTACACTTCTATTACTAATATGACATAACAAACATTGCTTATTAGGTGTAATATATTCCATGCTATACTCTTGATCATTCCACGGCACCCATATAGTGCAAAAAAGAATTACACAACCACAGAAAAAGAACTTTTTGCTGTCTTATTTGCATTAGATAAGTTTCGGCAATATTTAATCAATTCTAAAGTGGTGGTGTACACAGATCATGCAGCGGTGAAGTTTCTCTTCACTAAGCCTCAATTCAAACCAAGGCTTATTAGGTGGATGCTTTTGCTACAAGAGTTTGATATAAGCATTAAGGATAGGCCTGGAACTGTGAACCTTGTAGTAGACCACCTGAGTAGACTACCGGATGGTACAAGGGGAGTACTTGACTCTTACTTTGTTTGTGATGATTTCCCTAATGTGTCCCTTATGTCTATCTCTCTCTATGTTCCTTGGTTTGCTAATCTAGTAAATTATATTGTGATTGGTCTCATACCTGAGCATATATCTTCCTTTCAGGCTCAAAAACTTAAACAAGAAGCTGAACACTACATTTGGGATGAGCCCTATTTATGGAGACTATGCAATGACCAAGTTATCAGGAGGTGTATTTCAGAGACCGAGTCCAAGGACATACTTTCTGCTTGCCATTCCATGGTTTGTGGTGGACACTTTAGTGCTCATAAGACCTCTAGGAAAGTGTTAGATTCTGGGTTTTACTGGCCTACCCTGTTTAAGGATGCATATTTGTATTGTAAGGCATGTGATAAATGCCAAAGATTCGGGGGGTTAGGTAAACGGCATGAGATGCCACAACAATCCATGCTCTTTTGTAAGGTATTTGATGTTTGAGGTATCGATTTCATGGGTCCTTTTCCACCATCATTTGGCTTTACTTACATCCTGTTAGCTGTAGATTACCTCTCTAGGTGGG
Organism: Acacia crassicarpa; assembly: GCA_034222035.1. Taxonomy (NCBI): domain Eukaryota; kingdom Viridiplantae; phylum Streptophyta; class Magnoliopsida; order Fabales; family Fabaceae; genus Acacia; species Acacia crassicarpa. The sequence continues at coordinate 13,850,246 of JAWXYG010000005.1, forward strand.
TAGAAGCCATCCCCACTAGGAAAGATGATGCCCAAACGGATTTCAAGTTTCTTAAGTCTAACATCTTCTATAGATTTGGAGTACTGAGGGCTATAGTGAGTGATAGAGGTACCCATTTTTGCAATAAGGTTATTGATAACTTACTTGTTAAGCTTGGGGTAACCCATAAAATGTCCACCCCTTATCATCCACAGACGAATGGGCAAGCGGAAGTATCCAACCAAGAGATCAAACACATATTGGAAAAGATTGTCAAGCCTTTAAGAAAGGATTGGAACTCAAGGTTAGAGGAAGCACTATGAGCCTATAGAACCGCCTTCAAGACACCAATAAGAATGTCTCCTTACCGGCTTATCTATGGTAAAGCATGTCATATTCGGGTGGAATTGGAGCACAAAAACTATTGGGCTGTGAAAATGTGCAACATGGATGTGGAAGAAGCTGGCTTGGAAAGAAAGTTACAAATGCAAGAACTTGAGGAAATGCGATTAGAAGCTTATGAGAGCTCCCGCATTTACAAAGAAAACACCAAGCTACTTCATGATAAGAAGATTATCCGAAAGGATTTCAAAGTTGGTGATCAGGTTTTGCTATTTAGGGCCCCATTCAAGTTGTTGGATGGAAAGCTTAAAGATAAATGGTATGGCCCTTTCACTATCACCAAAGTGCATTCATTTGGCATGGTAGAGCTGCTTGACGAGACTACTGGAAAGGAATTTCAAGTCAATGGACACCTCCTCAAGCTCTACCATGATTCATCATCAAAGCCTCCTTGAGGCCAGATTGTCACTTTCCTTCACTTACATTCTCTGATTTGAATTGTTTAATTCATTTGTGATTCTGAGTGCTTGAAATAAGTGTGGGGGAGGGACTACCTCAGTAGAAAAGTAGAAGTAGTATAGTTTAGTAATTAGAATAAGAACTCCCAATCTATGCTTTGCATCTTAGCCACCACCTTGCTTAATTACCATTGTGCCTCTTCACTCTAATTTTCTCTGTTATTATGGCTTGTTTCTTCTCTCTTCTCTCTTTATGATGTTGTGGTGTTGTGCTTCAATTGCAATTGGACTTCACAACTTTCCACTTCATTAAGGAACAAGTTAGAATAATAGAGTGCTTTACAAACATTGAGGACAATGTGTTGACTAAGTGTGGGGGAGGGGAATACATTTTGAATCCCAATTAATTGGTTGTTTTTAAATGAGAAAATGCCTTCAACTAGATTTTTTTTTTTTTAAGAATGAATTGCTTTAATGCATGTCCTAAATGGTAAAGGGTCGCATTTACCACTTTGGAAGTGTAATTTGTGAGAAATTCTTTGAGCTTTCATGAGATCTAGTGTTTTGGCAACTTTTTAAAACCATGTTTTGTTTTTCAAGTGAATGGGAAGAGAAATGAACCCACAATTTGATTTTTGCTTACTCCTCATTTTGAAAAAAGAGAGTTTATATATCATTAGTGCATTTAAGAGTTAAGCATTATTTTAACTGATTGCAATGTTTGATTGGTTGTGTTTGTAAGGCTAGTGTTCGCCTCGCAAGTGTACGAGTTTCGCAAGTAATAAAGTGATTAGTAAAGTATCGTTCCCACGATGATTTGTTTAACAAATTGGTCAAGCAAAAGGCTTAATGAATTCAATCAAGTTGAGTTAGAACAAAGTTTTGAGTTGGAATAAGAATTTTTAAAGACTATTTCTAAAGCTTAAAATTGATAAAGGCAAATGAATTTTGACTTCAAAGATGATGGAGCCTAAGATTCTTCTTCCCCTTTTGCATTTCATAAAACTTGGTTAACTTCCTCTCTACTAGCATTCAATACATATATGTGTTAGTCTATGGTTCAAAAACACTTGAAACGCTCTCTCAAGTCAAAATCAAGTTTCTCTTCTCATTGAAATGCACAATCTCTTGCTACAATTAGTGAGAATCAATATTTAAGCAACAACCCTAATGTGACAATGCAAGGTTAGTAAATATATCTCTATTTTACCAACAAACCATCCATTTATCAAGTAAACTTCAAGACAAGCATGATTTCAATCAAGTTCTACACCTAGATTAGCTCTCTCAAGTCAAAACCCAAGTGAATAAATCATCTAAATGGAGGCCAATCACTTAGAAGCATTAAGCCAAGGTTGAAATCAACACATATATATATTTATCTACTAAAACAGAGGAATATTCAAGTATTAATCCATACAAAAGGGTAAAAGAACCCTAGAATGAAAGGTTTAGCTACTCATGTTCAAATACAAAGAAAGTCTAAGCAAAGAAACTGAATACATGAAGAAACTAAGAAGAAAAGAGGAGAAAAGAGGAAGAACCAAGGTGAAATCCCCAAAATCTCTCTTAGGTTGAGCACCCAAGCCTCTAAGATTGTCCAAATCTTTCTCTCAAGCTCTTCCCTTGTGTGCCCACTTGTTTCCTTAGGTCAAGAGTGTGTTTTTCGGCCCTTCCCTTTAGGTTAAATAGGGTTTTTCTATTTCTGAAATGAAAAAATGCACAGCTGTACTTTCAACACTTTTTCACGACTGGCTGCGGCCAGTTGTCAACTTGCTGCGGCCAGTTGTACAGGTTCTTCTAATTTTGCACTGCTTCACATCCTTTCTTTCTTTCCTTGTTTCTTGGTTCTTATAGAGCTTCAAAACTTGTCTCCAACTTCCTACAAAAGAGAGAGGAATTATCAATTCTCAATTGAATCACAAACTCTATAGGATATAACAAGAATTTCTTTGATATTTGCCTTATACTTTGATATGCACATTTTCCTCTATAACTTCATTCCTATGCACATTTTAAACCAAAAATAGGTAAAAAGAGAGAGAAAATGTGCTGGAATGTTGTCAGTTTTTAAGAATTAACAGCTAGCGCTTGGAATAGTTAAGTAGATGTTTGGTGGTTAGCTTACTTTGCAATTGATTGGGTTGGAGTGAGCATTGGAGAAAAACATTAATGGAAGAATATTTGAGCCTTAAATCCTTTTCATGTGTACATGTTCACTTGGTTTTTCACCTTCTAGAACTTGTTTCAACTCTTTTTCGAAACAACATTTGCTTTAGTGTTATAGAAATGAAAGAGGCATTCAATTCTAAATTATTTTGAACCTACATTCATTTACCTTTTGCTTACCCCTTTTGAGCCTTTCCTATCACTAGTACAAAAAAGGACTTTAAGACCAGACGAAAGAGGTATCGTAAGACCGGATCTTCGACCGGTCTTGTTCCAGGCGGTCTTAAAAGTCTGTAACTTTTAAGACCAGATGAACGACCTGTCATAAAAATTTAGACCGAACTTTTGAAATATCCAGTCTTAAAAGTGTTTCAAAATTTAAAAAAAAAAACAAAATGAAACAATCGGTCCCAAATCACCAGATCTGGCAACATTTTGAATGTCCCTCTGTCATCAGCAATGGAGAACCAAGAGAAGGTTGAAAGCAACACCAACAAGAAAAACCAAAAAGAAGAGAAGATTGGAAGCAACACCAACAAGAAAAATACAAAGATGAATACAAAGGCTATAAATAAGAAAACATAACAAGAAATAGAAATCATTCACCATGGAAATCGAATTTGAATCAATATAAAATCAGAGGTGAAATTGAAGTCTAGATCTACAAAAAAATCACAAGCTTAAAGCAACCAAATCTGAGCAGGATCCTCTTGTCGATGCTGGCAAAGTTTCAAGCAACCAAAATCAAAGTCCAGATCTGACCAGGAGCGGTCAAGGTAGGAGTAAACAGACTTAAGCAAGAAGAGATCTGGGTTTGATTTTAAGCCGGATCTGTGCGAAGGCGGTGCAGGAGGAGCCATAGATCAAAGAGGAAAGAGCCGTCGTTGTCTAGAATCCTTGAAGTAGTACACTTGCGTTGTTGCTGAGGATTGGAGTTGATGCCATCGCAAAACCCTCGAAGCATCTTACTGCCAACGTTGCCAAGGATTTGATTGTGTGGCTCTTAGGATGACTTATAAAGATTGCAAGTAGGTTAGAGCAAAAGGATGTCATTCTTACTGAGGATTTGACCTGTGAGGCTCTTGGGACACTCGTTGAATCTATAACTAAGCAAATGTTATATCACCAAGAAGGCAAGCATGCTCACGGACATAACGAGTTTAGCGAATTTCGTTTTTTTTAAAACACTTTTAAGACTAGATGTTTGTAAACATAGGTCTTTATAATCCAGTCTTAAAAGTATTCTATATATTTATGAAACTGCAACTGGCCATACTTTTAAGACTGGATTACAAAGGATTTGGTCTTAAAATATACTTTTAAGACCGGGTTATAAAGGATCCGGTCTTAAAAATATACTTTGAAGACTTGTTTTTACAAACATCTGGTCTTAAAAGTGTTTTATATATTTATATATTTGCTAGAAATTCAGATTTAATTAGTTAGCATATATCATTATATTGTGCAATTATCTTAATTAAGTTGTTAGAGAGATTTTAGGAATTAAGTGAGCAGATCATGGTTTTTCAAATTTCGTAATTATATTCCTGATTTTAATCATCTTAATTAAGTTGTTAGAGAGATTTTAAGAATTAAGTTAGCAGATCATGGTTTTTTGAATTTCATAATTATATTCCTAATTGTAATCTCTAGATTATAGGAACTGCCCAAGTCAGAAGATTATTTATTTATTAGCATCTACATATAATTCCAATTAAGCAAAGGAATAAATCATCGCATTCTCGGACTCATCTCTGATCGGCGTCTTCTCACAATATTTACAAAATTGCCACCGGTCATACATTTAAGACCAGATATTTTATAATCCGGTCTTAAAAGTGTTCTATATATTTACAAAATTGCCACCGGCCATACTTTTAAGACCGGATCTTTTATAATCCGGTCTTAAAAGTGTTCTATATATTTACGAAAGTGTCACCGGTCATATTTTTAAGACCGGATCCTTTATAATCCGCTCTAAAAAATTCTTTATATTTATGAAACTGCCACCGGTCATACTTTTAAGACTTGATTCTCTATAATCCGGTCTAAATGAAGCGATCTTGAAGCTCTTTTTTGCACTACTGTATGTTGTATGCATTTCATTACTCATAATGTTCATAGTATTCTAAAAATCAAATGCAAACTGCCAATAAAAAGTTGAACAATGTGTTCAAAATTATGCCATAGAAGCAAGTCATTGTACTTTAGATACTTTGTTATTTAAAGTATTCTCTTTTAGCTATCATTTTCGTTTGCATGTTTATAATGATAACTGTATCCCTAGATATATCTTGTAGATTATCCTAATTTCCCTGGTCAGTCATCTACGCGAGAGCGAAGATGAGTTAAGACCAGTGTGACTTTGATGAGGTATGGAGATATGGATCAAAGTCATAAGTACGTGTAAGAGTACAAGGTGCTGGACCGACCCACTATGAGAAAGCTACATGGATTTAGTCATAAGCTTATCTCATGTGTAAGTGGAGCTAAATACCCAAGAGGGGGGGTGAATTGGGTATTTTAAAAATTTTACTAATAACTCTGTTTTCAAGCGGTAAAAATAGAGATGAACAGAGTAGGGAGAAGAAAAGCTGAACACAGAGATTTATACCGGTTCGATCCTAACAACTTGACCTACATCCAGTCCCCAGCCTCTTTGGAATTTTCCACTATCACAAAGATTACACACTCTGTACTCAAGAAGTATTTCTCTCACTAGAACTCACTTCCCCTTACAAATTGTAATCAATGAACTCTCAAATCACCAAGTCCCCTTGACTTGTGATTCTTTACAATGAATGATTTACAGATAAAAACTCTCTCTAAGAGTGAATAATGATAAACACTGAAGCTTATATATCAGAAAATACATTACAGTTGAAAACTGAAGGAATAAATGCAAGACTTGAATGATTTTCGTTTTCAGCTATTGTAGTTGTTGAGAAGAATTGAATGCAGCTCTATTTATACTCAGAGTGTATTAATTGACTGTTGCCTTCCTGATTGAACCGTTGGAAATGTTTAACAAAGGTTAGGAGGTGGTTTAATCTTCTTCTCTCTCTAATCTCCACTTAATCCAGCTGTGCAGAAGTCCAGAGTTGACTTTCTGTGAATTAATCCGTTGGAGAAGCAGGTACTGGATGTGGAAATCACTCTTTAATTCTTGCTAGACGTGTGCAGACGAATTACCCAAAAGAATGCAACTTTTTGGGTTTGTATTTAATGTGCTGACGTCACTTTTTGCTTTTGCTTTAAACCTTCAATAAACATTCTCTAATTCATCTGAAACTTACTAACAAAGTGATTAAACATAGCTAGGAATAGTAGAGAATGATACAGGTAAGTATTAAAATCAAACAAGAGAGATTTCCAAAATCGCGAGATTTGAATTTTTAGTTCAGCGAAGAAACCTTGAGGTTTGTTCCCAAACCTCGAGTTTTGGACTGAGCTTCCAAAGTTAGTTTGTGTCCAAAACTTCAAACCTTGAGGTTTTTAATCAAAACTGGAGGTTTTCAAAACTTTGAAATGTTCGATGCTCTCTAGCTGACAAAACCTTGAGGTTTTCATCCAAACCTCGAGTTTTCATTCAAATATGAAAGTTTTGAAAAACCGCGCCAAAAGCAAAACCTTGAGGTTTCCATGAAACCTCGAGTTTTTCAAATCAGTGTAAAGTCATTGGCTCTCTGTGTGCCAAAACCTCGAGTTTTCTTATCAAAACTTGAGTTTTGTTCAAATGTGAAAACTTTGAAATTCTACGCCAAGATAGAAATCTTGAGGTTTCAAAACAAAACTAGAGGTTTTGAAAAGTTAGAAAACATAGTGCTCTCTGCCTGGATAAAACTCGAGGTTTGTCCCCAAACCTCGAGTTTTCACACATTGTGAAAACATAGAGAGATTTTTGTCAAAACCCAAAACTGGAGGTTTTTCATTAAACTAGAGGTTTTGAAAAGTGAGAAAGTTTAACTGTTCTCTGCCTCCACAAAACTCGAGGTATTTCCCAAAACCTCGAGTTTTCACTCAATGTGAAAACTTTGAGAAAATCTTGTCAAGTTCCAAAACTGGAGGTTTTACACAAAACTGGAGGTTTTGAAACTTAGTTAAAATCTAAGTTTTCTGTGCCAGTCAAAACCTTGAGGTTTCTTACCAAACCTCGAGTTTTCTCAAAATTTGTGAAAATTGAAATTTTCAATTCAAAACCAAACCTTGAGGTTTGAAATGGAAACTTGAGGTTTTCAAATGTTCAAAACCTGAGAGATTTTCTGTATGACAAAACCTCGAGGTTTTCCCAGAAACCTCGAGTTTTGCAATTTCTTAGAAAAAGTTGAGAAGTCTCTGTGTGTGTGAAACCTCGAGTTTTCTCTGAAAACTCAAGTTTTGAATTTGTTCAAAAAACTTGAAATTGTCATTGTAAGGCCAAACCTCGAGGTTTCTGTGAAAACCTCGAGTTTTTCTCTCACGGTGAGTTTTACACATTTGACAGCAAAAACTTCAAGCTTTGTTTACAATTATTGGAAATCATCAAAACCCTTAGAGAACTAATATCATGTACAACCGTGTCACAACGCCCTATGACCTGAGATAATCATGGATTCCTACATAATGAGTCACTGGTATTTGACCTAGTCAAAAGTCACCTTTGACCGGGTGATGATAAAGGCTTGGATCGAGATCAATGGTTTTCATGCGGAGGAATGTGAATGGTCAAGATGGCATTTGTCTCTCACATTTGTAGAGATAATACTGGGCCCCTCGATGAGTGAATCTAAGAAATGTATGGTCATACTATGATGGAAAGGAGTTTCCATTTCACTTATTAGACTACTCGAGAATCGAGAAAGTAGTGGACAAGAACAGGAAGTTGACATTATCCATGCCTCATCCTTGACCAAATTATTGCGTGACAAAAGGGACGTGACATGGTTGTACGATAGGTTGTATCGTGTCATCGATCCCTATATGAATTGGGTAGTCGCAATGTCTTGTTAGAGGCCGCTTGTGACTTGTGGGCTGGTACAATATTGGCCCACTTCCAATCTCATATGAGCCTGCAGGGTCGCACACAAGAATAACCCAACACGAGCAAAAGTGTCCAGGTTCATTGAATCTCAGATTAATCTGAGATTTAATAAATACTGAATTTAATCTGGGGTAAATATATATATGTGTATATATATTTAAATTCAAAAATAATATAATAATATTATTTAATGGAGATTATAATATTATTATATAATATTTGTTTTATATTTAATTTATTTGGTAAATTAAATATCTAAAACAAATAGAGATATTGTATCTCATTTAATTTTCGAATAAAGATATCATTATCTATTTAATTTAAATTGAGATATTGTATCTCAGATTTAATTAAATAGATAGATATCATTTTTCAGATTTAATTTATAGAGATAAATTAAATCAGAAGGCTTTTAAATTTGGATTAAATAAATAGATTAGATTAAATCTATCAGATAGATTTAATTAATATATTTTTTAATCCAGATTCATGATTCAAATTTCAGATATGGCTTTTAATATGGATTAAATAAATATTATTAGTTTAGATCTATCAGATAGATTTAATTAATATATTTTAATCTAGATCTAAAATTTGAATTTCAAAATTAATGACGATTAATTTTGCATTAAATACGCCGATCGGGTTTGGAAAACCTACGGGACTTTTAGTCGAGCGTATTTTTTTAAAAAGCCACAAGAAACCCTAGAGTGAAATAGAGAGAGATGCATAGTTCGAGGCGCTAGCATGCTGTCGCGTCCGTGTTCGGAGATTATTCGTGTGGATACTGGTAGAGGAAGCCGATTCATGGAGTCGACTTCTACTAATCGAGAAGGTAGCCCACCAGTTCAAACCAAAAGAGATGCATTCTAATTCAATGCATAGGTATGACTTGGATTCCTTTAACCTTGATTTAAACGTGGTTGAGCGATCCTCAGGAAGGGATTCGTAAAATTTTAAATCCGCTTCGTGTACAGATCCCAACACAATGTATATATTGAAATGCCATGTATATAGAAAAGAATGAAGAAGAAGTAAAAAATAGGGTACACAAAAGAAAAAAAGGGGTATTGAAGAAGGGGAAGACAAAAAGAAAAAAAGGGTGTAGTTTAAAAAAGAAAAAGAAAAGAAAAGAAAAGAAAGGTATTGAAAAAAAAAATAGAAAGTGTTCTATAAATAAATAATAATAATAAAAGAGACAGAATATCAAGAAGGCATTTGTTTATGAATTTTCAAAAGAATTGGCAAAAGTTTGTGAAGTTATTTAGATGCTATAAACTTGGTTATTAACTTTGACTTGCATATCAACAATTCATTTTTTTTTCTAATTAATTCATTCCATCTAGCCTTCATCCAACATTACAAGCCTTTTAAGTCCTCTTGATTCATTACATTAATTGCTATTAATAGTGGAGATGTTAGAGTTGTTACAAGCCTATGGTAAGGTGTTGATTAAGCGAGCTAAAGTGAAATTATTCCAATGAGGTGAGATGAGTGAAACACTAATACCTTGAGAGTCCTCATGTGCTTCATTCTAATATTTTGGGTTGTGTGATCAGCTAATTTCTTTACATCGCTTGATTATGACTAGTGTTGGCCTGAGGAATTTGATTAATTAATTCATTGTTTCAGAATATGAAATTGCTCATCTTTCGCATGCATAAGTGATTTGGATTTGGAATTTCGTACTCAATTGCCTTTGTTCAGGAGTACAAAGGTCTAAGTGTGGGGGAATTGATTGAACCATATTTTGATATGCTACGTCATGATTAATTTGGGATTTTTAATCATGTTAATTGGGCCAAAAATGTATTATTTGTGATTAATTTGGATTAATGAGTTATTACAAGAAAATGTGTTAAAAAGGGTAAAACTGTCATAATTAGTGTAATTACTCTTAATCATTGTTTCTTGGGAAGATTTGATGTTAGCTTGATTCGTTTAAATTGTGGGTGCTTGAAGTAATTGGACTAAATTTGAAAATGAAAGTTTAAATTCAAGTTGCAAAAATTTCAATTTAGTCCTTCCCTAAGGATTTTTAACTTTGCACTTAAGTCCCTACTCCAGAACTTTTTAACTTTTCGTTTAGGTCCCTGTGGCTAAGTTGTGCGTTTTGGCTATTGAGTTAATTAGGTTTTTTTTTCTGATTCATTCAGCAGCTGGAACCCGACACCTTGAAGGAAGAAAACCCGACAGAATTAATGGGGAAAAAAAATTGAACGCCGCGAGTGAGCTTGGGCTGGAACGGAGAGCGACACTCATCCCTCACGAAACCATCGATCACCATCGCCACCTCCATTTCTCCTTTCCTCCCCAACACCGTCGCCTACAACCTTCTTCACCGTCGGCACCCTCCATCATCAATTCATCATCATCAGAGCGACAAAAAATTGAAGAACCAGAGGTAGCGCCGCAAGAGAGGATATTAGCGCTGGGACCGAGAGCTTCAGGGAGACTGACGCCTTCATCGATCATCAACGACACACTCCCCTTCAGCCTCCATCAACGCCGATCACCAACACCACCTTCTTCTTCCATTATTTCCGGCGACTGTAGGTCCTCCATCAGCACCGTGAGAGTTTCACGGAGGAGACTTCAACTTCGAACAGAAGGCCATGAGCTGAGCTTTTAGAGAGGCTAGGTTCTTTGTGCTGGATGATAATCAATCATCCTCATCTTTCACCAATTCCTACCGTGACTCAAGCTTCATCCATTTCTCTCTTCCTTCATCATCACCAACAACACCTCCTTCACCAACCAATGCTCTCAACTCCATTATTTCCAGCGAAGCTTGTTTTCATGACTGGGTTGCTATTTGATTTTATTAGGGTTTATCGTATGGCTATGTGTGGCTAAAATCCTTGCTTCTTGGTAATATAGACTTGTGCTTGAGCAACTGTATTTCATAGGGGAGTTATTTAATTCAATCTTTTGCTTAGATTATGTATTTGATTTCCTTGTTTAGGATTATCGTTATGTAGTTGTGAGACTTGGATTGCTGTTATATATTCATGTGCATTGATCATTGTAGTTTTAATTGGATGATGTATCTTGATGTTCATATTTCCATATTTCTTGATGAAATTATGCTTGCTGCCATGTTTGTGAGCGGTAATCATAGTTGATTTTAGCTCTTGAATGGTTCGTTAGAATATTCTAATTGAGAAGAACAATTTGCGTTATCCCAATTTTAATTACACATTAAGTGGATTTTAACAATATTTCAAAAGGTAGTAGTTTGGTATGTTCGTAGGAGCTTCTATTAATTGAAATTATTGGACTCAGGTGTTATCTTGAGGTTGTTCTTTAGACTTAATGAAAGTGTAACTCCCAAATATTTTAAAGCTATGATGATCATCTTCTTCATTACTAAGAGCATTTATCATTAAATCCCTTTTAATCCAAAGCATTTTTCAATATTTACCAAAAATACCAAAAAGAATAGAATTAGTTTCTTCATATTTGTTTTATTGAATTTTATTGTAAAGAAAACCAATTTCAAAACTTCTTTTCTAATCATGTTTTTAGCACTTAATAAAATCTAGGAATTCAAAATAAAAGGCTCCTTGATAAAAGAACGATCCCGAGTTGTTTGCATTATATTGCATTTTAATTCTTGAAAAATTGTGATTTGACCTTGAGGCGACTAAAGTTTTTTGTCAAATCAGTTTTGTAAAAAGCTATTTTTTCAGCTTTTTCTCTCTCCTCTGCCATTATCAATATTTTTTAGTACTAATCAGTACACTTAAATATTTTTTTAGTACCCTTCAGTATCCTGAAATATTTTTTTTAAGATTAATCACTACCATGAAATATTTTTTCAATATCTTAAATTTTTTTTCTTCAAGATCATAAAATATTTTTCCAATATCCTTAAGTATATTTTTAGTTCATGAATTTTTTTCCAAGATTAGTTAGTACCTTGAAATGTTTTTTCAAGATCGTAAAATAAATTTTTAATACCATGAGAAGTATTTTTTCAATACCAGCCAGTATTAAGTATTTTTTCAGTACTGGCAGTACCTTGAAATATTTTTTAAGATTAGTCATTACCCTAAAGTATTTTTTTAATATCCTAAAATAAATTTTTAAGATCAAGAAGTATTTCAAGGTACTGAAAAAATACTTCATGATCTTAAAAATTTATTTTAGGATTTTAAAAAAATATTTTAGGGTATTGATTAATCTTTAAAAAAATTTTAGGTACTAATAAGTATTGAAAAGATACTTAAAGATATTGAAAAATTATTTCATGATCTTGAAAATTTTTTGTGGGATATTGAAAAAATATTTCATGGTAATGACTAAAATATTTCAGGCTACTGAACTAAAAAAAATACTTAAGAATACTGACTAGTTTAATACAGAATAGTTTTTGGACAATTAAAGTATTTAGTAAATTTCTATCAAAACCTAATTTTTTTGATGCTGAATAATTGTTTCCAAATGGAACCCTCATTCTCCATTGCTTAGCCTCACTCCTCCATCTCGTCTGTCATCTTCATTATCGCGACACAAACCGCACACTAGATCGGCCTTCCTCTTGCAATCCACTTCAACCGTAACCACCAGTTCGGCCCTCCACTATCGACCTTCCACCATCATCACCGTCTTCAGCCTCCGCCACTACCATCACCTTCGGTCCACCACGTCGGCGAGCTTCAGCGAGAATCTGGCTTTTCCAGAACATAGCCTCCATTGCTTCCACTCTGTGCCTCCTCCACAATCGCCATTTCCTTCCCTCCGTTCAGAATCGCCGTCGCTCATAGCCTTCCCTTGTTCGCTGTTGCCGTCGCTCTCTATCTTCTTTGTTGCTGGCGACTCTCACCCCATCTCCATCGTTGTCGGTTCTTGCACCGCCTCTGCTTCTCCATTCCATGTTCGTCGCGTTGGATTTCTCTGCCCTCGTACTTTGTTCAACGCCTCCCTTTCTAGCGGCACTCTCAGCTCTCTGTTTCCTCGCTCAAGTCGTGCATGGGGCCCTCTGTTTCTCAGACTTTTATTTCTCTGCAATTAGGGTCTGATCGTTGCTCTCTTCTAAGGTAAAGCTCACGCCTCTCTCTATTTTTGTGTTGGGTTGAGTTGGATTAGAGTCAAGTTTGATGGCAATAGTTGCATGAAGCCTCTGTGGTTCTGATTAAGTGTTAAAGCATGCTAAACTAAGGCTTGAATTGATGAGTTTTGATCTGAGGGCTATTATGTTTTATATTGCTTGCTTGGGTCAGTGGTGGAGCTATATTAGTTCCAATGTGGGCAAGTACAGACATAAAATATAGAGTTGTCAAAACGGACCACCCTAGCGCCCGTATATTAAACAGCCTACACGGACCAAAAAATAATATAGCCCTAAGGGTTAGGGCCAGCCCATGGGCCTAAAATCATTTGAAAAAAATATTATGTTGAGTCAAAATATAAAGGGTTAGAGGAGCAGTTTTCAATTCTTTAATAGTCTAATATATGGAATATAGTAGCAATAGTTTTTTTTTTGGGCATATTAGAGAATTTGTCCCGACTTAGGGGAAAAAAAAAGGAAAGCAAATTTGCTGATCAAAATCAAATGCTACCCACTGATAAGCTAGGGTTCTTCCAAAAGAAAAATAGAGAATCTAAAATATTTCTTCGATGAACACTTAAACTTAACCTTAAAGATATTAAGTAATGTTTTTTAATTGATTCTTAATTGTCTGAAATTTATCAAAATTTGATAGAAGACGCTTTAGAAAATAATTGTGTCCTAAAAATGCATGAAAATTGAAACAAATAAAAAATTATGACATGTTTTGATATTTTTCTAGGACTTTTTTTAAAAAAAAAATTATACAAAATAAAATATTACTCGTAGATAGGATGAAAATATGGAGTTGGTACCATCACGTGTTTGTTAGAAGTCAACTTTTTCCCCCCTAAAAAAGCAAATCAACATATTATATAGAACTAAAAGACATTCATGCAAAATCAACAATAGTCAGCTTTAATAAATCTGTGGTAGGAGCTATTTTTTTTATGCACTTGGATTCAATGCATATGTGATGTATGGTGCAAATTTATTTTATGCACTTTACTTTAAAAAAAATTTGATTTTTCAAGATACAATAACCGTTTTTATTTTTTTTATATATAAAAATGATTCAAAATCTGATAAATGATGAAATGAATAATTGAATAAAATTTTATATATAATAAAAACACTTATTATGTATTGATGGTGACGTCAATATAAAATTAATTTTCTACCATTATCTATATATTATTCCTTGAAGAAACGTTTTTTTTTTAAAATCACACTAATGTCTATCATCCTTCACTTTCTTTGAAAAAAGATATTAAAGGTTTGAGTAACATCTAAAATTTGTATGCACAACTATAAAAAATAGGATGGCCCGCTTAGCCAAGAGAAGTGGGGGTTATTTCTACCATTATCTATATATTATTCCTTGAAGAAACTTTTTTTTTTTAAATCACACTAATATCTATCGTCCTTCACTTTCTTCGAAAAGAGATATTAAAGGTTTGAGTAACATCTAAAATTTGTATGCACAAGTATAAAAAATAGGGTGGCCCATTTAGTCTAAGAGAAGTGGGGGTTATTTTGGGCTATGATAAAAAATAACCCGATCATATGAGGACTAAAGATATGGGGGCTAAAGATGGGCCTTAACGGGCTGGTTTGTAGGGTTTAGCCCATTTTGATAGCTCTAATAAAATATATATAATTTGAAAGTAATTAATGTCAATATGTATAGGTGGTGCAGATGGTGAATACTATAATCTCTCCTCTTAGTCACAAGTCACGGATTCGAGAGGCTCCCAGGTTCCTTTTACTCATATTTTTTTTCCTAATTCTTTCCATCGTTCCCCCTCTCGTCTCCAATTCTTGGGATAAGGGTCTTAAATGTCATGGAAGTTTTCGCCCAAGAGCACTAGTAAGACGGAAGTTTTTTTTGGACCAAAAATGCCACGGAAGTTCACAAAACGTCCCAATTCTTTCCATCGTTCCCCCTCTCGTCTCCAATTCTTGAGATAAGGCTTTTAAATGCCATGGAAGTTTTCGCCTAGGATTTTCCTAATTCTTTCCATCATTCCCCCTCTCATCTCCAATTCTTGGGATAAGGGTCTTAAATGTCATGGAAGTTTTCGCCTAGGAGCATTAATAAAACGGAAGTTTTTTTTGGACAAAAAATGCCATGGAAGTTCACAAAACGTCCCAATTCTTTCCATCGTTCCCCCTCTTGTCTCCAATTCTTGAGATAAGGGTTTTAAATGCCATGGAAGTTTTTGCCTAGGAGCACTGGTAAGACGGAAGTTTTTTTTAGACAAAAAATATCACGGAAGTTCATAAAACGTAGCAATTTTGCCCCTCCGTTAATTTTGACCGTTAAGTTTAATTGAGTGCACATGTGGCATGCCACCTCATCAATTAAAAGTATCATTTTTGCCACAGAAGTTTTTGCTGAGGAGCAATTTTGCCACGGAAGTTTTCACTAAGGAGCAATTTTGCCTCGGAAGTTTACGAAAGATAGCAATTTTGCCTTGTTGTCTCCAATATTAAATTTGACTATTAAATCAGTTAAAGACCACACATGTCATACCTTGAAAAGGTCGAACATGGAGTTAGAGAAGGAGATCCTTGAAATGTTGAGCTCAAGGGGGCCAGAATTTGTGAAGTCGAACTGGTCAAAAAGACTGAAAGGTTTGTCGCAAAATCCAAAGGAAGCATCACTTATGATCTAAGCAAATGAAATGCAAAACAAGAAATGAATTGTTCAAAAAATTGGTTCAGTAAAACAAATCAATTGTGATAATATTTACGTTTGTATAGATTGATCATTTGCTTAGATCATAAGTGATGCTTCCTCTGGGTTTTGCAACAGACCTTTGAATCCCTTTGACTAGTTCGGCTTCATAAATTCTAGTTGCTTTGAGCTCAATATCTCAAGGATCTCCTTCTCTGACTGCAAGTTCGACCTTTTCAAGGTATGACATGTGTGGTCTTTGACTGATTTAATAGTCAAATTTAATATTAGGGGATAGAAGGACAAAATTGCTACGTTTTGTAAACTTCCGTGGCAAAAGTGCTCCTCAGTCAAAACTTCCGGGACAAAATTGCTCCTCAGCGAAAATTTCTGGGGCAAAAATGATACTTAACTCTTTTGATTGATAAGGTGGCATACCACGTGTGATGAGGTGGCATACCACGTGTGCAGTCAGTTAAACTTAATGGTCAAAATTAACGGAGGAGTAAAATTGCTACGTTTTGTGAACTTCCATGATATTTTTAATCCAAAAAAAACTTCTGTCTTACCATTGCTCTTAAGCAAAAACTTTAAGACCTTATCCCCCAATTCTTACCATCGTTCCCTCTATCGTCTCCAATTCGATTTCCGTCGTTCTCTGCCCTTCTCTTGTCCCCATTTCCATCGTTCCCTCTCTCGTCTCCAAATCGATTTCCATCGTTCTTTGCCCTAGCTCTCTCGTCACCATCCATCGTTCTTTGCCCTCTCTCGTCTCCAATTCTCCAAATCGTGCAGCCACGCTCTCTGCCTCGTCCGCCGTTGCTCAACCGTCGAACAGCAAGGCCGGCTCAATCGGAGCAGATATTCGTTCGGAAGTAGCTTCGCAACTTATCGCTGGTAAATGTGCATTCTTGATCTCTATTTTATTCACCCTCTGCTTCTTTGTGTAATTCACACTTGTTTCATAATGTTCTTGATATTGTTGCTTTAGATTGTTAGGGTTTAATGCTTGGGCTGTATTGGTCATTATTCAAATTGCGATTCACTCGCTTCTACCCCTTGAAATTATTTATGATCAGCGCCTTATTACAATTCAAAGGGAGTATTGGGATTTATGTCGTCGGGTTGGAATTGAAAATTCTTCCGGACTTTGTGAATTTAGTACTTTTTACACTGGAAAGTCATGTTGTGATGTTGATATTGATTGGTTTAAAAACAGGACTGCGGTGTTAGTTTCTTTTGGACTGTGGAAGGAGCATTTGAAATCTTCTGATATTGGTGTATGCTGGTAATGAACCGATTTGTGCCTGCAAAGCTGTCTTGGTTTGAAAATATGGGACAGGATCTGTTACATTCAATGTTTGTGAAACCAGACCGGACCGGCCGGTTCGGACCGGAAACCGGCCAACCGGCCGTGAAACCGATTCGGTTAATGAAGAACCGGACTGAACCGGTAAAACCGGTCTGAACCGGCCGGTCTAAAGGGTCACCGAGTTGGAATTTGTTTTTTCATTCCCTCCAATTTGAAAACGACGTCGTTTGCTATCTTTTCTTATTATTTTTTTCCACCGTTGTATGGAAGCCCAAGCAGTGATTGGATATCTTATTTCATTAAAAAAAAAGAAGAAAAAATCATCTGATTTGATTTTTGCGGGATTTTCGATCGTTCCATACCTGTGACTGTCAAACTCAGCTGCTCTCACTCTGTTCGGTGCTCTCCAAGGTTCTCACGCCATCTCTCGTTTCCAAGCTTGATCGACTCTACGTTCTCCCTCTGCCGGCAAGAAATCGTCTCCCTCCACGCCCTTCGCCGTCGAGGTTGCAGAGCTTGCGTTGCGACGAAGCTTCGCGTTCGCTGGTAAGGAATCATCCCCCTCAGTGTTTAAATTTTGCTTTTTAGGTTTTTTTGCGTTGGATTTCCTTTTTAGATTTTTTTTTCCTGTTGAAATTTTGCCTCACTGCCGTTAATCTCCATTTTCAAGAGCTTCGTTCATCTCCATTTCGCAGAGTCTCGTTCATCTCCATTTTGCTGAGGTTCAGGTTTATTATTTCTGAACATTTTAGTTTCTTTTTAGTTCTTCATTCTTGGTTCTGATGGTGCTCTGGTTCTACTTGTTTAATCATCCCCCTCAGTGTTTAAATTTTGCTTTTTAGGCATGATGATTATTAGTTTATCAAAGGTGAGAATATTTTGTCATCATATACTTATTTTTGATATTTTGCTACTATGAATATTTTGTCTCAAAAATGTAGGTTGTAAAGAAAATTCAAAATTGTTGAGGATGATATCTGAGTATGTCACAAGTATTAGAGTATGTGATTATTTTGCTACTGATCCAAAGTATTGAAATGATATATAATATGTCAAATTTAGGTTAGTGTGATGAGAAATTAAATATTTTCCATTTTTTTTATACCTCACCGGTCCAGGCCAGGCTGACTCCGGCCTGACCCACTAACCTTTAATCCAGTACCCCGACCGGTTCAGTGACCGGTCCGGGTTTCAGAACCTTGGTTACATTGCTAATGGTGCTGCTAAACTGTTACTTGCTATTCCTATATTCCTTTAATTATTATTTTTCCCTTACAAAAGCAACCGTTTTTCTTTGTTTAAGCATGTAATGATCACACTCATGCACAAGTAAAGCTGATGTACACTTATAGCTTTGTTTTATTAATACTCCCTGAGAATTATGTTGTCAATTGGGTGAAGCGCATAAACTTTGTGAAACCCTATAAACTTTGTGAAACCCTAGAATTTGTGCTAGTACTAAATTACCAATAGTTCCCATGTCATCGTCCTTAACCTTTAAGACTGGAGTGTACTTGATGAGAATGGGTGTGGCACTACTCCCAATTCCTAGGTCATAAGAGCTCCTTGGTTCCTTTGTAACCCAACAAATTAAAGAGACAAAAAGAATCTATATCCATTGTTTCACTCCATCGATCTCTCCGTTCTCTCACTCTCCATTTGACTCATTTCATAGCTCATTGAGTAGCCCCAGTTGAGAATTTTGCTCTAATTGAGAGTTCTTTCATTTCTTGATGTGGTCTGCACCCCTTCCCCAACCCAACAATTTAGAGCAAAAGGAAATTTAGTATCTTGGAAGCAAAAATTAAGATTACTTGTTTTGGATTACTTCTGGTCTATATTCATTTGATTTTTAATGCTTTTAAAACTTTCCTTGAAAAAAAATTTTTGGGGGCTCCGAATCCCCTTACTAATTGTGCACCCACAAATATAAAATCCTGGCTCCGCCACTGGCTTGGGTAGTCTCTGAAAGGCAGGAATACTAGTTCTTAATTTTCTGGATTGCTTGCATATGCTTGGTTTTCATGAGAACTGAACTGTATTTGTTTTAATTATGAAAACTTGAGTTTGCTACGGAGACTTAGTTTCTAAGTTTATAACATCAGTGAAATGGATTTTTCGCAACTGAATGTCTGGTTATTATGATAATTGAAAAGTTTCTTCAGTTCTGAAATTTGTGGTTGTTGTGGGAAAAGGTTTCGCAACTGATACTATAGACTTAGAAATAAGTCTCTGCCCATTTTCATCTTAATCCCATATTCTTAGAACTCATAAAAAAATTGAACTCAGAATCTAAACCAGGAACTTGGGAATCTGATGAATTGTGCGCCTATAGAAAGTAGAAACACTCTGATGACCCTGCATATGCCGAGTATCTTTGAAAATTCTTCTTTTCCATGTCCTAAAATTGTTAGAACCTAGGATTGAACATAGGAAGCATTGAGATTAACTAGCTTATACGTTGCAGCATGTTCCTAACCTGTAATCACTGTGGAAATTTGAGTACACAAGGTTGCTTATGGAATTTGTCTTGATACAAAATGCTCTGAATTGTTATGAAGCATATTAGCATCTAAGCTTGAATTTAGATGTGATGTGAGGATTAGCATGTGGCAACTACTGATGGTTGCTTTGTACATTCTGTCTTGGATTTGCTAGTTCATTTTGGGCATGATTTTGATATTGTTCATAACATGCTTGATTGGTTAAGCACGTTTAACTGTTTCTAAGCAAGGATGCTCTGATTTTTTTTTTTTGGGTTGTGGATTCTAGCTAGAAAAGGTTGCAATTAAGTTTTGAACCATGAAAACATGCCTTTACATATTGACATGTAAATGAGAATGCGTTTATTATTTGTGAAAACCCAGCTCGGACCCAGTCCAAAAGAATTTGGAACTACTTAGACAATTGCTTGATTTGGCCAGGCTTTGTAAAGTTGTGAGCTAGTTCTCGGCCACTTTGTTTTGTACCTTTAGCTTGTACTATATACATTTCATTGTGGAACACCAAATTCTTATTCAACAAGAATGGAACACCAAATTCTTATTCAACAAGATAACAACGGGCTTTGAAAATCACTGTGATTATTTGGTTTTATGCATTTACTGATGATTGCATCTGTTGAAATCAATTTCTGCTTTGATCATTTGATTTTTGTTATGGGAAAAGCTTTTTGTCATCTAAATAAACGAAAGTTGTTTTGATTTTTCAACTATAAAAACTTTTGTTTTCCCTTTGACCTTTTGCTTTTCTCTTTCCCTTGACTTGATCTCTTGAAATACTTTAGTTTCTTTGGTATAGCACAATGAAATGGATTGATCAGCTGCCTCTTCAATCTTTGAAATTTCATTTAGAGCAAGTAAATGATCTTCTAAGGTAGTGAGAGTAGGTGTAAGCTTGAAATGTTGATTGGCTGCTTGGTTTTAGCTTGATTCTAAGTTTGGGGGATTTTTTTTCTTTTCTTCTTAGGATAGGTTAAATAAGTTCCCTTTTTTTTTTTTTATATGTTTGTTGATGAGTGTGATTTATTGTTGTTATGTTTTTGTTTGTTTGTTTCATTTAGACTTTTGTATAGGTTTGTAAAGGTTATTTGTAGGGCTCATACTTAGATTATGCTGCAGTTTTTGCTGATGGATGTATGCTTTCTTGTGCCAATCTTGTTGTTCATGTCCTGTGTACAATGATTACCAGCTGGTGCCTTCCTCTGTTTTGGATTAGGCTGCTTATAGCTTTTTCATGTGGATTTCAACTTGCAGAATTCACGCTTTTCTCATATGTAAATTAGCCAGTTCGATCTCTTCTTCATATTCTTCTTCTTGTTCTTGGCTTTCTGACTCATTCTCCATCTTCGTATTGTTAGCCTTTTCATTTTCTACTTCTATGGCGTCAGCGAATGTGTGGGACTTGCTACTTTGTTTTTATTTTTGTTATTCTGATATTTTATTTCACTTATTTGTATCAGGATTTGCGTTGAGGATTAATTGCTTTTTGCTGTTAGAGATCGGCATAGCTTCTTCGGGGCTCATCTAACCCTATAGGTTCTTTTATACTGTAAGATTTGGATGCTGATATTGGGGTAAATTAAGTGAGCATAGGGAGAAAACATTAAAAAAAATGACCCATTCCCCCGGGAACGCGAGATCATGAGCTGAGACGTCCTTCATATTGAATGAAGCTAGGTTTAGAGTTAGTTGATTGAAGATTTGAAATGTGTTTTAACGTAATATTATTGGACTGGTGACTTCTGGCTTAACAGCTTCTCTGTACCGAGTGTAAATTCATCTGTTGGCATACAACTTTTTCAGATTTCAGTTGCAAAACTTTTATTAGATGCACATTTGGGCACTTCTGAGTTCTACAAGAAAAAATTTTGAGTAAGGCGAGGGGAACTCATACAGTTGTAAATATGCCACATATGTTGGGTTTTGCTTATTTAACATTTCAATGGTCCTGCATGATTGTGTATTATTAAGTGTTGTGTATCATAGATTAACTATCGGAGTTTTTGGACAATGTTGTTTGATAGAAAGTAGTTTCCTAGATATCTATCTAATTTGGTTACTTGATTCTGTTTGATAGAGCTTGCAACAAATATCAATGGCTTACAGACACAGTCTCTTGATTAGAGGAAAGCTCATCGATCGGAAATGCCACCCATCTTTAAGTTATCTGTTATATAGTGATGAGCGTAAACATGAATGTTCAGGTGAAAAATTACCTGCAGCAGAAATTAATCGTCATCTCCAAAATAGGTCATTTGGAAGCTCCATAAATGTATCACCAGGGTTTTCTGCCTCTTCTCGGCATGCAATAAATTCAACTAGTTTCCTTGCCCCATGCTCTGGATATTCTTTTTGCCGATATTTGTCTACAATCAATCAGGGTTCTGATACTATTGAGTTCACGAGTGATGTAGCAAATGTCCTTACAGACACAACCATGGAGGCCGTTGCTTCTCAGGCTCCTGGACTTAGTGAAGTTGCAATAGCTGCTGCTGATTCATATTTACCTGTTCAAGTTTTGCAGTATTTCATAGATTATGTGCATACATTCACTGGATTAAACTGGTGAGTTTATATGTATCTTGTCCCAGTACTTTCAAGATATATTAAAAGAAATTAAAATCTTGAGCTTTGCAAAAAATGAATAGGACTTAAGCTAAGAAACCACATAATTAAACCAAGAAATGCCATAGGAAGATATTTTGTGGTATAATGCCCTGAGAAGGTGTTCCTTCTCTTACAGACAAACTAATCTGCTTGGATACGAAGGATTTTCTAGCATACGCGTGGGTTGCTTGTGCTTTTTTATTTCTGGGATTATGGGTTTGAATTAACTTATCTTTTTGTTAAATGTCTTGTTTGGTTGATAGGGATCCAAACTCGTCCTGTTATTTGTCCAAATACCATGCTTTAATGGATACCATAGATCAGTCCAGAAAATACTCTCATTAAAGACTCTTTAAAATGATTTGGGGATTTCCAGCTTGATATGAAGAGCACTATTTAATCAGGAGTGAATTCTATGATTGATAATAAAGGAGAATTTGAATCTTCAGCTATTCTCTTGACTGCTTAATTTCATTTTATGTTAACAAGATTGTTCTTTTACTCATTTATGATACAGAACATAATGCTTCTTTATTCATGTTCCATAAGAGATTTGGCGCACTAAAATTTTGAAACAAAATGTTTTACCGTGTCATTCTTTTTTTCAGGTGGGCAGCTATTGCTCTAACAACCCTCCTTATTCGTGGTGCAACACTCCCTCTCTTAATAAATCAACTCAAGGCCACCAGTAAGCTTACCGTATGTTACACTACCTATCACTATGTTTCTACTTCATGCAGAATCTAAGAGTAGGAACGGCAATTACTCCTCCTGTTCGTTCCCTTTATTTTCCCCAAAATTTGAGTTGGCAAAAATTTGATGGGAATGGGCCCTCCATTATCGCCTTTTCTCACTTTCTCCTAATTAAATTTAGACTGCCAAACAAGGGTTAGTCTGTCAGAGGAAAAAAGTCCCATTCTTCCTTCTCCATTCCTTCTTTGGCCGTTAAACTTTTTTTTTTTTTTTTAAAATGATTGCATTGATAATTGTTTTGTACTTTTATTTTTGCGTAGTTATAAACTTGGCACCTAATTATACTGTTTCATTTGTTAGCTAATGAGGCCTCACCTGGAGGAAATTAAGCAAGAGATGCAAGATAAGGTAACTGTTTCGTATGTTATAATGCCATATTTCTTGATTAGCGGTAATAGTTGCAATTAATAAAATGGTAATGGTAGAAGCAATGCAACTGATCCTGTTATGCAAGTATTAGCTCTTCAGTACCAAGACAAGTTGTATTGGCACGATCCTATATCTGAAAGTTGTATTCTCTAGAAGCAATTTTTCTTTATGAATAATGATAATCTAACTTGTAGGTTTACCTGTTAAGTATCAGAATATTGTCCTTTGTCGTGGCTGAAACTCTGGCATCCTGAATTAGATCCATTTAACCAGTCTCTTTTGCTCTGTAAAAACGTGGTTATTCAATTGCATGGGGAAAAATAGTCTAGAACATGTTGTCAATACGATGCTTAATGGGTTCCAACCTGAAACTTGACGCCTCTTTGGGAAACTTAAAATCTTTTTGCCTAAATATTGTTTTCTTGTTTGTTGCAAGTGTTATGTTATCTATATCCATGCTGTTGGAGACACGTATTAGATTCAACCAAGTGTTTTCTCCAAAACAAAAGCTTCTCTTAAGTACAATGACATTCATTTTTACGGAAATACAGTCTAGAACCTGTTGCAAATACAATTCCCAATGGGCACCAACCTGAAATATGATGCTTCTTCAAAAATTTATAATATTGTCTAACTTTTGTCCCATTGTGAGATGCAAGTATTTTCTTAACCATATCCGTGCTGGATAACATGTATTAGATACTGCCAAATGTTTTTCTTTGAAAGAATAATTCTAAGTACAATAATATTTGTTGTTTAGGCTATGGATCCCATGGCTGTTGCTGAAGGGCAAAAGAAAATGAAGAAGGTGTTCAATGAGTAAGTAGTTTTCCAGTCTTCCTACAAGGAACATCCTCGACAGTTGGCGTTATTTTTTTTGGTGATTTTCATGCCATGATTGAAACATGCAATCTGTCATCTTATTTAGGTTTCATTTTGTTATATAATATATTGATGGAATAATCTTTGTGGCGGTTACCCAAGCTGAAATCAGTAAATGGTCCATTTTGGTCTTTTTCTCTGCTAGCAAAATTTGTGGCTTGCCGTTTTGGTCTGATCCCTCAAAATGCAAAGTAGCATGTGCTTCTGTCATGTTTGAAAGGGAAAGAGTCTCTGCCTTGCGCAAGGATTTGAGATTTTAAATTGGTTTTCTAATAAGTGTGATTATTAAGGTTGTGGAAGAATACTTGTCATAATTAAGGGATAAATACTAATTTTACCACGGAAGTATTGGCTAGGGAGCATCCAGCACCTAGAAGTTTTTTTAGTATCATTTTTGCCCCGAAAGTTTACAAAATGGAGCAAATATGCTCTGGAAGTGTTTTTTATGAGAAAATTACTCTGGAAGTTTTTTAGGAGCAAATTTTTGTAAACTTCTGGGGCAAAAATGATATCAATCCAACGGTCAAGAACAACCGATGGGCAAAATTGCTATGTTTGTAAACTTTCGGGGCAAAAATGATACCAAAATAACTTCCAGGTGCTGGATGCTCCCTTAGCAAAACTTCCGTAACAAAATTGGTCTTTATCCCATATAATTAAACATTAAAGAATTTTGAGATCATAACATTACTAGTCCTACTCACTGGTCCTTGGCATTATGGAACCAGCGTTTTTTGTGTAAACCAAAACTTAATGGATTCTTTGTTTACCATATTTCATTTTACAATTGTGATTATGGTAATGCAGATATGGTGTGAGTCCATTTACTCCATTGAAAGGACTCTTTATTCAAGGTCCTATCTTTGTCAGCTTTTTCCTTGCAGTAAGACAGTTTTGAAGTTTTTCCCATTAAATTTAAATTTTTTAGTTTGATAAACGTATTAATTGTCCTTTACCTTTTTCATCCTTGTATTATTTGCCAGATAACAAACATGGCTGAAAAAATGCCATCATTCAAAAATGGTGGAGCCTATTGGTTCCTTGATCTCTCAACACCTGATACCTTGTACATTATGCCGATTCTGACTGCATTGTCATTCTTAACAACAGTAGAGGTGAGCATTTTCTCTATGGAAACTTGGTTTCCAACTTTCTCTTATGCTTTAAATTTTATCTTGTAAATTTACTCTACGAGATCGTTAAAAAGCTAGTGTAATATTGAATTTAGAGGGATAAAACACACTCTATTAGACTCCGTGAATAAAGAAGAGTACATATGGGGCCTTTATATAGGCAAACATAGAGCTAACCTTAGAACCTAATCTAATCTAATTAATCAAAATAAATCAAATCAAAATAATTAAGATATAATAAATATCGAACTTAATCTAAGATAATGTATAATATTTATAGAAACCATTGTGTTAAAGGTTATTTGAAACATTCAGTCATCTGTGTTTATCTTATTGCATGTGAATTTTTGGGACAAAGTCAAGGTCTGAAGGGATAATGCTTCACATCTAAGCAAACAAAGGCCAAAGAAAATAGATTCTCATAGGAATGACCTTTTGAATTTTCCTTTATATTTGTTTTTATGTTCTTCACTGTGATCTATTAGGGTCTTTTTGCTGTAAAATAATGATTTGATGAGAGTCGTGTTGTCCATTATTTTCATGTCCATATTGATTCCCCCCCCCCCCCCCCCTTTTTTCTCTTTCTACAGTGCAATATGCAAGAAGGTATGGAAGGAAATCCTGCTGCTGGCACCATGAAAAATGTCTCTAGAGTTCTTGCTGTTCTTACAGTTCCTTTTACTATGGGATTTCCAAAGGTAAACTCTTCCAGCTTAGCTTTAGAGGGAATAAATGCTCCAACCTCTGCACTTCAAGTAGTTGCAGCTCTGTATTTAGTTCCACTATAGTGGTTCCATTTGATCTATTTATGATTTCAGCCTATAGAATAGGACCAATAAAAAAATTGATTTCAGAAAACACAATTCACTTACTGCAAATAACACACAATAGTTACTTTTTCTGTATATTATAATTATTGGTTATCTTGCATTCAAAAAGAAATAAAATAGCATATTTTTGTCTCTATTTGGAAGCGTCCCTTCATAATCTTTTTATTCTCTCCTGATCTTGCTCCTTTATATCCTCTAATGATGAATAGAGGGAGGATTTATACAGCTGATAGCGAAATCGAGTGCTTGCTTGTTTGTTTTCCCCTAGATCAGAGTAGCTTTACTGTGCTTCAATATTTGTACGCTGCCTCACTTGTCTTTTGTATAATTTTGCAGGCTATATTTTGTTACTGGATCACATCAAATTTATTTTCACTTGGGTACGGATTAGGTAAGGAGTTTTAGGTGGTTTATGCGAGCAGAATTGTTTTCTTTACCATATTTGGGACATGCATGCTTGATCATTGTTCTGTAAGGCATAGAGTTAGTTTCATTTTCGTTGGTCATTCCATTGGACGGTGACTTTCAGCTATTGGTCAGCAAATATAGTGAGTTTCATTATTTGTTAGTTTTTAACAACCACATTTTAAGGTAAAAGAGTTTGTAATTTTTTGAGAAAATTGATTCTTCTGAAGCAATACCTATCTTCTAGTACTCCTGCCAAGTTTAATAACCCCCAGCATTTTGAGTACTGTGATCTGCTGATATCATCAATTCTGTTTTAGAGGAATGTTAATTCCAGTAAGGTGCCAAAACATCCTAAAATTTTGATAGAGGAGAAAAGGTCCTTAAGTGGACAAAATTTAACAGTTAAATTACTTAAATGCTCTCATGGTTCACCCCCCATTATAATTTAAAAGTTGTTTTCCCAGGTGTTTGACGCTTTTATCTTCCTAGATTTGCAATTTGTTAGAAAACAATTTGTGACTGACCTTGTTCTTTTTAAGATTTAATATGCAAATTTTTTCAGTTGTGCAATTAATTAAGTTCTTTCAATATCATTTCAAATAATGGATGAGACAAAATCGTTAATATTCTTTGTTTATGAATTTTGCAGGGCTTAAAGTTCCTGGCGTTAAGAAGGCATTAGGCATTCCAGAAATACCTGTTGCAGCGCCCACCCAGGCACCACAATCCCCGTTCTCTTTCTTTCCAACAGCAAAGAAAGATTCATTGGTGATGACAGAATCAAACTCGGCACCAGTTGAACAACCGAAACTTCCAGGTCAGAAGATATCTTCTTCATCTATGATTAGTCAGAGGATGAGAAGTTTAGAGAAGCAAGTGAAAGGAAGAAAGAAGAACAAGAAGCTCTAAATAATACTCTCACGTCTTCAGGACCATGCCATGTGGACGTGGCTATGATTTGATTTTGTAAGGTTTATTGCCCTCTGAAGTAATAATTAGGAATTTATTATATATTAGTCGGATTAAGAGAGGCTAGGCCATAAACCCTATTAATCTATGATTATTTGCAATTTCCTGAGGGAAATTTTTGTTCTAGTTTTGCTGTATACTAAAAGTAAAAGTTTTGGTTGCTAGGGGTTTTTTTGTGTGTGTGTGTGAATTGGTTGCAATTAAAAGTGCAGCCTTCACATACATATTCTTGCTAAGTCATCATAGGACCAAATGTTTGTTCCTGGGGATTGGGAAATGCCCAAGTTTTCAAGTATTACTTAGAACAACTTCTGTAATAAATCAACATGCACGATTTTGTTCAATGTCCTACCAAATGTGATGATGAGTTACAAGAGTAAGAATTATTTTTACTTCTAACTTCAAATTCCTTTCAGATTTTTTATCCAAGGATCTTACTCTTGAATCTGGTAAGTGTGAGTCCTGGATGCAGAAGTTATGAGCTGTTTCTTCACTGAAGCTTCTTATATATATAGTTGACAAAGTCTCATTAGTTGCATAGATGTAGAAAGCATCGCACAGAATTTCTACAAGAATGCTGTTGCCATTTCTCACCCTCTAAGTGGGACTATTCCTCGGTCCTAAAAGTCTCAAACGGAATTATTAATTCAGAAGTTACTTGTTTTACAAGTTTCATACGATAATTTCATGTTTTGACCATTACGCCCTGCTCGCATTCATTTTGACGTTTGAGTACAACCTTATTCAATACCCCGTTTTGTTATGAACGAGTTTCATATTTGAATGCATCATGTTGTTTGGGCTATACAAGTTTTCTTCCGGCTCACATGAGCCGGGCAAGTTAGGTTTGGCTGATATGGCTCAATTTTTGGAGTGTGACAAATTGGTATCAGAGCCAGGTTTCCTATAGTTACGTGGAGCGAGGATTTTTCAGTGGGGTCTCAATTATCATTATGAAGCCGGGCATAATCATAATTGAGGCATCATAAGGCCTTATAGGTTATCTAGTTGTGTCTTCTCTAGGCTAGACATGTTTTATATTTATTTGTAGTATATATTGAAAAAAAAATTCTTCCTTTTTCCTATATAAGGAATATGATTTGAAGATGTCAAGTGTCAAGTGGATGGACGAGTGGCAGATGAACTTTGATTGAACATCTACTCAAGATGGAGAAAAAGTATATGTTTGTGCACGAATTACCTAAAAGCATGTTTGGTGCGATAGCTCTATAAAACGATTAGTTGGTTTATTATTCTCCTTGGTCATGCAGTCGGTCAAAATGAAACTTGTGGGAATATATTCTCTAAGAAGTGTAAAAAGGAGGAAGTGAGGTTCATTTGTTGTTTGATCTTGGTTATGATCATTCTTATTTGCTTGAGTATGCGGCTAAATTATTCAAATATAATCTATTTATGTTTAAGAATCTCTTCATGGTAGCTAATACTATTAATATAATGTTTGGGAAATTTAAGTTTTACCTTGTATTAGTTTCTCATAGGAAATGAAGCTTATTGGTAGAATTATTGTTGCTATAGCATTCTTCCGGTTGTCATAACAGAAATAAGATGGGATTTAGTTTGTTTTTGTTGTTGATTTGAACTAAATATTGCTAGGATTTTTCTAGGTGTGTTGATTGCTGGAATGCCGAGTATGCAATCAAGAAATGTTGATCACTGTTTTAAAGATGTTAACTGCATACTTGAACGTGGTGGTGAGAAAGATTGGAAAAGAGCTGTTCTAGCATATGAAAAAAAAAAAAAAGGAAGGAAAAAAAAATTGTGAGCTATGATGTTAGTCACTAGCAAGTAGATTCTGCAATGTGTGGGCAAAATATGCAATAGAACTAGCAGCTGTTTTCTTTTATCCCAAAAGAAAAGGGGTAGGAGGTTGTATGATTAACTTCATTTCAGATCGTAAACCCAAAATTCTATATTATGAGATTGATAATGAGATGTGGGCTTTAGCTGCTGGGATTCCTTTTAAGTCTTCCTTGGAGTACTATCTAATCTATTAGGTGTGCCATTTTATGCTTCTTTGCAAGCATATCTGATTCCTCTGAAGGCTATATTATCTCTAAAAGCTGTCTTAACTGAAATTGGATGTGGAAAAGTAATATCTTCTCCTTGTCTGCTAAAGAATTAAATTAAGATCTCTTATGCTCTTTTTGTCTATTGTTATCTCTGTAGGTATTGTTGATTTGTAATATTTTCCGATTTGTTTTTGAGTCCATTTGCATTGTCATATGTGCTGTTTTTTAAAAAAGAAAGAAAAACTTGGCAAGGGTGCTTTCCTTTGTCACTTTATTGTTGTTCATTTTGCAGATACTTTTCTATACTGATACAAAGGTGATTTTCATGTGTATTTAAGATGCTCTTTAAGTGTTGTTTGTGACAAATGAAAAAAAAAAAAAATTATGATTCCTACATCCCATTTATCTGGCCAAATACCTTGGAATTAGATTTTTGGGAAGTTGTAATTGTGAGAATAATAATAATTGCTCATTTATTTTGTTTTTTGTTTTTTAAAAAAGTACTGTCTCACTAGATAGTTCATTTTCTCTCGGGTGCATGTGAATCCTCCTACTACAACACCTGTTTGACCAATAAACTTGATTGCAAGTTGAAACAAAAATAAAAATTATTTTCTTCTAGTGCCTAGCTAGTTTTAATTGAGTTGCTAGGATAATTTGGTGTCTATTCTTAAATTGCAAAAGGTTGGATTGATCTAAACTTGGCCATCCCCTTGTATCCTAATAGTTGGTGTTACTACTTGGTGTAGCTTGAGAATTGAAAGTCTTTGTGATAATTCTGTTGGGAAAAAAAAATTATTTTTCCAAATTTGTTTTTGTACTTTACACTTCTGCATTGATGTAGCTGCTACACTGCATTCTAACTAGGAAACAACCAAAAAAAAAAAAATTGCTTATCTATTATTACTCTGCTTCGTACATCCCTGCCACAGTATTTTCTGCATTGAATTGGTTTGAGAATCAGAATTGGGGAGACTGCACTATATAAGAAAATTTCAAGGACTGAATTTATGAATTTTGATTTTGGTAGATAGAATTTTAGGTTCCATTTTTGTGTGCATTGCCACTCACTGAATGTTGGCTGTGAAAATTTGGGAATTTCGAACGATTAACACTATTTAAATCATTTCAAAATCCCCTACTTGTTATAACTTGCTGATGTTCTGTGATTTCTTAGTGCAAATCATATGTACCACTAGTTTGTTGAAAGAAGTTTAAAGAAGTTTGATTTCTAATTGTGCGTAGTGTAAACTTAGTTGAAATCTGATGCATAAACTGGTTTTGACTATTGAAATTGCACTTGCTTGAATTTTGTTGCATGCATGGCATTGAGACCTCATTTTGAACTGCACATTACTCTTGGTCCATTGAAATTAGGATTTCTTGTCACTTTTTATAGTGAAATAACTTTGCATTATATATCTTTGTCGCATTTTGAACCTTTGATGAACATTTTCAGGTTTAACTGGAACTATTTGACTGAAAATTTTTGAATTTATCTGTTGCACTATGGGGGAAAAAAACCATAAGGATTGGATTCCTAAATTTTAAACCAAAGAAATAAAGCTCTAATATGAAATTTTGAGTGTGCATTCTAGTAAATATTAAGCATACACTTGATTTAAGAATTAGCATTTTTCTGGTTTTTGTAAAACTTCTGAGCACTGCTATACACCTATTTTTTGTGCTAAATTTCTGTCCATACCGTTGGACTTTGGATACGAAACCTCAATCGGGATTTGTTTATGTCACAATACGAAATGATATTGAATTCGGAATTATGTTTGCTGAAATCACATTTATTGTATTGTATTGCACATATAGTGAATGCTAGTATTTTTTTTTGAAGTTCCAGAGAATGTTTTATGAATTTTTGAGTTTGTTGAATAATAGCTATCTTGAACTAGTTTGCATTTTATATAATACCCTAAAATTCTTATTTTTCATAAGAGAAAAAGATTTCTCCTGTCACTGGAGATATATCTCCAGTGACTCCAAAACTACGTCGTTTTGAGTTAATGAAGGGTTTGTTAGTAATTTCAGGTGAATTAATGAAGGGTGTTTTGGTAAAATGTATATGATTAAAAAATAAACAGAATTATAGAAACACCTTTCATTAATTCACCTGAAATTACTCACAAACCCTTTATTAATCCAAAACGACGTAGTTTTGGGGTCACTGGAGATAACTCTATCTCTAGTGACAGGAGAAATCCTTTACCCTTATCATAAATACTAATTTTGATAAATAATACATAATAAATAAAGGAAAATATGTTGTCTCTAAATTTTGTAATTTGTTAGCTATATTTTAGGCAATTTTCTCTTGAAAATTTAAAACAACCAAAAACTAATTTTAGGCTACATTTAAGGATTATAAATTACGAAATAATCATCATATTAAACTATGGTTCTTGAATAATAAAAAAAAGAGCAAGATAATGTTATGAAAATACTTAAACAAATTAAGAGAAATTAATAAAGATTAACGAGCAATCAAGTCTTCACTAATTAAATAATTGTGTAAATCTTCATAATTAATTAAAGTGCTAATTAATAAAGATTAAGCACTAATTTTCATAATTAATTAATAAATCAATAGCCAATGCAATTAAGGATTAATAAATCCTATAAATAAGCTTAATCCTCTTGAAAATGGAAAGGCCAATGAGAAATCAAAGAAATAGGCTTAATCTTTGTAAAATTAAATAGACCAATAGGGAAATTTAGATATGAATTAAGGGGTGAAGATTTAATTTAAATAAAAACAATCAAATCCAATGGTTGGGGACCAATATGAGGGGATAACAGATTATTTAATAAAATTAAAAATAACATAATTAAACTAGCACATGGGACATTAAATGCAAAAATGGAAGAGGATAGGAGAGAGAGAGAGAGAGAGAGATTAAAAAATAGTTTTTATTAGAGCACATGTTGAAGTAAGTTAAGAAAATAAAAATAAAGTCTTAATCCTATGTAATTAGAATTGATCAATGAGAGACCTTGAACCCTAATTTGAGTCTTCATCAAAACACAAACTAACCTAAACCATTGATTGTGGAAAGTGATCCAAGGGTTGGAATTCATGGACTTTTCCTATAAATAGAGGCCTTGCCTCTTCACAATTCTTCACACCAAATCTACCACCAAGTGGTGATTTCTAAGAGAGTAGAGAGTGAGGCAAGAAGGAAGAAGGAGAAGCAAGAGGCTTCAAGAGGTAAGCTTGTCTTTAATTTTTAGTTTCTAGTCTTTAGCTTTATAGTTCTTAGTAGTTCTTAGTAGAATTGTTAGTTTTAATTTTGGAAATAAGTAAAGTAATTTCTCATAATTGTTTTTAGGCCTCATTACATTGAAAAATGCCTTACGAGGTAAAAACATGTTGGGAAATGACTTTTAGGATTTATGAAACGAGTTAGATTAAGATAGAAATTGTTGGGTTTTGTTGGGTTATTGGAGTCAGTCAGTTAAAGAGCATTATGTTATTAGTAAATTTATATTCAAAAATTCTGAAATAATTCATGGGTATAGTAGACATGTATATCTTTCCATTGATAGAAAATATGTATTGATTAGAGGTCTGTAGAGGGAGATAAAAATTCTGGAAATAAGGCTACGTTTTTCTGGAAAAATTCTGGGCAGAGATTAAAGATTATAAAACTGGGAATGATTCACTAATTCTGGGTGAAAACCAGTATTTTTCCACAAAAATAGACATGATAAGGTTTCCGGGAAATTTTATGGAACCTCGTTTCGATTTTTTTTGGAATTAGTTATGATTTTTCAAAGTTGTCGAAAAATCTGCCCAGAAATGCTAAAGTAGCATTTTTTCAGAAATAAAGGGATATTAATAGAATAACAAATCCACCAGGGATAAAAAGGGTCAATAGTGGCTAAAGTACCTCTTAGACTACGATTTATAAAGAAATAATGCGGTTATACATTTATAGGCTATCCAAGAGACATACCGACAGGCAGACGTACCACTATCCGCACGTACCAAGGTACGGACGCGTACTGTAACACTAACTCTGATGCTTATTGTATGCATATATGTGATGAATGATTTCGTAGAGTCATGGACAAGACTTGGTCTTGGGTCATGCTTATTGTATGCATATATGTGATAAATAATTTCATAGAGTTATGGACAAGACTTGGTCTTGGGTCATGCACTGTGGCTAAGTTATGGGGTTTAGTTCATATGTTTATACATTCAGCTTTATACGGGTTACAGTCTTGGTAATGCCGTTGAATTTTCCTAGCGCTGAGGACACAAGGGGCCGTCGTGGCACTGGTTAGTGCAAACGTGGGCGATTGTGCATGTGTTGTGTGCTATGTACTATTGATATGTTAATCTTACATCTGCTGTGTGCTTATATATTGATTATTGCTAAAATGTTATGAATATCTGTTATACATATTTTGTCATACATAAGCATGAGGTTAACCGTTACCTTAGGTCCAATGGGCATTGGACCTCAGCCCTTATCATAGCTTCAAGGTCTAGAGGATTGAGAGCCGACAACAAGGGTAAGCAGCCCGCTTGAAGACCCGATCGTAGTTTCATTTTTTTTGGACTGTATATTATTTTGAAATATTTGGGATAAATGTATTACTACTATAACCAGCCATGCTTAATATTTTGTAACAAACTCATCAGTATTTACTCTTTTGAATTGCTCTGATGTACTATGATAAAAACATATTTTCCGCTTTTAAAAAACGGGGTGTTACATTTTATGTACTAGATTTTTCTATTTTAATGTTTTCCTAAATCCAACAAACGCTTATTAATATAGAATTGTGACACTAGGAAAAAAATATAAGAATAGCTCTCATAGAATTTTAATTTTCTTCATTCAGATCTTTGTAGCTGTATTTATCATACCAAAAAGATGATATCTAATTGTAAATAATAAAAATAAATACTTTGGTAATTGAGTTCTTGAGCTATACAACTTTTAAGTTAGTTAAGTTCATTAATACATTAACGTCCATCACCGTAACTACTCGTACCTCTATAAAAGGGTCACTCATTATCATATCATTCCTATTAGAATTTGAATACAGTGTGTAAATTCTAGTTTCCTTCCCTTTTTATCTCTCAACTTTTCTTTCATTCTCCTTTCTCTCCCTACCATCACTTTTAATCTCTATCTATAATAGTCTTACATGAGAGGTTGAAATTAAAACAAAACGCTCACTTCTTTAAGAGTTGAGTGAGTACAAAATTAAATTCGGAGGACTGAATTTCTTAAGGGGGAAGAGTGTAATAGCCCTAAAAATATTTATAGGCTATCGAGATTCGAGATCATAGAATATTAGAAAATATATTTATTTATGTTATTTTAGATTTTTCTGTTATTTATGAAATTCCTATGATTTATTGAGTGTTTCTTAAATTGAGGATGAATAAATACAGATAATACTCCCTCCAGTCCTAATTATAGGACATATTCAACCACTTTTGGGGAGATTAAGGAGAGGAGTTAAATTAGTTAATTTTACGCTTTTTTCTAAAATGCCCTTATATAAATTTTAAGTGACAATAGTAAAAGTAAATCAACAACCCATACCACATACCTCTCTGCCCTATAATTTCCTTTTCCACACGCTTTCTAATTGAAATAATGGTCTTGTGTTATACACACACACACAAATATATTTGTATTACACACACACACATACAAATATACATATATGTATATATAAACACACACAAATATGTTTGTATGTACACACACATACAAATATATATATATATATATATGTGTGTGTGTGTGTGTGTGTGTGTGTGTGTGTATAAACACACACACACATATGCATACATACATATATGTGCAGTGGCGGAGCCAGAATGTAATGTTTGTGGGTGCACAATTAATAGTGGGATTCGGAGGAAATTTTTTTTAAGGAGAATAAAAGGCAACCCACACCTTCGTAAAATTTAGGATCAGAAATTAGGTTCAATTGAAAAGTATTTTCGAGGAAATTAATTTAAATAGAACAATATACTCTAATCCCATAGCATACAAATACTCAGACTCAAATGTTACACAATCAAATTCCAAAGCAATATGCAAGCAAAAATTATTATGATTTCTCATATGTGATAAGATATTAAAAATAGGTAAGAAAGTTGTCCACACATGGGTTTAAACACAGGATCTGATGTGGGACTAGTGAGATTACCACCACACCACCTAGACAACTTATTGCAAAGTCCCTTCAAAAATATATATATCTTCTTAAAATTTATGGGTGCACTTGCACCCACAGAAGCATATGTGGCTCCGCCACTGTATATGTGTGTGTCTACACACATATATATAGAGACACACACAAATATGTGTGTATGTGTCTATATATATATTGACAAATTAACGTCAATTGATTGATAAACAAATTAAAATCTAACAAAAGTTTCATTGACTAGAAGAGTTTACGCATTAACGTCAATTGATTGATAAACAAATTAAAATTCAACAAAAGTTTCATTGACTAGAAGAGTTTACGCACTCATATATATATATATATTCACTAAAAATCAAACACATTTGAGAAAACAAAATAGGGGCATTTTAGGAAAAAATTGACAAAATTAGAATGTTGTCTTATAATTAGGACCAAAATGAACCTCCAAATGTTGTCTTATAATTAGGACCGGAGGGAGTAGAAACATTTAAATTAATATTAGTTGTAGTGTGATAACAAGAAAAACCTTGTGGTCTGGTGGTAATGGAGGCTTTGGAGGTGTCTAAGGTCTAGAGTTCGAATCTTTCCCTCTCAGATTCAAGCATGGAAATTACTTAAATGCCTTTCTTTTGTAAAAAAACAAAAAAAAAAAGATCAGTTTTTTTTTTTTTGGGGTGCTCTACGACTTCAAATATGACTAGAGAGGGAGAAGCTTTAAAAAAAAATTCCCCCAGAATCCCTAGTCTCGTTCACTCCTCTTTGACCTCACCTCTCTCCTACCACCATAGCTAGCAACCTTCGTCAGTCCAACCACCGTCGGCTTCCCCTCCTCTCCTCCGTGTCACCATCAATTCCTTTCCCTTCTCAGTGTCATGGGAGAGAGTAGAAGTTTTGTGCCAAAAAAAAAAAGAAGAAGAAAAGCTGCAACCTTGTTCGTTCATCCCTGTCATTCCTTGTTGTCGCCGGTTGCTCACCAAGAACCACCGTTTCAACCTTCCTCCTCTTCTCAAGGAGAAGGAGTGAATAATTTGGAAATTGATAAGTTGGAGAAAGAAGCATAGCATAGGCCTTACAGGTGTGTGAATAGCATTCCATATGAACTTTTATAGATGATATTCTTGCTATAAGCTATATTTTTTTAAGCTAAACTACGAATACTTATTTCATCAAGGCAACTGTGTCGAAAGTATATTATTTTCCTATGATTCTTAAACATCTGAAAGAAATGAGGATTTTATATAAAGTTGTTCATTCTTTTTTGTCTTTCAGTTTGTAATAGACCACTCATGCATTGAATATAGAGCAAAACTTCTAGATTCAGTATTTGTAAATTTTTATGTAAGAGCTTTATGTTGAGAAATATTTTGTGATCTTTCATTATTTGAAGTTCTTCTTGGGTTGCAAATAGAAATTGAAAGGAAAGTTTATGAGACATTATTTGTAAATCTCATGCTGGGATCCCTTATTAAAACTATTCTGTACAAGCCTTTACTATTAAAAGTTATATTTCATTTGCAAATTGTAAATTGATCCCCACGCACGCTTGAAATAGTTCTTGAAGGGGACTGAATACAGAACGCTGGTTACTAACAACAGTACTGTTAGTCCTTGGTGTACCATGGTTAACCTCGAGCTCGCTTGATATTTGTGAGATTTGATCTCATGCTTGTTATTCGTAGGTTTTACACTATGCTTGTTTCGTAACCTTGTGCTGCGCTCATTTCGTAGCCTTGTGCCGTGCTCGTTTCGTAGCCTCATGCTACGCTTGATTGGTTACTTACTCTCGTGAACTGTGTGTCCACACTTGTTTTCGTGGCTTCCAGTTGCGCTTGGTTAGTGACCATCGTGAATTGTGTGTCCATGATTGTTTGTCGTTCTGTTTAAGTCCTCACTCATAATGAGTTTTTCATTGATGATTTATTTGTTTAACTAGTATTATATATATATATATATATATATATATATATATATATATATATAAAACCTTTTATATAATGGCATCTATGTTATTGATTTTGTACTTGGAAATTGAATATAATTGTCATTTCATTATTATGATACTTGCTTAATTTATCCCTTTAGTGTTTTATTTACCTATTCTAATGGGACGTTATTCACTGGAAGATTATTTTTTGTCTCAGATAGTGCAGCTGACTTGGATCCTCTTGCTAATCATTTAAGGTCCATTCTATTGTTTGAAGTTGAAGCATCATGTTGAAAATTTCTAGTTAATGTAACATTTACACCTATGTATCCAATGTTGTAATTTAGGTTGCTCCACGTATGCCATAGATAGGGTCCTCACATCATTTGCATGTTTTATATTTGATGATCAGGAGTAGAGCTTTTCTTGACAATACTAGGCTATTGTGGAATTTTTGGGAGATCCCGCTTGCAAGGGTAACTCTATCGAAATTTCTACAAAAGTTAACAAGTTTTGTTATATGAAATATATTTATGATATTTATTTTACATATATTATAAATATGTATTTATATATTTGATGATGACTTGTATAGATGTCATTCTTAAGAGCAAAAAGGTTGCATACTATATTTATCTTCTACTTTGACTAATTCTTATATTTATTGTAGATGCAAAGCTTAATAATGGAGATTGATCAAGAAAGGAGATCAAAGAAAGAAGAACTTACACTATATACTCTTATGTGTGATAATGGAAGTATCTATGATTAAACTGAAGTTGGAATGAAGCTTCATCATATTTGAGCTACAGTGCAGTATACATGAATAGTGCAGATAATGACGACACATGAAATTCTGGAACAAGTTCAGGATAGGCTCGGCTTTCTAGATATTGAAGAAGGTAGATGCTACAGAGAATAATGAGCCCAAGTCAAATGATGAAGAATGATCAAGTTGGGAGTTGGAAGAAGGAAGAACTTACTGAATGGAATGAAGATATAATTATTCAAGTTCTTATATTGAAGCTAGAAGCCTCCAAGATCATATGGAAGTTGGAATGGCTCAATTTAGAGTTAAAGTTAGCAAAAATCAGCTTCAGGATGAGAAAACTCGAGTTCACAACTCAAAACTCGAGTTTCCTGCTTCGGTACAATGATTTGCTCCTCTGGTATAAGAAAACTCAAGTTAGCCATCACAAACTCGAGTTAACAAATGTCTTCAGCATCTCTGGCGTCTTTGGACTAGGAAAACTCGAGTTTCCAGCGGTCATCAGCTCTTCAACTCCACTCTGTTTCACGTTTAGCATGGGCGACGTCTGGTAATTTGATGATATCTCCTAAACCAGAAATTAGATTGAGGTGAAACCAATTTTGTATGAAACTAGACTTCCAATATGTCATTTTGATATAAAATCCAAGCCCAAAGGAGTTCAGGTCAAGGAGTTATGAATTGTGGAAGTTGACAGTAAAATCCACACCACATAGCAAACCAAGCTTCAATTTTTTGAGTGTATCTCACAAACTACAGATCTGATTGAGTTGAAATTGATGGCATATGAAAGTAGACTCATAGAGCTTTCCATCAAGAGTTGAACGGACCAAAATGGAGTTCATACCAGGGAGATATGGCCTTCCAAAGTTGACAGTCAGTTCAAGAAGGCTCAACAAAGTCAAAACTCGAGTCATTAAGTTGGAAATTCGAGTTTCCATCAGACAGAGAGCAACAAACGTCAGAGCATCTTCCAAACTCGAGTTTGGGAGACCAAAACTCGAGTTTTGATAAGACAGAAAGGAATCTAGAGTAAAGCAGCAACCTCTAAACTTGAGTTTACAAATGAAAACTCGAGTTTAGAGGTTGTTGCTTTACTCTAGATTTGTTTGATAAACATCCAGATGATTACCCAAATGACTTATACTACTTTCGAACGTTATTTATATCATTTGTGTACAAGTTTTAGGTGATTAAACGAAGGATTAGATGCAAATCTTCAAAATGTCAGATTTGTGTCAGAAACATTGAATGTGCTGCAGAAACCCTAACAGCTACTTTTAAGGGATTTCCAACGATCATATTCTTATCTAGAAGATTTTCGCAACGGTCATAAATTGCAACTACCTATAAAAGAAGATAGATTCAAGACAGAAGAGCAAGACACAAGACTACATCTACAAAATGCTCATACTCAGATCTTCATATTATTTACTCTCTGTTTTCAATGTTTACATAGCTTAGCATAGAGAGTGAAATAATTTGTAATGTACTTCAGCCTTTATCTTATTCACTTCTGAGAGAGAAGATTTATCATAAACATTCTATTTGTTTATTTGAGAGCTACTCAAGATTGAGTGATCTTGAGAGGGAAACAGAATGTAACCTTGCATTGTGTAAGGGGGAGTATCTCGGTGAGAGATTTGGATTCACAAGTGCCTGAGTGAACTTGTGGGATTGTAAAGGCTTCTCTTGTGCCCGGATTAAACGAGAGGATAGTGGATTGAAAATCTCAAGTGGAGCTTGGGGACTGGACGTAGGTCAAGGATTGGGCCGAACCAGTATAAATCTCAGTTTACATATTCTCTTCCCTTATCTCTTATATTCCCAGCATATATGTTTGAATGACTATTTATTGTTTTATAAATCAATACTGTCATACAAACTACTTTCAGTAAGTTGCGAAAAGATTTTCAAAGTTCCAAAGATTTTATTAAACAGCCAATTCACCCCCCTTGTATGATAGCCATTTCTAACAAAGGGTGCTCAGCTGAAGTTTTCAGTTCAGGAGGTGAAGAAGGCTATACGCAACCGACATCCGAGGTAAGTTCTCTAGTCGACTACCTAGTTATTCTCACTTCTGCCCCGTGGTGTTTTCGTGAGGTTGCAGTAGGATTTACATGTTTTTAAGGTTCTCAATAGGTCCAGAAGATGTTTTTGTGTAGGGTCAAGTGGGATCACCTCTTTCTAAACTCTAAAAACCTAAGTCTTTATTATACGAAAATCTGTCGGTTCTTACGGTTTCTGGGCAGTGAATGGAAATCGGTAGTTTGAGAGTAGTAAATGGAGTCTGATTGCTTTAAACTTCTACATGGTGAAAGTAGACATCTTAAGAATGATTTTGATATAATATTTTGTGTCATTTTGAGTTTCCAACCGAGAGAAATTTTAAGTGGAAAATGGCCTAAAAACAGGAACTTTATTTCGGACCAGTGGCTAAAGTCTGGGGATAAGGGAAGGATTAAAACCCATATGACTTTGGAGATTATTTTTATGGTAAACTAGACATCCTAAGGGTTCAATAGCCACTGATTTCACGTTAATCGGATTTTTCTAGAATGTATTAAAAATCGGTAAAGTTGGGTCAGCGTTTCTGGAAAATTCTGGAGTTAGGCGAAATTTATGGAACTTGAAGTGAAGTTTCTTCTTGTAATTAAAAGCATGATATTTTGCTGTATCTAGGGTGTTTGCACGTGTGAATCATATTTCCAAACACCAAGGGAAGAGGTTATTATTTTGCAAGGCGTGCCAGGCAGGGACAGAGCTTGAGATATATATTTTTTTGGGGGGGGGGGGGAGGGGCCAAATATATACTCATGAACTAATTAAAAAGAAAAAAATATTTGGGGGAGCCAAATGTATAAATTTTTGGGTCAAATGTATAAAAATAATCTAACTTTCATTAAATATTTATGAATTTTCTTTTTTTTTGGGGGGGGGGCATGGCCCCCACTAGTCCACAAGAAGCTCCGTCCCTAGTGCCGGGTAGTAACTGTTGACTTGCATACTCTATGTTGCTTTTGCATGTGTGTTTTATCATGATGTAAGAGATCGGCCTGTAGTGCCTCTGCTGCAATACCGAGATAGGGTTGTAGTACCTATTGGACTGTGTGTCCTTAGGGTTTCTGCTACAATACCGAGGGCATGTAGGATTGGGTTACGATACCTATTGGACTGTGTGTACTTAGGGTGTTGTAGTATTGAGGTATATGTGGTAGGTGGAGCCTATATGACTGTGTGTTTATGGGCATTCACTGAGGCCTCTTGGGGTAAGGTAGGGGACTGCAGCCCTGACTACTGAGGCCCCTTGGCGCTAGAGTTTCTGGGGGCTTGTCTTGACCAGGCGGTCCTGCGGAGTTGCTACATGTCAGTTTGTTGTGACAGAGGCAGGTTTATTTGTACTTCTTGATTGTGATTGGCATTGCATGCATTGTATATATATTGTATATGAGTCTAACAGTTACTTTGGGGTTCAACTTTGAACTCTAGTCTGGTTCCAAAGATACAAGTGTAAGGCGGTAGACCGGTTGGACTACGGAAAAGATAAGGGTAAGAGCGATGAAGTTGAAGATTGAAGACGTTTGGAACGCCATATCTCATTTTGTATATTTTTATGACTGTATGAGCATACTTATTGCCTAGTACCTACATTGGACTATTGTATTCTTAACCCTACGGGATTACTTTATGTATTTGTGTAACACCCCCAAATTTCTAACAAATCTAATAACATAAATTTGTAATAATCCTTATGAACATTACTGTAATTCAAAATAACTAAGTTTGGGAAGTTACCGCTGCACTTGTACTGGGACAAGTGCAAGGCTACACTTATTACATTAATCATAGATCCGAACTTAAATAAGTGT